>CM039673.1:235440609-237840609 GCA_022496015.1 Hordeum marinum
ACGTGATCCCCCCTTTGTTAGTAGCCGCCGCACAGTGTAGTCGTCATCCGACTCGGGGACGACCAGCAGGTCGCGGGTTCGACCCCTTCATGTCGTTTTATTTTTGTTGTGCATTGTTGTGTGTGTGTGTGAGTGGAGTGCAGGATCCGGTGTGGCCGTACCCGGATCCAGTGCGCGTGTGCGTTAGTGTTTGTGTGCACCAGTGTGTGTGCGTGTGTGGTGAGATTGGGTGTGGCTGAGGGATCCCATGGTAGGATCCAGTGTGCATATGTGTGGTTGTGGTGTGTGCCTGTGTGTGTGGGTTGGTAGGTGGATCCCCTGTGATCAGGTGGATCTAGTGTGGCGTGTGTGTGTGTGTGTATTGTGTGAGTGTTTATGATAGTGGGCCCATGGCCCACTTGTCGTGCATATAGAGGGGCCCTAGTGTCTATGTCGGGTGAGACCCTCCTATCTTTTGCTTTTTATTTGTTTTATTTGTTTTATTTTTGTTTTAAATAGATTATTCCATTTCTTGTAATTTACTATATCTGTACATGAACATTTTTGGTTATGAACATATATGGCAAGTTTTGACTTCTGAGCATATGATGATTGTGAAGTGATTTGGAACTTGAGGTTGTGGGCATTTTACCTACTGCAATATATAACTGTGATATATGAAATTGGGGTAGAATTTCCCAATGAATCCATTGGTGAAATTGGTTTGGTCATTTGAGCAAGTTTAACAAAATGTCATTTTGTCCCAATATGCCATTTTATCATTTTAGTTAGAATTAATCCATGCATGCTTTGATATTGGTGTCAACCTGGAAGTGGTAGTATTTCATGAGTATTATGCCATTGTATTTTCTTTTGACATGATAAACTTGCATATAAGTGGGAACCTTGATCCTAAGTGACTATTAAAATGTTGCTAATTTCAACATGCTAAATATTTCTAATTGTGAGAATCTGTATTATTTTTATGCCATGTTGTGCTTTAGTGATATGTTGTGCTACTTAGTGATATGTTGTGCTTTAGCTCAAGCTCAATGCTAGTGTTTTGAAGTAGATGTTGCCCTCTACCATCATGTTAATTTTCATGCCATGAGGTGGTCTCTAGCACCATAATTTTCTACTGTCAACTTGCTATGAGCTTAACTCAGATTCCAAAAAACTATGATTTTCACTAAGTCCCTAGAATCAGGTTCATCATGCCATCTTGTGAGCTTCATGATTAATGATATGTGCTTCTTTCCAGTTCGTGTAGTTGGAGCATTTGATAAGCATGTTAGTTAGTTTCTGTTCATGCTTTGTTTGAGGTTGGAAACATCCTGTAGCTCTAGATAATTGTTGTGGAAGTTGCTATGTTGCTATTTTGGGACAGATTTTGTGTGTTAGTGTTTTGTGACTTGTGGGAGCTATGCTCCATTGTTTTTCTTTATCTTTGGCTCTATTTGCTTTACCAGTGGCTACCTTGGAATACCAAGGAATAGCCCATGACCTTCCATGTCTTGTATTTTGCCTTCGTAAGTTGCCGTGAGCATAGCGTGAGATCCATTGTTCCGTTTCCTATGTTTTACATATGCATTTGCATCGATTTTTCATGAAGAATCAATTTTTGCCATGATCATGCATGTTCAAACAACTTAACATGAGGTTCTGTCCATAATTGTAAATAACTTAACTATTGCATGGGAAACATGACTAGCTTGGGATTGCCATGTTAAATACTTCAAATGAATCATGCATCATCTTGTTCGTGAATTGCACCTTCGTTGGTTGTTTCTTGTTGTTTTTTCTCTTGGGTAGATGCGAGTGTTGAACCTGAGTACGAGGATCCAGGAGAGTACCACTACGAGGACCCCGCTCTTTGTTCCTCTGAAGTACCAACAGGTAAGATGATCGTACCCGGATCCCGACACTATTTTTGCTTTGCCTGATGTATTGCTCTTATCGTTACATATGCGTTACCTGCCAATTGAATGTCAAGCCTCCTACATTGCCATGATAGCCTCTAACCCCTCCACATCCTATTAACCTTGTTTGGCTAAGTTACCGCTGCTCGGCCCCTCTTATAGTGTTCTTAGTTGCAGGTGCAGGTTGTTGCCATGTGATAACATGGATATCTGGGGATATCACAATATTTACTCATATTTAATTTAAGGCACATATATATCTTGGTATGGTAGAAGGCTTGGCCTTTTTCTCGGTGTTTTGTTCCACTTTTACCGCCATAGTTACTTGTTACCGGTGTTATGTTTCCATATTTTGCGCTCCTAACATGCTCGGGGTTGTTATGGGGACCCCCTTGATTATTCGGTTGAGATTAAAACTTGTCTGGCAAGACCCAACATTGGTACTATTTGCTTAAACAACTTGCATAGGGTCTTGCAACCCCGTGGATAATTAATCAACAACCCGGGCCAGTGCTCCTCATGAGTGTTGGTCCAACCAGAGCCACTTGCAGGGCCACCTCGGGGCGACTTGAGTGATTTCTATCCGGCCGCCGTACGTAGTGTTCATCTAGTCGTGTCCTGAGAACGAGATACGCATCCCTTATCGGGTTCGTCAACACGTCGGGCGGTCTTGTTGGACTTGTTTTACCTTTATTGAATGACTTGAGTGAGGAACTCGTATCTTCTGCGGGCTATCTCGAGGTGTCAGTTTTTCCTTTGGAATTGCCTAGGATGATCACGAGATCCGTGGTCGAGTTTATTCCCATGGAGTGTGGTTAATTTATGATGGATTAGTTGGAGCACCCCTACAGGGTTAAATCTTTCGGAAAGCTGTGCCTGTGGTTATGTGGCAACTTGGATATTTTGTTTAACACCCGGTTATAGTTAACTTGAAGTAAACTCCAATAAAATACACCAACTGTGTGAATAACCGTGATCGCCTCTACTTGTGAACATGAACCGAGAGAGAACACGGCGGGGTTATGATTGACGTAGGTAGGTGTTCAGGATCATTAGTGATCATGGTAGAACTCGATCGTCTTACGTAGTCCACCATATTTATATTCATGTTCTCGTAAGTTAGCCACCATACAATGCTTAGTGCTGCTGCAAACTCGCCACTTACCCCCATCCATCCTAATAAGCTTGAATAGTCTTAGTACCCGGTTGCAAGATTGTTGAGTCCCTGCGGCTCACAAATTACTACAACAAATACAGGTGCAGGTGCAGATGACACCATGCTAGATGATGTGATGCAGCTCCAGTGGGAGTATGACGAGGAACGGGGCAGAATGTACGTCACATATCCAGACGAGTAGAGTGGCCATGGTCATGATCTTCGGGGCTAGCAAGACAGTTTCATTGCTTCTTTTCTCGTTTGTTTTCGTCCGTAGACGGACCTTGTCTTTGGAATGATGTTTGAATAAACTGTGTGGATTTGTAATTTAGCATGTGGCGAGTGTAAGCCCACTCATATACTCCTCTCTTCATACATGTATGCGATGATACTGTACTTGTGAAATGACTAGATGCGCCTCTATCCCTGTCGAGGCCCCCGTGCCTAAATATTAATAGGCGTGCATATTGGGTGTTACAGGAGGCCAGCCTCGAGGAAGTAAATAGATCCTAACTTGTGTGATTGCAAGTTAGTAGGAGGTATAGCATTGTACATATCCTTCATAACATTATGGCTCTCCTTGGATTCAGAGTAGACATCCAAGTCACCATCTTGTACCTTTGGGACTTCTAAGATGGTAGCCCAATCCTCAACTGAAGACTCGTATCTTGCTCCTTCAATTAACCACACTATCCGGCCATCTTCAAGAAGTGAGCAGTGGAGTAGAATTGCATTATCATCTCATAATTCCAAGCAGTAAACTCTTTGCCAACAAACTGATCAAGGCCAATGTAGTGAAAGTTGTGTTGGACACATGGTAAATAGCTCTCATTAGGCTTGATGTATTTCCAGCAATGTATCTCATATCACTGACAGCTAGACTTTTGTCAAGCAAGATTGTCTCATAGAAATCTTGTTGTTCCTTGGTGTAGAACCTATAGTCCACATCAGTTTTTCTCCTCTGGGCATATGGATCAATAGTTCTCCATGCCCTCAAACCAGAATCCTTCCTCTTCTTCATATCCTCGGCATTTGGATGGCAGGCATTGTGTTTAGGAAGGTGAGGTCTAAGCTTCATCAAAGTTGTCATACATCATCATCATTAGCTTCTCTGAAAGTAGATCCTTTGTTCTTCTCAGCAGCTGGAATGTCTATAGTAGTCCTCTTGGACTTCGCTACAGCAACCTTCTTAGGTGCAGCCTTGGTGCTCTTGGAGGGACCTGGCACTGGCATAGCATCTGCCAACAACTTCTTCTGTTTGTTCTTGGGACGGGCCTTTACAACATGTTGTTTCTCCTCCTCCTTAGAAGCAGCACCAGCAGCTTCCTCTGGATCCTCAAACATTGAGGTAGGCCTGCCAACAACACGAATGATTCTCTTCCTGGCCTTCTTCTCTCCTGCCTTCTTAGGCAAAGATTTCCTTGGGGGATCAATAGTCATGGTATCCCTAGCACTCTTGGGTGCTCTCATAGTCTCTAGAGATGCATAGGTTTTGCTGACAGCCCTCCTAGATGAGGTGGCCTCATGGGCTGACATATTCTATGGCTTCTTAGCAAGAACCTCCTATAGCACAAAATCTGAATCCTCCTCATCGGAATGCAGTCTCTTGCTGGTCCTTGTAGCAGCTTTAGGAGGCCCATGAGAGCTAGGGGTGCCTGGATCTGTGAAAGAACTGGACTCAGGGATAGTGCGTGTACCTGAAATATCTGACCCTATGAATAGAGTTGAGAAGAGTGGAATAGGATAAGTCATCACAAAATGTAGAGTTTTTGAAAGTTTGAACAACAGATTTCTCAAATTTTGCATTCATTCAAATGTATGTCGGTACAACCGAGACAAAATTTTCGGTCACACCGAGACTAACAACCTGCTTTCCAGGAACTTGGTACCATTCTCGGTTACACCGAAAATAGGCACTCGGTTCCACCGACGTGTTCTCAGTGTGCCAGGAAACCAAATCGGAGATACCGAGTAATTTGCATCGGTTCTACCAAGATACATGAGGCGGACGACAAAACCTAAAAAATCCATCATTCGCTATTCTATTGAGTTTTCTTGTGGATAGATAGATGTGCAAGAATAGGACGGGAAGCGCAAGAAGAATCGGATCCCTACCCTAGCTTGGTGACAGTACCACTACGGCGAGGACGGTGGCAAAGATTCCAGTCGACGGCGAAGATCCCAACGGCGGAGGAGCGCGAGGAGACAAGGGTGACAACCATGGTGTCCTTTTTGACAGCTTAGGTTTCTGGGGCATGACGGTTTGAGATTGAATTTCGAAGCGTCGGGGTCCACGGCTTATGCACCCATCACTGTTGGTGACACCAATTCTAAATTTTCGGTGTCACCGAGTTTCCCAATAGTCACCTGACAGGGAAACTCAGTGTAACCGATAATATGGAATCATCAATACCGAGATTGAAAAACCAAATCAATCCTAGGCAATCGGTGAGACCGAGTTTTTTGAGTTGGTTCCATCGAGTTGCACTTGAGACGTTTTAGTGGTCAGTCCTTTGTCGATACGAAACTCCGAGTGCTCCTGACACAGAGAGATCGAAAAATACTTTTTAAAATTTTGAGATGTAGCATGAATAGAATATGAGGTGAGAAAGCATAAATAGCTAGAGGAGTGGTCCTAGGCATTCTTGTGTATCCAATTGGAAAATAAAAAATGAAAAGGCCAATAGAAACAATTGGATATCCTCGAATGAGTTAATAAATGCAGACCAACATGCTCACATAGTAAGGTGTCAAATGAAAACATGACAAACACGCACAAACACACTAGCAACTAACAAGCACTTTGGCGATGACGGAGTCATCTATATACGACTATATTGACTTAGGAGCCAAGTAAGAATACTTGATCATAGGTCATACTCATCGTTGAAGCACAAGTAGGGTTACCACTTTTACATAAAGCATTTAATGTTGTCACATACTATGAGACGCTTTGACTCAAGTATGATAGTAAATCTCCCCCTTGATGTTACATACCCCCATAGGAGTGATAACCTAGCCTTGGGCTTTGGCGATGAGGACTTCATGTAGGTGAAGTAGTGGTGGATGCTCAAAGTTGATGAAGATCACCAAGAGTTGGGAGCATCCTTGTTGTTTCATTACTCTTCTCACCTACATGGGTTAGTCCTAACACATACAAGGATATCTATGGACATGGAGTGCAAAGCATATATGATGATGTCCATTGATTTGTTGATTACCTTATCCCTTGCTTACCTTTGAGGGAATATGTGACTCCTTGAACTATTGCATGATGCTGATGTTGATTGCAACTAGTTCTTGGCAAATAATGAATATGAGTGGATTTCATTGGCCGAGTTACTCCTCAAGAACTTCTCTAGTTCTTCTTCTTGGGGACCCACATCAAGTTGATGGGGATACTTGGTGTTGACGTAGCACTTGTAGAAGTTGAGCTTGTAGTAACCTTGGGATCCCACTTCACCAAAGCTTGGGATTCATTTTCATATGAGTCAATGTCCTCATGAATCTTGTTATTGCCGTTGAGCTTGGGTTCTTGTGGTGGAAGGTCATCTTGAGCTTTTGTTCCCTTGGGGAGAGTATTTTCATACTTCTCCTTTTGAGGAACAAACTTGGAATTGGGATATTGACCTTCTTCCCATTCAATCCTATTAGCATTGAAGTAGCCAACACCACAATTCTTCCGGTATCCTTCGTGCTTGCGTACAATCTCCTCAAATTGTTTGCACCATTCAAGACTCGTGTAGATACCTTTCTCGATAATCCGTTTCAAAAGTTCATTTTCCTGCTCAAGTGTAACTTGACTAAGAGAAGAGTTAGTCGGATCAATAGAACTACTAGAAGCAATATCATTGGATTTATCATGTTTATTGGTACTTTTTGAAGAACCTTTCTTTCCTTTGTTACTAGCTTGCTTAGTCTTAACATGTGGCATGAAAGTAGACAAGAGAAGTCGCTTGGCTAGATAAGAGGAAGTCTTATTTCGAAGATCATCATTGATAGCGTTAAAGAACTGATGCTCTTCCTCTAAATTGAGCTTCTTGAAGCGGAGCTTCTCATGTGTCCTTACAAGCTCTCTATGATCTTGAAGAGTAGACTCATGAGCTAACTTAAGAGTGTTTAGTTCTTGAGTTAGTCGTTCTATTTCCAACTTATCATCATCGCATGACTTATCTAGACTAGAGTGATTACTAGCAAGTTCATTTTGGCTAACATTAGTAGATTTGTCAAATATAAAGCCATCTTCAATTAACAAGTCATCTTCATCACTATTGAAATCAACAAACTCGTGTTGTGAAACCTTGGGGCCTTTAGCCATGAAGCAACATCCACTCCCTTCATTTGGTGAATCAAATATGTCATAGGAGTCGGTTGTCACTAGTGCAAGTCCGGCAACACATTCATCCTGATTATAGTCGGAGTTGGAGTGGTAGCTTCTCTCGGAGTGGTTGTCGGATTTGGAGCCAGAACCCATTCACCAACATGAGCTTGATGTTTCCTTCTTGAGTAGCTCTTGCTGTACTTGTCCTTCTTCTCCAAGTCCCTACTTCTCCTTGAGGGTCATCGTTCGTAATGATCATCCCTACTCCTTCTCTCTATTCGAGGTGATTCGTCTCTTGAGCTCAGTCTTCTTGGTGACTCATCTTTCCTGTTGTAAGGAGCCATGCACTCATTGGATTAGTGTCCGGGCTTCCCACAGTTGCAGCAGTTTCAGTCACGACTTGACGAACGGTTATATTCATATCTAGAGTTGGATCTTCCATCTTTGCTTCTATTCTTATAGAACTTGTTGAGTTTCTTGACCATGAGGCTTATCTCTTCATTTGTGACAAGGTTGTCTCTTGAGGTAGCGAGAGAATCACTTGTGGCTTTGTAAGCACCGCTAGAATTGTGGTGAAGCTCCTTCTTGTCCTCGAGTGTCATGTCATGAGCAAAATCCTTCCAATCACTTCCGTTGGCTTGAGATCTTTGTAGTTTGGCATCATTTTGATCAATGTGCATACGATGATCGATCATCCAAATCTCTAAGTATCTTCTTTATGATGAATTTATCGGTTATTTCTTCGCTTCCTAAGACAACAATCTCATTGGTGATGAGAGCTAGCCTAGCTAGAGTACATCTCAGCGTATCCTTCACCATCCTTCATCTTGAACTTGTCAAACTGACTTTGAAGAACATCCAACTTGGATTTTCTCATAGATTCGGTACCTTCATGCATATCAAACAAAGTATCCCAAATCTCTTTTGCATTCTCAAGGCGGCTGATTTTGTTGAATTCTTCGGGGCAAAGGCAGTTGAAGAGAATGTCACATGATTGAGCATTGAGTTGCAACAGCTTCAATTCATCTGCAGTTGCTTCACGATCCGGTTCCCTTCCATACATAAAGAATTCACCTTGCAATACAACACAAACAACAACCCAAATGACGGGGTTATGACCGATGCATTTTCATTTTGTGCTTCCAACTAGCAAAATTAGTGCCATCAAAGTACGGACCTCTAGAGTGATAATTTCCCTCATTAGACGCCATACTCTTTGAGGTTGTGAAACCAATGCAATGGAGACCAAAGCTCTGATACCACTAGTAGTATCGAAAGTAGGCTAGAGGGTGGTGATTAGACTACTTCACCAATTAAAAATCTACTTTTACACAATTGTAAGTCTTGGCAGATTTTAGCATTCATAGCAAGTCAAGTACACCCTACACATGCATGTCTACAAGTATTGCAGTGGAAAGTATAGAGAAGCATGTAAGTAGAGGAAGGGTAGGAAGATCAAACACAATTGGTGACATGATGATTTTTCCCGTTGTTCTGATAGGTGTTGCTATCGTACATCCACATTTATGGAATCTTCAACCCACGAAGGGTAACGGTCGCGAGCGTACATGGAGGGTTCCACGAATAAGCAACCTTGACAATACCATGATGGCCTACATCCACGGAGGACTAGCCTAACTCATGGCAGATCTTCACAAAGTAGGCGATCTCCTTGCCCTTACAAACTTCTTGGTTCACTCCACAACACGAAGTAGTAGGCTCCCAATCAACACCTAACCAATCTAGGAGGCACCACCCTCCAAAAGGTAATAGACTCCTCAACACACAATCACTCTCTCACAGATTTGGATCGGTGGAAGAGATTGATTGGGTGGAAAGCAACTTGGGGAGGCTAGAGATCAAGTTTCATATGGTAGGAGTGGAATGGCATGATCTCAACACATGAGTAGGTGGCTCTCTCTTAGAAAATAAGTAGGTATGAGTGGGGAACTATTTTGAGTGCTTCTCTTGCGAGTGAGTGGTGGTGGAGGGGAGGGGTATATATAGCCATCTCCAAAAATCCAACTGTTACACCTAATAAGTCAGACTCGGTGACACCAATGTGTTAATCTTAGTGGTACTGAGTTGCCTCAAAGGTCGCAAATTTTGAATCTCGGTGAGACCGATACATAAAACTCGGTTGCACCGATCAGGTGACCAATGGTCAGATTGCCAAACTCGGTGACGCCGATTCAACAAACTCGGTGGGACCGATTTTGTGAATTTTCTTAAGAGGAAGTTGGTAACCCAAACTCGGTGGCACCAAAATGGAGTCGATTGAACCGAAAGGCTAGGGTTTGGCTTGAGTCCATCTAAGGCTGAGAATTGTTGGCACCAAGTGGAAAGTGTTGGTTGCACCAATTTTGGATATTTGGCTTTGGATGGACTTTTGTCGGAGAGCTTGTGGGTGTATGTGGTGACGATCACTTGTGCACGTATGAGCATTTTGTTCACCAATAGTACCTTACCTCCTTTTGATAGCATTGGCTTTCCTATGGACTCCAAAGTGATTTCTCACAAAGGTAAAATGTAGAGTCCTCTTGCTTGAAGCTTTTCCAATCTATTTCCTTGCATATTGGGGTAATACACAATCCTTTCGCCAACCCATCATTGAAGTTTTCCTGAAACATGCTTAGTGGAAACATTAGTTCAACGACATATATGTTGTTATTAATTACCAAAACCACCAAGGGGGCAAATGTGCTTTCAGGCCCCCCAGGCCGCGCCTGGATGGCTTGTGGACCATTCGTGGCTCTTATGGACTCTTCTCCAAGTCTCGTAGGTTCCTTCTGGTCCAAGAAAAATCATCTTAGAGTTTTATTCCTCTTGGACTCCGTTTGATATTCCTTTTCCGCAATACTCAAAAACAAGGAAAAACAGAAACTGGCACTGGCACTAGGTTAATAGGTTAGTCCCAAAAATAATATAAAATAGCATATTTATGCATATAAAACATCCAAAACAGATAATATAATAGCATGGAACAATAAAAAATTATAGATAGTCTGAGACGGATCAGCATCCCCAAGCTTAATTCCTGCTCGTCCTCAAGTAGGTAAATGATAAAAACAGAATTTTTGATGTGGAATGCTACCTAATATATTTATCCATGTAATATTATTTATTGTGGCATGAATGTTCGGATCCATAAGACTCAAAACAAAAGCTTAATGTTGACATAAAAACAGTAATACTTCAAGCATACTAACAAAGCAATTATGTCTCTTCAAAATAACATGGCAAAATGAAGTTATCCCTACAAAATCATATAGCCTGGCTATGCTCCATCTTCCCCACAGAAAGTATTTATATCATGCACAACCCCAATGACAAATCAATCAATTGTTTCACACCTTTTATGTTCTCAAACCTTTTCAACTTCCACGCAATACATGAGCATGAGCCTTGGATATAGCATTATAGGTGGAATAGAATATGGTGGAGGTTATGAAGAAAAGGAGAAGATAGCATCACATAAACTAGGCATATCAATGGGCCATGGAGATTCCGATTAATAGATATAAATGTGAGTGAGTAGGTCAAAAAGAAACTACGTGGGTGTGCATCCAACCTTCTTGCTCATGAAGCCTTAGGGCATTTTGAGGAAGCCCATCATTGGAATATACAAGCCAAGTTTTATAATGAAAAATTCCCACTAGCTTCATTGGCCTCTTTTATTTTTCATAAAGTCCAGAGTCTCATCCCAACTTGTGAGGGAATCATAGCTCCATCATCCTTTCCTCACATGGGACAATTCTCTAATAATGATGATCATCATAATTTTATTTACTTTCAACTCAAGAATTACAAATCGATTCCTAGAAAAAATATGACTCGGTATGAATGCCTCCGGCAGTGTACCGAGATGTGCAATGATCTAGCATAGAAAAGGACATAAAAAAGGGATAAGCCATGAAAATATCATGCTAGCTATCTTACGATCATGCAAAGAAAAATGAAAATGATGGTGCGTGTCATAATAAACGGAACGGTTGAAGTTGCATGGCAATATATCTCGGAATGGCTATGGAAATGACATAATAGGTAGGTATGGTTGTTGTTTCCAGAAAGGGTATATGGTGGGTTTTATGCACCGACGAAACTGGCGCAGGGCGCGGTACTAGAGTGGCTAGGAAAGGTGGAAGGGTGAGAGTGCGTATAATCCATGGACTCAACATTAGTCATAAAGAACTCACATACTTATTGCAAAAGTCTATTAGTTATTGAATTAAAGTATGAGATGATGCTCCTAGGGGAGAGGTTGGTAGGAGTTAACCATCGCATGTTCCCGACACTCACACAAAGGATGACAATCAATAAACAAATCATGCTCCGAGTTCGTTACGTAATGGTTCACCCTACGTGCATGCTATGGGAATCACAAACCTTTAACACAAGTATTTTTACGAATTCACGATTACTCACTAGCATGACTCTAACATCACCATATTTATATCTCAAAACTTTATCTAAAGAATCAAACTTCTCATAGTATTCAATGCACTTTATATGAAAGTTTTTATTATATCCCTCTTGGATGCCCATTATATTATGACTAAATTCATAACCTAAACCAATTACCATGCTGTTTAAAGAATCTCAAAATAGTATAAGTAAGGTACGAGATTTCAATTATTTCTATAAATAAAACACCACCGTGCTCTAAAAAGATATAAGTGAAGCACTAGAGCAAAATTGCCTAGCTCAAAAGATATAAGTGAAGCACATAGAGTATTCTAATAAATTCACGATTCATGCATGTCTCTCTCAAAAGATGTGTTCAACAAGGATGATTGCGGAAAAAAAAGGAAAGACTCATATCATACAAGAAACTCCAAGCAAAACACATATCATGTGGTGAATAAAAATATAGCCTCAAGGAAATTTACAGATGGATTGAAGATAAAAGACGGGATGCCTTCCGGGGCATCGCCAAGAATAGGCTCTTTGGCATCCTTGAATATTCCTTGGGGTTCTTTGTGCATCCCCAAGAGTAGGCTCTGGCCACTCCTTATTCCATAGTCCATCCAATCTTTACCCAAAACTTGAAAACTTCACAACACAAAACTCAACGGAACACTCATGAGATCCGTTAGTATAAGAAATATAAATCACCACTTTAGGTACTGTTGTGAACTCATTATTTATTTATATCTTCTTCACTTTAGGTATTGTTTTGAATGCATTATATCTAATGTATTCCAACTTCTCCATGGTTCATAACCCACGATACAACCCATAGATACATCAAAATAAGTAAACAACACAAAGCAAACAAAATCTGTCAATAACAGAACAGTTTGTAGCAATCTATAAACTTAGAATACTTATATAACTCCAAAAATTCTGAAAATTTACCAAAACCTGGGAAATTTGTATATCAATCATGTGTGAAAGTTTCGGACCCATTCATCGCTCTGGTAAATTTGTAGAATTCCTGTACTGAGCGCAAACATTTCCATTTTTAGCAAGATCCAATCAACAATCACCATAGACCATCCTAAAGGTCTTACTTGAATGAAACACTAATTGAAACACCAAAACACAATTAATATAGAGGTAATAATGTGTTAAACACTAAAAAACAGAAGAAAAAACAAAAACATAAAAATAAAATTGGGTTGCCTCCCAACAAGCGCTATTGTTTAACGCCTCTAGCTAGGCATAACGCAATAGATGAGTGATGCTCATGTAAACGTAAAGAATTGAAACGTAAAGAGAGAATCATGAATTACATGGAAATTATATTTAAGTCTAACCCACTTCCTATGCATAGGGATTTTGTGATCAAACAAATTATGGGAACAGAAATCAATTAGCATTTGAAGGCAAAACAAGCATAACTTCAAAATTTCCAGCACATATAGAACAAACATGATAATATTGCAATATGTAAAAGCATATGTCCCTCTCTCATAGTAATTTCCAGTCGAATCATGAATAAATTAAACAATATAACTATCACACAAAGCATTCTTTTCGTGATCCACATGCATAAAAGGTTTACAATCCTCCAAGATAGTGGGGTTAACATTAACTAAAATCATGACCTCTCCAATCCCACTTTTATCCAAAAAATCGTAAGATTGAACACTCTACAAATGTGTGGGATTCTTTTTACCTAAAGTTGATACTCTTCCAAACCCACTTTCGATACTATTGCAAACATTATTATCAATAGCATATTCATCATGAGGCTTAAATAATGTTTCAAGATCATAAGAAGCATTATCACCCCAATCATGATCATTGCAATAAGAAGTGGACATGATAAAATTATCACCCCAAGCTTGTAGTTTTTCATATCATTAACATAATTGACATTAATCGAATTTGTAGTAACATCATTGCAATCATGCTTTTCAATCAAGGAGCTATCATGAACCACCTTATAAATTTCTTCTTTCAACACTTCATTAATATTTTCAGATTCGTGATCTTTAAACAAACTTCATAGAGATAATCAAGTGAACTAAACTCACTAGCAATTGGTTCATCAGAATTTGGTATTTTGAAAATATTAGAAAGTGGATGAGGGTCCATATCAATTGATTTTTAGCAAGTGAAGATGCAAGCAAATAGAAGGCACATGGCAACACAAGCAAAGAGGCAAACAGAAAAGAGGGCGAATAAAATGGCAATTTTTTTTGAAGTTTGGGAGAGGAAAATGAGAGGCAAAGGCAAATAATGTAAATGCAAGAGATGATTTTGTGATGGGTACTTGGTAGGCTTGATGTGTATCCTCCCCGGCAACGGCGCTAGAAATCCTTCTTGCTACTTCTTGAGCTTGCGTTGGTTTTCCCTTGAAGAGAAAGGGTGATGCAACAAAGTAGATAAGTATCTCCCTAAGTTGTTGAGCACCAAGGTATCAATACAGTAGGAGGAGGAAGCAAGGCCCCAATTTCTGCACCTACACAAACAATCAAACACTTGCACCCAAAGCTATTAAGGGGTTGTCAACCCCTTCACGGTTACTTGCAAAGATGAGATCTGATAGAGATAGATATAAAAGATTGCTAGAATTAAAAGTAAATAAAATTACAGCAAGGTATTTTTGGTACTTTTGGTTTATAGATCTGAAAATATAATATGGAAAATAGACCCAGGGCCATAGGTTTCACTAGAGGCTTCTCTCTTGAAGGAAAATAATACGATGGGTGAAGAAATTACTGTCGAGCAATTGATAGAAAAGTGTATAATTGTGACAATATCCAAGGCAATGATTTTGCATATAGGCATCACGTCCGTGTCAAGTAGACTCGACCGACTCCTGCCTGCATCCAGAGTATTAAGTTCATGAAGAACAGAGTAACGGATTAAGTAACATGGGATGATGTAGAGGGACAAACTCAAGCAAGATGATGAAAACCCCATCTTTTTATCCTTGATGGAAACAATACAAATACGTGCCTCGCTACCCCTACTATGGCACTGCATGAGGGCACCGCAAGATTGAACCCAAAACTAAGCACTTCTCCTATTGCAAGAATTACCAATCTAGTTGGCCAAACCAAACCAATAACTCGAAGAGAGTTGCAAAGATATGAAATCATGCATATAAGAATTCAGAGAAGATTCAAATAATATTCATAGATAATCTGATCATAAACCCACAATTCATCGGATCTCGAAAAACACACCGCAAAAGAGTATTACATCGGATAGATCCCCATGAATATCATAGAGAACATTGTATTGAAGAACATAGATAAAGAGAAGAAGCCATATAGATACTAGCTATGGACCCGTAGGTCTGTGGTGAACTACTCACACATCATCGGAAGGGCAAAGAAGTTCATGTAGATGCCCTCCGTGATAGATTCCCCCTCCGACCGATTACCGAAAAAGCCTCCAAGATTGGATCTTTTCGGAACGGAGGCTTCCGGCGGCGGAAAAGTATTATCGTGGCTCTTTTTGGTATTGGGGGAAAATTTGTGAATTTATAGGCAAAAAATTATGGTTGGAGGAGCTACGGGGGGGGGGGGGTGACACAAGCCAGGGGCGCCACCCAGGCCGCGCCTGGGTGGCTTGTGGCCCATCTGTGGCTCTTCTGGCCTCTTCTCCAAGTCTCATAGGTTCCTTCTCGTCCAAGAAAAATCATTGTACAATTTTATTCCACTTGGACTCCGTTTGATATTCCTGGTCTGCAATACTCAAAACAAGGAAAAAACCAGAAACTGGCACTGAGCACTAGGTTAATAGGTTAGTCCTAAAAATTAATATAAAATAGCATATTAATGCATATAAAACATCTAAAACAGATAGTACAATAGCATGGAATAATCAAAAATTATAGATACGTTTGATACGTACCACTTGACCTCTCTGTAGGCTTCAAGAAGCTGCCACCGGGTGCTGACGTTTCCGCTATCGAGGAGAAAGCTGCTCCTGTCGCCGATAGGGTTCTCACCGTCCGGAGGGTACATGGGGATCACCGGAAGTAATCTTGGGTTGTTTGCTATCCCCCTTATCTTTATTTTCGGTATTCATATAGTTAATTTTCTTTGCACGCTCTGGTTGCCCGCCAAACACATGGTGTCGCATTTTCTTTGAGGAACAGGTCCTTCGCATTCTGCTGGCAAGGGCATGCTACCGGTGAGGTTTTTCTTAATGGTCTTCGATGCTGATGCGTGTTTCGTTGAGCGCACTCGAAACAAAACAAGGGCACAAACAAATACGATAAGGTTCCATTGTGCTCAAGATTTGCCATACGAAACCTTGGTGAGCAGGGGGAATACAAGAATGTAAGTCCTAATGAATGTTGATAATCATGTCAACTTAGCTTTTGCTGTAAATTTTCCCTCTGCTTCGACGCGCATTCATCCAAGTGCATCATCCTTACTCCCGTGTGTGATAGCTTCTCCCCCCCCCCGCGAGGATTTTCGGCGAATGCGAGAACGCGTATTCCCCTTCATCCTGAAAAGAAAGGGAAAATGGAGAGGGACAGATGGAGAAGCTAGGGAAACTAATTAGCTATAAGCATAACCTTCGACACAAATCTATCGGGTCAATACAATCATAAATAACAGCTGACAAGGAGGCATCATGACTAATCCGGTTCCCTTTATTATAATTCCTTCCCATCGCATCCTATGGCCTCGTAAGGGGCAACGCAGTAGAGGCATTCACGAATGAGAATTTTCCATGGTTCTCTTGCCGGGGCTGCCTACCAATGGATTTTGATCTAGCGTCTGGCTTGGGAATTTCCCCTTTTCAGAAGGTGAATTCAGGGCCAAGCCTTACACGAGTGCATCAACATTAGCAACACTACCGTTTAGCTTAACCGCTCACGGGTGGAGGAAGAAAAAGTAAGAGAAGGAGCGGAACCGAATACCGCCTTCGCGTGTCTTGTTGGCCGAGTTGCACCCTCCTAGGATTAAGCGGGTTCGATGGCTACGATAGGGGTGATGCTGTGATTCAACTCTGTTAGAGGTGAATACATCATGCACCGCTCCTGATCTCAGGTTCGTACCAGCGCAATGCCCCCTACCTGGCGTGCCAA
This sequence comes from Hordeum marinum, assembly GCA_022496015.1. Classification (NCBI taxonomy): domain Eukaryota; kingdom Viridiplantae; phylum Streptophyta; class Magnoliopsida; order Poales; family Poaceae; genus Hordeum; species Hordeum marinum. Next base: position 235,457,487 of record CM039673.1, read on the forward strand.
ATATGTTGGGGCTGGATGCACGCGATCACCTATGGGGCCATCGGCCCCTTTGTGGTTCGGTGGGGGCCGTGGACGCAAGCGCAAAGAGTGGAGATTGTGGGACCACACGGCGATTTAACCAGGTTCGGGCCGCTGTGAATTGTAAAACCCTACTCCTTCTTAGTGGATTGATAAAGAGAACACTAAGAGCGTGCAATGCTCCTACCTGGCATGGGTTGCCTTTGAGGGAGTTACTACGCACGTACAACTGCTCAAAAGTTCGAATCCTGAACTAGGTTACCTTGGGCCTCCTTTTATAGTGCAAGGGGCAACCATAATGGCAAAACAGACATTGTCTGCTGATTAGATAGCTAGCAGAGCTTATCATACCTAACTATGGCATTAGAGACAAAATATCATCATTCCTAGTCTAGGTGGTGTGTGGGGGTGCATTCCCGGCAAGCTTATACCACCGCTCTAGCTATCTGTTGCCCCACACTTTGACACGTTTAAAGACGGGTTTCAAAGAGGGGTAATATTCCTTCCAGCGTGTAGATACGTGCTTAGCGCGAGCCTTTTAGCCACCTGGGCGCTCGACACTCCATCGACAAGTGATTGGCCTTGCGATGAGGTGGAGCGGTGATAGATTGACTCACGCTTGCCGGGGGATGACTTGCCGAGTTTACGAGACTTTTGGTTGGAGTAATAGGTAGGATTATTGGCATCTAAGAATTGTGCTCAAGGGATAGATGATGGACGTTCACTCACACCCTAAGCTCCTTGAAACCCCAAAGATTTATGGAGCCATAACATGGTCGTATTTTGACCATAGGTCTTGGATCTAGGTCATTAGACTATGGCCCATAGTCCACCTCGACCACCACCAATCATGTCCATAAAGAAAGTGGAGATGAAGAACTAGAATACGATGGATCACAAACTCCTGGATAGGTGACCATCTGAAACAAATGACTACTCCTCTCACATGTCCCATGAGCAATGTGTTTATGTGATACTCGGGGGAATATGTTGTCGTCCTCATGGATGTCATAGTTAATTACCCAATATGAGAAGGAACACCTTAGTCCTATTTGGATAAGCCCCAGAAGCGCCGATTGCCATGCTTCTCAAGTGTAAGTTTTTACCTTAAAGGAGTTGGACTCCTTGAAGCACCCTCCCTGCAGCAGAAGATATTCTTAACCAAGCAAGATGAAGAACCACTACGGTTGGGAAGCCACGACGATGAAGAAGAAGCAAGAGAAATCACCACCACTCATCTGCTGGCTGTATCATCTAGACTATATTAAGAAGCACCAATGTTCAAGCACGATGAAACCCTTGGACATCAAGAAGAGTAAAGAGCCCCTTGGTTCAAATGGTCATCTATCATTTCTTGACTGGGATGGAACCAAGAATTTGATAGCATCCCTCACTCCACCACTTTGACGATGTATGATGAGCATGATAGCCCTACTATATTCAAAAGCTTGGAACAGAGTGGGACGAATATCATGACTTTGTTACTAGCCCCTTTTTGGTCCAATCAAGGATGTGATCCTGACTGGATCATGGTGAACCACCTAACAAAGGAAGTTCCCCCCACTTGCCAAGCCTCGGACCTTGGGATTGGGTGGCTGATGTATACTTTTGGGTAGCCAACTCATCTAGGACCCCTCAGAAACATACCTAGGTGGTAGCACCCATTTTGACACCAAGTATCTAAGCTTAGTCTTAGGGACAGGACTCAACCCAAAACTGTCCACAAATAGCAACGAAGAGACAGGTAAACCAAACTCTTGAAGGCGCACTGGAAATGTGTGTCCATAACTATGAAGACAAGTGACCAAGGAGGATGGAAGAATGTATGTCGACAACTTTGCCAAGTGGAAGACCTTGACAGGAAGCCTACGCTAACAAACCTCGATGTCCTTACAATTGAAGACCACATGCATCGAAAGATCGTCTGCTCCAAGGAAGTCGAAAACTTCCCATCAATGGAAGGTTACGCCAAGACTTTGACCCTTCTAAACTAACCCAAGACAGCTAGATGTCACTAACCAACCTGAGTAACACTAGGACCAGCACACAGACACACTACTTTGCCCCGTATTCCGACTTTTGAATACACATGCAAGCAAGACATTTTCTCAAACCCCGTTCATCAGGCCCTTAACTCCTAATCATACCTAGCGTACCGTAGGAACCCAATTCACCTCTTAGAAAAAGTCAAATGATGCTCTCGGAGACATATTGTCAAGAACTTCAAGGACTTGTGGAGCAACCACACCTAAGCAGAAGCAACATGGAACATGAAGACTACCTCACCTCTAAACTTCCACATCTTTTCTAACGCCTACCCTAGGAATCTCGAGGACGAGATTCTTCTAAGGGGGGTAGTTCTATCACACCATGTGTATTGCCTCATGACTAAGTTAACATGGATGAAAAATTAGGTCCAAGAAAAACTTTTGTGTGTGTGTGTGCATATCATGCTTGGCTTGATTGCTGATTGCTTGTTTGCATCCTTGTGTTTTACTCCCTCCATTCCTTTATATAAGGTATATTTTTTTTTCAAAAGTCAAACGAGTGCATGTTTGACCGAGTATTTAGAAAAATATATAAATATCCATATTATGAAATTATATCATTTGATTCATCATGAAAAATACATTCATAATTTATATATTAGGTATTGCATATATTGTTATTTTATTCTATAATCTTGGTCAAACATTCAACTGGTTGACTTGCACGTAAACCAATACACCTTATATTCTGGAACAGAGGGAGTAGTTTAGAGGATTCCTCCTACTCCCAAAAACTCCTCTCCTTGATCCAAATCTTTGCCCATTGACCATTCCATGTGTATAGGACCTAAATCTATTTTCATAAAATATTATTTTGGCCAAAAAGCACTTATTTATTTTAAGTTTACAAAAACCAACGAATTGAGGTTTGTAGTATAAGTCCTCAACTTAGGGTGAATGTTTTGCACCAGAGCTTTATTTGGAACCTATCATATATAAGACATCCCAAAAGCACCAAATATTATTTTTAAAGATTATTTTCATATTTTATTTAAAATCTTTTTCTTAAGACCAGAAATAGTCTTTTATAGGGAAAAACTATTTTTATGCTTCCAAAACATTTGAGAAACTTCAGGGAAACTTAGTGGACATATCTTTTCCATATAATTGAGTTTCAACACATGGTCATGTTCAAAATATTGGACTAAATCCTTTCTATTCATTTCAAGTATTTGAAATATTTCTATAAGAAATATTCTCAAATAAATCTAGGAACATTATAGCAAGTCACATATTTCATATGTAATGATGTTGCCAAGTTTCATCTCAATCTCACATTTTTTTGGTTCACCAAAATTCCCCAAAACCCTCTATGTCTAGAACCAAATTTGAACAACTTTGCATTGTGAAGTCTCTCTTTTTTATCCCAAAATTTGTGGGCATGCTCTAATACCCAAATAATGCCACCACACCAAGTGGTTCATTAAGGAGAATATTTTTGCATGACAAGATCTAGTGGAACCCATTTGTGCCCATTTCTAGGGTTTCCAAGTTTGCATTGTAACTTTGTTCAAATGAGGTAAAAAACTGTGATCAAGACCAACTCGACTTAACATTTACCCTTGTTAAACATCAAGGATAGAGGATTCCTTTGGCTAGCTCAAACATACCACAAACACCTTCAGCCATAAGCCTCTAGACAAACAAAGTGGACCCAAAAATATTCTCCTTGTATCCAACTTTTTACCACATCATATTCTAACCCCGTTCTACCTACAGTAACTTTGCCATGGCCTCTGCTCAATTATTTGGGGTAACTCCCTTATTTTCCCTCTCTTTTACCATGACAACATCTCTCCTTCCTCTATCCCATTATTTTATTCATGGAAATGCCCCCAAGTTTTTCCATAGCACCTCTAGGATGCTAATGTATCTTGCCGCACCGAAAAATGGCAGGCTCGTATGGAAAATGTTAGCATTTCACCAAAAAGTAGATTTTCACAGCAAGTATAGCCTTGAACTGCAAGTACCCTATTCACTTACGTCCCTGACCTAAAAATTGATGGTCATGTAGTCCTTCCATACCTAGGGTCACTAGACAAGTTTTTGTCCAAAATGCCCTCTAGTATAAACTCCTTAGCTTAGCCTCCAGTTTACTATTGCAAACTTTCCCTTTGTAAAAACCACACCTTCACTGCTTCTGCCACTTCCAAACTTTAATATTACCCTTTAACATGCATGCCTTACCATCTAAAAATTATTATCCGGCCAAAAGGTAGCTTTGGACATGGCGTGGTGTAGTGACTAAGCCATTGGCATGCATCAACGGCACTCTGCCACTAGAACATGTCCTGTAACTTGTGCCTGGCCTCGACAGGATGCCCCCGCATGCCAGGAATCTCCCCTCAACCTCCCACTCCCCTCCCTGACGATAGAATAGCTCCAAAGTGTCTCTGGCTCGCGTGCTTCCCATGCCTAGGAGCTTATGGGCGGCCACCGAGCCCCACCTTGTCTCCCTCGACAACTACTTCTCCCCGAGCACCCCGGGTGACCTAGTACACTCCCCTCTATTGTAAGCTAACCCCAGACTAGACCAAGGCACATCTCATGCCTTATCCTTCCTCCGGCGATTAGCATTGTTTTCGTTCGGCTGTCCTCGAATTTGAGCAAGCCGGTCCTCCCAAACCTCAACTCTCTTCTCCACAAGGAACCCCACGGTGGTTCCATACACCCCAAACCTCGTTCCCTGACGCCATGCCATGCCCTCTAGTGACGCCTGACACCGCTATTCGGCCATCTCCGCGACCAGCGAGGCCACCCCCGAGCAAGGCAGGGAACGGGGCATCCGTCCAGGCCTCTGGCTCGACATATGGTGCGGCCAAGTGGGCGGAGCCATGACGACCGGAGTCCCCCTCTGCCTTTTGTCGGGAGGTAGGAGAAGGGGCAGGATAGAGAGAGGGGGGACCGGCGGGGCCCACCTGTAAGCGACCCCTACGGTCGGGCTCGCGCATAAATGGAGGCGCCTTCTGCCTTCTACACCTCCCCGTGAAAGAGGTGTATTCCTAGGAATGCGCCTCTAACATGGCCGTGCGCGCACACAGCCGGGCAGATGGGCTGGCCCAGTCAAGTCACTGCTATGCTACGCTCAGTGCGCGGTTGGGCGAGTAGTTAAAACCTTCCATTTTCTATTTTGCATAAACTTGTAAAATCTCTAGAAAGATCATTCTAACTCCAAATTTAATGATTCAACATCATAGGTGTTCCTAAATTTATGTTCTATCGAGAAGTGTAGCCTATACATTTTTCCTGCAAACTTTCCTATATAATTTAAATTTGAACTTTGAGAAACCCCCATTGCAAAATTCCTAGAGGATTAAATCAACTCCAAAGAGGATGATTTAAAATTTTATAGACTCAAAAAGCCATTCCCTATTTATTCAGCCATGGTTAACATTTTTGCCATACCTTGTCTCTATTGTATCTAATAAATGGCCCATTTTACATTTATTTCATCTTAGGAAAATCATGAGAAATTTATCCCAACTCCAAATCCAGTGAAACCAATTCCTAAATTCTTATAAAATCATGCCCTATCAGCTGAGTGCATTTACTCGGTTTTATAAAAAATATTTTATGTAGACTTCTTATAAAATCATTAATCGTTCCATTTCCACCATTCTAAAAGCCTCATTGATCCAACTTCACTAGATTCACTTTAGGTATTTTTCTTATGACCATAGACATCCTAGAAAAATAAAGCTTCTATTTTAGAACACTTTTATTTCTCTACTTATTGTGTTGCTTATTATGGTTGTTTCCAATGGTTGTTGACGAAGTAGACGGAGCGCTCAGAGTTGGACCAGAAGCTTGAGAAGACCTCGAAGACTTTACTGAGCCAGGCAAGTAGCACGTTGACCATGACTAAGAAACCATTTTAAGCATGACATATGGCACCTTATTCAGTTTTATTGAATCATGATGAAACAATGACCATCGTAGTGGGTTACCTCCACTACTTTCCTTGTTGATACTTGCACTGAGCATGACCCTACCTTCCTATGAGGGTTGCGCGGGTGGGAAGTAGTTAGGATGCTAAGTAGTTGCTTCATGAGTGGGATGTGAAAATGCATGTTATCGGGAAAGAAATGATTACAAAGGCTTTTCAAAAACCCCGTTGGGTGCCACTAATGCCCGAGGGAGATGATGTTGAGCTAGGTAACCACTTGATAAAGAAGTGGTGTACCAAGGCAAGTAGAGTGTGTGTGTTTTCGAAAATAGATTAGATATAAGATTTGTCGCCCTTCCCAACCTTAGATGTACAACCACTCTGCCCCTATATGGGAAGGTGCTTTGTTGATTACTTTGGTCGATGCTAGCAGAGAGCCCGCATTACTAGTGGAGGGAGTGACGTGGTTACTCTCGATACAAGGCCGTGCAAGATAGGACATCCATTAGTCGTTTCCACAGACACCAGGCACACCATTGTGTCCCTTTATGTATGGTGTATCATGAAGACGTGGGCCAACGAGTGGACTCTTTGTTTAGAGTTGTCAAGGGAAAGACATTGTTTGGGTGCTTACCTTGGGTATGTTATATACCACAAGTCGTGGATGACACGGAAGTTCCCCGAGTCTTGTGGGCAAGGTGTGCAACCTATGAAGAGTGTAAAACTATTTGAATAGCCGTGCCCATGGTCAAGGACAGTTGGGTGGTGCTTAGACTATGTCCATATGTTTTCACAAAACTTGGTGTGTGTGCGTGTGTGTACGTGCGTGTGTGTGTGATTGTGTGTTTGTGTGTGTGTGATAAGAGATACTTGAGCTAAGTCGGATGACTTGGCATGATGATTGGACATGAGATGCTCAACCCCTGCTTATATTGAGATGTGTAACTTATTCATATGTATATCTACAACCTATTGATGCATGCTTTACAAGGTGGTTTGAACATGTCATTGCACTGAAAATTAGCTTTCTGTAACTTACCTATTTAGTGCTATATCATGCATTTTCCCTACCACGTTCTGAAACATGGGTTTCATGCGAGTACATTCAAATTACTAATTGGCTTGCCACTGGTTATTTTATTGTCCATGCATGAAAGAACAAGATACATGAAGAGTACCTGAGTGACGTAGATGCAAGCTAGGGAGCTTCCTAGGCGGAATGACTTTAGGGTTAAGGCAGATGGCATGGGTCCACACTATCGATGAAGATTTCCGCTGCAAATTTATGAAGACTTGGCCGTAAAGGCCATATTTGAATAAAAAGATATGTAATGGATGTAAGACTCTTGTTATTGTGTTTATGTGTTCTCAGTGAGCATTGATCTCTAGGATCACTGTGCACGTACATTCGGTGATCACGACTTATGGGTCGAGGTCCCCACAATAATTTATGGATCAAACGCAATATGATGATGGATCTTGCAGTATGGTTAGTTCGTCATTCTATGGCGAGCAATACACAAGGCCCATCATGGCTGTGTGAGTTCCTGTGACAAGCAACATGAAAGCCTGTGGTGGGCGGGCACCCGCCACTAATGGCTTCTTAGCAGCGGCAAACGATCAGTTGCGCGCGCCCCTAGCACCCTTGCCCGACATTGCTAGACTTTTTTCTCATGCCACTACTAGCCATTCTTGTAGTTGTGACTGAAAGATTAGCATTGATAATAATAGGATATATCTTATTTTCGTCAACATAAGCATACTTCATAGTATTAGGTAATTTCCTTTGCCCAAACACCGTATCACTCTTAGGCAGGAGATGATCTGTCAAAGTTTCAACATGCAAATTATGCTTAAGGATAGGTGCTTGTATAAACAATATATCATGAATTTCATTGCTTTCATACATGTGCATATCATTTTCATGGTCCACAAAATATTCCAAATGATCCATAGGAGGTATGACAATAGAAGCAATCTGCATATCATTTTCATGGTCTAGTAAATATTGTTCCAAAGGATCTATAGGAGGTACAAAATTAGAAGCAAGACCATTAATACCATCTTTATTAGATGGCTCAATACATATGGTTGTCGATGAAACTAGGAGAAATTAAACCCATGAGATACATCACCAAGATTAACTTTACCCTTTTCTTTAGCACATTTAATTTCAGAATTAACAATATTCAAGAAAGGTCTACCAAATATAATGGGTCCAAAATCACGTTGTAGTGATCCAAGTACTAAGAAATCAGTAGGGTATTTGCTATTATCAGACAAAACTTCAACATCTCTAACAATCCCAAGAGGTGAAATAGACTCTCTATTTTCAAGGTTAATAGTAACATTAGGATCTTCTATCTAAGTCGGTGCAATATTATTCATGACTTATTGATATAAGGATAAAGGAATAGCACTAATACTAGCACCCATATCACATGAACCATGATAGCAATGTTCTCCTATTTGAACGGAAAGAACATGTGTCACACCTTGTATTTGGCTCATGACTAAGTTATCATGACTCAAAAATTAGGTCCAACTAAAACTTTTTCTGTGCTTGTGATGCTTGACTTGATTGTTGATTTCTTGTTTGCTTTCATGTGCTCTATATTCATAAAACTCTCTCCTACTCTCAAAACTCTTTTCCTTGACCTAGAACTCTTGTCCGACGATCATTCCTTGTGTATAGGACTTAAAACTATTTTTATCCATTTTATTTTTACCAAAAATAATTTATTCAAAATTAGGTTTTCAAAACCCCCTGAGTTGAGGTTTGTACTACAAGTACTCAAATTGGGTGGATACATTTTCCCCAAATGCTTTATTTGAAACCTACTATATATGTAACTTCCCAAAACATTATTTTCATATTTTATTTAAAGGCTTTTTCTTAAGACCAGAAATGGTCTTTTATAGGGAAAAATTATTTAAATGCTTTAAAAGTATTTGAGAAAATTTAGGAAAACTGAGTAGACATATATTGTCCATATATGAGAGTTTCAACACATGGTCATGTTCAAGATATTGGACAAAACCCTTCAAAACCCTATCTGCCTATTTTGAGGATTTGAAATATTTCTATAAGAAATATTCTCACAAAAATCCAGGAAAATTCTAGCATGTCACATATGATATATGTGTTCACCTTACCAAGTTTCATATTAATCCCAACTGTTTTGATTCACCAAATATCCTAAAACCATTCCTGTCTAGAGCCAATTTTGATCAACTTTACAATGTGTAATATCTCCTATTGGTCACAAACTTTGTGGGCATTCTCTATTACCCAAATGATGATGCTACATCAAGTAGTGCATCAAGGGGAATAGAATTGCATGATCAGATCTATAGAAATCCATTTTTGTCCATTCCTAGGGTTTACTAAGTTTGCATTATCAACTTTCTTCAATTGAGCTGAAAACTTGTGATCAGGACCTAATCGACTTACAGTTTACCCCTGGTAAATCTTAAGTTCACAGAATTCCCCTGCCTAGCCCAAACACAGCACAAACACCTTCAGCCACAAACTTATGGACAAACAACGTGGGCCCAAAAAGATTCCCCTTGCCCCCAAATTTTTACCAGAGCATATTATATCCCTCTTCTACCTATAGTAACTTTGCCATGGCCTCTGGTAAATTATTTGTGGGGTAACTCCCTCAATCTCCCTCTATTTTACCATGGCAAGACCTCTTCTTTCCCCTCTCCCATTATTCTGTTCCTAATTTTGCCCCCAAAGCTTTCCAAAGAATCCTATGAATCAAACCAAATCCACATATGGCATGCTCATGTGGAAAATATGAGCAAACCATCTGAATCTATTTTATGGCAGTAAGTGTAGCTTTGTACTGCAAGTACCTTGCCCTCTCTTCTCCATGATCTAAAAATTGGTGTAAAGCTAGTCCTTCCATACCTATGTCTTCTAGACAAGGTTTTACCCTGGATGCCCTATAGTAAAACCCCATTGAATCAACCCCAAGATTGATGTATCAAACTTAACCTGAGTATTTGTCTAACCTAACCAGTCCCATTTTCCTTGGAACTCCACCAGTGTTCTCATGCATACGTGCCACACACCCCAGACAATCTTGGCCGCCCAAATGATGCCCTGGACATCCCTTGGCGTGGTGACTACGTCGTTGAATTGCAGAAACGGCTCTCTGCCACTTTTCCTTGCCCAATCCGAGCCTCCAGTCAGCCTTGAGCCTCACAATGGTGCCCCCCACGTCCCCCTCAACGTCCGCAACGTCACGCCCTGTCACCCCCTCTCCTTTCCTCTCTGGCAGCCCCTGTTGCGCGTGCCCGAGCACTACAAAACTCCGCCACTCCCTGTTCGCCTACGGGGCCTGCTCGACCTGGCCTAGCTCTTTCCAGCAGCATGCGCTATGCCACCGAGCACCGTAGACCACCCCTACCTCCTCCACTGGCCTCCAGGGCTCTCCCTGCAAGAGCTATGGAGTCCATCCACGGTGTTCTGGCGCTATGGCTACTTAAGACCTCCCCCGAGCCCCCCTCTGCCTCCTCCTGCTCTCTCTCTCACCCGTAGACCCCCCCGTTCATCGCCAGCCTTGCCCTCCTCCTCCTCCTCCTCCTACAACCTACAACGCTGTCTCGGCCACTGCTCAGATTCGACTCCCCGGCAACCGAGGACCAGCCAGGAAGGTGCGGCTCGACCTCCTGAGCTCGCCCGTCGCCGGAACTTCGCCGGGACGGCCCATGGCTCCGCCCGTCGCCGGCGGGAGATGCTCCTCCCTCTTGTCGGGCGCGAGCCGGAGGAAGGAGAAGGCCCTGTCAGCCACCGGCCTCGGCCCGTCGGTGGGTCAGCAAGGCCGATGGGTGGGCCTCGCCCGATTAAGTGGAGTCAGGGACCGCAGCGGCGCGCCTTTGCCAGGGTAAAGCATACTTGCGCCACTACGCCTTCCACGTCACCTCCGAGCCATTCGGTCAAGCCATCGGGCCGGCCCATTTGCTGTACTGCGCCTTGAGCATGTTTTAGCCCTCTGGGTATAAACCTTTTTCCTTTTTCTTTTCCTGAGATACTAAAATAAATCCTAGAATATTCATTTTAACTCCAAATCTGGTGATTCAAAATCCTAGAGGTTCCTAAAATCTCCCCCTATCAAAAAATATATCCTGCATACTTTTCCCACAATCTTCCCTCTGCTATTCAAATTTAAATTCAAATTTGAATTATGTGATGCCCCACTTGCAATTCCTAGAACATCCAAATCAACTCCAAATGGAGTGAATCCAATTTATAGGTGTTCTAAATATCATCCCTTATTTATCAGGCCTTGGTTAACATTTTCACCATGCGTTAATTCTGCTGGATCAAATAAATAGCCCCATATTTCATTATTACCATATTAGGAAATTCATAGGAAAATCATCCCAACTCTAAATCCAGCGAAACCACTTTCCGCATGTTTCTAAAATCATGCCCTATTTGTTGGGTCCATCCACTCATTATTATAAAAAATATTTTTCTGTTGATATCTTATAGGATCATCATTTCCGACATTCCCGACATTCAAAACTCCCCCTTGAACCACATCCTCCAAAACCTGCTTGGTTATTTTTCTTTTGACCAGAGCTGTCCAAGAAAAATAAAACTCCTAATCATAAAGCACTTTTATTTTTCTACTTGTTGTGTTGCTTATTACGGTTGTTTCTGGCAATAGTTGACGAGGTAGACGGAGTGCTCGGAGTGGACGAGAAGCGTGTGAAGACGTCGAAGACATTGCTAAGCGAGGTAAGCAACCCTTTGACCATGATGAGAACCCATTTTTATTGCATGTCATATAGCACTTTACTTTCATCATATTTGATCATGTGATGTGGTGTTCCCCTTTCGGTGGAATGGCTCCGGTACCTTTCCATTGACACTTGCATCGTGCATGACCGTACCACCTTATGAGGATTATGCGGGTGGGTGTAGATAGGATGCTAATAGATACGACACAAGAGGGATGGGACTCATGCATGGTGATGGAAAGAAAAGAAATGATTTCAAAGACTCTTTCGAAAACCCCGTCGGGTGCCACTAATGCCCGAGGGAGATGATGATGAATTGGGTGACCACTGGAGAAAGAAGTGGTGTACCCGAGCAAGTGAGTATGTGTGTTTTCGAAAACGGATTAGATTTAAGGTCTGCCGACCGTCCCAACCTGACATGCGCAACCACTCTACCCCTATACGGGAAGGGGCTTTGTTGATTACCTTGGTGGGTACTGGCAAGGAGCCCGCATTACTAGTTGCAGGAGTGGCGTGGTCACTCTTGATACGGGGTCGTACCGGAATGAAGGATCATGCGCTCTCTTTACAGGCACCGGGCCCACCGTCGGTCCCCTCATGGATGGTACGATCTAGAACGAGGTTCGTATGATGTACATCGTGAGGGCTGGGTACCAATCGAGTGGACTCTTTGTTTAGTATTGCCAGGGGAAACACATTGTTCGGGTGCTTACCTCGGGTATGTAATATACCATGAGTCGTGGATGACATGGAAGTTCCCCGAATCTTGTGGGTAAAGTGTGCAACCTCTGCAGAATGTAAAACTATTCGAATAGCCGCGTCCGCGGTCATGGATAGTTGGAGGTCCTTCTTAAACTACGTCCAGATGTTTTCGCAAGCTTGGTGTGTGTGTGTGTGGTGACAATGATGATCCTTGAGTCGAGTCGGATGACTCTGCATGATGACTGAACATGAGATGTTTAGACGGTACATGAGACAAGTCTGAGGATTTGGTGTGATGAATGAACATGAGACTTTCAACCCCTGCTTATGATGATGATGGTGATGTTTGCTTATGAACACCTGTCCATGGTTGATGCATGCTTACTTAAGTTACTTGATCATGTCGTTGCACTCAAAACTAGCTTTCTGCAAAACTTACCTATTAGTGATATATCAGGCATTGTTATTGCCTTGTTCCAAACATGGGTTGCTTGCGAGTACATTCAATGTACTCATTGGCTTGCCACTAGTTATTTTATTCGCCATGCATGAAAGACCAGGTTATGATGAAGATTACCTTGGTTGCGGACATGCTTGCTAGGACGCTTCCCAGTCAGAATGCTTGTAGGATCAAGAGAGATGGCGTGGGTTCACGCTATCGTTGAAGATTTCCGCTGCAGTCATATGAAGACTTGGCCATGAAGGCCATATTTGAATAAACCGGTATGTAATGGATGTAAGACTCTTGTTATTCAGTTTTTGTGTGTTCAGTGAGCTTTGATCTCTAGGATCACTGTGCATGTATATTCGGTGATCGCGACTTATGAGTCGAGGTCCCCATAGAGCTGGTATCAAAGCCATCCTGACTGTAGGAAGCCCTTAGTTAGCATGGACGTTAGTTAGGACAAAATTATTTTTGAGACCCTTCAAAATTACTTACCCAGCATCTATACTTCTCACCTCTCCAAAATTTTCAAAGGAAGTATGGGTTTTTGCCTTAGCATTTCCACCATCTTTCTCTAAGCGCCCCTCGTCTACTTTTCCAAAACTTTGCAAATGGTCGCAACTACCCTTGTGCCCCTGACCATGGGATTCTTTGTAATCCTCGTGGGTAACCTAGAAGGAAGCCACCTTGCCATATGATTGTCGACATATCTTGGACCCAAGTTGGCAACACTAGACAAGAAGCTACCAATAGAAGACACCTTCTCGAAGGATGAGGATGTTAAGACTTAGACGATGGTGACACCCTCGACACAGCCCCAGGATGATGCCACCCTAGCCTTAGAAGACCAGGGCACAAGACCTGCGATGTTAGGATATGCATCGCTAATAGAGCAATCCTGTCCTTTTAATTTTTATATCGGTAACCACCGGTGGATGAGAACCTCGCCATTTGGTCCGCCTCACCATAGTGAGCAGGAAAACGGTTCTCATCATCCCCCGCTCTTGGTGCCGATGATATCATCAACATGACCGGCAGGATACAACTCTACCATGCCTTGTTAACGACATTGCATAAAAGGTTGCCTACCTGGAATGCTCGACGCCTCAGAAGACAAGAAGGCATTGTCTCAACAACGAGGACACCAGAAGACCTTGTCAATGACAGTCGTGAAGATTCACCTTCGTCATCAACTCAACAGACCTGAAGTCATTAAGGGCCCATCAGGTGCAACCAGGATCGTTTGATGAACAACAACCAGAGACATAGCGACACCTGAAGGAGACCAAGAAGACTAAGCGGACTCCTCTCCAAGACACGAATCAAGCATGACTACTAAGTCCGAGAACCCCTAGGGTAGGATGAGTCGTGTGTCCCCCATGTGTAGTCGAGTCCATATGATGGTTCGAATGGAACCATGATGTGTGTTGCTTGTTTTTCCTATTTGTGCTTTGGTGTGAGTCACACTTTTGCCCTAGGCAACAAGTGCGCGACTATATCACCTACCTTACCTTTATGCTTGTGTTTGGCCCTTTCGGCACTTGCTTGATTGCACCTACACTATACCACCCCGTTAGGCACTCCTCCCTACGCTACTTTCCCTCTTTCCCCTCTCGTCAACTGAAGACCAGCAAGACCAGATGCACCAAGGATCCACCTCGACAAGCAACCGACACCGAAGACTTCGACTACAACAAACTCAACAAGACGCAACCCCGTAGAGTTATGCTTCTCCCTCGATATTGGGAAACCCTCCCCAGACCAACCTATACCTCACAAGCTCCCCAGCACAAGTCTCTGATCACGTGTTTAATACATGGATTTGCCAGAGCACTTATTGAGCTTCCATAACCCATGCTTTGCATTGGGTTCAATATGGAGCTAGTGATCCCAGTGAACAAACATCCTTCATTCTTATGCTAGCACTAGGACCTTGATGCCATAGGAAGGATCATTCTAAGGGTATAGGAGTTGTGGACAATGACTGGATTTAGCCATAATGAATGTCTTGAGGAAATAGTTGACACCCTTTGGTGGATTACGAGGCTTAATATTGGTAGACGAACTTGGTGGGTCCAGATTGATAGAGTGGCATAACTTGCTTGTACCTTGAGCAAATTGGATTTTGGAGGACCATTGTGATCACAGGCTGAAATTCCTGGAGGCTAATGACTTGACTTTGGCAATAATATTGATATTGGATTGATGGTGATATGACAGCTACTGGAAGTAACTAGTAGGGAATTCTTACTAGATGTAAAACTTGGATTTAAATAGGTAATCCTACCAGGTGCTCAAGATCTATTAAACCGCATGGTTCGGAGTAATTTGAATTTAGTCCAATGATCTTGATCATGATACCATGTTTCTCGATGGATGATAGTAAAAGGAATCAGATGATGATAGGGATAATTTAGGGATCTATATAAGCTCGACCTTGGAGTGTAGTTGGCCATGAGGTTGGGAGTTCATGAAAATAAGTCCTTGCAATGATATGTGGATTATGTGATCTCAAGGAGATTATGTTGTACACCATCGATGCTGGATTTGTAGCAGTAATGGATCAGGTAATAGTGGATGAAATCAAGGATCAGTTAATTGGATTCGTAGGAAGGGAACAAGAGCTCGGATTGGTATACTACATGTTTCCTTAGCTCAGAGATGCAACCTCTCAGACCTTGGGTATATTATCTAAACACTGGGATTTGTAGTGTCATGCTCAAGCTTAGCGGCTTGTAATTTATCCTGAGGATTTTTACATAGGGATATATGTGTGAGTTAGCTATAGTATGCATATGAGATTTTGGTAAGGTCCTTCTCTCGAAACCTTGGAGATATGAGTAGCATATGCAATATTGGATTTGACTCATATCAGATGATACCTTCGAGGATATAGGGTGATTTTGTTTGGAGTATTAGGCAATACTATTGGCATCTAATAGTTTTGCTTAGGATAAGGTGTTAGACGTTCACTCACATCCTAAGCTCCTTGAACCCCGAAGGTTTGCCGGACCATGACGCGGTCAGATAATGACGATAGGCCTTGGACCATAAGTCCTTAGACCATGGATGATACCCCATCATGACCACCACTGACCCTTTCCATAAGCAAGGTGGCCACGAAGACCTCTATTAGGATGGACCGCAAACCCTTAATACTAGTGACCATCCGGGACGAATGCCCGCTCCTCTAACATACGCCATGAGCAATGTGTTTATGTGGTACTTCGGGAAATAGGATGTTGTCCTTTGGGATAACATGCTTATTCACCCAATGAGAGGAGGGACACCTTGGTCCTATTTGGACCAGCCCCAGGAACACCAACTACCATGCCTCTCAAGATCAAGATCTCACCTTGAAGGAGTTGGACTCCTCGAAGCACCCTCCCTGCAGAAGAAGACCTTCTTTCCCAAGCAAGATGAAGAACCACTATGGTCACGGAGTCGTGACAACGATGAAGAAGAACTCAACCACCACTCCTCTATTGGGTACCTCAACTAGACTATATCCAAAAGCACCGACGTTCAAGCCCAATAAGCCCTTGGACATCAAGAGGATTAAAGACCCCCTCGCTTTAAATGGCCATCTATCAGATCCTGACTAGGATGGAACTGAGAAGTTGATGGCACCCCCCTTACTCCATCACCTTGATGGGATATGTTGAGAATGACATCCCTACTCCCTTCAGATGCCTCGAATGGAGTGGAATGGATGTCATGACCTCAATGCTAAACCCATATAGTAGAACCCATTTTGACACCAAGTCTCTAAGCTTAGTCTTAGGGACGAGACTCAGCGCAGACTTTGCCACGGAGAGACGAGTAGACCAACACTCAAAGACCCTCCAGAAACGTGCGTCCAAGACGATGAAGACAAACGACCAAAGAAGAATGAAGAATCTACCTGGGTAACTTACTCAAGTAGAAGAACTCGACGAGAAGCCCACGATGGCACACCTCAGCACTCTCAAGGGTGGAGACCACCTACGACTGAAGGCCCTTGCTTTAAGAAAGATAAGGACTTCCCCATCAACGAGGAGCTACACCAAGACTCAACCCTTCTATTCTAACGCGAGACATCTAGATGACACTAACCAACGCGAGCAGTCCCAGGACCAGCACACAAACACACTACTTGGGCACGTATTTCGACCTTGGAATACACACGCAAGCCAAGCCCTTGCCAAAACCCTGTTCTCCCTTAGACGAAGTCAATATTGCACTCGAAGGCATATCGTCAATCACTTCAAGACCCAGGTGGACAACCAAAATAGAGAAAAAGCAGCATGGAATGTGAAGACCACCTCGCCTCTGTATTTCCGCGCCCTTCCCGAGCCTAGCCTAGGAATCTCGGGGCGGGATTCTTGTAAGGGGGGTAGGTATGTCACACCTTGTGATTTGCGTCATGACTAAGTTATCATGACCCAAAAATTAGGGCCAACTAAAACTTTTTCAGTGCTTGTGATGCTTGACTTGATAGTTGATTTCTTGTTCGCTTTCATGTGCTCTATATTCATAAAACTCTCTCCTACTCTCAAAACTCTTTTCCTTTAACTAGAACTCTTGTCCAATGATCATTCCATGTGTATAGGACTTAAAACTATTTTTATCAAAATTTATTTTTACCAAAAAGAATTTATTCAAAATTAGGTCTTCAAAAACCCCTGAGTTGAGGTTTGTACTACAAGTCCTCAAATTGGGTGGCTACTTTTTCCCCAAATGCTTTTTTTGAAACCTACTATATATATAACTTCCTAGAACCACAAAATATTATTTCAAAAGATTATTTTCATATTTTATTTAAAGGCTTTTTCTTAGGACCAGAAAAGGTCTTTTATAGGGAAAAATTATTTAAATGCTTTAAAAATATTTGAGAAAATTTAGGAAAACTCAGTAGACATATATTGTCCATATATGAGAGTTTCAACACATGGTTATGTTCAAGATATTGGACAAAACCCTATCTGCCTATTTCGAGGATTTGAAATATTTCTATAAGAAATATTCTCACAAAAATCCAGGAAAATTCTAGCATGTCACATATGATATATGTGTTCACCTTTCCATGTTTCATCTTAATCCCAACTGTTTTGATTCACCAAATATCCTAAAACCATTCCTGTCTAGAGCCAATTTTGATCAACTTTACAGTGTGTAGTATCTCCTATTGGTCCCAAACTTTGTGGGCATTCTCTATTACCCAAATGATGATGCTACATTAGGTAGTGCATCAAGGGGAATAGAATTGCATGATCAGATCTATAGAAATCCATTTTTGTCCATTCCTAGGGTTTACCAAGTTTGCATTATCAACTTTCTTCAATTGAGCTGAAAACTTGTGATCAGGACCAAATGGACTTACAATTTACGCCTGGTAAATCTTAAGGTCATAGGATTCCCCTGCCTAGCCCAATCACAGCACAAACACCTTCAGCCACAAACTTGTGGACAAACAAAGTGTGCCCAAAAAGATTCCCCTTGCCCCCAACTTTTTACCGCAACATATTATATCCCTCTTCTACCTCCAGTAACTTTGCCATGGCCTCTGGTAATTTTTTTGTGGGGTAACTCCCTCAATCTCCCTCTCTTTTACCATGGCAAGACCTCTTCTTTCCCCTCTTGCATTATTCTGTTCCTAATATTGCCCCCAAACCTTTCCAAACAATCCTATGAATCAAACCAAAACCACATATGGCATGCTCATGTGGAAAATATGAGCAAACCATCTGAATCTATTTTATGGCAGTAAGTGTAGCTTTGTACTTCAAGTACCTTGCTCTCTCATCTCCACGATCTAAAAATTGGTGTAAAGCTAGTCCTTCCATACCTATGTCTTCTAGACAAGGTTTTACCCTGGATGCACAACAGTAAAACCCCATTGAATCAACCCCAAGACGGATGTATCAAACTTAACCTTAGTATTTGTCTAACCTAACCAGTCCCATTTGCCTTGGAACTCCACCAGTGTTCTCATGCATACGTGCCACACACCCCAGACAATCTTGGCCGCCCAAATGATGCCCTGGACGTCCCTTGGCATCGTGACTACATCGTTGACATGCAAAAATGGCGCTCTATCACTTTTCCTTGCCCAATCCGAGGCTCTAGTCAGCCTTTTGCCTCGCAATGGTGTCCCCCATGTCCCCCTCGATGTCCACAATGCGACGCCCTATCGCCCCCTCTCCTTTCTTCTCTGGCAGCCCCTGTCGTGCATGCCCGAGCACCGCAAAACTCCGCCACTCCCTATTCGCCTACGGGGCCTGCCCGAGCTTGCCCAGCTCTTTCTAGCAGCATGCGCTATGCCCATGAGCACCGCAGACTACCCCTGCCTCCTCCCCTAGCTCTAGGGCCCTCCCTCAAGAGCCATGGAGTCCGTCCACGGTGCTCCGGCGCTATGGCTACTTGAGCCCTCCACTGAGCCCCCCTTTGCCTCCTCCCACTCTCTCTCTCACCCGTAGACCCGCCCGTTCATCACCAGCCTTGCTTGAGTCCTCCTCCTCCTCCTACAGCCGACGATGCTATCTCGTCTGCCGCTCAGATTCGACTCCCCGGCAACCGAGGGCCAGCCAGGAAGGTGCGGATTGACCTCCTGAGCTTGCCCGTCGGTGGAAATTCGTCGGGAACGGCCCATGGCGCCGCCCGTCGCCGGCAGGAGACGCTCCTCCCTCTTTGTCGGGAGCAAGCCGGAGGAAGGAGAAGGCCCCATCAGCCACCGGGCCCCACCCGTCGGTGGGTTAGCAAGGCCGATGGGTGGGCCTCGCCCGATTAAGTGGAGGCGGGGACCGCACCGGCGTGCCTTTGTCAGGGTAAAGCGTACTCGCGCCACTACGCCTTCGATGTCACCTCTGAGCCGTTCGGTCAAGCCATCGGGCCGGCCCATTTGTTATACTGCGCCTTGAGCATGTTTTAGCCCTCTGGGTATAAACCTTTTTCCTTTTTCTTTTCCCGGGATACTAAATAAATCCTAAAATATTCATTTTAACTCCAAATCCGATGATTCAAAATCCTAGAGGTTTCTAAAGTCTTCCCCTATCCAAAAAAATATCATGCAGATTTTTCCCACAATCTTCCCTCTATTTTTCAAATTTAAATTCAAATTTGAATTATGTGATGATCCACTTTTAAAATTCCTAGAACATCCAAATCAACTCGAAATGGAGTGATTCCAATTTATAGGTATTCTAAATATCATGCCTTATTTATCAGGCCTTGGTTAAAATTCTCACCATGCATTAATTCTGCTGGATCAAATAAATAGCCCCATATTTCATTATTACCATCTTAGGAAATTCATAGGAAAATCATCCCAACTCCAAATCCAGTGAAACCACTTTCCACATGTTTCTAAAATCATGCCCTATTGTTTGGGTCCATCCACTCATTTTTATAGAAATATTTTCTGCTGACATCCTATAGGATCATCATTTCTGGCATTCATGCCATTCAAAACTACCCCTTGACACACATCCTCCAAAACTTACTTGGTTATTTTTCTTGTGACCAGAGGTGTCCAAGAAAAATGAACCTCCTAATTATAGAGCAATTTTATTTCTCTGCTTGTTATGTTTCTTATTACGGTTGTTTTCGGCAATAGTTGACGAGGCAGATGGAGTGCTCGGAGTGGACGAGAAGCATGTGAAGACCTCGAAGTCATTGCTAAGCCAGGCAAGCAGCTCTTTGACCATGATGAGAAACCATTTTTATTGCATGTCATATAACACTTTACTTTCATCATATTTGATCATGTGATGTGGTGTTCCCCTTTCGGTGGAATGCCTCCGGTACCTTTCCATTGACATTTGCATCGTGCATGACCCTACCACCTTATGAGGGTTATGCGAGTGGGTGTAGATAGGCTACTAATAGATGGTACGCAAGAGGGATGGGACTTATGCATGGTGATGGAAAGAAAAGAAATGATTTCAAAGACTCTTTGAAAACCCCGTCGGGTGCCACTAATACTCGAGGGAGATGATGATGAATTGGGTGACCACTTGAGAAAGAAGTGGTGTATCGGAACAAGTGAGTATGTGTGTTTTTGAAAACGGTTGAGATTTAAGGTCTGCTGACCGTCCCAACCTTACATGTGCAACCACTCTACCCCTATATGGGAAGGGGCTTTGTTGATTACCTTGGTGGGTACTGGCAAGGAGCCTGCATTACTAGTGGTGAGAGTGGCATGGTCTCTCTTGATACGGGGTCGTACCAGAATGAATGATCATGCGCTGTCTTTACAGGCACCAAGCACACCGTTGGTCCCCTCATGGATGGTACGATCTAGGGCGAGGCTCATATGATGTACGTCGTGAGGGTTGGGTACCAATCGAGTTGACTCTTTGTTTAGTATCGCTAGGGGAAAGGCATTGTTCGGGTGCTTACCTCGGGTATGTAATACACCGCGAGTCGTGGATGACACGGAAGTTCCCCGAATCTTGTGGGTAAAGTGTGCAACCTCTGCAGAGTGTAAAATTATTCGAATAGCCGCGTCCGCGGTCATGGATAGTTGGAGGTCCTTCTTAAACTACATCCAGATGTTTTCGCAAACTTGGTGTGTGTGTGGTGACAATAATGATACTTAAGTCGAGTCGAATGACTCAGCATGATGACTGAACATGAGATGTTTAGACGGTACATGAGACAAGTCTGAGGATTTGGTGTGATGAATGAACATGAGATGTTCAAACCCTGCTTATGATGATGATGGTGACGTGTTCTTATGAACACCTATCCATGGTTGATGCATGCTTACTTAAATTACTTGATCATGTCATTGCACTCGAAACTAGCTTTCCGCAAAACTTAACTATTTGTGCTATATCAGGCATTGTTATTGCCTTGTTCCAAACATGGGTTGCTTGCGAGTACATTCAATGTACTCATTGGATTCCCACTAGTTATTTTATTGGCTAGGCATGAAAGACCAGGTTATGATGAAGATTGCCTTGGTGGCGGACATGCGATCTAGGACGCTTCCCGGTCAGAATGCCTGTAGTTCACGCTATCGTTGAAGATTTCCGCTATAGTCATATGATGACTTGGCCATGAAGGCCATATTTGAATAAACCGGTATGTAATGATGTAAGACTCTTGTTATTCAGTTTCTGTATGTTTGGTGAGCATTGATCTCTGGGATCACTGTGCACTTACATTCGGTGATCGTGACTTATGAGTCGAGGTCCCCACAACAGGCATGCCAACAACAAGTTTACTTTCATCCAATTTATCTTGCTCATTTTTCGCCGGTTTAGCAGTTCTAGTGCTTTATTTGAAAAAAATAACATGCCAATCTATATCACTAACTAAAAGATCTTTAACCATTGCAATAGGAGTCTCTAACTTAATTTTATTAGAAGGTTTAGGTGTTATTTTATTAATGTTATGGACCTTAGTTCTAGCTTCAGCATGTTCCTTAATCCTAACCTTGAAAGGAAGTTTCTCAATATAAGTAGAAGGGACAATTGGATTAGAAGAGTAAATAATTATTTCAGGTTCATCAATAGGTGGCTCTTCATGATCTTTTTCAATGGGTGGATGGAATTTAAACCACTTCTCTTTAGGAAGATCAATAGGAGCAGCAAAAGATTCACACAAAGTGGCTACCATCTTAGTCACGTCCATATTTTGTACTAAGCTTATGATAAACATATGTTTCTATAAAAGCCTTAACACAATCAAACGCAACATTTATACATGACTCATTACCTTCGTTGATTTCCCAATCGTCATAGTTACATTTAATTCTTTCAATAAGATCCCGTTTGAATACAAAACTTTTCAAGATGAAGGAACCATTAGTAGAAGAATCAATCATTGACTTGTTGTCGTTAGAAAGCCGAGCATAATAGTTTTGAAAACTCATGATTGGTGCATGTATGCAACATATATTAAAACCTCTCCCATGTTTGAGCGATGATTTCTCCTTCACGAGGCCAACAGTTATACATAAAATTCTGATCATGATGAACCAAGTGCATAGGAGAAAACTTCTCGTAAAATTGTAGTCCCATGATCTAGATTCATCCTATAGCCAATACCATGCTAATGCTCTCCCCCAAAAGATAAAGGGAATACCTTATTCTTAACTTTAGCTTCGGATAAACCTGTAAGCTTAAAAAATCCATATAATTCATCTATATATATCAAGTGCATATCAGGATGTATTGTTCCATCTCATGCGTAAGAATTAGCAAGCAGTTTTCCAGAATACCCAAAGGGATTTCATAATAAATATTTTCAGTAGATTCAGTAGATACCCCAAACAGCCACCCCCGAAAGATAACTCTCCTTAGTAACAAGTGGAGATAAATTCTAGTACATAATAAAAATGTTTCGTTACCAATCCCAAAGAGTTTCACTCCCCAGCAGCGGTGCCAAAAAAGATCTTGATGACCCACTGTCGGCCCAATGGGACCAGGGGTACCTCGGCCCATCTGCCGGCTGTCGGGCCCCTGGGACTGGGGGTACCCAGGCCCATCTATGTGCGGCCCATGTCACATCGTGTGGATTAGGACCGTGGTGGCCCACCCCGATATTCTACCAACAAGACCCTCGCGAGGGCCCCCGCCTCGCGAGGCACACGACAGTGAGCGTTGACGGGGACCCCACAAACCCCCCTTACGGGGTCATCCCCTTAGACTATTGCTGAAGCCTTCGCGGGGCGGATCGATCTAGAGTGGCTCGGCGGGGCCGCCCGATCCTATGCCTTCATGTGGATGACATGACCCACGTTGGGCAATGCCAGGAGCCACACCAGCATGCACGGATGAAGAAGCTTTCCTCTTTTGTGCGAAGGGAGCAAGGCCGTCTTGTGGGTTCCCAAATAAATCCCGAAAGGTTTCCCATTTGGTGAAAGAAGACCGAGGTCGGGGCTCGGCAGGACGGAGGTCACCCCCGAGTCCACCGGCAAGTCAGAGCAGCAAGCTTTGGTAGGCGTGGACTGCTTTTGTCACATAGCCTGTGATGTTGTGCCCCTTAAAACAACTCGCTGTGGCAACCCTTCCCGCCTTGTGATTTGGGGGGAAGAGGACCATGGGTGTAATAGCCCGGACCGATGCTCCAAAAGATTCCCCTATTATTCCATTGTCGTCGTGTGTTCCATTTGGTGGTTGCATTCATCATCACATCAATCGCATCATCTACATAGCATCTGCACTCTGTTACCATCATTTTTATTCTAAAACTTGTATCCATTTGTAGTTGTCAGTTCTCTTCGTTCGTGTCGTCGACCGTTTCGAGACCAACCACACACGCACGCGCCCGTGACATCGATAAAATATTATTTTTAAAGTGTGTATAAAATATTCTCTAATGGCTCTAAAGTTGGCGTGTGGTCTTGATATAGAGTAGGTAGGCCTCCTGTCAAATTTTGACGCAATGGGTCCTGGGTTCGAGTCCCGGTGCCCCCAATTTTGTGCCTTGTTTCTTTTCTTTTGCACACACTCAGCCCATTCGGGCCGTATCTGTTGTTGGGCTTGCCTAGTAGACTGCATTTGGCCCGTGTGTTATTTTTTTCCTCAGATGAATTTAGCAATTATCCAGTGCATTGCATAATTTCAAAAATGCATGATTTTAAAATGCTCATAAGTAAATATCCGTGCATCGGACCGTATGTTTTGTATATGTAAAATATGTAGAATTTTCTATAGATTATTAATATCCTACTTTCATGCATGATAAAAATATTTAACTTGTTGTTTGCATGTAATTTATAGAAAATAACTTCCTAATAGGTTTTGAAATAAACTTGCATAATTATTTGTGACATATTTTCCTACATGAACCTATTCATATTGTATATGACATTAGGGTAGAAAAATCCATAGAAATTATCTATGAAATTAGTTTTGTCATTTGAGCAAGTTTGCATGCATGTTTTTTTTGTTATCATGTCCTGTGTTCGAGTCCCGACGCCCCCAATTTTGTGCCTTGTTTCTTTTCTTTTGCAAACACTCAGCCCATTGTGGCCATATCTGTTGTTGGGTTTGCCTAGTAGAGTGCATTTGGCCTGTGTGTTATTTTTTCCTCAGACGTATTTAGCAGTTATCCACTATATTGTATAATTTCATAAATGCATGATTTTTAAATGCTCATAAGTAAATATCGATGCATCGGATCCAAATGTTTTGTATATGTAAACTTTGCAGAATTTTCTGTAGATTATTTATATCCCACTTTCATTTATGATAAAAATATTTAACTTGTTGTTTGCATTTAATTTACAGAAAATAACTTGCTAATAGGTTTTGCCATAAACTTGCATAATTAATTGTGACATATTTTCCTACATGAACCTATTTATATTATATATTATTTTAGGGTAGAAAAATCCATAGAAATTATCTATGAAACTAGTATTCTCATTTGAGTAAGTTAGCGTGCATGTTATTTTTGCTGTGATGACTTTGTTTATTTTCGTGTGATTAAATCCATCCATCATATGAATTATTTTTGAACATGAGATATGCCCTTTGACATGTGCACTAGACCCTGGTCATTTTGTGCCATGATAATCCGTTTTTAGGTGTTATTTTCTTGTTGCCAATATGCTATAAAAAGTTGTTGTTTAGATTTGCCCAAAATAATTCTAAGTCTGAAATCTGTAATATTTTGTTTTTGTCTTGCGATGTGTTTTGCTATTGTTCTAAAACCCCTTTGGGGTTGGAGCGATGGAGTTATTTGTAGTGCATAATGTCCTCTAGCATGCTGTTAAATTTCATGCCAATATATGCCATGTAGCAGGTGCACATATATTGCTATTTAATTTAATATAATGCACATATATGCTTGGTAAAAGGTGGAAGGCTTAGCCTTTTGCTCGGTGTTTTGTTCCACCTTTGCCGCCATAGTTACTTGTGTACCGGTATTATATGTTCCATATTGAGCGCTCCTAACATGCTTGGGGTTGTTATGGTGTCTCCCTTGATTTTCGTTTTGGGATAAACTCTTTTGGCAAAGCCCAATATTGGTACAACATTTTCCTAACTAATAAACCTGCATAGGGAGTAATTAACCCGTGGATAATTAATCAACAACCTGGGACAGTGCTCCTCATGAGTGTTGGTACAAACTGTTAGTGTTTTGGGAACGGGGGTACCTAGACGTACCTACGGGGCAGTACATGGCCCACCTTGTCAGCCAGGCGCGACCTGGCATGGCTCCGCTCAAGACAAGGCCTTGCAAGAGCTTTGGGCTTGCAAGGAAGAACGACACCAAGACCATCAAGGAAGGGCCTCCTTAGTCCCCCTCCGGATCAGCGGATATCTCTATGTAGAACCCAGCCTCAGGAGTCAAAGATAACGCAAGGAAGGATAGGTGGGCGGCAACGTGTCAGGCGGTGCAGTTTCCCATTTGGTGCAAAGGGAGCAAGGACGTACATGGCTTCCCGAAGCGCCACCCAAAGATTTCCATTCTAATGCAACAAGACCACAACCACGAGCTCCATATAGCGGATCTCATCGCCGAACCCACCACTACATCATTGACAACCGCTTTGTAGGCGAAGACCGCCTTTGGACAGGGCACGGATGTACTCTTGGTCCCCTTCAAATTTTGCCGTTGTGGGATCCCTTCCCGCCATTGTGATAAGGGAACAGGACCCGGAGCACCAGTATATATATATATAGGCTAGGTCACACCACCACCAACATGGCCGATCCACGACATAGCCACTCTACAAACCACCTGACAAGGCAGAGAGCCAAGAACACCACTTGAGCACCCTCGCGAGGCTCGAGCTCACTGTACTAGTTCATCCACCAGACCTCCTAGAGAGGCAATCCACCAAAGCAGGAGTAGGGTATTATGCTTCACACCATCCCGAACCTGGGTAAACTATCGTGTTCATCTTCTTCCTCCTCATCGTGCGAGTTTGCCGTTATATCCATTGAGTAGTGAGCTAGGTAGGACGAGGCTACAGGGGATCTTCGAACACGCCCCTGCGTTCGAACCTTGAGGGTTTTGCGGAGACCGAAATCTGACTTTTGGCGCACCAGGTAGGGGTGTGTCGAAGTCTTCCTCAAGCCAAGCTCTTCTTCCACCTCGCCGCTCTGATGGCTGACGCTCGCCAAGCCCGCGTGGAGAGCCATGCTTCCCACGTCGCCCAGATGGCATCTATGGGCTGCGTTGGCGCATGCCGCCCCCTCACCTGCGGCGAACGCTGCCAAAGGCCCGGATGCCCATGAATAGCAAGACTCCTGACAGCCGGTTACCGCACAACACGATGGCCACGCTGCCACTTCGTCGATCGTCCTAGCTACCAGGTCTTCCTCCCACGTCTGGCCCCGGCTGGTGCGTGGTTCGGTCGCGCTCGCCATGGCAACTGAGCTGCTCCACTACTGCCCCACCCCTGATCGCTATGACGCCTGGATTTGGCGCATCGCTGAGCTCGTCAGTGCTGCTGGCGACACCTCCGCGCTCTCCTACTCGTTTCCACCCCGACCTTCCCAGGAAGACAATGCGGACCACGCCGCCACCTCCTCCGCAACACGATGTCCACCCCGAGACAGGCATGAGGAGCGCCTGCGGGACCAGCCTCACGAGCCGCGTTCAAGGGCAAGAGATGAGGTAAGCTGCCAGGTGGTGCTCCAACCGCGCGTTGAAGCACGCGCGCTTCCTGTGCTACCGAACTACTGCTGCGCCGGGCACCACTTAAGGCGGCCCCTGAGGAGCGTTAACACCAGGCCCCGCCCACGCACGCAACATCACCCTTCGAGCCGATGGGCTGCCTCACCTTCGCACCGGAGCTCCATCGAACAACATGGTCTTGCAAGTTCTAACCCGATTTACCCCCTCGCTACGATGGCACCGCAGACCCCGCTGAGTTCCGACATCTCTACTCGCTTAGCATCCGGGCGGGCGGTGGAGACGACAAGGTCATGGTGTGCTGGTTCCCAATGGCGCTCAAGGGCGGTGTGCGCTCCTGGATCCTCAACCTCCCGGTGGGGTCGATAACCTCCTGGGACGACCTTCGAAAGCGCTTCGTTGCCAACTTCTAAGGTACGCACAACCGCGCGACCACGCGCTCACTGTGAACAACCTGTGGCGCGTGAAGCAACAAGATCGAGAGACCCTGGACAAGTTCATACAACGCTTCACGACTACGTACCTCAAGGTTCCAAAGGCGTCGAATGAGGCTATCATCTTTGCTTTCATCAATGACATCACAGATCTCAAGATGAAGGAAGAGCTTGCCATGAATGATGAACTGTGCTCCGCCTTGGAGATGTTCAACCTGGCCAACAAGTGCACCAAGGACGAAGAGGGTCGTCTGTCACTTTGTGAGCCTCCGACGGCAAAGCCATAAGAAAATAAGACCAAGGCCAAGGAGGCGAAGCGCAAGGCCTTAGCGGTACTCGCTGCTAAGCCTGAGGCAAAGGGCATCCGAGGCGAGGAGCACGCCGTAGGAGGGAGACCAACCTGCATCTTCCATGGCACCAACAACCACGACACCGCTGACTGCCAGGAGCTTAGGCTGGTCCATGCCAAACACTTTAGTCGGTGTCCTGGGCACACCGATCGTGGCTTCGGACGCAGTGGAGGCTGCGGTGGAGGCCACTGGGACAGCCCGGATACGCATTAGGGGTTGTGCAACTAGCCTTGGAAGGACCGCTGGAGCAACCAGCCTCAGGAGGACCGCTGTCACGATTAGCCTCGGGAGGACCACTAGCGCGATGATCCTCCAGAGGGGTCACGTCACGACCGTCCTCGTGAGGTTTGCCCTTATGAGGCCGGCCTACCACTGCTGCCACCTCCACCCAGAATGAAGGAAGAGGGTAGACAGGACGATGGGGCTGCAGGCTTCTAGGAGATCAGGGTCGTAGCCTTTATCCTGGGCAGCGCCCTGGCCCCGACCTCGAACAGTGTCTTCAAGCAGTTCGCACGGGAGGTGAACGCAGCTCTCCCAAAGGCTAAGGCCAAGCGCCCCCTCAAGTGGTCCCAGACAGCCATCACATTCGACTCGAGGGATCAGCTCCGGTGCTCGGCCATGGACGGCAAACTCCCCATGTTGTGCACCCCGACCATCAGCAACGTCCTCATCGCAATGACCCTCATCGATAGTGGGGCAGGGCTCAATGTCCTCTCCATGGAGACCTTCGAGATGCTCCAAGTACCGTATGACCAACTCATGCCGACCAAGCCCTTCTCGGGAGTCACTAATGGGTCCACCGTTCCCATTGGGCAATTGCGCCTGCCATTCACCTTTGGCATGCGCAAGAACTACCACACCGAGAGCATCATCCTTGACGTCGCCCACATCCACCTCCACTACAATGCGATCCTTGGATACCCGGCCCTTGCCAAGTTTATGGCAGCAATTCATCACGGCTACAACATCCTCAAGATGCCAGGGAGTGGTGGCGTCATCACCATCGCCTGTGATGAGAAGGATGTCCTCTGCTCCCTCGATTGTGCCTACTGTGCTATTGTAGCCGAGCGCTCGGATGATTAGGAGGATGCCTAGCCTCGCGAAGATGAACGCGAGAAGAAGCTCACCCCTACGGAGTGCTTGGGGGCTGGAACCTCCAGGGTCGGAGCGTTGGGCTCTGCGCCTGGGGACGGGGCCGCACCTTCTGTCGCATAGGGAAGCACGTTCGGCGCCTCCTTGGGCCGGGCTCGAGGGCTTCCACCCAGGAGGCCCTCGGCTTGGCCGGTGATACAAGGGAGGCGTTCAGGCGCAACTTGGAGGCACATCCTTATGCGCGAGTTCCAGGGCCCGAGGCTTTGCACCAGGCGCAAAGCTCGCGAGAGTCAGCCATCAAATCAATCGAGGAGATTCAAGAGGCACATGTCGGGCAAGGAAGGTACTGCCCTGCACCACCAATCGCATCCGCCATCTTCATCCCGGTTGACCATCCGCGTGTCTGCGTCAAGACGCGCGCAATCAATAGGTCCTCGATCCACAACCTCTTTGGGTTGGCGCATGCCGACCACGGGTGGATCTAGCCGCACAACTATGTCTGCATGCTCTTTGATCTGGCCAATGCCGACGTCATGTTCGAGTGCCTTGCCTAGGCCAGGCTCGTGCCTTGTCTAGAGAGACGCAATGATGAGTTGGAGCACATGCCCGAACCAAGAATGGTTCCCGGGCCCCGGGAGACGACGGGCCCGTGAGGGCCGCGCTCATGGAGGTACAAGATCAGGCTACAATGGCAGCTTTGGCTCTTCAGGGCATGGCCGCCAGGTAACTTTTTGGCTTGTTTCGTTCAAGAGCGCCCGCTAGGTCGCATTATCCTCACATGATCAGGGCATACCCCTGCAGCCACCGCATTTCCCCATATCTGAGCAGTTTGTCATGTATGCAATCTATTTCATAGCGCTTCCCCCATTCCCTGCTTGGCTTTTTGCCAGCGAGAATGTCGTCACTCCCGAGCAGGCCTACTTTGGGATGCCTTAGCGAGAGGACTGGGCATGGCGTCTGTGCTTAGGTCCGTCCCTGCAACATTGAAAAATCCAGAGATTGAGCTTATTTTGGCGGGCCGGTCGCATTCACTTCATCTCCTGGGGTCATTGTTGCTTGGCCCTCTCAATGGCCCTAGGGAGGATGCTCGGTGCAGACTGCAATGAAGACTCCATGACTTCGTATAGCGCCATCTACAAGAAGACCCAGGCACAACCCACCTTGAGGTAGATACCTCGCGAGGCCAAAGCGCCCTCGTGAGCTCCCAGATACACCTCCAAGTTCTATCGTGCCACCCACGCGTATGAACTCATTGGGTTGTACACACCCGGAACCCCCAGAGGACACAGATGGGCTCCTGCCGACACAATGTGGCAGCCACAGCACAGCACTGGCGAAGAACTCAACATTTTGCCCACCAATGGCTATGCCCACGCAATGTGGAAGCCATTGGTGGAGGTGGACATAGCCATTGGTGGGAAGTGTTGACTTCCATGCCTACGCTGAGGTGTGGCTTCCACATTGCATGGGAGGGAACCTCTCCGTATCCTCGGGGGGTTCCGGGCGTGTACAACCCATTTAGTTCGTACGCGTGGTTGGCACAGTAGAACTGGGACGTGTATCTGGGAGCTCGCGAGGGTGTTTTGGCCTCGCGAGGTCCCTACCTCAAGCCGGGTTGCACCTGGGTCTTCTTGTAGATGGCACTACCTGAGGTCTGGGAAGCTTCATTGCAGCCTGCACCAAGCATCCTCTCAAGGGCCTTTGGGATGGCCAAGCACCAGCGACCCCAGGAGATGATGTGAACCGGGCTGGCCCGCCAAACAAAGCTGAGTCACTGGATTTTTCAACGCTATAGGGACGGACCCGAGCATAGACGCCGTGCCTAGTTCTCCCACTGAGGTGGCCCTAGGTAGGCCCGCTCGGGAGTGATGATATTGTCGTCGGCAAAAAGCTGAGCAGGCAAAGGGGGAAATGTTAGGAAATATGTTGCATGGATGAAAAACTGCTGAAATATGGGAAACACGATGGCTGCTGGGGCACACCCTGATCACCTGGGAAGGACGCGGCCTAGAGGGCTCCCTTAAACGAGATGAGCCCTAAAGTTACCTCACATAGATCAACAAAAAGTCACTTGGCAGCCATGCCGCTGAAGAGCCGAAGTTGCCGTTGTAGCCTGATCATGTACCTCCATGAGTGTGATCCTCACGGGCCCATCGTCTCCTGGGGCCCGGGACCCATGCTCGGTCCGGACATCTCCTCCAACCCCTCGTCAGATCTTGGCAGGCAAGCCGCGAGCATGGCCGGGGCGAAACGCTGGAACGTGACTCCGACATTCGTCAGGCCGAAGGGCATGTGAATGTAGTTGTTCGGATAGGCCCACCCGTGGTCGGCGCACGCCTGCCAGAAACGGCCTTGGGACGAGGCCCCCTTGATAGCACGCGCATTGATGCAGGCACGCGGTTGGTTGATCGGGCCAACGATGGAGGCTGTGATTGGTGGTGCAGGGCTATCCCTTTTTTGCCCGCCCTGTGCCTCCTGAAGTTCCTTGATCGCCTCGAAGACCGACTCTTCCGAGCTTGGCGCCTTGCGCCGAGCCCCTGGTTCTGGCAGTCGCGCGTTGGGACGTGCCTCGAGGTTGTGCTTGAACGCCTCACTTGTCTCACCAGCCAAACTGGGGGCCTCCTGGGCGGAAGCCCCCCGAGCCTGACCCAAGGAGGGCGTCGAGCGCGTCTTCTTATGCGACGAAAGGGGTGACCCCATTCCCTAATGCAGAGCGCGAGGCTCCACCCTTGGAGGTTCCAGGCCCCTGGCGCTTTGCGAGGGTGAGCTACTTCTTCGCCCTGCATTCATCCTCGCATGGCAGGGCATCCTCTTCATGATCCAAGCGTTTGGTCGCATCCACACGATAAGCACGATCTAGGGAGCAGACAGCATCCTTTTCATCGCAAGCGACGGTGATGATGGCGCCACTCCCCGGCATCTTGAGGGCATTGTAGTGGTGATGAGTCTCCGCCATGAACTTGGAAAGGGCCAGGTATCTGAGGATGGCATTGTATGGGAGGTGGATGTGGGCGACGTCAAAGACGATGGTTTCGGTGCGGCAGTTCTTGCGTCCATCGAAAGTGACGGGCAGACGTACTTTCTCGATGGGACTGCGGAACCACCAGTGACGCCTGAAAAGGGCTTAGTGGGCATAAGTTGGTCGTACGATACTTGGAGAGTCTCGAAAGTCTCAATGGAGAGGACATTGTGCCCAGCTCCACTGTCGATGAGGGTCTAGGTGATGAGGACATTGCTGATGGTCAGAGTGCACAGCATGGGGAGCTTGCCGGCCATGGCCAAGCTATGGAGCTGATCCCTTGAGTCGAAGCTGATGGCAGTCTGGGTCCACTTGAGGGGGCACATGGCCTCGGTCTTTGGGAGTGACGCATTCACTTCCCGCGTGAACTGCTTAAAGAGGCGGTTGGAGGCTAGGGCTTGAGCGCCGCCTATGATACAAGCCACGACCATGATCTCCTAGAAGCCCCCAACCCCATCATCCTGCTTGTCCTCTTCCTTCCTTCTGGGTGGAGGTGGTAGTGGTGTGTGACAGCCCGAGACCGGCATTCCAGAAGATTCCAGAAGATTTCCCTTAGTTTTCGTTTTCGTCTGTGTTCCGTTTTGGTTGTTGCATTCGTCATCGCATCATTCACGTCATCTGCATTAAATCATCGCTGGTTTTCGAAAACTTGCATCCGTTCGTAGTTGCCGGTTTTCTCCGTTCGCGTTGCCCGTCGCGAGTCCAGCCACACACGCACGCGCCCGCGACATCTTTTAAATAAAACCGTTTTTAAGCGCGCGCAAAAATATTCTCGGATCGAGTTGAAACTCGTCATGCAGTCTTGTTATATTGTAGGTAGACCGACCGTCGATTTTCATGGCGATCCGAGCTCGTTAGATACTCTGTCGGACAGTCGTAGCAGTGAGGTATCGGGTTAACGTCGGTCGTTTATCGGTGTTTTATAAATCCTCATGTCACGGGTCGCACCGTTCTCTCTCTCTTCCCCTCTTTGCCCGTCTACACAGTTGCCGCAGTCCTGACCCTCCGCTTCCGGACGTCGGATAGTCATCCGGCAGTCCGAAAATGGAGAGTGCCAGCTAACCCTAGCCTAGCCCTATTTAAACCCCCTCGGTTCCCGTGCCCCAAACCCTAGCCTGACCAGCCCCTTCTCCCACCTCTAGCCAGCCCGCCAAGCCCATCTAGGCCCGTTCGGGTCGTTCCGGACCCGAAATCGCCGTTTCCGGAGCTCTCCCGAGCTTGCCCGAGCTCCCATGGCAGCTTCTTCCTCCTCCCGCAGCTCCTCCCGCGGTCAAGGTCGCCGGAGCCCTGCCAGCCGCCATCGTCGCCGGCCGCCCCTTCCTCCTTCTCCCTCTTCCTCTCCTCCTCCTCCCCTGCTAGCTCACCCTCCGGCCTCTCCCTCCCTCCGCAGGTGCCGCCGTGCCGTCGCCATGGCCTCGTCGCCCCGGCAGCCCAGGCAAGGGGACCACCGGATCCGCCCGTTCCGCCCCGTATCCGCCGCCGTCCGACCTCGCCGCGCCGTCCCCTCGCCGCCCCTCGCCGGTGCGAGGCCGCCGCCGCCGCTGCTTCAGGTCGGGCCCGAGCGGGAGGCGCTCGCCCGTTGACCTGCTGCGTCGCCCGCGGCTGGGCCGGCCCAGCGCCCCCTCTAGCCCAGCCGACCGGCCTGATGGCCCAATGGTGAGCTGCCTAACCCGCGCACCAGGCGCTGCATTGCTATGTTGCGCCAATGCCCCTGTATAGGCCCAGTTGTCAGTTTCGGCCCAGTAGGCGTTTTTTTAATATTGCGAATTATCTATTAACCAGTGCTTCTATATTTTCAGAAAAACCCTGTTTTTAAGATTGTTAATAACTTTTAATCTGGGCATCGTATGAAAATAAATTAGATATGTAAATTGTGTAGAATTTTGTCTAGTTTCGCAGTAACTAACATTCATCCATGTTTGAATTATTTAAACGCGTTGTTTGCATCATTTTGCGTGATGGCATATTAAATTGATTTAATTCATAGCTAAATAACCGTGCATCATATGTAAGTAATTTCAACATGAAAGTTGTTTAGAATATTGCGCAGAATTATTAACATGTCATTTTCATGCCATATTGCATTTTGGCATTTATTTGCATTTTTCTTAAATAAATAAACATGCATCGGGATTAATTTTATCTAATGTTAAAAATGTCCATCTCATTTGCATTGCATTTTCATGCACGGGATAATTGTCGTCATCATTTTTGCATTGTATTTGCATTGATGAGTTGCTTTACCACGAATAGGCCTATTCCCACATGATTTAATTGTGATTAATCTTCTAAATGAACATAATCATATTATATATGTTTTCGGGGTAGAAAAATATATTGGATTTATCGGTGCATTTAGTTTTTCCATTTGAGCATGTTTGAGTGCATGTCATTTTCACCGTGATGCCCTCTTGTCATTTTCGTAGGAATTAATCCGTGCATGATATGAAATTATTTGCAACATGAAACTTGCTCGTTGATGTGTGTCCTAGCCCATGGTCATTTTGTTTGTCATAGAAATGCATGTGTAGGTGTTGTTTTGCTGTTGTCAACTTGCTAGGAAAATATGCTATTTTGAGGGTCCAAAATATTTCTAAGTCTGGAATCAGTTATATTTTGATGATGTCTTGCCATGTGATTTGCTAGTGATCTAGACCTCTTTTGAGGTTGATGCAATGGAGTTATTTGTTGTTGGTATTGTCCTCTAGTATGATGTTAAGTTTCATCCCATTCCATGACATGTAGATTATGTTTTCACTTCTGTCAAGATGCCTTCGTGATAAAAACTGCACTGTCTAAAACTGCTATTTTCACAAAGTCTGAAACTGTTATTAAGTAGCCTTTTTGTGAGCTTCCTACCTAGTGATCCATGCATGTTTTGATTATGATTTGTGAAGATGAAATGAAGTGGATGTTGTATGATATTGCCCCATGCCTAGTTTGTGCATTTTGGAATCTTGTAGCTTATTGTTTTCATATGTTCAAAATGCTATGTTGCTGTTTTTGGCAGATTTAAACTAAAACTTGTTTCGATGGTTGTGGTTGAACCGTAGCTCCGTTTGGGTCATTCCATATATGAAACTTGCTTAGAATCTCATGTAGTTGCATAATAACTTGTTGCATTCATGATTTGCGATGTTTGTGATTGCATTTCCCATGCATTTGCATTCATGCCATGTGCATCTTGTTTTGCTCATATCTTTTGAACCGTAGCTTCGTTTGAGATGTTCTATATAAGTAAATCGACTAGAATGATGTGTAGGATAACATGATATGCTTTATTTTGATGTTTAACAAACATAAAATATGTTTAGATCAGATCTGGACCAAATTCATAATTTCCATATGGGGTCGTTTCGGAGATGCTATAAGTTGTTTCCGATCTCATTTAATTTGCCTAGATAGATAGTTTACTGATGCTTCGCCTCTTGCCATGTTTAACAAAATTTAATATTGTCGTTTCGGAGTGAACTAAATATTTCGAATGTGGAGTTTCGTCAATATGTAACTAGTTGCATATTGAGCTTCACTTTAATGTGTAGTATTTGATTGTTGTGAATTGTCTTGCATTGCATATTTAAACCGGACATGCATCATAGTTGTTGTGCATCGTGTTTTGCATATGTTGTGGTGTATCTTGTGTTGATTGTTTGTTTCGGATTGCTTCTTCTCGATAGAGTTCCGAAAGCGTTCGGAGTGTGAGGATTCGTTCGACTACGTTGGTTCGTCTTCTTCATGGACTCGGTCTTCTTCCGAGCGGGATCTCAGGCAAGATGACACATTTCCCTGGATACCATTACTATCATTGCCATGCTAGTTGTCTCGTCTTTTATCGTTATGTCTCGCTACCTACCACTTGTTTGATAAGCCTCCCAACATTGCCATGAAAAGCCTCTAACCCCTCCATGTCCCAGCAAACCTTTGTTTGGCTATGTTACCGCCTGCTCAGCCCTTCTTATAGCGTTGCTAGTTGCAGGTGCATTTGCTTCCATGTGCCAACATGGATCTTCTTTTGTTATATCACAATATTGCTGCTATTTAATTTAATGCACATATATACTTGGTAAAGGGTGGAAGGCTTGGCCTTTTGCTTGGTGTTTTGTTCCACTCTTGCCGCCCTTAGTTACTTGTGAACTGGTGTTATGTTCCAGAAATGAGCGGTCCTAACACGCTCGGGGTTGTTATGGGGAGCCCCTTGATTTTCGGGTTAGATTAAAACTTGTCTGGCAAGGCCCAACATTGGTACTACATTCGCCTAATAATTAATGAACTTGCATAGGGGATATTTTTCCGGACCCCGTGGATAATTTAATCAACCCCCGGGCCAGTGCTCCTCATGAGTGTTGGTCCAAACTAGAGCACTGTGCGGGGCCAACCCAGGGCAACTTGGGAGATTTCTATCAGGCCTCCATACACTATCTTATCCGCCGTGTCCTGAAAACGAGATACGCGGCTCCTATCGGGATTGTCGACACGCCGGGAGGCCTTGCTGGATTTGTTTTACCCTTTCTCAAACGTCTCGAGTGAGAAACTCTGATTTTCTTCGGGTTATCTCGAGGTGTTGGATTTCCTTTGGAATTGCCTAGGAAGATCACGAGATCCGTGGTTGAGGTTATTCCCGCTGAGTGTGGTTAATTTGTGATGGACGAGTTGGAGCACTCTTGCAGGGTTAAATATTTTCGGGAAGCCGTGCCCGCGGTCATGTGGCAAACTTGGATACTTTGTTTAACACCCGATCATAGCAAACTTGAAGTAAACTCTAATAAAATACACCAACTGTGTGCGTAACCGTGACTGTCTCTTATCGTGAGTTCTTATCCGTAAGAGAACACGGTGGGGTTAAGATTGACGTAAGTAGGTGTTCAGGATCAGTTAGTGATCATTGCTAGTTCACGTTCGTTATGCATAGACCACCATACTTTAATTTCTGTTCTCGTAAGTTAGCCACTCAAATAAATGCTTAGCCGCTTGCTGCAGCCTCACCACTTAACCATGCCTTATCTATTAAGCTGTAATAGTCTTGATACCCTTGGAAATGAGATTGCCGAGTCCCTGTGGCTCACAGATTACTACAACAACAGTTGCAGGTGCAGGTTATGTGATGATTTGACGTGAGCGCGTTGCTTGATTTGACTTGGAGTTCTTCTTCTTCTTCTTCTTCTTCTTCTTCCTCAATCTTGGATGGGTTCTAGGCGGCAGCCTGGGATAGCAAGGGTGGATGTCATTTGTCGTTTGGTTTCGTCCATAGTCGGACCCTGCTCTTATGTATGATGGTTGAGATGATATTGTATTGATGTGACTCTGATGTAGCTTGTGGCGAGTGTAAGCCAGTTCCATATACTCATCTCTTCTGTACATGTACTTGTAATGATATCCATTCTTGCGAACGCAGCGAGATGCGCTTCTATCCCCTTGAGGCCCTCGTGCCAAATAAGGATAGGACCGCATCTTGGGCGTGACCTGGTGGTAGGGCGGCCTCATGAGGGCGGATCTCACGAGGGTGACCGCGTCGCGACCTCTCTAGAGGGTCATCGTGCTAGCGTTCCTCTGGAGCCTGATCGCGCCAGCGGTCCTCCTGAGGCTGATCACGCCAACGGTCCTCCAAGGCTGGTCACGCCAACCCTGGCGTTGGTCCCTATTATTCCAGAGGCCTCCGCTGTGCCCAAGCGACAGTCGATGTAGTCGGCAGTGTCGTGGTTGTTAGTGCAGACTAGCCTGAGCGCCTTGCAGTCGGCGGTGTCGTGGTTGTTAGTGCCACGGAAGATGCAGGTCGGTCTCCCCCTGTGGGGTGCTCCTCACCTCGGCTGCACTTCGCCTCGGGCTCCGCTGCGAGTAGCGTCGGGGCCTTGTGCTTTGCCTCCTTGGCCTTGGTCTTCTTCTCCTCTGGCTCTGCCATCGGAAGCTCAGGGAGGGACAGGCGGCCATCTTCAGCCTTGGCGCACCTGTTCGCCAAGTTGAACATCTCCAGGGCAGAGCACAGCTCGTCGTTCATGTCAAGCTCCTCTTTAATCTTGGTTTCTGTGACGCCATCGGTGAAAGCAAAGATGATGGCCTAATCCACCGCCTTCGGGATCTTGAGGCGCGTGGTGGTGAACTGTTGTATGTACTTGTGAAGGGTCTCCCCATCCTATTGCTTCACGCGCCGCAAGTCATTCACGGTGAGCGCGCGGTCGCGGGTACCTTGGAAGTTGGCAACAAAGCACTTCCGCAGGTCTTCCCAGGAGGTGATGGATCCCGCTGGGAGGTTAAGGAACCAGGAGAGCGCATCGCCCTTGAGCGCCATGGGGAACCAACATGCCATAACCTTGTTGTCCCCACCAGCAGCCCAGACGTCCAGCGAGTAGAGTTGTAGGAATTCGGCGGGATCCGCGGTGCCATCATAGCAAGGAGGGGATCGGTTTTGAACTTGTAGGGCCATGTAGTTGGATGGAGCTCTAGCGCGATGGTGACGCAGCCCACTGGCTCGATGGGTGTTGTTGCACGTGCGGGCGAGGCTTGGCCTTGACACTCCTGAGGGGCCGCCTCAAGTGGTGCCCGGTCGTGATGCTGGTTCAGCAGCGCAGGGAGCATGCACATCAACGCATGGTCGAGGCACCACCTGGCAGCTTACTTCATCTCTTGCCCTTGCTCGCGGCCCGCGGGACTGGTCGTGTGGGCGTGCCTTGAGCCTGTGCTCAGGGTCGATGTCTCATGGCGGAGGAGGTGGTGGCGCATCGTTGTACGCATCATCTGCCAGGGAAGGTCGGGGTCGAAATGAGTAGGAGGGCACGGAGGTGTCGCCAGCAGCATTGACGAGCTCCGCTATGCGTCGAAGCTAGGCGTCGTAGCGGTCGGGGGTGGGGTGTTAGTGAAGCAGCTCGTTCACCATGGCGAGTGTGCCCGAACTGCGCGCCGGCCTGGGCCGAACGTGGGAAGACGACCTAGTCGCTTGGACGATCGACAGAGTAGTGATGCGGCCGTCACACTGCGCGGTGGGAGGCTGGGAGGAATCTTGCTGGCGATGGGGACCGATGCGTGCCGGCGCATCCCACAGGTGCACTCTGGGCTGGCAGCTCGGCGCGGGCTTGGCGAGCGTCTCGCCATCGAAGCGGCGAGGAGGAAAAAGAGCTTGGCTTGAGGAATACTTCAACACGCCCCCTACCCGGCGCGCCAAATGTCGGATTTCGGGCTCCGCAAAACCCACAAGGTTCGAACATAGGGGCATGTGCAAAGGTTCTCTGCAACCTTGCCCAACCTAGCTTGCGATTTAGGGCTTCGCAAAACCCTCAAGGTTTGAACACCAGGGCGTGTCGAAGGTTCCCAGCGGCCTCAACCAACCTAGCTTGCTACCCGATGGTTACTACGGAGAACTCACTCGATGACGAGGAACAAGATGAACATGGCAGTTTACCCAGGTTTGGGTCGCTATGAAGCATAATACACTACTCTTGCTTTGGTGCATTGCCTCTCATGGAGGGTTGGTGGATCAACTAGTACAATGGGCTTGAGTCTTGCGAGGGCGCTCAAGAGGTGTTCTTGCCTCTCTGCATTGTGGTAGTTCATCGAGTGGCCAAGTGTTCGACCCCCCCCCCCCCCGCTCTACGGTGCAGTCTTGCCTCTATATATAGTGGTGGCCTGGGTCCTATTCCCTTATCACAATAGCGGGAAGGGATCGCACAATGACCAAATTCAAAGGGGGACAGGAGTACACCCGTGCCCTGTCCAAAGGTGGTCTTCGCCTGCAAAGTGGTACTTGGTGAGGCATTGGTGGGCTCGGCGATGACATCCATCCTGCGGGGCTCATGGTCATGGTCTTGTTGCATTGGAATGAATACCTTTGGGCAACGCTTTGGGAACCCGCGTACATCCTTGCTCCCTATGCACCAAACAGGAAACTATGCCGCTTGGCACGCTGGCGCCCGCCTGTCCTTCCTTGCGTCACCATTGACTCCTGAGGCTGGGCTCTGCATAGAGATCTCCGCCGCTCAAGAGGGGGCCTGAGGAGGCCCATCCTTGCAGGCCTTGGTGTCGTTATACCTCACGAGCCTGTTGTCCTTGTGAGGGCCTTTTCTTGAGTAGAGCCACACCTGGTTGACGAAGTGGGCCATGTCCTGGGCCGTGGGCAGGCTGGGTTGGGTACCCCCGTTCCTAGAACGCCGACGGGCCCCAATGGCAGATGAGGTATGCGCGGGGCCGGGCCCTGCCGACGCAGAGTGCAAGGTGTTCAAAATCTCCAAGTTAAACCTATCTTCACCATGTTCCCTTCATGAGGGCTGCTCGTACGTGAAGGGGGACTCCTAAGCATCGCGACTCAGGAGTCTCACTGACCCCTCACCCCTCACCCCTTGGGACCATCCTTGGTGATCCGGTCGGCGCCAACAACGGCTAAGGTATGCACGGGGCCGGTCCATGTGGACGCGGAGCATCACATCAAGCAAGAAGGAAACAAGGCGAAGAGGGCAATCACGCATTTCAAAAGTTATTACAAACATTAAAAGTTTTTTGCAAATACAAACAAATTTAACGCCTCCACGATGCACGTCAAATATTGCAAGAAAGAATCAAGGAAGAGGAATCAGGAGGAAGCTTTGCCGCCACTCGTCCCATCCACAGGGAACTCGTCGTCAACATCGCCGGCATCGTCCTCCTCACCACTAACCCTTGCAGCTTCAAGAGGCGGATTAACGGTGATGCATGTGAACCTCTTCACCAAAGCCTCCATGACGGCCTTCACTGCCTCCACAACGCTGCTATGGACCTCGGGAGCAACTAGGCGAATCACGGAGTCGAAGTCGAACCCTGGCTCGTGAAGGTGAAGGTGGCTGAAGACACGCGTCGTGGCCTCAGAGAAGAGGTCATGTCACTCGTTGTCCAAGACACCCTCCACCTTGACAATGGCGCCCTCCAGTGCCTCGACAAGCTTCGAAGCAAGCTTCACGAAGCCATCCTCCGGAGTCACCAGGGGCTTCGCAAACCCTTCTCGGCAGAGGGAGTGGAGTGCTCAGTGCATCCTAAGCTCGACTGAGGGAAGGGCGTTGAGCTCCACGGCCTTTTCCTTTCTGGCCTTGGCGAGATCTTTTTCCATGCTCTCGAGTCGGGTCTTCTCCAGCGCGGCCTCCGTCTCCTACGCCTCCAGGCACTCTCATGCCGCGACACGGTCGGCCATCGCCTAGGACACCTCAGAGTCCCGATCGACAAGCTGGAGAAAACACATTTGCTCCCTTGGTGGTTTTGGTAATTAATAACAACATATATGTCATTGAACTAATGTTTCCACCAAGTATATTTCAAGAAATGTTCAATGATAGGATCGGCAAAAGGATTGTGGAGATTGTGGAATACCCCAACATGCAAGGGAATAGGTTGGCAAAGCTACAAGCAAGAGGTCTCTACATTTTATATTTGGGAGAAATCACTTTGAGTCCATAGGATAGCCAATACTATTAAAAGGGGGGTAAATTTTTGTTGGTGAACAAAATGCACATATGTGCACAAGTGATAGTCACCAAAGACACCCACAAACTCTCCCACCAAAGTATGTCCAAAGCTAAACACTCAAAATCGGTGCAACCAACATTCTACACTCGATGCCACAAATTCCAAACCCTAGACAAACTCAGCCAAATCCTAATTTTTTGGTGCAGCCGTTACTGCATTCGGTGCCACCAAGGTGGGGTGTCAACTTTGTGTTACGCAAGTTCATAGTTTCGGTCCCTCCGAGAATATTGGATCGACATCACGGAGATTGCACATTCTGACTGTTGGTCACCTTATCGGTGCAACCGAGATTCCTATATCGGTCTCACCGAGATTCAAAAGTTGCTAACTTTATGTCACTTCAATACAACCGAGATTCACCCATCGGTTCCACCGTGTCTAACTTATTGTGTGTAACGGTTGGATTTTTGGAGATGCCTATATATACCCCTCCACCACCACCTACTCGAGAGTGAAGCACTCAGAACAGTTCCCCACTCATACCTATCAGTTTT
This sequence comes from Hordeum marinum, assembly GCA_022496015.1. Taxonomy (NCBI): domain Eukaryota; kingdom Viridiplantae; phylum Streptophyta; class Magnoliopsida; order Poales; family Poaceae; genus Hordeum; species Hordeum marinum. Next base: position 235,499,792 of record CM039673.1, read on the forward strand.
CTGAGAGAGAACCACCTATCCTTGTGTTGAGGTCAAGATCTTCCACTCCAACCATATGAATCTTCATTCTAGCCTCCCCAAGTTGCTTTCCACCAATCCCATCTCTTCTACCAAGCCAAATCCATGAGAGGGTGATTGTGTGTTGAGGTGTCTGTCATCTTGAAGCACAAGAGCAAGGAGTTCATCGCATTACCGAGCCTATTACCTATGGGAGGGTGGCGCGTCCTAGATTGGTCAGGTGTCACTTGGGGTCCTCCTACTTCGTGTTGTGGAGTGAACCAAGAAGTTTCTAAGGGCAAGGAGATCGCCTACTTCGTGAAGATCTACCCCGAGTAAGGCTAGTCCTCCATGGACGTAGGCCGTCATGGTATAGTCAAGGTTGCTTCTTTGTGGAACCCTCTGTGGGTAGAGCCCTCCGTGGACTCTCACGACCATTACCCTCCGTGGGTTGAAGACTCCATGAATGTGGATGTACGATAGCTCCACCTATCAGAACCACGAGAAAAATCATCGTGTCAACAATTGTGTTTGATCTTCCTACCCTCTCTTACATGCTTGTCTTTACGTTCCGCTGCTATACTGTTAGACATGCATGTGTAAGGTGTACTTGACATACTATGAATGCTAAAATCTGCCAAGAATTAAAATTTGGAAAAAAGTAGATTTTTATTTGGTAAAGTAGTCTAATCACCCCCCTCTAGCACTACTTTTGATCCTACAAGTGGTATCAGAGCTTTGGTCTCCATCGATTGGTCTCACAACCTAGGAGAAGTATGGCGTCAAGTGAGGGAAATTATCACCGTAGATGTCCATACTTTGATGGCACAAATTTTGCTAGTTGGAAGCACAAAATGAAAATGCATTTGTTTGGTCATAACCCCACCGATTAGGATATTGTTCGTGTTGGCTTGCAAGGTGAATTCTTTGCGCAAGGAAAGGAACCCGATCGCGAAGTGACTGCGGATGAATTGAAGATGTTGCAACTCAATGCTCAAGCATGTGACATTCTCTTCAACTGCCTATGCCCCAAAGAATTCAACAAAATAAGTCGTCTTTAACATGTAAAAGAGATTTGGGATACTTTGGTTGATATGCACAAAGGAACTGAGTCCGTGAGAGAATCCAAGTTAGATGTTGTTCAAGGTCATCTTGACAAGTTCAAGATGAAGGATGGTGAAGGAGTCGCTGAGATGTACTCTAGGGTAGCTCTCATCACCAATGAGATTTCCTACTTAGGAAGTGCAGAAATGACTGATAAATTGATCATCAAGAATATACTTCGAGCTTTGGATGATCAATATGACACTGTGGGCACATTTATCCAAATGATGCCAAACTACAAAGATCTCAAGCCAACAGAAGTGATTGGAAGATTGTTGGTCATGAGATGACTCTCAAACATAAGGAAGAGCTTCACCACAAGTCTAGTGGTGCTTACAAAGCCACAAGTGATGCTCCTGCTACATGAAGTGGCAAATTTGTCACAAATGAAAAGATAAGCCTCATGGTCAAGAAATTCAACAAGTTCAACAAGAATAGAAGCAAAGATCGAAGCTCCAACTCAAGATATGAAGAGAAGCGTTCATCAAGTTGTGACCGAAACTGCTACAATTGTGGGAAGCCCGAACACTACTCCAATGAGTGCTCGGCTCCTTACAAGAGAAAATAAGAGTCACCAAGAAGACAAAGCTCAAGAGACGAATCACCTCAAAGAGAGACAAAGAGTAGAGATTAACGCTATGAATAAAGACCCTCAAGAAGAAGTAGGTACTCGAAGAAGAAGGACAAGTACACCAGGAGCTACTCAAAAAGGAAACATCTAGCTCATGTTGGTGAATGGGTTTCCGGCTCTGAATCCGACAACCACTCTGAGAGAAGCTATCACTCCAACTCCGACTATAGTCAAGATAAAGGTGTCGCCGGACTTGCACTAGTGACTACCAACTCCTATGATCTATTTAATTCACAAAATTAAGGGAGTGGAAGTTGCTTCATGGCTAAAGGCCACAAGATATCACACCCCGAGTATGTCGATTTCAATAGTGATGAAGATGACTTGTTAATTGAAGATGACTTGCTATTTGAAAAATCTAGTAATGTTAGTCAAAATGAACTTGCTAGTACTCACTCTAGTGTTGGTAAATCGTGTGATGATGATAAGTTGTAAATAGAAAGAATAATTCAAGAACTAAAAACTCTTAAGTTAGCACACGAGTAAACTCTAGAAGATCATAGAGAGCTTGTAAGGACACATGAGAAGCTACGCTTCGAGAAGCTCAACTTAGAGCAAGAGCATGAGTTCCTTAAAGCTATCAATGACGATCTTCGAATGAAGACTTCCTCTTATCTACCCAAGCGACTTCTCTTATCTACATTCATGTCACAAGTTAAGTCTAAGCAAGCCAACAAAGGAAAGAAAGGTTCTTCAACTGGTAGCAATATAAATGATAAATCCAATGATATTGCTTCTAGAAGTTCTGTTCATCCCACTAACTCTTCTCTTAGCCAAGTTACACTTGAGCAAGAAAATGAACTCTTGAATGTAATTATAGAGAAAGGTATCTACAAGAGTCTTCAAGGGTGCAAACAATTTGAGGACATAGTACGCAAGAACGTAGGATACCGGAAGAATCGTGGTGTTGGCTAGTTCAACGCTAATGGAGTTGAATGGGAAGAAGGTCAATACCCCAATTCCAAGTTTGTTCCTCAAAAGGAGAAGTATGAAAATACTCTCCCCAAGGGAACAAAAGCTCAAGATGACATTCTACCAGAAGACACCAAGCTCAAGGACAAGAACAAGCTTGAAGAGGACGTTGACTCATATGAAGATGAATCCCAAGGTTTTGTGAAGTGGGTTCCCAAGGCTACTACAATCTCAACTTCTACAAGTACTACTTCAACACCAAGGATCCCCATCAACTTGATGTGGGTCCACAAGAAGAAGAACTAGGAAATTCTTGAGGGGTGACTCCGCCACTAAAATTCACTCATATTCATTATTGGCAAGAACTAGTTGCAATCAACATCAACATTATGCAGTAGTTCATGGAGTCACACATTCCCTCAAAGGTAAGCAAGGGACAAGGTAATGAACAAATCAATGGACATCATCAGCATATGATTTGCACTCCATGTCCATAGATATCCCTCTATTTTTCTCTTGTGTGTTGGAACTAACGCATGTAGGTGAGAAGAGTAATGAAACAACAAGGATGCTCGCAACTCTTGGTGATCTTCATCAACTTTGAGCATCCACCACTACCTCACCAACATGAAGTCTTCATCGACAAAATCCAAGGTTAGTTTGTCCCTCCTATGGGGGGATGTCACATCAAGGGGGAGCTTTACTCTAAGACTTGAGTTAAAGCATCTCCTAGAATGTGACAACATTAAATGCTTTATGTAAAAGTGGTAACCCCACTTGTGCTTAAACGGTGAGTATGACCTATGATCAAGTATTCTTTCTTGTCTCCTAAGTCAATATACTAATATATAGATGACTCCATCATTGCCAAAGTACTTGTTAGATGCTATTGTGTTTCTGCATGCTTGCCATGATTTCATTTGACATCTTATTGTGTGAGCATGTTGGTCTACACTGATTTACTCATTTGAGGGGTGACTCCGCCAATAAAATTCACTCATATTCATTATTGGCAAGAACTAGTTGCAATCAACATCAGCATTATGCATTAGTTCAAGGAGTCACACATTCCCTCAAAGGTAATCAAGGGACCAGGTAATGAACAAATCAATGGACATCATCAACATATGGTTTGCAGTCCATGTCCATAGATATGCTTCTATTTGTCTCTTGTGTGTTGGGACTAACCCATGTAGGTGAGAAGAGTAACAGAACAACAAGGATGGTCCCAACTCTTGGTGATCTTCATCAACTTTGATCATCCACCACTATATCACTGTGGAGACCCCGACTCATAACTCGTGATAAATGAATGCACATGTATAGTGATCCCAGAGATCAATGCTCACTGAACACACAAAAGCTAAATAAAAGGAGTCTTACATCCACATTTAGCGTCTTACACAAATAAAGATCATGAAGGTCTAGTCTTACATAGATAGGGCCAAAAGGGCCAAACACTTAAATAAAACAAACAACGGAAATCTTGATCGAAAGCGTGAACCCATGCCATCTGCCTTAACCTACATGCATTTTGACTAGGAAGCGTCCAAGTTTGCATGTTCGTCACAAACGAACTCTTTAACATACTCCTGTTCTTCCATGCCTGGCCAATTAAATAACCAGTAGCAAGCCAATGAGTACTTTGAATGTACTCGCAAGCAACCCAAGTTGTGGAAGAAGGAAATAATGATGAATTATATAGCAATAAGTAGGTAATTTGTGGAAAGCTAATTTTTGAATGTAATGACATGATCAAGTAACTAGGTAAGCATGCATCAATAGTTGGCAAATATCCATATAAACAAGTTATGGATATCATCATAAGCAGGGGTTGAACATCTCATGTTCGTTCATCACCTCAATCTTCAGACTTGTCTCAAGTATCCTCCTCCTGTCTCCCCCTCACACACACACACCAAACTTTGCGAAAACATCCAGACGTAGTTTAAGAAGGACCTCCAACTGTCCATGACCGCGAACATGGCTATTCGAATAGTTTTACACTCTGCAGAGGTTGCACACTTTACCCGCAAGACTCGGGGAACTTCCGTGTCATCCACGACTCGCGATACATGACATACTCGAGGTAAGCACCCGAACAACGCCTTTCCCCTAGAGATACTATACAAAGAGTCCACTCGATTAGTACCCATCCCACATGATGTACATCACTCGTAGCATCCATACAGGGACCAACGGTGTGCCCGGTGCATGTGAACACAGCGCATGATCGTGCATACCGGCATGATCCCGTATTGAGAGTGACCACGCCACTACCGCCACTAGTAATGCGGGCTTCTTGCCAGTACCCACCAAGGTAATCAACAATGCCCTGTCAGATAAGGGGTATCGTGGTTGCGCATTAAGGTTGGGACGGTCACCAGACCTTAAAACTCTCCATTTTTGAAAACACATTCTCAACTTGTTCCGGTACACCACTTCTTTCTCAAGTAGTAACCCAACTCATCATTATCTCCCTTGGGCATTAGTGGCACCCGACGGGGTTTTTGAAAAGTGTTTGAAATCATTTCTTTCTTTCCATCACCATGCATATTCCAATCCCACTAGTGTAGCAACTACTACCATCCTATCTACACACACCTGGATAACCCTCATAAGGTGGTAGAGCATTGCACGATGCAAGTGTCAACGGTAAAAGTGTCGGAAGCAACCCATGGAAGTGGTCACTACTCCACATGATCAAGTATAACGAAAGTAATGTTCTATATGACATGCAATGAAAATGGTTTCTTAATATGGTCAAAGGGCTTCTTTCCTAGCTCAACAAAGTCTTTGGGGTCTTCAAAGTCATCGGGTCCAACTCCCTTGTAAATAGCGCAATCTATCGTTGCGAATAAAAGCGATAAAAATAAGAATCACACAAAAACAGAGCACACAAAGCTAATAGCAAAATGCTACCCAATTATGTTAAATACTAGAATCTATACTAAAAATAGTTGTCTAGGGTTTTGAAGTTGAATTTTTTTTCAAAACTATTTAAAACAAGGGATAATAATGCCAAACAAGGGTTTTAAATGAAAATAGTGCATAAAAGATTTTCAAATATTTATACAAAAGGCACTATTAAATTCTATGGAATATTCTAGGAATTTAGGTGGAAAAAATATTGTCATTGGAATTATTTTCTCATCTGTGGAATTTTTGGAAAACAAAGGGAAAAAGAAAAAGGGAAAAGGCATTGTGCCCTCTCGGGCCAAAAGCACCGAAGCCGAGCCGGCCGAAAGGGAAACCGGCCTAAGGCGAGATGGCACACGCGACATGTTCAATTTTAAACCTGCCCGCAAGCCCATCTTGGCAGCGAGAGAGGAGGGGGTGAGGGGATGACAGGTGGGCCCCACCAGTCATCCCTCTCCTTGCGATAGGGATGGAGAGGAGCTCACCGGCGGGGGCTCAGGACACGGTGCTCGAGCGGAGGGCACCGACACGCTCATGGCTCCTCACGCATCGGTGGGTGGACGAGGGGGTCACCGGGCCTGAGGGAATCGCCGGTGAGGGGAAAACCCCGCACGGCGGAGAGGGATTGGCTCAAGCTCGAGCTCCTGACCACGGGAATGAGGGGGCTAGGCACTTGGGAGCGGCTGAGGGGAGGAGAGAGCGAGGGGAGAGCAGCAGGAGCTCAGGGAGGGCTTTTCTATAGGCGGGCGCTGGTGCACCGTGGACACGGTGTGCTGGTGAGGATGGGGGCATCGCCACGGGCCACGGGGGGGCCCGTGCCATGTTTGTGGGGATCATGGACGCGGTACGCATCTGCGGGCAAGAGAAGGGCGGCTAGGGGGGTCCAGGGGCGTGTGCGTGCAAGCTCGGCCATTGGAGGTTCTGGCCGGTGCCGCATGCTGGCTAAGGGGGGCAACAGAGGAGGAGGAAGGAGGGGCCTGACCACCTGGCATCTTGCAGATGTTGAGGGGTGGCCGGGGGACATGCTCCCGCATCCCTAGTTTGGGCATGCACTATAGCATGCTCTAGACGCGTCCCTGCATGTCCATGAGCTTTTGGATTCTCTCGAGATGCTCTAGCAGCTAGGGAAGGCTAGGAGAAAAATAAATGGGGTGGGGGAGAGGTAGAAAAGATGCTGCCATGGTGAAACTGAGGGGAAAATGGGTTTTTTACCCCATCTCCCAATGACTTATGGCCTTGAGATTTTTACTAGAGGGGTAAGAGGTGAGGGAGCAAGTGTGGTAAAGATTTGGAGTCAAGGGGAAGAGTAGAAATGGTGAAGATAGTAGTTTCTAGAATTTACCAGGAGGTGTTTGATGGGTGTTTGGGCAAGATAAATTCACCCACTTACTGTGATATTTAACAGGGTCAAATGGTGGGTACAAATGAGGTGGACCACCAGGTTTGAGCTCAAATGAGCAAAGTTGCCAATAGAAACTTTGTGAACCCTAGAAACTAATAGAACCAGGTTTCTGTAGATCTAGTTATATTAAGCTATTACCCTTGATGCACCACTTAGTATAGCATCATTATTTGGTGATTAGGACATGTCCACAACGTTTGGGGTCAAGAGAAGAAACTTCACTATGCAAAGTTGTTCAAATTTGAATCTGGGCAGGGAGGGTTTTGGGATGGTTTGATGAACCAAATCAACTTGGATTGAGGTGAAACTTTTTAATATTATCACCTATGATAGTGTTGACCTGATGGAAATTTCTTCGAATTAATTGACAATATTTCTTATAGAAATATTTCAAATGTTTGATTTGGACAAAAAGGGTTTTGAGGGGTTTTGCCCATGAATTTAAACATGACCATGTGTGAAACTCTTATATATGGAAAATGTATGTCCACTGAGGTTCCCTAAATTTGCTCAAATATTTTGAAAGCATTTAAATAATTTTTCCCTATGAAAAATCATTTCTGGCTTGAGGAAAAATCCTTTAAATTAAATACGAAAATAATCTTGAAAATTAATATTTGGTGGTTTTGGGAAGTCATAAACATAGTAGGTCTGAAGTAATGCCTTTGGGGAGAAAGAATCCACCCAATTTGAGGACTTGCAGTGCAAACCTCATTTTAGGGGGTTTTGAAAACCTAATTTGGGTAAATCCTATTTGGTCAAAATAAAATTTGAGAAAAATAGTTTTGGGCACCATTCACATGGCACGTTCATTGGGCAAGAAGTTTGGGTCAAGGAAGAGGAATATGGAGAGGGATAGTGTGGGGACCCCGACTCATAAGTCGTGGTCACCGAATGAACACACATAAGGTGAATAACAAGAGTCTTACATCCATACTTGTCGCCTTACACAAATACTGACCACGACGGTCTTAGTCTTACATAGATAGGGCCACACGTCCCAACCACTTAAAATAGAACAAGCAGCGGAAATCTTGATCGAAAGCATGAACCCATGCCATCTGCCTTAACCTACAGGCATTCTGACCGGTAAGCGTCCTAGTTCGCATGATCGTCTACAACGAAATCTTCAACATACTCCTATTCTTCCATGCCTGGCCAATTAAATAACGAGTGGCAAGCCAATGAGTACTTTAAATGTACTCACAAGCAACCCAAGTTGTGGAACAAGGTAACAATGATGCATGATATAGCACTAAGTAGGTAAATTTGTGGAAAGCTAATTTTTTATGCAAATGACATGATCAAGTAACTAGTGAGCATGCATCAACAACTAGTAGGTATCCATGTGAACAAATTGCAGATATGATCATAAGTATTGGTTGAACATCTCATGTTCACTCTCCATGCTAAGTCATCGGACTTAGTTCAATCCTCACGCTAAGTCATCGGACTTAGCTCATGTGACCTCTTGTCACCACCACTCCCATACTCACACCAAGGTTTTTGAAAACATCAGGACATAGTATAAGAAGGATCTCTAACTGTCCATGACCGCAGACGCGGCTATTCGAATAGTTTTACACTCTACAGACGTTGCACACTTTACCCACGAGTCTCGGGGAACTTTTGTCTCATCCACGACTCGCGGTATATAACATACCCGAGGTAAGCACCCTAACAAAGACTTTCCCATGGTGATACTAAACAAGATTCCACTCGTGGGTGTCATCCCTCATGATATCCATCACTCGTATCATCCATGAGGGCACGCAACGGTGTGCCCGGTGCCTATAAAGACAGCACATGACCTTCCACTCTGGGACGACCCCGTCTCAAGAGTGACCACTACACTCTTGCCACTAGTAATGCGGGCTCCTTGCTAGTACCAACCTTACTAATCAACAAATCCCCGTCCCATAAGGGGTATCATGGTTGCGCATGTAACGTTGGGATGGTCAGCACACCTTAAAACTCTTCGTTTTCGAAAACACACACTCACTTGCTCCGGCATACCACTTCTTTCTCAAGTGGTTACCCAACTCATCATCATCTCCCTTGGGCATTAGTGGCACCCGACAGGGTTTTCAAAAGAGTCTTTGAAATCATTTCTCTCCTTTCCATCTTATTGCATAAATCCCATCCCACTTGCATAACATCTATCTGCATCCTAACTACACCCACCCGCATAACCCTCATAAGGTGGTAGGGTCATGCACGATGCAAGTGTCAATGGAAACGTATCGGAGGCATCCCACCGAAAGGGGGACACCACATCACATGATCAATTATGATGAAAGTAAAGTTCTATATGACATGCAATAAAAATGGTTTCTCATCATGGTCAAAGGGTTGCTTGCCTAGCTCAACAAAGTCTCCAGGGTCTTTGAAGTCCTCGGGTCCAACTTCTTCGTCAACCGAGCAATCTATCGTCGCGGAATAAAGCGATAAAAATAAGTAATCACACAAAACAGAACACTCAATCTACTACAAAAAAATGTTAACCTACTCTGATAAATACTAAATGTCATACTAAAAATATTGTCCTAGGGTTTTGTTGCGAAAAGATTTTGGAAATAAAATAACAGAGGAAAAAAGGTGCCTAAATATAGGTTTTAAAATAAAACAGTACTAAAATTAGTTTCAAACATTTTTATAGCGGTAACGCGGCAAGGGAGGACCAACGGGAGAGGAATGGGGGCTGGAGGGGCTCTGTACTCGGAGATCGACGATGAGGTCGCTGCGGCGGTCCTCGGCCCAATTCCGAGCGCAGGAGCTACGGGAGGTCCTCGGAGCGTGCATGGGGCGACTGGGAGAGGAGCGAGATCAGGGGGAGAGAGGGGTTAGGGAGGCCTTTTTATAGCGGGGGCACGAGTCCACCGACAAGCTGTGCACCGGGAAGGACGTGGCCGAGGCCAGAGGGAGAGGGAGACTTGCGGGGCTGCTCGGGGGCGTTCCTAGGGCTGGTCTACGCCGAGCAGAAGCAATGGGAGAGAGAGAGGAGGGCGCATGTGCGAGATTGGTGGTTGGCCGAGCAGGGCGGCGCTTGGCACGCGCAGGAGGAGGGAGGAGGAGGAGGAGAGAGGAGGGGCCCGACAAAGTGGTGTGTCACGGACGCCGAGGGCGCCTCGGTGGACACGTGACGGAGGCCCAAGGTGGTCAGGGCCGTCCATTGGGCAGCGGATACAGTGCAGTCGGCACTGTAGCACGCTCTGGAGCGCGGCTTTTGCATGCCATGGCATTGTCCGTGGCATCTTCTGCGCAGCCACCCAAGCCTAGGGGATAGGGAGGGAATAGAATAGAGGGAAGTGGCCTTGGATGCCCTCGGATGCCTTAGGAGAGAAGGAAGGATGCGAGAAAGGGAGAAAAACTACTATCTAGAGGGGTATAATGAGGGTTTTACCCCTCTTAACAATGGAGTCTTGGCTAGGAAGAATTACTAGAGGTATACAGTAACCCAGAGGGGTTGTGGTTCGAAGTTGGGGGCAAGGGTAAAAGGGAAAGAGGTGAAAATGTTGGTTTTACCATTTCACCAGAAGGTGTTTGATGGAGTTTTGGACAAGAAGATGTTTCCACCTTACTGAGATATTTACCAGGGTCAAAGGCTAGGTAGAAATGAGGGGATTCACCTAGTTTGAGCTCAAGTGGAAAAAGTTCACAATGGAGATTTGATGAACCCTAGAAATTGGCAGAATCAGATTTCTATAAATTGAATGATGCTAGGCTTTCACCCTTGATACACCACTTAGTGTATCATCACTATTTGGCCATTAGAGCATGCCCACAAAGTTTGAGGCCAAGGGGAGACACTTCACTATGTAAAGTTGCTCAAATTTGATTCTAGACAGGAATGGTCTTGGGATGGTTTGATGAACCAAACCAACTTGGATTGTGATGAAACTTTGCAAGATCATCACCTATGATAGTGTTGACTTGCTGGAATTTTCCTAGAATTTATTGAGAATATTTCTTATAGAAATATTTCAAAAGTTTGATTTGACTGGAAATGGTTTTGAGGTGTTTTGCCCAATATTTGATCATGCCTTCATGTTCAAACTCATACATATGGGAAATATATGTCCACTGAGTTTCTCTAAATTTTCTCAAATATTTTCAAAGCGTTTAAATATTTTTTTCCCTAAGAAATACCATTTTTGTCCTAAAGAAAAAGCCTTTAAATAAAATGTGAAAATAATCTTTAAAAACTAATATTTTGTGGTTTTGGGAAGTCGTATATATATTGGGTTTGAAATAAAGCTTTTGGGAAGGAAGGATCCTCCTAATTAGAGGACTTGCAGTGCAAACCCCATTTCATGGTGTTTTGAAAACCATATTTGAATAAATCACTTTTGGTTAAAACAATATTTGATAAAAATAGTTTTGGGCACTATTCACATGGCATGATCATTAGGCAATAGGTTTGGAACAAGGAAGATGAATATGAAGTGGAATAGAAACTAGTAGTGCCATATAACACAATCATCAAGCAAGCAAACAACATAGCAAACAAGCACAAGCACTATGAAAAAGTTTTAGTTGGTTCCAAATTTTATAAATCCAAACATAACAATGTGACACAAACACAGGGTTTGACAGACTTTCCCGCCTTACAATAATCTTATCCCCGAGATTGCTAGGCTAAGCACTGAAAAGATAAGGGAACTCTGATCCAAGATAGTCTTCATGCTCCCAGGTTGCTTCTGCTTCGGTGTGGTTTCTCCACTGGAACTTGAAGTACTTGATGGTGCGGCTACGGGTGCAGCGCTCAGCTACATCCAAAATTCGAACTGGCCTCTCACGATAAGTGAGATATGGCTGAAGATCGATGGCTTGATGGTCGATGTCCTTGTAGAGGTTAGGGCGGTTGGGAACTTGTAGACAGTTCTGGAGCTATGACACGTGAAAGACGTTGCGCACATCCGACAGCTCGGAAGGTAGCTCTAACTGGTAGGCAACTTCTCCACGTGTAGGGGTGATCTTGAAGGGGCCGATGTATCTTGGTGCGAGCTTTCCTTTGACATGGAAGCGATTGGTTCCCTTGAGAGGTGTGACCCGGAAGTAGACATGGTCACCGACACAGAAGTTCACTTCTCGGCGGTGGGAGTCGACGTGTCTCTTCTGTCTTGACTTAGCGGTCTCGAGGCGCTCTCAGACAAGTTGAACTTGCTCTTTGACTTTGCAGAGGATGTCTGGTCCAAAAATTAATCCTTCTCCGGTCTATGACCAGATGAGGGGAGTACGGCACTTGCGTCCATACAACACCTCAAATGGTGCCATTTAAAGAATCGACTGATAGCTGTTGTTGTAAGAGAACTCGGAGAATGGTAGGCAATCTTCCCACTTGGCTCCATATGCCAAAACACAAGCGCGAAACATATCTTTCAGTATCTGATTTACTCGTTCCGTTTGTCCGCCAGTATGGGGGTGAAAAGCAGTGTTGAAGGAGAACTTAGTTCCCATAGCTTCTTGAAACATCTTCCAGAATCTTGAGGTGAACTGGGTGCCACGATCTGACACAATCTACTTTGGAACTCCGTGAAGGCTCACAATACGCTCGATGTAGAGGCTAGCTAACTTGTTACTGTCATAGGTGGTCTTGACGGGAATGAAATGGGCTACCTTGGTCGGGTGGTCGACAATGACCCAAATGGAATCATGTCCCTTGCTTGAACTTGGTAAACTGGTGATGAAATCCATCCCGACTTTATCCCACTTCCATTCAGGCACCTTTAGAGCTTGCAACAGCCCAGCGGGTCGCTGGTGGTCAGCTTTGACTCTCTGGCATATGTCTCACTTGGCGACAAAGGTGTATCTCCCGTTTCATGCCATGCCACCAGAATCTTGTCTTGAGGTCTTGATACATCTTGGTTCCTCCAGGATGGATAGAGTAGGGAGTCTCATGAGCTTCTTGCAAGAGCAGGTTCTTGAGCTCATCTTTGTTGGGTATGCAGATGTGATTCCCAAACCATACAACTCCTTGTTCGTCCACCGAGAATCCTGGGGCCTTCCCCGCCTCGATATTCCTCTTGATGCCTTCAATGCTCTTGTGTCCCTTCTGGGCTTCCTTGATATCATACATCAAGGTAGGCTTTGCTTCGAGGTTGCAAGGAATCCTGGTGCAACCAGTTCCAAGCCTAAGCTCTCCAGTCCTTCGTACAACGGGGGTACCTTTCCTTAATCATAGCATTCAAGGAACAAGCCTTTCTGCTTAAGGCGTCTGCTACCACATTGGCCTTTCCAGGGTGGTATTGAACACTGAGGTCGTAATCCTTGATCAATTCCAACCATCTTCACTGCCTCATGTTCAACTCCCTTTGAGTGAAGATATACTTCAAACTCTCGTGGTCTGTGAATATCTCACATCGCTTCCCAGAAGGTAATGTCACCATGTCTTCAAGGCATGAACCACGACGGCTAACTCAAGATCATGAGGTGCATAGTTCTCTTCATGAGGACGTAGCTGTCCAGATAGATATCCTACAACTCTTCCTTCTTGCTCGCTTGAGTGGAGGCAGGGCTGGGAACATACTTTACTTACACTCCTTGGCTATTGGTCATGGTGACAATCCTCTTGGCACAGTCTAGCATGCCTTGGTACTTGGTCAACCAATTCATGCCAAGGATGACGTCCAAGCTGGGTGAATCCAGAACTATAAGTTCTGCTAGGAAGTCTACCCCGTTGATGTCAATCGTCACTCCCTTACACCCTATCCCAGACTTCATAACTGAACCGGGGGTTTGTATCAAAATACGGCTACCCAGGGGTGTAGGTTTCATGCCACTCTCTAGTGCAAACTTTTGGGTGACAAAAGAATGCGAAGCTCCACAATCAAACAATACTGTTGTTGGGGTTGAGTTGACGAGGAACGTACCCTGTATGACGTCCGGGTCTTCCTGGGCTTCCTCTGCGGTGACGTGATTCACACGACCCTTGCCATTGTTGGGCTGGTTGCGGGGAGCTGGGTTCCTTGGTGGTGCTCCACGGGCTTGACCTTGAGCTGGAGCATTCGGGTACGGTGCATCTGGCTTCCTGTTGGGGCAAAGCTTAGAGATGTGTCCAGACTGACCACATCCAAAGCAAGTGACTTGCCCAGGGTTGTTGTTGAAGTTTCTGCCACCGTTGTTGTTATTGGGGTTGTTGTTGTAGGCTGGCTTGGGATTGGCATACTGCTGAGGCTGGTAACTCGGACGAGGTGCAGGAGGTCTAGCCTGTTGCGGCTGATAGGTTGGCTTGGCTGGGGCTGGCTGCCAGGGGCAAGGTTTCTGGTTGCCTTAGCATCCCTTGCTGATCATCTTGCGCTTGCGAGTGTCATCTATGGCACGACGCTTGTCTTCTAGAATGAGGGCCTTGTTCACCAGGTCGAAGAAGGTACGACAGCGCAGATGATGAGCTGATACTAGAGGACCTGTAGGAGTCCTTCCAAGAAGCGCTCCTTCTTGGCAGCCTCCGTGATGACATCTTGAGGTGCATACCTTGACAGCAGGTTGAACTTCTGCAGGTTATCCTTGACAGAGCCACTTACTTGCTTCATAATTCTCTCTTCTTGATAGCCATGATCCTAGAAGGAAAATGGGTAGTGCGGAATCCTTCCTGGAAGTCATTCCACGTGACCACATGTTCTCCTTGGATGACCTTGAATCCATCCCACAAAGCTCAGGCGGTACCTCCGAGGCAGTGAGAGGCATAAAGCATAGTCTCACTATCCTCATTGCAGTTGACCAATGGAAGGAGGTCCTCGATGGTGCAGATCCAGTCATGAGCATCCAATGGTTCAGCAGTCTAGGTGAAGGTTGGGGGCGAGTTCCTCATGAACTCAGACCGCATGGAGCGGCCATTGCCGTTCCTGCATTGTTGCTGGTTGTTCACAAGGGCCTGAGCCATGTGCTAGATAGCAGCATTGTTCGCTTGGCGCTCCTCTTCGAGTCAAGTTCTCCTGTGGAGGTGGTGGCGGGGGAATGTCGCATTGTGGCTGCTCCTGGTGTCCTCCAGCATGAGCAGCCCCACCAGCTCCCTGTTGCTGGCTTGAGTTGCCAGCTTTAGGGTTGGTGAAGGAGCTGTTGCGGGTAGCAGTCACCATCCTGTTTGGAGGAGCCAAGTCAAACAACTGGGATTGACAAGAGGATAAGAAATAACGGAAAAGCGTGCCTAAGGGGGTCGGTCAAGTGCAAGTGTGTTAAAACAAAGGTCGAAAGACCAACTTATACTAAGATAGATGATGGAGTAGCTTACATGTTGTCTAAGGCTAAAGCGTGACTTGCATCGGAACACAAATAACAAAACAAACAACAAGCACACATGGTTTCATATGAACCATTACACGGACTCGACTTCGCATGAGGGATATATGACTGATCCTACCCTAGGGGTTTTGGACAAGAAGATGTTTCCACCTTACTGAGATATTTACCAGGGTCAAAGGCTAGGCAGAAATGAGGGGATTCACCTAGTTTTAGCTCAAGAGGAAAAAGTTCACAATGGAGATTTGATGAACCCTAGAAATTGGCAGAATCAGATTTCTATAAATTGAATGATGCTAGGCTTTTACCCTTGATGCACCACTTAGTGTATCATCACTATTTGTCCATTAGAGCATGCCCACAAAGATTGAGGCCAAGCGGAGACACTTCACTATGTAAAGTTGCTCAAATTTGATTCTGGACAGGAATGGTTTTGGGATGGTTTGATGAATCAAACCAACTTGGATTGAGATGAAACTTTGTAAGATCATTACCTATGCTAGTGTTGACTTGCTGGAATTTTCCTATAATTTATTGAGAATATTTCTTATCGAAATATTTCGAAAGTTTGATTTGAACAAAAAGGGTTTTGAGGGGTTTTCCAATAATTTGATCATGCCTTTGTGTTGAAACTCATATATATGGAAAATATATGTCCACTGAGTTTCTCTAAATTTTCTCAAATATTTTCAAAGCTTTTAAATAATTTTTCCCTAAGAAAAAACATTTCTGGCCTCAAGAAAAAGCCTTTAAATAAAATGTGAAAATAATCTTTCAAAAATAATATTTTGTGGTTTTGGGATGTCTTAGATATATTGGGTTTGAAATAAAGCTTTTGGGAAGGAAGGATCCACCTAATTTGAGGACTTGAAGTGCAAACCTCATTTGAGAGGGTTTTGAAACCAATATTTGAATAAATCATTTTTGGTTAAAACAATATTTTATAAAAATAGTTTTGGGCACTATTCACATGGCATGATCATTGGGCAAGAGGTTTGGAACACGGAAGATGAATATGAATTGGAATAGAACCTAGTAGAGCCATATAACACAATCATCAAACAAGCAAACAACATCGCAAACAAGCACAAGCTATATGAAAAAGGTTTAGTTGGCTCCAAATTTTATAAACCCAAACATAACAATGTGACACAAACACATGATGTAACAGACTTTTCCCCCTTACAAGAGTCTCGCCCCTGAGATTCCTAGGCTAAACACTAAAAAGATAACGAAACTCTGATCTAAGATAGTCTTCACGCTCCCAGGTTGCTTCAGCTTCGGTGTGGTTGCTCCACTGGACCTTGAAGTACTTCATGGTGTTGCTTCGGGCGCAGCGCTCGGCTTCATCCAAAATGCGAACTGGCCTCTCACGATAAGTGAGATCTGGCTGAAGATCGATGGCTTGATGGTCGATGTGCTTGTAGAGGTCGGGGCTGTTGGGAACTTGCAGACATTTCCGGAGCTGTGACACGTGCAAGACGTTGTGCACATCCGACATCTCGGAAGGTAGCTCTAACTGGTAGGCCACTTCTCCACGTGTAGTGGTGATCTTCAATGGGCCGATGTATCTTGGTGCGAGCTTTCCTTTGACGTGGAAGCGCTTGGTTCCCTTGAGCGGCGTGACCCGGAGGTAGACATGGTCACCGACATAGAAGTTCACTTCTCGGCGGTGGGAGTCGGCGTGGCTCTTCTGTCTTGACTTAGCGGTCTCGGGGCACTCTCGGACAAGTTGAACTTGCTCGTCGGCTTCGCAGAGGATGTCTGGTCCAAAAATTAATCCTTCTCTAGTCTCTTACCAGATGAGGGGAGTACGGCACTTGCATCCATACAACACCTCAAATGGTGTCATCTGAAGACTCGACTGATAGCTGTTGTTGTAAGAGAACTCGGCGAATGGTAGGCAATCTTCCCACTTGGCTCCATATGCCAAAACACAAGCACGAAACATATCTTGAGTATCTGATTTACTCATTTCGTTTGTCCGTTGGTATGGGTATGAAAAGCAGTGCTGAAGGAGAGCTTGGTTCCCATAGCTTCTTGAAACATCTTCCAGAATCTTGAGGTGAACTGGGTGCCACGATCTGACACAATCTCCTTTGGAACTCTATGAAGGCTCATGATACGCTCGATGTAGAGGCTGTCTAACATGTTACTGTCATTGGTGGTGTTGACAGGAATGAAATGGGCTACCTTGGTCAGGTGGTCAACAATGACCCAAATGGAATCATGTCCCTTGCTTGAGCTTGGTAAACCGGTGATAAAATCCATCCTGACTTTATCCCACTTCCATTCAGGCACCTTGAGAGTCTGCAACAGCGCAGCGGGTCGCTGGTGCTCAACTTTGACTCTCTGGCATATGTCACACTTGGCGACAAAGGTGCTTATCTCCCGTTTCATGCCATGCCACCAGAATCTTGTCCTGAGGTCTTGATACATCTTGGTTCCTCCAGGATGGATGGAGTAGGGAGTGTAATGAGCTTCTTGCAAGGGCAGGTTCTTGAGCTCCTCTTTGTTGGGTACGCAGATGCGATTCCCGAACCATACAACTCCTTGTTCGTCCACCGAGAATCCTAGGGCCTTGCCCGCCTTGATCTTCCTCTTGATGCCTTCAATGCTCTCGTGTCCCTTCTGGGCATCCTTGATATCATCCATCAAGGTAGGCTTTGCTTCGAGGTTGGCGAGGAATCCTGGTGCAACCAGTCTCAAGCCAAAGCTCTCCTGTTCTTCGTACAACGCGGGTACCCTTTCCTTAATTATAGCATTCAAGGAACAAGCCTTTCTGCTTAAGCCGTCTGCTACCACATTGGCCTTTCCGAGGTGGTATTGAACACTGAGGTCGTAATCCTTGGTCAATTCCAACCATCTTCGCTACCTCATGTTCAACTCACTTTGAGTGAAGATATACTTCAAACTCATGTGGTCTGTGAATATCTCAGATCGCTTGCCAAAAGGTAATGTCACCATGTCTTCAAGGCATGAACCACGGCGGCTAACTCCAGATCATGAGTTGCGTAGTTCTCTTCATGAGGACATAGATGTCTAGATAGATATGCTACGACTCTGCCTTCTTGCATCAGAACACCTCCAAGTCCGGTTCTTGATGCATCACAATAAATCACAAACTCCTTGTGAATATCAGGGGTGGCCAAAACTGGGGTTGTGGTCAATCTCTTCTTGAGCTCCTGGAAGCTTTCCTCGCAGTTAGCTCTCCATTCGAACTTCTTGTCCTTCTTCAAAAGCTGGGTCATGGGTCGGGCAATGCTTGAGAACCCTTCCACGAACTTGCGGTAATATCCCGCGAGTCCGAGGAAGCTCCTGATTTCCTTCACGATGGTTGGGGTTTGCCATTCAGTCACGGCTTCAATCTTGGCAGGATCCACTGATAATACTTCTGGATTCAACGCATGACCCAAAAATCCAACTTCCTGCAGCCAGAATTCACACTTGCTGAACTTGACATAAAGTTAGTGCTCTCGAAGCTTCTCTAGGACCAATCTCAAGTGTTCCTCATGTTCTTCTTCGGACTTGGAGAAGACGAGTATGTCATCAATGAACACAACAATCAACTTATCCAAGTACTCCGTGAAGACTTTATTCATGAGGTACATGAAGTAGGCAGGGGCATTGGTTAACCCGAACGACATGACCGTGTATTCATACATGCCATACCGAGTTACAAATGCCGTCTTCGGAATGTCTTAGGGTCTGATCTTCAGCTGATAGTACCTAGATCTGAGATCGATCTTGGAGAACACCTTGGCTCCATTCAACTGATCAGACATGTCTTCAATCTTGGGGAGTGGGTACTTTTTATTTATTGTGACTTCATTGAGAGAACGCTAATCAACACAGAGTCTGGTAGTTCCGTCCCTCTTTGACACGAATAAAACAGGTGATCCCCAAGGAGAGGCACTTGGGCGAATGAATCCTTTTCTGAGCTGCTCTGCCAGTTGCTTCTTCAACTCAGCCAACTCTTCGGATCCCATCATGTAGGCCTTCTTATAGATGGGCCTTGATCAGGGCATAAGCTCAATGATGAACTCAATGTCGCGGTCAGGAGGCATTCCGGCCCGCTCATCAGGAAACACATCCGGGTACTCACATACCATTGGCACTTGATCCAACTCAACTCCCGATAGGCAGTTAGACCGGGGGGCTTGAGTGGAGGCAGGGTTGGGAACATACTTGACTTCCACTCCTTGGCTATTGGTCATGGTGACAATCCTCTTGGCACAGTATAGCATGCCTTGTTGCTTGGTCAACCAATTCATGCCAAGGATGACGTCCAAGCCAGGTGAATCCAGAACTATAAGGTCTGCTAGGAAGTCTACCCCGCTGATGTCAATCTTCACTCCCTTACACCCTATTCCAGACTTCATAACTGAACCAGGGGTTTGTATCAACATACGGCTACCCAGGGGTGTAGGTTTCATGCCACTCTCCAGTGCAAACTTTTGGGTGACAAAAGAATGCGAAGCTCCACAATCAAACAATACTGTTGCTGGGGTTGAGTTGACGAGGAACATACCCAGTATGACGTCTGGGTTTTCCTGGGCTTCCTCTGCGGTGACGTGATTCACACGAATCTTGCCATAGTTGGGCTGGTTGCGGGGAGCTGGGTTCCTTGGTGGTGCTCCATGGGCTTGACCTTGAGCTGGAGCATTCGGGTGCGGTGCATCTGCCTTCCTGTTGGGGCAAAGCTTAGAGATGCGTCCAGACTGACCACATCTAAAGCAAGTGACCTGCCCAGGGGTGTTGTTGAAGTTTCTTCCACCGTTGTTGTTATTGGGGTTGTTGTTGTAGGCTAGCCTGGGATTGGCATACTGTTGAGGCTGGTAGCTCGGACGAGGTGCAGGAGGTCTAGCCTGCTGCGGCTGATAGGTTGGCTTGGCTGGGGCTGGCTGCCAGGGGCGAGGTTTCTGGTTGCTTGAGCTTCCCTTGCTGATCATCTTGTTCTTGCGAGTGTCGTCTATGGCATGATTCTTGTCTTCCAGCATGAGGGCCTTGTTCACCAGGTCGAAGAACATACGACAGTCGCATATGATGAGCTGATACTACAGGACCTCTAGGAGTCCTTACATGAAGAGCTCCTTCTTGGCAGCCACCGTGCTGACATCTTCAGGTGCATACCTTGACAGCAGGTTGAACTTCTGTAGGTACTCCTTGACAGAGCTACTTCCTTGCTTTAGCGCTCGGAATTCTCTCTTGTGGATAGCCATGATCCCAGAAGGAATATGGGCAGTGCGGAATCCTTCCTTGAAGTCATTCCACGTGATCACACGTTCTCCTTGCATGACCTTGAATCCATCCCACAAAACTCGAGCGGTACCTCCAAGGCAGTGAGAGGCATAAAGGACAGTCTCACGATCTTCATTGCAGTTGACCAATGCAAGGAGGTCCTCGATGGTGCGGATCCAGTCATCGACATCCAATGGTTCAGCAGTCTCGGTGAAGGTTGGGGCGAGTTCCTCATGAACTCAGACAGCGTGGAGCGGCCATTGCCGTTCTTGCCTTGTTCCTGGTTGTTCACAAGGGCCTGAGCCATCTGCTGGATAGCAGCATTGTTGGCTTAGTGCTCCTCTCGGAGAACTTGGAGAAACTGAGCTATGGTCAAGTTCTCCGGTGGAGGTGGTGGCGGGTGAATGTCGCCTTGTGGCTGCTCCTGGTGTCCTGCAGCGTGGGCAGCCCCACTAGCTCCCTGTTGCTGGCTCGAGTGGCCGGCTTCAGGGTTGGTGAAGGAGCTATTGCGGGTAGCAGTCACCATCCTGTTTGGAGCAGCCAAGCCAAACAACTGGGATTGACAAGAGGATAAGCAATAACAGAAAAGCGTGCTTAAGGGGGTCAGTCAGGTGCACCTGTGTTGAAACAATGGTCGAAAGACCAACTTATATTAAGATAGACGATGGAGTCGCTTACATGTTGCCGAAGGCAAAAGCACGACTTGCACCAGAAAACAAATAACAAAACAAACAACTAGCACACATGGTTTCATTTGAACCATTACACGGACTCGACTTCGCATCAGGGATGTATCACTGATCCTACCCTAGGGGCTCTCGAACTCAGGTGGTGGAGTGCTCGGTCTTGTAGTCATGCTCCTCTGGGTCTTCCTCCTATTCATCATATGAACGGGCATCATTCCCGGTCGAAGGGGTCGGGGAACAAGGAGGTCCAACCCGACGACGCTTTGTAGGTGGGTCGATGAAGAGCTCACGGTACTCCTTCGTACTCATGCGACGACTACGCGTAGGTGCATCACTAGTTGGGGGTACTCCTCCTCGATAAGCGACAGCTGGTCGTCCCTCAGGGACTCCATCCTTGTTGATCTTGTCTGGCTTCGTCTTGGCTTGCCGAAGTAGCTCCCGGGTATGGTGAAGTTCCTCGCGGAGCTTAACGGACTCCTTCATCAAGTTGTGAACTAGACTATCAGCAGAGAGGCTGAAATAGGTCTGGAACCTGAGTGATGTGCCATCTTCCTTGGTCGGAATCAGCGTCCAACTCTCGCCAAAATCATCCTTCCTGAAGGGAAGGTAGGGAGTAGCTGGCTCATTGGCCATCTCTGGATTGATGTCTCGAAGGTGTAGGAGTGCCTTGCATGTAGCTGTCTTGACGGCAAACATCATGGTCTCCATTCGTGGTCCTTCAAAGAACCAACTGGTCAGGGAGTTGTTTGCCTTCACAACCACATCTACGTGGTACTCCTTTGTGATGGCATCGACCCAGTGCTCGTGGTAGAGGAAAATGGGTGGTTGGCGAAACTGACACTTCTCCAAGCTATCCCCAAGGAGTAAGGTAAAGCCGGATGTCAGGAAGGCTTCGGGTACGACGGCCATCTACAAAGGTTTTGAAAGGAGGAGAGTCGGCAGAGTGTTGTGTGAAGATGAGAAGAGGTAAACAACGCAGAATTCCTAAGTGCAAATGCTAGGTGTAGTTTTGAAAGTCAGTTTTATCCTACTAACGTCCATGCTAACTAAGGGCTTCCTACAGTCAGGATGGCTCTGATACTAGCTCTGTCGGGACCCCGACTCATAAGTCGTGGTCACCGAATGAACGTGTACAGTGATCCCAGATATCAATGCTCACTGAACACACAGAAGCTAAATAACAAGAGTCTTACATCCACATTTCTCGTCATACAAAAATAAAGGCCATGAAGGTCTAGTCTTACATAGATAGGGCCACATGGGCCAAACACTTAAAATAGAACAAGCAGTGGAAATCTTGATCGAAAGCGTGAACCCATGCAATCTGCCTTAACCTATACGCATTCTGACCGGGAAGCATCCTAGTTCGCATGTTAATCTCCAACGAACTCTTCAACATACTCATGTTCTTCCATGCCTGGCCAATAAATAACCCGTGGCAAGCCAATGAGTACTTTGAATGTACTCGCAAGCAACCCAAGTTGTAGAACAAGGTAACAATGATGCATGATATAGCACTAAGTAGGTAAATTTGCGGAAAGCTAATTTTGTATGCAAATAACATGATCAAGTAACTAGTGAGCATGCATCAACAGCTAGTAGGTATCCATGTGAACAAATTGCAGATATCATCATAAGTATTGGTTGAACATCTCATGTTCACTCTCCATGCTAAGTCATCGGACTTAGTTCAATCCTCACGCTAAGTCATCGGACTTACTCATGTGACCTCTTCTCACCACCACACCCATACTCACACCAAGGTTTTTGAAAACATCCGGACATAGTCTAAGAAGGACCTCCAACTGTCCATGACCATGGACGCGGCTATTCGAATAGTTTGACACTCTATAAAGGTTGCACACTTTACCCACAAGACTCGGGGAACTTCTCTGTCATCCACGACTCGCGGTATATAACATTCTCGAGGTAAGCACCCGAAGAATGCCTTTCCCATTGTAACACTAAACAAAGAGTCCACTCGTTGGTGCCATCCCTCATGATATACATCACTCGTATAATCCATGAGGGCACGCAACGTTGTGCCTGGTGCCTGTAAAGATAGCGAATGACTTTCCACTCTGGGACGACCCCGTCTCAAGAGTGACTACTTCACTCTTGCCACTAGTAATGCGGGCTCCTTGCTAGTACCAACCTTAGTAATCAACAAAGCCCCGTCTCATAAGGGGTATCATGGTTGCCCATGTAAGGTTGGGATGGTCAGCAGACCTTACAACTCTCCTTTTTCGAAAACACACACTCACTTGCTCCGGCATACCACTTCTTTCTCGAGTGGTTACCCAACTCATCATCATATCCCTCGGGCATTAGTGGCACATGGCGGGGTTTTCGAAAGAGTATTTGAAATCATTTCTCTCCTTTCCATCTTATTGCATAAATCCCATCCCACTTGCGTAGCATCTATCTGCATCCTAACTACACCCACCCGCATAACCCTCATAAGGTGGTAGGGTCATGCACGATGCAAGTGTCAACATAAACATATCGGAGGCATCGCACCAAAAGGGGGACACCACATCACATGATCAATTATGATGAAAGTAAAGTCCTATATGACATGCAATAAAAATGGTTTCTCATCATGGTCAAAGGGCTGCTTGCCTGGCTCAACAAAGTCTCTAGGGTCTTCGAAGTCTTCGGGTCCAACTTCTTCATCAACCACGCAATCTATCGTCACAAAATAAAGCGATTAAAATAAGCAATCACACAAAACAGAGCACTCAATCTACTACCAAAAATGTTAACATACTCTTATAAATACTAAATGTCATACTAAACATTTTCTCCTAGGGTTTTGTTGTGAAAAAGATTTTGGAAATAAAATAATACAGGCAAAAAGGTGCCTAAATATAGGTTTTAAAATAAAACAGTACTAAAATTAGTTTCAAACATTTTTATAAATGGCACTATTAAATTCTAGGGATTATTTCAAGATTGTAGGTGGAAGAATTATTGGCATTGGATAAATATGCAAATCTGTGGGAATTTTGGAAGGTGCGAGAAAAATGAAAAAGGAAAAAGGAAACGGGCACAGTGCCCTGGCTGGAGGAGGCCAGCAACTGGGCCGGCCTAGAGGCCAAGTAGCCCAGGAGAACCGGTGCGCGCGCGTGCGCGCGTTCGAACCTGACGGTTGTGCCCCGAAGGCCAACGACAGAGAGAGGAGGGGGAGGGGGGTGAGGTTGACAGGCGGGACCCACCTGTCATCTTCAACCTCGGAACAGGGCGGCCGACGTGCTCACCGGCGATGATGCAGGGCACGGCGGCGACGGGCGAAGGCGGGGATGAGTTCAACGTTGACCCGCCGTTCCTCTAGAGGTCGAAGGAGCACTTGGGGCGGACGGAGTCGTGGGCGATGAGCTCCTGTGGAGGAGGGTGCTTTGGGAGGGGTCACCGGGGTCGTCCCGTGCTGCAAAAAGGATGGGAGGAAGAGGGAAAGCATCAACACGGCGAGGGAGGACCAACGGGAGAGGAACGGGGGCTGCAGGGGCTTTGTACCCGGAGATCGACGATGAGGTCACTACGGCGGTCCTCGGCCCGATTCTGAGTGCAGGAGCTACGGGAGGTCCTCGGAGCGTGCAGGGGGCTACTAGGGAGAGGAGAGAGAGCAGGGGGAGAGAGGGGTCCGGGTGGCCTTTTTACAGCGGGGGCACGAGTCCACCGATGAGACGTGCACTGGGGAGGACGTCGCCGAGGCCAGAGGGAGAGGGAGACTCGCGGGGCTGCTCGGGGGCGTTCCTGGGGCTGGTCTACGCCGAGCGGAAGCAATGGAAGAGAGAGGGGAGGGCGCACTTGCGAGATCGAGGGTTGGCCGAGCCGGGCGACGCTTGGTACGCGCGGGGGGTGGGAGGAGGAGGAGCAGAGAGGAGGGGGCCGACGGAGTGGCGTGTCACGGACGCCGAGGGCGCCTCGGTGGACACGTGGGGAGGCCCAAGGTGGTCAGGGCCGCCCATTGGGTAGCGGCTACAGTGCGGTCGGCACTAGCGCACGACTTTTGCATGCCATGACATTGTCCGTAGCATCTTCTATGCGGCCACCCATGCCTAGGGGATAGGGGAGGGAATAGAATAGAGGGAAGTGGCCTTCGATGCCCAGGGATGCCTTAGGAGAGAAGGAAGGCTGGGAGAAAAACTAGTGTCCAGAGGGGTAAAATGAGGGTTTTACCACTCTTACCCATGGAGTCTTGGCTAGGAAGAATTACTGGAGGTAGCCAGTAACCTAGAGGGGTTGTGGTAAGAAGCTGGGGGCAAGGGTAAAAGCGAAAGAGATGAAAATGTTGGTTTTACCATTTCACCAGAAGGTGTTTGATGGAATTTTGGACAATAAGAAGTTTCCACCTTACTGAGATATTTACCAGGGTCAAAGGCTAGGTAGAAATGAGGGGATTCACCAAGTTTGAGCTCAAGAGGAAAAAGTTGACAATGGAGATTTTATGAACCCTAGAAATTGGCAGAATCATATTTCTATAGATCCAATGATGCTAGGCTTTTACCCTTGATCCACCACTTAGTATATCATCGCTATTTGTCCATTAGAGCATGCCCACAAAGTTTGAGGCCAAGGGGAGACACTTCACTATGTAAAGTTGCTCAAATTTGATTCTGGACAGGAATGGTTTTGGGATGGTTTGACAAACCAAACCAACTTGGATTGAGATGAAACTTTGCAAGATCATCACCTATGCTAGTGTTGACTTGCTGGAATTTTCCTGGAATTTATTGAGAATATTTCTTATAGAAATATTTCGAAAGTTCGATTTGAACAGAAAGGGTTTTGAGGGATTTTCTAATGATTTGATCATGCCTTTGTATTGAAACTCATGTATATGGAAAATATATGTCAATTGAGTTTCTCTAAATTTTCTCAAATATTTTCAAAGCTTTTAAATAATTTTTCTGTAAGAAAAACCATTTCTGGCCTCAAGAAATAGCCTTTAAATAAAATGTGAAAATAATCTTTCAAAAATAATATTTTTTGGTTTTGGGAAGTCTTATATATATTGGGTTTGCAATAAAGGTTTTGGGAAGGAAGGATCCACCTAATTTGAGGACTTGCAGTGCAAACCTCATTTCAGGGGGTTTTGAAAAACCATATTTGAATAAATCATTTTTGGTTAAAACAATATTTGATAAAAATAGTTCTGGGCACTATTCACATGGCATGATCATTAGGCAAGAGGTTTGGAACAAGGAAGATGAATATGAAGTGGAATAGAACCTAGTAGTGTGATATAACACAATCATCAAGCAAGCAAACAACATAGCAAACAAGCACAAGCACTATGAAAAAGTTTTAGTTGGCTCCAAATTTTATAAACCCAAACATAACAATGTGACACAAACACAGGGTGTGACAGATAGAATCTAAGAGTGCCACACACAAACAACCAATCAAGCAAACAAGCACCAAACCAAACAAGCAACAAGTACTGAACAAGTTTTAATTGGTTCCAAATTTTATAAATCCAAACATAACAAGGTGATACAAACACAGGGTGTGACAATCACCAACATGAAGTCTGCATCGACAAAACCCAAGGTTAGTTTGTCAAGTATTCTTACTCTATTCCTATGGGTGATGTCACATCATGGGGGAGATTTATTCTATGACTTGAGTTAAAACATCTCTTAGAAATGACAACATTAAATGCTTTATGTAAAAGTGGTAACCCCACTTGTGCTTAAACGGTGAGTATGACCTATTATCAAGTATTCTTACTTGCCTCCTAAATCAATATACTCATATATAGATGACTTCATCATTGCCAAATTGCTTGTTAGATGCTATTGTGTTTCTGCATGTTTGCCATGATTTCATTTGACATCTTATTGTGTGAGCATGTTGGTATGCATTGATTTACTCATCCGAGGATATCCAATTGTTGTTATTTGGTCTTTCGTTTTTATTTGCCAATTGGATATACAATAATGCCTATGACCACTCCTTTAGCTATGTACACTTTCTCACCTCATACTCTATTCATGCTGCATCACAAAATTTGAACAAGTACTTTTCGATCACTCTGTGTGAGGAGCAGTCGGAGTTCCGTATTGTCAAGGACTGACTATTAAAACCCCCCAAGTGCATCTCGGTGGAACCAACCTACAATTTTTGGTCTCACCGAATGCCTAGGGTTGATCTGGTTTACTTACCTCGGTAAGACCGATTCCATATTCTCGGTTACACCGAGTTTCCCTGTTAGCTCACAGTTGAGAAACTCGGTGACACCAAAAATTTAGAATCGGTGTCACCGACACCGATGGTATATAATCTCTGGACCCCAATGCATTGAATTTCACTCATCAAATGTCGTGCCTCCACAACCCTAGCTGCCGCCCGATGACTCCTGGTCATCGCCTTCCTTCCTCGAGCGCCTCCGCCATTGGGAATCGTTGTTGTCGACGTTTTCTTCATGAATGCCGCTATCGTAGCGGATCCATTGCCACATTAGGGTATGGATTCGGTCCCCTTTCGGGCTCCTCTATCCAAATCTTGCGCATTAGGGCATATTTCCCATCTATCCACAGTTTGAAATCTTTCCATCCACAAGAAAATCCCATAGAGTAGAGGACCTTGGATTTTGAAGGGTTTGTCGTCCACCCGATGAAACTCGGTGGAACCGAAGCAGGAAAATCGATTTCACCGATTTGTATGTCAGTTTTGCTGAGAACTTTCTCGGTGAAACCAAGTGCACCTTTCGGTCTCACCGAAAGGGGTGCCATGTTTTGGCTAAGGAGAGAGTCAGTCTCAGTAGCTCCTATATTTTGTCTTCAATTGTACCAATTTTCATTTGATAGAACGTAAAATCTTGAAAATCTTTTGTTCAAACTTTCAAAAATCAGCCTCATTTTATGATGACTTATCCTATTCTACTCTTCTATACTCTAGGGTCAGCATGTTAGGGTCAGATAGTTAGAATTTGCCAGAGCAGAACGTTGAGATGAGTTTAGGCACGAGTCCCGAGTCCAATTCTTCCACAGATCCAGGCACTCCCAGTTCTCATGGGTTGCCTAAGGCTACCACTAGGACGAGGAAAATACTCAATTCAGAGGATTCGGATTCAGATTTTGTCCCATGAGAGATTCTTGCTAAGAAGCAAGAGAAGGCTGCATGGAAGAATGCCAATGAGGCCACCTCATCTAGGAAGGTGGTCAGCCAAATTTAAGCTCCTATAGAATCCTTCAAGGCACATGAGAGTGCTAGGGAAACAGTGTGTTTTGAGGTCCCTAGGAAGGTTGTGCCAAAGAAGACAGCCAGGAAGAGGATCATCCGTGTGCAGGGCAAGCCTACCCCAATGTATGAGGATCCATAGGAGGCTGCTGCTACTAGTGCTACTACTGCAGAGGAGGAAGAGGAGGAACCTGTTGTTGGAGATATGCCCTAGAGGCAATCATGTATGATGATATTTCCTATGTATCTATGAATAAAGATAGTCCTTGGACATTATCATTGATGTATATTAACAAGTATGTGACTTGTTTGTGAGACTATGCATTGTATGATAACTGTCCTAAATGGTCCCTAGTCGAAAGGGTTGTCTGGAAGCGCAACTAATCAAACTAGCATATGACATGGTGGATGGTTCAGTCTCACTTACCATGTAGCATTGGATGCTAGCCGGATAATATGGACTCAGAAAGGTCTGGTCAGATTTGACATAGTCGGATCTGAGTGGAGAGAAGGTCTGAGTTGGACAGACCCAACTATGAGACGCAGCGATAGGTTATCTGTGAGTCTCTAGTACAACATACGTTCTATGTCCTAAGACCTGAGCTGGCGCATCTACTCAGGATGGTGACAGACTTGCTTTGGGCCGACCAAATGCTACTCCGTGACTAGATAGTTACAAAGGTAGGTTTCGGGCTTATCCAGACCCATGCTGTGAGACATGGTCGAGCAAGATGGGATTTGCCCCTCCAATCAGGAGAGATATACTGTGGGCCCCTCGGGTGATCCAACCTGGATAAGCATGGCCATGCGATGAGGATTATGAGATAATCCGAATGTTGGTCGGATTCATCGAAACGAGAAAGAGGTCATGCTGCAACAAGGATGACCATGTCCCCTTGTGCATGACAACATATATCGTATGGCAAAGGGAACAGAAGTGTGAAGTACAAGTTCGCCTAACCAACTTCATGGGACACTTGGAGTCGGCACGTCTTGCTAGAAGCCGCTACCAACTGGTCGAGTCAGATGTGATCTGACTCGCGACCAAGTGGACGAGAACATAAAGGGTCGCGCGCTTAAGGGCAGGAACACGTGGGCTTTTTAGGATCTGTGCGAGGCCCAAGAGTTGAGCTCGTGCCGGATGCCATATATGGTGGAGGTGCGGCACACCCATCCGGTTGATCGCTTTGGCGCCATCATTAGGGCTTTGCATGAGTTGTAACTATCCACCTCCACTCGCCGCTGCTGACCGTGTGATTGGACCTAGTAGTCCGCCGCATGGGTGTTCCTCCTGCACGCGCGGATACCGTTAGAGGAGATGCACTTGCGCCGCTCCGGTGAACCTGTACGTGGGATCCGGCGACCGGCTGTTCGAGGGAGATCGGAATGGCTGTTCGAGGGATATCGGACGAGGAGATGAACCACACGAACATGCTACCCTAACTCTACTTCCGCTGCACGGCACTGCGCATCTAGTGGTAACAATTTGTGATCCATCTCTGTAGCATGTTCTTGGATGTTCTGCGCGTAGGAAAATTTAAATTTGCATGCGATGCACCTATGGTAAAACCCAACAGTGGTATCAGAGCCTTTGCTACAGGTTTTGGATTCAGATCGGTAGCATATGTGATATGTGGCGGCAGCGGATGTGATCTGTCATCGTTCATGAGATAGGCTATGTGCACGGTTGATGAGATCAACTCCACATCGGGATCGTTGAGGCTATGTTTTCTATCAATCAGAATCGATGAGGTCGTGATAGAACCTACCCCTACCGGTCGGTATCCGCCATCGGGGTTAACCGTGAAATGTAAATCCGAATTGGGTTCGCGATGGTCGATAAAATCGGTCAGATCAGAAAATTCGGCGTGATCGGAGTGCAGATGCGATCTGGGACCGACGTGTGCGTAGCGCCTTGTATTTCGTACATGATCACACAAACTGGTAGAATGCGATTCTATGCATAAGTTTTTTTTGCAGGTTTGATGTGAATAGTATGGCTCCTATGTATGTGATGTGTGTGTAATTTAACATGACCTACGTGTCATGATTGTTAGCCGGCATGAGCCAAAGCGCTGTCATTATATTGTATAACGACCTGCGTGTCAACTTGTGATTCTATGTAAATTCATTACTAGTTGTAGTAGTTGGAGGACAGAGATCAAGTTCGAGGCTTTGGCGTCCTAGCGAGACGGACAAGATGAAGTTTCACCTTGGTCATCGCAGTTGGAGCCGACCTAGAAGGATGTCCATGAAGGAGCCATACTATTTCACATATTTATGTTTATATGTGATGGATATTGCTTCTTATTTCTATGCATGTTAGTATGGTTGAAAGATCCCTCATTAATATCAAGCATATTGCCATTCCGGATGTTGCATCTTCGCACATCAAGTACGTCTGGTAGTGGGCTCATAAAATTGAGGTGCTACTAGGTGTCCTTGAACTGGAGGGTTTGTGTCAGACACGGACATGAACTGCATCAGGTTAACTTGACAAGGCTATCAAAATGGTTTTGGGCCTTATGGCAAAGAAGGTTGGGAGCCGGGGTATAAGATACCCACCCGACCGACAAGAGTTGTATAGAGATGTGATTAGAAAGATGTTGCTTACCGAATAGGCAAGTTGGCTAGCAGTGATGCTAAAGCTCACTAGTCGCTCGCGCTAGACGGGTCCTGAATCACTGAGAGTTTGCGGAGGGATTCCAACTTCAGTGGGAGTAGTTCTATTTAAGGCTTTAATTACTCTACATAAACACATTGCTTAGTGATTGCATATTTTCTGTTGTAGATCAATGGCACCACCTTCTCAACCCAACTTTGCATTGAAATCAATTCTGGAAAAGGATAAACTGAATGGAACGAACTTTACCACCTGGTATAGAAATCTGAGAAATGTTCCCAAGCACGATAAAAAGGAACATGTTCTAGAGGATCCACTTCCAAAGGAACGTACCGAGAGTGCTAACGCCAAAACCAAGAATGCCCACCAGAAACTCGTTGATGAATCAAACGAGATCAATTGCCTCATGATGGCTTGTATGGAGCCCGATTTGCAACAACAATTCGAAAACATTCAGGCTTTCGATATGATCGAGAGTTTGAAGAGCATGTTTCAGGTGCAGGCTAGGACCAAAAGGTTCAAC
Organism: Hordeum marinum; assembly: GCA_022496015.1. Lineage (NCBI taxonomy): Eukaryota > Viridiplantae > Streptophyta > Magnoliopsida > Poales > Poaceae > Hordeum > Hordeum marinum. The sequence continues at coordinate 235,531,256 of CM039673.1, forward strand.
GTCTGGCAGTCCTTGACGGATTGTAAGCTGAAGGAGGGTGATCCACTGAGCCCGCATGTGATCAAGATGATCGGGTATGTGCAAGCTTTGGATCGGTTAGGCTTCCCACTTGGGGATGAGCTATCCACGGATGCAATTTTGGGTTCCCTTCTACATAGCTATAGGACGTTCGTCTCGAACTATCATATGCATGGCATGGATAATAAGCTCACTGAATTGCATGGGATGCTCAAGGTGGCAGAGCAAGATATTAAGAAAGGCACGCATCAAGTGTTGATGGTGCACAACTCGGCTAAGTTCAAGAAGAGTTGGTCCAAGAAAAAGGGTAAGGCAAAGGGCACGGAGAAGGTTGTCTTCGCCACTGAGCCCAAGTCTGGACCAAACTCAAAGACTATTTGCTTTCACTGCAAGGAAGCTGGTCACTGGAAGAGGAACTATAGCAAGTAGGTTACTAAGCACGGCAAGAAGGCCGGAGATGCTTCTTCAAGCAAAGGTACTTTTGATACATATGTTATAGACATTTACCTTGCCGACATACCTAGTAGCTCTTGGGTATTTGCTACCCGATCGGTTGTTCATATTTGCAACTCGATGCAGGGGCTGGTAAGAACTAGGCGTGTGGCACAAGGGGAGATTGACATCAGGGTCAGCAACAAAGCAAGAGTTGTTGCGCTGAAGGTCGACACGATGCAGCTCAAGCTTCCTTCTGGATTTATTTTGGAATTGAATAATTGTTATTACATTCCCGCACTTAGTTGGAACATTATTTCTGCCTCATGTTGGATGAGTCAAGGTTATGAATTCAATATAAAGGACACTGGTTGTTCATTTTATTTGAACGGAATGTTCCATGGCTATGCACCCATAATAGATGGGCTGTTTATTTTAAATCTAGAAATGGAACCAGTCTATAACGTGAATATCAAGAGGCATACGCCTAATGAGATAAATCTGACATACTTCTGGCATTGCCGGCTTGGACACATTAGTTAGAAACACATGAAGAAGCTCCATGCTGATGGACTCCTAACTTCGTCCGACTCCGGGTTGTTCGAGACATGCAAATCATGCTTGCTAGGCAAGATGACTAAGTCTACTTTTGCAAAGAGTTGCGAGAGGGCGTCCGAGCTGTTGGAGCTTATACACAGTGATGTGTGTGGTCCAATGAGCACAACGGCCAGAGGTGGCTATCAGTACTTCGCGACTTTTATCGACGACTTGAGTAGATATGGATATATCTATTTAATGAGGCACAAGTTGGAAACTTTTGAAAAGTTCAAAGAGTTTCAGAACGAGGTTGAAAATCGGCTCGGCAAGACGATAAAACTTTTACGATCAAATCATGGAGGTGAGTACATGAGCCAGGAGGTTCATAATCATCCGAAAAGCCGAGGTATAGTACCTCAGCTCACACCTCCGGGTACGCCGTAGACAAACGGTGTGTTAGAACGGAGAAATCGAACCTTGTTGGACATGGTCCGGTCGATGATGAGCAAATCGGATTTACCCTTGTAATTCATGGGATGCACTCTAGAAACTGCAGCTTTCACACTTAATAAGGTACGATCTAAATCGTAGACAAGACACCACATGAGATGTGGACTGGGAAGACTCCTAGTTTGTCTTTTCTAAACATTTGGGGTTGTGAAGCTTTTGTCAAGCGACTCATGTCGAACAAGCATACACCCAAGTCAGATAAATGCATATTCGTGGGTTATCCGAGGGAAACCTTGGGAAACAACTTCTACAACCGAGAAGAGAACAAATTGTTTGTTGCTCGGAACGGGGTTTTCCTAGAGAAAGAGTTTCTCAATCGGGAGGCCAGTGGGAGAATGGTGCAACTAAAAGAAATTCGAGAGCCACTCGGGGATGACTCGGCTGGTGATGAGATCATACCAGAGTTGATCACGGAACCCATAGTGGAGTTAGCACCGGAGCCATGGTGGTTGGAAGGATTGTGCAGAGTGCATGATGTATTGTTGCTGGAAAGTGACGAGCTGGCCACGTATGCAGAAGCGATGGTGAGCCTAGATTCCGAGGCATGGCTCGAGGCCATGAGATCCGAGTTAAAGTCCATGGATGAGAATCAAGTCTGGGACTTAGTTGATCCGCCACCTGGCGTAGTTCCCATTGGTTGAAATGGGTCTTTAAGAAGAAACCGATGTGGACGGAAATGTTTAGATTCACAAAACTTGGATTGTCGCTAAAGGTTATGGACAAGTTCAAGGAATTGACTACGACGATACCTACTCGCCGGTAGCGATGCTAAAATCAGTGAGGAACATACTAGCTATAGCTGCATATTTCGATTATGAGATATGGCAGATGGATGTCAAAATGGCTTTCCTTCATGGAAATTTAAAAGAGGATGTATACATGATATATCCAAAAGGTTTTTTTGATCCAACTAACGCTAGTAAAATATGCAAGCTCAAGAGATCCATTTATGGATTGAGGCAAGCATCTCGGAGTTGGAACATTTCTTTTGATGAAGTCATCATTGACCTTGGTTTCATCAAGAATGAAGAGGACTATTGTTTATACAAGAAGTCTAGTGGGATCTCGGTAGTATTTTTGATCTTGTATGTGGATGACATACTGCTGATCGGAAATGATGTTTCGACGCTGAACTCGGTCAAGGAATCATTGAATGGCAAGTTTTCGATGAAAGACCTTGGAGAGGCAGTGTACATTTTAGGCATCAAGATCTATAGAGATAGATCAAGGAGGATGCTCGGCTTAAGCCAGAGCACATACATAGACAAAGTGCTGAAGAGGTTCAACATGAGTGAGGCCAAGAAACGGTTCTTACCCATCTCACATGGTATAAGACTAAGCAAGACTCAGAGTCCTCCGACTTCTGATGAGCGAAACCGGATAGGTAGGATTCCATATGCCTCGGCAATTGGATCCATCATGTATGGCATGCTATGTACACGGCCTGATGTTGCCTATGCAATAAGCTTAACAAGCAGATGCCAGGACGACCCAGGTGAGAGTCACTAGACAACGGTGAAAACTATCTTGAAGTACCTGAAAACGACTAAAGAGATGTTCCTAGTTTATGGAGGTGAGGAGGAGCTCTGCATAACGGGTTACGTTGATGCTAGTTTCCAAACCGATAGGGATGATTGTCGATCGCAAACTGGATTCGTGTATGTCATGAATGGAGGAGCAGTGAGTTGGACGAGTTCCAAGCAAGATATGGTGGCCGACTCCACAACAGAGGTCGAATACATTGCAGCTTGTGAAGCCACAAAGGAAGGTGTTTGGATTCGGAAGTTCCTGGAAGATGTTGGTGTGTTCCCGGGCTGGTCAAAACCGTTGAACCTTTATTGTGATAATTCAGGTGCCATCGCACAGTCCAAGGAGCCGAGACAACACCACAAGACCAGGCACATAGACCGAAAATATCACTTGATATGAAAGCTTGTAGAGAAAGGTGATACAAATTTATGCAAGATTCATACGGATGCAAATGTTGTAGATCCGTTGACTAAGCCACTTCCACAACCCAAGCATGAGGGTCATGTTAGAGCTATGGGAATTCGATGTTTACTTGATTGACTCTAGTGCAAGTGGGAGACTGTTGGAGATATGCCCTAGAGGCAATCATGTATGATGATATTTCCTATGTGTTTATGAGTAAAGATAGTCCTTGGACATTATCATTTATGTATACTAAAAAGTATGTGACTTGTTTGTGAGACTATGCACTGTATGATAACTATCCTAAATGGTACCTAGTCGAAAGGGTTGTGTGGACGCGCAACTAATCAGACTAGCGTATGACACGGTGGATGGTTCGGTCTCACTGACCATGTAGCATTGGATGCTAGCCTGTAACACCCCGTTACGCCTGGTGGGATGTAGACTGGCCCCACAGACCAACACTACTCTTTCCTACACACTTTGTCCTCACTCGTGCGCACCCGGGACCAACTTCCCGGTCTGTCACCCATCATAGAATCTCTGCTCTCACATACAACCCCACTCAAAGGAACCGACGTCCTCATCGGCCCATTAGAAACGTTCCCTTTTGGCACACGTATGTGTGTCTAGTCCGGCACATGTGCCACGTTGTGTGCCACGACGGGCCACACACGCCATGCGCCACACATGCCCATGCACCTGACCCGTGCATGCCCGTGTAACCACAAGGGTCGGCTCTGATACCAATTATAACACCCCGTTACGCCTGGCGAGATCTAGACTGGCCCCACTAACCAACACTAGTCTTTCCTGCGCACTTTGTCCTCACTCGTGCGCACTCGGGACCAACTTCCTGGTCGGTCACCCATCCTAGAATCGCTCCAAGCCAAGCATGCTTAACTTTGGAGTTCTTTTCGAGTGGGCTCCCGAAAAAGAAGGAATTCCTTGTTGATATGAGTAGTCTATCATTCCTATTAAGCCAGGCTCTCACATAGCCGAATAATATGGACTTAGAAAGGTCTGGTCGGATTCTACATAGTCAGATCCGAGTCGAGATAAGGTCTGAGTTGGAGAGACGCAACTATGAGAGTAGCGATAGGTTATCTGTGAGTCTCTAGTACAATATACGTTCTATGTCCTAAGACCTGAGCTGGTGCATGTACTCGGGATGGTGACAGACTTGCTTTGGGATGACCAAACGCTACTCCGTGATTGGATAGTTACAAAGGTAGGTTTCGGGTTTGTCCAGACCCATGCTACGAGACATGGTCGAGCAAGATGGAATTTGCCCCTCCGACCAGGAGAGATATACTCTAGGCCCTCAGGTGATCCGACCTGGATAAGCATGGCCATGTGATGATGATTATGAGATAGTCCGAATGTTGGTCGGATTCATCGGAACGAGGAGGTCGTGCTGCAACAAGGATGGCCATGTCCCCTTGTGCATGACAACATATATCATGTGGCAAAGGAAACAGAAGTGTGAAGTACAGGTTCGCCTAACTAGCTTCATTGGACACTGGGAGTCGGCATGTCTTGCTAGAGGCCGCTACCGACCGGTCGAGTCAGATGTGATGTGACTCGCGACCAAGTGGACGAGAACCTAAAGGGTCGTGCGCTTAAGGGAAGGAACCCGGGGGCTTCAGGATTCGTGCGAGGCCAAAGAGTTGAGACCGCGCCGGATGCCTATATATAGTGGAGGTGCGGCACACCCATCCGGTTGATCACTTTGGCGCAATCATTAGGGCTTTGCATGAGTTGCAACTAGCCACCTCCACTCGCCACCACCGACCGTGTGATTGGATCTAGCAGTATGACACACGGGTATTCCTCCTGCACGTGCGGATACCGTTAGAGGCAGTGCACTTGCGCCGCTCCGACGAACCTATATGTGGGATCCGGCGACTGGCTGTTCGAGGGAGATCGGAACGACTATTCGAGGGAGATCAGCAAGGAGACGGACCACACGAACGCGCTACCCTAACTCTACTTCCGCTGCACGACACTACATGTCTAGTGGTAACAATCTATGATCCATCTCCATAGCATGTTCTTGGATGTTCTGCGCGTAGGGAAATTTTAATTTGCATGTGATGGACCTGCAGTAGAACCCAACACCTGCTACTTAGGCCCCTCCTAAGAAGAAGGCCAAGAAACTTTTAAACGATGTTATGCCCAAGTCAGGCCCATCCAAGAGCACCAAGGCAACTTCAAAGAAAGTTGCTGCACATAAGTCCAAGAGGACTACCAAACACATACCTGCTGCTGAGAAGAACAAGAAGTCCACTTTTAGAGAAGCTGCTGATGATGATGATGGTATGACTGTTCTGATGAAGCTCAGGCCTCACCTTCCAGTTCATGATGCCAGCCACCTAGTAGCTGAGGATATGAAGAAGAGGAAGGATTCAGGATTGAGGTCATGGAGAGCTATTGATCCATATGCCCATAGGAGAAAGACTGCTGTAGACTATAGGTTTTATACCAAGGAACAACAAGACTTCTATGAGACGGTTTTGCTAGACAAAAGCCCTGTAGTCAGTGACATGAGATATGGTGACTAGAAGTACATCAAATATAATGAAGATTACTTTCCATGTGTCCAAGACAATTTCCACTGCATTGGACTTGATAAATTTGTTGGGAAAGAGTTCACTGCTTGGAACGATGAGATGATCATGCAATTCTACTCCACTGCACATTTCAATGGAGATGGTAGGATTGTATGGATGATTGAAGGAGCAACATATGAATCTACTGTTGATGAGTGGGCTACCATCTTATGAGTCCAGAGGTTTAGGATGGAGATTTGGATGTCGACATAGAATCCAAGGAGATCCACAATGCCACGAAGGATATGTACAATCCTATTCCTGCAGATAAAGCGCAATCTCACAAACTTGGCTCTATCTACTTTATCTAGCCAGGCCTCCGTACCATGAACACCATCCTGAGGCATATCTATATGCCCAAGTCTGGAGATAAGAAGATGATTCGTGGATACTCCATCAAAATGATCATCCATCTTGATCGTTACACCAGGATTCGAGTGATGGACTTGATAGTAGAGACTGTACAAAGAGTTACTGATGATTAGAAGTGCTCATGCTGCTATGCACCCTATATCTAGATGCTTATCAACTCTATGCTTGAGAAGCACATCTTTGCTCCGCACAGTCCCCAGTTTCCACTTCATCCGGACTTTGACGACAATTTTGTGGTGATGGACCCAGGCCATCCCACATCAGCTGCAGCTCAGGCACATGCCGAGGCAGAAGCAGAGGCATCTCGAGCCACTAGTGCTCAGATTCCTAGGTCCAGGAACGAGCAGATGGATCTTTTGATCACCATTGACATGGATATGAAGAAGGACATCAAGACTATCACATAAACATCATTGATGATAGAGTGAAGACTCTAAATGACAAGGTTGATAGGATGACTAAGACAATCAATGAGCTCAAGAAGGAGGTTGATGAAGCCCCAATCCGTGACCACTCCTCAGAATCTGATTCTTCTGATGATGATGAGGAGGAAGATAGTGCACCTGTGAGGACGACTGCCCAGTTCACGACTAAGGCCGAGACTCCTATAGTACCAGCTCCAGAGACGAGGCCTTCATCTTCTGCTCCAGCCATTGTGTCTTTAGCTCCATCAACTCCAGTGCCTCCAGTATCTACTCCAGCTCCATCCAGGACTTCAGTAGAAGTCTTCGCCAATGTAGTTCTCTCGACTCCAACATCGATGACCGGAGGAGATCAGCCGCAGAACGATTAGCTATATCTCTTTGAACTTTTTGGTAACTTGTTGCCAAAGGGGAAGACGTTGTATATAGATCTTAGGCTTCAAGTGAGAGAGCGTCTATTTTTATTTGCTGGTTTAACAAACATTTGGTTCGTTTGGTTTGACGTGAGATTCTTTTGTGTTGGTGTGTGATCATACACTGTTATGTGTGTTTCTACTATTTTCTATCATCTGATGATTATGTGATGATAACTCACTTTGCTTGTTGTGTTGTGCTATGTTGATTAACTCTTATTACTCTCGCACAACATCAAGTTGTATGTGACATGGAATAATGGCCCCATGTACCTAATCGATTGTGAATTTGCATTCAAACGCAAATTTTAAATAATGCACAAATTTTGGGGGAGGTCTTGCTTATCACAGACTTCTCAAAGCGACGATTATATTCATTGGTTATATCATATGTCGAAGCTTTGATCTATATGTTGTCATCAATTACCAAAAAGGGGGAGCTTGAAAGCAGATTTGCTCCCTTGGTGGTTATGGTAATTAATAACAACATATATGTCATTAAACTAATGCTTCCACCAAGTATATTTCAGGAAATGTTCAATGATAGGATTGGCAAAAGGATTGTGGAGATTGTGGAATACACCGAGATGTAATGGAATAGGTTGGCAAAGCTTCAAGAAAGAGGACTCTACATTTTATATTTGTGAGAAATCACTTTGAGTCCATAGGAAAGCGAATACTATTACAAGGGGGTAATGTTTTGTTGGTGAACAAAATGCTCATACGTGCACAAGTGATAGTCACCAAAGACACCCGCAAACTCTCCCACCAAAGTTTGTCCAAAGCCAAACACTAAAAATTGGTGCAACCAACATTCTACACTCGGTGCCACCGATTCCGAACCATAGACAGACTTAGCCAAACCCTAACTTTTTGGTGCAGCCGATACTGCATTCGGTGTCACCGAGTTGGGATGCCAACTTTCTGTTATGCAAGTTCACAGTGTTGGTCCCTCCGAGATTGTTGGATCGACGTAACCGAGATTGGACATTCTGACCACTGGTCACCTTATCGATGCAACCGAGATTCCTATATCGGTCTCACTGAGATTCGAAAGTTGCTAACTTTAACTCACTTCGATACAACCAATTCCACTGAGTCTGACTTATTGTGTGTAATGGCTAGATTTTTGTAGATGCCTATATATACCCCTCCACCACCACCTACTCGAGAGTGAAGTACTCAGAACCATTCCCCACTCATACCTATCAGTTTTCGGAGAGAGAACCACCTATCCTTGTTTAGTTCAAGATCTTCCACTCCAACCATTTGGATCTTGATTTCTAGCCTCCCCAAGTTGCTTTCCACCAATACCATCTCTTCTACCGAGCCAAATCTATGAGAGAGTGATTGTGTGTATAGGAGAATATCATCTTGAAGCAGAAGAGCAAGGAGTTCGTCACATTATCGAGCCTATTACCTTTTGGAGGGTGGTGCCTCCTAGATTGGTTAGGTGTCGCTTGGCAGCCTCCTACTTCATGTTGTGGAGTGAACCAAGAAGTTTGTAAGGGCAAGGAGATCGCCTACTTCGTGAAGATCTACCCCCAGAAAGGCTAGTCCTCCATGGACGTAGGCCGTCATGGTATAGTCAAGGTTGCTTCTTCGTGGAACCCTCCGTGGGTAGATCCCGCCATGGACTCTTGGCACCGTTACCCTCCATGGGTTTAAGACTCCATGAACGTGGATGTACGATAGCACCACCTATCGAAACCACGGGAAAAATCACTGTGTCACAAATTGTATTTGATCTTCCTACCCTCTCTTACTTACATGCTTGTCTTTACTTTCTGCTGCTATACTCTTAGACATGCATGTGTAGGGTGTTCTTGACATACTATGAATGCTAAAATCTGCCAAGAATTAAAATTGGGAAAAAGTAGATTTTTATTTGGTGAAGTAGTCTACTCACCCCCCCCTCTAGCACTACTTTCGATCCTACAGCTAGGCCTTGCAGGCCCTGAGGGCCTGCCCCTGCCGACGTAGATCTTCCTCGAGCGCAGACTTGTTCCCCTGAAGAACCCTCAAGTGGGACTCCGCCTCAACACGACGCCTCGCGGAAGACATCGCGTCGGCCAGCGCTGTCGAAAGGGCTTCTTTGGCAGACTTGGCCTCCTTATCGCTCTTCACCACTACGGCCTCAGCACCCACGAGGGCATCCCGAACCTGGCCTAGAGCGGTGAAGGCCCCATCCAGGACGTTGAAACCCCATCATGAAGGCAAAAAGACCCCCTCCGGAGGAGCCGCATGATCACAGGCAATGTTCCTAGGGATTCAACAGCACGAGGAGCAAGAGGCTCTAGGGGTTGTGCGGTGAACAAGGGCAAGACGGATGCAGACGGATCGACGGGCGGCTGTCCATCAGGGGTTCACCCTCCGGACAGCGACATTGGCACACCATCAAGGGCGGGAGCGAACACAATAATAGGCATCGGGGGCTCCGTGCGGGTGAACAAGAGGGTTGCCTCGTGAGCCTTCACCCCCTCACCCGCTGGCGCCTCGTTAGGCAACAACGGCGCAACAGGAGCGGGCGAAGCGTCGGAGGACGTCTTCGGCCTGATGCGTGCCTTCTTCTTCCACATCTTCAGCGTGGCGGCGTTCCTAGTTACCGGTCGAACGAAGAATTATCAGCGCGCAAGCTACCGACTGGAAAGCGAAGTCGAAATGGATACTTACTCCTCAACATAGGACCACTTCCTCTTCCCCTCTGCTCCGACGATGACGGCGATGCCTTGGCCCCTCTCGGTAAGGGCACCAACAGGCTGGCGGACAAGGGCACTATGCGCCGGAGCGGTCGCTAGAGGAACCGCCTCGGCCCCGGTGCCTCAACTACCATGCCTAGAGAGGCAGGGCAGACCAAAGGAGACTCAGCTCCATGCTTCCTTGGGGCGCCAGGCAGGCAGACCACGTGGCACGAGGCACTGGCACGAGCCCCCTAGGGACCTTAGCAGGATGTGCAGAGCCTACAGTAGGAGCTTCACCAACATCGTCATCATCTGCCAGCTTGTCCAAGTGCATGCTGTATGGCGGGGGAGACACTGGTGGGTGATCGGGAAATCCGATCATCCCCGGCCCCATCGACCAACAGGTGGTCGGTCATGGAGGAGGCTCTATCGAGCGCCTCCATCCCCAAGGATCACTGCACCCTTATTAGTGTGGTACTACAAAGCATACAGTCCGTTGACAACGGGTTGAAGGAGGCCTTCAAAGGTCTCCTTGCGGGCTTTCAAGTAAAACACCCGATACCACCCTGAGCCCCAGGTGAGGTGAAAAAGCTCAGCTAGGGGTCACATCTGAATCTGGTACCACCCTGGAAGCACTTTAAGTGTCCAGCATGTTAGAATAACCTAACATATGATCGGATTGTCTACAATTCAGGAATTGAGAGCTCATGTATTATATTAATTGTGTGTGTAATGTAGGCTTCGTCATCGGTGGTGGCCATAAATGGCGCCGAACTGGAAGAGCTAAATCAGAAGCTATAGAGCTCCAAAGACAAAGCTGAGGCCCTTAACCGAAGGCTCGACGAGGCTCAAGGTATGTTGAAACAGAATCTGAATAGCTTCATTTGAGTTCTTTCACCCGAATGCTCTCAATGCAGCTTCTTCTTATTTGTGTACTGCATGCACAGCCTCGGCGAAGGAGGTGGAGAGGCTCAAGGACGAGCTCCAGTGCGTGAAGGATGATACGGCCGCTAAAAGGACGGCTGCTAAGGAAATGACCATTGCCCTTTCCACCATGCGGGCCACTAGTGGCAAGCATGAAGCTCGCGTGGAAGAGGTCTAGCAGGAGCTCAAGGATGCCAGCGAGAGATGTGAGGACTTGGAGCAGAAGAATAAGGCGAGATTGGCCGAACTGTCCACCATGAAAGACGACCTCGAGAAGGAGCGGTTGGACAAACGGTTCTACGAGGACCAAGTGTGCCAAGAAAAGGAAATAGCAGATGGTAAGAAGTACTCACTAAAGTGTGCATCCAGGGATAGCAGATTCGAATTACTTACCCTGGTGTGGCGATCCTCAGGTGCATCCACCGATCTCCAAAAGAGCGTGGCGGAGGCCAATCAGCTATTCGCCTCGCGGGGAGAGGAAGATGACGCTCAGATGTTCTGGGTACAGTTCGGAGCCCCCGAGCATCCTCCTCTTCTGGTGGAGCAGCTTAAACAGCTGATGGAGCTGCACCAAATGGCAGAGCCGGCCATGAACGACCTCTGCATCTGCTTATGGCCTAGCGAGCCGCTACCAGGTAGCTACTTCGGCTTGGTGCAGCGACTGATCGCCGCTACGCCACGCCTCGACACCGTCAAGCGCTCCTCTTGCATCGAAGGAGTCGGGATGGCCCTTGTCAAGGCTAAAGTGCACTGGCTGGGGCTAAATCCGATGAAGGTCGCTACCGACCCACCGCCACCCGGGAAGGAGCATCGACGCCCCCGAGCTATACTTCGATGGAGCGGTGGAGAGTGCTCGGGTGATAGCATTGCAGTGTTCGGGTGAAAAATTATTTGAATGAGCTTGTAACGTGTCTGAAGACTTGTGTTAACTTTTAATAATATGAATACTTGCTCTTGTACGATTTGGCATTCCTTTATAACTCCTATGTGGCTGTTTAATATTGAAAGATGCGAGTCATCGGCTTCAGCCCCCACGTAGATACTACATGGGGTGTCTATGACAATGTACTGTGTACCTTACCCGTATTATCAGAACCTGAAGGCAATACAGTGCGGCAGACTAGGCAATCAGACTATATTGCTTTATTTCTTTCACTTAGCCGTAGGGGTGCGAAAAGGACTACGGGGGGCGTACAATTAGCCACCCAAGTGTTGTGATGTTCGGGCGAACTGTGGCCGAAGCTGATATCACAATGTCTGCACAAAGGGAAAGTTCCTCATATAAAGCCTGGCCAAGAGGGATTAAAAGCCCCCAAGTGACCTGATTAAGGATCAACTCCTTTGTATGACACTCAGTATATAAAAAAATTGGCACACGCCCCTAATCATGGGGATGCCAACTTTATTATATCAGAAAAGATGGTTTGTACAATAATAGGGATATGTACATTGATGAGAGCCGGCTGGCGGCTTAAGTATAGTATGGCCAAAGGTGAGAAATATTCCATGGCCTCTTGGTCTCTTCACCAGAAGTGTGAGACTTGTCACTCTCTCGTATGTCCATGAGATAATAAGATCTATTGTTGAGATTTCTGCTAATCACAAACGGTCCTTCCCAGGGAGGTGATAACTTGTGCATATCTGACTGGTCTTGAATCAACCGGAGTACTAAGTCGCCTTCTTGGAACGTCCGGGTCATGACCCTGTGGCTATGATAGCGACGCCGGTCTTGTTGATAAAATCGCCGATCGAGATGTTGCAAGATCCCGCTCTTCATCCAAGGCATCCAAAGCATCCTGACGCGCTGCCTCATTATCAGTTTCTCCGCCACTCTGGGCGAGTCATGACGAATATCACTGGGGAGAACATCTTCTACGCCATAAACCATGAAGAAAGGTGTATAGCCTACAGACCTGTTGGGGGTGTTTCTTATGCTCCAAAGAATAGACGACAACTCCTCCACCCAACAGTCCGGCGTGCGCTCCAAAGGAACCATAAGCCGGGGGTTTATACACCTCTCAAAATTTCCTGGTTAGCACGCTCAGCTTGAGCATTAGACTGTGAGTGAGCTATCGAAGATACATCAAGACGGATATGCTCCTCATCATAGAAGTTCTTCAAAGCTACCTTGGACAGATTTGTGCCATTATCAGTGATGATACTATGCGGATAACCAAAACAAAAGATCAGTTTTTTCACGAACTGAACTGATGTTGCTTTATCACATTTACTAACCAGCTCAGCCTCAACCCACTTATTAAACCTGTCAACCGCCACTAAGAGGTGGGTCTTATTATCTTTAGACCTCTTGAAAGGTCCTACCACATAAAGTCCCTAGACTGCAAACGGCCAGGTGATTGGAATCATCCGTAGCACTTGAGCCGGCATGTGGGCACGTCACCCAAATTTCTAACACTCGTCACACTTACTGACCAAATCTTCTACATCTTTACGAGCTATTAACCAGTAGAAACCATGGCAGAAAGCCTTGGCCACCAATGATTTTGACCCGGCATGATGACCATAATCACGAGCATGGGTTTCTTGCAAGATCTCACGACCCTCACAAGGAGAAACACATCGTTGAAAAACACCAGTCACACTGCGCCGATGCAACTTGCCGTTGTTAATGATCATAGACTTAGATCGCCTTGTGATCTGTCGTGCCAGAGTGTCATCTTGGGGTAACTTGCCGTGGGTTAAGTATGCCAGATAAGGCAATGTATAATCAGGGATCGCACGGAGGACCGCCACCAATTGCCCTTCCGGGTCAGGTACAACCAAGTCCTCCTCCGAGAGTAACTTGACTGACGGGTGATGCAACACTTCCAAGAACACATTAGGCGGCACCGGCTTATGCCGACACCCTAACCTAGATAATGCATTGGCCACCTCGTTCTTGCGACGGTCAATATGATCCACTTGATAAACTTTGAAGTGGCCAGCGATGATATTCACTTCCTGACGATAAGTCGCCATTAGTGGGGCTTTGGAATCCTATGTGCCTAAGACTTGTTGAGCCACGATGTCTGACTCACCCAGGCATCTAACCCGGCTCAGATTCATCTCCTTAGCCATATGGAGCCCATGAAGCAAAGCTTCATACTTAGCTGCATTGTTACTACAAGCAAACATTAACCTTAACACATAACAAAACTTGTCCCCTCTAGGGGAAGTCAAAACAACCCCACCCCCTGATCCTTCCAATTGCATGGATCCATCAAAGTGAATCGTCTAGTATGTGGTGTCCGTATTATCCTCGGGCGATTGACTTTCTTTCCAATCGTTTATGAAATCCACCAAGGCTTGAGACTTGACAGCTATACGAGGCACATCAAATTAAGGGGCCCAAGCTCTAGTGCCCACTTAGCAATCCTGCCAGTAGCTTCTCTATTTTGGATGATATCTCCCAATGGGGCAGAACTAACCATTGTGATCTGGTGTCCAAGGAAATAATGCTTCAACTTGTGTTTTGCCATGAACACCCCATAGATCAATTTCTGCTAATGTGGGTATCTTTGCTTGGATTCTATCAAGACCTCGCTGACATAGTAAACCGGCCACTGGACGAGATACTCTTTCCCTACCTCCTTACGCTCCACAACATTCACGGCACTGAGTGCCCTCTTATTAGTCGCCACATATAAGAGCAAAGGTTCTTTGTTAGCTAGATTAGCCAAGACCAACGGCTGAGCTAACTGCCTCTTGAGCACCTCAAGCGCCTCGTCCACAGCCTCGCTCCACACAAAGTCATCCCTGTTTTTCATCATCTGATATAGAGGAATAGCTTTCTTGCCCATTGGGCTTATGAACCGGCTTAGTGCAGCAATACAACCAGCCAGGCGTTGAACATCATTGATACATGCCAGCTTAGACAAGGAAGTAATAGCCTTTATCTTGTCTGGGTTAGCTTCAATGCCACGCTCAGAGACTAAAAACCACAAGACCTGCCTGCAGGTACACTAAAAACATACTTTGCCAGGTTAAGCATCATCTTGTAGAACCGCAAATTGTCAAAGGTTTCCTACAAATCATCCACCAGAGTTTCCTTCTTCCTTGACTTGATCACAATATCATCAATGTAAGCATGAACATTGCACCCAATTTGACCATGAAGACAGTTTTGCACATAACGCTGGTAAGTCACCTAGGCACTCTTGAGCCTGATACGTCTCCAACACATCTATAATTTATGAAGTATTCATGCCATGTTTACAATAATTCTATATGATTTTGGTATGATTTTATAAGAACTAACCCGAACTGACGTTGTTTTGAACAGAACTACCCTGGTGTTGTTTTGGTGCAGAAATAAAAGTTCTCGGAATGAGTTGAAAATTTACGAAGAATATTTTTGGAAACTATAAGAAATACTAGAGCGAAGATTCACCAGATAGGAAGCACGAGGAGGCCACAAGCCATAGGGGCGCTACCCCTCTAGGGCACGCCTCCTGGCTTGTGACTTCCTCGGGAACCTTATGGACATGGGACCGACGCCAAAAACTCCTATAAATACATAAAACTTCGAAAAGAAACCTAGATCGGGAGTTCTGCCGTCGCACACCTCCAGAGCCACGAAAAACCAATCTTGGCCCTCTCCGGCACCCTGCCGAAGGGGTCACCATCACCGGAGGCCATCTTCATTGTCCCGGAGGGGCCATCAACACCATGTAGGCCAAGGACCAGAGGGAGAACCTCTCCTACAGAGGGGAAGGCCATGGAGGAGGAAGAGCAAGGGGGAGATCCTCTCCCCTCTCTCCTGGTGGTGCTGGAGTGCCACCGGGGGAACCATCGCCGCGGTGATCGTCTTCATCAACATCACCTTGTTCATCACCATCCTCATCTCCTTTTAGCGGTCCACTCTCCCGCACCCCGCTGTAATCACCTACTTGAACATGGTGCTTTATGCTACATATTATGTTCCAATGATGAGTTGCCATCCTATGATGTTTTGAGTAGATTACTTTTGTCCTTTTGGCTGATTGATGATCTAGATTGGTTTGAGTTGTATGTTTATTTTGGTGTTGTCCTCTGGTTCCTCCCGTGCCACGCACACGTGAAGGATTCCCTCTATAGAGTGTTGCAATACGTTCATGATTCGCTTACAGTGGGTTGCTTGCTAGAGTTGATGCTTTAATGCTATGGTTGGTTTTTACCTTAATGATCTTTAGTAGTTATGGATGCTTGCTAGATTTCCAATCATAAGTGCATATAATCCAAGTAGAGAAAGTATGTTAGCTTATGCCTCTCCCTCATATAAAATTACAATAATGATTTCCATTCTTGTTAACAATTGCCAAGGATAATTCCGCACAGCGACCCATTATTATTCCACACTCGCTATTTGTAATATATTGTAATATTATGATAACAACACCTATATTTATATTTTAGTTCTCCAATATCATGGAAAGCTATCCTCTTCATACCCACAACGTAGTTTTATTTCTCGTTTCTAGTTGGAAGCAAACGTTTGGTGTACGTAGAGTCCTATCGGTGGTAGATAGGACTTGAGAGAATATTGATCTTACCTTTAGCTCTTTGTGGGTTCGACACTCCATACTTATCACTTCCACCTTAAAAATTGCTACGATGATTCCTTGCACTTGGGGACTATCTGAGCCCAAAAGGCATAGACACATAGCAGAAAGCACCAAAAGACGTAATAAAAGCCATCTTCTCTTGGTCCTTAACTACCATCTTGATCTAATGATAACCTGAATAAGCATCCAAAAACCACAGACTCTCACAACCCGCCTCGCATCAATGATTTGGTCAATACGGGGGAGAGCAAACGGGTGAATCGGACATGCATTGTGTCGTGGATTTATCACGATAGATGTCCGGGTGAACGGACTTGGATTCGAGGCCATCGCTAAGGGGGTGGACTCAAAGGGGTTGATCAGGATGAAAGACACGGATTTACCGAGGTTCGGCTCCTCAAGTCGAGTTAATAGCCTATGTCCTGCTTGTGTTTGTATTGCTTGTGTATCGATTACAAGGAGCTAGCAGCTTGACCTAGTTCTCGATCACCTGTCCTCTACGTTGCCCTGGGTCTGCCTTTATATAGGAGGTCAGGACCACCGGGTCGTTACAATTGTTAACCGAGTCTTATTGTATGTCCGAATCTCTCTCTATCTTCTTGTCCAAGCTGTCATTGAGATGGCTTACACGCCCGGTTCTTCTCCATTCGGGCCATCTTACGGCCCACACCTTGAGCCGCCTATCTTCCTGGGCCAACAGTATTTCGGTTCACCCTTGGGCCGGCTCACGAGCCAGCAACATGACTCGGAGCCTCCAGGGCGGGTCATATTGCAGGGTTATATCCCCAACATTAGGCCCCAGGTTGAATTGAGCTTGCGCACTTCATCCTTCTCTTCTGATTTTTGCGAGTCGCCCGAAAATGACCCAGCATGACGTCATGAGATCCGCTGACGTATCACCGAATCTTTCATTAAACAGTCATCCCGAGAAAGGCGTCCGCCTCGGTCAAACGGTATCGTCACCTCGATTTTTGTGCCTTACTCATTCCCTTTTTAAATACGACCCGTGCGGGTCGAAGCCTTTCACTCTTCCCGCTCACGCCTCTTCTTCTTCTTCCTGTCGCCGTCGCTCCAGCGTCCTCATCGTCCGGCGCCGTCTTCGCAGCTACACCGACCGGGCCGCTGCATCACCCTAATTCATACCAGAGACCTTCCGCCTCCGCCGCGACATCTCCGGTGAGTTCTCCTTCTTCTTAGATCGCCCACCACTGTAGTAGAATTTCACCGGGGCTCCGCCGCTGCTTCTCGGGCTCCGGCACCGCCACCATGAGTAGATCTCGACGCCGTTGGCGCCTTTAGAGTGCGCTCTCGCCTTGCCGTCACGCGCGGGCCGGCCGCGTGTAATGCGCGGACCGAGATGGCTCCGGTCCATTTTCTTTTCTTCCATTGTTCATCGCTAGGTCAGGATTAAAATCCTTTTCTCTGCTTTTGTAGATCCGTAGCCATAGTAGTAGTTTGCGGAATCTATTTTTTAGGACTTGGCCGATTTTCAATCTTCCTTTCCTCTTTTGAGTCGCTAAGCTTCTCCGGCTCTCATCAACCGGGTCTTTCCACATTATCCGTAGAACCCTTAAACCTGTAAGCCGTCATAAATATTTTCTTGCGCTTGACTCATCACGCCCTTTACCTTGCACAATATTTAAGCCGCCAATATGTCTCGTGCATCCAACTCATGCAACTAGGTTGGTTCTTGCATTACGGAGGAGTACTTAGCAGATTATGTTGAAGCGGGTACTCTCCCTCCCAAAGAGGTCCTCAATTGGCGGGTTCCGGGTAAAGAGATCCGGCCTTCTCCCCAAAAAGGAGAGATAGTAGTCTTCGCTGATCACATCGAGCAAGGGTTCGTGCCGCCCGTCTCTAAGTTTTTTCGAGATGTTCTTCATTTTTACAAGCTACATCCTCAAGACTTGGCACCCAACTCCGTTTCAAACATCTGCAACTTCCAAGTTCTCTGCGAAGCTTATCTGCAAACTAAGCCGTCCGTGGGGTTCTTTCGAGAGTTCTTCTATTCCAACTGCCAAACTGAAATGAAGGGTGGTCCGAGTCTGGAGCTGGGCGGCATTTCTATTCAACGCCGCCGAGACATCATCTTTCCTGCCACTCCAATGCCGAGTCACCCAAACGATTGGAATAAGACGTGGTTCTACTGCCAAGAGACCTCTCTTGAGAAAGCGCACTTGTTGGCGGGTTCCCGACCCTCCCGGCTTAGGATAGACACAGAGCTTCCCAGCCGGCTCTCAGCCTCGGAGCGTGCTAGATACGAGTCGTTCCACGCCAAGATCAAAGCGCTCCTGGCCAACGGTTTAATAGGATTGGATTTGATCCGCTGCTGGATTTCCTGCGGATCATGCCTTTAAGCTGCAGAGGTCGGCTTATGTGTGAGTACGAAGGCAAATATGACAGCTCATTGTGCTTCAGCAAGTCAACAGTGACAGAGGATGATATTATCACTACCATCCGGAGCCTTATCCAGGAAGCCTCCGGCTCATGCAGTGCCATCGGCCTGGCGCCTTTCTGCGTCAATAATCCGGCTCCCGATGTAAGTTAATCTCTTCCCATCCGTCTCTTAGATGTTGCTTGTACTTTGTTGATTTTCTATTCATTATCCGGGTCATTCCTGTAGGCCGACTCAGACTTCTGGAAGAAGGAATATGTTTCCCTCCAAACAAATCCAGGAAGAAGGGCGCGACCAAGAGGGCTAAAAAAGATGCCTCGCAAGAGAATTTGTTTGACCCTCCACCATCATCCAGCTCAGAGGTAATACTTTAATTGCTTTGCTTGATCTTTTACCTTCCTGCTTTATTAATGGTGGAAACCAGCCGCGCCAATGCTCCTGAGGTAAATTATGTTTCTTCCGGCTCAGAATGTCTTGTCCCCCGAAAGCCGCGGCGGGTTATCAGAAAAGTTCCTCTTTCTCACCCTCTTGCTTACATGGCTCCCGATTTTCTCTTGAAAAAGCAACAGCAGGCCGAGCGTCGACAAACTCGAAGCACCGACTCTACTGAGCTCGTGTCCAGGTTACCAAATTCTCCGGCTCCAAAGAAACGCCCCGCAGAGGTTTATGTCTCTACTTTTCCTTTGACTTTCCTTTGTAAACTTGACACTTTCTCATATTTTTGTTTTATTCGTTTTACAAATCCCCTTCCTCCGGCGACTCTTCGGCATAAGTTCTACCACCGCCCAAGATCAATCCACTGTAAGCATTCCTTACTATGATATCCTGACATCTGGCTCTTAATATGATAGCAACATCTTCGACTGCTGATCCTTCTATTTTGTAGTGCTCAAGCCAAGCGTCGCAAGACCAACAAGCCCTCCCCTGGCCCTGTTATCCAAGAGCCGGAGCTCGAACAACGGGAGGAGGCTTAAGCAGAAGAAAATCCACAAGCTGCCTCCACAGAACCGGCTGTTGTTGATGTCATCATGGAGAGCCCTCCAAGGGCTCCTTCAAAACCGGCGACTCCTACCAAGACCCCTGCAACTCCAGATATTATTATCACCGGGTCTGGTCATCAAACTCCTCCGGCTCATGTGCTGACCAAGCATACAGAGCCGGCCGAGGCCTCGAAGAAGCTTAACTTTGACTCTTCGTACGAGAAGATGACAACCGAGGAGCTCCACGCCGGGTATATAAACCGGGTTACCACCAGCCGGGATATGGAACTTCGGCTGGTCTCTTTAATGAAGACAAAATACGAGGTACTCTTTCTTGTTGCCATACTCTTAATTAGCCCGCAAGGGCCGGTTCAATGTACTCAATCGTTGAACCGGGTCTTTGTTCAACTTTCTGTTAGAAAAAATCATACCCATTGTCCCCTAGAGTCGGCTTAATTTGCCAAAATGGAGTCGGATCTTCCTTTATATAACTTAAACCGCCAGTCATAGCCCCCAACGGCCGGCTCAAGCTTGATAAAGTTGAGTCGGATCTTTAGTGTAGATATCTTGAAGTATCGCCTGCAGCCCCCAAGGACCGACTCAAAACTTAACAAAGTTTGAGTCGGGGCTTCCATTAGAAGTAAAGTGAAGAGCCATAGTGTAGCCCCCAAGTTCCGGATTAACTATGAAGAAGATGAACCAGAACTACATTGCATACTCCAAGATCAAACATACATTAGCCCCCAAGTGTCAAATATATTGCTTGCAATCTGTTTGAGACTTGCATAATCTTTCCTGTCAACACTCATCATTTGATATGACCTTCCCTTCGGTGGCTTATCCTGTATTTTGATGTTTTACAGGAAACTTTAAGCGAAGTCGGGTCTCAATTGGCGGATCTGAAGGCCAACTTGGTGGCTCAGCAAGAAGCCTGAAGCATTGCTGACGAAAAGTGTTGGCTTCTCTCTGAGGAGCTGGCCAATGCCACTGCTTAGCTTACCTCTTTTAAAGAAATGGCAGAATCTGAAATGGCCGCTCTGACCAAACGGGCGGACGATGCCGACCAGCGGCTTATAGCTATGGTGGAGGAACTCCAAGGCTTGAAGCGGCACATAGCGAAGATGTCAGCCACCCTATTTGGTAAGCTTCTGTTTTACTTTGTATTTTAACATTGCTATTGAAAAACTGGCGACTCATTAGCTTTATCCGGCTTATCCAGGTCCCAGGAGCCGACAGTTGGCTTCTGATAGCCTTCTGCCACTGAAGGCCATCTACATCTTTGCGGAACAACTATACTGCGACGCCATCTTCATGATCAAGAGTGTTCAATATAAGGAGAAGATCCCCACTGCTCTGAAAGGGGTCTTGTAACTCTTCTCCACCATGCCAAAACAGATTGAAGAACTAAAGAAATTAGCTTTTCGTCAAGGATCAGTCGCCGGATTGAGCCGGGCTCTAGCCTTCGCCCCTGAGCTGACACCGGCTGAAATGATGGATGGCTATCCATTGAAGAAAGACGACGGCTCAGAATTCACAGAGGTGAACTACATCTAGTGTGTCAAGGACTCCTGCTTCTTGGCGTCTGTACTTGCGGATGAAGCCAACTTAAGTGTCTACCAGGCGGCTTATGATGGTGAGGATAAGAGGATCCGCGGGCCTCTCTACGAGTGGAAATCTCTAACACCCGCCCACAGTAAGGAACTCTTTCCTAATGATCTCGACATGTCTCCCTTTTTTGAGGAAGGGTCCTTCGCCGCGCTGGCTAACTGCAACTGGGATTTGGAAACTCTCCAGATGAAGCCAGTAGAAGAGCCGGAGCAGGATGATCCGGTCGTCTGACTTTGCATTTTGTAACCTTCTGAGCGATGGCTTATGCAATGACCCACCGTGGGCGGTTGAAACTTGGTAATGCCTTTGCTCCTTCTAAGAGTAATTTTTGTAATAGCTTAAGGATGACTCTGCTATTCTAAAGATAGTGCTGTCTGTATATATTTCCATCTCTTTGTGTATACTTTCCGTCTCTCTGTGTTTCAATTTGATGTGTTGCTGGCTCTCCATTGATTGATCGCTCCTTTGCATAAATATACCTTGGGCTTTCCTGATGAGGGGTGTTTGTCTTTGAAGATGTCATTCCTTCTCCAGAAGATTAGAGCCGGATAATATCTTCGAAAACTTGAATTTTGTCAACTGGAGCATCATGGCTCCGGCTGTTGCCGGATGAATCCATTAAGGAGACGGTTGTCTTAGGATAATATAAGCTATACCTGATGGTGAGAAGCCTCTATCGACAACTGCGGCTATTGGTGAACCGGAAGCGGCCTAAAGCCGGCTGTCTAAAGGGTAATGTAAGCTATACCTCACGGTAAGAAGCCTTCTTTTAACAACAAATGTTGTATGCGCGAATGCCGGCTGTCAATGGGAGATGTAAGCTATACCCCAAGGCAAGAAGTCTCCATCGACAGCCGCGGCTAATAATTAGCCTGAGATGGCATAAAGCCGGCTGTTTGAAAGGAGATGTAAGCTATACCCGAAGGTAAGAAGCCTCTTTCAATAGCAAATGTTGTATGCGCGAAGGCCAGCTGTCAATGGGAGATGTAAGCTATACCCCAAGGCAAGAAGCCTCCATCGACAACCGCGGCTAATAATTAGCCTGAGACGGCATAAAGCCGGCTGTTTGAAAGGAGATGTAAGCTATACCTAAAGGGAAGAAGCCCCTTTCAACAGCTACAGTTGATAAGCAACTGAGTTTTGGCATAAACGCCAGTTGTTAGGGTGAGATAAGCGAACCCGTTGGTAAGAAGCCCCCTTCGGCAACCGCGGTTAATAAGTAATCGGAAGTGGCATAAAGCCGGCCATTAGGGTGAGATAAGCGATACCCGTCGGTAAGAAGCCCCTTCGATGGCCGCAGTTGATAAGCAACTGCAATTTGGTTTACACGCTGTTGTCTTAGGGTCATGTAAGCTATACCAAAGGTAAGAAGCCTCCATCAACTACAACGCTTAATGTAACCAAACTAGGCATAAAGCCAACTCTGCAAGGGAGATGTAAGCTATACCCAAAGGCAAGAAGCCTCCTTGCAACAGTTTAATAATAGCTGGCTATGCAAAGGAGATGTAAGCTATACCCAAAGGCAAGAAGCCTCTTTGCAACAGTGCTTAATTGGGCATAACACCGGCTGTGTAAGGGATATGTAAGCTATACCCGAAGGCAAGAAGCCTCCTTGCAACAGCGTAAAAGCAGACTGTGCAGGGGAGATGTAAGCTATACCCGAAGGCAAGAAGCCTCCCTGCAACAGTGCTTGATGTAACCAAACTAGGTATAAAGCCAACTGTGCAAGGGAGATGTAAGCTATAACCGAAGGCAAGAAGCCTCCTTGCAACAGTTTAATAACAACTGGCTGTGCAAAGGAGATGTAAGCTATACCCGAAGGCAAGAAGCCTCTTTGCAACAGTGGTTAATAGGGTATAAAGCTGGATGATAGATCAGCCATTGTGATGGCGAACAAACCACTTCAACTCAAATTTTTGAGCCGGAAAAATTTCATCTTGATTGCACAAAGATATACATAAGAGCAGAGGCCCCTGTCCCTGATCTGCCGTGGCTTGCTTAAGAAGTTTGTTTTCGCAATCCAGTCCCTGATCCGCCGTGCCTTGAGCCGCCAGGCGGGCCACCGCCCTGGTTATTGCGTGGTTGGGAATGCTTGTTTTTGAATCTCTGCATGATAAAGCAATCACCCCACGCACGTAACGTCGGCATATCAGGCGTGCCGTGCTCCGGACAAGGCTTCTTAAGCACTTCTTCTAAATTTAAAGGTCATCCGTTCCTTTGGTGAAACGGCCTGAATTTTCCGTTCCCCTTGGGATGGTTCTGTTCTGTATTGGTGTTTGCCACTAGCTCTGACCCGCCATCAGCGTTCTTCTGTTTATTCTGATTCCCATTGTTTACAAAACCTTTGCCTTGATTGTTCTTCTTCCCTTGATTGGCTTTCTCATCATCCGAGCCTGGATCCTTGGTGTTATCTGAGTCGGCATACTTTGTCAGGGCCGTCATGAGCTCTCCCATATCTTGACACGTGCGCTTGAGCCGGCCGAGCTTCTGTTTCAATGGAACAAAATAACAGCATAAGCACCGCTTGAGCCACCGTGATGTGCTCTGAAGAGTGAATAATGGTCGACACCCGCCGGACCCAATGATGGGCCGACTCATTCTCCTGTTGAACACAATGGTCCAAGTCTACAATGGTCATAGGCTGCTTACAGGTCCCCTGAAAATTCTTAATAAACTTCGCTCTCAGCTCCGCCCATGAACTTATCGTGTTAGGTGGCAGACCTTTCAACCATGTGCGAGCCGGACCCTCAAGCATCATGATGAAATATTTTGCACATACCGCTTCACTAACGTCTAGCATCTCCATGGCTAGCTCATAACTCTCAACCCAAGCCTCAGGGGTAGATCAGCTGTGTAATTTGGAACTTTTCGAGGCCCCTTAAAATCTTTCGGTAGTCGTTCACTTCTTAGAGACGGAGTTAAACATGGCACCCCTACGGCTCGGGTATTAACTACTCCCATTGAGACGGAAAGCGCCGGCTCTAAACGAGTTGACGCTATCTCCGCCTCTGGCCTGTTCCTCGCCCAGTCCGCGAGGGCTTGTGCATCTAGAGCCGCCTGTTCATCCTCCGGTGGTCCCCGACGTGGATGACTGCTGGAACACGCCGACGACTCATAGCATCGGCTGAAACTTCGACTGGGTAGGGGGGTTGAGTGAACCCGGCTCCAGCTGTGAGCATATCTCTCTTGCTGGGCCATGGCCGTCTGTAAATATCCAATGGCGTCTCGTACGTCCTCCGCAAAGGGTGCTTCATGTGGGATGGGAATCGTCCCAAGCCGGGTGGCCGCCGCCACTATGTTCTCAGCCGGGCTAGAGTAATGACCCGCCGGTGTTGGAAAAACTCTAGGTGAAGTTTGGTTATGTTGGGGTGGAGGAGTTGCCGGGCGTTCCATCGGGCGGCTTTCCAATGCGCTCACAACCCACCCCGCAGCAGGGGTATTAAATAGGTTCCTTGCTTCATAACGTTCTGGCAGACGGGATTGATGCCTCGTCCAGTGCATCGCGGCTGCTGACCTTTGTTCTAGCTCTAGATGGAAAGCATCTGCCTTGATATGCTCCGCTTCTTCCTCCATCCGGATCTTTAGCTCAGCCATCCTTTGTCGTTCCTCTACCATCCGACCCTTGATCCGTGCCACCTCTAGATTCCGGGCTGCTTGATTATCCAGTGTTACTTCCGTGGCCATGTGAGCTGTAAGCTCGTCCATCAATTCCACTAGAACCTGAGCCAGCGGCGGCGGGCTATCACCTGCTCCTACAGCTATGTGACCGGCGGCTGGAGCCGATCCCACCATGAACACCGCTGCATGAACTGGGGGTCTCGGAGCATCCGACTCAAAGCCCTCTACCTCAGAATAGGTGTCGTAGTAGCCCCCAAGGCCACCGTTACTGAGCCGATACACTGACTCTGTCTCCCCACTGGAGGACTCATCTTCCGAGCAAACAAGAGTTCCCTGTGACCCGGACGCTTCCAGGTCCATACCTTGAGTGAAGCCCACGAGAACATGCTTTTGACCTGGATGGGCACAGGCAGGCCGCACACCACTCGCAGATTGGAGATGCCGAGATGGCTCGACGATGTAGGTGCAGATGTCTGGCCCGGGTGTAGATCCATCAACCTTTCCAATGAAAACCTGGATCCCGCCAAATCGAACCCGGAATCCATACTTCGCAGAATCATCATCAAGCCCCCAGCCGGCGGCGTCGATGTAGAGCCGGCCGCGGCGACTCTTACTCATCCTTCCAACCACGTATCCCTCGAGCCCTGGGAGAGTGTCCTTTGAGAACTCAACACCACCAAGCGCTAGCCCCACGATGGGCGCCAACTGTCGTGGATTTATCACAGCAGATGTCCGGGTGAACGGACTTGGATTCAAGGCCATCGCTAACGGGGTGGACTCAAAGGGGTTGATCAGGACGAAAGACACGGATTTACCCAGGTTCAGCCCCTCAAGTTGAGGTAATAGCCTACCTCCTGCTTGTGTTTGTATTTCTTGTGTATCGATTACAAGGAGCTAGAAGCTTGACCTAGTTCTCGATCACCTATCCTCTATGTCGCCTAGGGTCTGCCTTTATATAGGAGGTCAGGACCACCAGGTCGTTACAATTGTTAACCAAGTCTTATTGTATGTCCGAGTCTCTCTCTATCTTCTTGTCCAAGCTGTCTTTGAGACGGCTTACATGCCCGGGTCTTCTCCGTCCGGGCCGTCTTACGGCCCACACCTTGAGCTGCCTATCTTCCTGGGCCACCAGTCTTTCGGCTCACCCTTGGGCCGGCTCACGAGCCAGCAACATGACTTGGAGCCTCCAGGGCGGGTCATATTGCGGGGTTATATCCCCAACACATTGTTAAGATACATGTAATCCATGCATATACGCCACGTGTCGTTCCTCTTGATTACCAACACCGGGTTAGCAAGCCACTCTCGGTGAAAAACTTCAACGATGCACCCTGCTGCCAAGAGCAGGGCCACCTCTTCTCCAATTGCTTTCCTCCTCTCCTCATTGAATTGCCCTAGGAATGGCTTGACCGGTTTAAACTTAGGATCCACATTAAGGTGGTGCTCAGCGAATTCTCTGGGTACATGCGGCATGTCAGATGGCTTCCATGCAAATACGTCCCGATTCTCGCAGATGAATTCGATGAGCATGCTTTCCTATTTGGGATCCATATTAGCCCCAATGGTGAACTGTTGTGATGAGTCGCTAGGCATAAAGTCCACTAACTTGGTATCTTCTGCCACAAACTTGAGGGGCGGCTCAGATTCCGTGTTAGGCTTTTTAGTGGGGTCATATCTTTCGGGTCAATATTTTCCTTATAAAACTTGAGCTCTGCCTCAGCACAACTTGATTCTCCATATGCTGCATCGCCTTCCTCAAACTCAACAGCCGTCTTCCGATCACCATGCACAGTGGTGGTCCCATTTTATCCAGGCATCTTGAGCCATAAGTAGACATAGCAGGGCCTAGCCATCAACGTGGCATAAGCCGGTCGTCCAAACAGAGCGTGGTATAAGCTCTTAATCTTGACCACTTCAAACCACGAAGATTCCACCCTGTTATTGAATTCATCACAAAAAGCTACCTCCAAAGATATCTTTCCCACTGGATAAGCTGACTTCCCATGCACCACGCCATGAAAAACTGTTGAAGAAGTCTTAAGATCTTTGTTGAGCAAATTCATCCGATGGAAAGGGTCATAATACAGGATGTTAATGTTGCTGCCACCATCCATAAGTACTTAGGTGAACACATATCCTCCCACTTGGGGGCGATTACCAAAGACAATTGCCCTAGGTTATCCACACGTGGCTGGTGATCCTCCTTGCTCCAAGTTATGTCATACTCAGACCACTTCAAATATTGCGGGAGAGCTTTCATGGCTGCATTATCCACCCGCTTGCGAACCTTCTGGTCCCGCTTGTCAAGGCTCGTTGTAAAAACATGGTACTGCCCTCCATTAAGCTGCTTGGGGTTACACTGATACCCAGACTGGTTACTTTGCTGCTGACCTCCATCGTCAGACTGTTGACTATTACCTCCATGGTTTCCTTCACCTTGATGGCCAGAGCCTGAGCCGCTCGGACCAAAGCAAGACCTGGAAGGACCGGATCCTGACCCGCCGGATGGTCCACCACCGCCACCTTGATGCTGGTTACCGCTGTAATTTCGATACTCGCGCATGATCCAACAATCCCTCCAAGCATGAGTAGACGACTTATCCGGAAGGCTATGTTTCAGTCAAGGATCATTCAATATCGCCTCCATGTCGGCAGGCTTGCGTTTAAAAGGTGGCTTGCTGTTACCCTTGCCACGGTTAATCCCAGTACTGGTGTTGGCCACTAAATCTGACCCGTCATCCTAATGTTTCCACTTTCCGTCATTGGCATTATTGTTGTTTCCTCCCCCGTTCTGCGATTGACCCTTGCCATTGTTATTCTTCTTACCCTTGGCCGATTTCTCATCATCAGAGCCGGGGTCCTTCGTGTTGTTAGAGTCTACATACTTGGTGAGAGCCGCCATGAGCTCCCCCATGTCTTTGCATGAGCGCTTGAGTCGGCCAAGCTTCCGCTTCAAAGGCATGAAGTGGCAATTCTTCTCCAAAATTAAAACTGCTTGAGTTGTCATAATGTTATCAGAAGAGTGGATGATGGTTGTGTCCCACCGGACCCAATGAAGAGTCAACCCTTCCTCACGTTGCATGCAATGATCCAAATCCACAATTGTCATAGGCTGCTTGCACTTTCCCTCGAAATTTTTGACGAACTTCGCTTTTAACTCGGCCCAGGAATTAATGGTGTTGGATGGCAAACCCTTCAACCCTGTGTGAGCGGACCTTCTAGAATCATGATGAAATACTTGGCACATACTGCATCGCTAACATCTAACATTTTCATGGCCAACTCATAGCTTTCAATCCAAGCTTGTGGAGTCAAGTGAGCAGTATAATTGGGCACCTTGGGAGGACCTTTAAAATCCTTCGGCAGACGCTCATTCTGCAAAGCCAGCACTAAGCACGGCACTCCCACAGCCCCGGAGGTTACTTCGGATCCTACTGAAACGGAAGGTACAATTGTGGGTTCCTGATAAGCCGCCGCAGCTGCCGGACCTGCCGACTCTCACTGCGCTCTTGCCCGATCAACTAACGCCTAAGCATCAGGGACGACCGATCGTCTCTTGGTGAGTTTCGATGTCGATCACTACTAAAAACCACCGGCGTCTCATAACGCCGGCTGTAGCTGCGGCTTGGGATGGTGGTTGAGTGCACGTGACTCCGGCTATAAGTATATTTCTCCTGCTGGGCCACCGCCGTCTGCACGTATCCAATGGCGTTCCGCACTTCCTCTACGAAAGGGGCCTCATCTCAGATGGGGATTGTACCTAGCCTAGTTGGCGCTGCCACCATGTTCTTCGCCGGGTTAGAATAATGACCTGACGGTGTCGGAAAAGAAGGTGGTGGGGTCTGGTTCCGGCAGGGCGGGTCTGGCTGCTGACGCTGCACCGCGCCCGGCTTCTAGGTACTTCCGTCATCCGGGTTACAGTCAAAGGTATATTTCGTCCTGTCCCTGGACTGTTAAAAAGATTTATTACTTCATATTGATCCAGCAAATGGGACTGATGCCTCATCTGATGAACCGTCGTTGCGGACTGCTACGCTAACTCTAAGCGAAAAGCATCTGCCCTCAGGCGCTCTGCCTCAGCATCCATCTAAGCTTTCAACGAATTGATTTCTTGTTCGAATCCGGCCATCTGGTCCTTCAACCTCATGATCTCGATGTTACGACCCCTTGGTTTTCAACAGTTACCTCGGTTTCCATCGGAGTTGTAGGCTCGTTCATTAGATCTAGAAGAACTTGAGCCGGCGGTCTGCCAGCTCTGGATCCGGCCGCATCAGCGGCTGTGCTACTAGGGGTCAATTATAAACCTGCCATGAAGATGGCAGCGTGGTTCGACGGCTCATAATCTTCCGTCTCATGGTATTCTGGCTTGGGATAATGCTCGACGTAGCCCCAAAGCCTGCCGTTGTGAAGTTGATAGATTGATTCCATCTCTCCACTCGATGAACCATCCTCTGAGCAGATAAGAGTTTCCTCCCGTGACATGGAAGCTTCAAGCTCCGTGCCTTGGGTAAAACTGACGAGGACATGCTTCATGTCCGCATTAACACGGGCAGATTGCACGCGCCGAGCCGGCTCGACGAGGTCGGTAGAGATGTCCGGCCCGAGTTTAGATCCGCCGATCTTGCCGATGAAGACGTGAATTCCGCCGAAGGGGACCCGGTGCCCGTACTCAATTGAGCCGGCCTTAGGGCCCCAGGCGGGGTCATAAATATAGAGCTTGCCACGGCGACTCTTGGTCATCGTGCCAACAGCGTATCCCTTGATCCCTGGGAGAGAGCCCTTCGAGAACTCCACACCACCGAGTGCTAGCCCCACGGTGGGCGCCAACTGTCGTGGTTTTGTCACGGTAGATGTCCTCGTGAAAGGACTTAGGTTCGGGGCCATCGCTAAGGCGGTGAGCTCGAAGGGGTTGATTAGAATCGACAGACAAGGGTTACCCAGGTTCGGCCCCTTTGAAAGAGTTAAAAGCCTACATCCTGCTTTGTGCTATATTGATTGGGTATCGATTACAAGGGAGCAAGTTTGCTTGACCTAGGTATCGATGAGTTCTATCATGGCCTAAGCCACTGAGGTAACCCGCCCTTATATACACGGGTCAAGGCCCTGAGCTTATAAGAGTCTAGGCCAGGTTATACTTGACAACGGACCTCGCCTCTAACTATACATGCCTTATCTAACAAGTCGCCCCTGGGCCCAAGCCTGCGGGGTTACATCGTGCCTTCTAGCTCTGGGCCTTCTGGCCCACTGATTACGTTTATTCCTGAAGTTGTTGTAAGCCGCCAACCACATGACCCAGCGCCACCTGGGCGGGTCTCACCCTGGGGTCATATCCCTAACACCCAAGATACAAAGGATCTGTCGCCTCCGAAGCTGGTTCATCGTCTTCTACTGAGAATACGCCAAATTTTTAGTCGTTGAACTCAATTTGATGGCAACACAAGGATCAACAGTTTGTCAAGGATGAAGAGCAGGCGGGTGCTAACCCAAAGGCGGCTGATAGGCTGATATGAGGGATGAACGGGTCACCACACAGGGTCAGCCCCCAAGCAATTCAGAAAAAACTTCGGTATTTTGGTGCTCCCTTGCGGGCTTGTAATAGTGCTAGATTGAAACATTCCTTGAATTTGTGGTCATGCCATCGTGCATGTATGCCTATTTACTAGTGTACAGTCCTTCGAGTTGTGTTGCTAAGACATGATTTTTCCCTTTCCCATGTATGCTTTAGTCTTTGTGCTCAGATTGATGTGCTTTCATAAACATTCATCCAAGAATAAGCCAGTGAAGATCTTGTTTGCGTAAAACTCAAAACCGAAATCTTCTATAGCATTGAAGATATCAAATTTGAAACTTGGTCATAATACATAACTTGTGAGACCACTAGTTTAGGTATGAGCCAGAATGAAGGCAACGTCGGGCCGGAAACTTCAAGTGTAATCGGAATCATACAAATTGTATTAATACGCCGGCTCAATGAAACTCGACGAAAAAGAGACCGGCTTTTGAGGCTCAAGTCTTGCTTCAATGAAGCGGGTATGATAACCCATGGTTTATCCTATCTCTCCATATGCCAGATCTCCCATGACACAACCAATGTTTTAACCTTGTAAAGTTCAGGGTCCTAAAGAGGATTGACTTGCAAGAGTTCATGGGGTCATCTGATCCGAGTCGCACCAAGCATACATGTAGGTTTAACCACTTATTATGGTGTCTTTGCTGGGTGAAAAGGGTGAGAAAGCTAAACTCATTGAGTTGGAAGCCCCCAAGTTACCCATGTTGCAAACAATAAAGACTCATGCTCATATTTAGGCTGAAACGACAGAGACCCCGAGTTTCGGGGGTGCCGGCTTTATTGCATTTGAACATAAAGAAATTTACGGAATGTGTAAAAGGAAAAATTATATAAAAAGAGCCAGTGGCTCTTAAGTATAATAAGGTCACAACTGAGCGATGTTCCAGGGGCTGCTTGTCTCGTCCTCAGAAGTTTTATTTTCCTTCTTGTAAGTCCACTACGTAATATGACCCGTTGTTAAGGTTCTTGCCAAATCATGTTCCTCTTCCAAGGCATCCAAGTGGTCTTGCCGCGCTAATTCATTGTCCGCCTCAACATAAATAGTAACTCGAGGTGAGTCATGATGAATATCGCTTGGCAAAACCGCCTCGGCCACGTATACCAAAAAGAAAGGCACATATCTAGTGGACCTATTTGGTGTGGTGCGGATGCTCCAGAGTACAACAGGGAGTTCTTCAACCCAAAAACCTGGAGTAAGCTCAAGTGGTACCATAAGCCAAGGTTTAATTCCTTTGAGGATCTCCTGATTGGCTCATTTAGCTTGTCTGTTGGACTCTGGATACGCCACTGCTACCAAGTCAAGCCGAATATGTTCCCACTGGCAAAACTGCTCCATATCTCCCATAGATAAATTGGTAACATTATTAGTGATAATGCTATGAGGGTAGACAAACCGAAAAATCAAAAAATTTCAAGAACTTGACTACGGTTTTTGCGTCGCAACTACTGACTGGATCCACCACAACCCACTTGGTAAATTTATCAACCACCACCAAGAGCTGGGTCTTCTTGTTAGAGGATGGTTTGAACGGTCCAACTATATCAAGCCCCCAAACTACGAACTGCCAAGTAATCAGAATCATACATAAAACTTGAGCCGGCATGTGAGCCTGTCGGCCAAATTTCTCGCACACGTCGCACCTAAGCACAATTTCTTTCGCGTCCGCATGACCCGTCAGCCAATAAAATCCGTGCTGGAAAGCTTTTGCCACCAGAGATCTTGAGCCGACGTGATGTCCACAGTCACTAGCGTGGATCTCATTAAGAATCTCTTGACCTTCCTCAGGGGAAACACAATGTTGGAAAACACCCGTGCTGCTTCACTGATGTAACTCGCCGTTGACAATACTCATAGACTTAGACCAGCGAATTATCTATCCAGCCATGGTTTCATCAGCCAGAAGCTCGCCTCGGGTAAGATATGCCAGATAAGGAATAGTCCAATCTGGGGTGGCGTGGAGAGCTGCCACCAGTTGTGCCTCTGGGTCTGGAATAGTGATGTCCTCCTCCGAGGGCATCTTAACAGAAGGATTATGAAGGACGTCCAAGAAGACATTGGGGGGAACCGACTTCCTCTGTGAGCCGAGTCATGATAAGGCATTGGCTGCCTCATTGAGCCAGTGATCTATATGTTCGACTTGATAGCCTTGTAAATGACCTGCCACATCCGAGACTACTCAACGATAAGCCGCCATTAGAGGGTCCTTAGAGTCCCAAGTCCCTGATACTTGTTGAGCCACCAAATCTGAGTCGCCAAAACACATGACTCGACCAAGGTTCATTTCTTTCGCTATCTTAAGCCCATGAAGGAGGGCCTCGTACTCAACTTCATTGTTGGTACAAGGGAACATGAGTCGCGGTACGTAGCAAAACTTGTCACCTCGTGGGGAGTATAGTATAACTCCGGCCCCCGAGCCCTTTAACTGCCTAGATCCATCAAAATGTATAGTCCAATGAGTGTTATCCGGCCTATCCTCCGCTCCATACATGGGATACTACAACACACTCCCAAGACTCAACTATAAGTAGGCATGGATTGCCTAATACGAGCACCGCAAAATGGAGCTTAACATAAAAAGATTTCATTTTAATGTGATAGCCAATTGAGAGCAAGAAATAAACATGCTAATGATGTTCTACCTAGCAACCAGGGGAATGGCATCAAAGTGGACATATCCTAGAGCAATACTCATGAAGACACGATATGAAAAAGGCTTACGGTTGAGAAGGAATCATCCACACAACATTGAATAAAATAATAGGTTCACACATTACGATGAGATGCAATCTTGCAACACATATTTGCACGTATATATGAATCGTATAATTCATACGGCTGATGCTATCATGTAGAGCACATCAAGAAAAACATTTTTCATATATAACTTGTGTCCATATGATGCACGGTTTTTGAGATACAAGCTGTTGAATATGCCATATGATGCACGGTTTTTGAGATACAAGCTGTTGCAGCCCCTTCGGACAGAGAAAATTACCCCTCGAGCAAAGTGGGACAACGGGTTACGGGGTGGATCCAGAGGCCATTTAGATTGGGGGTCCCGCGGATATGGGACAACGACGTTCGGACGTGGCCGGAGGAGGGCCGAGGCCATGGTGGGGTTGTCGGCAACGGTTGCTGGGGCAGAGCGGCGGTTCCGGTGCTATAGCGGGCGGACGAGGCAGACGGATCGGGCCGGGATCTCGCTGGAGCTAGTCATAGGACGACAGGGCGGCCAGGAAGGAGCTCGGGGCGGTGCTCGGAGCTCCGGCTCCCATGGCGGGGTGGAGGCAGAGGGCTCAGGTGGTAGTGAGGGTGGCTCGGGGTGAGGTCGACGTGGTAGTGCAGCGCGGCGACGAGGTGAGGCGAGCGGCGGTGCGGGGCTCTTCCAAGCTCCCGGGCAGTGCTGGCTCGCGGGATTTGCGGAGCTCGGGGGTGGCCGACCCAGGCCTGGGCGGGCCGCAGCAAGGCCCAGTGGGGAGGTCTGGCGGTGCAAGAGGAATAGGGCGACGTGGCGAGGCTAGGTTGGCTATGGAGGGCGGCTCAGGTGACAGGGAGGCACCCGATTGGCTACTAGCGACGGCTCAGGTGGCTGGTTGGCGGCAGCGGCGGGGAGGCCGGCGCTAAAAATGAGGCAAGGCTGGCGGTGGCTGCGGGGTGGGAGTGGGTTAGAGGTAGGTTTAGGCTAGGGTTGCCATTTTTTGGAAGGAGTGGGTGCTTATATAGGATAGGGGCAAGGCTTTGGAGGGTTTAGGGCGTTTTTTAGCCCTCCAATCGTGATCAGACGGTCTGATCGGAGAGGTGGGTTTGCTGGGCTTAGTGGGCTATGTAGAGTGTGTTAGGTGGGGATGATAGGGAATATTGTGGCCCCTTACAGAGGTGTAAAACACCGAAATGTCTAATAATATATCCCGATGATGATACCGCTACGGTCGACCGTTGGGGTATCAAACAACCTCAGATTGCGACGAAACTTGGAAGGCGGCCTACCTACAATAAAGCTACGCCGCGCGCCAACTTTCAGCCCAATCCGATAATATTTTTCATGCTCCTTTAAAAACAATATTTTTAGATGTCGTGTGTGCGTGCGTGTGCGGTTTGTCTCGGAACGGTCGTTGACGAGAACGGAGAGAACCGGAGACTACGAACGGATCCAAGTTTTCAAAAACGAGTGACGATGTTATGCAGATGATGCGAATGATGTGATGATGAATGTGACAACCAAACGAATCAAACGACAAGAATGGAAATAAAACGAGAATCATCTGGAGCGTCGGTCCTGGGCTGTTACAGGTTCAAATGAGTTTGTATCGCGACTCCAAATGCTATTTCATAAATTTTCCTAATCATGAAATGTCCTAGTTGGTGATGTTAACTTGACAAAACAGGCATGATCATGGGATAAACAGATTCATTGGATTTTTCTGATCATTTTTCATATATAAATTATTTTCATTCGAGTTATAGATTATTCTCTATGATTTTTAGAAGTTTCAAACATGTTCTGGAATTCAATAAATCATTTATAATTTTTTTAATTCCAGGAAGTATATATTGCATCAGCATTACCTATGGGTGACATCATCAAGTCAACAGGGCTGACAAGGGTCAAACCTGACTAGTGGGACCCACTCGTCAGTGCCACCTTTACTGAACCGGGGTCAATTTAACCTAATTCCTAATTAACAGGTACTGGGGCCCAGTGCCAGTGGCACATTACGTTTATTAAACCAATTAATTAATTAAAATATTAAACTAGATTTGACAAGGCGACTAGCCCCACCTGTCATTGACCCCAGGGAGTCAAATCAAGTCAACCCGAGTCAAATTGACCGGAGTTGACCCGCGGCTCGTCGCCTGCGTTGCCAGAGACGACAGAGGTCATTGGAATTCCTCCTCTGATGACCATTCAGGCGGTAGAGCTGCTGTACGGAATGCACACGCTCACATGCATCCAACATAGCAGCCGGCAGTAGCTGGGGTGCATTGTATCGACGGCGGCAACGGCAACCATGGTGGCCGGAGCTCGGGCTCGAGCTTGTCCAGGGCGGCCAACTAAGTGGCTCTATGGTGTCCTAGGGCTGTCAGAAGCTTGATCGCATGCTCAAATGTGAGCTGCAGGCGCTCTGGGCAGGACAGTGCCATTGCCGGTGGCGGTGAGCTCCCGTCGTTGAAGAACTCAAGGCTAGAGAACGAAATCGACCGAGGGCTAGGCAGAAACATAATGTAAGATCACAGGGAGGCCGAGGAGAAGCACAACATGCTCATTAACGACCCGGAGGCAATGAATTTGACGGCGGTGGAGCTCAGTTACTGCAGGGAAGAGCAAACTTATTTTCTCATCTCCAATCGCTTTTGGTTGAACACGCCGGTGTGGAGGCGCATAGGATTCCGGTGGATTGGTGGCGCACGGCATCGGGGCGAGGCAGAGACGGTGGCCATGGAAACAGGGAGCGGCGGCTACGAGCTCCGCTCAGTGGTCGCGATAGAGGGAGCTAGGGGAGAGGAGGGAGCGTGTGCAAGGGGGGGATGATTCACAGGGGATCAGGGCTTCGCTAGAATGGCCGGGTAAGCAGGAGGTGGCCAAGGCAGAGTCGACGCTCACCACGCACCAGTCTGTCCTCCTGGCAGGAGGAAGAAGAAGACCCTCTGCCCGTGGTGGGCTGAGTTGGCTTCTCTTGTGGGCCAGGTAATCCTAGGTAACCCTTTTCATTTTTCTGTTTTCTATTTTTTGTCATTTGTTTTATTTATTGTTTGGGCAAAATACTAAGGCAAAAACACTGAGATAATTTATGGATCATAAGCTAAATATTTCAATGTTCCTCAAATAGTTTAAGAATATTTTGAGCCACTAAGGTATTTATAGTGCTTTATTAATTGATTTCAATAGCATTAAAGGATTATTTTAAAATGCTATATTTGTTATGAAAACTAAAATGTGCCCTGATATGTTGTTACCAACATTTATCAGAAATAGTGATCATTTTTAAGGGCATTTTGGATACATTGAAAATTCACAACTATTTGAATTTTTTAGTTAGGTGAGGTGCTAGGGTTTCTGTTAGCCCCGTTTCATTTTGAAGTTAAACATAATGCAAGAGATGATGCAATTAAATGCAAGCAATTATTCTAGCGCTGTGACAATGGGGGTGAGGGAGGATAACATAGAGGGAAGTACCTAAGGGGGTAGTATAGTGCAAGTGCATTCAAAGAAGTTCCTAAAAGGCCAAACACACCCAATAAGATAAGATAGGTGGCAAAGTTGCATACATGTTGCCTAGGGAAAAAGTGCGACTTATACCAAAACGAAAACTGATAAAAACAAAGCAACACACAACATGGTTTCATCTAAACCATCACACTGACTCGACTTCGCATAGGGGATACATGACTCATCCTACCCTAGGGGTTCTGAAACTCTGTAGTCATGCTTGTTTCATTTGTTGAGAGGAGTCAACTCAGTCTTCTGGGTCTACTTCAATTGTTGCTATGTCTCTAGTTGTTGTTCGTCGAAATGATCCTAGTTGCGCCTCAAGAATCCTAACCGACTTCGGGTCTAGTGAGTTGACGACGAAGGTGATTCCTCATGGCTGTCGTTGACAAGGTCTTCTAGTATCTTCACAATCGTGTCAATGCATTCTTGTCTTCTGAGAAGCCAAGGGATCCAGGTAGGGAATCCTTTATGCAATGACATTAACAAGGCATGATAGAGGTCCATCCTATCAGTTACGTTGATGACAACATCGAACCAAGAGAGGAGGGATGAAGAGAACCGTTTTCCTGCTCACTATAGTGAGGCGGACCAATGGTGAGGTTCTCACCCACCGGTGGTTGCCGACAAAATAACGATAATGACGTGATTGTTCTATTAGCGATGCATATAATGATCTTGCATATCTTACGCCCTGATCACCATAGTCCAAGGTTATGTCATCCTGGCATTGTGTCGAGGGAGTCACCATCTTCATAGTCTTGATGCCTTCACTCCTCGAGAAGGTATCTTCTATTGGTATCGTCTTGTCATGGTTTCGTCTAACTTATGTGAATGTCTGGCAAGGTGGCTTCCCTCCAGGTTACCCACGAGGATTTCAAGGAACCTAGTGGTCAGGGGCACAAGGGTACTAGCGATAGTTTGCAAGGTTTTGAAAAGTAGATGAGGAGGGCCAAAATAAAAATGATGGAAGTGCTAAGGCACAATCCTTCAGCTTAGAAGAGGTAAGACATATGGTAGTCTTTGCAAGCTATTTGAAGGGTCCAAGAAAACAGTTTTGTTCTAGCTAACGTCCATGCTAACTAAGGGCTTCCTACAGTCAGGATGGCTCTGATACCAGCTTTGTGTGGACCCCGACTCATAAGTCGTGATCACCGAATGTACATGCATAGTGATCCCAAAGAGCAATGCTCACTGAATACATGGAAACTAAATAACAAGAGTCTTACATCCATCACGTACCGCTTTACTCTAATATGTCCTTTATGGCCAAGGCTTCATATGTTTGCAACGGAAATCTTCAACGATAGTGTGCACACATGCCATCTACCTTAACCCTATAAGCATTCTGAGTGGGAAGTGGCCTATCTCGCATGTACATCATCAAGGTAATCTTCATCATAAACTGTCCTTTCATACCCGTCCAATTAAATAGCCAGTGGCAAGCCAATGAGTACTTTGAATGTACTCGCAAGCAACCCATGTTTGGAACAAGGTTTAACAATGCATGATATATCACTAAGTAGGCAAGTTTGCAAAAAGCCAATTTTGAGAGCAATGACATGATCAATTAGCTTATAAATCATGCATCATGAGGTTGCAGGTATCCATGTGAACATGTTACAAATACCAATATAAATAGGGGTTGAACATCTCATGTTCAATCATCATGTCAAGTGATCTGACATAGCTCAAGTATCATCTTTCTCCCTCCCTCCCTCACACACACACACACACACAAGTTTGTGAAACCATCGGACGTAGTTTAAGCAGGACCACCCAACTGTCCTTGACCTTGGACATGGCTATTCGAATAGTCATACAAATTGCAGAGGTTGCACACTTTACCCATGAGACTTGGGAAACTTCCATGTCAATCCATGACTCGTGGTATTGTTCATACCCGAGGTAAGTACCCAAACAATGCCTTTCCACCGGCAATAGAAACAAACAGTCCACTAGTTGGTGCCATCTCTCATGATGTACATCACAAGTATCATCCACGAGGGCACACAACGGTGTGCTCGGTGTCTGTGAGGAAAGACCGTGATTGTCCTTTCCGGCACGACCCCATATTGAGAGTGACCACGTCACTCATGCCACTAGTAATGCGGGCTCTCCATTAGACCCACCACGGTAATCAACAAGGCCCAGTCCCCTAAGGGATATCGTCGTTCTACATGTAAGGTTGGGATGGTCTGCAGGTCAAAATCTCTCAGTTTTTGAACACACACACACACACACAACTTGCACTGGTACAACACTTCTTTATCAAGTGGTTACCAAGATCAACATCATCTCCCTCGGGCATTAGTGGCACCCGACGGGGTTTTTGAAAAGTCTTTGAAAAAGCTTTGTTTCCATCACAATGCATATCCCGTCCCTTTTTGCGTAGCATCTACATAGCAACCTAACTACTTCCCAATCACAGAACTCTAAGTAGCAAGTAGAGTCATGCCATTCAAGTATCAACAAGGAAGGTAATGGAGGCAACCCATAAAGGTGGTCACCCTGGCATCATGACCAATTCATCAAAATAAGTGCCATATGTCATGCATGGAAAAGGTTTCTTAGCCATGTCAAGGTATTACTTGCCTTGCTCAGCAATGTCTTGGAGGTCTTCAAACGCTCCTCGCCCAACTCCGGGCACTTCCTCTACTTTGTCTACTACCACTGGGGAAACAACCACAATAAGCAACACAACAAGTAGAAAATAAAAGTGCTCTATAAATAGGAGTTTTATTTTTCTTGTACATCTTTGGTCATAAGCAAAATACCTAAGGTGGCTCTACCTGAGTTGAATCAATGAGACTTTTTGAAAAGTGGAAATTGAGGCATTATTGATCCTATAAGAAGTCTACAAAAAATATTTCCATAAAAACGAGTGGGTGCACTCATCAACTAGGGCATGATTTTAGAAACACTTTGGAAGTG
The DNA here is from genome assembly GCA_022496015.1 of Hordeum marinum. Lineage (NCBI taxonomy): Eukaryota > Viridiplantae > Streptophyta > Magnoliopsida > Poales > Poaceae > Hordeum > Hordeum marinum. Next base: position 235,570,965 of record CM039673.1, read on the forward strand.
ATTTCACTACAATGAGAGTTGATATGAATATCCTATGATTTTCCTAAGATGAAATAATTGAAAAGGGATCTATTTATTTGGTCTAGGAGAATTTGGCATAGGAAAAATGCTACTCATTACTAGAAAGATTTCTGGAGTCTCTAAAAATTTGGGTCACTCCATTTGGAGTTGATATGAGTTCGCTAGGGATTTTACAAGTGGGGCATTACATAGTGCAAATTCAAATTTGAATTTGAACTCTACCGAAAAGTTTGCAAGAAAATTGTGTAAGACATATTTCTAGGTAGAGAAGGATTTTAGAAACATCTATTAGTTTGAATAAATGGATCTGGATGTCAAACAAAAATTCTAAGAATTATTTAATGCTTTTTGGAAAAGAAAATGCTAAAATAAGTTACCAAACACAACCCGGGTAAACCATGCCCTGGGCGCAGGATAGCAGCGGTCTTATTTGGCTGGCCGAGCGACTTAGCCGCGTGCATGCACAGAGCCATGTCGGAACCATATTCACAGGAATACCTCTTCTTCACGGGAAGGCGCAAAGAAGGGATGGAGCCTCCACTTATGGGCGGGCCCGGACATTGGGTCGCCTACAGGTGGGGCACGCCTGGCAGGCTCATCGTCCTCCTTTCGCTCGAGTAGAGGCGAGGCAGGGGAGGCGGGGCCGAGCGGAACCGGTGCTCGCTTCGACAGCATCGGCCACCTCTAGCATTTCCTTAGCCATCCTTGGGCATAAGGGAATGCAGCGCCCAATCCCCGTATCGCACGAATTACAAGGGCCACCGGAACGACGATGATGATGGCAGGCGGACAACGACGACGACTAGCTTTGACAGGCGGCACATCCAGCGAGAGAAAATATGGAGCAGAGGGGGAGGAGTGATGCAATGCTGGGTGGCTCTGGTTTGGACTAGAGGGGAAGGGAGCAATCGTGGGGCTTGGATTTTAGCCGCGGCTAGTGGAGGAGCTTTGGATGGGGGATGTACACAGGGCACGAGAGAAGGAATGGGGAGGCCCGGTCGGTTAAAGGGAGGGAGAGAGAGCAAGGGGGGAAAAGAGGGGGGCTCGGGGACGAGCTTTTAGGTAGGGGTGATGACCCACGAGTATAGGGGATCAGGCATAGTCCTTTCTATAAGTAAGAGTGTCAAACCCAACGAGGAGCAGAAGGAAGTGATTACCGTTTTCAGCAAGGTAATTTCTGCAGGCACTAAAATTGTAATTAGCAAGTAGTTTGATAGCAGGGTAATTTGTAACGAGCAAGTAACAGTAAGAATAGGTAAGGTGCGTAAAGGTAGCCCAATCCTTTTGTGGCAAAGGACATGCCAAAACTATCCCTTATGAGAAGCAAAGTGTTCTTGATGGTTCACGAGAATTTCATCTAGTCATTTTCATCAAGTTTGTTTGATTCGTGTTCGCTACTTTGATAAGTTTATATGTGGGTGGACCGGTGCTAAGGTGTTGTTCTTACCCGAACTAAGAACCTACTTATGGTTAACCCTATTCCAAGCATCGGCACCTACGAGAAAATTATTAAGACAAAGTCTATCTGTCATGGTTTTGTCACGGCAGATGTCCGAGGACTTAGATTCGAGGCCATCGCTAAGGTGATGGCCTCAAAGGGGTTGGTTGGGACAAAGGACTCGAGTTTACCCAGGTTCGGCCCCTCAAGAAGAGGTAAAAGCCTATGTCCTTCTTGTTTTATATTGATTGGAGTATCGATTACAAGGGAGCGGATTCGGTTGACCTAGTTCTCGATTAGTTGTTTTTTTTGTCTAAGTCGCCCCGGGTCTCGCCCTTATATAGGAGGTCAAGACCACGGGTTACACAAGTCTCATACCCACTCTTTACAACGTGTCTGATTCTATCTCTATGTTGCCTTGCCTTCCTGAGCAAGCTGTCTCCGGGCACCTTATCCACCCGGTTCTTCATGACTTCCTTGTCTGGGCCTCATCCTTTGCCCATCTTGGTAAGCTGCCATACGTCTAGGCTTATGTCTCCATGCCCATCTTTGGTCTGGCCTATGAGCCGCCAGGTATGACCTGGCCCCACCTGGGCAGGTCTCACCACAGGGTTATATCCCCAACATTAGGCCCAGGTTGATTTGAGCTTGCTCATTTCAACCTTCCATCTCACTTGGCAGCGAGTCTCGCTCATTATCACCTGAAAGTAAGAGAAATAACCCACTATGATGTCATACCGGATATATTAAAAAGATTCCCTGACGACCATAACGGATCTTTCCACTTATTAAACTGATGGCCCGAACATCGTGGCGTCTGTCTCGGTCTATCAACTTCTGTCGCCTTGATTCTCGCGCCCATTTCAACTTTTTCCCTCTTAAATAGGACCGCGAAGGGATGCTTTCATTTCTTCCTTCACTTGTGCCTCTGCTTCTTCCTCCCGATGCCGTCGCTCCAGAGCATCCTTGGTCCGGTGAGACTTCCACGCCGTCGTCGCCCGAGGCCGTTGCATCGACCTGAACGGATTAGAGCATTGCCCGCGCCCGTCCCATCATCTCTGGTAAGTTCTTCTCCACCCCTAGATCTGTAGTCAGTAGGGTATCCATGGCATTCTTCTGCCCACTAGAAACATGAGTTCTTCATAATGCCACACAAAATGTAGATCAGTGATCTTGATAATGACCCTTTTTCCATTGCGGTAGATCATTACAAGTCCATAATAGCTTAACACGGATCCATAGTTGCCCCCTTTACTGTCTTCGAATGTTGCTAGTTCCTCTGTTCGTCGCTAGGTTTAGAATAAAACCGCGTTTTCCTCTGTTTTATAGATCCATAATTATATAGATAGCCTGTGAAACCTATTTTCCACACGTAGTAAAGTTTGCTTTGTTTCCTTGCAAACTTAACTCGCCATTGAAATTCCAACTCTCGCTTAAACTACTCCGGCGACTAAGCTTTATAGAGCTTAGATTTCTTTAGCCACCTTTAGTTGTTTGTCACCTTCTAACTTGCCGCACATTGTTACCTTGCACAGCTTTAAGATGCCACCATGCCTCGTGCGTCCAATTCTTGTAATTGGGTCAGCTCTGCCATTACCGAAGAGTTTCTCAAGGATTTCATAGATGTAGGGACCTTACTAGCCAAAAATGTCATCCATTGGCGGGTTCCAGGCAATGAAAAGAAACCCATTCCTCAAGAGGGCGAAGTAGTTGTTTTCGCGGATCACCTTGTACGCGGTTTCAAGCTGCCCGTCTCAAAATTCTTCCGAGACGTCCTTCATTTCTTTAAGCTACACCCTCAAGACATCGCCCCAAAATCCGTCTCAAACATATGCAACTTCCAAATCCTCTGTGAAGTTTACTTATGAGAAGAGCCATCCGTTGGTCTCTTTCGTGAGTTCTTCTATGCAAACCGCCAGACGGAGGTGGCAGCTGGTCCAAGCTTAGAGCTCGGCGGAATCTCAATTCAGAGAAGACGGGACGCGACCTTTCTGGCTATTCGGATGCCAAGTCATCTCAAGGATGAGAATAAAACCTGGTTTTATTGCAAAGACACCTCTCCAGAGGGAGAGCATTCCTTGCCGGGTTATCGTCCGACCCGGATCAAGACTACGACCGAACTCCCTGACCGGTTGTGCGCCTCTAAATGGGCGAAGTATGCTCTGGCTCATGTAAAAATGAAAGCCCTTATGGCCAATGGTCTGACAGGGATTAATCTGACCCGCTGCTGGATTTCTTGGAGAGTCAAGCCTCTGAGCCGGCAAAGCCAGCTCATGTGCGAGTATACGGGTGATGCTAATGAACCCCTCTACTTTAATCCTACCATGTTGTCAGAAGATAACATCATGGACGCCATCAAAAGCCTTATTCATGAATCTCAAGGATCTTGCTGCGCCACCGGGTTAGCACCTTTCTGTGCCGCAAACCCGCCCCCAGACGTAAGGGCGCCTCTCGATCTCCTTACTTCCATGTTAGCTATCCATATATATTTTGCAATCTTTTGACCTCTTTCGACGGCTTTTACTTTCAGGCCAATTCCAGCTTCTGGAAAAAGAAATATGTCCCCCCTCCAAAGAAATTAAAGGAGAAAACCGGCGGCCGAAAGAAGAAAACCGCACCTCAAGAACAACCTGAATCTGACAACTCAGAGGTAGAACTTGACTCTCTTGGTCGTCTCTTCATGCACCTTATTGACAATAATAATTCTCAGGACGAAATGGAGAAAAGCTATGCCAACGTTGCAGAGGTAACTTATGTTTCATCTGACTTAGAACATCTTGCACCACAGAAGATACGGAGGGTCGTCCGAAAGGTCCCACTTTGTCATCCTCTTGCTTACTTAGACCCCAAATTTCTTTTGAAAAAGCAATAGCAACACTCCCGTTGCTAGACCCGAAGCACCAGCTCTGAAGACCTTATGGCTGGGTTATCTCACTCTCCGGTTCAACGGAAACGGCCAGCTGAGGTATTTGTTTCACTTGGCTTAATTCTGTCGATCTTTCCTTTATAATTTGACCGTGTCTTATATTGCCTTAACTGTTTTCAGGAATCACCCCCTTCATCGGGCGACTCTACAGCAATTGCTCTACTGCCTCCGAAGATCAACCCAGAGTACATGCCTTTCCTGCTTGCATCCCATCCTTTGTTAGCCACATAGTTTAGGCCATGACCATCTGTGTTTTCCAAGGCTCAAGAGAAACAAAGGAAGACTAGAGGGTCTACCCCTACTCCCAAGGCTCGAGAACCGGAGCCTGCCAAGCTGGACTCTCCTACAACGCACACTGACCCCTCTGCCACCTCCAAGGATGCGCCTGAAGACGCTCGTCGCTCTAACGAGCCGGCGGCCCATGACATGATTCCTGAGAGTCCTCCGAGGACCAATCCTAAGCCGCCGAGCCCTTTAACGGATGTCGACATTTCAGTTACTCTGGACATCATCATTACTGGTGCCGGCTTTCACACTCCTCAACCTCATGTGTTGACAAAGCACACAGAGAAGACTGAAGCCTCCAAGAAGCTGGACTTTGAGCTCCCCATGCTAGAGAAGTTAACCGCTGATGAACTTCATGCTGGTTATCTGAACCGCCACTCCACCAGCCGGAACATGGAGCTCAAGCTTGTTAGCTTGATGAAGAAAAATATGAGGTACTCTTGCTATCTTTTCCTTATACCCTTACGTAGCCCCCAAGAACTGGTTTAGTATGTGCTAATGGTAAAATGGGTCTTCAAGTCTTGTTTATAACTAGAAAACACTTAGCTTGTATCCCTCAATTATTGGCTTAAGGTATAAATATTGAGCCGATGCTTTAGTGCATAAGTAGTATGTCCAAAAGCCATCTATAGCCCCAAAGGGTCGGCTTAACTTGATGAAAGATGAGACGGAACTACATTGTAGATAGATCTTTGAGCCATATGTAGCCCCCAAGTACCGGCTTAACTTGATGAAGATGAGCCGAAACTTCACTGTAGATAGATCAGAGAGCCATATGTAGCCCGCAAGTGTCGGCTTAACTTGATGAAGATGAGCCGGAACTTCCTTGTAGCCTTGGAAAACAAATAGACATTTGCCCCCAAGTGTCGAGCATATTGCGGGCAATCTGCTTGAAACTTGCATCATATTGTCTTAATTTTCATCATCTGGTAATATGCCATCCTGGCGACTTAGCTCTCATTTTTCTTTTTATATGTCCCAGGAAGCTTTAAACGAGGCCGAGTCGGAATTGACCGGCTTAAGGAGCAATCTGGCCACCCAGCAAGCCGCCCGATGCGAGGCATCTTGGGCCTTAAGTCCCCACAGCTCACTCTTGGGCTGGTGTACGAGCCGCCAGGTATGACCCGGAGCGCTCAAGGCGGGTCTCACCATGGGGTTATATCCCCAACATTAGGCCCCAGGTTGATTTGAGCTTGCTCACTTCAGCCTTTCTTCTTACTCTTCGGCGAGTCGCCCGGAAATGACCCACCGTGATGTCATGTCAAATCTGCAAAAAAGACCCTCTGACGCACGCAACGAATCTTCTTATTAAATGAATAGCCCGAAGATTGAGGCATCCGCCTTGGTCAAACGACATTCGTCGCCTAGATTTTCGCGCCCGTTCTGCCTTTTCCCTATTAAATAGGACCGCCCGGGGCGGAATTTTCATTCTCCCGCTCGCCTCGTCATCTCCTTCCTTCTGGCGCTGTCTCCTCTTTTCCATCGACAGGGCCGCTGCATCAACCCGACGCGATCCAGAGTATCTTCCGCCTTCATCGCACCGTCGCCGGTGAGTCTTTCTCCCCTTATATCTGCAACTTGTTCCCGTAGGGTTTCCATGGAGCTCCGTTGCCGCTGTTCTTCGAACTCAGGTTTTGTCAATGCTAGCCATGTTCAGTCCATGATCCCTCGATTATATCCTATCCCCATGGCGTCGCTAGGTAGGAGATCGATACTGATGCTTTTTAGATTCACTACAGCTCCGCCCCTCGTTTTAGTCTTTCACCAGTTCATCTCTATGTTTGGAAATATAGACATTTCTTTTGTTTTTGTAGATCCGCAATTTTAGCAATATTTCGTGGAACCTGTTTTCAGTACTTAGCCAAATTTCTCCCTGTCCTTTCATGATGTTGACCCGCCATGCTGTTCCGGCTCTCATCAGCCGGATCCTTGTGTCTCACCCTCAAGGTCTTACGCCTTTTAAGCCGCCCATATTTGTTCGCCATTTTCTTGACTCGCCATATATGGTTACTTTGTACAGTTAAAAACTGCCGCCATGTCTCGCGTATCAAACTCCTGCAACTGGGTCGGTACTTGCATTACCGAAGAGTTTCTGATGGAGTTTGTACTTGTGGGCACCCTTCCTGCCAAAGAGGTCATCCATTGGCGGGTTCCGGGAAATGAACTGAAGCCCATTCCTTAGGAGCGCGATGTAGTTGTTTTTTTGGGATCATATTGAATGTGGATTTGTACCTCCCGGCTCAAAATTCTTCTGGGACATCCTTCATTTCTATAAGCTGCATCCTCAAGATCTTGCCCCCAACTCCGTCTCAAATATCTGCAACTTCCAAGTACTCAGCGAGGTCTATCTACAAACTCAGCCGTCTGTAGGTCTCTTTCGAGAATTCTTTTACGCGAACCGGCAAACTGAAGTAAAGGCTGACCCGAGCTTAGAACTTGGTGGAATTTCTATTTAGAGGCGTCGGGATATTACCTTCCTGGCTGTACCAATGCCGAGTCATCCAAAGGATTGTAATAAGACGTGGTTCTACTACAAGGATACCTCCCCGGAGGGTGAGCATCCACTGCCGGGCTATCGCCCTTCCCGGCTTAAAGCAACTTCGGAGCTTCCCGGCCGGCTATCAACTTCTGAATGTGCAAAGCACGAGCCAGCTCATGCCAAGATTAAAGCCTTCACGGCCAATGAATTGACGGGTCTAGACTTGATCCACTTCTAGATCTCCTGGAGAGTTATGCCTTTGAGCCTGAGAAGTTGCCTCATGTGCGAATATCCGAGCAAGTACAATGGTTCCCTACGCTTCAGCCGGACAACTTTAACCGAAGACGATATTACCACTGTCATTAGGAGTCTTGTTCATGAGACGTCCGGAGCTTGCAGCGCTATTGGGCTGGTGCCTTTTAGTGCCGTTAACCCGGCTCCACATGTAAGACGACTCTTCATTGTCTCTTCTCTCTGTTTAGTTAGGACTTTGTCAATTCATCACCATTAATCGACTTACCTTTCCAGGCTGACTCTGACTTCTGGAAGAAGAAGTATATTCCTCCTATGAAGAAGAGCAAGAAGAAGGCCCTAGCCAAGAAGACAACGAAGAAGACCACCCCTCAAGAAGAATGGTTTGAACCGCTAGAATCATCCGGCTCAGAGGTATAGTTTGACTATTTTCTGTAACCTCGTTATTCACCTTACTGATAACAACTTTTTCGCAGGACGAGGTAGAGACGAGCCACGCCAACAATCCTAAGGTAACTTATATTTCATCCGACTCAGAATGTTTTGTACCTTGGAAGATACGGCGGGTTGTTCGAAAAGTTCCCCTTTCTCATCCTCTTGCTCATTTGGATCCCCAATTTCTTTTGAAAAAGCAACAGCAAGTCGACCGTCGTCAGTCCCGGAGTACCAGCTCTACTGGTCTCATGTCCGGGTTACCTAACTCCCCGGCTCCGAAGAAGCGCCCCGTAGAGGTATGTATCTCTGTTTGATTTTTATTAGCTTTTCCTTTGTACTCTGAACACTGCTAATATCATCTGAACTATCTCTCAGGGATCACATTCATCCAGTGACTCTACAGCCACCGCTCTTCGACCTCCGAAGATTAATCCTCTATAAGCATTTTGTAGCCTTTACGTCTGGCTCTTCAGCGGTTGTAACCCTTGAATTCTGACCTTCATGTCTTTTCTAGGCCTCAAGATAAGCGGAGGAAAACCAACAAGTCCTCCCTTGGCCCTGCTGCTCAAGAACCGGAGCTTGCTAAAGCCGGACCCCCCAGCGACTTCTGCAGAGCCGGCAGCTGATGACATTATTCTTGAGAGCCCACAAAGGGACCTTTCCAAGCCGCCGAGCCCTGCCAAGGCTACTGATGACGCTGCTGCCCCGGACATCATGAATACTAGCATCGGCTTACACTCTCCTTCACCTCACGTGCTAACCAAGCATAGTGGAACAGCTGAAGCTTCGAGGAAACTGGAATTTGAGCTCCCTGCCTTAGAGAAAATGACAGCCGACGAACTTCATGCTGGCTATATGAACCGGTTGTCTACAAGCCGGGATTTGGAGCTCAAACTGGTTAACTTAATGAAGAGACGATATGAGGTATTCCTTTTTCTTCCTTATACCCTTACGTAGCCCCCAAGAGCCGAGTTAATATTGGCAGATAATAATCCGGTTCTTCCATTTTAGTAGAAGTAGAAACATGTAATATGTAGGCCTCAATCTACTTAGCCTTGATATCAAATCATTGTCCTAGCCCCCAAGGGTCGGCTCAATAATTGAATTTTTTTGAGCCGGAACTTCTCTTTTCCAAAGTTGAGCCGGGACTTTCATGTTGAACCTCATTAGAAGACCAATATGTAGCCCCCAAGTTCCGGATCAATCTTGTCGAAGTTGAGTCGTAACTATCTGAAAATAGACATTAGCCCCCAAGTGTCATGCATATTGCTTGCAATTTGTTGGAGACTTGTTTATGTACTCTGTGTTTTGATATGTCACAAGAAGCTTTAACTAAAGACGGATTAGAATGGGCCGGCTTAAAAACCAACTTAGCTACTCAGCAAGCTGCCCGGAGTGAAGCTGACAAGACATGCCGGCTCCTTGTCAAAGAGCTAGCTAAGATCAAAGCTGACTTCACTGCCTTCAAGGAATCTGTCGAGGCTGAAAAAGCTACATTTACTAAACGGGCGATGATGGCGACCAGCGACTCATGATCGTATCTGACGAGCTGCAGTCTTTGAAGCGTCACATCACGAAGATGGCAGCTGCCCTCTTTGGTGAGTTTTTAATAGCTTGGCTCGATCTGGATTTTTGGACTTGTGCTGGCGACTCATAATGAGGCCTCTGTCTTATGCAGGTCCTAGGAGCCGCCAACTTGCCTCCGACAGTCTGCTACCTTTGAAGGCTATATACACATTGACAGAACAACTGTACTGCGGGGCGATATGCACAATCAAGGCTATGCAGTATAAAGAGAACATTCCTTCAGCTCTCAGAGGTGTCTTGGAGCTCTTGTCAACGATGCCAAAACAGATTGTGGAGCTGAAGAAATCAGCCACCCGCCAGGGGGCGATTGCGGCCATAAGTCGGGCATTGGCTTTTGCTCCAGTGCTTACTCCGGCTAAGATGATGGATGGGTTTCCCTCCAAGAAGGACGACGGCTTTGAATTTTTAGATGCTGACTATGCCCGGTGCGTAAAGGATTCCAAAGTCTTGGCCTCCGTCTTAGCAGAAGAGGTCAATCTGGCAACTTACCAGGCGGCTTACAACGCCGATCAAAAAAGGATCTGTGGTCCGCTCTTTTAGTGCAAGGATCTGACACCTGCTCGCAGTAAGACTCTCTTTGCCTCTGATCTTGACTCATCCCCTTTCTTTGAAGAAGGAACTTTTGTGGCTTTAACCAACTACAACTGGGACTTGGAAAATCTCCAAATCAAGGCAGCCGAAGAGCCGTAGCAGGATGACCAGCCAGCCAGCTTGGTAGAAACTTGTAATAGTCGGCTCTCCATGACCCGCCGTGGGCGATGTAAAAACTTGATAATATTTTGGGCTCCATAGAGAGCGTCTGTAACTGGATAGCAGCAACTTTTGCCGTTGTTGAACTTGTGACATTGCGCACATATGAAAGCCCGTCTTTAAAATAGATATTTGCTATCATTCTTGTCCTTCTCATTGTATGCCTTACTGGCTTAATCTCGTGCCTGCATAGATGTACCTATATACCGTTAGGAGGGCGGCTTAAAAGCGCAACCTGAATATACTATGTCTTCCCAAAAAAGTGCTGACAGAGACCATTGCTTGGCTCGATCCGGCTGATAAAGATTTGATAAGCTTCACCCGTAGGGCAGGAAGCCCCGTGTATGACTATGTTCACTTGTCAACATTTTTGGCGCGAACGCCGGTTGTTAGGGATAGATAAGCTACACCCGGAGGTGGGAAGCCCCCGTTGACAACCATGGCTAACATGATAACCAGAATGGCATAAAGCCGGCTGTTAGGGTAAGATAAGCGCTACCCGAAGGTAAGAAGTCCCCTTCGACAACCAATGTTGACTTGTCAACATTTTTGGCGCGAACGCCGGTTGTTAGGGTGAGATAAGCGATACCCGAAGGTAAGAAGCCCCCTTCGACAACCGCGGCTAACATGTTACCCGGAAATGGCATAAAGCCGACTGTTAGGGTGAGATAAGCGATACCCGAAGGTAAGAAGCCCCCTTCGACAGCCGCAGCTGACATGTCAACTGGAATGGTATAAAGCCAGTTGTTACGGTGAGATAAGCGATACCCGAAGGTAAGAAGCCCCCTTCGACAACCGCAGCTAACATGTTAACCGGAAATGACATAAAGGCGGCTGTTAGGGTGAGATAAGCGATACCCGTAGGTAAGAAGCCCCCTTCGACAGCCACAGCTGACATGTCAACTGGAATGGCATAAAGCCGGTTGTTAGGGTGAGATAAGAGATGACCGAAGGTAAGACGCCCCCTTCGACAACTGCGGCTAACATGTTAACTGAAAATGGCATAAAGCCGGCTGTTAGGGTGAGATAAGCAATACCCGAAGGTAAGAAGCCCCCTTCGACAGCCGCAGCTGACATGTCAACTGGAATGGCATAAAGCCAGTTGTTAGGGTGAGATAAGTGATACCCGAAGGTAATAAGCCCCCTTCAACAACCGTAGCTAACATGTTAACCGAAAATGACATAAAGCCGGCTGTTAGGGTGAGATAAGCGATACCCGAAGGTAAGAAGCCCCCTTCGACAGCCAATGTATTTGCATCGATGAAGATGTGCGACGTGGCAGAGGCCCCGGCTTGCAGGGATGCTATTTTATTCATATATAAATATGATATGTACAATGATAATGTACAGTGACAATTCTCAACAATCTTAAGTGTAATAAGCCCGCAACTGTGCTATGATCCACGGCCGGTGGGTCTCCTGACTTGAAGTATATGAGTCATCCCGGATGTCAATGAGGAAATATGACCCGTTGTTGAGGTTTCTGCTGACCGGGAAAGGTCCTTCCCATGGAGGAGATAATTTATGCATATCTGTCTGGTCTTGAACCAGCCATAGCACCAAGTTGCCTTCTTGAAATGTCCGGGTCTTGACCCTATGGCTATGATAGCGGTGCAGGTCTTGTTGATAAATCGCTGAATGGGCAGCCGCCAACTCTCGTTCCTCTTCCAAAGCATCCAATGCGTCTTGACGTGCCGTCTCATTGTCCGTCTTAACGTATGCCGCCACTCGTGGTGAGTCATGCCAGATGTCACTTGGTAATACTGCCTCGGTACCGTACACCATGAAGAAAGGTGTATATCCTGTAGATCTGTTGGGGGTGGTTCTGATGCTCCATAAGACGGAGGGCAACTCTTCTACCAAACACACGGGCGTTTGTTGTACAGGAACCATAAGCCGCAGCTTGATACCCCTCAAGATTTCTTGATTGGCACGCTCTGCCTGACCGTTGGACTGTGGATGAGCAACTGCCGAAACATCAAGCCGGATGTGCTCTTCGTCGCAGAATTGTTTCATAGCCCCCTTGGACAAGTTTTTGCCATTGTCAGTGATGATGCTATGAGGGTAACCATTACGGTAGATCAGATTTTTAATAAACTGAACCATCGTTGCCTTGTCACACTTGCTAATTGGGTCAGGCTCTACCCACTTGGTGAACTTATCAACCGCCACCAAGAGGTGCGTTTTCTTATCCTTGGATCTCTTGAAAGGTCCTACCATATCAAGCCCCCATACTGCAAATGGCCAAGTAATTGGTATCATGTGCAATTCTTGAGCCGGAACATGAGCATGCCGCCCGAATTTTTGACAACTTCCACACTTGTGGACTAGATCCTTTGTGTCTTTATGAGAGGTCAACAAGAAGAAACCATGCCGGAACGCCATAGCTACGAGAGATTTTGAGCCGACGTGATGTCCCCAATCTCCAGCGTGAATTTCATTCAAAATTTCCTTACCTTCCTCCGGTGAGACACAATGCTGAAAAACCCCGGTAACGCTGCACTTGTGCAACTCACCATTAACTATTGTCATCGAATTAGACCGCCGGGTGATTTGTCTGGCTAAATTTTCATCATCAGGTAATTCTCCCCGCGTCAAATAGTCCAAGTAAGACACAGTCCAATCCGGAATAGCATGTAGAGCCGCCACCAATTGCCCCTCTGGGTTAGGGATAGCCAAATCTTCCTCTGAAGGCAACTTGACAGTCGGGTGATATAAAACGTCCAAAAAGATATTGGGTGGCACCGGCTTTCGCTGAGTGCCTAACCGTGCTAAGGCATCAGCCGCCTCATTCCTACGACAATCAATGTGATCCACGTGATAACCTTTGAAATGACCAGCAATGACATCCACCGCCATGTCGATAAGTGCCTGAAACTTGTTGAGCCACAAGATCTGAGTCGCCCAAACACCTTACCTGGCTTAAATTCATCTCCTTGGCTACTCTGAGACGATGAAGCAGAGCCTCATATTCAGCCGTATTGTTGGTGCAAGGGAACATCAGCCAGAATACATAACAAAATTTATCACCTTTGGGAGATGTCAAAACCACTCGTGCCCCTGATCCTTCCAGCTGCTTGGATCCATCAAAATGTATAGTCTAGTATGTGTTATCCGGCTTTTCCTCCGGAGCTTGACACTTTGTCCAATCGTTTATAAAATCCACAAGGGCCTGGGATTTGATAGTCGTACGAGGCACGTATGTTAGATTAAGAGGTCCCAACTCCAACGCCCACTTAGCAATCCTACCGGTGGCTCCTCTGTTCTGAATTATGTCCCCTAACGAAGCAAAGCTGACCACAGTGATCGGGTGCCCTAAGAAATAGTGCTTTAACTTGCGATTGGCCATGAACACCCCATACATCAACTTCTGCCAATGTGGATACCTCTGTTTGGATTCGGTTAGGACCTCACTGATATAATAAACCGGTCTTTGAACCGGATACTCCTTCCCGGCTTCCTTGCGCTCGACCACAATTGCGGCGCTGACTGCCCGGTTGTTAGCCGCCATGTACAGGAGCAAACATTCTTTCTCAGCCGGAGTGGCCAACACCGGCGGCTCAGTGAGCTATTACTTGAGTGCCTCCAATGCTTCACCCATTGCCGTACTCCAGACAAAATTGTCTCTCTTTTTCATCATCTGATATAGAGGAATTTCTTTCTCACTGAGGCGGCTTATGAACTGGCTTAATGCGGCGATTCGCCCCGCCAGGCGTTGGACATCATTAACACAGGCCGGCTCTGCTAGAGAGGTGATACCCTTGATTTTATCCGGGTTAGCCTCAATGCCACGCTCAGAAACTAGAAATCCCAAGAGCTTGCCAGTCGGAACACCAAAGACGCATTTGGCCGGGTTAAGCATCATCTTATAGACCCGGAGATTGTCAAAAGTTTCCCTTAAGTCGTCCAAAAGGGTCTCCTTCTTCCTTGATTTGATCACAACATCATCTACATAAGCGTGAACGTGGCGCCCGATCTCACTGTGAAGACAATTCTGCACACATCACTGATAAGTTGCTTGGGCACTCTTGAGCCCGAAAGGCATAGATACATAAAAGAAGGCTCCAAAAGGCGTAATAAAAGTCGTCTTCTCTTGGTCTTTAACTGCCATCTTGATCTGATGATATCCTGAATAGGCATCCAGGAAGCATAGGCTTTCGCAACCCGTCGTAGCATCAATGATCTGATCAATACGCGAGAGAGCAAAGGGATTAGCCGGACAAGCCTTGTTAAGGTCCGTGTAATCCACACACATCCGCCACGTGCCATTCTTTTTGAGCACCGGTACTGGGTTAGCAAGCCACTCCGGGTGAAAGACCTCGATGATGAAACCCGTTGCTAAGAGCCAGGCGACCTCTTCACCGATGGCCTTGCGCCTCTCCTCATTAAACCGCCGTAGAAACTGCTTGATGGGTTTAAACTTAGGATCCACATGAAGACTGTGCTCAGCAAACTCTCTCGGAACACCCATCATGTCGGAAGGTTTCCATGCAAAGATGTCCCGATTCTCAAGGATGAATTCGATGAGCACGCTTTCCTATTTGGGATCCATATGAGCCCCAATGATGAACTGTTTGGATGAGTCGCCCGGAGTGAAGTCTATTGCCTTGGTATCATCCGCCGAAAACTTAAGGGGCGGCTCAACCTCCGTTTTGGGCATTTTCCTCCCGGTCGACATTCTCCTTATAAAACTTAAGCTACTCTTGAGCACAACTGGATTCTGCATAAGCCGCGTCTCCTTCCTTGCACTCAATAGCTGTATTCCGATCGCCATGAACGGTAATTGTACCTGTTAGCCCGGGCATCTTGAGCTATAAGTAGACATAGCAGGGCCTAGCCATGAACTTAGCATAAGCTGGCCGCCTAAACAAGGCATGGTAATGGCTCTTGATTTTGACCACATCAAACCACAAGGACTCCACTTTGTAGTTATATTCGTCACCAAAGGCAACTTGCAAAGAAATCCTGCCCACTTGATAGGCCGACTTGCCTGGCACCACACCATGAAAAATAGTGGATGAGGACTTAAGATCCTTGTCAAGCAACTTCATCCGCCGGAAGGTGTCATAATAGAGGATGTTGATACTACTGCCTCCATCCATAAGCAGCTTATTCACCACATATCCTCCCACTTGGGGGCAACTACCAAAGCCAGCCGCCCCGGGTCATGAACACGCGGCGGGTGATCCTCCCGGCTCCACATTATGTTATATTTAGACCACTTTAAGTACTGCGGCAGAGCCGGCGTAGCCGCATGAACTGCTCGCTTGCGTAATTTTTGATCCCGCTTGTTAAGGCTGGTCGTGAAAACATGATATTGGCCTGAGCTGAGCTGCTTCGAATTACTTTGATATCTAGATTGGTTATGCTGTTGCTGGTTGTTGTTACCAGAGTGTCGTGGATGCCCTCCTTGATTACTTTGACCATGATGACCGGACCCTGAGCCATCGGACCCAACTCCGGCTCCTGACCTGCCCGGTCCTGAGCTACCGGGCGGACCACTGCCCTGGTTGTTGGGTTGCGTGTAGTAATTCTTTAACTTCTAAATAATGTGGCAATCACCCCATGCGTGTGACGAAGGTTTGCCGGGCTGGTTGTGTTCTGGACAGGGCTTCTTAAGCGCCTCCTCCAAATTGAAGGGAGTCCTGTTCTAATTAAAAGGTGGCCTGAACTTCCCATTGCCCTTAGGAGGATTCTAGCCGGTACTTGCATTGGCTACCAGTTCTGATCCTCCATCAGGATTCTTCTGCTTGTTCTGGCTACCATTCTTAACCACACCTTTTCCTTGATTGTTCTTCTTACCTTGACTGGCCTTCTCCTCATCAGAGCCTGGGTCCTTCATGTTATCAAAGTCGGCGTAGTTTGCGAGAGCCGTCATAAGCTCTCCCATATCCTGACACGTACACTTGAGCCGGGCACGTTTCTGCTTCAGCAGAACGAAGTGACAGTTCTTCTCTATGATGAGCATGGCTTGGGCCACCGTGATCTGCTCAGGCGAGTGGATGATGGTTGACACCCGTCGGACCCAATGAGGAGCCGACTCACCCTCCTGCTGGACGCAATGATCGAGATCCATGATGGTCATAGGCTGTTTGCAAGTCCCTTGAATTTTATTGACGAACCTTGCCGTTAACTCAGACCACGAATTGATGGTATTGGGAGGCAACCCCTTTAACCACGTGTGAGCCGCACCTCCAAGCATCATGATAAAGTACTTAGCACACACCGCCTCACTGACATCTAGCATTTCTATAGCCAGTTCATAACTTTCAATCCAGGCCTCCAGAGTCAAATCAGCAGTGTAATTCAGAAATTTGCGAGGTCCTTTGAAATCCTTGGCAACCGTTCACTTCGTAGAGCCGGAGATAAGCATGGTACTCCCACGGCCCTAGCCGTTACTCCCGCTCCTACTAATACAGAGGGCACAGGCTCTTGGTGAGTCGCCGTGGCCAAAGCTGCCGCCTCTTGCTGGTTTCTTGCCCGGTTCATGAGCGCTTGCGCATCTAGAACCGACTGATCATCCCCCGGAGGTCCTCTCCACCGATCCCTGCTGGAAACCGCCGGCGACTCATAGTGCCGGCTAAAGCTTCGGCTTGGGAGAGGCGTTGAATGGACACGGCTCAGGTTGTGAGTATACTTCTCCTGTTGGGCCATCGCCTTGTGAAGATATCCAATGGCATTTTGTACCTCTTCCGCAAAAGGCGCTTCATCTGGAATAGGAATTGTTTCAAGCCGGGTGGCTGCGGCCACCATGTTCTCGGCTTGGTTAGAATAATGACCCGCCGGTGTTGGAAAGACCACTGGTGAGGCCTGGTTTCGTCGGACCGGGTGAGACGTCGGTCGAGCCGCCGGGCGGCTTCCAGGTGGATCCGCTGCTCGTCCCGTTCCTAGTGTGTTGAAGAGGTTCCTTGCCTCATATCGTTCTGGCAAGCGGGATTGATGCCTCATCCGATGTACCGCAGCTGCCGATTGCTGTTCCAGCCCAACGCAGAAGGCATCCGTTTTAATACGTTCTACCTCTTCCTCCATCTGGACCTTTAGCTCGGCTATCCTCTGTTGCTCCTCCGCCATCCGGTCCTTGAGCCTTACGATCTCTAAGTTCCGGGCAGCCTGATTATCTGGTGTAACTTCAGTGGCCATCAGGGCCGAGAGCTCATTCATCAGATCCAGAAGAACTTGAGCCGGTGGCGGCCGGTCAGCGCCGGAGGTTGCCGCTCCCGCGGCTGTACTGCTCGTGCCTGGGGCCGACCCTACCATGAATACAACAGCATGAACCGGCGGCCCAAGAGCGTCCAACTCAGAATGACTTGACTCAAGGCAAAGCTCATCGTAGCCCCCGAGCCCACCAATGTGGAGCTGGTAAATTGACTCCGTCTCTCCGCTTGACGACTTGTCTGCTGAATAGACAAGAGTTTCCTGCGACCCGGTCGCTTCCAGATCCATACCTTGAGTAAAGCCTACGAAGACGTGCCTCCAACTAGGATTAACACGAGCGGGCAGCACATTACGGGTGGGTTGCGCGCGCCGAGCCGGCTCAACGATGTTGGTGCAGATGTCTGGCCCGGGTGTAGATCTGTCGGTCTTTTTGGTGAAAACATGAATCCTGCCGAAAGGAACGCGAAATCCATATTCCATCGAGTCGGCATCAAGCCCCCAGCCGGCGTCGTCAATGTGGAGCCGGCCGTGGCGACTCTTGCTCATCCTTCCAACCACGTATCCCTCTTTCCTCGCGAGAGAGCCCTTTGAGAACTCAACACCACTCAGCGCAGTCCCCACGGTGGGCGCCAATTATCGTGGTTTTATATCGGTAGATGTTCGGGTGAACGGACTTGGGTTCGAGGCCATTGCTAATGTGATGGACCTAAAGGGGTTGGTCGGGACGAAGGGCACGCGTTTACCCAAGTTCGGCCCCTCAAGTTGAGGTGATAGCCTACGTCCTGCTTGTGCTTGTATTGCTTGATGTATCGATTACAAAGGAGCTATTGCTTGACCTAGTTCTCGATAACCTGATCTCTAAGTCGCCCCGGGTCTTGCCTTTATATAGGAGGTCAAGAGCACGGATCATACCAGTTGTAAACGACTCTCATTACATGTCCAAGTCTAGCTTTATCTTCTCTTGCCTTTCCTGACCAAGTTGTCCCCGGGTGGTTTACACACCCGGGTCTTCTTCATCCGGGCCACTTGTCGGCCCATCCTATCGAGCCGCCAAGCATCTTGGGCCTTAAGTCCCCATGGCTTACTCTTGGGATAGTGTACGAGCCGCCAGGTATGACCCGGAGCGCTCAGGGCGGGTCTCACCATGGGGTTATATCCCCAACATGACGGCTCAGAATTCACGGAAGCTGACTACGCTCGATGCATGAAGGCTTCCAGAGTCCTCGCATCAATGTTAGCGGAAGAAGTGGACCTGTCAACATACCAGGCGACTTAGAATGCCGAAAAGAAGAGAGTACACGGCCCAACCTTTGAGGCCAAGGACTTAACTCCTGCACGCCGTAAGCACTTCTTTGCTCCTGATCTTGACCCATCCCCCCTCTTTGAAGAGGCAAACTTTGCGGCTTTAACCAACTGCAACTGGGACTTGAACAATCTCCAGATCATGGAGGTGGAAGACCCGATGCAGGGTGACCCGCCATCCAGCTGATGAACTTGGTAACGCCGTGGATAATCCGGCCTTATGACCCGCCATAAGGTGGTGTAAAAAACTTGGAGTCATTACTTTTGAGCTCCATTGAGAGCATTGTAATAGGCTTTTACTAAACTTTTTCTTGACTGAACTGTGCCATCGTGCACATAAACATATTACATCTGCCTTCTGCTTTCAACTCATACCAAATGACTTGGTGGCTCTTGGTAGACAACCAACCTGCGAGAATAGAATATTTCCCGCATTGTTAGGAGGGCGGTTTAGAATAGTGCAACCCAAAGATGCTATATCTTTCCTGACTTACTTTTTTAATAACTCATGTGTCGGTTCTTCTGGGTTGACTCGCTACTTAAAACTCCTTAGCAGTACAGGGTCTCTAACGAGATTGGCCATCAATTTATTTGAACGGCTCAGGGTCTCTAAGCGAGATTAACTGACCAGAAGTGTAATGCCCCAGAAGAGACACGGCAGGGCATGAATACCATGCTAGCCCATAAACTGCCTCTCACATGACATAAATCCGTCGTTTTACCCTTAAACAGTGTAGGGTCTTTAAAAGATTAACTTTCTAAGAGTACGAACGGGCCACATAGCGGAGAGTCGGTGAGAGAGTTTATCCCTGCTTTTCGTAAGCCGGCCCTCATGTGACAAGAGCCGCCGTTTTAACCTTAACTAGTACATGGTCTCTATTGAGATTGGCAGTCAATTTCTTTGAGCCAGCTCAGGGTCTCTAGCCGAGATTAACTTGCAAGAGTTCGGCGGGTCACCTAGCGGACCAGCATCAGCTTACAGGCAGGTTTAACCCTGTTTGGCTTCAGAGCCGATCAAGAGGGTATGTAAGCTAAACCCGGTGGGTTGGAAGCCCCCAAATGATCTTTGTTAACGGAGTCAACTGTTTGGCTTATGAGATGATCGACAGGGTCTGATAAGCTAAACCCGGTGGGTTGGAAGCCCCCTGGACGATCATCTTGATGGAGTCAACTATTTGGCTTAAGAGCCGATCAATAGGGTTTGATAAGCTAAACCCGGTGGGTTTGAAGCCCCCTGATTGACCTTTTTTGCGCAGACTGAGATATGTGAAACGGCAGAGGTCCCGGCTTGCAGGGATGCCAACTTTATTCATATATATATATGAATTGTACAATCATGGTGTACAATGTCAAGTCTTGACAACTTAAGTATAGTAAGGTCGTAGATGAGCTATGTTCCACGGCCGGCGGGTCTCCTGCGTAGAAGTGCTTGAGTCGTCTTGGATGTCAATGAGATAGTATGACCCGTTGTTGAGATTTCTACTGACCACGAAAGGACCTTCCCATGGAGGGGACAACTTGTGTGCATCTGTCTGATCTTGAATCAATCGGAACACCAAGTCGCCTTCTGGAAATGTCCGGGTCTTGACTCTGCGGCTATGATAGCAACGTAGGTCTTGCTGATAAATCGCCGTGAGATCACGTTCTTCCTACAAGGCATCCAACACGTCTTGACGTGTTGTTTCATTGTGTGCCTCAGCGTAAGCCTCCACTCGTGGCGAGTCATGACGGATATCGCTTGGTAACACACCTTGTGCACCGTAAACCATGAAGAAAGGTGTATAACCTATTGAACTGTTGGGAATGGTTCTGATGCTCCATAAGAAGGACGACAACTTCTCCACCCAACAACTCGGCATTCGTTGCAAAGGAAGCATAAGCTAGGGCTTGATACCTCTCAAGATTTCCTGGTTAGCCCGCTCTGCCTGACCATTTGACTGTGGATGAGCAACCGCAGAAACATCAAGTCGGATGTGTTCACTTTCACAGAACACTCACATAGCCCCCTTTGATAGATTCGTACCATTATCTGTGATGGTGTTGTGAGGGTAACCAAAACGGTAGATCAACTTTTTAAAAAACTGAAATGTCGTAGCCCGTCACACTTTCTGACCGACTCAGCTTCTACCCACTTGGTAAATTTGTCAACCGCCACCAAGAGGTGGGTCTTCTTGTCCTTGGATCGCTTGAAAGGCCCGACCATATCAAGCCCCCAGACCGCAAATGGCCAAGTAATTGGAATCATGCTCAGATCTTGAGCAGAGACATGAGCGCACCGGCCAAAATTTTGACATCCATCGCACTTGCCAACCAACTCTTCCGCATCCTTATGAGCCTTCAGCCAGAAGAAACCATGTCGAAAGGCCTTGGCCACCAAAGATATTGAGTCGACGTGATGACCGCAATCACCAGCATGAATTTTATTCAAGATTTCCTTGCTCTCTTCAGGTGAGACGCAACGTTGAAACATGCCAGTGACACTGCACTTATGTAACTCACCATTGACTATTGTCATAGACTTAGACCACCAGGTTATCTGTCTGGCGAGATTTTCATCATCAGGTAATTCGCCGCAAGTCAAGTACGCCAAATAAGGCACAGTCCAGTCAGGAATAGCATGTAGAGCCTCCACCAGCTGTCCCTCCAGATCAGGGATAGCCAAGTCTTCCTCTGAAGGTAACTTCACTGATGGTTGATGTAGTACATCTAAGAAAACGTTAGGCGGCACCGGCTTACACTGAGAACCCAGCCTTGACAGGGTGTCAGTCGCCTCGTTCCCGCGACGATCAATATGATCCACCTGATAACCTTTGAAATGACCAGCGATGACATCCACCGCCCGATGATAAGCCGCCATCCGCAGGTCCATGGAGTCCCAAGTGCCTGAAACTTGCTGGGCTACGAGATCTGAGTCGCCAAAGAATCTAACGCGGCTCAGGTTCATCTCCTTAGCTACCCTGAGGCCATGAAGCAGAGCTTCGTACTCAACTTCATTGTTAGTACAAGGAAACACCAACCTTAGCACATAACAGAACTTATCACCTTTGGGGGAAGTTTAGACAACCCCTGCCCCCGATCCTTCCAGTTTCTTGGATCCATCAAAGTGAATTGTCCAATATGTATTATCTGGCTTTTTCTCGGGCGCCTGACACTTCGTCCAGTCGTTTATGAAATCCACCAAGGCTTGTGACTTGACCGCCGTGCAAGGCACGTATTTCAAATTGAGAGGTCCAAGCTCGAATGCCCACTTAGCAATCTTGCCAGTGGCTTCTCTATTTTGAATGATGTCTGCCAACGGGGCAGAGCTAACCACTATAATCTGGTGCCCTAGGAAGTAATGCTTCAGCTTACGATTAGCCATGAACACCCCATATACCAGCTTCTACAAATGTGGATACCTCTGCTTGGACTCCGTCAGGACCTCACTGATATAGTAAACCGGCCTTTGAACCGGATATTCCTTCCTTGCCTCCTTGCGCACAACAACGATTGCGATGTTGACTACCCTGTTATTAGCTGCCACGTATAAGAGAAAGGGTTCTTTCTCAACCAAAGCGTCTAAGACCGGCGGCATAGTAGTTGTCTCTTCAGCGCCTCAAATGCTTCACCCGTCATCGTACTCTAGACAAAGTTGTCTGTCTTCTTCATCATCTGGTATAAAGGGATGGCCTTCTCGCCAAGGCAGCTTATAAACTGGCTTAACGCAGCATTCCGTCCCGCCAGGCGCTGAACATCATTGATGCATGCCGGCTCGGACAGGGAGGTGATAGACTTGATTTTATCCAGGTTAGGCTCAATGCCATGCTTAGAGACTAGAAATCCCAAAAGCTTGCTTGCCGGAACGCCAAAGACACACTTAGCTTGGTTAAGCATCATCTTGTAGACCCGTAAGTTGTTAGAACTCTCCTTCAGGTTGTCAAGCAGAGTCTCCTTCTTCCTTGACTTGATCACAATATCATCCACATATGCATGAACGTTGCACCCAATTTGTCTATGAAGACAGTTCTGTACGCAACGCTGGTAAGTCGCCTAGGCACTCTTGAGCCCAAAAGGCATAGACACATAGAAGAAAGCACCAAAAGGGGTGATGAAAGTCGTCTTCTCCTGGTCCTTGACTACCATCTTGATCAGATGATAACCAGAGTAAGCATCCAAGAAGTATCAACTCTCACAACCTGCCATTGCATCAATGATCTAGTCAATACGAGGCAGAGCAAACGGGTCAGCGAGACAAGCTTTCTTAAGATCCGTGTAGTCCACACACATACGCCACGTGTTGTTCTTCTTGAGTACTAGCACCGGGTTAGCAAGCCACTCCGGGTGAAAGACCTCGATGATGAAACCCGCCGCTAGAAGCCGGGCTACCTCCTCCCCAATGGCCTTGCGTCTCTCTTCATTGAAGCGCCGTAGAAACTGCTTGAATGGTTTAATCTTAGGGTCCACATTAAGGTGGTGCTCAGTGAACTCTCTCGGTATACCCGGCATGTCAGAAGGCTTCCATGCGAAGATGTCCCAATTCTCACGGATGAATTCAATGAGCGTGCTTTCCTATTTGGGATTCATAGTGGCCCCGATAGTGAACTGCTGAGATGAGTCGCCCGGAGTGAAGTCCACCAATTTGGTATCATCCACCAAAAATTTGAGAATCAGCTTAGACTCCGTGGTGGGATTTTTGAGCGGAGTCATGTCCTCCGGGTCAACATTTTCCTTGTAAAACTTGAGCTCTGCCTCAGCACAACTGGATTCCAAATAAGCTGCATCTCCTCCCTCACACTCAATAGCCGTCTTTTGATCACCATGAACAGTAATCGTCCCGTTCAACCCAGGCACCTTGAGCTGTAAGTAGACATAACAAGGCCTAGCCATGAACTTGGCATAAGCCGGTCGCCCGAACAAAGCATGATAGGGGCTCTTGATTTTTACTACCTAAAACCACAAAGATTCCACCCTGTAGTTGTGCTCGTCACCAAAGGTGACTTCTAGAGAGATCTTACCCACTAGGTAGGCCAACTTGCCAGCCACCACACCATGAAAGACTATCGAGGAAGGCCTAAGATCTTTATCAAGCAACTTCATCTGTCATAAAGTGTCATAGTACAGGATATTGATGTTGCTTCCACCATCCATAGGTACCTTAGTAAACACATATCCTCCCACATGGGGGGCAACCAACAAAGCCAGCAGCCCCGGGTCATCAACACGTGGCGAGTGATCCTCCCTGCTCCAAGTTATTTCATACTCAGACCACTTCAGGTATTGTGGCAAGGCCGGTGTGATCGCATTAACCGTCCACTTGCGCAACTTCTGATCTCGCCTGTCAAGGCTGGTCGGAAAAAGATGATACTGACCCGAGCTATGCTGCTTTGGATTACTCTGATATCCAGATTGGTTATTCTATTGATGATTATTGCCACTAGAGTGTTGATGATGTCCGCCTTGGTTGCCCTGGCCCAGATGGTTGGATCCTGAGCCACCGGACCCAAACCCGGCTCCTAACCCGGCTGGTCCTGAGCCGCCAGGCGGGGCACCATCGTTGTTATGCTGTCGCAAGCTGTAGTCCTTGAACTTTTGCATAATGTGGCAATTACCCCATGTGTGACCCACCACTCTGTCGGGCCGACTATGCTCCGAAAAAGGTTTATTGAGCATTTCCTCCAAATTAAAGGGAGTCTTACCCTTATTAAAAGGCTGTTCGAACTTCCCGTTGCCCTTAGCACGATTGTTACCGGTGCTGGTATTGGGCACCAAATCTGATCCACCGTCTGGATTCTTCCTCTTGCCTTGGTTACCATTGCCTTTCGCACCCTTGCCATGGCTATTCTTCTTACTCTGACCAGGCTTCTTCTCATCAGAGCCCGGATCCTTCGTATTATCAGAGTTGGCGGACTTTGTGAGAACCACCATGAGCTCCCCCATATCTTGACACGTACGATTGAGGCGGCCGAGCTTCTGCTTCAAAGGCGTAAAGTGGCAATTCTTTTCCAGAATCTGAACCGCCTGAGCCGCCATAATCTGCTCAGACGAGTGGATGATAGTCGAAACCCGCCGGACCGAATGATGAGCCGACTCATTTTCCTGATGTACACAGTGGTCCAAATCCACAATCGTCATGGGCGGCTTGCATGTTCCTTGAAACTTTTTGATGAACTTCGCCTTTAACCCAGCCGAGGAATTGATGGTATTGGGTGGCAAACCCTTCAACCACGTGCGAGCCGACCCTTCTAACATCATGATAAAATACTTCGCGCACACTGTGTCATTGGCGTCCAACATTTCCATGGCCAACTCATATCTTTCAATTCAAGCCTCCGGGGGTAGGTCAGTGGTGTAATTTGGGACCTTGCAAAGGCCTTTGAAATCTTTCGGCAGATGCTTGTTCCATAGAGCCGGCACCAAGCATGGTACTCACACGGCCCTGGTGGTTGCTCCTACTCCAACTGATACGAAAGGCGTGGGCTCTTGATGAGCCGCCACTACCAGAGCTGCCGCCTCTCGCTGTGCTCTCACCCGGTCTACGAGCGCCTAAGCATCTAAAGACGCCTGGACATCTCGCGATGGGCCCTAGTGCCGATCACTGCTAGAAACCGCCGGCGACTCATAGCGTTGGCTGAAGCTACGGCTGGGGATGGGGGTTGAATGCACGCGACTCCGGCTGTAGGTATACTCTCTTGACGGCCATCGCCGTTTGTAGGTACCCAATAGCGTTCCACACCTCTTCTGCCTAAGGCGCCTCGTCGGGAATAGGGATTGTTCCAAGCTGGGTTGCTACCGCCACCGTGTTCTCTGTCGGGTTTGAATAGTGATGCGCCGGTGTTGGGAAAGCCATTGGTGAGGCCTGGTTCCGTCGGGGCGAGTTAAGCTGCTGCCGAGCCACCGGCCAACTTCCAGGTGCTTCTGTTGTCCCTCCTGTTCCTGGCATGTTAAAAAGGTTTCTGGCCTCATATTGCTCTGGTAGGCGGGACTGATACCTCATCCACCGCACCGAGGCTGCTGACTATTGCTCTAGCTCAAGGCGCTCTACCTCCACATCCATCTGAGCCTTTAACGCGCCGATCCCCTGTTGGACTTCCGCCATCTGGTCCTTCAGTCTTGTGATATCTAGGTTCCGGGCGGCTTGATTCTCAAGCGTGACTTCAGTCGCCATCATGGTTGTGATCTCGTTCATCAGATCCAGAAGAACCTGAGCCGGTGGCGGGTCAACCCCCATGTCTGCCGCCCCGGAAGGCTGTACTACTTGGGCCCAGCTCTGTTCGCTCCATGAACACGGCTGCGTGAGTCGGCAACCCATGATCGTCCAGCTCAGAATGCTCCGACTTGGGGTAAAGCTCGTCGTAGCCCCCGGGCCTGCCATCGTGAAGCTGGTAGATTGATTCCGCCTCTCCGATCGAAGATCTATCCTCCAAACAGATGAGAGTCTCCTGCGACATAGAAGCCTCAAGATCCATACCTTGAGTGCAGCCAACGAAGATATGCTTCCAGCCCGGGTCAGCACGGGCAGGTTGCACGTGTCAGGCGGGTGGCGCGCACCGAGCCGGCTCGATGGTGTTGGTGCAGAAGTCCGGCCAGCGTGTAGATCCACCGACCTTGCCGATGAAGACGTGCATTCCGCCAAAGGGAACCCGGAACCCGTACTCGACAAAGTCGGCCTCGGGGCCCCAGCCGGCATCGTCGATGTAGAGCCGACCACGGCGACTTTTGTTCATCCTTCCGATCACGTATCCCTCGATCCTTGTAAGAGAGCCCTTTGAGAACTCAACACCACTGAGCGCTAGCCCCATGGTGGGCGCCAACTGCCATGGTTTTGTCATGGTAGATGTTCGAGGACTTAGATTCAGGGCCATCGCTAAAGTGATGGAATCAAAGGGGTTGGTTGGGATGAAGGACACGAGTTTACCCAGGTTCAGCCCCTCAAGAAGAGGTAAAAGCCTACATCCTGCTTGTGTTGTATTGATTGGAGTATCGATTACGAGGGAGCGGATTCGCTTGACCTAGTTCTCGATTAGTTGGTTTTTTTTGTCTAAGTCGCCCGGGTCTCTCCGTTATATAGGAGGTCAAGACCATGGGTTACACAAGTCTCATACCGACTCTTTACAACGTGTCTGATTCTATCTCTATGTCGCCTTGCCTTCCTGAGCAAGCTATCTCCAGGCGGCTTATCCGCCCGGGTCTTCATGCCATCCTTGTCTGGGCCTCGTCCTTGGCAATCTTGGTAAGCCGCCATACGTCTAGGCTTATGTCTCCAGGCCCATCTTTGGTCTGGCCTATGAGATGCCAGGTATGACCCGACCCCACCTGGGCGGGTCTCACCATGGGGTTATATCCCCAACACTAACCATAGCATTAAACATGTGGACCCAAATCAGCCCCTTATGAATAGCGCATAAACTAGGGTTTAAGCTTTTGTCACTCTAGCAACCAATAATCTAATAACTACACTAAAATGCATTTCCTTAGGCCCAAGGATGGTGAAGGGTCATGTAGTCAACATTCACATGATAGTACTAAGGGAATCACATCATACATATCATCAAAATATCGTACACATATAAAATTCACATGATTACATGCAACATGACTTTTCCCGTGACCTCAAGAACCAAGGTAAGTACTTACAAATAATATACATGCTCAATATCAGAGCTGTGTTGAATGGCATAATGGATATGAACATATAATCTTCCACCATATAAACCATATAGCAATCAACTACACAAGGTAATCAGCATAAATAGTCACCCACGGGTACCAACCCGAGGTTCCCGTACAAGGATTTAACACAAGAGATGAACTAAGGTTTGAGAGGGATGGTGTTGATGAAGATGTTGATTAAGAATGGCCTCGCCAAGATGAGAGGGTTGTTGATGATGACGATGGCTTCGATTTCCCCCTCTGGGAGGGAAGTTCCACAGGTGGAATCGCTCCGACGAAGGGCAAAAGTTTTCCTGCCCAAGTTCCACCTCGAGACGGCGGCGCCTCCTCTCGAAAGTCCTCCTCCTATTTTTTTAGGTTTTTTGAATTTATACTAGAAGATGGGCTCTGAAGGTGGGACAGGGTGGGCACCACCCACCAGGCGAAAAGGGAAGACGGAAGAATACTTTGACTCTTGCATAAAAGTAAATACATAAAGGTAAAAGATAGGCCCTTCACAGAGGGAAGCATAGGTTGTCATGTGCTTTTTAATTTCTATGCCAAATCCCTTAGCGCAAAAGAACGCCACATTGTATTTCCCCTTGTGATAGCAACCTTTATTATGCAATGTGTTGCTTTTATTACTTTGCCATCTAAAGTTCGTGCAGCACTCAATTTTCTCTTACACTAATTGTTCTAACACTTTTAGAAGCAATTTTTATTGCCTTGATGCACCGACTACAACTTACTTGAAGGATCTTATCCAATCCACAGTTAGGTATGGTGGACTCTCGAACATGAATTTGGGTTTGGGTTTTTTGGATGCACAAGTAATATCTCTACTTAGTGCGGAATTTTTGGCTAGCAAAGATATTGAGCAAGCACCACATGTTGAAGGATCTATGACAATATAACTTCTATGTGAATATGAACAAGCATAAATCATTACGTTGTCTTCCTTGTGCAACGTCAACAATTTTGGCATATAATGTTTAATGTGGGCTCACAATCATAAAAGATGTCCATGATAGTGTATTTGCATGTGTATCTTCTCTTCCCGAATTAATTCTTACATGAATTGCATCTTTGACTAATGCTACGTTTGTCAATATTGAATTAAATTTACCACTTATCATTTTATTTATCGTGATGTCATTACTCATCATAAGATTAGCATACGATCTTTTTCATTTATTTTCTTTTATCATGATTGCAACAAGAAAGCAAACAGGAAAAAGCTCAAATCAAACTTTATTATAAAACTCTAGGTCGATTAAATAGATAGATAGATCATCAAACTAGTACTCGAACATAGATAATACTAAACTTTTATTTAACTAAATCACAAAAAAGCTAAGGATCGAAATAAAATAAAGAAAAGTTAATAGTAATGGTGATACGATACCGAGGCACCTCCCCCAAGCTTGTCTTAAGCCAAGGGGAGTGCCCATATGAGTGTACTCAAGTCTCCTTTGGTGGTGAAAACGATGAAGCTGGTGGTGATGAAGCACCACACTTTAGCTCTAGTAAATACTTCAATTTGCGGATGCCTGATAAAAATATATTTATGCGCATTTTTCGGAGTCTGTTTACTTACTGTATCATGTACCTCTTTATTTTCATGATTCTAGAGTATTCCAGAAGGTTTCTCTTATTTCTTCCTCCGGTATCAAGTTTGGATAACGTTGCTTTTAACATTGATAGGTGTAACTAAGATATAATGGTTAATTCTTTGTCCATTGACCACCTTCGGGTTAGTACCTTCGGCATTATTAATCTTGATACTTCCAGAGCGATAAACTTCTTCGATAACATATGGTCCTTCCCATTTGGAGAGAAGTTTTCCTACAAAAACTGTGAAACGAGAATTGTACAAAAGAACGTATTCTCCAACTTTGAATTCTCTCTTTTGGATTCTTTTGTCATGCCATCGTTTAACCTTTTCTTTAAATAACTTGGCATTTTCATATGCGTAGGGTTCACCATTCATGTAATGAGCTAATATAAAATAAGCACTTTTCACCAACAAGTTTCAAATCATAATTGAGTCCTTTAATTGCCCAAAATGCTTTATGTTATAACTCTAGAGGCAAATGACAAGCTTTCCCATATACCATCTTGGATGGAGAGATACCCATAGGATTTTCATATGTTGTTCCATAGGCCTAAGGTGGATCATAGAATTTCTTAGACCAATTCTTTCGAGACCTATTGACATTTTTTTGTAATACCAATTTTATTTGTCTATTGCTAAGTTCAACTTGACTGCTAGATTGAGAATGGTAAGGTGATGCAATTCTATGGTTAACATTATATTTAGCAAGCATTTTGCGGAAAGCACCATGGATAAAATGTAAACCACCATCAATCATTAGATGTCTAGGGACTCCAAACCTCTAGAAAATAACTTCTTGAAGCATTTTAATGGAAGTTTTATGATTAACACTACTAGTTGGAATAGTTTCTACCCACTTAGTGACATAATCAACAACAACCAAAATATGAGTATACCCATGATACGTCCATTCCACATCATGCTTTTATATTGATATTTATTTCATTATGGGATGTTATTACATGTTATGGTACAATACTTATGCCTTTTCTCTCTTATTTTACAAGGTTTACATGAAGAGGGAGAATGCCGACAGCTGGAATTTTGGACTAGAAACGGATCAAATCTGATATACCTATTCTGCACAACTCCAAAAGTCTTGAAAGTTTTTGGAGAATTATTTTGGAATATATAAAAAATATAGGGAAAACAGATACCTAAGGGCCCACCAGGACGTGACAAGCCTCCTAGGCGCGGCCACCCCCTAGCCGTGCCTAGCAGACTTGTGACCCACCTGGAAGGCCCCCGACACCCATCTTCTGCTATATGGAGGATTTTTACCTGGTAAAAATCAGAAGAGAACTTTCAGGATGAAGCGCCGCCGTCTCGAGGCGGAACTTGGACAGAACCAATCTAGAGCTCTGGCAGGGTTGTTCTGCCGGGGAAACTTCCCTCACGGAGGGGGAAATCAAAGCCATTATCATCACTAATGATCCTCTCATCAACAGGGGGTCAATCTCCATCAACATCATCACCAGCACCATCTCCTCTCCAAACCCTAGTCCATCTCTTGTATCCGATCTTTGTCTCAAACCTCAGATTGGTACCTGTGGGTTGCTAGTAGTGTTGAGTACTCCTTTGTAATAATTAATACTACTCTTATTATGAACATGAACATGTTTTGTGAGTAGTTAAGTTTGTTCCTAAGGACATGGGATAGGTCTTGTTATAAGTAATCATGTCAATTTGGTATTTGTTCGATATTTTGATGAGATGTATGTTGTTTCTCCTCTAGTGGAGTTATGCAAACATCAACTACATAACACTTCACTGTTATTTGGGCCTAGGGGAAGGCATTGGGAAGTAATAAGTGGATGATGGGTTTCTAGACTAACAGAAGCTTAAACCCTAGTTTATGCGTTGCTTCGTATGGGGCTGATTTGGCTGCACACATTTCATGCTATGGTTAGATTTATCTTAATTCTTTTTTCGTAGTTGCGGATGCTTACGAGAGGGGTTAATCATAAGTGGGAGGTTTTTCCAAGTAAGGGCAGCATCCAAGCACCGGTCCACCCACATATCAAATTATCAAAGTAATGAACGTGAATCAAATGAGCATGATGAACACTAGCTTGACAGAAATTCCCATGTGTCCTCTGGAACACTTTGCTTTATATAAGAGTTTGTCCATTCTTGTCCTTTGCTAAAAATAGTATTGGGAAACCTTGCTGAAGCTTTGCTACACTTGTTATTTGTTCTGAATTATCTTATCACAAAACTGTCTGTTACCGATAATTTCAGTGCTTGCAGAGAATACCTTACTGGAAACCGCTTGTCATTTCCTTCTGCTCCTCGTTGGGTTTGACACCCTTACTTATAGAAAGGACTTCATTAAATCCCCTATACTTATGGGTCATCAAGACTCTTTTCTAGCGCCGTTGCCAGAGAGTGAAGCGCCTTTGTTAAGTGGAATCTGGTAAGGAAACATTTATATAGTGTGCTAAAATTTTGAAAGTAATCCTTTGAGGGGCTTGTTTGGGGTATCTTCACCTCGACCGGAAACACAAAGACTTGTCCCTCAACCTACTGAACCTACTAAAATATTTATCATGAATTTCCTTCGGGTATGATATAGAAACTCCTGGCTAATCCTTATAAAGGAGATGGAACATTACATCCTGATTTGCATCTAATCTATGTGGATGAAGTTTGTGGATTATTTAAGCTTGCAGGTCAGCCTGAGGATCACGTCAAGAATAATATCTTTCCTTTATCTTTGAAGTATAAGGACTTGACATGGTATATGCTATGTGATGATATTGGATCATGGAGCTACAACCGACAGAAAATGGAATTTCATCAGAAGTTCTATCCTATGCATCTAGTTCATCGTGATCGGAATTACATTTATAATATTTGGCCTCGTTAAGGAGAAATAACCGCTCAAGCTCGGGGGAAGCTTAAGTCAATGTTATATTCATGCCCCAGTAATGAGCTCTTGATAGAAATTATTATTCAGAATTTTTATGCTCGGCTTTCTCGTAATGATCAATCCATGCTCGATACTTCTTGTGTTGGTTCCTACATGAAGAAAGATATTGACTTCAAATGGGATTTGTTGGAAAGAATTAAATGCAACTCTGAAGATTGGGAACTCGACGAAGGTAAGGAGTCAGGTATGAACCTTAAGTTTGATTGTGTTAAATCCTCCATAGACACCGATGCTTTTCGTGAATTTAGCACTAAATATGGACTTGACTCTGAGATAGTAGCTTCCTTTTGTGAATCTTTTGCTGCTCATATTGATCTCCCTAAGGAGAAGTGGTTTAAATATCATCCTCTCATTAAAGTGAAAGTAGATGAACCTATTAAAGTTGAAGAGAAAACTATTACATATAATGTTGATCATGTTATTCCTGGTGCTTACAACGAAAGTCCACCTTTCCCTGTTAGAATAAATGAACATGCTAAATCTTCAACTGTGGTTCATAAGAGCTGTGCTAGAACACCTGCACCCCTTTAGAAAATTAAAGTTAAGGCTAGTATTTCTATTGTTAAAGATCTCTTTGTTTATAATATTGATGGGCATGTTATACAATTTTGTGATGAAGCTGCTAGAATTGATAAACCTGATGCTAAAGATAAACTTAGACCTATTGTTGGCATGCGTGTTGTTTCTCTTAAAATTGGAGATCATTGTTATCATGGCTTATGTGATATGGGTGCTAGTGTCAGTGCAACGCCCTTTACCTTATATAAAGAGATTATGAATGATATCGCACCAGCTGAGTTAGAGGAAATTGATGCTACAATTAAGCTTTCTAATAGAGATACTATATCACTAGTTGGGATTATTAGAGATGTTCAAGTATTGTGTGGGAAAATAAAATATCCTACTGATTTTCTTGTTCTTGGTTCCCCACAAGATGATTTTTCCCATTATATTTGGTAGACCCTTCTTGAATAACGTTAATGCTAGAATAGATTCTGAGAAGGAAATTATCTAATGAGTTTAATTTCGTATGTTTTGGGGATACATCTCATGAGTTTAATTTCTCTAAACTTCGTAGACAACCCCATGATAAAGAATTGTCTAGTAAGGATGAAATTATTGGTCTTTTTCTATTGTTGTGCCTCCAACTGATCCTTTAGAAAAATATTTGCTGGACCATGAAAATTACATGCATATGAATGAAAGGAATGAAATAGATAAGATATTCTTTTATCGGCATCTATTTTGAAACACAACTTGCCTGTTGAAATACTTGGGGATCCTCCTCCACCCAAGGGTGATCCCATGTTTGAGCTTAAACAATTACTGGATACTCTGAAATATACTTATCTTGATGAAAAGAAGATATATCCTGTTATTATTAGTGCTAAGCTTTCAAAGCATGAAGAACAAAGATTATTGAAAACTCTGAGGATGCACTGTGCTGCTATTGGATATACTCTTGATGATCTTAAGGGCATTAGTCCCACTCTATGTCAGCACAAAATTAAAATGGAGCCCGATGCTAAACCAGTTGTTGGTCACCAACGACATTTGAATCCTAAAATGAGGTAAGTGGTAAGAAATGAAATATTAAAGCTTCTTGAGGCAGGTATCATTTACCCTACTGCTGATAGTAGATGGGTTAGTGTCGTTCATTGTGTCCCTAAGAAAGGTGGTATTACTGTAGTTCCTAATGATAAAAATGAATTGATCCAGCAGAGAATTGTTACAGGATATAGAATGCTAATTGATTTTAGGAAATTGAATAAAGCTACTAGAAAAGATCATTACCCTCTACCTTATATTAATCTAATGCTAGAAAGATTATCCAAACACACACATTTCTGCTTTCTAGATGGTTATTCTGGTTTCTCTCAAATACCTGTGTCAAAAGAGAACCAAGAGAAGACCACCTTTACCTGCCCTTTTGGTACCTTTGTTTATAGACGTATACCTTTTGGTTCATGCAATGCACCTGCTACATTTCAAAGATGTATGAATGTTGTCGTGGATTTGTCATGGCAAATGTCCGGGAGAACGGACTTAGGTTTGGGACGATCGCAACTATGTGGCGGCTTGAGAGGGGTTGGTCAGAATCGAGAGACACGAGTTTACCCAGGTTCGGCCCCTCTGATGGAGGTAAAATCCTATGTCCTACTTGTCTTGTATTGATGATGATGATGACGATCTCGGTTACAAGGGTGTGGAATCGCTACCTCTAATGTCGAGTGTCCCTAATTTGTCTATCTCTCATGACTTGAACTTGTCTAAGACCTGTCTATTGAGACGTCTAAAAACTTGACCCTCGAGTGGTGACCCGCCCCTCCTTATATAGGTTGAAGGGGTGGTTTACATGTAGAGTCTAAGTCGGATTGGGACATAACTTATTATGACGTCCCATCATGGTCTTCTCTTCATGGGCTTCTAAGTCCTCGCGGCTTAACCGGGCGGCTTAACCCAGGGCTTATCTTCATGGGCTTCTGAGTCCCCCCAGCTTAACCGAGCGACTTATCTTCGTGGGCTTCTGCGTCCCTACGGCTTAACCGGGCGGCTTAACCAAGTGCTGATCTTCAATACTCATCTCCAGAGACTCATCTCCGGGACATAACGGTCTGACGGGTCATAACTGTCTGCTAGGTCATAACCTCCGCCGGCTTAGTACTGTTTGCCGGCTTAGAAACTGTTTGCCGACTTAGAACTTATCTACCGGCTTAGAACTGTTTGCCGGCTTAGAAAATGTTTGCCGGCTTAGAAAATGTTTGCTGGCTTAGAAGTGTCTCTGGGTCATACCACGGGGTATATCCCCGACATTAGCCCCCAGGTTAGGTTGAATTTATTCAAGGTAACCTCCTAAAATAAGAATATGTAAAGGGACCAGTTCACTCAAATAATACCAGTTAACTAGCTCCTGGAAATTCTAAAACTCTGTCATATCAATACACTAATGCTGGCTCCTTGGAGAAAAAATAACCCTCTTCATCTTCATCAGCCTTTTTCTTGATAAAAATCCATCTAATTCCCTCATAACTGAGAATTTTGAAGGCACATCTTCCTCATATCCATATTACCTGTAACCCCCAAATCTTAAGGGGGTAACATAGTGATAGACTTAAGACTTGCTCGAATGTAAATCTGAATTGTTCGTCTGAGTGACCAGTCACAAATTGAATGTTGCACATATGTAGCCCCTAAGTACCAGGTTGTCTTGCCTGCAGCAGCCTAGGACTTGTATTTGTCTTATACCTTATAAAGCTTTAGCGGGTTTAGCACCCAAGGGCCGGCTTATCAGTATATGATGGGCCGGGCCTTCAATTTGAACGTCATAATCTTTTTGAACAATTGAATACTGTAGCCCCCAAGTGCCGGTTCGCATGCCTGCAGCGACTTGGGACTTTGAATTTTTTTGACCTGAGCGTTGTAGCCCCAAGTGCCGGGTTAGTAAGACTTACTGGGCTGGGACTTAGAAAAATATAAAAATGCCGGCTCATCTCCTTGAGATAATAGGGTCTTGCTGACAATGTAATGATTTGAAAAATACGGCTTGTATTAGCCACTAAGTGTCGTGGTGCGTGCTTGCAGCCACATGGGACTTGCATATTTGATATAAACTAGACTTGAATAGTGTATCCCCCAAGTGTCGGGTCGCACGCCCGTGGCGGCTTAGGACTATGTGAGAATAACCCATCATAATGCACCTATAAGTTCTCTTGAAATTATTTTGATCGGATTTGAAAGAATCCTTGACCGCGGCTGTATATAACCTAGAGTGAATATCCTGGAATAATTCCTTTGTCTTTGACATGAAATCCCTGCTCATGGTTAGGTGCAACCCAGCAAATATATATTTGATAAATCCATGAGTGTTGTAGATTACTATAGAGCACAATTGAAGAAATCCGAGAAACGGTCAATTAGATGAGACGACATTATATCTAATAGGGCGTCTCTTCAAGAATAATTAGCTTTCCAATCTCGCTTGATAAAACCCCAATCACTTAATACTGGTTATGATAAATCATGATGAAGATCTAGCCATTTTGGCTATCAAAGATCTATTTGTTCCTGCAAAAGTTCTTTCATCATACTTAACGGCGGCTCATCCTAAGAAACAAGACCTGTAAAAATAAACAAGACATAGTATATTCTGCATTGTTATAAGGGCGGCTTGAAAAAGCATAACCCGGAGATGTTAAAATCTATTGTAGCCTTGCTTCTTCTTCCATTTATTTTCAAAAACTCATATGATGGTTCTTCTGAGTGGACTCGATGCTTGAACTCATACCAGTGTAGGGTCTCCAACACGAGTGGCTGTCAACTTCTTTGAGCGGCTCATGGTCTCTAGACGAGATTAACTGAGAGGAGCGCAACGAACCAAAAAGAGGCACATCCATTGGTTCTTCCGGGTGGACTCACTACTTGAACTCATAACAATACTCGGTTTCCAAGCGATATTGAAGAGCGCAACGAACCAGAAAGAGACACGGACACTGATTCTTCTGGGTGGACTCGCTGGTTGAACTCATAACAATACTCGGTTTCCAGGCGAATTTGAAGAGCGCTACGAACCAGAAAGAGACACAGTAGGGCGTGAGCACCCTTAGGGCCCATAAGCTACCTCTCACGTAACACAAATCTGCCGTTTGAACCTTAAATAGTGCAGGGTCTTTAAAAGAGTAATTATTTAAGAGTACGGATGGGTCACATAGCGAAGAGTCGGCAACAGATGGGTGAGTTTGTCCTTGCTTTCTATAGGCCGGCCCTCACGTGACAAGAGCAGCCAGAGTAACCTTGACCAGTATAGGGTCTCTAGCAAGAGTGACTAACAAATATGTTTGAATAGCTCAGGTCTCTAATCGAGATTAACTGGCAAGAGTTCGGCGGGTCACATAGTGGAGCAGTATCACCATACAGGGAGGTTTAAGTCAAACTTGTGGTGGCTGAAGAGCCGATCAAGAGGGTGTGTAAGCTAAACCCGGAGGGTTTGAAGCCCCCAAATAACTTTGTTGATGGAGTCAACTTTTGGGTATACAACCCGCCTTACGGTGGGTAAAGAGCCTGATCGAGAGGGTTGAAGCTTAACCCGGTGGGTTGAAAGCCCCCAAACGACCTTGTTGATGATATCAACTTGTGCACCATCTTGTAAGCTGCCATCTTGCATGAAGAAACGACAGAAGCCTCCAAGTGACTTTATGATGATCCAATAAATCTGGGCACCCATGTTTGAACGGTGTATCTCTATAGTTCGTCCTCTTGGGAAATTTTTTAATTCTTCCGCCAATAATGCAATAGCCCCCAGGACTATGTTTTCTCTTGCAAAGACCTGGGGTTTGTGACGCCCAAGATGCACGCCTATCCATATTAATACATGGGGGCCTCGACATGGATAGAGGTGCATCTTGTTGTTCGCAAGTTCAGCATCATTACATACATTTAGGAAGAGAAGAGTATATGAGTTGGCTTACACTCGCCACATGCTACATTACAATTCCGCACAATTATTCCAATCATCAATACAAAGGCAGGGTCCGGCTACGAACGAAATCAAACGATAAAAAAAGATGCAATGACACTGGCTTGCTAGCCAAAGATCTCGACCACCACTACTCTACTTGTCTGGATAAGTGACGTACATCCTACCACGCTCCTCGTCATATCACTGGAGCTGTGTCACATCATCTGGCACTATCTCATCTGTACCTGCACCTGGATTGTTGTAGTAATCTATGAGCCATGGGGACTCAGCAATCTCGCGCCCGGGTACCGAGACTATTCAAGCTTATAGGTTGGGATGGGGTATGTGTTTTGTTTACAGCAGCACTAAGCATTTATGGTGGCTAAACTTATGGAACATGAAAGTAAATATGTGGTCTACAATAAACGATCAAGAACTAGAATGATCTCTAAGAGATCCTGAACACCTACTTACGTCAATCATAACCCCACCGTGTTCTCTCTCGGTTCATGTTCACGAGCAGAGACGATCATGGTTACTCACACAGTTGGTGCATTTTATTAGAGTTTACTTCAAGCTAACTATAACCGGGTGTTAAACAAATATCCAAGTTGCAAGATAACCGTGGGCACGGCTTTCCGAAAGTTTTAACCCTGAAGTGGTGCTCCAACTAGTCCATCATAAATTAACCACACTTTGCGGGAATAACCTCGACCACAGATCTCGTGATCATCCTAGGCAACTCCAAAGGAATTCCGACACCTCGAGATAGCCCGAAGAAAATCATAGTCCCTCATGCAAGCCACTCGAGAAAGGTAAACAAGTCCAACAAGACCACCCGGTTAGCCAGATCCGCTTCTAGAGCTGTGTGCTCCCTATCAACGGGCATCATCCGTCTATGTGAAGTCGACGGTTGCCTAAAATTGTCTCGAGTTACCCCGAGGTGGCACCGCCGACTGCTAGGTGGGTGGACCAACACTCATGCGGAGCACTGGCCCGTGGGTTTATTAATTATTCATGGGGTTGCAAAGCCCTATACAATTTTATTATGTTGTTAAGCAAATAGTACCAATGTTGGGTCTTGCCACAAAAGTTTTAATCTTAACCGAATAATCAAGAGGGTCCCCATAACAACCCCGAGCATGTTAGGAGTGCAAAGCATGGAAATATAACGCCGGTAACAAGAAACTATGGCAGTAAAAGTGGAACAGAATACCAAGCAAAAGGCCAAGACTTCCACCATACCAAGATATATATGTGCATTAAATTAAATAGCAGATAACATTGTGATATGTCAAATCCATGTTATCACATGGATACAACCTGCACCTGCAACTAAGAACGCTATAAGAGGGACTGAGCAGCGGTAACTTAGCCAAACAAGGTTTGCTAGGATGTGGAGGGGTTAGGGGCTATCATGGAAATGTTGGAGGCTTGACATTCAAGTGGTAGTTAGCTCAAATGTAACGACAAGAACGAGACATCTAGCAAAGCAAAAATAGTGTCAGGATCTGGGTACGATCATCTTGCCTGTTGGTTCTTCAGAGGGACAAAGAGCAGGGTCCTCATAGTGGTACTCTCCTGGTTCCTCATACTCAGTTTCAACACTCGTGTCTACTCAAGAGAAACAGAAACAATAAACATCCAACCAAGGTGCAATGCACAAACAATATGATGCGTGATTCATTTGAAGTATTTAACATGTCAATCCTAAACTAGTCATGTTCCACATGCATTAGTTTAGTTGATTACAATTCTAGAAAGAACCTCATGTAAGTTATTTAAGCATGCATGATCACAGAAAATATGGACGCTTCATGCAAAATCGATACAAATGCATATGTAGAATGTAGGAAATGGAGTTACGGTTCTCACGCTACACTCACGATAAGTTACGAAGGCAAAACATAAGACAAAGAAGGCCATGGGCTATTCCTTGGTATTCCGAGGTATCCACTGGTTAGGCAATGAAAACCCAACCATAATAGAGCCAAAGATCAAGCAATTCCATGGATCATAGCTCCACAAATCACAAAACACTAAAACAAACAATCTTCCACAAAACAGCAACATAGCAACTTTCACAGCCAATAACTAGAGCTACAGGAAGTCTCTAACCACAAACAAGGCATTGAAAAAAACTACATAGCATGCTTATCAAATTATCCAACTACACAATCTGGAATGGAGGCACACATCAATAAGCATGAAGCTCACAAGTTGGCATGATGAGACAAATTTTGGGGACTTATAGAAAATAACAGTTTTCTGGAATCTGAGTTAAGCTGATAGCAATTTGATAATAGAAACTAATGGTGATGGAGACCACCTCCTGGCATGAAAATTAACAGGTTGGTAGAGGACAACATCTACTTCAAAACACTAGCACTGAGCTTGAGCTAATTCTCAACATATCACTTGGTAGCATCCACTCTTCATGGTATAAAAATATTAACAGATTCTCAGACTTAGAAATATTTACCATGTCTGAAAACAGCGACATTTTAGTAGCTACTTTAGAGCATGGTTCCCACTCATATGCAAGTTAAACATGCAAAATTAAATACCATGGCATTCTACTCATCAAAGGCTACCATATTCATGTTGGCCAATTATCATATCATGCATGGATTAAATATAACAAACATGACAAAATGGCACTTTGAGGCAAAATGTCATTTTGACAAATTGCTCAAATTACCAAACAAGTTACACCAATGAATTCCTTGGGTGATTCTACCCCAAAATCATATATCACACCCCTATGTTTGCATGGAGCAACAGGGCAAAACACTAGTTAGCAAAATGCCCATCACTCCTATAAGTGAAAACTTACTAGAAATGCCCATGTTCATAATTGCACAGATCCAGGTTTGGAAATTTTACCAGAAATAGAAATAACCTAATATAACAATGAAAACACTAAAAACATTAAAAGAAAAAAACAATTAGCAGGGGGGCCACCTGGCATAGACACCAGGGCCCATTAGTGCATGACAAGTGGGACCTGGGCCCACTTGTCACTCACACAACATCACACACACACAACTACACACACACAACACACACACTGGATCCCTGCCACCATAGCACATCCACCACACAACACCACATGCAGGAACAGACACACACAACACAACAGCCACATCAGATATGGCACACAGCCACACACAGGCCACTCCACACACGACCAAACAGAAAAAGAGCAAAAAGGGGGGGCGAGCCGGGATTGAACCTGCGACCTCTCGGTCGATCCCCGAGCCGGTTGCCACTGCGCCACTCGACGGATCTCAACAGAGGAGAAATCTAGCACTTCTAATAATATCAGACCGAGCAAACCTCGGACGAAACTGAATAAAAAGGGCCACCGGTGACAGAAAAAGGCGGCACCGACACCGGCATCTATGAGGCCACTCCGGCGAAGATGCAGCGGTCTACAGCGAGATGAGAGGGCTGCAGGGAGGAGACGCTCACCGAGGGCTTCTCGGAGACCCGGGGACACGGACGACGACAAGACGAAGAGGAAGAATACCCCGGCAACAAGCTCGTGCCTTGCGAACGATGGCGACGGTGATACGGTGCTGCGGGGGGTGCTCCTCAACCCCTAGCAGCGGGAATGGATCGTGGAAGACACCCACGTGCTCCATGCCATCTCCACCAGTGACGAGGGCCACCGGAGGCGATGGCGACGACGATGAGGAAGATCAGTGACAACTCCCTGAACCCGCTCAGTCACTATGAACCCGAGAGAAAAGAAGAAGAAGAAGGGAGAAGAAGGAGGAGGAAGAAGCGGCAGCGGCGAGGAGGGAGAAGGGGAAACCCTAGGATTCCGTTCCCTTATAAAGGGGGGGCGAAACGGCACCGGCCTCGATGTCCCTGAGCCCCTCATGGCGACGCGATGCGCACACTCTCTGCTCCTAACTGACGGAGGAGGACGAGGCAGGTAGCCGTCTACTACCTGGCTGGGCCGCAAGTGGAGGCCCAACACCCTCTCTCAAAAGAATAACAAACAAACAAACAGGGTTTTCATTTTAGAATAAGAATAACAAGTTAAAACCATCCATAGGAAAAGAAAAGGGGTTTGGTATAAAACAAAAATACCTTGCCTGAGCAAATAATATGCCCCATTTAAATAAAATGAAGAGATGATTTGTGTAACAAAGATTTTAAATACTTTTAAATATGAACAGCCCCTATTATTTAGCAGATCCACATGAGCCCAAGTTCAAACATCACAGAGAGCAAGACACACAAGCTCAAAATAATATTTCCTACAACTTGAACATTTTTAACAGGTTTATAGAGCAAGTTAAATCTGTTGAAGAAAAACAAAAGGAGTAAAAGGCTTAGGTTATGATTTGAAAATAAGGGGAAGGAGAGGTGTTAAAGCCCACACATGGACACTACCACAAAACACACAAGAGCTACTCACACCTCTCAACAAGATCACATGGAAGCACACCACATTTATATTATGCATGACATGATGAAGAATGGCATGATGCATGATGCATGAGACAAGGACATGGCAAAGGAGAAAACTCAATTCATTCATCACATGACACATGGGTCCACATAGGTTACATGGCCATAAAAGGCAGGGGCAACACTTGTGCTGTCACAACTCTCCCACACTACAAAGATCTCGACCCGAGATCTAGGAATGAAAGAACTCTGGTTATTTGGAACGGAGAAGATCCTCACGTTCCTAGGTAGCTTCTTTGTCAGAATGATGAGACCACTTCACCTTGAGAAACTTGATTGACTTGTTGCGAGTCTTAGGCTCAGCTTGTTGCGAGAATAGCCACTGGATGCTCACGATAAGAGAGGTCTTCTTGGAGATCAATGTCTTGGAGGTCAATGTTATGCTCGGGAGTCTTGAAGCACCTCCGGAGTTGAGAGACATGGAAGACATCATGCACATTTGTGAAGTTTCGAGGAAGCTCTAGTTGATATGCAAGTTCACCTCTCTTGCCACCAACTCTGAAAGGCCCAACAAAGAGAGGAGCTAGCTTCCCTTTAATTCCAAACCGTTGTGTGCCCTTCATGGGAGAGACTCTGAGATAGATTAGATCATCAACTTGAAAGGAAACATCCCGATGTTTGTTATCGTAATAACCCATCTGTCGGGACTGAGCTGCTTTGAGGTTCTCACGAATGACACGGCACATCTCTTCTTCTTCAGTGATCATGTCATTGCCCAAAAATTGACGCTCACCGGTTTCATGCCGGTTAAGCGGGGTACGTCACTTCCTGCCGTAGAGAATCTCGAAAGGGGCATTGCTCGAGCTAGCTTGAAAGCTATTGTGAGAATTCAGCATATGGAAGGCGGTCTTCCCATTTCATGACGAACGAAATTACACAGGCTCTGAGCATGTCTTCAAGGATCTAATTGACTCTCTCAACTTGACCACTTGTCTGCGGATGGAATGAAGTGCTGAAACGGATCTTGGTACCCATAGCAGTTTGAAAGGACTCCCAAAACTTGGAAGTAAAGAGTCTTCCACGATCAGATGAGAAGAGCTGAGGAATAGCATGCAAACTCTCCTTGACTTGTACAACTCTGCCAGCTGAGCTGTCGAGATAGATTCCTTGACTGGAAGGAAATGTGCAACTTTGGTCAGCTTGTCGATAACCACAAAGATGACATCGTTGCCTCTCTTGGACTTGGGAAACCCAGTGACAAAATCCATCTCCACATGATCGAATTTCCGCTCTAGGATAGGCAAAGACTGAAGGAGACCTGCTGGACGTTGATGTTCTGCCTTCACTCTGTGACAAGCACCACACTCGTTCATGAACTGAGCAATTTCACGCTTCATGCGAGTCCACCAGAAGGTTTGCTTGAGATCCTAATACATCTTGGAGCTGCCTGGATGAATGGATATAAGAGAATTGTGTGCTTCGTCCATGATAACCTGCCTAAGATCACCTTTTGCAACCACCAGACGGTCCTCAAAGAACAAGGTATCTTTGTCATCAACTCGAAAACACTTATACTTCGGAATGCCCTTGGTGACACCTTTCTTCACTTTCTTAACCATTGCGTCAAGAAGTTGAGCTTGGTGAACTTGATCTTCCATAGTTGGAGAGACTTGAAGATTGGCAAGAAATCCTTGTGGAATCATTTGAAGGTTGAGCTTGCAGAAGGCTTCACAAAGCTCGGGTTGAAGAGGCTTCAAAATGAGACTGTTGCACTAGGCCTTTCGGCTGAGCGCGTCTGCAATGACATTTGCTTCTCCAAGAGTATACTCAATGCTTGGATTGAAGTCCTCAAGCATTTCCACCTAACGAGACTGCCGAAGATTGAGATTGGGTTGAGTGAAAATGTACTTCAAGCTCTTGTGGTCAGTGTACACCTCAACTGGTCTAACCAACAACAAATGCCTCCAAGTC
Source organism: Hordeum marinum (assembly GCA_022496015.1). NCBI lineage: Eukaryota > Viridiplantae > Streptophyta > Magnoliopsida > Poales > Poaceae > Hordeum > Hordeum marinum. The sequence goes on from CM039673.1 coordinate 235,614,621, forward strand.
ATTAGAGAATGCACAACTGTCGCCAACTCGAGATCATGAGTATGGTAGTTCTTCTCGGCAGGCTTCAACTAACGCGAGGTATAAGCAACTATCTTCTTATCTTGCATGAGAACACCACCAAGGCCTTGGAGAGAAGCATCACAGAAAACTTGGAAAGGCTTTGACTGCTTGGGAGGAACAAGAACTGTTGCTGAAGTCAGTCTCTGCTTGAACGTATTGAATGCCACATCACACTCCGGAGACCAAACATACTTGACATTCTTCTGGAGGAGATTAGACAGAGGCTTAGCAATTAGAGAGAAGTTCTCCACGAATCTTCTGCAATAACTAGCAAGCCCAAGGAAGCTACGAAGCTGCTTCACATTCTGAGGAGGCTCCCACTTCAAGATTGCCTCAACTTTCTCAGGGTGCACTTTAATGCCCTCGGCAGAGAACACATGCCCAAGATACACCACTTCATTGAGCCAAAACTCACACTTGGAAAACTTTGCATAGAATCGATGCTCTCTTAACTTGTCAAGCACAAGTCGGAGATGCTCTGCATGCTCTTCTTCTGTCTCCGAGAACACAAGGATATCATCCAAATAGACCAAGACAAACTCATCTTGAAAGGAGATAAAATGAAGTTCATCATTCTTGCAAAGCTTGGAGGAGCATTGGTAGGACCAAACGACATGACGGTGTACTAATAAGAGCCAAAACTCGTCTTGAAATTGGTCTTTGGAATATCTTCTTCGTGAATGCGAATCTGATGATAGCCCATGCGAAGATCAAGCTTCGAGAAAACCTTGGCACCTTTCAGTTGTTCAAACAACTCATTGATGTTGGGAAGTGGGTAGTTGCTTCTAATTGTCTTCTTATTCAATGGACGGTAATCGACACAAAGCCGGTTTATGCCATCCTTCTTCTTGACAAACAAAACACCACAACCCCATGGAGAAGAACTTGGTCTGATCAGACCCAGACGTTCTTGTTCATCTAGCTCCTTCTTCAACTCTTTCAGCTCTTCGGGGCCAAGTTTATAAGGGCGCTTGAAAACCGGTTCAGTTCTAGGCCCGAGGTCAATCACGAACTCGACTGGCCGGTGCGGAGGCATTCCTGGCAATTCTTCTGGAAAGACATCTTCATACTCACAAACCACCGGAATTTGAGAAATAGTCAAGATTTCACCCTTCTCATTAAGATCAAAGAGACGGATTGTGTCATCGCGAGCTGCGAATATAATCACATCTTCTGAAGGATGAGTCTGCTTGACTTCTTTTGCTTGACAATCAACATAAGCCTTGTTCATAGCCAGGAAGTCCATTCCCAAAATGAGATCAATGTTGGAATTACCAAGAACAATAGGAGAAGCCAGAAAAGAATAATTGCCCATCTTGATAGAAACATCCGGAACTACCAAACGAGAATTCGTCACTTTGCCGGGAGAAACTATTGTCAAAGGCTTGGATAAACTAACAGGACACAAATCATGCAACTCGATGAACGGCCTTGAAATGAATGAATGCAATGCACCAGTATCAAACAACACTTTTGCAGCAAAAGAATTAACTAAGAGATTGCCCATGATGACTTGGGAAGAATCCTATGCCTCTGTTGCATTCACCATATTCACCATTCCTGCCTTGGGAGTATGCTTCACCATTCCATTGCCTACAGGTCTGACTGGAGGAGGAGGCGGAAGACGCCGCTGGTTGCACTTGTTCGAGTAGTGACCCTTCTGACCACACTTGTGACAAGTAACCTCAGATAGAAGATGAAAGTTGCTTGGAGGAGGAACAAAAGCTGACTTTGGCACCTGGGGTCTCTGCTGATATCCTGGGTTGGGTTGGTGGGAAGAACCACGGCAACTGAACTGCTTTTGCTACTGAGGAGGAAGAAATGGAGGAGGATTAGGCACCCAATACTTCTGCTGCTTAGGAACCATCTGAGAGTTGGAAGAAGAAGAATATGAATCCCTTGAAAGCTTCCTTGAGTTCTCCAGCTTGAGCTGAGTTGCCTCGACCTTCAAAGCCATATTGTAGAACTGATCAAACTCATGAGGCTCTTGAAGGACTAGACTTGGCAGAAGATCATCCTTGAGACCACCTCTGAACTGATAGATCATGGACTTGTCATCTAGAACATCTTGCTTAGCATAGCGGGGCTAGATTCTGGAACTCGATGTTGTACTGATAGACAGACTTGCTTCCCTACTTCATGTGCCTGAACTTCTCACGCATCTCCTCGACAAAGCTTGTCGGAATGTAATGGGCCCTGAAGTCATGATAGAAATCGTCCCAAGTGACGACATGATCGCCACTGGAATCCTTGTACTGCTGCCACCAATCAGCTACCTGACCCTTGAGCTGGAACGACGTGAATCTGAAAAAGTCCTCTGGTCTGACATTGCTGCACACAAAATTCTTACTCATGTCACGGAGCTGATCATCAGCATCAAAAGGCTGCTCACAATAGGTGAAAGACTTGGGCTGGTTGGCAAGGAACTGATTGAGCGTCGGAAACTGAGGTTGATTCTAAAAATTCCCTTGAAAGCCTTGTTGACCCTGATCTCTTTCTTGCAACAGCCTAAGCAACATCTGAGTGTTCGCATTGGTTGCGGCCATCACAGCTTGCCAAGCTTCTGGAGGAGGAGGTGGTGGCGGGGGTGGTGGAACATCAGATTGCTCCTCACCACGGCCCGCAGTCATGCGAGTTGTTGGAGCCATCATGGAGATGGACAAGAACGTCAGCACCTCATTGATAAGATGAAACAGAGCTGAATCAAATGCTTGAAAGAAATTGAACGAATAACACAAATAGCCTTCCTACTGAAAAATTAGTAAGAATGCCTTCTTTGGTTTTGCGATAACATCATCAGATATTAGAAGCCACCTGCAATAACATAAAAGTATTGAGATAATGTTGTTCGGAACAAATGTATATGCCCTCATACATCTGAATCAGATGATCCTAGATAACTACATGAGTTCCCACCTAATAACTTCTGAAAACTTTTTGGTTATGCAATCCGGTGTGGGGGATACAAGGAGGAAATATCTCACACAACTAGCAAACCTACACCCCAGCTGTATCCATCCTTCAACACATAACCAGAGGCTTTTGCAAATCCATCTAACTCGAATCCTCGAAAGCACAATGATACTAACCATGGTGGTCCCCGGATGCCTCCCCAATACTGGGTGACTCTGACCTTATCTCACCACAAAAAGTATTGAAGTAATTCCGAACACTCTCCGTCCTGAGATACTAAGGAATCTAAATGATAACAATGTGCCAAGAATTCCCAGGAGCTTGACTCCCTGGAAGAAATCAAGTCAGACAGGAGGCACCAAGACAGAACTCCGTCACATTGGTATCATATAGACTCCAAAATACCCGTGTGATCCTAAAAAACTTTTGAGAGAGAAGAGTAGTAGAATCAACATTCCTAAGTCGAATACCTCACCAGAGCGTAGAATAGGAGTAAAAATAAACCTACTATGCGATATAACTAGACTCAAAATAGTTTAACTAGACTCGACTCGGCCAAGTTCGATCAAGCAAAGGGCTCCTATGGTCGTATGGCTCTAAATACCAACTTGTCACGCCCAAGATGCGCGCCTATCCATATTAAGACACGGGGGCCTTGACAGGGATAGAGGCGCATCCTGTCATTTGCAAGTTCAGCATCATTACATACATTTAGGAAGAGAAGAGTATATGAGTTGGCTTACCCTCGCCACATGCTACATTACAATTCCACACAATTATTCCAATCATCAACACAAAGGCAGGGTCCATCTACGAACGAAATCAAACGAGAAAAAAAAGATGCAATGACACTGGCTTGCTAGCTCAAAGATCTCGACCACAGCCACTCTACTCGTCTGGATAAGTGACGTACATCCTGCCACGCTCCTCGGCATACTCCCACTGGAGCTGTGTCACATCATCTGGCACAATCTCATCTGTACCTGCACTTGGACTCATCAATCTCGCGCCCGGGTACCAAGACTATTCAAGCTTATAGGTTGGTATGGGGTATGTGTTTGGTTTGCAGCAGCACTAAGCATTTCTGGTGGCTAAACTTACGGAACATGAAAGTAAATATGTGGTCTACGATAAACGATAGAGAACTAGAATGATCTCTAAGAGATCCTGAACACCTACTTCCGTCAATCATAACCCCACCTTGTTCTCTCTCGGTTCATGTTCACGAGTAGAGATGATCATGGTTACTCACACAGTTGGTGCATTTTATTAGAATTTACTTCAAGTTAACTATAACTGAGTGTTAAACAAATATCCAAGTTGCCACATAACTACGAGCACGGCTTTCCAAAAGTTTTAACCCTGCATGGGTGCTCTTACTAGTCCATCATAAATTAACCACACTCCACGGGAATAACCTCGACCACGGATCTCGTGATCATCCAAGGCAACTCCAAAGGAATTCCGACACCTCAAAATAGCCCGAAGAAAATCAGAGAACCTCACACAAGCAACTTGAGAAAGGTAAAACAAGTCCAGCAAGACCACCCGATGAGCCATATCCGCTTCTAGAGCCATGCGCTCTCTATCAACGGGCATCATCCGTCTATGCGAAGTGGACGGTTGCCTAAAAATGTCTCGAGTTGCCCTAAGGTGGCACCGCCGACTGCTAGGTGGGTGGACCAACACTCATCCGGAGCACTGGCCCGGGGGTTGATTAATTATCCACGAGGTTGACAAGCCCTATGCAATTTTATTTAGTTGTTAAGCAAATAGTAACAATGATGGGTCTTGCTAGACAAGTTTTAATCTGAACCGAATAATCAAGGGGGTCCCCATAACAACCCCGAGCATGTTAGGAGCGCAAAGTATGGAAACATAACACCGGTAACTAGAAACTATGGCGATAAAAGGGGAACAAAACACTGAGCAAAAGGCCAATCCTTCCACCATACCAAGATATATATGTGCATTAAATTAAGTAGCATATAATATTGTGATATGCCAAATCCATGTTATCACATGGATACAACCTGCACCTGCAACTAAGGACGCTATAAGAGGGGGTGAGTAGTGGTAACTTAGCCAAAAAAAGGTTTGCTAGGATGTGGACAGGTTAGAAGCTATCATGGCAATGTAGGAGGCTTGACATTCAAGTGGTAGGTAGCGCAAATGTAACGACAAGAATGAGACATATAGGAAAGCAAAAATAGTGTCAGGATCCGGGTATGATCATCTTGCCTGTTGGTTCTTCAGAGGGACAAAGAGCTGTGTCCTCATAGTGGTACTCTCCTGGAGCCTCGTACTCAGTTTCAACACTCGCGTCTACCCAAGAGAAACAGCAAAAATAAACATCCAACCAAGGTGCAATGCACAAACAAGATTGTGCATGATTCATTTGAAGTATTTAACATGGCAATCCTAAACTAGTCATGTTCCACATGCATTAGTTTAGCTGATTACAATTCTAGACAGAACCTCATCTAAGTTATTTAAACATGCATGATCATGGAAAAATGGATTCTTCATGCAAAATTGATACAAATGCATATGAAGAACGTAGGAAACGGAGTTACGGTTCTGACGCTACGCTCACGACAAGTTAGAAGGCAAAACACAGGACAAAGAAGGCCATGGGATATTCCTTGGCATTCCGAGGTAGCCTATGGTTAGGCAATGAAAAACCAACCACAATAGATCCAAAAATTAAGAAATTCCATGGATCATAGCTCCACAAGTCACAGAACACTAAAACAAATAATCTGCCACAAAACAGCAACATAGCAACTTTCACAGCTAATAACTAGAGCTACACGAAGTCTCCAACCACAAACAAGGCATTGACCGAAACTACATAACATGCTTATCAAATTCTCAGACTACATAATTTGGTATGGAGACACTCATCAATAAGCATGAAGCTCACAAGTTGGCATGATGAAATAGATTTTTGGGACTTTGAGAAAATAACAGTTTTTTGGAATCTGAGTTAAGCTGATAGCAAGTTGACACTAGAAACTAATGTTGATAGAGACCACTCATGGCATGAAAATTAACTGGATGGTATAGGACAACATCTACTTCAAAACACTTGCATTGAGCTTGAGCTAATTCTCAACATATCACTTGGTAGCATCCACTCTTCATGGCATAAAAATATTAACAGATTCTCGGACTTAGAAATACTTAGCATGTTTGAAAATAGCAACATTTTAGTAGCTACTTTAGAGCATGGTTCCCACTCATATGCAAGTTAAACATGACAAAAGTAAATACCATTGCATTCTACTCATCAAAGGCTACCATATTCATGCTCGCACAATTATCATAGCATGCATAGATTAAATATAACAAAAATGACAAAATGGCACTTTGAGACAAAATGACATTTTGACAAACTTGCTCAAATTACCAAAAAAGTTACAACAATGAATTCCTTGGGTGATTCTACCCAAAAATCATATATCACACCCCTATGTTTGCATGGAGCAACATGGCAAAACACTTGTTAGCAAAATGCCCATCACTCCTATAAGTGAAAACTTACTAGAAATGCCCATGTTCATAATTGCACATATCCATATTTGGAATTTTCACCAGAAATAGAAATAACCTAATATAACAATGAAAACACTAGAAACATTAAAAGAAAAAACAACAATTAGCAGGGGGGGCACCTGGCATAAACACCACGGTCCACCAGTGCAAGACAAGTGGGACCTGGGCCCACATGTCACTCACGCAACACCACACACACACATAGCTACACACACAACACACACACTGGATCCCTGCCACCACAGCAGATCCTCCACACAACACCACACGCAGGCACACACACACAACACCAATGCCACATCAAATCTGGCACACAGCCACACCAGATCCACACACAGGCCACTGCACACATGACCAATCAGAAATAGACAAAAAGGGGGGAGGGAGCCGCAATCGAACCCGCGACCTCTCGGTTGATCCCCGAGCCGGTTGCCACTACGCCACTCAACGGATCTCAACAGAGGGGGAATTCTAGCGCTTCTAATAATATCAAACCGAGCAAACCTCTAACAAAACTGAATAAAAAGGGCCACCGGCGAAAGGAAATGGCGGCGACGACTCCAGCGTCTATGAGGCCTCTCTGGTGACAGTCCAGCGGTCTACAACGAGATGAGAGGGCTTTGGGGAGGAGACGCCCACTGAGGGCTTCTCTGAGACGCGAGGACACGGACGACGACGAGACGAAGAGCAAGAAGACGCCAACGACAAGCTCCTGCCTTGCGGACGATGGCGACGGCAATACGGCACCGCAGGGAGGTGCTCCTCACCCCCTAGTAGTGGGAATGGAACGCCGGAACACACCCGCATGCTCCACGCCATCTCCACTAGCGACGAGGGCCACCGGAGGCGACGGCGGCGACGACAAGGAAGACCGGCGACAACTCCCTGAACGCGCTCACTCACTTTGAACCCAAGAGAAAAGAAGAAGAAGAAGAAGCGAGAAGAAGGAGAAGGAAGAAGCAGCGGTGGCGAGGAGGGAGAAGGGGAAACCCTAGGAGTCCGTGAGCTTGTAAATGGGGGGGGCAAAACGGCACCGGCCTCGGCGTTCGTGAGCCCCTCATGGAGACACGACACGCACACTCTCTGCTCTCTCTCTGCTCCTAACTGATAGAGGAGGATGAGGCAGGTAGACGTTTGCTACCTGGTTGGGCCGCGTATGGGAATTGGAGGCCCAACACCCTCTCTCAAAAGAAAAACAAACAGACAAACAGGGTTTTCATTTTAGAATAATAATAAAAGTTAAAACCCTCCAGAGGAAAAGAAAAGGGGTTTGGTATAAAACAAAAATACCTTGCCTGAGCAAATAATATGCCCCATTTAAATAAAATGAAGAGATGATTTGTGGAACAAATTTTTTAAATACTTCTAAATATGAACAACCCATGTTATTTAGCAAAACCCCATGAGCCCAAGTTCAAACATCATAGAGAGCAAGACACACAAGCTCAAAATAATATTTCCTACAACTTGAACATTTTTAACAGATTTATAGAGCAAGTTAAATCTGTTGAAGAAAAACAAAAGGAGTAAAAGGCTTAGGTTAAGATTCTAAAATAAGTGGAAGGAGAGGAGTTAAAGCCCACACATGCACACTACCACAAAACACACAAGAGCTACTCACACCTCTCAACAAGATCACATGGAAGCACACCACATTTGTATTATGCATGACATGATGATGAATGACATGATGCATGATGCATAAGACAACGACATGGCAAAGGAGCAAACTCAATTCATTTATCACATGGCACACGGGTCCACATAGGTTACATGGCCATAAAAGGCAGGGGCAGCACTTGGGCTGTCACAGGGTTCTCTTTGAAAAACAAGCAAATGTGTCTCGCCATGTCTGTAGCCCCCGAGTCTTAAGTTTGACTTGAAGAGGCGGCTTGAGAATCTCCACTGAAGGTTGAGGTTGACCGTGGCAGGTTATAGATGATCCCGTATGAATTGTTGCAGTAATCCGGTCAATGGTTCGTCCAGGCTGGGTATTGAAGTTAACCAAACTGCAGTGGCGGCAACTTGCGTGCCCGTCCATTTGGGTGGCTTGTACAGGCGAGCACCGTACTGATATGTTGATGTAGATCACACCGTGGGCGGCGTCTTGCGTGCGTCCGTTGGGCGGCTCGTATAGGCCCGACACCAGTATGTCAATGTAGATTGGACCGCAGGGCTGCGACCTAGAACCGTCAGTTGGGTGGCTCGTACTGGTGTATGCAGCCCTTGGCGTATTGATGTAGACGTAGGAGTCCACTGCGACATTTGTAGACGGCGCGGTCGCGAGAGACAGCCGCGGCATTGTAAGTCGGTGGGGTCTCGTGAGACCGCCGTGGCGTTGTTGGTGAAAACCATACCGCGGATATGGCGGCTTGCCGCGTCTGTTGGGCGACTCATACTCGCGGGTGAGCATGCAGTACCTGTGAGTTGATGTAGACCATTCGGGGGGGGCAATGACTCGCGCGCATCCGTTGAGCACTCGATTCGGACGAACACCGGTACAGAATGATGCTAGCGTGTGTAAAGCCACTTGAGTAATTAACCTGCGTAAAAATATTACCGGCCAAAGTAATTGTTCTTAGATAAAACATATGCTGAAACAATAGATAAGATAAATATCACCTAATATTTTTGTCAGACGAATGTGACGGAGCAAACCGAGTTTAGACATGCATATCGATCTGTTGTCTTCTTCTTCTTTGCTGCTGGACCAAAGCACATAGGTTATAGGGTAGTGAACCCTGAATATTTTGGGATGTGGTTGAGTGGAGGCAGCTCGGGGCAGCAAGGGCAGCACCAGCGAAAGCAACGGGCCGACTTGGAAGGGCAGCCTCAGCGAAGGCAACAAGCCAGCTCGCAGACGGGCGACTCGGTGCACGAGGGATCGCCGGAGGCTACGGCGGTTTGGCCAGCATGATAGAGCCGGACAGGAGCGGTAGAGCTAGAGGTCGCGACCCGCGGCAAGTGCCGGAGGCCGCGGCAAAAACTGGCCGGTGCGGCAGCCTAATGGGTTGGCTCGCCAACAAGATCGGAGGTGCGTGCGGCTCATGCGGGACGGCTCGGAGACACCGGCATTTCAGTGGTTGAGGCACGGTGGCGGCTGGCCATGGCAATGGCGGTGGAAGCACGGTGAGGCCGGGGCAGTGGCCGTCAGGTGCACTAAGCCGGCCGGCAGCTCGTAGTAGGCGGCAGCTTGAAACCATGGTGGAGGAAAGGGCCGGCCTGAGTCAAGGGGAAATTGCGGCTCAAGGCGCGCGAGGTGGAGGCCGGGGCAGCCAGAAGCGGCGGAACAGTGAGTCACCGGACAATGGCGGTGTGACAATGGAGGTGAGTAGGTGAGGCACGGTAGCAACAACGCGGGCAGTGGGGTGGAGGTGAGGCGGCCTCGGCATGGCGGACGGGTGAGGTTGCAGAGTCAAGGCGTACGATCGTTGGAGGCAAAGCGTGTGCGACGGCTGGCTCGAGGCCGCATAGATGCGTGAGTAGGCGCCGGACGGGGTGGAAGCAAGGGCCGGCTCGAAGCTATTCTTGCGGCGGCTTGAAAAGCGAGCGGGCGAGGGTAATCGATCTGACTAGGCGACCTGCGCGGGCACGCAAGTGCATTGGTCGGGGTGAGGCGCGAACCTAGGTTGGCTCGGGGTCAGGCGCAACAGGCAGTGAAGGCAACGCATGGTGGCGACGCAGGCCATGCACAACAGCTGCGGGAGGCGGAGCCATGTTGGAGGCAGGCTCGCATACGGCGGCAGCTCAGCTGGCAGCCGGCTCAAACCTAGTCGTGTAAGCGAGGCGTACACGTAGAGAGTTGTGGCGGAGCGGAACAGCGAGCGGGGCGAGGCCAAGGCTAAGACGGCCACGACGGGTAGGCGGGGTGTGTCCAAGGCGAGGCGGAGATGAGGAGTTTCGGGCGAGCAAGCACAGAGGCCCGGTTATGTTCGGATTTGACCCAGGTCGTGCTTGGAGCTGGAGACATCTTTTTCTTTGCTTTCTCCTCCGTGTTTCAATTTTTGTGTAGACCGCTAGCAGTACTACTACTTGTCTGATTTGAAGCTTCCTTCTGTGATTGATCTGATCTTCAAAAGTTCATAACTTTATCCAGGTTGATCTTGACATGCAGTGATTCGTTCATGTGAGATTGATCCCTGTAGAATTTTCTTCATCCGGCGTGAATTTTTCAATCCTCGGGGGAGATCCTTGGGCAAGATCCTTGGGTAAATCCCTCCAAAAGCTGGCACTGCGGCGGCTCGAGGCGCGTTGGAAATAAGCGCCATGGCGTCTTGTAGATAAGGTTGTGCCGGAGACGGGTGACGGCTCTTGATCTTAACTGATGAATTTGATGAATATTCTCCCACGCTGGCTGTGGCAGATCTAGCAGGTTATAGGCTTCTCGATCCCTAGGGGAGATTCCTTCAAGAACACAACACCACCATGCATAGGCCCCACGGTGGGCGCCAACTGTCGTGGATTTGTCACGACAGATGTGCGGGTGAACGGACTTAGGTTTGGGATGATCGCAACTATGTGGCCGCTTGAGAGGGGTTGGTCGGAATCGAGAGACGCGAGTTTACCCAGGTTCGGCCCCTCCGATGGAGGTAAAAGCCTACGTCCTTCTTGTCTTGTATTGATGATGATGATGATGGTGGTCTCTGTTACAAGGCTGCGGAATCGCTACCTCTAATCTTGAGTGTCTCTAATTGTCTATCTCTCATGACTTGAACTTGTCTAAGACATGTCTATTGAGACGTCTAAAAACTTGACCCTCTCGCGGTGACCCGCCCCTCCTTATATAAGTTGAAGGGGTGGCCTACATGTAGAGTCTAAGTTGGATTGGGACTTAACTGATTATGCCTTCCCATCGTGGGCTTCTCTTCATGGGCCTCTAGGTCCCGACGGCTTAACCGGGCGCTTAACCCAGGGCTTATCTTCATGGCATGAGTCCCCGCTGCTTAACCGGGTGGCTTAACCCAGGGCTTATCTTCATGGGCTTCTGAGTCCCCGCGGCTTAACCAGGCGGTTTAACCCAGGACTTATCTTCATGGGCTTCCGAGTCACCGTGGCTTAACCGGGCGGCTTAACCCAGTGCTTATCTTCAATACTCATCTCCAGAGACTAATCTCTAGGACTTAACCGTCTCACGGGTCATAACTGTCAGCCAGGTCATAACCTCCGCCGGCTTAGCACTGTTTGCCGGCTTAGAAACTGTTTGCCAGCTTAGAACTTGTCTGTCAGCTTAGAACTGTTTGCCGGATTAGAAACTATTTACCGTCTTAGAAATTGTTTTCCGTCTTAGAAATATCTCCGGGTCATACCACGGGGTATATCCCCGACAACTTCTATATTCTCTGAGTTTTGTGAAAGGATTGTTGAGGTTTTCATCGATGATTTTTTTGTTTACAGAACTTCTTTTGATGATTGTTTGAGCAACCTTGATCGAGTTTTGCAGAGATGTCAAGAAACTAATCTTATCTTGAATTGGGAGAAGTGCCACTTTATGGTGAATGAAGGCATTGTCTTGGGACATAAAATTTCCTAAAGAGGTATTGAAGTTGACAAGGCTAAAGTTGATGCTATTGAAAAATCTCGTGTCCTACGGATATCAGAGGTATAAGAAGTTTCCTTGGTCATGTTGGTTTCTATAGGAGATTTATTAAAGGCTTCTCTATGATTTCTAGGCCGCTTACTAATCTCTTGCAAAGAGATGTTCCATTCATTTTTGATGATGATTGTGTAGAAGCTTTTGAAATTCTTAAGAATGCCTTGATTTCTGCACCTGTTGTTCAACCTCCTGATTCGAACCTACCCTTTGAAATTATGTGTGATGCTAGTGATTATGCCATTGGTGTTGTCCTAGGACAAAGAGTTGATAAGAAATTAAATGTTATTCATTATGCTGGAAAAACTCTAGACAGTGCTCAAAGAAACTATGCTACCACAGAAAAAGAATTCTTAGCAGTTGTGTTCGCTTGTGATAAGTATAGACCCTATATTGTTCATTCTAATGTAACTGTTCACAATAATCATGCTGCTATTAAATATCTTACGGAAAATAAAGATGTTATACCTAGACTTATCAGGTGGGTTCTTCTTCTACAAGAATTTGATTTGCATATTGTTGATAGAAAGGGTGCTGATAACCCCGTAGCAGATAACTTATCTAGGTTAGAGAATGTCCTTGATGACCCACTACCTATTGATGATAGCTTTCCTCATGAACAATTGTGTATCATAAATGCTTCTCGTAATGCCCCTTGGTATGCTAATTATGCTAATTACATTGTCACTAAATTTATACCGCCTAGTTCCACATACCAACAAAAGAAAAAGTCCGTCTATGATTTAAGACATTACTTCTAGAATGACCCACACCTTTATAAAGAAGGAGTAGATGGTGTTATTAGATTTTGTGTACCTGAGCATGAACAGGAACGGGTCCAGGCCTATAAGAATGTCAAGTTGTTTAAAGAAAAATTTAAGAGATGGCATGATAAAAGGATACAAAAGCGTGAATTCAATGTAGGTGATCATGTCTTGCTATAAAATTCTCGGTTGAGATTTTTTGCAAGAAAACTTCTCTCCAAATAGGAAGGGCCTTACATCGTCGAGGAAGTATATCATTCCGGTGCCATCAAGATCAATAACGCCGAAGGCACAAATCCGAAGGTGGTAAACGAACAAAGAATCAAACATTATAGCTCCGGTAGTCCCATAAATGTTGAAACCAATATTATTAACACCGTAACTCTGGAGGAGTATATTTGGTAGACCTACCGGAACGTTTCAGACTCCAAAAAGGAATAGGTATGTGGTACGGTAAGTAAACTGACTCCAAAACTTTCCCAATAGCAATTTTACATGGTTTTGCAATATTTAAAAAATTAGGAAAATGAACACTAGTCCGAAGGACGCACGGGGAAGCAACAAGCCTGCTAGGCGCGTGTCGATGTCAAAATTAGCGGATCTCGGCTAAGGGGTCCCGAACAGTGAGACTAGAATCGACGGTAAGAGGATATCAAGGGGACATGGATTTACCCAAGTACTGGCCCTCCTATGGAGCTAATACCCTATGTCCTTCTTGGTTGTATTAATGATGTGGGGGGTTACATAGTCGAACTACCTCGAGATTGAATAGCTAACCCTAGATGAGTTGTCTTATATCTATACCCTAAAACCCTCCAGCTTATATAGATGCCGAGGATGCCTAGGGTTTGCACATAGGTGGTTACATGCCGAAGACATAAGCATGCCTATTTACTACTTCAATCGTGGAGCGCAAGCCGTGCTTCCTGAAGCTTCCATCTTGGAGACTGGGCCTTCAAGTCTTCCAGTGTTCGGTAAGTGGCCCATATAGTCCGGCCCATAAACAATAGGTCGGCTATTTGAGGACTCCCTAATCTAGGACTCCCTCCGTAGGCCTCGAACTTGCCGCCAATGCCAAGGGTCTTCATCTCCCATTGCTTTGCGAACCGAGTCTTTGGCCTGCGAGGTTAGTTCCTTCCCGCCAAACCATAGTTTACCCTCCGATGATAGGCAATTTCCCGCATAGTGGAACATCCGAATACAGCAAATTGATTGGCCTTGAAGGCAAAATGCCAGGGGGTAACTAATGTTCCTGTGATGACCTCTCTGACGAAAGTCTATGGCCCACCACGACCGCTAGGCTAGTTGCATAGACTCAATTCGCAGTTCGAGGCCGTTTTAATCATCATGATCTATCAATATACCGATCGTGTCCCCTTTTATACGGGATATACTTAATCACGCGCATGCAAAGGCTCACATGTGTCAGGAAGTGGATGGATTCACGGCGCAGCAGGGGGAGTCCAAATCGATAGGACTCATAAAAAGAGGAGGAAAACCCCAAAGGCTATTCACGCTCTCCATTCGACTTCTCCAGCTCCCATTCCATTGCACCACCAAAGCATAGATCTAGGTCTTGTCGACCCCACCTACGAGCTCATCAATGGCGAGCTCCAACGGCCAATGGGAAGCTTCCACGGCCACCGACCGGGATATTGTCGACCTCAAGAAGGCCGATACGTCCCCGCCAACATCCCCCACCACGCAGCGGAGGAGGGCCAAGTGATCCCCGCCCCCAAGCCAGGTGAAAGGGTGGTGTTCATCCCCCACTTCACGAGGGGGCTGAGCTTTCCTCTCCACACCTTCGTCAGGGGGTTGATGTTCTTCTATGGCCTCAACTTCCACGACCTCCTACCGCACTCCATATTGCACATCGCGGTGTTCATCCTCGTCTGCGAGGCCTTCCTGTGCATCGAGCCACACTTTGGGCTCTGGCTGTAGCTGTTCAACATCAAGCCTAAGTGCGTCGGTGGCAAGCATGCAGATTGCAGCGGGGCCGTAACCGGCAAGCTCACCCGGGTCGGGTGGCCGTCGGGCACCCTCATCGACACCATCAAGGGGAGGCAAAAGGAGTGGTTCTACATCACCGAACCACAAGAAGAGGGTCAGCACCCCTCTGCTACATTCATATCCGTTCCCCCCACCAGACTAGCTTCACGGCTCAAAAAGGGCCTTGTCTGGGGACCGGGCGAGGAGGCGAGCGACCTGCATAAGCGCATTCGCTACATGGTAGAGGAGGGCACCAAGTTGACGAATGTGTTCCAGGTGATGCTCCGAAGACACATCCTTCCCTACCAGCGCCGGGACACCCCTTGTGGGCTCGTGAACTCAAAGCCGACCCTACAGTCGGGAATCTCTTTCGAACTACGCATGAGAAGTTGTGGAAGGTGCTCTTCAAATCACCAAAGAGCTGGCCATGCAAGGAGGAGGACAAGGGTCTACACGCTGCCAAGCCCGATTCCGAGGTACGATACACCCCAGCTTGGCTGGCTTTATTTCATAAAAGATTTTTATAATCCCTTAACTGATTTTTCTTTGCAGAGATGGCTGAAGAAAGTCGTCAACATTAATAGTTCGGCGCTTCAGCCCGAAGATGAGAGGACCAGGCTGTTAGCCAAAATGCTCGTGGTAAAACCTTACGAGGCTCTCACAAAGAAAGAGAAGAAGAAGAAACCAAGCCAGGCCAGCATCCTCATCAGGAACCAGCATGATGCCGCATCCGAGGATACCCTTGCCTCCTCAAATCAGGAGGTTGAGGAGGAGTAAGAGGAAGAAGAGGAGGAGGAGGCCGAGGTCGATGGCAAGGGGGGCGGATCTCCCCATGCCAAGAAGAGAGCGGCATCTTCGGACGCCCCGGAGCATGTTCCTTCTCCTGCCCACAAGAGGGCGCGGCACACATGGGTGGTTCTGTGCGACGATAGTTCGGAATCGGGCACCACATGCGAAGACCTCGAGAAGGTTCCACGAAGGAGCCTACGGGTCAAGCCCCCCCCCCAAAAAAAGGTTAGGATCTGTAGGCCCTCCTGTTTATTAGGAACAAATTTCCAGTTTGCTAACATGCAGGTTATTGGCCTTGAAGCACCCCGCACATTATCCCCAACGAGGTGATATCGGACGAGGAGACCCCACCCGCCGAACTGGCGGAGAGCGGGGATGCCTCGCAACCCACCACTCCAGGCGCCCCGGGGGACGTCGTGGAGGTGCCGTCCCAGCACACTCCAATGGAGGCGGACACCGGTGGCTAGGGAGATTGTACTGTGGCCGAGGCTAACGCCTCGACCACTAAACACCGGGGAGCAACACCCCGCCCGGATACCGAGGAGGCCGGAGAAGCGGGCGCTCAATCCCCTTCGAGAACATCTCCGGAGCACACTATGCCTCCGGAGGCACCGGTCCAATCCCCGATGGGTGATCGGGGAATCCGATCATCCCTGGCTCCACCGACCAATAGGTGGTCGGTCATGGAGGATACTCTATCCAGCGGCTCCATCGGGTGCGGTACTACACAACATCCAGTCCATTGTCAACGGACTGAAGGAGGCCTTCAAAGGTCTCCTTACGGGTTTTCAAGTAAGTCACCCGATGTGTTTATTTGCAAAGATTTTATTTATTCACATTATATACATGGCAGCCCTTGAGCCCTAGGCAAGGTGAAGAAGCTCACCTAGGGGTCACATCTGAATCTGATACCGAACTAGATGCACTTTAAGTGTCTGACATGTTAGAATAAATCGGCATATGATCAGATTGTTTATAATTCGGGAATTGAGAGCCCATGTAATTTATTAACTGTGTCTATAATGCAGGCTTCGTCATCGACGGTGGCCATAAATGGCGCCGAGCTAGAAGAGCTAAATCGGAACCTGAAGCGCTTCGAAGATGAAGTGGAGGCCCTAAATTGAAGGCTCGACGAGGCTCAACGTATGTCAAAACAGAATTCGAATACCTTTGTTTAAGCTCTATCATCCGAATATTGTCAAATGCAACTTCTTCACATTGTATAATGCACACGCAGTCTTGGCCAAGGAGATGGAGAGGCTTAAGGCTGAGCTCCAGCGTGCGAAGAACAAAATGGCCGCCAAGAGGGCGACTACTAAGGAAACGACTGTCGCTGTTTCCGTCATGCGGGCCTTGGAGCAGAAGAATAAGGCAACCTCGGCCGAACTGTCCACTATGAAAACCGAACTCCAAAAGGAGCAGATGAACAGGCGGTTCTAAGAGGAGCAAGTGCGCCAGGCCAAGGAAATAGCAAATGGTAAGCCATACTCACTAAAGTGTGTATTGGGGATAGCAAATTCACATTGCTTACCTGGGTGTGGCGATCCTCAAGCGCATCCTCCGATCTCTAGAAGAGCGTGGCGGACACCAATCAGCTGTTCGCCTCACGGGGAGAAGGAGATGAAGCTCGGCTATTCTCGACACAATTTGGAGTCCCCGAGCTTCCTCTCTTCTGGTGGAGCAGCTGAAACAGCTGATGGAGTTGCACCAGATGGCGGAGCCAGCCATGAAGGACCTCTACATCCACTGATGGCCTGGCGAGCCACTACAAAAGCGGCTACTCCGGCCTAGTGCAAAGGTTGATCACTGCTTCGCCCCGCCTTGACACCGTCAAGTGCTCCTCCTGTATCGAAGGAGTCCTGATGGCCCTTGCCAAGGCCAAAGTGCACTGGCCGGGACCAAATCCGATGAAGGTAGCCACCAACCCGCCGCCACTCGGGAAGGAGCATCGACGCCCCAAACTATTGTTTGATGGAGTGATGGAGAGTGTTCAGGAGATAGCGTCACACTGTTCAGGTGATAAATTGTTTGAATGAGCTATAACGTGTCCGAAGACTTGCCCAGACTTTTAATGATATTAGTATTTGTTCTTATATGGTTTTGTATTCCTTTATAACTCCTATGTGGTTGTTTAATACTGAAAGATGTGAGTCGTCAGCTTCAGCCCCCACGTAGATACTACATGGGGTGTCTATGCCAATGCACTATGTCCCTTATCCATATTATCGAAACCCGAAGGCAGTACAGTGTGGCAGACTAGGCAATATGACTATAGTGCTTTACTTCTTTCACTTAGCTGTAGGGGCACAAAAAGGACTACATGAAGCGTATGATTAGCCACCAGAGTGTTGTGATGTTCGGACGAACCATGTCCAAAGCCGGTATCACAATGTCTGCATAAAGGGCAAGTTCGTCGTATAACACGGAATAACCGCTTACGAGGGTTGAAGTATAACACTTCCCGCTTGGGGTTCCCATATCGGATCATACATACTATGACAGTCCGTTTTCAGCTTTCTCCCCTGAGGTGCTTGACCAGACTATCTGGAAGAACAATCGCAGGGGTGCTCCCTTTTCCCTTTTAGCCGAACAAGAGGAACATAAAGGGGAAAGCACATGAGCCAGGCAACCCAACTTATTGACCAAAGACACAGTTCGGAACCGATGCATATAAAGTGAACGCCAAGAGGCTGAACACATGATAGATAAGGCGATTTGTGTATGAACTTGAGCCCCCGGTCTATTAGCAGGTTACCTCGCGTCATACCAAACAGGTTCACGATAAGAGGAAGGGTGGAGAAAAAATATGCACCAAGAAAGGACAGATGAGGCGAACTTGCACCACACAATTTTGCATTATCTCAACAACTCTTAAACTGAGATTGCCGAAGCAACTGTTTATAGGTATGTGAAAGAAATAAAAAAGTACAGGAGTTAGTGTTCGGCAGGCAGATTCCCCAACAAAATCTTGAGAGGCTGCCAAATTGTAGGTGAGATTTACGTTATAGGCAGGCTCTAGTAGGAATGCCTGTGTTTTGTCCGAAGACGTGTTGATGCTAGCAGTTTGGGCCAGCTACACATGGAATCTTAAGTGCAAAGTTGTGCCTCCTTGGCACATACTTTGCTGGTCCTGAGGTTGTGTGGTGGGGATGAGTCCCTATAGAGGGCAGGAGGAAGGATCTGAGTTTTCGGTTTGGAGCCAAACTCGCTTCCCAGCCTTTCGTGCCTTTATGGTGGATGTCAGAACTTGCCGATCTTCTTTGTAGCTAGATTCGGCCGCTAAGGCCAATGCATGTTCCTCAGTTCTAAGGGAGCGCTCTGTATTGCCATTGACAGTAATGACCCCCTTGGGGCCCAACATCTTGAGCTTGAGGTATGTGTAGTGTGGGACCATGTTGAAACATGTAAAACGTTGTCCTACCAAGCAGCGCATGATAGCTGCTACAGAAGGGCACAATGTCGAACATCAAGTCTTCGTTGCGAAAGTTATCGGGCCAGCCGAACACAACTTCCAGAGTTACGGAACCCGTGCATTGGGACTCAATGCCCGAGATCCCTCCTTTGAAGGTAGTGCTGTTGGGTTTGATCCTTGACGAATCTATGCCCATCTTTTTTACCGTATCTGAGTAAATTAGGTTTAGGCTACTTCCTCCATCCATTAGGACTTTTGTGAGGTGACACCCATCTATGTGGAGTCTAGGACGAGGGCCGTCGTACCCCCATGGTCGATACTGGTCGGATGATCCCGCCGATCAAAGGTGATTAGGTATGCCGACTATGGGTTGTACTTCGGGGCTATGGGTTCCACAACGTAGACCTACCGAAGGGCGCGCTTCCTCTCCTTCTTCGGTATATGGGTGGCGTATATCATGTTCCCGTTTTCACTTCGGGAGGGAATTTCTTCTGTCCGCCACCAATTGGACCCCAAGGCTCATCCTCGACTTCGCTGTAAGAGATTTTTCCTTGGTCTTAGGGTGGTATCTTGCCGGCCTGTTTAAACACCCAGCTGTTGCGGTGTGTGTAGTTGGCAGGATTTTCTGAAGTCCCATGGATTTGGCAAGGCCTTTCCATGATGTTCTACAGCTAGGTGGGTCCGTCACGATTGCCTTTAGGTGGCTTCTTCCGCTACCCAAGTTGGGAGTTGCGGAATCCGGCGTTTTAAGTCGTATCATCGGCATCACTATTATTGTGTTGGCGCTTATTCTTATTATGCTTTGGTTTTGAGTTGCCATCCCGGGCCTCAGATGCCATGGGATCTTTGGAATTGTGGCTGCGTCTTGCCAACTAATTGTCTTCGCCCACGCAAAAGGGGGTCATGAGGGAGGTAAGGGCGAACATGGTCCGAGGCTTGTCCTAGCCTAGCTGGCGGGCCAGCCATTCATCCCGAATATTCTGCCGGAAGGAGGCTATGGCCTCAGCATCTGGACAGTCGACGATTTGGTTCTTCTAAGAACGGATTCTAGAGAGCCGACTCGTCGGTCTTCTGGTCGATGTTGTGTGCCGAGTAGGCCCCTTAAGCTTAAGAGGAAGGTATTTGATGGTATGGAGATCGTCTCCTCATGCCATGTGGATATGGAGGAGGAAGTCCTCGATCCATACGGCTGGGTCAGTGGTCCCATCACACTGTTATATATTCACGGGTTTAAACCCTTCGGGGAACTGATACCGTATTATCTCATCTGTGGAGCACAGTGGGTTAGTAGTGCCTCTGACCCGTGCTATGTCGCACCTGTATTAAGCGTTTGTATGGGGCCGGTTGCGATCCCAGACTCTGTTGTTTTGGTCGAACCATGGTTTGTATCCGCCCCGACTATTGGACAAGAACTCTCTAGATCCATAGATGGATCTTGTGCGGCCTGCTCTACGATCCAGGTCATCTCGCAGGTCGAACCTATCATTGGGCTCTAATAGCTCCTTAACCCATCTTCGGGGCACTGCGAGGTATATAACGGGTGTCAGTCATCCTGTCCCGACCAAGAGGGGGGCAGTCCATCTTGTCATATGGACTACGGTTTGGAGACGGAGTATCAGTGAGTTCATCATCATATTTGCGGCAACAACCTTCTCCAAGGGTAGCTTTTGGGATGGTTTGACAGGCCCGTGCCATATACTTCCTCGGCTGACGGGAATTTCGTCCATCGATCATTAAGGTCATCTTGTTCGGCTTTGAGCTGCCGTTCTTTAGCCTTTAGGCTACGGGCCTTTGCTATGAGCCGTTGCCTGATTTCTTCCTGATCTTCAAGGTTATCAGGGATGTACAAGTCATCGGCTTCCGATATATCTTCCTTATCGACAAGGGGGAAGGTAATCATCGGCCTCAGACTCGTTGACGCTATTGGGGTTGTTTTGGTCCTCAGGCCCTTCCGGACCCTCTAACTGGTGCTCGGGGATATCAGGATTGCCATGAATAGCGGGGGTATTACCATCCCCATTGCTGACAATAGATTTTCTTCCTTTTTTTTCTTTTGGACCGCTTATGCGACTTCCGGTGCCTTGATGGTGCATCACTCGGTTTGTCGCCGCCGTTGTGAGGCGTGTTGTCGCCTTTGGTGGCATGAGTATCTACCATGCAGATGTCGTACGTGGACGTGGCGGCCCAACTCCCGGTGTTAATGAGGGTGGGAGCACGGTCCTATTCATCCATGTATTCTACCTCCTCGGAGGCATAGTTCAGCATGTCGGTCAAATCCTCGACAGTGGCTATCAAGTGGGTGGTGGGTGGGTCAAAAAATTCGTCCCGGCCCGTACCATAACTGAACCGAGCATAGATCAGGGCTGGATCGTCGGTGATCTTCATTGACGAGAATTGATCCAAGGCCTCGTCGACCACTAAGGTCCCGATCGGATCCAGCCGTTGGGAACTCGTGGAGTTAACCTCTAGGACGTCTAGACATGGGAAGTGTTCCACAAGAACACGTGTCCAGTCATCTGAATGGCCGAACCGGGATAAGAGATCAGCTCATCGCCATGTGTGACCCCATCGACATGTCTGAAGAAGGGGCTCAATGTTAAAATGCCTCACAATCCTCGGAGGCTACAGGCGAAGTTGCGAGCCTGATTAATGTCAAGTCACCCCGAGAGTCGATAGAGAACAAAGTTTCCAAATCTGACCTTTCTATCAAGGAGAAGCTATCAGCGCTGCCTAGATGGCCAGCGGAATCAGCATGCAGCACAACGCTGCCGACGATGAAGATCTCTCCCGGGACAAAATCGTCCATGTTGCGGACCTCTTCGTTGATGACAAGGCAAGGCGTTGATTCCATGTCACTCATAGAGCAACTCTCAATGAAAGCACAAATGTCGATGTCAAAACCGGCGGAACTCGGGTAGGGGGTCCCAAACTGTGAGACTTGAATCGATGGTAACACGAGACAAAGGGGACACGGATTTACCCAGGTTCGGGCCGTACTATGGAGGTAATACCCTATGTCCTGCTTGGTTGTATTTATGATGTGGGGGGTTATAGAGTTGATCTATCTCGAGATCGAATAGCTAACCCTAGATGAGTTTTCCTATATCTATACCCTAAAACCCTCCGACTTATATAGATACCGAGGATGCCTAGGGTTTACACATAGTCGGTTACATGCCGAAGAGATAAACATGCTATTTACTACATCAAACATCGAGCACAAGCCGTTCTTCCCGAAGCTTCCATCTTGGAGACTGGGCCTTCAAATCTTCCAGTGTTCGGTAAGTGGCCCATATAGTTCGTCCCATAAACATTAGGTCGGCTACCGAGGAACCCCTAATCCAGGACTCCCTCAGCACGGCCACCCCCTGGCCGTGCCTAGGGGGCTTGTCACCACTCCATGCGCCCTTCGGACTCCGTTTTCTTCTGGTACACCCCTTCGGGTCTACAAAAATGCATTATATAATCTCTCGAAGGATTTGACTTTCGTATCACGACAATACCTCATGTTTTCGTTTTGAGCTGTTCCTACAGCAGATTTAGAGCAAGATGTCTTCGCAAGAGTTGACCGGGGAGAGTCGTGTTTCTCACCCGACATAGGAGCCCGAAGCATACATTGAAGCTAACCACTTTGGGCGAACCACGGAGAAGGATATGGAGGCCGACTTAAAAAGGGTGGATGCCATGGAGGAATACCAAGAAGTCAACTCTCATCCACAACCTGGAGCCATGTTGGAGGAACTTCTGAGCTCAGCAATCCCGAATTCGGTCATTCCTCCCAATGCTAAATTTCTTACTTATGAAAACTTGAAAAAGAGTGTTGTCTTTTCACCCGCAGCAATGAAATATCCATGGATGAAGGGATCTCTAACCGTCAATGGAAGACTGCACAAGGAAGTAATGGATCTCAGGTAGCAAAATAATAAGCTTGAAAAAGAGAATCGCATTGTGAAGGATATCATCGCCAAGAACATCGCACCATCACCTCCTAATAAGGACATCTGAGCACATGGGTATGGGCACTCCCCTTGGCTTGTGCCAAGATTGGGGGAGGTGGCCCGGTAGCGTATCACCAACACACCTTTTTCCTTTTTGTTGTTTTTCTTAGTTCGATCCTTTTTTATTTTGTTTTGATCTAGTAGAATAAAATTGTAGTATGACCTACCTTTTTAGTTTTTGCTTTTGCTCCCCTTATGTAAGCAAATCCAAGAGTTATATAATAAAAAGTAGTTTTGATGAGAGGGCTTTGCTAGATTACTATGCCCTTGAGAGTAATGAATAAAGAATAATAGAATAAAAGCAAAGAGTATACATAATGATCTTATTATTGGTTTCTACTTTAGGTGCATCGCATGCGAATTAAAATTTCCTACACACAGAAGAACCAAGAACGTGCTACGGAAATGGATCACAGATCATTACCACTAGACGTGCAGTGTCGTGCAGCGGAAGTAGATTGGGTAGCGCGTTCGTGTGGTCCATCTCCTCCTCGTCCAATCTCCCTCGAACAGCCATTCCGATCTCCCTCGCACAACCGGTCACCGGATCCCACGTACAGGTTCGCCAAAGCGGCGCAAGTGCACCGCCTCTAACGATATCCGCACGTGCTGGAGGAACACCCTGTGGTGGACTGCTAGGTCCGATCACACGGTCGGCGGCGACGAGTGGAGGTGGCTAGTTGCAACTCATGCAAATCCCTAATGACGGCACCGAAGCGATCAACCGGATGGGTGTGTCGCACCTCCACTATATATAGGCATCCAGCACAGGCTCAACTCTTGGTCCTCGCACGGATCCTAATGTCCATGTGTTCCTTCCCTTAAGTGTGTGACCCTTTAGGTTCTCGTCCACTTGGTCACGAGTCAGATCACATCTGACTCGATTGGTCGGTAGCGGCCTCTAGCAAGACGTGCCGACTCCAAGTTTCCGAGGAAGCTGGTTAGGCGAACCTGTACTTCACACTTTTGTTCCCTTTGCCACACGATATATGTTGTCATGCACAAGGCGACATGGTCATCCTTGTTGCAGCACGACCTCTTTCTCGTTCCGGTGAATCCGACCAACACTTCAGATTATCTCATAATCCTCATCGCATGGCCATGCCTATCCAGGTCGGATCACCCGAGGGGCCCAGAGTATATCTCTCCTGATCGGAGGGGCAAATCCCATCTTGCTCGACCATGTGTCGCATCATGGGTCTGGACAAGCCTGAAACCTACCTTTGTAACTACCCAGTCGCGGAGTAGCATTTGGTCGGCCCAAAGCAAGTCTTTCACCATCCCGAGTACATGCGCCAGCTCAGGTCTTAGGACATAGAACGTGTGTTGTACTAGAGACTCAAAAATGACCTATCGTTGCGTCTCATAGTTGGGTCTATCCAACTCAGACCTTATCTCGACTCGGATCTGACTATGTTGAATCCGACCAGAACTTTGTGAGTCCAGATTATCTGGCTAGCATCCAATGCTACATGGTCAGTGAGACCGGACCATCCACTATGTCGTATGCTAGTCTAACTGGCTACACGTCCACACGACCCTTTCAACTAGGGACCGTTTAGGACAGTCATCATACAATGCATAGTCTCACAAACAAGCCACATACTTGTTAATACACATCAATGATAATGTCCAAGGACTATATTTATTCATAAACACATTGGAAATATCATCATACATGATTGCCTCTAGGGCATATCTCCAACACTTATGGGCAGTGATGACTTCACATATACAAGGTATGTCGATTGAAATTTGTTGGGAGTTAACAAACATAGTAATTGGTCATTGGTGCAATTTAAAAGGAAGTGATAAAGAAAGAGAGATTCACATATAAATATATTATCTTGGACATCTTTTATGATTGTGACCACTCATTAAAATATTACGTGCCAAGAAGTTTATGTTGGTCAAGGAAGACAACTAATGGGTTATGTTTGCTTGCCTCCGGATAGAAGTTATATGGTTGTAGATCCTACAACATATAGTGCTTGCATCCACCTCATATTAGCCAAAACTTCCTCACCAAGTAGAGAAACTACTTCTGCATCCAAACACCTGAACCCAGTTTTGCCATGAGAGTCCACCATACCTACCTATGGATTGAATAAGACCCTTCAAGTAAGTTGTCACTGTGCAAAAGGCAATAAAACTTGCTCCTAAATATATGTGTAATCTTTTATTGTAAGGGAAATAAGTGTTGTATGAACTTGTGATAGTAAAGAAATAAAAGCGTCAGACTGCATAATAAAGGTTGCTATCACAAAGGGCAATTAAACGCGGCGTTCCTCTACACTAAAGGTTTGTGCATCCCGAAACAAAAAGTGCATGACAACCTCTTCTTCCCTCCGCGAAGGGTCTATTTGTTACTTCTACTTTTTAAGTACTTACCTTTATGCAAGAGTCATGGTGATGCTCACAACTTCCTATATTTCGTTTCTCTCTTGGCATGCATTATGTGTTGGGGAATGATCCAGACATATATACCCACTCGGATGTGGGTGATCATGAGTTATTATTGTTGACATCACCCTTGAGGTAAATAGTCGGGAGGCAAAACTATAAGCCCCTATATTTGTATGTGCCTGATTGAAGCTTTGATCTGACGAGTACCACGTGAGTGTTATCAATTGTGAAAGACTAAAAGATGATTGAGTGTGTGGGTTTGCTTTACAATCTCTTATATTGACTCTTTCCGATGTCATGATCAATTGCCAATTGATTCAATGACTAATATCATATTTGTGGGTTGTCAATTGAGTTCTTGGTTCATACTTTATCTTGTGAATGAATTGTTACTCTAGCATAAGAGATCTTATACAATAAGTATTGTTGTTCTTAAGATGTTCATGATGCCCTCATGTCCGTATTGTATTTTATCGACAACTCTATCTCTAACTTGTGGACATATTTATCGATCTCGGCTTTCGCTTGAGGGCAAGCCACATCTAGGCTTGGGGGAGTTGATACGTCCATTTTGCATCATACTTTTATATTGATATTTATTCAATTATGGTCTGTTATTATACATTATGGTACAATACTTATGCCTTTTCTCTCTTATTTTATAAGGACATGAAGAGGGACAATGCGAGCAACTGCAATTTTGGACTAGAAAAGTGGCAAATCTGAGATACCTATTCTGGAAAACTCCAAAAGTTTTGAAAATTTACGCAGAATTATTTTGGAATATATAAAAAATATTGGGCGAAACAGACACCCAAGGAGCTCACCAAGAGGTGACAAGCCTGCCGGTCGTGGCCACCCCCCTGGCCGTGCCTAGCAGGCTAGTGACCCATCTGGCAGGCTCCCGATGCCCATCTTCTACAATATGGAGGGTTTTGACCTAGAAAAAAAAAGAGCTTTCGGGACGAAGCATCGCCATCTCGAGGCGGAACTTGTACAGAACCAATCTAGAGCTCCGGCAGGGCCATGCTGTCGGGGAAACTTCCCTCCCGGAGGGGAAAATCGAAGCCATTGTCATCACCAACGATCCTCTCATCAAGAGGGGGTCAATCTCCATCAACATCTTCACCAGTACCATCTCCTCTCCAAGCCCTAGTTCATCTCTTATATCCAATCTTTGTCTCAAACCTCAGATTGGTACGTGCGGGTTGCTAGTAGTGTTGATTACTCCTTGTAGTTGATGGTAGTTGGTTTACTTGGTGGAAGATCATATGTTCAGATCCTTTATAATAATTAATACTCCTCTTATTATGAACATGACCATGTTTTGTGAGAAGTTACATTTGTTCCTCAGGACATGGGATAAGTCTTGTTATAAGTAATCATGTGAATTGGGTATTCGTTCGATATTTTGACGAGATGTATGTTGTCTCTCCTCTAGTTGTGTTATGTGAACGCCGACTACATAACACTTCACAATTATTTGGGCCTAGGGTAAGGCATTGGGAATTAATAAGTGGATAATGGGTTGCTAGTGTGACAGAAGCTTAAACCCTAGTTTATGTGTTGCTTCTTAAGGGGCTGATTTGGATCCACACGTTTCATGCTAGGGTTAGATATATCTTAATTCTTCTTCTGTAGTTGTGTATACTTCTGAGAGGGGTTAATCATAAGTGGGACGGGAGGGAGTCCTAGATTAGGGGTTCCTCGGATAGCAGACCTATTGTTTATGGGCCAGACTATATGGGCTGCAAAGCGAGCATCGGACGATCAAAGAGAACCCACGCCAGATGGAAGCTTCGAGGAGCCATGACGTACTCTCCAAGTTATTAGTTCTAGTTAGGCATGTTTATCTCTTCGGCATGTACCGACCATGTGTAAACGCAGGGCGCCCTTAGCATCTTTATAAGCCGGAGGTTTTAGGGTATAGACAGGACAACTCATGTAGGGTTAGTTATTCAATGTTGAGGTAGATCAACTCTGTAACCCCCCACATCATCAATACAACCAAGCAAGACATAGGGTATTACCTCCATAGATGGGCACGAACCTGGGTAAATCTGTCTTCCCTTCATCTACTATTCCCGTTAATTCTAGTCTCATAGTTTGGGACCCCCTACCCGAGCTCCGCCGGTTTTGACACCAACATTGGTGCTTTCATTGAGAGTTCATCCGTGAGCGCCGAAGGAATCGATGGCTCACCTCGTCACAGGTAGCGAGATCAGCATCGAGGGGACTATCACCCCTGATTAGAGTCTCACCGACAATGACACCTTGACGCATGCTAGCCCGATTAGCCATCATGGCCAGACCGGAAGATTGCCCCCAATCAGAGTATCAAGTTCGGAACCCTAGAGTTCGCAGCAGATTCACAGGGAACACTCGTTCTAATGGAACCCTCAACCTTCGAAGAAAAACTTGTAAGTCCGGATGCTTTGATGCCCAAGACATTAGGTCCCATGGTGGAACGGAACACAGATCCACTTTGGCGTAACTCTAGAACCGTCACACCACTCGATGAATCCACTAGTATTAGCGACATGCACCATGCCATCGCCTCATTTTTAAATGAGTTGTTCGATCTGATAGAAGCAATGCGTATATCGGATGACAAGGTTCCGATCTATGATCGGCTCGGGTCAGACCCAATGACAGGGAAATTCATGTCCCTTCGGTCACCCACCTTGTCGCTACAATCGAATGTCCGGTTACAGATTCTGCCCGATAGCCGGAATTGAAAACCGTCTATACTTTAGCCCTCGGTCACCAAGACTTTGTCAGTAAACTAGAGGCGGGGAATCATTCTAATGCCAGACCATCACCGGTCCGGAATCCTTCGCACGATTTGGAAATTGTAGTTCCGAACACTCGTTGCAGCATGGATTCGAATTTTTTCCCACCCATTGCCCAAGACAACCATCCAAGTATCATGCCAAAGCCCGTGCCTCCTGACTTTCGGGATATCAAGCAACTACAAGGAGAATCAGTCCACCACTTTCGGGCCAGACTCTTACTTGGTGGGAGCAGAGTAAAATTTCTTAGTGAACAAGATATAACGACAATTTTCATTCACAATTGCCAAGATGAAGGGATTCGTAATGCCCTGGCCCGCCGACACATAAGTGACATTTCAGAGTTATCTGTATTGGTACAAAAGTACTGTGCCATGGAGAGCATCTCACAATCCAAACAGTTGTTTTTGGAAACAATTTTTCTCGAACACCCTAGAGGATCTCGGAAAAATAGGATACCTTCAAATCGGCCAGCCAATTACGAAACTTTCGAAAAAAGAAACAAGCCCTCTTCAGGGACCGACACTATCCTCGACGTACTATTGGATAAACCTTGCCCCATGCATTCCGTGTTGTTAAACATGAACCCAACTCGTAGCCTTGGAGCTTGCTGGGTCATCAGGCAAGTCACAAAAAGTGGTGAGGCCATCGTTGAAACACCTCCATTGAGTAGGCGCTCTCCTTCGCCGCCCGGATTCAATGCCGAAGTCCTGACGGTCTATGAGACCTACCCCTCGAGGAACATGCGTAAACGAGCTCTTAGGGAGCTCGAGCAAGTCTGTCATGTGACAGCCACTAGCCCATGGGCAGACATACCGATTACTTTCGGGGACACTGACCAGCCACCCTTTCTTCCGGGTCACTCACCGGTTGCACTAGTCTTGAACCCCATCATCGATGGATACAGGCTACATAAAGTGCTAATGGACGGCGGTGGTGGTCTTAACCTCATATACGAGGCCACCCTGGAAAAAATGCAGTTCGACCGATCCCCCATCGAACATAGCAACACAACATTCCGAGGAATTATCCCAGGGAAAGAGGCACATTGTTCCGGATGTATCATCCTGGATGTGGTGTTTGGCATGCCCGAAATCTACCGATTCAAAGAACTTGTCTTCCACATCGTGCCCTTCCCAAGTGGTTATCATGCCCTATTGGGACGTGATGCCTTTACAAAGTTCTAGCCTATACCCCATTACGGGTACATGAAACTCAAAATGTCAGGACCAAACGGAGTGATCACGATCGCTAGTGATCCGAACATAGCCCTTCGGGCCGAAAACAAAACTATAGCACTCGCCCTCGAGGCATTAGCGGAAACTTTCGCTGCCGAAGAGTTGACCGCCTTATGGTCGACATTTAATAAGGACGATGTGATCCTTAGTAAAAGGCCCAAGTCCACGTCCTTTAAACCCACAGAGGAAATCATTAAATTTTAGGTACATCCAACGGACCCCAATAACACAGCCTCCATCGTAGCCCAGCTTGATCCCCTTGTGGATAAAGCGCTACGGAATTTCCTCCGCAAGAATTGGGACATTTTTGCCTGGCATCCTTCTAATATGCCTAGAATCCCACGTCGGCTTGCCAAACACAGGTTGAACATTATCCTATGCTTTAAGCCTGTGAAACAGAGGCTGCGCACTTCTCCGAGCCCAAACGGCAAGCCATGGGTGAAGACTTAGCTAAACTGCTCGAGGCCGGATTCATTCGGGATATTAAACACCCTGAGTGGCTAGCAAACCTGGTGATGGTACCTAAGAATGACCAGTTCTGGCGGTTGTGCGTCGACTTTAAAGACCTTAACAAAGCCTGCCCCAAGGACCCTTTCCCCTTACCATGCATAAACCAGATCATTGACGCCACAGCCAGACACGATTTGTTGTGTTTCCTCGATGCTTACTCCGGATACCATCAAATTAAAATGAAGGAATCCAGTCAAGCAGCTACTACATTCATCACCCCTTACGGGCCATTCTGTTTCAACATGATGCCTTTCGGGCTAAAAAACGTCGGGACCACATACCAGCACATGATCCAAACCTGTCTCGCGACACAGGTCGGTAAGACTGTCGAGGCATACGTGGATGATGTGGTAATCAAAACCAAATACGTCAGCCAGTTGATCGACAACTGACGACAAACCTTCGCTAGTCTACGCGAATATGATATACGGCTCAATCTGGAAAAATGTGTATCCGGAGTTCCCTCTGGTAAGCTGCTTGGATTCATCGTCTCCCATAGAGGAAAAGAGGAAAATCTAGGTAAGATCCGAGCTCTATTAGAACTTGCAGTTCCCACAGAGATGAAGCATGTCTAGAGGATAGCTGGGTGCGTAGTGGCGTTAAGCCGCTTTATCTCTCGGCTCGTAGAAAAGTCTTTGCCGCTCTAGAATCTGCTGAAATGGACCAACAAGTTTGAATGGACCGACGAGGCAGCGGCTGCGTTAGAAGAAATCAAGACACTACTGGCAACCAATCCCATAATCACGGCACCGGGCGCCAGTGAGACCATGTTATTATACATATCAGCCACCAACAAGTCGTCAGTCCGGTGCTCGTTGTTGAACGAGATGAGGAGGGACATAAATTCTGGACTCAGAAACCGGTATATCATGTGTCAGAAGTGCTAAGGCAGTGCAAGTCTAAATACCCACATTACCAAAAAATAGCCTATACAGTATTCATGGCGTCGAGGAAACTCAGACACTACTTCCAGGAGTGTGCGATAATAGTGGCATCGGAGGTCCCCCTGAATGATATAATCAACAATAGGGACGCCACCGGCCACATAGCCAAATGGGCCCTTGAGCTCCTTACCTTTGAAATAACCTACAAGCCATGCTGCGCCATTAAATCTCATGTACCGGCGGACTTCCTAGCTGAATGGACAAAGGCCAAGCTCCCCAAGGAATACAATGCATACTCCCATTGGACAATGTACTTTGATGGATCCAAGGCCTTGGCCAGACTGGGGGCTGGAGTTATCCTCACACCCCCCACATGTGACAATGTGCGATACGTGTTGCAAATCATGTATGTTGACTCCAACAATGCGGCCGAATATGGATCTCTCCTTCATGATCTTCGGATGGCAGTGTCAATGGGCATACACCGGCTAGAGATACGGGGAGACTCAAACTTGGCCATATCCCAAATTAACGGCTAGTTCGACACCAAAAATCCGGAGATGGTGGCATATAGAAATGCCATCCTCAAGATATATGCTCGGTTCGAGGGATTGGAATTCCACCATGTCGCTCGCGACAACAACCATGCCGCCGACATACTAGCCCATATGGCATCCAAGCGCGATCCCGTCCCAAGGGACACCTTTTTGGAGCAGCTTTTTAAGCCCTTCGTAGTGTGGCAGGACAACGACAATGGCATTGGTCCGAATACGGCAGATGAAGTTGTTCCCCCCATAAACGAGCCAAACGATGGCTTTATCGACGGCTCCGTGATGAATGAAATGCCCTCGACTCATGAGGTAATGGCAGTAAGAGCGCCATGGATAGAGCCCTTCCTCGCTTACCTTCTTCACAAGAAACTCCCCGACGATCAAACTAAGGCACGACGCATAGTTCGGCTATCCAAGGCCTACGAAGTACACGAGGGTGAGTTATACAAGAAAAACACAACCGGAATATTATAGCGGTGTATATCCGAGGAACGAGGACGGGAGCTCCTCGCCGAAATCCATGCAAGCATGGGCGGGCATCACGCCGCTGCAAGATCCCTTGTCAGCAAGACCTTCCGAGCTGGTTTCTTTTGGCCTACATCTCGGACGGATGCCCAGTTACTTGTTCAACATTGTGTACGGTGTCATCTCTTCGCAAATCAAAACCACATGCCCCCAACAGCTCTTCGAACTATTCCGATCACTTGTCCTTTCGTGGTCCGGTGGCTGGACATGGTCGGACCACTTAAAGGGGAAACCAAGAAAAATAAATACCTATTGGTCATGGTTGACAAGTGCACCAAATGGATAGAAGCAAAACCCGTTAAGTCGGCTAAATCCGGAACAATGATCGACATTATATCTAGCATAGTACACCGTTATGGTGTCCCACATAGTATAATAACGGATAATGGATCCAACTTCACGGCTCAAGAGGTCAAGGACTGGTGCACAAAAATGGGCATAAAGCTTGATTATGCGTCGGTCTATCATATGCAGACCAATGGAGAGGTCAAGCGAGCAAACGGTCTCATTATGAGCAGCATCAAGCCACATTTGGTCCGATCTCTTCAGGAGTCCGACTATCATTGGGTGGAGGAACTTGACTCTGTTCTATGGGTCGTGCATACCACCCCGGACAGATCAACGGGTTACACACTGTTCTTTATGGTCTATGGGGTAGTGTCAGTCCTCCCTTGCGATGTTATCCACGACACACCAAGAGTGCGCATGCATGGGGAAAAGGATGCTGAGTTGGATCGACAGGACGACTTGGATGCCTTGGAGAGAGAGCGTGACATAGATCTGGCTCGTTCCACTGTTTGCCAACAGCAAGCTCGACGTTACCAAAGTAGGGAGGTCAAGACAAAAGCATACAACATAGGCGAACTAGTCCTATGGCTCCTGGAGAAGCAGAAGCATACACTCAACCTCAAATGGGAGGGTCCTTTCATCATTGATGAAGTACTCGCGGGAGGTGCCTATTGTCTGCGGAGTCCATCCGATAACCGCCTTGAACCAAACCCATGGAACGCAGCTCGTCTTTGGCGCTTTTACGGATAAACCGGTGTCGTCTAAACTCCCCAACATTTTTTCCCTTTTCCTCTTGTTATTTTTACCTTTTTTTCTTCTTCCCTTCCCATTTTGTTATTTGATAGGGCCAATTTATTTCCTTACCCTATGTTCGGCTGAACTAATCTTCTACTAAAGATTATTGGCATACACCATAAAGTGTTAAATCCGAACACAACACGTGCAGGCTTCTTCCAGTAGCCAAACTTTTTATTACAAGTATTTGCTCATACTTACTGGACGCACGTGTTTCTTTTGTCATGTTCTAGCCATAATATGCATCAATTCGAACTAAGACTTTGCCAAGCTGGGTTGCCTCGCTCCTATGATTACTCTCTACGTCCCTGATTGTTCGGCTAGAGAGTAAAGGGAGCACCTCTGCGATTGTTACGACCGGGTCACCCGGACACATACCTAAGACGTGTGAAGCCGAAATCTAGCTGTCTTACGTAGACAACTGGTCGGCTATGATGGAAACACCTTATACAGCTTGGGTCGTTATCATCATTGTTTGGGTCTTTTCTTCCGAAAGAACAATTAGCCGCATGCTGAAAGTATGCGGACTTCTATCTACAATCTTCGTAGAGCCCCGACGAAAGGTATCCATAGAGGTAGTATTTTCCTTGGAAGATGTTTCTTATTCTAAGTAGTAATATAACATATCTTTCTATGTGCTTTTTGTCTGTTCGTACCACATGGCCGGATTGCCTGGTTCCCCGAATACAGTTCGCTCTTTTAGAGGGAGAAATAAGGAAGAACACTCCTGAGCTCTTTGCAAGGGCGGGAGAAGCCGATGGCTGATTAAGAAAAAATTTAAAACACAGATTGATTATACACACGTACATATAAATTACATCTGCGGCTGCTAATCGAGATTATCGATTATGGTGTTGAGGGGGTAGTCCGCTTGTGAAAGACGGGCGACAGGCATCACCAGGTCATACACCAGGTGGAGTGGCACTTCTTTTCCATCCGATCCCACAAGACCAACCCATGCCATATGCTCGGGGTCAAGTCTGGTGAAATGGGTCTTGATCATTGCCCATGCTTCCCGTGCTCCATCGCGGCAATCCAAAGCCTTCCACAGCTCGAACCTATTACGAGCCCCCTTGAATCGATCCACGAGTGCGACTAGCCCTTCAGGTGGCTGTTCTGCAGGCCATAGTGCCTTCACCATTCCTTTCATTGCTTTCTGCACGCGCCTATGGAGAGAGGTCAGCTCCTTTAGCAGGTCCCCAGGGTACGATTCGATCTCCTCTTCAGGATGCCCAAAGAGGACGCTTGTACATAAGGAAACAACGTGCTTACATTGTCCCCTACATCAGAAATATTTGCTGATAATGGAATTGTACTTAACAAACACACCCCTCTGAAGATTTCGATTATCTTCTTGAGGTTGGGTAAATTGAATCTTCAAAATTTTAATTTATTCGGCCTGCTTTTGCACAACAAGGCAGCCAGCCTGGTGCTGGAACTCGGCATACCTTTGAGAGTCTCGGGCTTCTTCGAACTGCCTTTCCATGTGCCCTATTGATTCGGCTACTACACGGAATCCATGTGTCAGGCACGATGATACATTAAGATTAATAGTAAATGCACACTCACCATGGGCCTATCGCGTAAAGCTCTTTACCTGTGACACTTCGGCCTTGATGGATTGTACTTCCGTGCGGCTCTCCTCGAGCTCCTTGGCCAATTTCTCAGACTATTGCTTTGAGGCCTACGCCATCAGTCACACATTGCGGAGATCCTTCATTCGTTTGCTTCAAACCAAATTAAAGCTCGGGGGCTACTAGGCTTACACAAATGTTAAGATTTTATAAAAAATGGTGACTTACCTGTATGTTGGTAGTTATTAACTTCATAGCCTCGCCGAATCCAGCTCGAGCGGCACCAAGGTGCGCATCCGCTGAGCGTATGGCGCCAAACTCATGTTCAGAGAAAATTGGGTGTGGCATGGCTTCCCATAGTTGCCAATGATGCATAGCACTCTCCACCTCCGATTTGGTGACAGATACACCATCACCAGAATCGGCGGGCACCGGATTTGCTATGGGGGCTTTTGTAGCAGAAGCCGCATGGGTCATGGCTCGGGAACTTCGGGCGTCCCTAGAAACCCAGGTAACCCATCAGTAGGAGAGGATTAGGCGTTTCGCCTAAATATTTCAATAAAAAAACTGCTGCAAGACTCTATTGATCGCAACGATAAGAAGATAATCGAATAATGTACCTTCGGGATGAGCGGGCTGGTGGATTCATCCCCATGACTGGCTCCTTTGCAGGATCCCGGTTGGCCTCTGACTCAGCCGCAGCTTCGGCTGCCACTGTATGGCATGCGGATCGTAGGTGTTTTGGAGTCGAGACCGACACTTCCGAGGCGCTCTTGGTAGCTGGCCTCTTGCAGGAGGAGCTTTTCTTATTGCCCGCAGCAGGGATGGAGAATGACCTGGGGTAATCGACTATGATAGCCACCGGGGTTTGGACGATGTTGTCCTGAAAATAGACTCCATTTTCTAAGTCAAGAAGAAGATTCGAGTCCTCATTGAAACTTGGATCGTTGTCGCGTGAATGGTTCTCAGGCTGAGGAGCCAGACAGTTGACTGTCTCGATGAAACTCCTCCATTCCTATTCACGCCAGGCTTCGGTCACTAAAGTGCGAAACAGAAACCCCAAACTATTTTCATGTTTATAAGAGAAAGGCTTACCCATTCGATGGGATTGTGGGCCAAATATCCTTCCTTGGTTGACCACTAAACAAAGTCTTCTTGCTCTTCTTTGTATAGGTCGGCAAGTGCGGCGGCCAACGCCGTCGGATTGGCGGGACCATCCTTTCGGGAGCGTGTGGGGTCTCTTGTCCCGTTGTATTTCCATAAGAGGTGTACCCTCTATTCGAGGGGCTACACACATCGGGAGATGGCGGCGGCCATGACGTCGATCATGGTCAGCTGGTGGTGGATGAGCATCCGCACCTATGCGTCTATGCGCTGCTTAGACGCTTTCCTCCTGGGACGAGCTCCTTGGCCGCCAATTGTACCTCTTCTTAGGGAGGACGTCGAAGTTTTCGGGAAGACCTATCCGATTTGGCTCGAATAGGGGAACATCTTCAATATAAAAACCATTCCAAGGTCCATTCTTCAGATTTGTTCGGTGTGCCTGCCGGATACCCCGTCCCCGCTATGCGGCACACTTCAGCTCCGCCGACCTCCAAAATTGTCTTGTCCCGAGTTCGGGGGACAAGACAGGAGTATTTCCTCCACAAATCAAAATGTGCTTTGTGATGAGGACATCCCTACTAATGTTACACCCACCCCGACTGCTATACATACAGGACCAATTACTAGAGCTCGCGCACGTCAATTGAATTACCAGGTACTTTCGTTTCTTGGAAATCCTTCTAATATTCATGAACATATGATGCTGCCTAAATTAGATACTTTTGTTTTACTTATGAATGAAGGACCTATCATGGATAAGAAGGATGACCATTGGAGCGGGATCAAGCATGGAGGAGAAGGTGCGCGCGCGGGGAAGAACATTGGAGCTTCCAGTGATGATTTTCGCACATTGAAGCCACCATAATGGGAGTGGGAAGCTTTGGACGAAATATGCATGATGCCACTTTATAAAATTCGTCCATAGGCTAATATAGGTGCTGCGCCACCTTAATTTTGGGCCAGGCCCATGTAATTTCGAAATACCATATTATAGGCTGTTTTTAGAGTCCGTATGTATGGGGAAACTGACTTAGGGTCGGTTTCGGACCCCTCCTCCAAGGGGCCACGAAATTCCCTTCTATTCCCCCATATATACAGCCCTTAGGGCTTCGTTTTAGGTTTGGGTTTTGTTTAGATTACAAGTTCGCCATAGCAGCAACTTCGCGTTCTTCGTTTGTGTTCCACGACCAGACAAAGGCGTCACAGAACCCCACTTCATCAATAAAGCTTTCCTCTTATATTCGCAATATCCAGATTGCAATCTTAGTTTCTTGCTTGTTCTTCGTTTGCGTGCAGGAAATAGACCCTCGTGGTCAGGTTGATCGTGCTCCGGCGTGGTCAATAACCTCTCAGAGTTGGTTTAGCGATTGCTAAGGCGCGACGTCTCACACGTTCGTAGTCGGATCGTCAAAGTCTACTCCACCAAAAACGATAGCCACCATCTCATCGAAAGACAGGGACAACTTCGCCTATATCAAGTGGTATCAGATTTCCAGGTTGCTCGGTGAGATTTTACCAGTTTTCGTAGTTTAGATCGCATCTGTTCTTCATACCTTTAGTCCACGAAAAAGCCAAAAAAAAATTAGGGTTAGATCATCATATCCGAACCAATCTGAGCCTTTGCATAGTCTTTTCAGTATTTTGCTTTGTTGAATTGGAGGTTACATCGTTGTGTCGAGTTGCTGGTCTTAGTGTCTAGTCCTTTAGAGTTTCGAGTTCTTTTCACAGGTTGTCACGCCGCCACCGCATCATCTTCATAGTTGCCATATACCACCACCATCATCGCCGCTGCCATATCTCATCATCCATCATCACTCTCCATTGGTGTCCATATATACCACCACAAATCCTCCACCAATCCAAGTCCAGTTCGTTTTAGGTTTAGTTTCGAGATCCTTTTGATTTCGGATCCGTGTTTTGCTACCTGCGCAGGTGTCGGAAAAAAAAAAGAGTCTGGCACGCTTTGCAGAGCACGTTTTGGCCCAAAAAAAATTTCGGCTGAAAATATTTTTTCCCTATCTTGATTTCAGGTTCCCCGGAGCGTTTTGAGACACTTGCTATCATAGTGATTTTTGTCGAAATTTTTGGGTCGTCGCAGCCCCCGGATTGCTCCAGAAAAAAA
Organism: Hordeum marinum; assembly: GCA_022496015.1. Classification (NCBI taxonomy): domain Eukaryota; kingdom Viridiplantae; phylum Streptophyta; class Magnoliopsida; order Poales; family Poaceae; genus Hordeum; species Hordeum marinum. The sequence continues at coordinate 235,652,483 of CM039673.1, forward strand.
AAATAGTCCAAAAGAAAAATTCGTGCCCATCTTGCTTATACGACGTGGCAAGAGTTTTGAGACACTCGCCATTGTAGTGAGTTTTTGAAAAACAAAAAAAAAGAGGCGCCGAAAAAAAAAAAAAAAAAAGAGGCGCCGAAAAAAAAAAAGAAAAAAAATCCAATTGTGCTTTTCCCTTGCTTAGGTGTATCGTCGTGTTTTTGTTGGTGTTTTAGGCTCGCGTCTCTAGCACGGTCTAGCCTAGGACCAGCACAGTACCGTCGTTGAGCGTTTATTCAACCTTGCATCTCTGAATTGATTATTGCTGACCCTTTTTGCTACCATATTATAAGCCATCCCAGCTCCACATACTTCTACGCCGTGTGCTTGACACCACCTGGCAATCGCTCTATCCAAGCTTTGAGAGTTTTGGCTACAACGGTTGCCGATCACCGCCTGCTACTGGGTAAGAACTGGTAAGAAATTGAGATTCGCTTAAAGGATTTGTGCCACACCACCACCACCACCACGTCCCAGCAGTCTGTAGGTTTCATATTGTGTGTTTCCTATTTCTGCTAACCATGCCAGGATCACACGATGACGAGATCGACTGGGAGAGCATGGCCAACAAAGCGCTCTATGATAAATTTCAGCAAATGATGGCTGAGCAGGTACAGGACTTCGTGAACAACTTTGGAGTTGCCATGGAGAAGCTAGATGGTTTGGAGAAGACATTCGACTCCAAGATGGACGCCAAGTTCAATGAGGTGCTTGCCCGTCTACCTCCACCAGCTGCAGTTCCTATTCCTTTTGAACGACGAGCGCGACGTGTGCCTCTCGGCCACGCCCAACATCCTGGTACTGTTGATACTGCTGCTACTTCGGTGGCTCGTGCGGCTACTGTCGTTGAGCAGGTTGAAGATTATGATGGTGATTTCGATGATGAGGGAGAGGTTGCTCCAGATCCGCCCCATGGGCAACCACCACCATACGCACCAGGTCGACCACATGGCTACAACCGTAACGGTAGGGCTGCACCACCCCCGCAGGTACGGGATCATGACCATCTTCCTAAACTTAAATTGAATATTCCGACGTTTGAGGGTAGATATGTTCCTGATATATATCTTACATGGGAGTTAGAAACAGAACAACGTTTTACATGCTTACAATTTCCAGAGGATCGACGTGTTGCTGCTGCTGTTTGTTCATTCACTAGTTTTGCTTGTGTTTGGTGGTCAGAACATTGTAGAATACACCCTGATAATATTCCAACTACTTGGGCTGCTTTGAAAACTGCTATGCGAAATCGTTGGGTGCCACCTTATTATCAACGTGAATTGCTTCAAAATTTGCAGCGTTTAAGACAAGGAAAAAATTCTGTAGAAGAATATTATCAGGAATTACAAACTGGTATGATTAGATGTGGTATTGTTGAGGAGAATGAAGCTATGCTTGCACGTTTTATGGGTGGATTAAATAGAGAGATTCAGACTATTCTAGAGTATAAGGAGTATAACACTATCACTCGTTTATTTCATCTTGCTTGCAAAGCTGAACGTGAAGTGCAGGATCGACAGGCAATGGCGAGAACTACTAATTTTGCAGGCCGTACTTCATCATGGACGCCACGTACCTCCTCTGCTTCCGCACGTCCTGCTGCAACACCACCTCCTTCAACCTCCAACTCTAATCGCGATACCAGGAAACAGGCTCCTACTGCACCCTCTGCGAAGAGCACACCTTTTGGGCCTGCACAGAGTTCTTCTTCATCTATTGCATCCACAGGGCAAACACATGAGGTTATATGTCGTCGTTCCAAGGGTGGAGGTCACTATGCGAGAGAATGCCCTTCCAAGCGTGTAATGATTGTTACTGAGGATGGTGGATATGCGTCCGCTAGTGATTATGATGAGGAGACTTTGGCACTTATTGCAAGTGACGAACAGGGTGGCGAGGATGCAGAACCAGAAACACAATACATGGCTGCTGATTACGCTGACAGGTATGAAAGTTTAGTTGCTCAACGTGTTCTCAGTGTGCAGGTTACACACGCTGAGCAAAATCAGAGGCACAACTTGTTCCACACAAAGGGAGTTGTGAAAGAGCGTTCTGTTCGCATCATCATCGATGGAGGGAGTTGCAATAACTTGGCTAGCATGGAGATGGTGGAGAAGCTGTCTCTATCCACCAGACCACATCCTCATCCTTATTACATCCAATGGTTCAACAATAGTGGCAAGGTTAAGGTAACACGTACTGTTCGTGTGCATTTTAGCATTGCTACATATTCTGATTATGTGGATTGTGATGTGGTACCCATGCAAGCATGTTCTGTTTTACTTGGTAGACCATGGCAGTTTGATAAAAATTCTGTACACCATGGTAGGACAAATCAGTATACTCTTGTTCATAAGGATCATAATATCACTTTGCTTCCTATGTCTCCCGAACATATTATGAAAGATGACATTGCTAGAGCTAGTAAAGCAAAACAGGAGAAAAATAAGAGTGAAAATCAGATTGTAGCACAGGAATTTGAGCAACACCATAAGCATAATAAACCATCATCTACTGTTGCATCTGAAATAAAATTGAAGAGTGGATGTTTACTTGCTACTAAATCTGATATTAATGATTTGGATGTTGGTACATATGTTTGCTATGCTTTTGTATGTAAAGAGGTATTATTTTCATTCGAGGACATGCCTCCCTCTTTGCCTCCTGCTGTCATTAACATTTTGCAGGAGTTCGCTGACGTCTTTCCACAAGACGTGCCACCGGGATTACCGCCTATTCGCGGGATTGAGCATCAGATTGACTTAATTCCCGGTGCATCCCTACCCAACCGTGCGCCCTACCGTACCAATCCAGAGGAGACAAAGGAGATTATGCGTCAAGTACAGGAGCTGCTTGACAAAGGTTATATACGTGAATCCCTTAGTCCTTGTGCTGTTCCTATTATTCTAGTGCCTAAAAAGGATGGTACATCGCGCATGTGTGTGGATTGTAGAGGCATTAATAATATTACTATTCGTTATCGTCATCCTATTCCTAGACTAGATGATATGCTTGATGAATTAAGTGGCTCTACAATTTTCTCCAAAGTTGATTTGCGTAGTGGATACCATCAAATTCGTATGAAATTGGGCGATGAATGGAAAACAGCATTTAAAACTAAGTTTGGATTATATGAGTGGCTAGTCATGCCTTTTGGGTTAACTAATGCACCTAGCACTTTCATGAGATTAATGAACGAGGTTTTACGTGCTTTCATTGGACGATTTGTGGTAGTCTATTTTGATGATATATTGATTTTTAGTAGATCTTTGGAGGAACATTTGGAACATTTACGTGTTGTTTTTACTGCGCTACGTGATGCACGTTTGTTTGGTAACCTTGGGAAGTGCACCTTTTGCACCGATCGAGTATCTTTTCTTGGCTATGTTGTTACTCCACAGGGAATTGAAGTTGATACAGCCAAGATCGAAGCTATTGAGAGTTGGCCGCAGCCCAAAACGGTCACACAAGTAAGGAGTTTTCTTGGCCTCGCTGGTTTCTATAGGCGTTTTGTGAGAAATTTCAGCACCATTGCTGCGCCTCTCAATGAGCTTACAAAGAAGGACGTGCCTTTTTCTTGGGGTACCGCACAGGAAGAAGCCTTCACGGTCTTGAAAGATAAGTTAACACATGCTCCTTTACTCCAACTTCCTGATTTTAATAAGACTTTCGAGCTTGAATGTGATGCTAGTGGAATTGGGTTAGGAGGTGTGTTACTACAAGATGGTAAACCTGTTGCGTACTTTTCTGAAAAATTAAGTGGGCCTAGTCTGAATTATTCTACTTATGATAAGGAATTATATGCTCTTGTTCGGACTTTGGAAACATGGCAACATTATTTATGGACCAAAGAATTTGTTATACATTCTGATCATGAATCTTTGAAACATATTAAAAGTCAAGCAAAACTGAACCGTAGACATGCTAAATGGGTTGAATTCATTGAGACTTTCCCTTATGTCATTAAACACAAGAAGGGTAAAGACAATGTTATTGCTGATGCTTTGTCTCGTCGTTATACTATGCTTTCACAACTTGACTTTAAAATATTTGGTTTGGAGACCCTCAAAGATCAATATGTGCATGATGCTGAATTTAGAGACGTGTTGCAGAATTGTAAAGAAGGGAGAACATGGAACAAGTTCGTTATTAATAATGGATTTGTGTTTCGTGCTAACAAGCTATGCATTCCAGCTAGCTCCGTTCGTCTTTTGTTGTTACGGGAGGCGCACGGAGGAGGATTAATGGGACACTTTGGCGTGAAGAAGACGGAGGACGTACTTGCTACACATTTCTTTTGGCCAAAGATGAGACGGGATGTTGAGCGTTTTGTTGCTCGCTGCACTACATGTCAAAAAGCTAAGTCACGACTCAATCCTCATGGTTTATATATGCCTTTACCTGTACCTAGTGTTCCTTGGGAGGATATATCTATGGACTTTGTTTTAGGTTTACCTCGAACAAAGAAGGGGAGGGATAGCATATTTGTTGTCGTGGATAGATTTTCTAAAATGGCACACTTTATACCATGTCATAAAAGTGATGATGCTGCTCATGTTGCTGATTTGTTCTTTCGTGAAATTATTCGGTTGCATGGTGTGCCAAATACAATTGTTTCTGATCGTGATGCTAAATTTCTTAGCCACTTTTGGAGATGTTTATGGGCTAAGTTGGGGACTAAACTGCTTTTTAGTACTACATGTCACCCCCAAACTGATGGCCAAACTGAAGTAGTCAATAGATCATTGTCTACTATGCTTAGGGCTGTTTTGAAGAATAACCTGAAAATGTGGGAAGAATGCTTGCCTCATATTGAATTTGCTTATAATCGTTCGCTACATTCTACCACTAAGATGTGCCCTTTTGAAGTTGTGTATGGTTTCTTACCTCGTGCACCTATTGATTTGTTGCCTCTTCCGTCTTCGGAGAAGGTTAATTTTGATGCTAAAGAACGTGCTGAATTGATATTAAAGATTCATGAGTTAACTAAGGAAAACATTGAGCGTATGAATGCTAAATACAAACTTGCTGGAGATAAGGGTAGAAAACATGTTGTCTTTGCACCTGGAGATCTTGTTTGGTTACATTTGCGTAAGGATAGATTTCCTGATTTGCGCATGTCAAAGCTAATGCCACGTGCTGATGGTCCTTTTAAGGTGTTAGAGAAAGTAAATGATAATGCATATAAACTTGAGCTGCCTGCAGAGTTTGGGGTTAGCCCCACTTTTAACATTGCAGATTTGAAGCCTTATTTGGGTGAGGAAGATGAGCTTCCGTCGAGGACGACGTCAGTTCAAGAAGGGGAGGATGATGAGGACATCCCTACTAATGTTACACCCACCCCGACTGCTATACATACAGGACCAATTACTAGAGCTCGCGCACGTCAATTGAATTACCAGGTACTTTCGTTTCTTGGAAATCCTTCTAATATTCATGAACATATGATGCTGCCTAAATTAGATACTTTTGTTTTACTTATGAATGAAGGACCTATCATGGATAAGAAGGATGACCATTGGAGCGGGATCAAGCATGGAGGAGAAGGTGCGCGCGCGGGGAAGAACATTGGAGCTTCCAGTGATGATTTTCGCACATTGAAGCCACCATAATGGGAGTGGGAAGCTTTGGACGAAATATGCATGATGCCACTTTATAAAATTCGTCCATAGGCTAATATAGGTGCTGCGCCACCTTAATTTTGGGCCAGGCCCATGTAATTTCGAAATACCATATTATAGGCTGTTTTTAGAGTCCGTATGTATGGGGAAACTGACTTAGGGTCGGTTTCGGACCCCTCCTCCAAGGGGCCACGAAATTCCCTTCTATTCCCCCATATATACAGCCCTTAGGGCTTCGTTTTAGGTTTGGGTTTTGTTTAGATTACAAGTCCGCCATAGCAGCAACTTCGCGTTCTTCGTTTGTGTTCCACGACCAGACAAAGGCGTCACAGAACCCCACTTCATCAATAAAGCTTTCCTCTTATATTCGCAATATCCAGATTGCAATCTTAGTTTCTTGCTTGTTCTTCGTTTGCGTGCAGGAAATAGACCCTCGTGGTCAGGTTGATCGTGCTCCGGCGTGGTCAATAACCTCTCAGAGTTGGTTTAGCGATTGCTAAGGCGCGACGTCTCACACGTTCGTAGTCGGATCGTCAAAGTCTACTCCACCAAAAACGATAGCCACCATCTCATCGAAAGACAGGGACAACTTTGCCTATATCACTTTGCACCCCAAGAACATCTTGCAGAGAGTGACGAAGCTCGAGATGTGTAAAATGGACCCTGGAGTAAGGTAGTAGAGTTGGATCCCGTAGAACTCCACCAACCCCCTCAGAAATGAATGGATTGGAAACCCAAGGCCCTGGAGGAGGAAGGGGACGAAGCATACGTGTGCCCCTTGATAGGATTCGGGAAACGCTCGTCGAAAACCTCGTCGCCGTAAGAGAGCAGACCTGCATGGGTCGTCGCCAGATCTGATGAAGGAAGATACCCCTGGGTCTCGAGATTGCGGAGCCGCGGGAGTGTAACGAAGTAGCTAGTCCAGTCCCCTAGGCGTGACCATAGGGGCGTGCGGAGGAGCTGGGGGCGTTGGCCATGTTTTGCGTGGAGCTTCCGCTAGGAGTTTCTTTCGATGAGGAGGAAGAGAATGTGGTCTGAGCAACTATTTTGTTTGATTAAATCGTTGACCACTCGCCTCCCCATGACGCGTGAAAATCATGGAACACACGCAGTTATTATAATAAACTCGCGCCCGCGACGACTAGGATCTTACCAAAGACTGGTTGGTTGCCGAAGGAAGAAGGATGAGGGACTTTCCTTGCAAGCCTATATCGGCGTTGAAGGCTAGTCTAGGGGCTACTAAGGGAGTCCTGGATTAGGGGGTCCTCGGATAGTTGACCTATTGTTTATGGGCCGGACTGTATGGGCTGCAAAGCGAGCATAGGACGATCAAAGACCACCTACACCAAATGGAAGCTTCGAGGATCCATGACGTACTCTCCAAGTTATTAGCTGTAGTTAGGCATCTTTATCTCTTTGTCATGTAACTGACCATGCGTAAACCCAGGGCACCCTTGGCGTCTATATAAGTCGAAGGGTTTAAGGGTATAGACAGGACAACTCATCTAGGGTTAGCTTTTTGATCTCGAAGTAGATCAACTCTGTAACGTCTCACATCATCAATACAGTAAAGAAGGATCTAGGGTATTACCTCCATAGGAGGTCCCAAACCTGGGTAAATCCTTGTACCCTTCCACTAGTGTTACCGTTGATTCTAGTCTCACAGTTCGGGACCCCCTACCCGAGAACCGCCGGTTTTGACACCGACAGGAGGTTTGTCCAAGTAAGGGAAGCACCCAAGCACCGGTCCACCCACATATCAAATTATCAAAGTAACGAACGCGAATCAAATGAGCATGATGAAAAATAGCTTGACAAAAAATTCGATGTGCCTCGGGAGCACTGTGCTTTATATAAGAGTTTGTCCAGGCCTGTCCTTTGCTACAAAAAGGATTGGGCTACCTTGCGACACCTTTGCTATACTTGCCACTTGTTACTTGTTACGAACTATCTTATCACAAAACTATCTATTACCGATAATTTCAGTGCTTGTAGAGAATACCTTACTGGAAACCACTTGTCATTCCCTTCAGCTCCTCATTGGGTTCAAGACTCTTACTTATCAAAAGGAGTAAGATAGATCCCCTATACTTGTGGGTCATCAACCCATTAGAGGAAGCAAAAGGTCCCATGTTATCAAAACTCCAAAAATCAAATGGTTCAACAACAAGTGTATAATTCACAGGCATTTCCTGACGCTTACTGGTATTACCAATTCTTTAACATTCATCACAAGACAAGACAAACTTACGGGCATCCTTCAAGAGAGTAGGCCAATAAAAACCAGATTGCAATACCTTATGAGAAGTTCTATCTCCTGCATGATGTCCTCCATATACTTCAGAATGACATTTCCATAGGATTTGTTCCTGTTCATGATCACATACACAACGTGTAATAAGACAATCTACCCCTTCTTTATAAAGATGTGGGACATCCCAAAAGAAGTGTCTTAAATCATAGAATTTTTTCTTTTGTTGTTATGTGAAACTAGGTGGACTATCTTTAGCAACAATATAATTAGCATAATCAGCATACCATGGAGTGCTTTGAGAAACATTTATTGCAGCTAATTGTTTATCAGGAAAACTATCATCAATAGGTAGTGGGTCATTAAGAATATTTTCTAACCTACACAAGTTATCAGCTACAGGTTTCTCAGCTCCTTTCCTATCAGTGATATGTAAATCAAATTCTTGAAGTAGGAGAACCCACCTAATGAGTCTATGTTTAGCATCATTACTTTCCATAAGATATTTTATAGCAGCATGATCAGTGTGATCAATAACTTTGGAATCAACAATGTAAGAACTAAATTATCACAAGCAAACAGAACTGCTAAAAATTCTTTCTTAGTAGTGGCATAATTTCTTTGAGGCATAATGGATAACATTTAATTTCTTATCAACTCTTTGTCCTAGAAAAACTCCAACAACATAAGCACTAGCTTCATACATATTTTGAAAGGCGTGTTCCAATCAGGTGGTTGAACAATAGGTGTAATGGTTAAGGCTTTCTTAAGTGTTTCAAAGGCTTCCACACAATCATCATAAAAAACAAAGGGGATATCCTTTTGTAAAAAATTAGTAAGGGGCCTAGAAATTTTTGAGAAGTCTTTAATAAACCTCCTATAGAAACTAGTGAGACCAAGGAAACTTCAAATACCTTTGATATCTTTACGACATGGCATTTTCTCAACTCCATCAACTTTAGCTTGATCGACCTCAATACCTCGTTCGGAGATTTTATGCCCCAAGAAAATACCTTCATTAACCATAAAGTGGAAATTCTCCCAATTTAAGATGAGATTAGTTTGTTCACATCCCTGCAAAACTCGATCAAGGTTGCTTAAGCAATCATCAAAAGAAGTTCCATAAACAGAAAAATCATCCAAGAAAACCTCCACAATCTTTTCACAAAAATAAGAGAATATAACAGTCATACATCTTTGAAAGGTAGCAGGTACATTGCATAAACCAAAAGGCATACGTCTATAAGCATAGGTTCCAAAAGGGCAAGCAAAGGTGGTTTTCTCTGAATCCGGTTGTGACACGGGTATTTGAGAGAAACATGAATATCCATCCAGCAAACAAAAAAAGGTGTGTCCTGAGATAATGTTTCAAGCATTTGATCAATAAAAGGCAGAGGATAATGATCTTTTCTAGCATTTCTAGAATCAGTTACCATTCTACAACTAGTAACAATTCTCTGTGGGATAAGTTCATTTTTATCGTTAGGAACAATAGTAATACCTCCTTTCTTAGGAACACAATAAATATGACTTACCCATCTACTATCATCTATCGGATAGATTATACCTTCTTCCAGAAGCTTTAATATTTCAGTTCTTACCACTTCTTTCATCTTGGGGTTCAGTCGTCCTTGGTGATCAACGACGGGTTTAGCATCAGGTTCCATATTGATCTTGTGCTAACATAGAGTGGGACTAATATCCCTAAGATCATCAAGAGTATAACCAATAGCAGCCCGGTGATTCCTCAAAAAAATTAATAATCTTTCTTCTTCATTTTCTAAAAGGTTAGCACTAATAATAACATGGTATATCTTTTTTTCATCAACATAGGGATACTTCAGAGTGTCAAGCAATTGCTTTAATTCAAACACAGGATCACCTTTAGTTAGACGAGGACCGCCTAGAGTTTAAATAGGCAAATTGTGTTTGAGTAGAGGTTGTTGTTCAAAGAATATTTTATCTATTTCATTTCTTTCATGCAAATTCATATCATTTTCATGGTCTAACAAATATTGGTCAAGTGGATCGGTAGGAGGAACGACAATAGAAGCAAGACCAATTATTTTATACTTACTAGATAATTCTTTATCATGAGGTTGTCTACTAAACTTGGAAAAATTAAAATCATGAGACACATAACCAAACTTAAAACTGACTGTTTCTTTTTGACAATCTATCGGACCATTAACAGTGTTCAAAAAAGGTCTACCAAAGATAATGGGACAAAAGTCATCTTGTGGGGAACCAGGAACTACAAAATCAGTATGATATTTTATTTTCCCACACAATACTTGAACATCTCTAACAATCCCAAGTGGTGTTATGGTGTGTCTATTAGCAAGTTTAATAGTAACATCAACATCTTCTATTTCAGCAGGTGCTATTTCAATCATAATTTATTGATATAAATTAAAAGGAATAGCACCCATGTCACATAAGCCATGATAACAATGATCTCCTACTTTAACTAAGATAACGGGCAAGCCAACTACGGGTCTATGTTTATCCTTTTCATCGGGTTTAGCAATTCTAGCAGCTTTATCACAGAAGTAAATGACATGCCCATCAATATTTTCTACCAAGAGATCTTTAACCATAGCAACACTATGTTCTACTTTAATTTGTTTAGAGGGATTAGGTGCTCTAATATTAATCTTGTGAACCATAGTTGATACCTTAGCATGTTCCTTTATCCTAACAGGGAAAGATGGTTTTTCGATATAAGTAGTAGGCACAACTAGATGAGCATTGTAAATAATAGTTTCTTCTTTAGCTAAGAATAGTTCTTTAATTTGTTTAATAGGGGATGATATTTAAACCACTTCTCTTTAGGGAGTTCAACATGAGCAGCAAATGATTCACAAAAGGAGGCTACTATCTCAGTGTCAATTACATATTTAGTGCTAAAGTCATGAAAAGCGTCGGTCTTCATAAATATTTAACACAATCTAATTCAAGCTTAATACCTGACTCATTACCTTCGTCGAGTTCCCAATCTTCAGATTTGCATTTAAATCTTTCCAAGAGATGCCACTTGAATTCAATAGTCTTCTTCATAAAAGAACCAGTACAAGAAGTATCGAGCATGGTTTGATCATTATGAGGAAGCCGAGAATAAAAATTCTGAACAATAACTTCTCTCAGGATATCATGATTGGGGCATGAATATAACATTGACTTAAGCCCCCCCCCCCAATCTAGAGTGATACTTTCTCCTTCACGAGGCCAAAAATTATGTATATAATTCTGATCACAATGAACTAGATGCATATGATAAAACTTTTGGTGGAATTCCAATTTCAATCGATTCCAATTCCATAATCCAATATCATCACATAGCCTATACCATGTCAATGATTTTCCCTTCAAATATAAAGGGAAAATTGTGATAGTCCGAGTGATGTCCCTGCCTTTTATGGCATGTAACCTATGTGGACCCATGTGTCATGTGATGAATGTATTTGAGTTTCTCCTTTACCATGTCTTTGTCTTTGCATCATGCATCATGCATCTCATCATGTCATGCATTATATTCTGTGGTGTGCTCCCTTGTGATCTTGTTGAGAGGTGTGAGTGGTTCTTGTGTGTTTTGTGGTGGTGTGCATGAGTGGGCATCAACCTCCTCTCCTCTCTCTTATTTTCAAAACACCAAAATCTAAAAACATTTATTCCTATAATCATTCTTTAACATAATTAATTTTCTTTATAAATCTGTTAAAAATGTTGAACTTGTAGTAAATATTAATTTGAGCCTATGTGTGTTGTTCTTTTGGTGTTTTGAGCTTTATGTTTTGGGGGTTTTAAATAACAGGGGTTGTTGTTTTATATTAGTGTTAAAAATACTTGCTTTAAAAATCCACTTGTTAATTTTATTAAATAGGTCACATTTACTTTTAGACAAAAATAAGTTTTGTTCTTGCAAAAACCTTTTTTTCCTCTAGTTTTTTTTCTTGTGTGGTTGTTTTATTCAAAGAAAACCCTTGATGATATACTCTATGAGTGAGAGAGACGGAAGCTGGGCCGACTTCCTCTCCCGCGCGGCCCAGCTCAGGTAGCTAGCGGGTACCTGCCCCGTTGCATTCGTCCATCAGGTTTAGAGACCAGAGTGAGCGAGGGCACGTCTCCGTGACCTTCCTCCGTCGCGCCGCCGTTAGCCCCGGGTCCTATTTAGTTCCCCTCGGCGTGCGTGCGCCCTAGGGTTCCGCGCTTTCCCCTCACGCCACCATGATCTCCATCTCCCCTCCTTCCCCTTCCTTCTGCGGTGTCATTCAGAGAGAGAGGAGAGTTCAGAGAGGTTCACGCAGAGCCAGCTGTAGTCACTGTCGACAGTGTCGTCTCCGGTGGCCTCTTCACCCTCCTCCAGGATGGTGAGGTGGTTCCTGGCATCACCGACACTCCATTCCCAGTGCTAGGGAGGTCCTAGCTCCTCCATGCCATCGCCTCGTTGTCGCCTCCCATCGGCAAGTGTGTACAGTGTTGTGCTTCTTCAGGCTGTGCCGATCCATCGCCTTGCTTCTCCGCGTCTCCGAGCATCCCCTCGGTGAGCCGCCACGTCCTCGCTTCGTAGCCTTGCCGCTCCGTCACCATAGTCCTTGTGTCGCCGTCGCGTGGTGCTAGCCGTCACCATCGGTAGCCCAAGGTGCGGCTTTGAGGGTCGTCGCCTCCATCCTCCTCGCCGCGAGACGAGAAGGGGAATAAAAACCCAAAGATCCCCGCTTCGTTCTGCCAGTTCGCGTCGCCGGAGGGCCCGTGTAGTCGCCGGAGTCATCGCCGCCGTGCCTCTGTCACTGGAGTGTTCTTTTTTTCAGTTCCGTCATAGTTGCGCCCGATCTGTTAGTTCTAGTAGCGCTCTTCCCCCTCTCTGTTGAGATCCGCGGCATAGCACAATGGTAGCGGCTCGAGGAGACGACCAACAGGTCGCGAGTTCGATCTCGGCTTCCCCTTTTTTCCCTTTTTCGATTGGGTGAGTGTGGTGTTGTGTCTTGGGATCCGGTGTGGTGGCCGGATCCCGTGTCTTGTGTGCGTGTGCGTGGATCTGGCGCGGTTGTGTGCCAGATCCAGGTGTGGTTGTGGTATTTTGTGCGTGTGTGCCTATGTGTGGTGTGTGTGTGTGTGGATCTGCTGTGGCCAACAGGATCCAGTGGGAGTGTATGTGTTGTGTGTGTGTAGCTGTGAGTGTGTGTGTGTGGTGTGTGCGACAAGTGGGCCCAAGCTCCACTTGTCATGCACTAGGGGGCCCTGGTGAGTATGGCAGGTGGCCCCCTGTGAATTGTTGTTTTTATTTTATTGTTTTTAGTGTTTTAATTGTTATAATAGGTTATTTCCATTTCTAGTATAATTTCTAAATCTGGATATGTTCATTTTAGGTAAGTTTTCTCTTATAGGAATGTGGGGTAATTTTCTATCTAGTACTTCGTCATGATGCTCCATTTGAACACATGAGTATGATACATGCTTTTGGGGTAGAATCACCCAAGGAATCCATTGGTGTGACTTGTTTGGGCATTTGAGCAAGTTTGACAAAATGTCATTTTGTCTCAAAGTGCCATTTTGTCATTTTTGTTATATTTAATCCATCTATGCTATGATATTTGTGCCAACATGAATATGGTAGCCTTTGATGAGTATAATGCCATGGTATTTATTTTTGTCATGTTAAACTTGCATATAAGTGGGAACCATTCTCTAAACTAGCTACTAAAATGTTGTTGTTTTCAAACATGCTAAATATTTCTAAGTCTGATAATCTGTTAATATTTTTATGCCATGAAGAGTGCATGCTACCAAGTGATATGTTGAGAATTAGCTCAAGCTTAGAGCTAGTATTTTGAAGTAGATGTTGTCCTATACCATCCTGTTAATTTTCATGCCATGTGGTGGTCTCTATCACCGTTAGTTTCTGCTGTCAACTTACTATCAGCTTAACTCAGATTCCAGAAAACTGTTATTTTCTCAAAGTCCCAAAAATATGTTTCATCATGCCAACTTGTGAGCTTCAAGCTTATTGATGTGTGCCTCCATTCCAGATTGTGTAGTTGGATAATTTTATAAGCATGCTATGTAGTTTCTGTCAATGCCTTGTTTGTGACCTGTAGCTCTAGTTATTGGTTGTGAAAGTTTCTATGTTGCTGTTTGTGGCAGATTGTTTGTTTTAGTGTTTTGTGACTTGTGGGAGCTATACTCCATGAAATTGCTTGATCTTTGACTCCATTGTGGTTGGTTTTCCGTTGCCTATACAGTGGCTACCTTGGAATGCCAAGGAATAGCCCATGGCATTCTTGTCTTGTGTTTTTCCTTCGTAACTTGTCGTGAGCGTAGCGTGAGAACCGTAACGTTCTTACGTTCTACATATGCATTTGTATCAATTTTTCATGAAGAATCCATATTTTCCATATTCATGCATGTTTAAATAAGTTAACATGAGGTTATGTCCAGAATTGTAAATAACTAAACTATTGCATGTGGAACATGACTAGTTTAGGATTGCCATGTTAAATACTTCAAATGAATCATGCATCAACTTGTTTGTGCATTGTAGCTTGGTTGGATGTTTATTGTTGCTATTCCTCTCGGGTAGACGCGAGTGTTGAAACTGAGTAGGAGGATCCAGGAGAGTACCACTACGAGGACCCCGCTCTTTGTCACTCTAAAGAACCAACAGGCAAGATGATCGTACCCGGATCCCAACACTATTTTTGCTTTGCTAGATGTCCCGCTCTTATCGTTACTTATGCGTTACCTAACACTTGAATGTCAAGCCTCCTACATTGCCATGAAAACCTCTACCCCCCCCCCCACACACATCCTAGCAAACCTTTGATTGGCTAAGTTACCACTGCTGAGACCCTCTTATAGCATTCTTAGTTATAGGTGCAGGTTGTATCCATGTGATAACATGGATTTGGCATATCACAATATTATCTGCTATTTAATTTAATGCACATATATATCTTGGTATGGTGGAAGGCTTGGCCTTTTGCTAGGTGTTTTGTTCTGCTTTTACCGCCATAGTTTCTTGTTACCGGTGTTACGTTTCCATACTTTGCGCTCCTAACATGCTCGGGGTTGTTATGGGGACCCCCTTGTTTATTCGGTTGAGATTAAAACTTGTCTTGCAAGACCCAACTTTGGTACCACATTTGCTAAACAACTTAATGAATTTGCATAGGGCTTTGCAACCCCATGGATATTTAATCAACCCCCGGGCCAGTGCTCCTCATGAGTGTTGGTCCAAACCAGAACTATGTGCGGGGCCAACCCGGGGCAACTCGGCAGATTTCTATCAGGCCACTGTACGCTGCGCTTATCTGTCATGTCTTGAGAACAAGATACACGGCTCTTATCGGGTTCATCGACACGTCGGGTGGTCTTGCTGGATTTGCTTTACCTTTATCGAGTGTCTTGCGCGTGGAACTCTGACTTTCTTAGGGCTATCTCGAGGTGTTGGAATTCCTTTGGAGTTGCCTATGATGATCACGAGATCCGTCGTCGAGGTTATTCCCGCAGAGCGTGGTTAATTTATGATGGACTAGTTGGAGCACCCCTACAGGGTTAAAACTTTCGAAAAGTCATGCCCATGGTTTTGTGGCAACTTGGATAATTGTTTAACATCCAGTTATAGTTAACTTGAAGTAAACTTTAATAAAATACACCAACTGTGTGAGTAACCGTAATCATCTCTACTCGTGAACATGATCCGAGAGAGAACACGATGGGGCTATGATTGACGTAAGTAGGTGTTCAGGATCTCATAGAGGTCATTCTAGTTTCGAATGTTTATCGTAGACCCCATATTTACTTTCATGCTTCATAAGATTAGCCACCATAAATGCTTAGTGCTGCTGCAAACTAAACACATACCCCACTCCAACCTATAAGCTTGAATAGTCTCGATACCCGGGCATGAGATTGCTGAGTCCCCGTGGCTCACAGATTACTACAACAATCCAGTATAGGTACATATGAGGTCGTGCCAGATGATGTGACGCAGCTCCAGTGGGAGTATGACGAGGAGCATGGCAGGATGTATGTCACTTAACCAGACGAGTAGAGTGGTTGTGGTCGAGATCATTGGGCTAGCGGGCCAGTGTCATTGCATCATTTTATCGTTTGTTTCCATCCGTAGTCGGACCCCATCTTTGTATGGATGATTGAATAAATTATATGGATTTGTAATTTAGTATGTGGCGAGTGTAAGCCAACTCATATACTCTTCTCTTCCTAAATGTAGGTAATGATGTTGTACTTGCTAATGGCAAGATTTGCCTCTATCCATGTCGAGGCCCGCGTGTCTTAATATGGATAGGCGCGCATCTTGGGCGTGACAAGTTGGTATTCAGAGCCATATGACCATAGGAGCCCTTTGCTTGATCGAACTTGGTCGAGTCGAGTCTAGTAAAACTATTTTGAGTCTAGTAATATCGGAGAGTAGGTTTCTTTTTACTCCTCTTCTATGCTCTCGTGAGGTATTCGACTTAGGAATTTTGATTCTACTCGTCTTCTCGCCGAAAAAAAAATTAGGATCACGCGGGTATTTTGGAATCTATATGATACCGATGTGACGGAGTTCTGTCTTGGTGCCTCGTGTCTGACTTGATTTCTTCTGAGGAGTCGAGCTCCAAGGAATTATGGCACATCGTTATCATTCAGCTTCCTTAGTACCTCAGGACGGAGAGTGTTCGGAATTACTTCAATACTTGTCATGGTGAGATAAGGTCGGAGTCACCCAGTACTTGGGAGGCGTCCGGGGTACCACCATGGTTTAGTATCGTTGTGCTTTCGAGGATTCGAGTTAGATGGATTTGCGAAAGCCTCTGGTTATGTGTTGAAGGATGGATACAGTTGGGGTGTAGGTTTGCTAGTTGTGTGAGATATTTCCTCCTTGTATCCCCCACACCGGATTGCATAACCTGAAAGTTTTTGGAAGTTCTTAGGTGGTAACTCTTGTAGTTATCTAGGATCATCTTCTTCAGATGTATGAGGGCATATACATTTGTTTCGAGCAACATTATCTCAATACTTTTGTGTTATTGCAAGTGGGTTCTAATATCTGGTGATGTTATCGCAAAACCGAAGAAGGCATTCTTACTAATTTTTCAGTAGGAAGGCTGATTGTGTTAATCATTCAATTTCTTTCAAGCATTTCATTCAGCTTTGAATTCATCTTTGTCAATGAGGTGCTGATGTTTTTTCCATCTTCAGGATGGCTCCACCAACTCGCGGGAATCCAGGTCATGTTGAGGACCAGGCTGATGTTCCACCACCTCCGCCACCGCCTCCTCCTCCAGAAGCTTGGCAAGCTGTGATGGCCGCAACCAATGCGAACACTCAGATGTTGCTCAGGCTGTTGCAAGAAAGAGATTAGGGTCAGCAAGGCTTTCAACGGAATTTCCAGAATCAACCTTAGTTTGCGATGCTCAACCAGTTCCTTGCCAACCAGCCCAAGTCTTTCACCTGTTGTGAGCGGCCTTTTGATGCTGATGATTGGCTCCGTGACATGAGTAAGCATTTTGAGTACATCAATGTCAGACCAGAGAACTTTGTTAGATTCGCGTCGTTCCAGCTCAAGGGTCAGGCAGCTGATTAGTGGCAGCAGTACAAGGATTCCAAGGGCGATCGTGTTGTTACTTGGGACAATTTCTGTCGTGACTTCAGGGCCCATTACATTCCGACAAGCTTTGTCAAGGAGATGCGTGAGAAATTCAGGCACCTGAAGCAGGGAAGCAGGTCTGTCTATTAGTATAACATCGAGTTCCAGAATCTAGCCCGCTATGCTAAGCAAGATGTTCTAGATGACAAGGCCATGATTTATCAGTTCAGAGATGGTCTCAAGGATGAGCTTCTATCGGGTCTAGTCCTTCAAGAGCCTCGTGAGTTTGATCTGTTCTACAACATGGCTTTGAAGGTCGAGGCAACTCAGCTCAAGTTGGAGAACTCAAGGAAGCGTTCAAGGGATTCATACTCTTCTTCTTCCAGCTCTTAGATGGTTCCTAAGCAGCAGAAATATTGGGTGCCTAATCCTCCTCCGTTTCGTCCTCATCAACAGCAGAATCAGTTCGGTGGCCATGGTTCTTCCCACCCACCCAACCCAGGATATCAGCAGGGACCCCAGGTGCCAAAGGCAGCTTTTGTTCCTCCTCCAGGCAACTTCCGTCTGCTATCTGAGGTTACTTGTCATAAGTGTGGTCAGAAGGGTCACTACTGAAACAAGTTCAACCAGTGGTATCTTTCGCCTCCTCCTCAAGTTAGGCCTCCACGCAATGCAAGGGTGAAGCATAATCCCAAGTCAGCAAGAGTGAATATGGTGAACGCAGAAGAGGTAGAGGATTATTCTCAAGTGATCATTGGTAATCTCTTAGTTAATTCTATTCCTGCAAAAGTTTTGTTTGATACTGGTGCATCACATTGTTTCATGTCCCGTTCATTATTTGCAATGCATGAGTTTAAATGTCAAGATCTTCTTAGACCTGTGTCTGTGGTGTCTCCTGGGAAGTTAATGAATTCCAATTGCTTGGTTCTCGATGTTTCTATCAAGATGGGCAATTATTCTTATCTGGCCTCCTCAATTGTTCTCGCAAATTCCGAATTGATCTTATTCTAGGCATGGACTTCCTGGCTATGAATAAGGCATATTTAGATTGTCAAGATAAAGAAGTCAAACCGACTCATCCTTCAGAAGATGTGATTATTTTCACATCTCACGATGACATAATGCGTCTCTTTGCTCTTAATGAGAAGGGTGAAATCTCGGCTATTTCTCAAATTCCGGTGTTTTCTGAGTATGAAGATGTCTTTCCAGAAGAATTGCCAAGAATGCCTCTGAACTGAACTGGTTTGCAAGCGCCCTTATAAATTTGACCCCGAAGAGCTAAAAGAATTGAAGAAGCGTCTGGTTCTGATCATACCAAGTTCTTCTCCATGTGGTTGTGGTGTTTTGTTTGTCAAGAAAAAGGATGGCACGGACCGGCTTTGTGTCGATTACCGTCCATTGAACAAGAAGACAATAAGAAACAAATACCCACTTCCGAACATCAATGAGTTGTTTGAACAAATGAAAGGTTCCAAGGTTTTCTCGAAGCTTGATCTTCGCATGGGCTATCATCAGATTTGCATTCGCGAAGAAGATATTCCAAAGACCGCTTTTAGGACGAGTTTTGGCTCTTATGAGTACACGGTCATGTCATCTGGTCTTGCCAATGATCCTACAACCTTCTCAAGAATGATGAACTTCATTTTCTTTCCTTTCAAGAATGAGTTCGTCTTGGACCATTTGGATGATACCCTTGTGTTCTTGGAGATAGAAGAAGAGCATGCAGAGCATCTTAGGCTTGTGCTTGACAAGCTAAGAGAACGTCGATTCTATGCCAAGTTTTCCAAGTGTGAGTTTTGGCTCAATGAACTTGTGTACCTTGGGCATGTGATCTCTGCCGAGGGCATTAAAGTGCACCCTGAGAAAGTTGAGGCAATCTTGAAGTGGGAGCCTCCTCAGAATGTGAAGCAGCTTCGTAGCTTCCTCGGACTTGCTAGCTATTGGAGAAGATTTGTGGAGAACTTCTCTCAAATTGCTAAGCCTCTGTCTAATCTCCTCCAGAAGAGTTTCAAGTATGTCTAGTCTCCTGAGTGTGATGTGGTGTTCAATACGCTCGAGCAAAGACTAACTTCAGCTCCAATTATTGTTCCTCCCGAGCAGTCAAAGCCTTTCCAAGTTTTCTGTGATGCTTCTCTCCAAGGTCTTGGTGGTGTTCTCATGCAAGATAAGAAGATAGTTGCTTATACCTCGCGTTAGTTGAAGCCTGCCGAGAAGAACTACCCCACTCATGATCTCGAGTTGGCAGCAGCTGTGCACGCTCTGATGACTTGGAGGCATTTTTTGTTGGGTAGACTAGTTGAGGTATACACCGATCACAAGAGCTTGAAGTACATTTTCACTCAACCCAATCTTAATCTTCGACAGTCTCGTTGGGTGGAAATTCTTGAGGACTTCAATCCAAGAATTGAGTATACTCCTGGAAAAGCAAATGTCATTGCAGACGTGCTCAGCCGAAAGCCATACTACAACAGTCTCATCCTGAAGCCTCTTCAACCCAAGCTTTGTGAAGCCTTCCGCAACCTCAACGTTCAAATGATTCTGCAAGGATTTCTTGCCAATCTTCAAGTCTCTCTGACTCTGGAAGACCAGGTTCACCAAGCTCAACTTCTTGACGCTATGGTGAAGAAAGTGAAGAAAGGTGTGGCCAAGGGCATTCCGAAGTATAAGTGCTTTTGCGTTGATGACAAAGATACCTTGTCATTTTTGTTATATTTAATCCATGCATGCTAGAATATTTTTGCCAACATGAATATGGTAGCCTTTGATGAGTAGAATGCCATGGTATTTACTTTTGTCATTTTAAACTTGCATATAAGTGGGAACCATGCTCTAAAGTAGCTACTAAAATGTTGTTGTTTTCAAACATGCTAAATATTTCTAAGTCTGGGGATCTGTTAATATTTTTATGCCATGAAGAGTGGATGCTACCAAGTGATATGTTGAGAATCAGCTCAAGCTAAGTGCTAGTGTTTCGAAGTAGATGTTGTCATCTATCATCCTCTAAAGTTTCATGCCATGAGGTGGTCTCTGTAACCATTAGTTTTTGTTGTCAACTTGCTATCATCTTAACTCAGATTCCAGAAAACTGTTATTTTCACAAAGTCCCTAAAATCTGTTTCATCATGCCAACTTGTGAGGTTCATGCTTATTGATGTGTGCATCCATTCGATTGTGTAGTTGGACAATTTGATAAGCATGATATGCAGTTTTGTAAATGCCTTGTTTGTGATTGGAGACTTCCTGTAGCTCTAGTTATTGGCTGTGAAAGTTGCTATGTTGCTATTTTGTGTAGATTGTTTGTTTTAGTGTTTGGTGACTTGTGGGAACTATACTCCATGGAATTGCTTGTTCTTTGACTCCATTGTGGTTGGTTTTTCATTCCCTATCCAGTGGCTACCTTGGAATGCCAAGGAATAGCCCATGGCCTTCTTGTCTTGTGTTTTGCCTTCGTAACTTGTCGTGAGCGTAGCGTTAGAACCGTAACTCCATTTCTTACGTTCTACATATGCATTTGTATCGATTTTGCATGAAGAATCCATATTTGCCATGTTCATGCATGTTTAAATAACTTAACATGAGGTTCTTTCTAGAATTGTAAATAACTAAACTATTGCATGTGGAACATGACTAGTTTAGGATTGCCATGTTAAATACTTCAAATGAATCATGCATCATCTTGTTTGTGCATTGCACCTTGGTTGGATGTTTATTGTTTTTGTTTCTCTTGGGTAGACGCGAGTGTTGAAACTGAGTACAAGGATCCAGGAGAGTACCACTACGAGGACCCTGCTCTTTGTCCCTCTGAAGAACCTACAGGCAAGATGATCGTACCCGGATCTTAACACTATTGTTGCTTTGCTAGATGTCTCGCTCTTATCGTTACTTATGCATTACATACCACTTGAATATCAAGCTTCCTACATTGCCATGAAAGCCTCTAACCCCCCACATCCTAGCAAACCTTTGATTGGCTAAGTTACCGCTGCTTGGCCCCTCTTATAGCGTTCTTAGTTGCAGGTGCAGGTTGTATCCATGTGATAACATGGATTTGGCATATCACAATATTATCTGCTATTTAATTTAATGCACATATATATCTTGGTATGGTGGAAGGCTTGGCCTTTTGCTAGGTGTTTTGTTCCGCTTTTACCGCCATAGTTTCTTGTCACCGGTGTTATGTTTCCATACTTTGCACTCCTAACATGCTCGGGATTGTTATGGGGACCCCCTTGTTTATTCGGTTGATGTTAAAACTTGTTTGGCAAGAGCCAACTTTGGTACTCAATTTGCTAAACAACTTAATAAATTTGCATAGGGCTTTGCAACCCCGTGGATAATTAATCAACCCCCAGGCCAGTGCTCCTCGTGAGTGTTGGTCCAAAACAGAGCCGTGTGCGGGGCCAACCCGGGGCAACTCAGGAGATTTCTATCAGGCCACTGTACGCTGTGCTTACCTATCGTGTCCTGAGAATGAAACACGCGGCTCTTATAGGGTTCGTCGACACGTCGGGTGGTCTTGCTGGATTTGTTTTACCTTTATCAAGTGTCTTGCGTGTGGAACTCTGACTTTCTTCGGGCTATCTCGAGGTGTTGGAATTCCTTTGGAGTTGCCTATGATGATCACGAGATCCGTGGTCGAGGTTATTCCCGCGGAGTGTGGTTAATTTATGATGGACTAGTTGGAGCACCCCTACAGGGTTAGAACTTTCGGAAAGCCATGCTCACTTTTATGTGGCAACTTGGATATTTGTTTAACACCCGGTTATAGTTAACTTGAAGTAAACTCTAATAAAATACACCAACTGTGTGAGTAACCATGATCGCCTCTACTCGTGAACATGATCCGAGAGAGAACACGGTGGGGTTATGATTGACGTAAGTAGGTATCCAGGATCTCATAGAGGGCATTATAGTTTCAAACATTTATCGTATACCACATATTTACTTTCATGCTTCGTAATATTAGTGACCATAAATGCTTAGTGCTGCTCCAGACTAAACACATACCCCACTCCAACATATAAGCTTGAATAGTCTCCGTACCTGGGCGCGGGATTGTTGAGTCCCAGTGACTCATAGATAACTACAACAATCCAGGTATAGGGACAGATGAGGTCGTGCCAAATGATGTGATGCAGCTCCAGTGGGAGTATGACGAGGAGCGTGGCAAGATGTATGTCACTTATCCAGACGAGTAGAGTGGTCGTGGTCGAGATCTTTGGGCTAGCGAGCCAGTGTCATTGCAGCATTTTATCGTTTGTTCACATCCATAGCCGGACCCTGTCTTTGTAAGGATGATTGAATAAATTGTGTGGATTTTTAATTTAGTATGTGGCGAGTGTAAGCCAATTGATATAATCTTATCTTGTTAAATTATGTAATGATGTTGTACATGCTAATGGTAAGATGCGCCTCTATCCCTGTCGAGGCCCTCGTGTCTTAATATGGATAGGTTGTCACACCCTGTGTTTGTATCACATTGTCATGTTTGGGTATATAAAATTTGGATCCAACTAAAACTTTTCAAGGTGCTTGTGCTTGTTTGCTATGTGGTTTACTTGCTTGTTGATTGTGTTATATGGCACTACTAGGTAATATTCCACTTCATATTCATCTTCCATGTCCCAAACCCCTTGCCCAATGATCATGCCATGTGAATAGTGCCCAAAACTAATTTTCCAATTTTTGTTTCAACCAAAAATGATTTACTGAATTTAAGTTTCCAAAACCCATTGAAATGAGGTTTGCACTACAAGTCCTCAAATTAGGTTGGCCCTTCTTTCCCAAAGGCTTTATTTCAAACCCACTATATATAAGACTTGCCAAAACCACAAAATATTATTTTTAAAGACTATCTTTACATTTTATTTAAAGGCTTTTTCTTAAGGCCAGAAATGGTTTTTCATAGGGAAAAATTATTTGAATACTTTAAAAATATTTGAGAAAATTTAGAGAAACTCAGTGGACATATATTTTCCATATATATGAGTTTCAACACAGAGGCCTGATGAGATCGTAGGCAAAACCCCTCAAAACCCTTTTTGAGCAGATCAAACTTTTGAAATATTTCTATAAGAAATATTCTCAATAAATTCCAAGAAAACTCCAGCAAGTCAGCACTATCATAGGTGATGATGTTGCAAAGTTTCATGTCAATCCAAGTTGATTTGGTTCATCAAACCATCCCAAAACAATTCCTGTCTAGAATCAAGTTTGAGAAACTTTACATTGTGAAGTGCCTACCCTTGGCCTCAAACTTTGTGGGCATGCTCCAATGGCCAAATAGTTATGATACACTAAGTGGTGCATCAAGGGTAAAAGCCTAGCATCAATGGATCTACAGAAATCTGGTTCTGCCAATTTCTAGGGTTTAACAAACCTTCATTGTCCACTTTTTCCTGTTGAGCTCAAACTAAGTGAATCCTCTCATTTTTACCTAGCATTTGGCACTGGTAAATATCTTAGTGAGATGGTAAATATTTCTTCCCCAAATCACCACCAAACACCTTCTGGTGATTTAGTAAAACCTCCATTTCCACCTCTTTACCTTTTTCCCTTGCCCCCAGCTTTCTACCACAGTCTCATATAGATGCATTTTACCTCCAGTAAGAACCCCAAGACCTCAGGTCACCAGGAGGTAGGGTAAAACCCCCATTTTCACCCTTGGACAACATCTTTTTCTACCTCCCTCCCCCTTTTTTCTTCCCTCCTAAGGCATCCCGCAACATCCAATGCCCTATCCTCTATTGTTAAACCCCCTAGATCCCCCAGACATAGCCGACCACGCAGAAGACGTCGTTGGCATGCCGTGGCATGCCAAACGCGCGCTCTGGAGCGCGCTATAGTGCCGACAGGCACTGTAGCCATCGCCCACTGCATGGCTCCCGCGGCCTCGGGCCTCCCAGTGCGCCACTTGGTCCCCCACGGTGTCCGCGCCACTCCACCCTTGTCGGCCCCTCCTCTCTCTCCCTCCTTCGGCCCCTCTCGCATGCACCGCGTCCGCTCGAACCGGCCAACCGTGGGGCTCGCACGCGCGCGCTCCCCCACCCCTCTCTCCTCTCCCTTTGATCGTGGGCGTTGGCAAGGAACGCCGCAGACCCCTTCTCTCCCTCCCTCGAACCCGCCAGCGAGTGCCACGTCCTCGCCGGCGCACGGGTCCATGGTGGTCTGCCCCTCCTTCTATTTAAGCCTCCACCGGGCCTCTCTCTCCCCTCCTGTGGCCTCCTCTCATCCTTCATAGACCGCCCCGAGCCCCCATTGGAGCCCCCTGAGCACCAGTGCTCGAGATAGACCGAGGCACTGCCGCAGCGAAGCTCCGTCGATCTCGCGGCATAGGCCCACTTCGGCACTCCCCTCTCCTCCTTTGAGCCCGCAACTCACCCCTGGATCGTTTCCCCCTCTCACCCGCTCATTTTGAGGCAAGAAACACCGGCTCCGACCCCCTCCCGAATCTCCTCCACCGCGGCCATCTCCCACCGACGACTCCGGCCACCTCCGACCACCCTTCCACCTCTAGGAGACCGGTGACTCGACCCTGAACCCAACCCTGCTCTCACTTGCCTCTGTCGTGCCCTACGCTGCCGCCGGTCAGCTCTCCCCCCTTCCTGTCTCGAGGTGGGACAAGGACCCGATAGGTGGGGCCCACCTGCCGGCCTCTCTTTCCCTCTCCCGTGCCCTCTCTCTCTCCCTCGCGGTCACTGACGGCCGGGCCCTGCGCGTCGGGTTTGAACCTGGCCGCGTGCAAGGCCGGCTGGCTGGCAGCTGGGCCGACCCAGCCTCTGGCCACCTCTGGCACACGTCCTAGTGGCCTTTTCCTTTTCTTTTTATTTTTCTTTTGTGCAGGATTTTGCAAAAATCCCACAGAGCCCAAATAAAATCCTATGACAAAACTTTTTGCACCTAAATTCTTAGAATATTCCATAGAATATATTAGTGTCGTTTGTAAAAATGTTTGAAAAACTTTTTAGTACTGTTTTCAATTAAAAACCCTATTTGGCATTTCCCGCCTCTGTTTAATAGTTTTTAAAAATATTTTTCATAGTAAAATATTAACCAAACATTTTTAATATAGTCCTTAGTCTTTATCAAAATAGATTAGCATTTTTATTAGTATCTTGAGTGTATTTTATCGCGACGATAGATTGCGCTGTTGACGAAGAAGTTGGACCCGAAGACTTCGAAGACCTCGGAGACTTTGTTGAGCCAGGCAAGCAGCCCTTTGACCATGATGAGAAACCATTTTTATTGCATGTCATATAGAACTTTAATTTCATCATATTTGATCTTGTGATGTGGTGTTCCCCTTTTGGTGGGATGCCTTCGGTATTTCTCCATTGACATTTGCATCGTGCATGACAATACCACCTTATGAGGGTTGTGCGGGTGGGTGTAGTTAGGATACTAGTAGATGCTACGCAAGTGGATGGGACTTTATGCATAGTGAAGGAAAGGGAAATGATTTCAAAGACTTTTTCGAAAACCCCGTCGGGTGGCACTAATGCCCGAGGGAGATGTTGATGAGATGGGTGACCAGTTGAGAAAGAAGTGGTGTGCCGGAACAAAATGAGGATATGTTTTCGAAAACGGAGGGTTTAAGATTTGTCGACCGTACCAACCTTACATGAGCAACCACGATACCCATTATGGGACGGGGCTTTGTTGATTACTATGGTTGGTACTAGCAAGGAGCCCGCATTACTAGTGGCAAAGTGAAGTGGTCACTCTTGAGACGGAGTCGTCCTAGAGTGGAAGGTCATGCGTTGTCTTTACAAGCACCGGGCACACCGTTGCGTCCCCTCATGGATGATACAAGTGATGTATATCATGAGGGATGGCACCAACGAGTGGACTTTTTGTTTAGTATCACCATGGGAAAGGCATTGTTCGGGTACTTACCTCGGGTATGTTATATACTGCGAGTCGTGGATGACATGGAAGTTCCCTGAGTCTTGTGGGTAAAGTGTGCAACCTTTGCAGAGTGTAAAACTATTCGAATAGCCGTGCCCACGGTCAAGGATAGTTGGGTGGTGCTGCTTATGCCACGTCCGAATGTTTTCGCAAAAACTTGGTGTGAGTATGGGTGTGATGGTGACAAGAGGTCACATGAGCTAAGACCGATGACTTAGCATGATGAGTGAACATGAGTTATTCAACCAATACTTACGACGATATCTGTAATTTGTTCACATGAATACCTGCTAGTTGTTGATGCATGCTCACTAGTTACTTGATCATGTCATTTGCATACAAAATTAGCTTTCCACAAATTTACCTATTTAGTGCTATATCATGCGTCATTGTTACCTTGTTCCACAACTTGGGTTGCTTGCGAGTACATTCAAAGTACTCATTGGCTTGCCACTTGTTATTTAATTGGCCAGGCAAGGAAGAACATGATTATGTTGAAGAGTTCGTTGGAGACGAACATGCGAACCAGGATGCTTCCCAGTCAGAACGTCTGTAGGTTAAGGCAGATGGCATGGGTTCACGCTTTCAACCAGGATTTCCGTTGTTTGTTCTATTTTAAGTGATTGGCCGTGTGGACGTTCCCCATCAGCCCTGTCTATGTAAGACTTGACCTTCATGGTCCATATTGTGTAAGACGCTAAATGTGGATGTAAGACTCTTGTTATTCAGCTTCTGTGTGTTCGGTGAGCATTGATCTCTGGGATCACTGTACACGTGCATCCGGTGATCACGACTTATGAGTCGGGGTCCCCACAGAGCTGGTATCAGAGCCATCCTGACTGTAGGAAGCCCTTAGTTAGCATGGACGTTAGCTAGGATAAAACCGACTTTCAAAACTACACCTAGAATTTGTACTTAGGAATTCTACACTATTTACCTCTTCTTATCTTCACACAACACTCTGCTGACTCTCCTCCTTTCAACCCTTTGTAGATGGTCATCGTACCGAAAGCCTTCCTGAAATCCAGCTTTCCCTTACTCCTTGGGGATAGCCCGGAGAAGTGCGAGTTTCTCCAACCACCCATTTTCCTCTACCACGAGCACTGGGTCGATGCCATCACGAATGAGTACCACGTAGATGTGGTCGTGAAGGCAAACGACTCCCCGACTAGTTGGTTCTTTGAAGGACCACGGATGGAGACCATGATGTTCGCAGTCGAGACAGCTGCATGCAAGGCACTCTACACCTTCGAGACATCATTCCAGAGATGGCTGACGAGCCAGCTACTCGCGACCTTCCCTTAAGGAAGGATGATTTTGGCAAGAGTTAGACGCTGATTCCGACCAAGGAACATGGCACACCACTCAGGTTCCAGACCCATTTCAGCCTCTCTACCAATAGTCTGGTTCACAACTTGATGAAGGAGCACGTGAAGCTCCATGAGGAACTCCACCACACTCGAGAGCTACTTCGGCAAGCCAAGACGAAGCCAGACAAGATCAAGAAGGATGGAGCCCCTGAGGGACGACCAGCAGTCGCTTATCGAGGAGGAGTACCCCCAGCTAGAGATGCACCTACACGTTGTCATCGCATGACTGCGAAGGAGTACCGTGAGCTCTTCTCCGACACACCAGCAAAGCGTCATCGGGATGGACCCCCTTGTTCCCCGACCCCTTCGACTGGAAATGATGCCCTTTCGGGTGATGAACAGGAGGAAGACCCAGAGGAGCGTGACTACAAGACCGAGCACTCCACCACCTGAGTCCGAGAACCCCTAGGGTAGGATCAGTCATGTACCCTCATGCAAAGTCGAGACCGTGTAATGGTTCATACGAAACCATCTGTGCTTGTTTTTTGTTTTGTTTTTTGTGTTCCAACGCAAGTCGCGCTTTTGCCTTAGGCAACATGTAAGCGAGTCCATCGTCTATCTTAATATATGTTGGTCTTTCGAGCTTTGTTTAACACACTTGCACTTGACTGACCCCCTTAGGCGCACTTTTCCGTATTGCTCATCCTCTTGTCAATCCTAGTTGTTTGACTTGGCTGCTCCAAACAGGATGGTGACTGCTACCCGCAACAGCTCCTTCACCAACCCTGAAGTTGGCAACTCCAGCCAGCAACAGGGAGCTGATGGGGCTTCTCACGCTGGAGGACACCAGGAGCAGCCATAGGGCGACGTTCCCCCGCCGCCACCTCCACCGGAGAACATGGCCATAGCTCAGTTTATCCAAGTTCTCTTGTATGTCCTTCTTCCTGGGAACCTGTGCGGGAGCCCCTAGCTCCCGAGCGTGCGTTTGGGTTGGGCGGCCCCTCGCACACCTCCCTGGTTCGTCCTGGGGAGGTGGGAGTCTTGGTCGGTCCCTCAAGCCTACCGATGCTCGAGGCACCGCGCCATGGGATTTTCTCCGTACCGCGGCGGACGCACTAAGGCGCCTGGGGGTGGGGCTTGCGAACAATGACTCTAGCTTGGAGGTGGAGCGCCAACGCCTCATGCAGGGATGGCGCCAGCTTGAGGTTGCCGTGAACTTGGGCTGCTTTTAGCGCGAATGCGCCCACTTGAAGGCCGAGGAGTCCATTGTCGTGGCTGTGGAGGCTCGCGAGCACGCCCTTGCGAGGCTCAAGAGGCCGACAATTGGTGCAAGGCCTCAAAGGAACGCCTCAGGGAGCTTCACGCTTTAAACGTCAACCTTGAAAGGTAGATCCAGATGCAGAACAACAATCTTGAGGGATCGTCCCCTGAACCCATCTCCGCCACCATGGGTCCCAGCACGCCTGCCGACTCAATGGTGTTGGAGGCACTGGAGAAAAGCCTGGAGTAGGAGAGGCTGGAGATGACGGAACGCCAGGTGTCGCTCGCCAACGAATCTCTTGCATCACATGAGGCGAGGCTTCAGGAGGAGGTTGACAACAGGGTAGCTGAGGCTTGGTGCTCCCTCGTTTGGGACTACTGCGTGAAGCTGCAGCTCCATGAGTCCTGGTTCTTCGAGCGGCGCGATTCCTCGAAAGGTGAGGTTAAGGACCTCAAGAAAAGGTTAGATATGGAGGAAGGGCGCCGGCGTGGCGTGATGGACGCTCAGGACACCGCCGAAGCCGAGCTGGCTTTTGTTCATAAGAAAGTAAATGGCGTGGCTTCCCTGGTGGAGAAGACTTCGGACGAGGCAGCCCAGGCTCGCGGCCTCCAACATATGTGGTCCCAGATGTTCCAGTCCCTCGAAGGGAGGGCCAAGCGGTCATTGGACGACATTTGTGGTTCGAGCGTCCCAAGCCCCCTGGTTCCGAACAACGCCGGGTAACTGGACTTCTCCTCCAAGGTCTTGGAGAGCCTCAAAGGGGGCGCGAAGAAGACCCGCGCACTGGTGAAGGAGAAGATCCACGACCTCCCCGCGCAAGCGTCCTTGCGCATCTTTAGCTACCTCCTTTGTCTTGACCCTCACTTAGATTTCGAGACGGTGCTCGGTCTCATGCCTGAGGCGACCCGTGCTTCCCTTGCCGATCGGATCAAGGACCATGTGGACGACCAGTTGGCGGAGCTTTCTTCTGACGAAGCGTAGGGCCGCGCTTGACCAGGGATGTGCGGGGCTATCGCCAGGTGGTGAGGAGGAGAGTTTTGGTGATGGCGTGCTTCCCTTAGGCAGCTTCTTTGTGTTCCTAGCAGGATTATGCATGCGTCCTGGTGGCAACTTTAATGTATTTTGGAAATACCTTTAAGCGTATTCTTAGATGACGAGGTGGGGAGTGTCGTGCTTCCTACGGTTCGGGGTTGGTGTCGATCTGTCTGTCGCGCTTGCCAGGCGATGATGCCCTTGCTCGCGCCGCCTGGCGGGATGGGGTTGTCCGGATATCCTGTGGTCCCGTCCCGGACGCTTCATCCTTGCTTGCAGGATGGTTTGGGGGCCCTTTCGGCACTCTACGTCTGTAGGCCCTAGTCCCACACATTTCCCCACCATCGTTAGGTACGAACGGAAAGAGGACACACTTCACGAGGCGAGGCCCCGGTACTCCTGATTCCGACCGAAAACAAAGGACGACACTAGGAAATCGAGTGGCATTATGACCGGTAAGGCTCCCGAGGAACGTTGCCCAGGAGCCCACTTTTTGACACTCAAACTGCTCTATGTCGACAGGTCCCAGTCCCGCGCATTTCCCCACCACCGTTAGGTACGACCGAAAACTAAAGACGCACTTTACGGGGTGAGGCCCCGACACACCTGATGCCGATCGGAAACCAAAGACGACATCAGGGGGCCGAGTGGCTTTACGACCGGTAAGGCTCCTGAGGCGCGCCGCTCAGGAATCCCATTTGATGCTCGAGCGGTCCCCTATTCCATTATTTGGGTGTCGCCTGAGGAGGCCCGAGGGCCTCTCGAGACTCCATGTTGTGACATCGTGCTACGGTCGGAGCCCCTGAGCGGGAGCCGACGACTAAGAGACTCATGCCCCTAACGTGTCATGGCCTCGTCACCCAGCCCTGAGGGGCCTCGGAGAGGGCCGGAGTGTCTGACTCTTTGCAAAACGCCAATTCGGAAATAAAGAACTCAAGATCGGTAAAACGAGAAAACATGGAGGAAAACGACCCCGCCCCTTTTTTCTTCTTAAAAACATTAAGTTACGAAATCCTCGAACTTCCGACCTGTTCAAGCACAAAAAGAACCGTTGAAAGTTGCAACTTGGGATACAAAAAAGAGCAAGAAAACGGCCGCGTCCGGCTTTCTAGGGTAATCTTTGCCTTTGTCTTCCCCTAGCGTTGAGCGTAGGGCATCCACATTGTGTGGGCATAGGCATTGATGGGCATTGTTGTCTTCTCCGCCAGCTCCGGGTTGTGGCTGCCATATTGCATGGGAGGAAACCCTACGCGTCCTCAGGAGGCTCTAGGCATGTACAACCCGCTCATTATTACGTGAGAGTGTCACGGGTTGGTGTAGTAGGGCCGACCCAGGACGGGACCCCAGGTGCAGGGGTAGCACCTAACACCCCAGGGCTTGTTCCCGGGTGCTGGCGTCGTAGTGCAAACGTAAACTCGCGCGCCGTGGGCCAGGCCAGGCGAGGCCCGTCCGTTGCACGTGAGGCTGGGATCCTGGGCGGTGCCCCGGTGCACCATGATGGGGTGCCCCAGATTCCCCCACAGGTGCTCACAGGCCTGCCCCCAGGGCGGG
This sequence comes from Hordeum marinum, assembly GCA_022496015.1. NCBI lineage: Eukaryota > Viridiplantae > Streptophyta > Magnoliopsida > Poales > Poaceae > Hordeum > Hordeum marinum. The sequence goes on from CM039673.1 coordinate 235,684,047, forward strand.
TAACCCGAGCCCAGGAGCATGGGTGAGCTCAGGATGCCCGCCGGTGATCGAGCGACTCCCGGCTTGGGGACATGGGCGTATGTTCCACCCTCCATGCCCAAGCGGGCAGAGCTCGCCCTGGGGACGGGGCAACATGCGCTTCCCAACGTCCCCAAGTTGGGATCATCCGGCCCGGAGACATGGGCATGTGCTCCACCCTCCATCTCCAAGCTAGGGCCACTAGGCCCGGGAACACTGGCGGGTGTTCCCCCCTTCATTCCTAGTCTAGTGATTCCCGCCCTAGACCCGGATGCCTGCTCAAAGTAGCTCCCCACCAGTGGGCGCACCTCGCGAGGGTGACCGCGCTGCTCACCCTCACAGGGCTAGTTGTTTAGGTCTCCCACTGTCGGCTGCGCGGGCCATCCCTCGCGGGGACCGCCCGCGAAACCATGTATGTACCTCCCATGGTCGAGGTGGATGGCGTCTCCTCCCCGTCCGCTCGGGCGCATGTCAACAAGGTTGTTGTAGAGTTTTCCAAGCCCCCGGGCGCTATCATAGCCAAGCCTCCGTTCCCCCTCCCTGGTTCCAGGGAAGGTGACGAGGAGTGCGGGGGGAGGCGCCTCCCGCGCGGCCGACACCTCCCACCAATGTTTGGGAATGTCTTCGGCCAACTCCCATGCTCCGGGCACCCTGGTCCTAGCTCTTGGTGGGTGCGGACCACCGTGAACGCACTGCAGGTGCCTGCGTGGCCCGAGCGTTGGTCTCATCGCGCGCGCGAATCCACTGACCCAGGTCCTGTCGAGGTACGCCAGGGCTTCACGGGCGACGGTGGCACATCTGAAGGTGTACCTGGTCCACGCATCGTGGCAAATACACGACACGTGATGGCGTTGCGGCTCCTGCGCCACGAGAAGGGCGATGCGCTTGTGCGTCGGGTCCTGACAGGCCCAGAAGGGCTGGGGTGTGCCCCTGGCTGGAGGGTGAGCCGTGGGGATGGCGGCCTGGCGTGTAGCTGGCAGAGGCAGCAGCCCCTAGAGCCCGTCTAGAGCCCTGCTAGCGATAGGACCTACCAACGGAGAGGCAGTTCGATGGAAGGCACTAGCGCCCGTTGGCATCACACACGCCACACGAGCTGCCCGGTGTAGGATCGAGAGAGGGGTGTCTAGAGGGGGTGAATAGACTACTAGCAGGAATTTAAAACCTAACCTTTTCCCAAGTTAATTGGTTGGTATATTTTAACTATTTTAGCAAGTCGAGCAAGTCTACCAGCCCTACACATGCATATCTACAAGTATGGCAGCAGAAAGTAAAGACATTGCACATGTAAGTAAAGAGATGGGGTAGGAAGATCAAACGCAATAGGAGACTTGAGGATTTTTCTCGTGGTTCCGATAGGTAGTGCTATCGTACGTCCATGTTCAGTCTTCAACCCATGGAGGGTAATGGTCGCGAGGGTCCACGGAGGGCTCTACCCACAGAGGGTTCCACGAAGAAGCAACCTTGACTATTCCATGCGCCTTCCATCCATGAAGGACTAGCCTCACTATGGGTAGATATTCACGAAGTAGGCGGTCTCCTCGCCATTACAAACTTCTTGGTACAATCCACAACACGAAGTAGGAGGCTCCCAAGCGACACCTAACCAAACTAGGAGGCACCACCCTTCAAAAGGTAATAGGCTCGGTAATGATGATGAACTCCTTGCTCTTGTGCTTCAAGATGATAGACTCCTCAACACACAATCACTCTCTCACAGATTTGGCTTGGTAAAAGAGATGTGATTGGTGGAAAGAAACTTGGGGAGGCTAGAAACCAAGATCCATATGGTTGGAGTGGAAGATCTTGACCTCAACACAAGGGTAGGTGGTTCTCTCTCAGAAAACTGAGTAGGATAGGTATGGAATGGTTCTGAGTGCTTCTCCTTCGATTGTGTGGTGGTGAAGGGGTATATAATGGCATCCCCAAAAATCCAATCGTTACATACAAAATGACCAACTCGGTGACACCATTGTGTAAATCTCGGTGGTACCGAAGTGACCAAAAGTGCAACTTTTTAATCTCGGAGGGACCGATATACAATTCTAGGTTGCACCGATAAGGTGACCAACGGTCAGATTTACCAATCTCGGTCACGCTGATTCACCATTTTTGGACGGACCGAAAATGAGAACTTGCGTAACAGAATCTTGGCAACCCAACTCGGTGGCACCGAGTGCAGTGTTGGTTGCACCGAAGTGTTAGGGTTTGGTCGAGTCTGCCTAGGGTTTAGAATCGGTGGCACCGGGATAGGAATGTTGGTTGCACCGATTTTGCATATTTGGCTTAGGACAGACTTTGGTGGGAGAGTTTGTGGATGTTTTGGTGACTGTCACGTGTGCAAATTTGAGCATATTGTCCATCATCAAAACTTTACCCCCTTTTACTAGTATTGGATTTCCTATGGACTCAAAGTGATTTCTCACAAATGTAAAATGTAGAGTCCTCTTTGCTTGAAGCTTGGCCAACCTATTTCCTTGAATCTTGAGGTAATTCCAAAATCTCCACAATCCTTTTGCCAACTCAACTCTCCATGGACTATTATCTGAAATACACTAGATAGAGGTGTTAGTCCAAGAGATAATGTATGTTGTCATGAATTATGAAAACCACCAAGGGAGCATGTTGTGCTTTCAATCTCTCCCTTTTTGGTAATTGATGCCACCATACAATCAAAGCTTGAATTAAGGATATGCATGGTTGCAATGAAGACTTTGAGAAACACATGACATAGATTTTCTCCCCCTAAATGTGTGCAGTCTTTTAAAGGATACATGCTTTGGAATGCATGGGCAAACATATGGATGAAAGGGACGTAGGACTCATGTGTATCTTGTCCATATGCATCAATATTTGTGAATGAAATGTATATCCTTGATCAAGAATTCACTCTTGCAAACAATATGTGCAAGAAGCAAGGGATCATGTTGATCAAAGATATGATGCATATACTTACCTTGAGTTCTTGAGCATTTTAGTAGTAGAGACACACTTCAGAAAACAATGTGAGGAAACACAAGAGTATTATACTAAACAGAACCATTAGAACTCAAGGAGTACGATGTGGAAAACATATGTAATATGATAATCATTAAGATTAATATGTCTCCACCTTTAGCATTAATCTATTATATCTCTTCTCCCCTTTGATATGAAAAAGATAGTACATCCTCTCCCCCTCAATCTCACCATGTAGATATTGGGATCGGATAGGGTGAGAAAATGAATCCTTTGTTCACTCGAGACTTTTCTTCAAAACTAGTTTTCTCCCCCTACATTGTTGTTCCTCTCCTTGACTAGATAAGTGTGAACTTTCTATAGTTTCCTCTCCCGCTAAATCATACCTCTTCGTTTGCATAAGCATGTAACTCTCCCTTTAGCATGAAGCTTTGATATTCTCCCCCTTTGGCATAAAGTACCAAAAAGGTTACACTTGGGAGTAGTGACAGGGATCACTGACAAGGAAGGGATCCTGGAGATCAAGGGTCATTGAAAGTAGGGTCCATTAAAAGACTAAGGGAATCATTGAATGTAAATTCTCTCCCTTTGGAAAATTTTAGTTTTCTTCTCCTTGGAGCTAGGGATCCTTTAATAAAGAATTTCTCCCCCAAAGTGTTGTTTCTTATTCTCCCCCTAAGAATATATATATACATATATATATATTATTTTTTAAAGGGGTCATTGAAGTAACAAGAATATCACAAGAACAGAAACAAATAAGCAATATCAAAGAAACATAGATTTTGAAAGCAAAGAAAATTGATGACTCCGGGATAAATAAATCGATGATACCGAGATTGTGTAGTGCAGCTTATCTGCAAATTTGGTAGAACCAAGTTATTTATATGAGTGACTCTGAATGATAAACCAAGTTTCTGTTTTCAGAGAGACAAATGAAATAGTTTCAAAGAGAGAAAATGCAAAAGATTTACAAAGACATCACATAGGTAGGATTTGAGTGGTTACGAGAGATAATGCAAATAGAGAGCGAACCACGCATGATTCTTAACTAAATGATGGGCGGTGACTAGGTCACCTATATTAGAGTATATTGACTTAGGAGCCAAGCAAGAATGCTTGATCATAGGTCATACTCATTGTTTAAGCTCAAAATGGGGTTACCATTTTTCGATTAAACATTTCGATGTCTTCATGTCACTTGAGTTGCTTTAGCTCATGACTTGGAGTACAACCTTTTCAAGGATATGAGTACATACCTTTGAGTGATGTTGATGATGTTACTCGTAGGTGAACTTGTTGAGGATGCTCGAGGTTGATGAAGATAATCTTGAAGTTGGAGCAATCCTTCTCGTTCTAGTACACTCATCACCTACAAAGGTTAGCCATGCAAGGAAGAACAATGGATATATCCAAATGACATGATACTACTTAAGATTTTGCAACTAAAATCAAGTATATGTCAAGTATATGTTTTTGTTGTCTTCTTCCTTCCATCATGAAGAGGGGTTGTATATACTTGGTAATGACAAGATTGCTTATAATTGGAGTTGATGGCAATCTTGTGGAATGAGGTTCTTCCAAGTACCTACAAAATGTTAGAAGCCATACAAGGGAGCATAGAATTCCATGCATATGATAATGAGTTACGGGAACATGGAGATAATAGTAAAGCTCATGCCCTTGCTTGCAACCAAGTGAGTCTAGCTCAAGTTTGAAGCATCAATAATGTTCAACTCACTCCTGAAATGACAAAATGTTTTCTCATCAAGTGGCTTGGTGAAGATATCAGCCAATTGTTTGTTAGTACGAACATGCTTAAGATTGATATCTCCTTTCGCAACATGATCACGAATAAAATGATGTCGAACTTGAATATGCTTGGTTCGAGAATGTTGCACAGGATTATGTCCAATTTTAATAGCACTTTCATTGTCTCAAAGTAATGGAACATTTTTAACATTAATTCCATAATACTTAAGCATTTGTGTCATCCATAGTAATTGCACACAACAAGATCCAGCAGCAATATACTTAGCTTCGGCAGTAGATAGAGATACCGAGTTTTGTTTCTTGGAGGACCAAGACACAAGAGATCTACCTAAAAATTGACAAGTACCCAAGGTGGATTTTCTATCAACCTTGTCACCGGCATAGTCCGAATCGGAATAACAAACAAGATTAAAAGAAGATCCCTTGGGATACGAAATGCCAAAGTTTGGTGTTTGTATCAAGTACCTCACAATATGTTTCAGAGCCAAATGATGACACTCCTTAGGTGCAGCTTGATATCTAGGACAGATGCAAACACTAAGCATAATATTGGGACGATATGCACATAGATATAACAATGAACCAATCATAGATCGATAAACATTTTGATCAACCGGTTCATCCTCCGTGGTAAGTTCAACATGTCCACTAGTGGGCATAGGAGTTTTCATACCTTTGCAATCCTGCATGTTGAACTTCTTGATCAAGTCCTTGGTATACTTAGTTTGAGAGATGAAAGTTCCTTCTCTTGATTGCTTCATTTGCAATCCAAGAAAGAATTTCAGCTCACACATCATAGACATCTCATACTTCTCAGACATCAACCTTCCAAATCTTTCACTAAATTCAGGGTTAGTGGAACCAAAGATAATATCATCCACATAGATTTGGCACACAAATAATTCTCCATTAACTCTCTTAGTGAACAAGGTTGCATCAATTTTACCAATCTCAAAACCCTTTTTGATGAGAATTTCGTTAAACATTTATACCAAGCACGAGGGGCTCGCTTAAGACCATAAAGAGCTTTGCGAAGCTTGTAAACATGATTAGGTTTCTTAGGATTCACAAATCCAGGTGGTGTCTTAACATAAACTTCTTCCTAATTTTCACCATTTAAAAATGCACTTTTGATGTCCATTTGATAAAGCATGATATCATGGTGATTAGCATCAACAAGAAGAATATGAATAGCTTCAAGTCTAGCAACGAGGGATAAGTCACACCATAGTCCATACCTTCGACTTGCGTATATCCTTGTGCTACGAGACGAGCCTTGTTGCGCACGACTTGACCATCTTCATCTTGTTTGTTCCGAAACACCCATTTGGTTCCGATGATGTTGTGCTCATCTTCGGGCTTCTCCACGAGTGTCCACACTTCGTTCCTCTCGAAGTTGTGTAGCTCTTCATGCATTGCGGTCACCCCATCCGCGTATTCAAGAGCTTGTCCTACCTTTAAAGGCTCAATGGTAGAGACTAAAGAATAATGCTCACAAAAGTTAGCTAGACGGATTTCAGAGCGAGTGATTCTCCCTGTTTGTATATCACAAAAGATTTGGTTTAGGGGATGGTTCTTGCTCACTTGAGCTCGAACTCGGGTCATCTTCCGATTGTTAGATGGTGGAGCTTCTTCTTCTTCATCATAATCTCGTTCATCTTCGTTGTTGTTGAAGGTGTCATTCCCTTGAGGTGGTGGTGAAGGTGGTTGTGGTGGATCTTCATGATGCGCTTCCTCTTCTTCATCATCTCACTGTGTACTGCTTGTGGATGCTTCCAGGTCATGTTGAGGTTCACCTTGACGTGAAGTAGGGGCTTCCACTTGAGTTGATGAAGCACTCTCCTTCACCTCCATGGGATGAATCTTGTCGATGGGTAGGTCTAGAATGGCTTCCGAAGGATCCTTATCACCTACATCATTTGACAATTGTTTGACTTGTGAACCATTAGATTCATCAAACTTCACATCTACCGTCTCTTCAACTTTTCGAGTGAAGTAGTTGTAGATATGGTAAGTGTGAGAATTCGATCCGTAACCAAGTAGGGATCCTTCATGAGATTTAGGAGCAAATTTAGTACAACGATGCTTATGAAGAATGTAGCACTTTGAGCCAAATCCCGAAAGTATCCTACTTGGGGTTTGTTGTCGGTGAGTATTTCGTATGTCGTTTTACCGAGAAGCTTGTGCAAGTAAAGTTGGTTTGTGGCATGACATGTTCTTTCAACAGCTTCTTCCCAAAAGTGTCGTGGCGTCTTGTATTCGTCAAGCATCGTTCTTGCCATCTCAATGAGCGTCCGATTCTTGCTCTCAACAACTCCATTTTGTTGAGGTGTGTACGTGGCCAACAATTCATGTGAGACACCTTCTTCTTCAAGAAAGGTATCCACATGGGTGTTCTTGAACTCCGATCCGTCATCACTTTGAACCATCTTGATCTTCACTTCAAACTGATTTTGCGCTTTGCGAGCGAAGTTCTTGAAGATCTTTTGAACCTGCGACTTATGATCAAGAAATAATACCCATGTAAATCTGGAAAAATCATCAATTATAACCAGACCATAGGAATTTCCACAGATACTCTTGTAAGCATTGAGACCAAAAGGATCCATGTGAAGTAACTCGAGTGGTCTCCTAGTAGTCATGATATTCTTAACGGGAAGACTTCCACCTACTTGCTTTCCATCTTGACAAGCACTACAAAGTCTATCTTTGTGAAATATAACATCTTTAACTCCAAGTATCTGATCACCTTTGATTAGCTTATCTAGATTGTGCATGCCTACATGTCCAAGTCTTCTAGGCCAAAGCCAACCTTTAGAGGATTTTGCAATTAAACAAGTGCAAGGCTTGGATCTTTTAGTGAAATCAACAATGTACAGATCACCTCTACGAAAACCAGTAAAGACCATTTTATGATAATCTTGACGAAACACTTGGAAATCTACTTTCGTGAATAAAACATTGAAACCGAAGTCGACAAGTCTAGATACCGAAAGAAGATTGTAGCCAAGGGATTCAACAAGCATAACATTTTGAATAGAGCTATCATGGGATATGGCCACCTTACCAAGGACAAGTACCTTACCCTTAGAGTTGTCTCCAAAGGTCACGTACCGTCAAGGACCTGGATTAGGCATGATCTCTTGAAACATGTCTTTGTCACCAGTCATATGATCTATACATCCGCTGTCAAGAATCCACTCTTTTCCTCCGGACATATAATCTTTAAAGTTTGCCATGAGGCACAGATTCTTCATGACTTTCTCATGCTCGATATTGAACAACTCATCTTCTTCATAGTAGCCATGTTCCATATTGTCATCATCATGTGGGAAATCCTCGTCATAAAGAACAAGAGATTCGTTAGAATAGTGGTCATTACAATGTTCAAGTTTATGAATGTGAATGGCTTCGAAGATAATGTGTTGATAGTGGTGACATCTACTTTAGCACGCATAAGATCACGGAGCTCAAATAGGCATTTATCAAAGCTTGGATCACAAGGCTTCATTTTGTGAGAAGCAATGGTTTTATGAAGAATTTCATCAAGATTTCCTAAGGAAAGATTGGAATATCGTTTCTCCAAATCAGTCCATAAGGTATAGGAACATGCAAAGTTCTTCATTTGAGAAAGCACGAATCTTGGTAAATCTCGAACAATAAGATTGACAGTTCTTAGGTTACCAAGCATGTTAATTTCCTCTTCGTGTGTGGGATGCAATTCATCTATAGGGAGCACATAGGGATTTTCAATATATTTAGTAAAATGGAATCTATTGAATAGATCAATCATGACATTCTTCCATTGACTATAGTACTCTCCATCAAGAATGGGCATTCTTGAACTCAAACTCTCTACTCTAGAAACATCCATCTTCCTCCAGAGTGATTAAACTGAAGAAATGGAGACCAAAGCTCTTATACCACTTGTAGGATCGAGAGAGGGGTGTCTAGAGGGGGGTGAATAGACTACTAGCAGGAATTTAAAACCTAACCTTTTCCCAAGTTAATTGGTTGGAAGGTTTTAACTGTTTTGGCAAGTCTAGCAAGTCTAACAGCCCTACGCATGCATGTCTACAAGTATGGCAGCGGAAAGTAAAGACATTGCACATGTAAGTAAAGAGATGGGGTAGGAAGATCAAACGCAATAGGAGACGCGAGGATTTTTCTTGTGGTTCCGATAGGTGGTGCTATCGTACGTCCACGTTCATGGAGTCTTCAACCCATGGAGGGTAAGGGTCGAGAGAGTCCATGGAGGGCTCTACCCACGGAGGGTTCCACGAAGAAGCAACCTTGACTATTCCATGCGGCTTCGGTCCGCGAAGGACTAGCCTCACTATGGGTAGATCTTCACGAAGTAGGCAATCTCCTTGCCCTTACAAACTTCTTGGTTCACTCTACAACACGAAGTAGGAGGCTCCCAAGCGACACCTAACCAATCTAGGAGGGACCACCCTCCAAAAGGTAATAGGCTCGGTAATGACGATGAACTCCTTGCTCTTGTGCTTCAAGATGATAGACTCCTCAACACACAATCACTCTCTCATAGAATTGGCTTGGTAGAAGAGATGGGTTTGGTGGAAAGCAACTTGGGGAGGCTAGAAATCAAGATCCATATGGTTGGAGTGGAAGATCTTGACCTCAACACAAGGGTAGGTGGTTCTCTCTCAGAAAACTGAGTAGGATAGGTATGGAATAGTTCTGAGTGCTTCTCCTTCGAGTTGGTAGTGGTGAAGGGGTATATATACGCATCCCCAAAAATCTAACCGTTATACACAAAATGACCAACTCGGTGACACCGATGTGTAAATCTTGGTGGTACCGAAGTGACCAAAAGTGGCAAGTTTTGAATCTCGAAGGGACCGATATACAATTCTCGGTTGCACCGACAACGTGACTAACGGTCAGATTTGCCGATCTCGGTGACGTCGATTCACCATTTTTGGACGGACCAAAAATGAGAACTTGCGTAACAGAATCTTGGCAACCCAACTCAATGGCATCGAGTGCAGTGTCAGCTGCACTCAAGTGTTAGGGTTTGGCTTAGTCTGCCTAGGGTTTAGAATCGATGGCACCGGGATAGGAATGTTGGTTACAGCGATTTTGCATATTTGGGTTAGGACAGACTTTGGTGGGAGATTTTGTGAATGTTTTGGTGACTGTCACTTGTGCACGTTTGAGCATATTGTCCATCACCAAAACTTTACCCCCTTTTAATAGTATTGGCTTTCCAATGGACTCAAAGTGATTTCTCACAAATGTAAAATGTAGATTCCTCTTTGCTTGAAGCTTGTCCAACCTATTTCCTTGAAATATTGAGGTAATTCCACAATTTCCACAATCCTTTGGCAACTCAACTCTCCATGGACTATTATCTGAAATACACTAGATAGAGGTGTTAGTCCAAGAGACAATGTATGTTGTCATGAATTATCAAAACCACCAAGGGAGCATGTTGTGCTTTCACCCGGCGCTTGGCCCGGGCCCGACGTCCTTTCGCCATGAGTGCGGCGAGCAGAGACGAGGCGAGATTCCTGGCCAGCTTCGACACATTCCCTACCTGGCGCGCCAAATGTCAGATTTAGGGCTCCACAAAACCCTTAAGATTCGAACACAGGGGCGTGTGTGAAGATCTATATAGCCTCGTCACCCTAGCTTGCTACTCGATGGACACAACGACAAACTCGAACGATGACGAGGAAGAAGTTGAACATGGCAGTTTACCCAGGTTTGGGCCGCTGTAAAGCATAATACGCTACTCCTCCTTTGGAGGATTGCCTCTCGAGGAGGTGATGTGGTTGAAATAGTTTAGTGTTCTTGGGCCTCTTGAGGGCTCACTTGAGGTGTTCGAGGCCCTCTGTGGCTTTGCAGTGGGAAAGTGGTGTAACGGATTGCACGATGGATCGGATCGGTCAGTCCTCCTCTATGGTGCAACATATCCTCTATATATAGCAGTGGCCCGAGTCCTCTTCCCTTATCACAATGGTGGGAAGGTATCCCAAAACGACTAATTTTGAAGGGGGACAGTAGTACATGCTCGCCCTGCCCAAAGGCGGTCTTCGCTTGCAAAGTAGCTGTCGACGACGCAGGGATGGGCTCAGCGATGACATCCGCCCTGCGGGGCGGGTGGTTGTCGTCTTCTTACGCTGGAATGGGAACCTTTCGGGGGTGCTTTGGGAACCCGCATATGTCATTGCTCCCTTTGCACCAAAGAGGAAACCGAGCCACCTAGCGTACTAACGCCCGCCTGTCCTTCCTCACGTCACCCTTGAATCCCGAGGCTGGACCTTGCATAGAAATCTCTACTACTCTGGAGGGGTCCTAAGGAGGCCCATCCTTCGCGGTTCTTGTCGTTGTTCTTCCTCGCAAGGCAAGGGACCTCGCGAGGGCCTTGTCTTGAGTGGGGCCATGCCTTGTTCCATTTGGTTGATGAAGTGGGTCGTGCCCTGGGCCGCAGGAAGGCAGGTCTGTGTGCCCTGTTCCCAGAATGCCGACAAGAAGTATTATATATAGTAGGTTCCAAATTAAGTCTTTGGTGAAAAATATGCACCCTAATTTGGGGACTTGTAGTACAAACTTCAATTCAGAGGGTTTTGAAATCCTAAATTGAATCAATGCTTTTTGGCCAAAAGAATATTTTTATAAGAATATTTTTATGTCCTATACACATGGCATGATCATTGGGCAAAGATTTGGGGCAAGAATGTGAGATTAGAGAGAAGGAGAATGTTTGTGATGAAAAACGCAAAGAAGCACACAAGCAAATAGCAATCAAGTCAAGCATAACAAGCACACAAAACTTTTAATTGACCCTAATTTTTGAGCTATGCTAACTTAGTCATCAGGCAAAACACAGGGCGTGGCATTTAGATAGGTTCAGGCCGCTCGGAAGGGTAAAACCCTACGTCTTGTGTTCGGTGCGTTACTTGTCTTGTTGACAGTACATTAGTGTCACCACCCGCAAGGGATGCTCGTGGGCAGTGTGGCTACGCATGTACAATGAACAGGGTGTTGACCTTTCTAAAGGTAGCCATGGACCTCGTTTTATTATCTAAGGGGCTACCAGTGGCTAAAAAGGTCTTTACATGCTAGTGGAGAACTGGCTTTAGTGTCGCTTGGCGAAGGCCTTTATCCATGTTCGCCAACTGGGACGAGTATATCAGGACTAAAGGCCCCGACCCTTTAGTCCCGATTGGCCATGACCTAGTACTAAAGTCCCTCCATGTGGCCACCTACATGCGCTGGGGCCTGGGGGACCTTTAGTGCTGGTTGGTGAGACCAACTGGGACTAAAGTCCCTCCATGTGGCCGCCAGCGAGAGCTGGGGGCTGAGGGACCTTTACTCCCAGTTGGTGTCGACAACCGGTACTAATGATTTTATTTTCTTGGTTGGGCTTTAGAGGTTTATGGTTTATTTTTATTTTTCATTTTGTGTTTCCATTCAATTTTTTTCTTTCAAACATATTTTATGCTACTACATACTATACACGTTGTGCATATATAATATAATTTCTCATAAGACCATACATATATCATATAATTTCTCGTACAACCATACACACACACATATATATATACATATATATATATATAATTTTGTATATACAATTTCTCCTACAGATTGCAGATCATTACATGCATGCATTAGGTGCAATAGTATTCTTCGCTTTCACACATGACCTCTGTAAGAAAAAATCACGCAAATTCCTCTTGAATTGCTCGTATGCGGTCCTGTGGTAGGATCCTATCTCGCATCTCTTGCATCTTTAAAGGAGGAGATCAATATGAATATATTAGTTTTGTGTATCTATATTAGATCATGATAAAAAAATTGAATAGTGTTTACATACTCGAAGTTGTCTTTGATCTCTACACCATTCGTTCGTCAAGCGAATGTTCTCCCAAACATAGTATGCCCATAAATTCGTCCCCTCTTTTTGCCTCATGCACTTTGCGAGAATAAAATTCGATCAGATAATGATCAAGCATGATAACGGTATTGATACTAGAATTAAAGAGGTGCGCCTACCTAGATAGTACGACTTAATTACCATGGTTTGTCGCCATGTGAGCTTCGGTTTCAATTCATCAACAACCTATTTGATGAACTGTTTCCAAACCCTGCGCGACAAAGAAAATGAATAAAGGAGTTATTAATTACTTGACATCTGGAAATGATCAAAAGAGGCTGATATAGTGTGATACTGATTGAAATTACCCGACGAGCATCTTAATCACGCTGATGTCTTCTTGAGGGTCTTTACCTAGTGAGTCAATGGCTTCAACAGTTCCAGCATCAACTTTAATGTCTAGCAGGATCCAGTGGAACCTACGCACACGTTTTTATAATTAGGCATGGATAACTCAACTAAACTTAACATCGAGTAAGCAAAATGGAAATTGTAGTACAAGACAGTAACTCTCACTTGAAGTTGTAAGGAAATAGTATATCTGTTTTGGTATTTTGTGCCTTCAAAAACATTAGCAAATTAGCCGCTTTGTCATCGGGGAATTATTTTATCATTACTTCATTAATGATATATGGGTCAATGAAACCAATGTCAAAGATTCCCTCTCTTTGGCATTCGAGAATTTTCATTCTGCATAATAGCGTACAAAAGAATATAGTGAGGATTATTAGAGGCAATGGACGAGCTGACCTAGGGACTTAAATTACAGAAAGAAATCACTTAGAGACAGTAGCAAATGACGATAGATTTATTGAGTGCATCTTGATTGTGTAACTGAATTTTTTTTGAAAGCTCAATGATTATGCCTGAATCATACAAGTAATGATCTTCCTTAACTTTCACCCTGAGCACCTATCTCTCATTCTTTACTTATGTCATGTACCACTCATGCGATGTTCGCATTTGTGTTGATAGAAGCGGGACATGCTCAGGCCTGACCAAAGGGTTGCTGGGGACATATTTCCATGCTAATTCAGCCATGGAGAATTCCTAGGTGCCAAGGAGTTGATCAACACTGAAACCAAATTCTTTAGCAACGCCGGTCACCTTATCAGTACTCACCTTGAGTGGGAGGATCGATTGCACTGCTTGTTCTCCGAACTGGGGAACTGTTATCCCGCTTTTATTACAACTTGTATTTCTAAACCAGCGCTACATTTGTTCATTATATGACTTGCTAATAGAGCGTTCATAGTCTGAAGGCCTATTTTGTACAAGTGCCGAGGGTCGCTCTAGAAGATCCATAAAGTGTTCTACTGTTGGAGAAGGTATTTTCTCCTTTGGTGGCGGGACTAGCTTCGGTGCAAAATGGCACTGCACTTTGGCAGCCCGGGCTGCTCTGGTTTCCTCCTCATTCATCTTGTAAGCTAACTTCTTTTTGGCAGGAGGTTTGGGTTTCTTCTTTGGTGCTTTATAACCCACAAGTATAGGGGGTCACAACAGTTTTCAAGGGTAGAGTATTCAACCCAAATTTATTGATTCGACACAAGGGGAGCCAAAGAATAGTCTCGAGTATTAGCAACTGTGTTGTCAATTCAACCACACGTGAATGACTTAATATCTGCAGCAAAGTATTCAGTAGCAAAGTAGTATGGAAGTAAGGTAACGAAGGTAAAAGTAACTTGCGAGGACCAATATGTGGAAAGCTCGTAGGCAATGGATTAGTGATGGATAATTATGTCGGATGGCATTCATCATGTAACAGTTACAACATAGGATGACACAGAACTATCTCCAATTCATCAATGTAATGTAGGCATTTATTTCACATATAGTCATACGTGCTTATGAAAACGAACTTGCATGACATCTTTTGTCCTACCCTCCCGTCGCAGCGGGGTCCTAATGGAAACTAAGGGATATTAAGGCCTCCTTTTAATAGAGAACCGGACCAAAGCATTAGCACTTAGTGAATACATGAACTCCTCAAACTACGGTAATCACCCAAAAGAATCCCAGTTATTGTCACCCTAGGGCATGCGGATCATAACTCGTAATGGGTGTCTACAACTTGCAAGATAGGATCAAGAACACATATATATTCATGAAAATCTAATAGGTTGAGATATGAAATCATGGCAATCAGGCCTAGTGACAAGCATTAAGCATAGCAAAGTCATAGCAACATCACTCTCAGAACATAGTGGATACTAGGGATCAAACCCTAACAAAACTAACTCGATTACATGGTAAATCTCATCCAACCCATCACCATCTAGCAAGCCTACGATGGAAACGGTAGAGAACATCATGGAATTGGTGATGAAGGATGGTTGGTGATGACGATGGCATCGATTTCCCCTCTCCGGAGCCCAAAATGGACTCCAGATCTGGCCCTCCCGGGGAAGAACAGGAGGTGGCGGCGGCTCCGTATCGTGAAATACGATGAATCTTCTCTTTGATTTTTTTCCTGTCCGAATAGGAATATATATAGTTGGAATCGAGGTCGGTGGAGCTCCAGGGGGACCACAAGCCTGCTAGGCGCGGCCAGCGGGTGGCCACGCCCCTGGCTTTTGGCCTATGGGTGGTCCCCCTCCGGTTGATTCTTTTGCCAGTATTTTTTATTAATTGCAAAAATAATCTCAGTAAATTTTCTGGTCAATCCGAGAACTTTTGTTTTTGCACAAAAATAATACCAAGCCAATTCTACTAAAAACAACGTCAGTTCAGGTTAGTTCCATTCAAATCATGCAAATTAGAGTCCAAAACAAGGGCAAAAGAGTTTGGAAAAGTGGATACGATGGAGATGTATGAGTGCTCTCTTCCGCTTTTGGCCCTACTACTGGGATATAAGAGGTGGAGTCAGCTGACGCGGCGGAGATCGATATGGCAGACTCACGCTGGGCTCCATCTTGAGGTGGGGTGGAATCGGTTGACACGACGTACTTAGAGGTGTATTGCTACTCGGAGGAGTCGGTGGCCTTGGCGCCGAGCTTGGAAACATGATGCATTCCTTTCTCCATAGAATGATAGCTCATATGACTTGTCCAAGTGTCTGCTCCCCTTCACCTCCAGGGAAGTCAAGCTCTAGTGAGTCATATACCGACGGAACTTCATCCACTCCGACACGAGCATAGGCAGCTGGAATCGGATTGCCATGGATGGTTGCTTCTAGTGCATTCAGTAAAGCAAGCCGACCGCCACCTTCATGGATATGATCTTCATTTTCATGTGTAGCTCACAAGTTGTCCTCTCTATGATATCATCCATGGGGTAGCGAGCCAGGAGTGCATCATCGACGAGCACCCCCGTGGAACCCATGCTGCTTTTCTACAAAGATGGGACGGTATTATCCAATGGTGGATATACTTGCTCATGTCGCGTAGACGCCCTTTCCTGGCTAATTATGCCTAGTTGCTCATCATGCCGCTTATACATGCGTTCCAACTTCGTGTTCTTTCTTTCTAAATTTTGATGCCGATCTGCATCCTACTTCTTTTTTCTCTGACGGCTTCTGTAAGTGTCGTTCCACTCCGAAAACCCCTGAATCCACGGAACAACGCCTTTGCCTCTTATTCGTCCTCTATGTGCAGGATTCCCGATGGCACATGTATGCTCGTCGTTGCCTCTCTCATGGTCTAACAACCCCTTTTGAGTATCTTCTACTGCTTGAAGTAAAGCATCCATGGCTGCTTTAAGAGATGCCTTTTTAGTAATCTCCCCTTTTTTGGATCCAACTTTCCCCCATGTGCATAGAACCAATTCTTGGACCTCCCGTGCCAATTCTTTGTTTTTGTCAGCAAGCATCTTGGCCTCAGATGATTCCCACTTAGGTGCCTTTCTTGTAGCCACCTTTCCCAAGAACATGGTGATACTCTTTTTTGCAGCATTTATCTTATTTTTTCTCGACCTTTCCTCAAACTTCACAAATTCGTCCTAGTGATCTTTTACCTTCTGTAGTGCTGTAGTGAATTCTGGAGTCTTCCTTTCTACCTTGACATAGTCCGTGTGTAATCCTTTCTTATAGGTCTGGAATTTTGTGGCCATCTTGTAAAGATCCCACTTCTTAACCTTCAACCATTCGCCATCTGTGAAACCCTCTGGTAGGTTGAAATGTGACATTAGAGTATCCCAAAGAAAATCTTCCGATCGTTCGTCCCCATAAGAAATCCTCGATCTTCCTTTGGCTTATTCCATTCTCAAACGGTGATTGGGCTGTTGTGCCTAGAAATAACTCCACGTTGATTTATAAATTTATGGACACTGTCTGAAGGAGCAATCGTTTTGCCATCTACTTTTACTTCATCGATGTTGTACTTCAGGCCATTAGGAACCTTTTGGCTGGCATCGTACCCTTGTAGAATATTTGCTCGAACCAAAGGGCTAAAAAGAAGAAAGATTCATTAATATATATATATAGAAATAAATTAATATATATATACCTTGCCATACTTTGTTAATTGGAGAAACTTTTCTTTGCCATCATTGTTTGTTTCCCCTTTGTCTCTTGCTTTTCCTCAAATCTCACACTGGATGCATTAAGATATTGTGAGCCATCATCTGCTTCTTCATTCTCTTGGTTTTGGGTAGAGCGTATTATGTCGAAGATGATATCCTCTTGATCATGGTCTCTGCCACTATCGTTGTCATATGAATCCAGACTGTAACATATCACATCACTTTGCGGCCTCACGCACGGTAAGCTCCACGGCTGCAGCCTTACCTTGACCGGGACTATTTGCATATTTTGGCTCACATATGTGAACATGTCGCTGGCAATCAAACGATAGAGAACCCAGGCGGACATGACTAGTCATAGAACCCAAGTGGCACATTCGTACAGAAACAGACATATGTAACCCAGCAATGTAGGTGTCGGTCTCAAGTGTGTGTAGACGAGTCATAGAAAGCTACAAGGACTCCATTACGGTAGACGAGTCGTAGTAGGCTACAGGGACTCCATTACACTGTGAGACATTTCCCCGAAGGGACAGACACAACCGCAAAGAAGGATACATGTCGGTCAATCAATGTGTCTGGAGGAGTAGCAAGCTACCAAGGCTCGGTGGAAGCACAAAGAGGAAGTTTCCCGTAAAGAGTACGACTAAAGAAACATGACTAGGTGTCGGATCCCATACATACCGTTGCATGTCACACGTATGCACGACATGCCTGATATGCATAGATACAACTATGGCATCACAACATAACCATACATCAACACAACTTTTATTTAAGAGGCTAAGAAGAGCGTTGCATAATATGTTCTTACAGATAGGGGTCACATGACCCGACACTCAAGTCATACAAGCAAGTTCATACAAACCAAGCAGAAGCATAAAGCTGTCTGAGTATAGACAGTTGAAAGGGTAAAAAGGCACATGGCTTGACTATCTACAGCCCAGCATAGGGCATAAGGTCATAGCTGGGACACCAGCTATTCGTCATTGTCGACATCTAGATAGAACCCACCCGATGGGTCCTGAGACTCATTTGCAACATTTATTAAGCAAACGTGAGTACAAACGTACTCAACAAGTCTTTAAAATAGACCTAGATTATTCGTGCTCATGTATCAACAAGGGGAGTGGTGGAGTTTATGCAACAATGCCACTTTGACTCATGGCTAACCTACACTACACAATTTTAACTCTTTGTTTCAATTTTAGATATCGCACACGAGTCCACTAACTCCATAACAATACACCACCATGGATTCACTTCCGTATCCTCCGAGAGTGCCATCCACGATACTCACACTTGTCTTGATATTTTTATGACTATCCATTTAATTATCTATGAACAACATAAGTTCTCCAAGTAGACCATATCCGAGGACGCGGCTATTCGAATAGTTTCATACCTTGTAGGGGTGTACTTCTTCACACACGCTTTTGTCACTTATCGCTGTGTGCTCATAAAACCATGCACCTCGGCAACTTTCAAGTGGAAGACCAGTGAGGGAGTCGGCCAGGACCGTCAATGACACAAGACCTCTAGTCCAGGCTATCGCCTATTTGAGACTGAACCCGCACAGAAGGCCGGCCGAAGTTTCCGCTACGACCCCAAACGATGTGCGCAGGGTTCCCAAGCCCACCATTCAGGTGACCCTTGGTACACCGTGCCACTGCCTACCACGTCGTAACCCACCCCTAGGGTCAGTGCTACGCACGGCCTCCCGCATGCTATAAACACCAGAAACTACTTGCAACTCCTGGACTAAGGACTAAGCGATTGATAAGTCGAGCGGGGTCATATTTCAGGGCCCAGCATATGGTAGTATCTAGTCTTGGATCACAAACAAGGAACTCAGTTCCTAAGAACGGTCCCAATGAGACAACCCGCTATGTACTCCTAGATAGCCTCTCACCTTTACCAAATCGGGTTCATCATAAGCTTATCACATCAGAACAACATTGTTTCACTCCAGTTCATCACCCAAATGAATCAGACCTGACACAACTCTAAGCATAGCAAGCATAGCAGGCAAAGTAAGCAAAGCACATCATGGCACAAGCATCTATCAGGTATGCTAGGTTCCAAGGTTTAGCTATTTACTGTGACAATGATAGGTCATGCAAAGGAATAGGTTCATCTACCGTGTATGAAAGACAAGTGAATGTTTGTCCTAATGCAATAAACAGGAGCAGGAGCAAGAGAGTGGGATTTTATCGGAATGATCAAGGGGGTTGCTTGCCTTGCTGGGAAGCGGGAAGGTTTTCTCCTTCATTGGAATACTCGGAGGTATCCTCAGAAGCAGGGCCTACCACAATGCAGATGAATAGCAATCAATACATGGCAAGCGCAAGGATATGATGCATGATCATGACATGGTAGCATGTATGGATGAGCTAGTGCAACTACTGTCCAAGTTAAATGAAGTGATTTTGAATATAGGTTCAAAATCATTCACCATTTCATATTCCATATGTTAACCTAATAGTAAATGGCAATGTTCATCTACTTAGGTTGCTCTAACATGCATGATAACAGCACCATTGGATTCATTGGATTTTTTAATAAATTTTCTTATATAAATTATTTCCATCTGATTTACAGATTAATTTATATGAATTTTCTAGGTTTTAAATAGTTTCTAGAATAATTTTAATTCAGAAAAATCATTACTGCATCATCATGACGTCAGCTAGTCAACAGACCGTTGACACGTCAAATCGGACTAGTGGGACCCACTGGTCAGTGACCCAGCCTCTAACAGAGCTAGTTAACAAACTAATTACTAATTAGTTTAGGGTAGGGCCCACTAGTTAGTGCGACATTAACTTAATTAATTTAGTTAATTAAATTATTAATCTAGTTCTAGCTAACAGGGCCCGGCCACACTTGCCAGTGACCCAGGGGTCTAACCCCCGTGGTCAACTCCGGTAAGACCCACCGGCGTTGAGCCGCCGATGACTCCAGAGACAGTAGAGGGGTCGGGATTCCTCCTCCGGAGACCAAAAGGAAGTCGGAGGGCACCGATCTACTCGGCTTGCTCGCGCGCGTCGAGCCCGACATCTCCCAGGGGCTGGGATGGCCGGAATCGGCACCGATGATGAGCACGACGGCTGTCGGATCTCGGGAGAGCACGGGCTCGCCGAGCCAGAGCTCGAATGAGCCACCAAGGGATCCTACGGCTGCTTGGGATCATCTTGAGCACGACTACGTGCTCAGGTGCGAGCTTGGGCCGCTACAGCGACGACCACGTCCTCGCCGGTGGCGAGGACCTCTCGGACCCGAGGGGATCCAGCGCTAGAACGCGCTAGCGACGAGGAAAAGAGGGGGGGAGGGCCAGGGGCTCACGATGGTTGCAGAGGCGTCGAGGGCGGACTCGGGGTAGGCTTGGAGTAGCGGCGAGCTTCACTTCTTCGCCGGCGGCCGGAGGTTGAAGACGATGGTGATGTGGTGATGGAGAGATCCCGGGGATGCGTGGCTTAGCGAGAAGGAAGGGGGCATCGAGGCGGAGCGATTGGGAGGCTCAGGAGCAAGGGGGAGCGGCTGGAGCGACGGCGCTACGGCGGCGGGACTTCGGCGGCCATGGCGATAGAGGGGGGAGAGAAGGAGAGACGGGCGGGAGCGAGAGGGAGGGAGCGATGGGGACGGCTCTCTTAGCTTATCCCCATCGCGTTGGCGAGGGGGAGGCAGGCAAGCAGCTGTCGGCGTGGAGGCATGGCCGTGCGGCTCTCTGAGCTTATCCCCATCGCGCTGGCGAGGGGGAGGCAAGCAGGCAGCTGCCGGCGTGGAGGCACGGCCGTGCGCGCCCAGCGGCCACACGCCCGTCCTCCTGGCCGCCAGGAGGAGGACGACCTCCCTGGGCCAGGTGGGCCGGCCTGGCCTGGGTCTAGGTGAGCTTCCTCTTTTGTGTTTCTTTTCTTTTTTAATTTACAAATTCTGCTTTCTCACATTTGGTTTATTTATTTTTAGTCACAATTGCTAAGTATAAAATATCCCAAATAATTTATAGATCTAAGTTTGAATATTTCAAACTTCTATAAAAAGTTTGAGAATATTTTCAAATTTGAAGTGATGATAATGCTTTATTTGGCATTTTCAGAAGCTTTAAAATTTATTTTTAAATTACTCTAAATATACAAATATTTAAAATGACCCCTTGTATAATCATGTCCAGATTTATGATACATAGGGCACATTTTAGATGGGCATTTTGGATTTGTTGTTTTTTCACAAACTTTAACTTGGTTTGATTCAAATGAGTGTTTGGGGTTTGTTTTAGTCCCCATTTCAAGTTGATGCAAAAGGTGAAATATGATGCACACACATGCTGTCCTAAGAAGCTAGCTAGGGATGTGACAATCGTCCATAGCTTAACTAATCCAGAAGAAAGAGAAAACAATTAGAACGCATTCAATAATCATAGTATCGAGAAGAACAATATGAGACATGCAATCAATACACAACAATGCAACAATATTATCATATCGTATCACTAATACATCTCAAATAATCCAGTTAATGCATCATTGAATATCATCGAATATTATCATTAGTAATTCTCAAATATTATCATTAGTAATTCTCAAATATTATCATATAATATCACTAATACAGCTCGAATATTATTGAATAATCAAGTCGACTCGTGCTTCTTGAGCCATAGACGGTTGACACCCAATGAGAAGGAACCATTATGGGATCATATCTCGGGTGAGATCCCTGAAGAAGCTGCCAGGTATTGGAGAACCTAACGTCCAACACAACCATGTAGCTACAGATGTGCTCGTCCTCCTCCCTGACACGGTGACGTACCACCTCCTCGGGGGCCGGCTCCTGTCGGAATCGGTGCTCCATGGAACCAACGAGGTTCGAAATCTGGGGCATTTGCGAAGATCTCTAACATCTCAAGGTCTCAAGCCCTTCACCCTATGGCCAAGCCTCGTCGAGTGCATGCGTCAGGGAAGAAGATGAACACAGAGATTTACCTAGATTCGGGTCACCTCACGGTGTAAAACCCTACTCCTGCCTTTGGTGGATTGGCGTCATGAGGAGGTTGGGGATGAACTAGTACAATGTCTAAGAGACCTCATGAGGGCTCTTGGTGTGGAAGAATTGAACTCCCTCTCTACGGTGGAAGCTAGTCCCTATTTATAGTGGCCTTGGTAATGTTCTCTTATTGCACAGGGGGAAAGGATTTCACAACGGCCATATTTGAAAGTGGGCAGGAGGTACATGTTATCTTGACTAAAGGAGGTCTTCGCCTGCAAAGTTACCGGGCATGACGTAGTGGTGGGCTCGGCGATGACATTCGTCATGCCGAGCTCAGGGTCTTGCTCTTGTTGCACTGGAAGGGAAACCTTTAGGGGGATTCCTTGGGAACTTGCGTTTGTCCTTGCCTCCTTGGAACAAAAGAGGAAACTGTCCGTCTCTACGCCCGTTGGCGCCTGCCTAACCTCAGTCGTCATGGACCACGTCATCTCGGCCTCATGAGGCAGGGTACCTTCATAGAAATCTCCGCTCCTCAGGAGGCAGCCTTGGGGATGCCACTCCTCTGGAGGTCTTGGCATTGTTCATCTCACGAGGCAGGGGCTCTTGTGAGGGCCTTAACTTGGGGGCTTGCCGCTAGGCCGTACCGAGCCATCGAGGTGGGCCACATGCTAGGCCATAGGCAGGCAGGTCTGGGTGACCCCGGTGCTAGAACGCTGACAATAGCCCCCAGGCGCAAGGCATGCTAGCCCTAGCTTCAAGGCGAAGTCAAGGAGCGAAGAGTGAAGAGAGTTGCGGGGCCCAAAACGTCTACGGGCCAGGCTCAACGAGTGGCACATGTTGGGGAGCGGACACATTCGCCCCCACATCGCCTCGGCAACCGCCTGTGCGGACAAAATCCCGGTGCCCGCAGCAGATCCATCATTGCTCTTCTTCTTGGCGCTTTTGCTCCCCTGCTCATATCCCCTTTTCATCGTGAGAACCTCCCCTTAGATCCTAGTGTAGCGTCATCCTTCCTCTTGCTCCTCTATACTCAAAGACTCCTCAGATGGCACCCACCGGGAAGTCGAAGCCTGAGGCTGAGGCCTTGGACTCCTCTTCTCCCTTGTCGGCACTCATGGTATCCACCATTGCCAAGGACGTGGATCTTTCCCCAGTGCTCCCATTCATGGTGGATGACTCCAACGAGTTGGGGCAGACCTTGATCTTGTCCGGCTCTGCGGAGCAGCGCACCTTGGCGAAGATAGTCTACCCCTTCTTCCTCCATAGCATCTTTTGTGAGCTCGTACCGCTCGTCTCAGGGTTCTTCTCTGCCATCCTTGAGCACTACGGGATCCAGGCTCTCCATCTTCAGTCCAATTCCGTCCTGCTTTTGTTGGACTTCTCCTTCTAGTGAGAGGCCTTCGTAGGTGTGAAGCCCTCAGTGTCCCTCTTCCGCCATTACATCAGCCCACGGCTTCATGACAACACGCAGCGGTCAGCGTGCTTCTCCTTTGTCGCAGCCCAGAGAGGGAATGTGCTTCTGAAGGCCGGGAAGAAGGTCAAAGGCTTCAGGCACTGCTGGGTCTTGATGGATGTACAGGGAGTTGATCCGCGCCTGGAGCTCGTGATGGAGCTTCCCGAGGAGACCCTCGCGCGGGGCTCTGCGAGGCTCGCCGATCCCCGAGCGAGACCTGTCTTGGAGCACATATCCCCATATATGGAGGCCAAGAAGCTGACCGGGGTGATGATGGTGAAGGAGTTCCTGACGCAGTGCCTAGTGCCGCTCCAGGCGCACTCTAAGCCCATGTGGGAGTACGAGGGCATGGGGGACGACATCAGGCTCCAATCTGCCAGCGACACCAGCGGCGAGGAGGACTCTGAGGAGACCATAGATGACTTGGAGGAGGTGTCCCCTCCACCGTAGAGCCATCTCCTCCATGACCTTGAGGACGACGATGACACCGACGAGCCCCCGGCCTCAGACTACCAGCTCTTTGTCAGGGTCCTTGGGAGGCCGGGGCATACCCCCCAAACTACTCAGGCATCTAGCCGAGTGATCCCAAAGAAGTGCACGGCTGCGCCTACTCCCGAGGACTCCCCCAGCTCCAGCAAGGTGATTGAGATGGCGGTCACATCCCTTCCTGAGATGCAGCCAAAAGGTGGGGCGGCCGCCAGTGGGGCAGACATGGCCTCTCCAACCGTAGCCTCCCAGGGCGACCTCCTCACCCCTTTGGGCGGCAGTGCCACACTAGGGCTCGCAGAGGAGCACCCTGCTTGCCTCCTGGGCGCGGCCAAGACCACGCCAAAGGAAGCGGGGGCATTCGAACCACTACCGAGGTGGAGAAGAAGAGGAAGTGGGTCGCACGCGAGGAGTAAGTAACCCTCCTCACCTTTGGCTGATTATGAATTGTGCATGTGCTCACGGCCCTTCTCCTCTCAATGGCCAGGGTTGATGACGTGCAAAAGAGGAAGAAGGCAAGCGATGAGCCAAAGGAGCCCCCTTTCTTGGTAGTGTCGTTGGCCTCGAGTAGCGGTTGTGGTGGGCATGGAAGCGCACCACGCCAGCCCAGTGTATCGCTTGGGAGGCAGGTCGCCGGGGGCGCGAAGGCTCGTGAGGCGGCGCTCCTTGCCGCGGTTGTGGCGGCCGCAACACCGGTTGAGGAGGCGACTTCCTGCCCCCTTCTGGTCGAATCTATCCCTGAGGACACAGTGATGCATCCTCGGGAGAAGCTGGCCCCTGCGGGGTAGCAGGCTATGAAGTCATCCGCATTCACTGTGCCTGAGGAGAACCTGGAGCCTCCAGCGCCCCAAGTCATCCATGCCGCCGCCCCCTTGATCGAAGCTCCTGCTAATGGACTGGTGCAGCCTCCTGGTCAGGCTCTCGCGGTCGCGAGCTGTGGCCCACTGATCAGGCCCAAGGTCTTGGATGAGGCTTACACTGCACTTGGCCAGATCCAGGCCGACTTCCAGGACACTGAGACGTGCCTTGTGAGGGAGCGCCTAGGACTTATTTCCAGGTGGCACCAGGCTGAGGCGGCCTCCAAGATGGCCTGAGGCCGGGCCGAAGCTGCCACCAAGGAGAGCAGGAAGGAGGCCACCGAAGCAAAGGCATATTAGGACACGGTGCTAGCCGAAGCAACGTCTGCCATAAAGCGCCGTGACGAAGTAGAGGCCAGCCTGAAGGCCCTTCAGGAGGAGCAAGCCATGCACTCGTAAAAGCTCCACAAGCGGGAGGAGGACCTCAAGGCCCGCGAGGCAAAGGTCACCAATCGCACCTCCGCACTATCCCAGGTGGCTACAGACCAAGCCGGGGGAAGGAAGCGCCTGGCCAAGCTGAAGGAGGAGGTGGTAGAAGCCCAGAAGTCGCACACCCGACGCGTTTCCGAGACGAAGGCTCAGCTGGATGCCAGGGAGAAGACCCTTGTCGTTGCCGAGAAGAAGGACGTCGCGGAGCATGATGCCTTCCCCTCCCTCGAACTTAGGCTTCATGAGGCGATGTGTTCCATCTCCCCAGGAGGATCGAGGGATCCCTTGGTAACTCCTGAGGGCGGCTACGCAAGGCTCTCCTGCAAGCTTGCTGAGGTGCTCGAAGGCGCTGCCGTCAGGGTGGACACCATCTTCGAGCACAAGTGCCGCGACCTTCTCGCCTCGGCTGTGACGCATGTCTTCAGCCAGCTCTACCTCCACAAGACCGGCTTTGGCTTCGACACGGTGATCGTCCCATTTGCCCCTGAGTCCCGTGGCATTGCGGCAGCGGCCATGAAGGACTCTGTGGACGCATTGGTGGAGAACTTCACCTGCATCCCTACCGTCAGGCCCCGGCAGTGGAGGCAAGCGGTGGTGAAGACGACGGCAGCAATGTTGACGACGACCCCGCCGTGGCTGGGACAATCGGCAACGATGGCCATGGCGATGATGGCCCCTCTACCTAGATTTTGACCTATTACATTTACATGCCTCGCGGAGGCATAAGACTTGTTAGAATTCGCAAAATATTTAGTGCTTGTAATAATTGTTTGAATTTCGTGATTTCCTTTCGTGCTCTGTTTCTTTCCTGATTGCCTTTGTGCTCTGTATCGGCAGGGCCCAATCTAGCGCATACCTCGACCTCCGTTGGGGCGTCCGGATCGCCAGGATGAGACTAAGGGGCGAGGGGCTACGTGACCAATGAGGCCCCTAACTCATGATGCTCAAGGGTCCCCCTTGATGTGCGAGCAAAACTCATGAAGGAAACATAGCGACGACAAGGTTGATTTGGAGCACCTTAGTGCTCTGTGTCGGCATGGCCCAATCCCGCACATACTTCGATCGCCGTTGGAGTGTCCAGATCGCCAGGATGAGACCAAGGGGCGAGGGGATATGTGATCAGTGAGGCCCCTGAGTCGCGACGCTTAGGGCCCCCTTCATGAGTGAGCGGTGCTCGTGAGGTGAATTCGGACCTCCCATACTTTTCCTCACCATATTTTGCCTGGGAGGGACGTGATAAGACCAACTACCGGGAACCTGGTGAGGTGGTGCACGCGAGGCCTAACCTGAGCGTAGCCCCTGGCCAGCCCCACTCCTGCGTGCATCCGAGGGGAACGATGCATGACGGGGCCATGCAAAGAGCCAAGAGAC
This sequence comes from Hordeum marinum, assembly GCA_022496015.1. Classification (NCBI taxonomy): domain Eukaryota; kingdom Viridiplantae; phylum Streptophyta; class Magnoliopsida; order Poales; family Poaceae; genus Hordeum; species Hordeum marinum. Next base: position 235,710,742 of record CM039673.1, read on the forward strand.
CATCCTGAGGTTAGTGCAACAGCTAGGGCACTCTCAGTTATTTATCCACCAGTGCGGAGCATCGGGCTTCCATTGGGCGTGGGCATTGCCGCTAAGCGATAGCATCGTCCGCCAGCGCAGAGCATGGGTGTCGTGGTTTTGTCACGACAAGATGTCCTCGTGAGAGAACTTAGGTGTGAGGCCATCGCAACTGTGTGATGGATTGAGAGGGGTTGGACGGAATCGAGAGACGCGAGTTTACCCAAGTTTGGCCCCTCCGATGGAGATAAAAGCCTACGTCCTGCTTTGTGTTGTATTCATGATGAGGATGATCTCGATCACAAGGGTGTGGAATCGCTACCTCTAGTCTCGACGGTTTCTAATATGTCTATCTCTAATAACTTGAACTTGTCCCTCTTTGGGTGCCTTACCCCTCCTTTATAGGTTGAAGGGGTAAGTTTACACGTAGAGTCCTACTAGGAGTAGGACTAGGGCTAGTCTCTCTTGAATCCTAATCCAGGTCTTGTTTCCTTTGTGAGGGAGTCTTTCATGGCCTTCTTTGTGACCCGGCCCTCCATGCTCGTCCATGAGCCGCCTTCTGTCATCTTACACACTAGACCTTAGGCTTGGTCATCTTGTGACCCGATAATAGAGATGACCTATAAGCCACCATATGATGGGTCGGGTCATACCTCCTGTCTGGGTCATAGTCCTGGACGGGTCATACTCCTGGCCAGGTCAAACCATGGGGAATATCCCCGACATTAGCCCCGAGGTTAGCTTGAATTTATTCATGGTAAGCTCCCTAAATAAGAATAACAAATATGTTAAGGGACCATCTTGCTCCACTTGTCGGCTTAATTTAATGAAGTGGCTCCTTAAAAATCCAGGTTTGTTCTTCATAGCAACGAGATGTCTTCTCAATCGTCTTGCTTGTCAGTGTCCTTTGAAATAAAATATTGGGAATACAACACCCATATGTTGTTGAGTCTGCCTCCAATGTTTTGACTTGATGAAATTATTGGAGATAAGAAAACCATATGAAGTTGAGCCGGCTTCCATTGCTTCAGCTGCCAACTTGTAAAGATGTATTGCACATATAAACTCCGTCGGGTCATAATCATTGATGATGTCAGATCGTGATCATTGGTGTTGCCAGGTCAGAACAAGCAGACTCTAGTTGGTTTGATAAAATTATTGGCAATAAATAAATCCGTGTAATGTTTAACCAGCTTTCAATGCTTCAGCTTCACCAAGACATGAGACCTACCTCACTGAAAATTGATAGCTTGAATATGTTTTGCTATTTTTTATCTCCATATTACCTATAGCCCCCAAGATCCAAGTTTATACATGATGACTTGGTGCTTTGCAATAATATCTTTGACTCTATAGCCCCCAAGTGTCGGGTTGTCTTGCCTGCAGCAGTCTGGGACTTGTAAATGTCTTATACTTAACTAGCAAAAAACGCATGTGCGTTGCAACGGTAAAACAAATCCTTACACGCATAAGGCACTCTATTTATATTGCACTTTTCTTGTCTTATATCACCGATGATGGCCACAATATCCACCTATTATCGACAAACATGATCAATCCTAATCGTCCACATCATCTAGAGTAGAAACAGTGATCGAGCTTCAGTTTTGGCAGTATGAGCAATGTTTCGAATTTTGATTTGATTTCTTGTGGCAACATACATTGATGTTGTGTCAATGCACTAATTGTTTTTTTGATTTTTTCGGACATTTTAGAATGTGCGACGGGAATTCGATGCACCAGATACATCCTCATGTGTGTTTTTCATGAACTATCATAAAAGATACCATTTTCCTTGGTCTGGTCTGGTCTGAAAGATTCAGTGATTGAAAATTCTTGAGATAGACTGATCTTTTGGTCCGTTTGGGGTCAATGAGTAAATCTTTTGTTTAAAAATCAGTGCATGTTTGGGGTCAATGAGTAAATCTTTTGTTTAGAAAATCAGTGCTTTAGATTACAATTGCTCCGCATAATACCAAACATATTTTACTTGCTTCCTGCCAAGTTATATGTGTGTATTTGCGTGATTAAAAAATAAACAAAAAAAGTGTGATATGAAAGACTCGAACCTGGCTCTCAGCAGTACAAGTATGTCGCTCAAACCAGTACGCCACTCACACATTGGTTTTAGTTTAACGGTTCGCATGTTAATAAACAAACCATGGCGCAGCTAAAAAACACGAACCGATATTTCTCACTTATGGATGGTATAGTGGGTAATTTAGTACAACTTTAGGGGCAAAAACTATGACGTACAACCAGAAGCCATAGCTGCTTTATTATTAGGGAAAGATAAAGCTTCAGATAGTGTAGCCCCCTAGGGCCGGGTTGTTTTGCTTGCAATAGCCTGGGAGTTTTGAACTTGATTTTGAATGTTATTGATAGATATCTTTGGAGAAATACGGGTTGTCATATGAGTCGCCAGATATGGATTTAATGTCTTGAATTTCATATGTGTATCCCCCAAGGGTCGACTCATTAGTATGTGTTGGGTCGGGTCTTCAATTTAGACCTTATAATCTGTTTGAATAGTTGAATACTGTAGCCCCCAAGTGTTAGGTCGCATGCTTGCATCGACTTGGGACTTATAGAAAAAAAATGCTTTGACCGATGTAGTTCCCCAGTCCCAGGTTGTACGCCTATAGCGACTCGGGACTTACATGCACTTCTCCATTTTTGAAAGAAAAACATCATATGATGTAGCCCCCAAGTGTCAGGTCGTATGCCCGCAGTGACTTGGGAATGTATAACCCATCATAATGCACTTTAGAGGTTCTCTTGAACTGATATTAATCTGATTTGAATGAATCATTGACCGTGGTTGTAATGTAACCTGGTACGAATATCCTGGAATAATGCATTTGTCTTTGAAATTAAATCCCTCCTCGTGGTTGTGGTGAAACATGGTAAATATGTGTTTGGTAAATCCATAAGTGTTGTAGTTTACTACGGAGCACATGTTGAAAACAAAAATCCAAGAGCCGGTCAATTAAATGACCCGACATTATATCTGATAGGGCGGCTCTCCGAGAATAGTCATTTTTTTCGAGCTGGCTTGAAAAGCCCTAATCATTTAATAATGGTTATGATAAACCATGATGAATATGCGGCCATTTTTGCTATCAAAAATCTATTTGTTCCTGCAAAGATTACGATGTAACCCCGTTTGATGACCGGCTTGATATGCATGTATGATGCATGATGCAATGCAGGATAAGATATGTATATGATAAAAATGACTAACAGAAAATATATACATGTGTATCTCAAATGTTTGTAAGTCGGCTTTGAAGGCACGACCCGAAGAGATCAACTCTTGTTCTTTTTTTCAAAAAGTCAAGGTTTTTGCTTCCAAGAAGCTTCGCATGAATGCCTTTAATCCCGTAAGCCGGCTCTCACATGACATAAATCCGTCATTTTAACCTTAATTAGTTCAAGGTGAGTTTATCCTAGTGAAGAGACTACAGCAGACAGGTGAGTTTATCCTAGCTCTTTGTAAGCCGACTCTCTCGTGACATAAGTCGTTGTTTTAACTTTGACAAGTTCAGAGTCTTATTGAAAGATTGACTGTCAAGAGTACGACGGGTCACCTGGCGGAGTAGCAAGTTGCAAACAGGTAGGTTTAACCCATATATGGCATGGAAGACGGTCAAGAGGTTATGAAAGCTACACTCATTGAGTTGGAAGCCCCCAAGTGACCTATGATCATGGAAAAGCTTGTCCATAGGATATACAAGAGACAATGCTACTACTGCAAAACATCTGGGGTCCAGATAAACCATCTTTGGATCATAATATGATGATCCAATAAATCAGGGCACCCATGTTCGAACGGCACATGATGGTGGCTCGTCCTCTTGGGCTACTTTAAATTTTTTGCCAATAGTGCAGGGCACCCATGTTTCAACGGTTGCATCATGGTGGCTTGTCCTCCTAGGCGACATTAAATCTTCCGCCAATAAGGTAGCTGCCCCCGAGACTGGGTTATCTTCCCTGCAATGACCCGGGGTTCCAAAATATTTGAGCCCAGTTGAATCTGCCGAGTCATGTCTGTGTAGCCCCCGAGTCTTAAATCGACTCAAGGAGGCGGGTAAGATTCTTCAAACCTTGGTTGTGGATTGAGCTGGCATAAAGTTAACGGCTCAATGATGGATTTTATCCAAACTAAAGACGATATAGTGTGCTGATGATCATTGTGACGCTCATCATATGGCTTTAGCAAATATCATGGCCAAATTGAGTGCATATGCCTCTTGTCCCATGCTTTGTTTATTCTCATATAGACCGGCTCTCCTGGCTCCTCCTAGGCCATTTCTTTGTCTCTGACTCTTGAATTGTCGGCCCGATAACGGCAGGCTTAAATTGTAGCTTCTCCAGGGATGTTTCCTGCATGGCAAGCTCTCCTTTTTTCTTGATATGTTGGAGTAGATCGTATTGTTGGATAACAGGCCAATACATCTATCCATTGAGCAACCTGGTGCGAGTGGAGGCTGGCGCATGTTGTTTCGTAAGGCATACTTCCAATGCATCTATCCATTGAGCAACCTGGTGCGAGTGGAGGCTGGCGCATGTTGTTTTGTAAGGCATACTTCCATATGTCATTTTTTCTTCTCTGCTTGGTAGTTGTTGGTGGAGAGCAGGCCATTGGAAAGGCGGTTTGCACGCGTCAGTTTGACCGCTCATTCAGGCGGGCAAGGCCCTGTCATGTTGATGTGGACATGAGAGTCGGCCGCGGTATTGAAAACCAGTATGGATGTGAGTCGGCCACGACGTTATAAGCTAGCGTGGGCGCGGGAGTCGGTCGTGGCATTGTAAGCCAGTGTGGAAACGCGAGGTGGTCACGACGTTGTTGATGTAGACCGGACCATGGGAGCGGCGGCTCATGCGCATCGGTTGGGCGGATCTAGCGAGCAGGCGCGACACCGGCATGTCGATGTAGACCGAACCACACGGGCGACTCATACTGGCAGGCGCCAGTCCATCGAACAGTGCGGCATGGTCGGAAGCTTGTGCATCATGATGGCACGAGCTCCGTATAATGCCACTCTTATAATGAATAATCGTCCTGCGTAAAAATATTTTGCAGTCGAGAGTAACTATTCTTAGATAAATTAAAGTGTACTGATAAAAATAGACTGAATAGATAGCACCTGATTTAGTTGGACAACAGATGATCTGTATGAAACGTCCGTTGGGAGGTCCGATTGATGGGACTTGTACAAATATTACTTGCTGCAGATCAATCCATCTTTATTGGCATGAGACTGACCAAAGGGATGCTATACTAAGCGTGTGTGTCTGCAGGGTAGACGATGGCGTGACCTCCATCGAGGTCGCATGAGACCCGAATCCATGAAGCGACGTCGTTTCGACAATCAACTGACTGACCATGTCGAGAAACTTCTTGGGTCCATGCTCTCCTATGATGGACGTGGTGTTGCTAGATTACGACTATAGATTTGACCAGCCAGCCAAGTACTTGTTGCGATCGATTCCTTGGACGTCAGCTGGTTCATTTGGCAGCAGATGAAATACAGATGTGGGGACCCCGACTCATAAGTTGGGATCCCCGAATGCACATGTATAATGATCCTAGAGATTAATGCTCACTGAACACACAGAAGCTGAATAACAAGAGTCTTAAAACCACATTTATCGTCTTACACAAATAAAGACCATGAAGGTCTAGTCTTACATAGATAGGGCCACAAGGGCCAAACACTTAAACATAACAAGCAGCAGAAATCTTGATCGAAAGCGTGAACCCATGCCATCTACCTTAAACCTACAGGCATTCTGACTGGGAAGCGTCCTAGATCGCATGTTCCTCACCAACGAACTCTTCACCGTACTCATGTTCTTCCATGCCTGGCCAATTAAATAACCAGTGGCAAGTCAATGAGTACTTTGAATGTACTCGCAAGCAACCCAAGTTGTGGAATGACGTATAACAATGCATGATATAGTACTAAGTAGGTAAGTTTTGCAGAAAGCTAATTTTAAGTGCAATGATATGATCAAATAACCTGAGTAAGCATGCATCAATTATTAACGGTACTCATGTGAACAATCTCAGTTATCATTAAGCGGGGGTTGAACATCTCGTGTTCACCATCATGCCAAGTCATCGGACTTAGCTCAAGTACCATCTCTGTGTCATCCATACTCACACGCACACCAAGATTTTTAGGAAACATCTACATGTGCCATAAGAAGCACCAGCAAAATGTCCTTGACCGTGGACATGGCTATTCGAATAGTTTTACACTCTGTAGAGGTTGCACGCTTTACCCACAAGACTCGGGGAACTTCCGTGTCATCCACGACTCGCGGTATATTACATACCCGAGGTAAGCACCCGAACAATGCCTTTCCCATGGTGATACAAAACAAAGAGTCCACTTGTCGGTGACATCCCTCATGATATACATCACACGTATCATCCATGAGGGCATGCAACGGTGTGACGGGTGCTTGTAAAGATAGCGCATGGCCTTCCAGTCCAGGACGACCCCATCTCGAGAGCGACCACTTCACTCTCGCCATTGGTATTACGGGCTCCTTGCTAGCACCAACCATAGTAATCAACAAAGCCCGTCCCATAAGGGGTATCGTTGTCGCACATGTAAGGTTGGGACGGTCGACAAATCTTAAACCCTCCGTTTTTGAAAACAGACACACACATCCTGGTCCGATACACCACTTCTTCCTCAAGTGGTAACCTAGCTCAACATTATCATCTCCCTCGGGCATTAATGGCACCCGATGGGGTTTTCAAAAGCCTTTAAAAATCTTTTCCTTCCTTCACCATGCATATCCCCTTCCCATTTGTGTAGACTCTACTAAGCAACCTATCTACACCCACCCGCATGACCCTCATAAGGAGGTAGGATTATGCACGATGCAACTGTCAATGGCAAAAGTATCGGAAGCAACCCACCGAAGTGGTCACTACTCCACATGATCAAATATAACGAATGTAAATTGCTATGTGACATGCAATAAAAATGGTTTCTTAACATGGTCAAAAGGCTGCTTGCCTGGCTCAACAAAGTCTTTAGGGTCTTCAAAGTCTTCGTGCCCAATCCCTTCGTCAACAATGCAATCTATCATCGCAGAATAAACGGGCAATAATAAGTATCACTCAAAAACAGAGAACACAAATCTACTAATAAAATGCTACCCTACTCTGATAAATACTAAAAACTATACTAAGAATATTTGCCTAAGGTTTTGGGATGAAAAAAGTTTTTAAAACTAATTATAACAGAGGCTAAAAATGCCTAAAATAGGTTTTAAAATGAAACAGTACATAAAATATGTTCAAAATATTTTACAAATGACATTGTAAAATTCTACAGAATATTTCAAGATTTACGGTAGAAAAATATTTGGCATAGGACTTATATTTGGATTTGTGGAATTTTTAGAAAACTGAAGGAAAACAAAAACAAAAAGGGCTCTATGCCTTGGGCTAGAGCCAGCCAGCTGTTGGGCCGGCCCAGTGGCTAGCCGGGCCAGGCGTATTGGTGCCCCCGCGCGCGTCAGGATTTAAACCTAACAGGCGGAGCCCAGTAGCCAGAGAGAGAGAGCCGCGGGAGGGAGAGGTGAGAGGCTGACAGGTGGGGCACACCTGTCGGGTTCGTCTCCCACCTCAGGACCGAGAGTGGAGGAGCTCACCGATGGCAACCCCGTCCACAACAAGGGAAGTCGAAGGAGGGAATGACTTCAGGAGGTTCCTGCGCGTCGGGAGGTACCGGAGTTGGTGGCCGGGGAGGCCTGAGTCAGCGGTGGCGAAGTAGCCATGGCGGAGGGAATTGGGAAGTGACCGTCGGGGCCATCCTAGGCTGCAAAAAGAGCAGGGGGAAGGGGGATAGCATCAGTGGGATGAGGGAGCAACAACTTGAGAAGAAAGAGGGCCGGAGGGGCTCGCTACCTAGAGATCCATGGTGGTGATGCCGCGAAGAGGTTCGGTTTGACCCCGAGCGCTCATGCATGGGGAGGTCGAGCTGGGCTCCCGAAGGGTGAGTGGAAGGGAGAGGAGGGATCCCGAAGACCAAAGAGGTTCGAACTTAGGGGCGTGTGCAAAGACTCCCACCAGCTCTAGCCTCAAACTCACCGGCGATTTCCCAGCCCGGCGAACTCACTCAATCACAGGAAGAGAACCAGCACGCAAGGATTTACCCAGGTTCGGGCTGTTGCGAAGCGTAAAACCCTACTCCTGCCTTTTGAAGGATTGCCTCATGAGGAGGTTTCTGAATGAACTAGTAAAGTGGTGTGCAGCCTCGCGAGAATGCTTCAGTGGTGTTCCATCTCCCCCCCCCCCACCTGCTGAATGGCCTATCCTCCATTTATAGCAGCACGGGTCCTATTCCCTTATCACAATGGCGGGAAGGATCCCACAACAGCCAAATTTGAAGGGGGACAAGGAGCAAACTGTATTCTCTACACGTGTAGATGCCCGCCTGGCCCGTCTTGCGTCATCCTTGACCTCCCGAGGCTGAGTGATTCATAGAGATCTCCGACACTCGGGAGGCGACCTGGGGAGGCCTCTTCCCTGCCGGGGGTCTTGGCATCCTCCTCCTCGCGAGGAGGTGCTCTCGCAAGGGCCTTGTCTTGAGTGAGGCCATGTCGGGCCGTACCTGTCCATCGAAGTGGGCCTCGCCCTAGGCCACAGGTTGGCATGTCTAAGTACCCCCATTCCTAGAATGCCGACTGTAGCCCTCGGGCCCAATGCAGGCTTGGGTTAGCTTTTGGGAGAAGCCACAAAAGACGGCCCAAAGTGCCGCGGGCTCCAACCGCCTGCAGGTCAGGCCTGTCATGCGGCGCCTTCCGAGATGCCTATGCCTCCACTTCTCCTGGCTACATCGGCAACTGCCCGGGCTATCAAATAGCCTGGCACATGCCCCCAAGTTGTCTCTATTCCCCATCGGTATCGACGTCTGTTTTTTTCCTCTCCCATGGCTTTCGCCTTATCCGCCAAATCTTGCACCCGACCTGACCTGGCCACCTGCCATGGCCCCCAAGAAGAGAGGGGAAGAGGGTCCGAAGATGCCAGCGGCTTCATTGGCGTCGGAGCCCGCGTTGGGCCGATCCTCGATGATGAATCTCGAGGGGTTGGAGAAGGTTTGTCTGGTTGTCGCCGCCATCTCCAACGAGTGGGGGCGACCAAGATTCGGCTGGGCTCATTGCCTCTAAGTGAGCTAGAGGCCGCCGTCATTCCCCTTCACCTCCAACCCTCCTCTCGGGCTTTCTGTCACTGTTCTCCAAGTTCCTTTCCACCCCGCTCTCGCATTATCCGGTCCATGTGCTCCATCTTAACTCCAACTCCATCATCCTCCTTTCCGCCTTTGCGTTTTTGTGTGAGGCCTCCGTCGGCGTCCCCTCTTATGTATCCTTGCTTCGCCACTTCTTCTCCCTCCAGCTGAACCCTGGGGGACAATGCTCTGGATGTGTGTCCCCGAGACTGGTCGATGCGTCGGCTGACGGGGCCATCGATGCCTGACTCTCCCCTAAGCAGAAGGATTCCAGAGGCAGTGGGTGTATGTTGATGCTGCTGAGGCCGACCCCCTGCTTCAACCCCCGACGGTTCCTGCAGTGCTTAATCCCGTGTGGGAGAACGAGGAGTTGGTCGAACCCGTGGCTGGCCAAGGTCTTGGTCAGGCTGGCGGAACTGAAGAAGGTGGGTGTGACAATGGTGATGGCAGTGCGAGAGTTCTCTCGCCAGAGAATTTGTCCTCTTTAGTGTCATTCCTGCCCGATGTGCGTTTGCACTGGCCCTCACGACTCCATGAGGCTCCAGGTCCCTTCTCTTTCTCCAAGTGTGATGTACGAACTGCTCCATCGCCTAACCGGCGGGGAACCAGATGAGCTCCCCCGAGACGGCCTTCCCTTGTATAACCACAAGGACGGGTAAGCCCTTGCCCAGAAGATGCCACACTTCGATGAGTGGGGGTTTATTCCTCCGGAGGGAGTGCATCCCCAGGGCAAGTACCCATGAGGGTTTTGGGTCCTGGGGTTCCTGAGGCCATGGCTCCTCCCTTGGATGAGGTGGGGTGTACTTCATCGCCCATTCCCCAGGCTCTATCTATGCACCATCCTGGGGATGGGGGTGACACCCCCGTCGATGAAGGAGGACGCCGCCTGCACTGCAGGGTGCCAGGTGCCGGTCACCGACATGTTGTCCTCCGGCCCCTGCGCTCGCCAGAAGAGAAAGGTTCCCGGGGGCAGCCGCCCCCACTGCCGTGGGTACTGTTGAAGAGGAAATGGGTCACCGTGGATGAGTAAGCGCCTGCACCCCCTCAGCCTTTTCTCGGTGCACTCCTCCTAAATTTCTATTCTGCAGGTTCCCCACTGATAAAGGGGGAGTCATGCCATAACCGCCGCATCCTGAGGTCGTCGGTCCATTGTGGCCCTGTCTTCCGTGGGCTGCGGAACTCCGTGCGGAGGGGCGCCCGTACCTAAGCTCGTGCAGTACTCAGGAGGCCCAGAGCGCGAGCTTCCCACGATCTTCTTCATGCATGGCCTCCAACTCGCTGGGGAGGGGCTACGCCCCCCGCTCACGGCATTCCCTGGGGACGTGTCGTGTTGTGCCATTGGGCCCTCCTTGAGTGAAGACACAGGGCCCCAGGTGACGTGACTTCCACCTGGGGAGGAAAGGTGGGAGACCCCAGCCCCCGGGCTCTCATTGAGGTCAGGCGGTTCCTCGCATGCCTTCCCTACCGGTCTAGGGGAAGGCAGTGATCCTGGTTGGGTCCTCGAGCCCGCAAGTGACCGAAGCGCTATGCGGCTTGGTCTGCTCCAAGCCGCTGCTAATGCGCTGGGGCTCCTGGGGGTGGAGCTTGCCATCACCGATGCCCACATGGAGGTAGAGCACCGGCGCGTCGCATGGGAATGGCACCTTCTTGGGGTCGCTGTATATCGCGGCTGCCTGCAATGCGACCGTGCCCGTGCAGATGTTGAGGGGTCCCTTGTCTCTACGGTGGAGGCTCTTAACGTGCCCTTGCCGAGGCCCAAGTTGTCAATAGCCGACGCAAGGCCTCTAAGGAGCATTTGGAGGAGCTTCAAGCATTAAAAGCTGCCCTTGAAAGGTGAATCCAGGCACGGAGGGCCGCACTTGACGACCTGGGGACCGAGTTCCCCACTGGTGGTGTGGAACCCTGCGTGCCCGAAGATGCATTGGTGATGTAGGCGATGGAGCAGAGCCTGGAGCGCGAGGGGCTAGAGGTGAGGGAGCACCAGGTGTCGCTTGTCGAGGAATCCCTCGCCACCCGTGAGGCGTAGGTTCACGAGGAGATCGGCGACAAGGTGGTGATGGTTTGGTGCTCCCTTCTCCAGTATTATCGCACCAAGTTGAAGCATCAGGAATCTCGTTTTTGCAGGCAACACGACCACCTGAAGAGCGAGACCGACGACCTCAGGATCAGGTTAGAGAAGGCGGAGCGATGCCAAAAAGCTGCAATGGATGCCCAAGCGGCTGCCGAGGCCAAGCTGTCTTTCCTCTACAAGCAGGTGAAGAGTGTTACTTCCCTTGTCGAGAAGGCTTCAGACAAGGCGAATCGTGCCCATGACCTTCAGCACACACGCTCCAAGATATTCCAGTCCCTCGAGAAAAGGGCCCAACGGGCCTTGAGCAACATCTATGGCAAGAGCGTGATGATCCCCTCGTCCCTGACAACGTCTGGTACCTTGGCTTCTTTTCCAGGGTTGTGGAGCGCGTTGAAGGGGGTGCGGAGAAGATCAGCCAGCTCGTGGAGGAGAAGCGTCGTGCCATCATCGCGCAGGCAGCATCACGCATCTTCAGCCATCTTCTTCTCCACGACCCACACTTTGAATTCGAGGCGGTGCTTGCCCCCGTTCCCGAAGTGATTTGAGATGCCCTTTCGAGTGGGTGGAGGACCATGTAGGGGACATGATATCAGAGTTTTCTTCTGATGAACCACAGGACCATGATGGTGCCGAGGAGTGCAAGAGCTGCGGTGGTGGTGATGACGAGAGTGACGACGATGGCATGTCTCCATGAGTAGTCTTCTCGTTTACCTGCCAGGGTTATGAATGTGGCCTGGCGGCGACTCTAATGTATTTTGAAAAGACGTTTGAGGGTGCTCCCGTATGATGCGATGTATAGCGACATGCTCCCTTTTGCCAGGAGTTCTTGTTGATCCGAACGACCGTGCCGCGCGAGCATCCGGGCGCCTAGGCCTTGGTAAGGTGTGCGCGGTAGTGCATCCCCCGCATCCTATCTCTCCTTACCGCTCGCTCGCGGGAGAGGGAGGAGCCAACCATTGTCGGATTTCGGGCTCCACAAAACCCTTAAGATTCGAACACAAGGGAATGTGTGAAGATTCCCTACAGTCTCGCCCAACCTAGCTCGCTACTCGATGAATAGAACAATGAACTCACATGATGGCGAGGAAGAGAATGAACACAACCGTTTACCCAGGTTCGGGCCGCTGTGAAGCATAATACCCTATTCTTGCTTTGGTGGATTGCCTCTTGAGAAGGTGGTGTGTATGAACTAATATAGTGTTTTAGAGCCTCATGCGGGCTCCCTTCGAGGTGTTTGAGGCCCTTTGTGGCTCGGTGATGGGTGAGCAGTGGAATGGATCCGGCGGTCAGGGGCCCTTCTCTACGGTGCAGCCTACCCTCTATGTATAGCGGTGGCTTGGGTCCTCTTCCCTTATCGCAATGGCAGGAAGGGATCCCACAACGGTAAAATTTGAAGTGGGGCAGGAGTACATGCTCGCCCTGCCCAAAGATGGTCTTCACCTACAAAGTAGCTATCGACGGCGTAGGGATGGCCCCAGCGATGACATCTATCCTACAGGGCGGGTGGTTGCGGTCTTGTTACACCGGACTGGAAACCTTTAGGGGGTGCTTTGGGAACCCGTGTAGGTGAGGGATCACTAGAAGAGTGTCTAGAGGGGGGGTGAATAGACTACTCGTAGGAAATTAAAATCTAACCTTTTCCCAAGTTAATTGATTGGCAGATTATAACAGTTTTAGCAAGACTAGTGTCATGCCCAAGATGCAATCCTATACTTATTGTTGCACGAGGACCTCCACAGGGATAGAGGCACATCTCGTCGTGTTGCAAGAATGGATATCATTACAACTACATTTACAGAAGAATGAGTATATGGAATTGGCTTACACTAGCCACAAGCTACATCAGAGTCACATCAATACAACAACATATCCAAACATCATTCATCAGAGCAGGGTCCGACTATGGACGAAACCAAACGATAAAATGACATCCATCCTTGCTATCTTAGGCTGCCGCCTAGAACCCATCCTAGATCGAAGAAGAAGCAGAAGAAGAAGAAGAAGAAGAAGAAGAAGAAGAAGAAGAAGAAGAAGAACTCCAAATAAAAATAAGCATTGAGCTCACGTCAAGGCATCGCATTACCTGTACCTGCAACTGTTGTTGTAGTAATCCGTGAGCCACAAGGACTCAGCAATCTCATTTCCAAGGGTATCAAGATTATTAAAGCTTAATAGGTGAGGTATGGGTAAGTGGTGAGGCTACAGCAAGCAACTAAGCATTTATTTGAGTGGCTAACTTACGAATACAGGAAGTAATGTATGGTGGTCTATGCATAATGGACGTGAACTAGTAATGATCACTAAGTGATCCTAAACACCTACTTATGACAAACATAACCCCACTGTGTTCTCTCTCGGATAAGGACTCACGAGAAGAGACAATCACGGTTACGCACAAAGTAGGTGTATTTTATTTGGGTTTACTTCAAGTTTACTATGACTGGGTGTAAAACAAAGTTTCCAAGTTTGCCACATAACCGCGGGGACGGCTTTCCAAAAGATTTAACCCTGCAGGGGTGCTCCAACTCATCCATCACAAATTAACCACACACCGCGATAATAACCTTGACCACGAATCTCGTGATCTTCCTAGGCAATTCCACAGGAAATCCGCCACCTCGAGATAGCCCAAAGAAAAATCGGAATTCCTTACTCAAGACGTTCGAGAATGGTAAAACAAATCCAACAAGGCCGCCCGACGTGTCGACGAACCCGATAAGAGTCATGTATCTCGTTCTCAGGACACGAACAGATGGTACTAGCTACGAGGAAAACCAATCCACGAGTTTCCTCGAGGCGGCCTCACAGGCATCCCGTTTTGGGCCAACACTCATGAGGAGCACTGGCCCGGGTTGTTGATTAAATTATTCGCGGGTGCCGGTGGGTCCCTATGCAATTTTATTAGTTATTCGGCAAATGTAGTACCAATGTTGGGCCTTGCTAGACAAGCTTTATCCTAAAACGAAAATCAAGGGGTCCCCATAACAACCCCGAGCATGTTAGGAGCGCTCAATATGGAACATAACACCGGTACACAAGTAACTAGGGGCGGCAAAAGTGGAACAAAACACCGATTAAAAGGCCAAGCCTTCCACCTTTTACCAAATATATATGTGCATTAAATTATATAGCAACCATATTGTGATAACAAAATAATGTCCATGTTAACACATGGAAGCAATTGCACCTGCAGCTAGAAACACTATAAGAAGGGTTGAGCAAATGATAACGTAGCCAAACAATGGTTTGTTGGGATGTGGAGGGGTTAAAGGCTTACCATGACAATGTTGGGAGGCTTGACAAACAAGTGGTAGGTAGTGTGACATAGCCATAGAAAAACGAGACATCTAGCAGGGCAATGATAGTAGTGGTATCCAAGGAAATGTGTCATCTTGCCTGAGATCCCGCTTGGAAGAAGAATGAGTCCATGAAGAAGACGAGCCAATGTAGTCGAATGAATCCTCACACTCCAAACGCTTTCGGAATTCTATCGAGAAGAAGCAATCCGAAAACAACAATCAACACACGGTACACTAGAACATATGCATGACATGATGCACAAACAAATATGATGCATGTCCGGTTTAAACATGCAAGGCATGGAAATTCACATCAAACAACTACTACACATTAAAGTGAAGCTCAATATGCAATGAGTTGCATATTGACAAAACTCCACGATCGATTATTTAGTTCACTCTCGTTTAGGTACACGACAATATTAAATGTTGTTAAACATGGCAAGAGGTGAAGCATAAGTAAACTACATCACCTAGGCACTTTAAATGAGGCCGGAAGCAACGAATAACAATTCCGGAACGACCTCATATGCATTTTATGAATTTGGTCTAGATCTGAAATAACTGTTAGAAGGGAGAGAAGGATTGGTGGAATAGTTGATGTATTGCTTGAGCCTCATGGGCATATATATAGGAGTACAATGATCAACTTGGAGTACAAGACAAGGTAGGAAAAATCCTAATATATCTCATATTTCCTATTCTAATCAATATACTCAACATCCCCCCGCAGTCACAACTTTAGGGACGCAGATGGTGAGACTGGAGAAGAATCTGAAGGTAAGCTGACGGACATCCCCCCGCAGTCCTAACGGTCGATGCATCGCTGAAGTTGTGGCTGGAGTGGAAACCGACGAGGTTGGTCAAGCAAGGCGGTAGCCCTTTGTGTCGATGTCGAAGTAGCCGAGAGATTAGTGTGGTGTAGCCGTGGTTGAGGTAGCCGTGCGAAGAACGTTGTAGTCGATGTTGAGTCGGGGTAGCCGGTGTCAAGGAAGTCGCCGGGGAGCCGCAGGCTTAAGGAGGCGCCAAGTCAGTTATGGGCGCAGTGGTGTCGAAGTAGTGGTGCGGCCAGAAGGAGACATAGTTGAGACGTGTTGCGCCGGGATTGCCAAACTCGGGGACATGTCGTAGACGAAGGCACGCGTCGGTGTTGCCAGCACCGGACATCCGTAGACGGATGAAGACAAAGTTGATGAAGTGCCTCTCCAGACTTGCCAGGCCCGGGGACACGACGTGAACGAAGGCACACATCGGTGTTGCCAGCACCGGGCATGCGTAGACAAGGACCTGCACGAGCTGTACGCCATGTTGGAGAAGTTGGAGGGGCCAGCAGAGAAGAACTCGACGACGATTGTGGCGTCCATCAGCGCAGGACCAATGTCACCAACAATGGTCGGAGTAGACGAAGTGGTCGGGGTAGATGATGGCAATGCTGGTGACGGGCTGGTGCTGGATGAAGATGAAGGGGGTGGACGGTCGATGCGGCGGTTACGACGACAGTGGCGGTAGCCGAAGAAGAGCAGTGGCGGCGGCCTGAAGGCGGCGGCGGCGGCTTGGTTAGGAGTGCAGCAGCGATGCTCGAAGTAGGCGAGGGAAAGCCCGACAATGTGATGAAGACTGGCGCGAACATTGGTGTTCTCGCGCCAAGGGAGGCGGTGCAGCGCATACCATGTAGAGTCGACGTGCGGAGACGGCAGGGTGAACCCCGAGCCGCGACGACGTGGCCCTAAGGGGCGACAAACCACAATAGGTAGTCGGGGCGACGGGGGAAGACCACGGGGCGGCTGCCTGGACTGCGTGCCGCGATGCTACGGCCCGAATGGGCGACATAGCGGTGGTGCACGGGTCGGTGCAACCACGGGGACGGCCTCGGGCGGTGGCAGAGACCGCGTGCCATGCTCACTATGGCCCGGTGGGCCAACGCAGGGGTAGCGCGAGGGTCGGTGCAGTCATGGGGGTAACCTTGAGGGGACGACCTCGGGGCGGTAGTGGACCGCAGGCCGCGTGGAGAACCACGGGGCAGCGGCGCTGCAGCCCGACAGGGCGACAGGGTGGAAGCCCGGTGCTCGATCGGTGCAGGGGCGCGCTATACTTGGGACAGTCTTCACGGGACCTAGTGAGGCACGCGCAATCGACGAGCCAGGTCGGTCGCACGGCGTAGATTAGGCGGGTCACGACAGCCGATGGGTGATCAATCTGATGACGCGCGAGGTTGAGGATGCTAACGGCGACTGTGATGGGCTACCGCTTGGCGCGAGGCCGTCGGGTCGAGGCGATGTAGGAGTGCCGATCGGAGCGGGGCAGTGACGGCCGGCGTAGATCGACGAGCGGGCCGACGTGCGAACGACGGCATTGAGAGGTTGTCGCGTTGCGTAAGGCCGTGGGGTTGGTGGAGAGGCGGTGTCGCGCTGATGTCGGAGTAGAGGCACGGTGGTCTACGGCGGTGGCGGGCGACGCAAACAGATCTAAGATCGGAAAACCAAAATGAAAATGCCGATCAATGCGACCGACGGAAGAGAGAAAACCCGGATCAACAGATTAGGAAAAATACTCTCTAGGGTAGCCGGTCAACACGACCGGCGAAAGAACCCTAGGTACGGGCGGCGCGCCCCCCGATGGCGGTCATGGAGGCCGACCGCCCCCGGGGCGGCGCGTGGTGCGGAAGCGGTGGGCGGTGGCTAGGTCTAGGAACTTGCGGTAGATGCCATGTTAGAAGGGAGAGAAGGATTGGTGGAATAGTTGATGTATTGTTTGAGCCTTGTGGGCATATATATAGGAGTACAATGATCAACTTGGCGTACAAGACAAGGTAGGACAAATCCTAATCTATCTCATATTTCCTAATCTAATCAATATACTCAACACTAACCATATTTTATATTATTTAAATAGGAAAATAAAGTGTTCCATGAGATTCTACACATTTTTCTAGCCAAGTTACATATATAAAACATTTGCATCGGAGTCACGGATCAAAGGTTATTAAACAATTCACTTTACATTACATTTATGCAAATTGCATGAAAACAGCAATGTAAACATTTTTAACATGTGTGAAAGCGGGATATTGTTACTCTACACAAAGTTTTAGTCATTTTTCATATATTAAGTTTTTACATGCGATGCACGGTTGTGAAGTTATGACACGCATGATGTTTAGGGTCATTTTTTTTGCAAAACTAGCATCTCTGTATAATAGCTAAATTCGTCGGACTAAAAAAACATGACTGGGCCAAAACTGGAACTAATCGGGCCAACGGAGTGAGTGCAATACATTATATTACACACAGGGCGCGAAATAGGGCTCACATAGGCCACTAGGGATGGATCTGGAACAGGACACGTGGAGGTGAGTTGGGCCGGGGAGGTATGCTGTTGGGTCGGCCTTGGCGCTGGCCCACGAGGGCGCTAGCGCTGTCCTCCCCCTTGCTCCCGTGATTGAGCACGAGGCAGGGCGGCCATGGCAAGTAACAGTAGCGCCAGAGCTCTAGGAGGCGCAGGTATGGGTCGGGACGGCAGATCGGAGGTCGAGGACGCTGGATCTGGCAAGGGGCGTCCGTTTTCGGCGCTGAAGGCGGAAATCGATGCCGGCATCAACGGAGAACTACGGCAATGGTTCCTATGAGCACGAGAGAGAGAGACATGAGGGGGAGAGAGAACCGGAGGAAGTAGAGAGAGACTTGGGCCGCACGGGGCACGACGGCGGGGTCGACCTGGTCGCACGGCGGCTGCTCCGGTGAGGGTCGTCGGGGTTGGCGGCAGGGTGAAGCCAGCAGGTGGCAGCGCTGGATCTAGGACGGGCGGTTGGGGCGCGTGGGCCTGCTCGAGCCCACATGGGCTCTGGCGAGCCGACGGCGGTTGGTGGGGGGCACAGGACATGTGGCGGCTTGGGAGTGGTTGTAGACGCGGCTGGCTACCCGCCAAGTGGCGGCGGTTGGTCGGTCGGGCGCGGAAATTGAGGAGGAGGAGGCTAGAGGTTAGGGGAGGCTGGGGTTTTCCTAAAATGGACGTGTGGGTGTCCATTTATAGCAGCTTTAGCTAGGGTTTGGGGGTTTGGGGGCGTCTCAGAGCCCTTTGATCGCGATCCGACGGTTCTGATCTAAGGGGTAGGCTAGGTGGGCTAGTGGGCTGTGTTAGAGGGTGTGTGGGCTGAGGAGAGAGGGAGATGGTGGCCCGTGACATGATTTTTAAAACACCGAAAAACGTTTGATAATTAAACCGATACCGTGTCGCTACGGTCCACTGTGCGGGTATCAAACGGACTCTGGTTGCAATGAAATTTGGCACGCGGTCTACCAACAAAATAACAAGACCGCACGCCAAATTTTGACCCAATCCAAGAATATTTTGTGCGCACTTTAAAAATAATATTTTATCGATGCCGTGGCCGCGTGCCTGTGTGGTTGGTATTGAAACAGTCGACGACACGAACGGAGAGAACCAACAACTACAAATGAATGCAAGTTTTCAAAAAAGTGTGATGACGCTATGCAGATGATGCGATGATGAATGCGACAACCAAACGAATCGCACGATGACAATGGAATAAAAGGGGAATCTTCTGGAGCGTCGGTCCCGGGCTGTTACAACTCTCCTCCACTACACGAGGATCTCGTCCCGAGATCTAAGAATGAGAAGGGGAAGGGAAAGGGCAAGAGGTAAACTTAGTTGCTTCTCTGACAAACAAGTGAAACCAGTGGTGATTAAAGGTTTCAACGAGATGAAGACTGAGATGAGGAACAAGCAATAATTCACAAGAAATTTTGGCAGCACTTCTTATAAAGAGAGGCAAAACTTGATAAGAAGGAAAAAACTAGAACATAGAACACAACACTCCGATAAAATGAATAAGAAAAGAAATAACATTATCTTAATCAAACTAGATGATGGTTGAAAGAGAGGAACATGACAACGCGTCCGAAAGAAAAGAATAGAAACGAGATCATTGGAAGGAAAAGAACGAAGAAGAAAATAATAACTTGTACCACCATTGAACTTGAAAGGCATCTTACAAGAAGAGATTGAACAGAGTTGTTGTAAAATCAACAACGAAAAGAACAAGCTTGTTGTGGCTTATGGAAAACAACTCAAAATTATGAGGTGACAACCTGCCACAACATAAACAATTGATTGCTTGAGAGCAACAAGATATGCAAAACTTCTTTCACCAAGAGGTGGAGGAGACACTTCAATCATTTATAACACCATGATAGCAACAATACTTAGGAAGTGCCTTAGGTGAAATCCAATCCAAGATAACTCCGAGGAAAGAATGATGGGTTTGATTATCTTATTCTTGACAATTTTCCTTCGAGACTCATCATAATCAAGAATTTAATAACACCATCTCAAAAGACAACGGAGGTGGAAGTGAACTTAGAAATCCACGATGAAGAACACTTGAGCACCTCCAACAAGAATCTTAAAGAACAATTCGAGGAGAGTTACATCCTTAACAAACCACCATGAAGAATCATCGAGATGAACTCTGGAATGAAAGGATGATAGAAAAGAATTGAGAGCTGCGAGACGACAAGATTGAGGCCTTGCTATGCTTTAGATGAAGCTTCGTGAAGAGATACTTGAGAAAATCTTGGCCTCCGCAAAAGAAACAATTAGCGACTATACTCGATAATTTAATATCATGAACAACTCCAGGAGAAGGATTGAAATCACCTTAACCAACAAGAAAAAGAATTATGTTATGCTTATCCTTCATCAAATTAAATTGACGACAGGCAACGGATTTAGCACACAACTTATTCTTCTTGAATTATTGAAGAGAGAGACACGAACTTGAAGAAGTCTTGAACGAGAACACCCGTAAGAATTCACAAACGAATGAGGATACTAGGAATTAATGAAGATACATGTGAAATAAGACACCACGATCTGCTTAGAGGAAAACTTGAATGAAGCATCGGAATACTTCAGATATGACGAAGTGACAACAATTTAGAAGAATTGAGAATGAAGCTGAAAGCTGAGAATGAAGAAATCTTCTGAAATGATGTCCTTCGGAGGATCGGAGAATGAAAACAACTCTAAATGCACCGGATAGATATGGGAGGAATTACTCATGATCGAATAATTTGAGAGGGTAGCAGGAGTTGAAACCATGAATCTTCAAGAGAATGAGCAAAATGATGACGAGAAACAACTTCATGAATTACTGAGATACTCCGGAATAATGAAGAAGCAAAGGTCAAGCCAACAGTGAAATTTATTTGAAGCAATCCTGAAGAAGGGACATGACTGATCAAAAATCATTCTTACATCATATTGAAAATAACTTGAGGACATCTCTGGAAAGAATAGAAGAGTCAGGTAAGATCCTGGGGAAAACCTATGGGTTATGAGCTTGCTCAAAAGAAACCACCATTGAGACAATTTCTTAGTAATAGAGATAGCACCGGTACAATGAAAAACTCGATGAGGTGAGAACCTTGAATAATTTGAAAGGAATTGAATGCAAACATGAATCTTTTGAGATATGTTCGGCACACCAGATATAATAGAAAGAGGAATAAACAAGAGAGGCTTGGATTAGAATTTCCCACATGGGCAATCATTGAACGAATGAGAAAGGATATGATGAAAACCGAGAGCTTGAATTTAATCCACCGGAGAAGTATAACAACAAGAACAAAGAATATGAGGATAGATCCTGAAAATTGAAACTCCTGAGAATATCCACAAGGAATCACCGGAAGCAAACCAGAAGAAAAGATAGCGGAAAAAGGGCGGGAGGGTGGGAAAAAAAGAAAACTTGGGACAAATGAGACGAACTCCGGAAACAAATAAGAGGATTGATCTTGCAAATTTTAAGAGGTTAGAATTATCTTGAATAGAAGCACACCGGTAGGAAAAGAATTTATATAATAACTTGATTGAGCAAAAGAATTAGCATTCCCACAAAAATATGAGAACACCGGTTCGAAAAGATATGAGATCACCAGTTGACATCGAAGCAACTCAAATTACCATACTCCAACAAAACAAAGGATGAGGCTTCGGAAACAAGCCACAACAAATTCATGGCAGAGATTCCGCTCCACATTTTCGTGGTAAGGTTCGCATGGGCTCGATCGTACATTGGATTACCATATTGAAATGACGCTCGAATATACTCCCTAGGTGTAGCGAACTACAAGGCTTGACGAAGCATATCTGATGACATATATCGAGACTGTCCTTTGTAAGGAAGATCATGAACAAACGAATCCGCTAGATGTCACATCCCTAGCTAGTTATCCTAGGACAGCATGTGTGTGCATCATATTTCAATTTTTGCATCAATTTGAAATGGGGATCAAAAGAAACCTCAGGCAATTCATTTGAATCAAACCATCTCAATGAATGTGAAAAACCAACAAATTCAAAATGCCCATCTAAAATGTCCCCTATGTCTGATAAATATGGACATGAATATATCAGGGGCCATCTTAAATATTTGAACATTTATAGCATTTTAAAAATAAATAATAAAGCTTCTGAAAATGCCAAATAAAGCATTATCATTATTTTAGATTTCAAAATATCCTGAAACTTTTCATAGGAGTTTGAAATATTCAAACTTAATTCTATAAATATTTGGGATATTTAATACTAGCATTTCTAACTGGAAAAAAATAAAACAAATGTCAGAATTAGAAAAAAAAGTAAAAGAAATAAAAAAAGGGAAAGAGGCCCAGGAGGAGCCGGCCCAACTGGCCCATGCCAGTCATCCCTGTCCTCTCGCCAGGAGGATAGGGGCACGCGCTCGCCGCGCGCGGGCACGCGCCCGGCCACCTCCTGCCTGGCTGCTGTCCTGGAGGCCTCCGGAAGCGCCAGCATGAGGCCCCTTGCCGTGGCTCTCTTCTCCTCTCCCTCTCTCCCCTGTCGCGCTCTCTCTCTCCTTCTCCCGCCTCTGCCGCCATGGCCGAACCCATTGCTCCAGCCGCTCCCTCGCCTCGCAGAGTAGCCTCCGAGCTCCACGGCGCCCCCCTCGTCCTCCCCGTGAAGCTAGAAGATGGTGGGAGCCCTCTACGCCGTGCCATCGCCATTCTTCCCCACCTCCGGCCGCCTCTCCCCGTCGTCGATCTGCCGGCTGCCGATCGTCCCCAAGCCCGATGAGCCTCCCCTACTGCCCCCTGTGAGCCCATGTTGCTCCCCCTTCTCCCCCCGATCTTCCCGTGCCCTCTAGGGCCATAGCTGGACCTTCCCGAGCCACCAGCGCCGAGCTCGTCGTGGCCATTGTCTCCGGCGACCCCGAACCCCGAGTCCAGCCCAACTCGACGCGATCGAGCACGGGCTCCCTCCCAGCGCTTTTGGCACGCGAATCCGTACCCTGTGGCATGTTTCCGGCCAACTCCGGTGGACCTCCTCTGCGGGTTTAGTCGCCGCTGGCCCTGCTTCGATGGGCGTCGACGTGGCCGGCTGATTAGTGCTAATCAGCCTGGCTAATTAAGCCATTAGCCGCCGACAACGGGCCCCGTAGAGGGTCAAACCCCTGGTCAGCGCGGGGGACTAGCTGACATGAGGGCCCCACCCAGTCAGGTTTGACCTGGGCGGGTTGGTTGACCTGCTGACGTCATAGTGACGTCAGGCTGACGTATTAAATGAGTTTATTAGTGTAGAAATAAATCAGGAAATTCCAAAAAAAGTTTAAAATTTCTAAAATTCATATAAATTAATCTGTAAATCAGATGAAAATAATTTATATATGAAAATTAATAAGAAAAATCCAATGAATCCAATTGTGCTATTGTCATGCATGTTAGAGCAACCTATGTAGTTGAACATTGACATTTACTAATAGGCTAATATATGGAATATGAAATGGAGAATGACTTTGAACCTATATTCAAACTCACTTCAAATTAACTTGGACAACAGTTGCATTAGCTCATCCATACATGCTGCCATGTCATGATCATGCATCATATTGTTGCACTTGCGTGTATTGATTGCTATTTATCTGCATTGCGGTAGGCCCTACTTCTGAGGATACCTCTGAGTATTCCAACGAAGGAGAAAACCTCCCCGCTACCCAGCAAGCCAAGCAACCCCTTTGATCATTCCAATAACATCCCATTCTCTCGCTCCTCCTCTTGTTTATTGCATTAGGACAAACGTCCACTTGTCTGTCATAAACGGTAGATGAACCTACTCTTTTGCATGACCTGTCATTATCACAGTAAATAGCTAAACCTTGCAACCTAGCATACCTGGTAGATGCCTGTGCCATGATGTGCTTTGCTTACTTTGCCTTCTATGCTTGCTATGCTTAGAGTTGTGTCAGGTCTGATTCATCTGGGTGATGAACTGGAGTGAAATAGTGTTGTTCTGATGTGATAAGCTTATGATGAACCCGATTTGGTAAAGGTAGCGATGAGAGGCTATGTAGGAGTACATAGCGGGTTGTCTCATTGGGCCGTTCTTAGGAACTGAGTTCCGTGTTTGTAATCCAAGACTAGATACTACCACATGCTGGGCCCTGAAATATGACCCCGCTCAACTTATCAATCGCTTAGTCCTTAGACCAGGAGTTGCAAGTAGTTTCTGGTAGGCAATGGCACGGTGTACCAAGGGTCACCCGAATGGTGGGCTTGGGAACCCTGCGCACATTGTTTGGGGCCGTAGCGGAGACTTTGGCCAGGCTTCCATGCGGGTTCAGTCTCAAATAGGCGATAGCCTGGACTAGAGGTCTTATGTGATTGACGGTCGTGGACGACTCCCTCGCTGGGCTTCCGCTTGAAGGTTGCCGAGGTGCATGGTTTTATGAGCACACAGCGATAAGTGGCGAGAGCGTGTGTGAAGAAGTACACCCCTACAGGATATGAAACTATTTGAATAGCTGCGTCCTCGGATATGGACTACTTGGAAAGCTTATGTTGTTCATAGATAATTAAATGGATACTCATAAAAATATCAAGACAAGTGTGAGTTCCGTGGATGGCACTCTCCTAGGAGAGGGAAGTGAATCCATGGTGGTGTATTGTTATGGAGTTAGTGGACTCGTGTGCGATATCTAAAATCTAAACAAAGAGTTAAAATTGTATAGTGTAGGTTAGCCATGAGTCAAAGCTGGCATTGCTGCATAAACTCCACCAATCCCCTTGTTGATACATGAGCATTAATAGTCTAGGTCTGTTTTAAAGACTTGTTGAGTACGTTTGTACTCACGTTTGCTTACTAAATGTTGAAGATGAGACTCAGGACCCATCAGGTGGGTTCTTTCTAGATGTCGACGATGCCAAATAGCTGGTGTCCCAGCTACGACCTTATGCCATGTGGCAGGCCGTAGATAGTCAGGCCATGTGCCTTTTTACCCTTTCATCTGTCTGTACTCAGACAGCTTTATGCTTTCGCTTGGTTTATGTGAACTTGTTTGTATGACTTGAGTGTCGGGTCATGTAACCCCTACCTGTAAGAACATATTATGCAAGGCTCGTCTGCGCCTCTTAAATAAAAGTTGTGTTGTTGTATGGTTATGTTGTGATGCCATAGTTGTATCTATGCATATCGGGCATGTCGTGCATACGTGTGACGTGCAACGTTATGTATGGGATCCGACACCTAGTCATGTGCCTTGAGTAGTACTCTTTATGGGAAACTGCCTCTTTGTGCTTCCACCGAGCCTTGGTAGCTTGCTACTGCTCCGGACACATTGATTGACCGGCATGTATCCTTCTTTGCTGTTGTGTCTATCCCTTCGGGGAAATGTCTCATAGTGTAATGGAGTCCCTGTATCCTGCTACGACTCGTCTACGTGCAGTGATGACATTTATGTCCCACGGCATAATGGAGTCCTTGTAGCTTGCTATGACTTGTCTACACACGCTTGACACCGACACCTGCATTGCTGGGTTATGTATGCCTGTTTTCGTACGGATGTGCCACTTGGGTTCTATGACTAGTCATGTCAGCCCGGGTTCTTTGTCATTTGATTGCCAGCAACATGTTCACATACGTGAGCCAAAAGACCCAAACGATCCCAGCTAAGGTAAGGCTGCAGCCGTGGAGCTTACCGTGCGTGAGGCCGCAAAGTGATGTGATATGTTATAGTCTGGATTCATATGACTTATGATCAGGGTCCCGACAGCGTTGGTATCAGAGCCTGACTGACTGTAGGACTACCAAGCCAAACCGGTCGAAGTTGAGTCTAGAAACACTGTAGAAAAGTAGGGGAATTGATTGTGGAAGGGAATGTAAGGATCTATTTACTCCTCTTCCCCAGTTATTCTATTCTGAGTGATTCTCATCTTTTCTACGGGGATAAGAACTAGGCTTGTCATCTATTGCTTAGGATGACGAGTTACTATCCATGGACTATTAGGTAGCTTGTATGAAAGTGAATGTCGGTATTTGAGTATTGTTGGTGTGACAAACAGATGGAGAAGATATTTGAGTCTAGATAGTCGAGTGGTTATGCTTTTCCAATCTTTTGAAGTTGTCTCAAAATCCTTTTTGAGCAATTACAGCTGTTATGCTATCCAATTTCTGCTAGAGTCTCTGATGTCTTTGCATCATTCTCTATTTCAGATGCCCCCTCGTCCCTCCCGTCAGGTGGTCCGTCTGACCAGGTGCATCGATGTACCGGGTCACACGGCCATGTTGGTTAGAGTTATGATGGAGGCCGGTTACCGTTGGTACCCAGAGTACTCAGTGGGGGAACAGTATCGAGATTTCAACCAGAGCCAGTATATGTGTACTGTTAAGATATATCCTTCATATCCTGGAGATGCAGAGCTGCTTCACTGGGCTTATGGATTAGGTGTCACCATAGACATGGCTGTTCAGGAGGCCGCCTACACCATGCTAACTATCATGAGGTTTCACCATGGTCTGCTTCAGAACACAGAGTTATGTTATTTTCCTGCTTCTCTGGGAATAGAGGATAGCTATCTTAGCGCAGCCTACTATGATCATTCTCATGAGGACCCTAGGCTACAGGTGACCGCTCAGATGTTGGAGAACAGGGATCATGATGCATGTGCCCTTTGCATGGAGCTTTATGCTACCCGTGCACGTTTTTTGACAGCCCTGATGCAGTTGGCACCTGTCGTGCAGACAGGCTATGGAGATTTGGAGATGCTGAACCCATCGCGGACTTATCTGCCAGCACACATAAACTGGCCTGATGTTGGAGGCATCACCCCTCTTCGAGGACCGCTGTTGCCGCCAACAAGGGGACCAAGGCTACATCTGTGTCCTTACGGTTTCCAGGGATCGCATGCTAGAGTGTTTGCAGATCCTCAGGTTCAGCTGCCGGGCCACGGGGGTAACCTATATGAGGCATTCTACGGCGATGCTTGAGTACGTGGATGTTAGCACTAGTATGGTAGTAGTCGTATTGCCACAGTCCTACGTATCTTGTGGGATATGATAGAGGTTGAGAGTTGAGTTCCGGAGGTGTAGATAGATAATGTATAGGAAGCTTGTAATGCCTCCAATGAATTGTGTCATCTCTTCGTAGTTTGTATTTCAGCTTGGGCTTGTACTGAACTATGTCATGATGTGTATGAATCATGGTGTTCATATGGCAGTTGTTATTACCATGTTGATTGAGTTTTTACCCTACATGCCATGTTGTCCAGTACATTCCTTATCTCATTCCTTAGAGTGGATGTTTTCTGTGTCTAAGCTGTGGGTTTGTTTTCCCAGGATGGTGGCAACTAGGAATAACCCCGTGCATGCCCCTGAGCAGGGCGAGGCAAGCCAGTCAAGGCAACAGAACCTACCACACGCGCGCTCTTTGGCAGAAGTGATGCTTGAAGCTGAACGGAACAAAAGGCAGACCAATGGGCTGTTGGAACGAATTGAGCAGAACACAGCACGTGCTCCCCGCAATGATCACAATGATGGCATGTCTCTCGGTGATTTCATCAAGCTGTGCCAACCTAAGTATCATCATTCGGTCGACCCGCTTTACGCGGATGACTGGCTGACCAGCATGTCCCGCAAAATCTGGGCTGCCAATGTATCCGAGGCCAACAAGGTGACCTTTGCTACTTACTTTCTGGAAGGACCCGCCAATCTGTGGTGGGATAATTATGAAGCCATGCGTCCCGCAGGCCCCGCACCAACTTGGGCAGAATTTAGCGCGGCATTCCGTACCCATCACATCCCGGAAGGGCTGATGGATCGCAAGAGAGAGGAGTTTTGTGTTTTCACCCAGGGCAGACTGACACTGGATGCCTATAGCCATGAGTTCGGCAATCTTGCTCGCTATGCTCCGGAGGAAGTTTCAACCGATGCCAAGAAACAGGCTAGGTTCCGCAAGGGACTTAGTCCTGAGCTTCATGGAGATCTGTGCCTGCATGAGTGCACAACCTTCCAGGCTCTTGTCAACAAGGCTATCAATGCTGAGACTAGACAGACTGACTACGAGGCAACTAGGAAGCACAACCGTGACTTCAGCCCCGCATCTGGCTCGGGCTCCAACAAACGCCGGGTGTGGGTGCCCAACGAAGCTTTGCTGCCAAGATACACCACGAGGCCATCCTTCCAGGCGCCTCGCCCAGCTCAGCCCAACCCTCCAGCCAAGCCATTTGGAGGTCCTCCTGCCAACGTTGCTCCCTGTGCCACCGTTGTTTGCTATAAATGTGGGGAACCAGGACACTACTCCCGTGAGGATCCTTAGAACAATGCTAAGCCAGTTGGACGTGGGAAGCCAGGAAAAGCCTTCTATGTGAAGCCAGCTCCTACTCGTGGACGAGTGAACTATGTTTCTGTAGAGAAAGCCCTTGAGGATCCTGATGTTATCCTAGGTACGCTCCTTGTCAATAGCCATCCAGCATCTGTTCTATTTGATACTGGGGCATCTCATTCTTTCATCTTAGAAAGTTATGCACAGTTGCTATGTCTACTCCATTAGTAGTTCAGACTCTTGGTTCAAAATGACAAACTTATATAGTGAGCCATGACAATGAGATTGTTGTGGATAGGCTAGTATTCCTAGCATCCTTGATAGCCCTCAAGTCTTCGGACATCAATATCATCTCAGGCATGGACTGGATGAAAGCCCACTATGCTAAGATCGGTACTCATACTAGGAATGTTCAACTTACACATCCCTCGGGTGAAATAGTTAATGTCTCCACAAGAGCAGCCAAGCGCCAACTCTATTCTCTCAATGCTAGCCCTCTTTGAGAAATAGAAGATATTCCGGTAGTCCGAGACTTGCCGGATGTCTTTCCAGAAGAACTGCCAGGAATTCCACCTGTCAGAGATGTTGAGTTTGTGATAGAGCTCATCCCAGGGACTGTCCCAATAGCCAGAAGACCCTATAAGAAGATACCCTTAGAACTAGCCGAACTTAAGATTCAACTCGATGAGGCTTTGAAGCAAGGTTTCATCCGTCCTAGTTCTTCTCCTTGGCTTGCCCCGTCCTCTTCGTCAAGAAGAAGGATGGATCGGATCGGATTGTTGTGGATTATCGGCCAGTGAATCTGGTCACCATAAAGAACAAGTATCCGCTCCCTAGGATCAATTTATATGATCAACTCGCTGGATCCTCTGTCTTTTCCAAAATGGATTTGAAGTTGGGATACAATCAAATTAGAATTAGAAACGCGGACATTCCAAAAACGGCTTTTGTTACTCGTTATGGCCAGTACGAGTACATCGTCATGTCCTTCGGTTTAACCAATGCCCTAGCCACTTTCTCTCGCTTGATGAATTCAATCTTCATGGAGTATTTGGATAAATTTGTCATGGTTTACCTCGACGATATACTCATCTACTCGAAGAATGAACTGGAACATGCCGAGCATCTAAGGCTGGTATTGATGAAACATCGAGAGCATCGCCTATATGCCAAATTCTCCAAGTGTGAATTTTGGTTGCCAGAAGTGACCTATGTAGGCCACGTGACTCTGGTAAAGGTATTGTTGTCAATCCCAAGAGAGTTCAGGCCGTCCTTGATTGGACTCAACCTGAATCGGTTAAGCAAGTTTGGAGTTTCCCTGGCTTAGCGAGTTATTGTTGCTGCTTTGTTCAGAATTTCTCCAAGGTTGCGAAACCTCTGACTGAACTCCTCAAGAAATATAAAAAGTTCGAGTGTACCCCACAATGCGAGCACAATTTTCAGGAGTTGAAAAGACGACTGACCTTTGCTCCTGTTCTGGTGCCACCAGATTTCTCTAAGGACTTTGTTATCTATTGCGATGCCTTGTGACAAGGATTAGGTTGCATTCTCATGCAAGATTGTCATGTGATATCATACGCATCTCGACAGCTGCATCCACATGAGGATAATTATCCAACACATGATCTTGAGCTTGCAGCTATGGTCCATGCACTAAAAACCTCGCGACATTACCTCCTGGGTAATTGTTGCGAAATTTACACTGATCACCAAAGTCTGAAATATATTTTCACCCAACCGGATTTGCATCTCAGGCAAATATGGTGGGTTGAGTTGATTACAGATTACGACTTAGGGATAACTTACACCCCGGGGAAAGCCAATGTCATGGCTGATGCACTAAGTCGTAAGTCTTATTGTAACAACCTGATGTTACAACAAGGTCAACCACTTCTCTATGAGGAATTTCGGAAGTTGAACCTCCACATTGTTCCTCAAGGATTCCTATCCAACCTGGTGGCGAAACCTACTCTTAAGGATCAAATTATAGCTAGCCAAAAGCGTGATAAGGGTATTTCCCAGATCAAAGAGAACCTCGTTAGCGATATCGCTAAGGATTTCTCTTTTGATGATCAAGGTGTGGCGTTCTTCCAGAACCGCTTGGTGGTTCCCAAGAGCCAACATCTTCGGTAGCTGATCCTTAAGGAGGCTCACGATTCCCCTCTCACAATTCATCCTGGTAGTACCAAGATGTATCAGGACCTACGCCAGAGGTTCCGGTGGACTAGGATGAAGAGAGGAATTGCTCAGTTCGTTGCTAATTGCGACGTTTGTCGTCGTGTTAAGGCAGAACATCAAAGGCCTGCTAGCACCCTTCAACCATTAGCTATTCTTGAATGGAAATGGGATAAAGTCGGTATGGATTTCATTACCGGATTTCCCACGACTAAGAGAGGGAATAATGCTATCTTTGTGGTCATCGACTGCCTTTCCAAAGTGGCTCATTTTTTTCCTGTTCGGGAGAGTATAACTGCTAGCCAGCTAGCGGAGTTATATGTTTCTTGAATAGTTTATCTTCATGGTATTCCATTGGAGATTAACTCAGACCACAGAAGTATCTTTACTTCCCGATTTTGGGAAAGTTTCCAAACCGCTATGGGGACTCATCTATCCTTTAGCATTGCTTTCCACCCGCAATCAAGTGGTCAAGTTGAGCGAGTCAATGAAATCCTCAAAGACATGCTCCGAGCTTGTGTTATATCCTTCGGTATGAATTGGGAGAAATGTCTTCCATTTGCCGAATTTGCTTATAACAATAGTTATCAATCAAGCTTGGGCAAAGCCCCTTTTGAAGTTCTCTATGAATGAAGGTGTCGAACACCTCTTAACTGGTCAGAAACCGGAGAGAGGCAACTCTTTGGACCGGATATGATCTAGGATGCAGAGGAGCAAGTTCACATTATTCGCGAAAAGTTGAAAACAGCCCAATCTCGTCAAAAGAGCCAATATGATCGTCATCATAAGGCTGTGACCTATGAAGTTGACGAGAAGGCTTATCTTCGAGTTACACCTCTGAAGGGTACCCATCGATTCGGTATCAAGGGCAAGTTGGATCCTCGTTACATTGGACCTTTTCGCATTCTTGCTTAACGAGGAGAGGTTGCCTACCAATTGGAACTTCCTCCGCATCTTTCCAAAGTTCACGATGTCTTCCACGTCTCGCAACTCAGGCGTTGCTTCTCGGACCCTGTCCGTGAAGTACACCACGAAGCGCTTGATCTCCAAGATAACCTTACATATCGAGAATACCCTGTTCGTATTCTAGATCAAGCTGAGCATACCACTCGGTGTCGGAACATCAAGTTTCTCAAGGTTCAGTGGTCACACCATTCTGAAAAGGAGGCCACATGGGAAAGAGAAGATCGTCTTCGACTAGAGTACCCCGCGCTCTTCCCGATGACTTCAAAATCTCGGGACGAGATTCTTTTGAGTGGGGGTGAGTTGTCACATCCCTAGCGAGTTGTCCTAGGATAGCATGTGTGTGCCTCATATTTCAATTTTTGCATCAATTTGAAATGGAGATCAAAAGAAACCTCAAACAATTAATTTGAATCAAACCAACTCAATGAATGTGAAAAACCAACAAATTGAAAATGCCCATCTAAAATGTCCCCTATGTCTGATAAATATGGACATGAATATATCATGGGCCATCTTAAATATTTGAACATTATAGCATTTTAAAAATAAAAAATATAGCTTTTGAAAATGCCAAATAAAGCACTAACAGTATTTTAGATTTCAAAATATCCTGAAACTTTTCATAGGAGTTTGAAATATTCAAACTTAATTCTATAAATATTTGGATATTTAATACTAGCATTTGTACCTGAAAAACAAATAAAAAAATGTTAGAATTAGAAAACAGGAAGTAAAAGAAATAAAAAAGGGAAAGAGGCCCGGGAGGAGCCGGCCCAACTGGCCCATGCCAGTCATCCATGTCCTCTCGCCAGGAGGAGAGGGGCACGCGCTCACCGCACGCGGGCACGCTCCTGGGCACCTCTTGCCTTGCTGCTGCCTTGGAGGCCTCCGGAAGCGCCAGCGCGACGCCCCTCGCCGTGGCTCTCTTCTCCTCTCCCTCTCTCCCCTGTCGCGCTCTCTCTCGCCTTCTCCCCCCTCTGCCGCTAGGGCCGAAGCCATCGCCACCGTAGCACTGTCGCTCCAGCCGCTCCCTCTCCTCGCAGAATATCCTTCGAGCTCTGCCGCGACCCCCTTGTCCTCCCCGTGAAGCTAGAAGACGCCGAGAGCCCTCTACGTCGTGCCATCGTCGTTCATCCCCGCCTCCGGCCGCCTCTCCCTGTCGTCGATCCGCCGGCTGCCGGTCGTCCCCGAGCCCGCTGAGCCTCCCCTGCTGCCCCCTGTGAGCCCCTGTTGGCCCCCTTCTCCCGCCTCGGTCTTCCCGTGCCCTCTAGCACCGTAGTCGGACCTTCCTGAGCTGCCGCCGCCGCCGAGCTTGTCGTGGCCGTCATCTCCGATGACCCCGAGCCCCCAGACTAGCCCCACTCGACGCGGTCGAGCACGGGCTCCCTCCCAACACTTTCGGCGCGCGAATCCAAGCCCTGTGGCATGTTTCCGGCCAACTCCGGTGGACCTCTGCCGCGGGTTTGGTCACCGCCGGCCCCGCTCCGGTGGGCGCCGACGTGGCCGGCTGATTAGTGCTAATCAGCCCGGCTAATTAAGTCGTTAGCCGCTGACAGCGGGCCCCGCAGAGGGTTAAACCCTTGGTCAGCGCGGGGGATTAGCCCCTGACGCTGACATGAGGGCCCCGCCCTGTCAGGTTTGACCTGGCTGGGTCTGTTGACCTGCTGACGTCATAGTGACGTGAGGCTGACATATTAAATGGGTTTATTAGTATAGAAATAAATCAGGAAATTCTAGAAAAAGTTTAAAACTTCTAAAATTCATATAAATTAATCTGTAAATCAGATGAAAATAATTTATATATGAAAATTAATCAGAAAAATCCAATAAATCCAATTGTGCTGTTGTCATGCATGTTAGAGCAACCTATGTAGTTGAACATTGACATTTACTAATAGGCTAATATATGGAATATGAAATGGAGAATGACTTTGAACCTATATTAAAACTCACTTCAAATTAACTTGGACAATAGTTGCATTAGCTCATCCATACATGCTGTCATGTCATGATCATGCATCATATTGTTGCACTTGCGTGTATTGATTGCTATTTATCTGCATTGCGGTAGGCCCTGCTTCTGAGGATACCTCTGAGTATTCCAACGAAGGAGAAAACCTCCCCGCTACCCAGCAAGCCAAGCAACCCCTTTGATCATTCTGATAACATCCCATTCTCTCGCTCCTCCTCTTGTTTATTGCATTAGGACAAACGTCCACTTGTTTGTCATACACGATAGATGAACCTATTCTTTTGCATGACCTGTCATTATCACAGTAAATAGCTAAATCTTGCAACCTAGCATACCAGGTAGATGCTTGTGCCATGATGTGCTTTGCTTACTTTGCCTGCTATGCTTGCTATGCATAGAGTTGTGTCAGGTCTGATTCATCAGGGTGATGAACTAGAGTGAAATAGTGTTGTTTTGATGTGATAAGCTTATGATGAACCCGATTTGGTAAAGGTAGCGATGAGAGGCTATGTAGGAGTACATAGCGGGTTGTCTCATTGGGACCGTTCTTAGGAACTGAGTTCCGTGTTTGTAATCCAAGACTAGATACTACCACATGTTGGGCCCTGAAATATGACCCCGCTCAACTTATCAATCGCTTAGTCCTTAGACCAGGAGTTGCAAGTAGTTTCTGGTGTTTATAGCATGTTGGAGGCCATGCGTAGCGCTGACCCTAGGGGTGGGTTACGACGCGGTAGGCAGTGTCATAGTGTACCAAGGGTCACCCGAATGGTGGGCTTGGGAACCCTGCGCACATTGTTTGGGGCCGTAGCGGAGACATTGGCCAGGCTTCCATGCGGGCTCAGTCTCAAATAGGCGATAGCCTGGACTAGAGGTCTTATGTGATTGACGGTCGTGGCCGACTGCCTAGTTGGGCTTCCACTTGAAGGTTGCCGAGGTGCATGGTTTTATGAGCACACAGCGATAAGTGGCAAGAGCGTGTGTGAAGAAGTACACCCCTGCTGGGTATGAAACTATTCGAATAGCCGCGTCCTCGGATATGGACTACTTGGAAAGCTTAGGTTGTTCATAGATAATTAAATGGATACTCATAAAAATATCAAGACAAGTGTGAGTTCCGTGGATAGAACTCTCCTAGGAGAGGGAAGTGCATCCATGGTGGTGTATTGTTATGCAGTTAGTGGACTCATGTGCGATATCTAAAATCTAAACAATGAGTTAAAATTGTATAGTGTAGGTTAGCCATGAGTCAAAGCTGGCATTGCTGCATAAACTCCACCACTCCCCTTGTTGATACATGAGCATGAATAGTCTAGGTCTGTTTTAAAGACTTGTTGAGTACGTTTGTACTCACGTTTGCTTAATAAATGTTGCAGATGAGACTCAGGACCCATCAAGTGGGTTCTTTCTAGATGTCGACGATGCCGAATAGCTGGTGTCCCAGCTACGACCTTATGCCCTGTGGCGGGTTGTAGATAGTCAGGGCATGTGCCTTTTTACCCTTTCATCTGTCTATACTCAGACAGCTTTATGCTTCTGCTTGGTTTATGTGAACTTGTTTGTATGTCTTGAGTGTCAGGTCATGTGACCCCTACCTGTAAGAACATATTATGCAAGGCTCGTCTGAGCCTCTTAAATATAAGTTGTGTTGTTGTGTGGTTATGTTGTGCTTCCATAGTTGTATCTATGCATATCAGGCATGTCGTGCATACGTGTGACGTGCAATGGTATGTATGGGATCCGACACCTAGTCATGTGCCTTTAGTAGTATCTTTACAGGAAACTACCTCTTTGTACTTCCATCGAGCATTGGTAGCTTGCTACTGCTCCGGACACATTGATTGACCGGCATGTATCCTTCTTTTCTGTTGTGTTTGTCCCTTCGGGGAAATATCTTGGAGTGTAATGGAGTCCCTGTAGCCTGCTACGACTCGTCTGTGTGCAGTGGTGACATTTATGTCCCACGGCGTAATGGAGTCCTTGTAGCTTGCTATGACTCGTCTACACACGGTTGAGACCGACACCTGCATTGCTGGGTTCCGTATGTCTGTTTCCGTACGGATGTGCCACTTGGGTTCTATGACTAGTCATGTCGGCCCGGGTTCTCTAATTTTTGATTGCCAGCAACATGTTCACATACGTGAGCCAAAAGACGCAAATGGTCCCGGCTAAGGTAAGGCTGCAGCCGTGGAGCTTACCATGCGTGAGGCCGCAAAAGTGATGTGATACGTTACAGTCTGGATTCATATGACTTAGGATTGGGGTCCCGACACTAGATGTCGAACCCCAACCTCACGTCATGATCTGGTGGAAGATACCCTAGGTAACTACTTGAATTCCCACCTAAGAACTCCTGAAATCTTCCGGTTATGCAATCGGGTGTTGGGGATATAGGGAGGCAAAATGTCTCACACAACTAACAAGCCCTACACTCCAATTGGATCCGTCCGTCAGGACATAACCAGAGGCTTCAGAACTCCATCTATCTCGGAACCTCGAAAACACAATGATACCAAACATGGCAGCACTCCGGACGCCTCCCCAGTACTAGGTGACTCGGACCTTATCTCGCCACTAACAGTATTGAAGTAATTTCGAGCATCCTTCGTCTTGAGATACTAAGGAAACTGAATGATAACGATGTGTCAAGAATCCCCTGGAGCTCTACTCCTCGGTAATAGGAGGCACCAAGTACAGAACTCCATCACATCGGCATCATATAGATTCCAAAATATCCGCATGATCCTAAAAAAAATTGAGTACAAGAGGGTAGAATCAAAATTCCTAAGTCGTAATTCCTCACCAGAGTATAGAAGAGAAGTAAAAAAGAATCCTACCCTCCGATATAACTAGACACAAAATAGTTTTTTCACTAGACTCGACTCGGCCAAGGTTCGATCAATCAAGGGGGTTCCTAGGTCGGTACAGGCTCTGATACCAACTTGTCACGCCCAAGATACGATCCTCTCCTTATTTTGGCATGAGGGCCTCGACAGAGATAGAAGCGCATCTCATTGTGTTGCAATAATGGATATCATTACAGGTACATTTACAAA
Organism: Hordeum marinum; assembly: GCA_022496015.1. Classification (NCBI taxonomy): domain Eukaryota; kingdom Viridiplantae; phylum Streptophyta; class Magnoliopsida; order Poales; family Poaceae; genus Hordeum; species Hordeum marinum. Next base: position 235,747,189 of record CM039673.1, read on the forward strand.
AGAGATGAGTATATGGAATTGGCTTACGCTCGCCACAAGCTACCTCACAGTCACATCAATACAACAACATATCCAAACATCATTCATAAGAGTAGGGTCCGACTACGGACGAAACCAAACGATAGAATGACATCCATCCTTGCTATCCCAGGTTGCTACCTGGAAACCATCCTAGATCAAAGAAAAAGAAGAAGAACTCCAAATCAAAACAAGCATCACGCTCACGTGAAGGCATCACATTACCTGTACCTGCAACTGTTGTTGTAGTAATCTATGAGGCATAGGGATTAAGCAAACTCATTTCCAAGGGTATCAAGACTATTAAAGCTTAATGGCTGAGGTATGGATAAGTGGTGAGGCCGCAGCAAGCAACTAAGCATTTGTTTGAGTGGCTAACTTATGAATACAGGAAGAAGTATGATGGTCTACGCATATAGGAAACTCGGTTGCACTGATAAGGTGACCAACGATCAGATTGTCATTATCAGTGACGGCGATCCAACAATCTCGGTGGTACCGATATTGTGAATTTGCATAACAGAAAGTTGGCAACCTAAACTAAGTGGCACCAGTATGGAATCGGTTGCACCGAAGTGGCTAGGGTTTGGCTGAGTCTGTCTGAGGTTGAGAATCGATGGCACCAGGATGGGAATGTTGGTTGCACCGATTTTGAATATTTGGCTTTGGACAGACTTTGGTGGGAGAGTTTGTGGGTGTTTTTGGTGACTATCACTTGTGCACGTATGAGCATTTTGTTCACCAACAAAACCTTAGCCCCTTTTAATAGCATTGGCTTTCCTATGGGCTCAAAGTGATTTCTCCCAAATATAAAATGTAGAGTCCTCTTGCTTGAAGCTTGGCCAAACTATTTCCTTGCATCTTGGGGTATCTCCGCAATCCTTTTTCCAATCCAACTCTCCATGGACTAGTATCTAAAATACACTAGATAGAAGTATTAGTCCAAGAGACAATTTACGTTGTCATGAATTATCAAAACCACCAAGGGAGCATGTTGTGCTTTCAATCTCCCCCTTTTTGGTAATTGATGATATCATACAATCAAAGCTTCAAACAAAGATATGCATGGATATAATGAAGACTTTGAGAGACACATGACTTAGATTTGCTCCCCCTAAATGTGTGTAGTCCTTTAAAGGATAGTTGCTTTGGAATGCATGGACACACATATGGATGAAGGGATAGAAGGAGTCATGTGTATCTTGGCTATATTCATCAAAATATATATGAATGAGATGTGTCCTTGTTCAAGACTTCACTCTTGCAAACAATATGTGCAAGAAGCAAGAGATCATCTTGACCAAGAGTATGATGAAAATACTTACCTTGAGTTCTTGATCATTCTAGTAGTAGAAACACACTTGAGAAAACAATGTTAGGAAACACAAGAGTATTCTACTAATATAAAGACAATAGAACTCAAAAGTACCAAGATATGGAGAATATATAAAATATGATAATCCTTAAGATTAATATGTCTCCAAGATCATTTAGAACTTTCTCCCCTTAGATATGAAAGTAGTAGTTCATCCTCTCCTCCTGAATCTCAGCATGTAGATATTGGGATTGGATAGGGTGAGAAAAGTTCTAAAGTGAACAGTCAAATAAAATAAGCTCAATAATATTCTCCAAACATGTTTTTCTCCCCCGCTTTGGCATTCTCACCTTTTTCATATAAGTAAAAGCTTGATATCTTCTCTACCCCTTTATCATATCTTCCCCTTTGCATAAGCATGTAACTCTCCCTTTAGCATGAAGCTTTGTTATTCTCCCCCTTTGGCATTAATTTCTAGAAAAGTCAAATTTAGGAGTAGGTATAGGGATCATTGACAAAGAAGGGATCCTCGAGAACAAGGGACACTCAAAGTAGGGTTCATAGAAAAGAACTGAGGGAGTCATTGAAGTTAACTTCTCTCCCTGTGGCAATTAGTAGTGATGTCAAGTTAAGTCTTCTCCTCCTTTGAGCTAGGGATCCTTGAATAAAGAATTTCTCCCCCTAAGTTTTTCTTGTTACCCCCCTAAGTTTTCTTAAGAAGGGATCATCGAAGTAACAGAAGAAGGACATATAAGAGAAGAAAAACAAATCGGTGGCTCCGAGACACATAGATCGGTGGTACCGAGATTTTGTAGTGCAGCTCTCTGCAATTTTGGTAGAACCAAGATATCTGAGTCGGCGGCTTCGAGGCTAAAACAGAAATAAAGGAATAAGGGACCAAGTTTCTGTTTTCAAAGAGTCAAAAGAAAATATTTTCAAAGGGAAAGTGAAGGACATCATCTACAGAAGATCTGAGTGGTTACAAGAGATCATGCAAATAGAGAACAAACCACACAAAATCCTCAACTAGATGATGGGCGGTGACTAGGTCACCTATATTAGATTATATTGACTTAGGAGCCAAGCAAGAATACTTGATCATAAGTCATACTCTACGTTAAGCTCAAAATGGGGTTACCATTTTTAGACTAAGAATTTTAATGTCTTCATATCACTTTAGTTGCTTTAGCTCATGACTTGGAGTAAATCCTTTTCAAGGATATGAGTGCATACCTTTGAGTGATGTTGATGGCGTTGATCGTAGGTGAACTTGTTTAGGATGCTCGAGTTTGATGAAAGAACAATGGGTATATCAATTTCACATGATACCAATTGAGATTTTGCAATAATGATCAAAAATATGTCAAGTATATGTTTTTATTGTCTTCTTCCTTCCATCATCAAGATGGGTTGTGGATACTTGGTCAAGACATGATTGCTTATGATTGGAGTTGGTTGCAATATCGTGGAATGAAGTTCTTCCAAGTACCTACAAACGGTTAGATGCAATACAAGGGAGCATAGAATTCCATGGCATAAGATAACATGTTAGGAATATCATGGAAGTATGAAGAAGGCTCATGCCCTTGCAAGCATCCGAGTGAGTCTTGCTCAAGTTTGAAGCATCAATGATGTTCAACTCACTCCTCAAGTGACAAAAAGTTTTCTCATCAAGTGGCTTAGTAAAGATATCAAACAATTGCTTGTTATTGCGAATATGCTTAAGATTAATATCTCCTTGGGAAACATGATCACGAATGAAATGATGTCGAACTTGAATATGCTTAGTTGGAGAATGTTGCATAGGATTATGACCAATCTTAATAGCACTTTAATTGTCACAGAGTAATGGAACATTTTTAACATGGATTCCATAATCCTTAAGCATTTGTGTCATCCATAGTAATTGCCCACAACAAGATCGAGCAGCAATATACTCACCTTCGGCAGTACATAGAGATACCGAGTTTTGTTTCTTGGAGGACCAAGACACAAGAGATCTACCCAAAAAATTCACAAGTACCCGAGGTGGATTTTCTATCAACCTTGTCACCTGCATAGTCCAAATCGGAATACCCAACAAGGTTAAAAGAACATCACTTGGGATACCAAATGCCAAAGTTTGTTGTTTGTATCAAGTATCTCACAATACGTTTCATGGCCAAAAGATGACACTCCTTAGGTGCAGCTTACTATCTAGCACACATGCAAGCACTAAGACTACTATTGGGACGAGATGCAGCAATGAACCAATCATAGAGCGATAAACCATTTGATCAACTGGTTCATCCTCCTTGGTAAGATCAACATGTCCACTAGTTGACATGGGAGTTTTCATAACTTTGCACTCCTGCATGTTGAACTTCTTGATCAAGTCCTTGGTATACATAGTTTGAGAGATGAAAGTTTCTTCTTTTGATTGCTTGATTTGCAATCCAAGCAAGAATCTCAGCTCACACATCATGGACATCTCATACTTCTTGGACATCAACCTTCCAAATCTTTCACTAAATTGAGGGTTAGTGGAATCAAAGATAATATCATCCACATATATTTGGCACACAAATAATTCACCATTAACTCTCTTAGTGAGCAAGGTTGCATCAATTTTACCAATTTCAAAACCTTTTTCAATGAGAAACTTCATTAAGCATTTGTACCAAGCACGAGGGGCTTGCTTAAGACCATAAAGGGATTTACGAAGGTTGTAAACATGATTAGGTTTCTTAGGATTCACAAAACCAGGTGGTTGCTTAACATAAACCTCTTCTTCAATTTCACCATTTAAAAAGACGCTTTTAAGGTCCATTTGATAAAGCGTGATATCATGATGATTAGCATAGGCAAGAAAAATGTGAATAGATTCAAGTCTAGAGATGGGGGCATAAGTCTCACCGTAGTCCATACCTTTGACTTGAGTATATCCTTGGGCCACAAGATGTGCCTTGTTGCGTATGACTTTACCGTCTTCATCTTGCTTGTTTCGAAACACCCATTTGGTTCCGATGATGTTTTGCTCATCCTCGGGCTTCTCCACGAGTGTACACACTTTGTTCCTTTCGAAGTTGTGAAGCTCTTCACGCATGGCGTTCACCCAATCCGCGTCTTCAAGATCTTGCTCTACCTTCAAGGGCTCAATGCTAGAGATGAAAGAATAATGCTCACAAAAGGTAGCTAGACGAGTTTTAGAGTGAGTGATTCACCCTGTTTGGATGTCACCAAAGATTTGGTTTAGGGGATGGTTCTTGGTCACTTGTGCTCGAACTCGGGGTAGCTTGGGCTTGTTAGACGGTGGAGCTTCTTCTTCTTCATCATCATATCCTTCATCTTTGTTGTTGTTGACGATGTCGTTCCCTTGAGGTGGTGGTAAAGGAGGTTGTGGTGGATCTTCATGGTGTACTTCCTCCTCTTCATCATCTTGCCATGTACCGCTTGTGGATGTCTCCATGTCATGTTGTGGTTCACCTTGTTGTGAAGTAGGGGCTTACACTTGAGTTGATGAAGTACTTTCCTTCACCTCCATGGGACGAATCTTGCTGATGGGTAAATCTAGGATAGCTTCCGAAGAGTCCTTATCACCTACATCATTTGGCAATTGTTCAACTTGCGAACCATTAGATTCATCAAACTTTACATCTACCATCTCTTCAACTTTTCGAGTGAAGTTGTTGTAGACACCGTAAGTGCAAGAATTTGATCTGTAACCAAGTAGGAATCCTTCATGAGATTTAGGAGAAAATTTAGTATGACGATGCTTGTCAAGAATGTAGAACTTGGAGCCGAATACCCGAAACTATCCAACTTGGTTTGTTACCGGTGAGTAGCTCATATGACATTTTATCGAGAAGCTTGTGCAAGTAAAGTCGGTTTGTGGCATGACATGTTGTTTCCACGGTTTCTGTCCAAAAGTGTCATGGTGTCTTGTATTCGTCAAGCATCGTTCTAGCCATCTCAATAAGCTTCCGGTTCTTCCTCTCAACAACTCCATTTTGTTGAGGCATATACGTAGCCGAGAACTCATGTGACACACCTTCTTCATCAAGAAAGGCATCCACATGGGTGTTCTTGAACTCTGATCCGTTATCGCTCTGAACTTTCTTGATCTTCACTTCAAACTGATTTTGCGCTTTGCGAATGAAGTTCTTGAAGATCTTTTGAACCTATGACTTATCATCAAGGAAGAATACCCACGTAAATCTGGAAAAATCATCAACTATAACTAGACCATAGGAATTTCTGCTGAGGCTCTTGTAAGCATTGGGACCGACAAGTTCCATGTAAAGTAACTCTAGTGGTCTCATGGTAGTCATGATATTCTTAGGATGACTTCCACCTACTTGCTTTCCATCTTGACAAGCACTACAAAGTCTATCTTTGTCAAAGATAACATCTTTAACACCAATTATATGATCAACTTTGATAAGTTTGTCTAAATTACGCATGCCAACATGTCCTAATCTTCTATGCCAAAGCCAACATGTAGAAGATTTAGCAATTAAACAAGTGTGAGTCTTGGATCTCTTAGTGAAATCAACAATGTATAGATCACCTCCATGGATACCGGTAAAGACCATTTTATGATTATCTTGACGAAACACTTGGCAATCTACTTTCGTGAATAACACATTGAAACCAAAGTCGGCAAGTCTAGATACGGAAAGAAGATTGTAGCCAAGAGATTCAACAAGCATAACATTTTGAATAGAGCTATCATGGGATATGGCCACCTTACCAAGACCAAGTACCTTACCCTTAGGCGTACCTTACCAAGACCAAGTACCTTACAATCATCAAACTTAGGATCACTAGGCATCATTTTGTGAAAGGCAATAGTTTTATGAAGAATTTCATCAAGACTATTCAATGAATAATTTGGATATCGTTTGTCCAAATCATTCTACAACGTATAAGCACATGAAAAATTATTCATTTGGTTGAGCACATTTCTAGGCAAAGCTCTAATAATAAGATTAATAGTTCTAAGATTGCATAGCATATCAATTTTCTCTCCATGTGTGGGATGCAAGGGATCAATAGGAGGCTCATAGGGGCGCATAACAGATTTGCTCAATTGAAATTCATTAAACAGCTCAAGCATCAAAGTTTTCATTGACTATAGTACTCTCCATCAAGAATAGGCACTCTACAACTCAAACTCCCTATACTAAACACATCCATCTTCCTCCTCAGTGATTAAACTGAAGCAATGGAGACCAAAGCTCTGATACCAATTGAGTGATCAGTAGAAGAGTGTCTAGAGGGGGGCTGAACAGACTACTAGCAAGAAATTAAAACCTAACCTTTTCCCAAGTTAATTGGTTGGCAGATTTTAACAGTTTTAGCAAGACTAGCAAGTCTATATACCCTACACATGCATGTTTAACAAATATGGCAGCGGAAAGTAAAGACATTGCACAAGAAGTAAAGAGTTGAGATATGGATATCAAACGCAATTGGAGACGTAAAGATTTTCCCATGGTTCCGATAGGTGGTGTTATCGTACATCCACGTTTATGGAGTCTTCAACCCACGGAGGGTAATGTTCGCCAGAGACCATGAAGGGCTCCACCCATAAGGGTCAATGAAGTAGCAACCTTGACTATTCCATAACGACTTCTGTCCACGAAGGATTAGCCTCACTATGGGTAGATATTTACGAAGTAGGTGATCTCCTTTCCCGTACAAACTTCTTGGTTCAACTCCACAACACGAAGTAGGAGGCTCCCAAGAGACACGTAACCAATCTAGGAGGCACCACCCTCCAAAAGGTAATAGGCTCAGTAATGACGATGAACTCCTTGCTCTTGTGCTTCAAGATGATAGACTCCCCAACACACAATCACTCTCTCACAGATTTGGCTTGGTGGAAAAGATGAGACTAGTGGAAAGCAACTTGGGAAGGCTAGAAATCAAGATCCATATGGTTGGAGTGGAAGATCTTGACCTCAACACAAGGGTAGGTGGTTCTCTCTCAGAAAAACTGGATGGGGCAAGTATGCAATAGTTTTGAGTGCTTCTCTCTCGAGTAGGTGGTGGTGAAGGGGTATATATAGCCATCCCCAAAAATCCAACCGTTACAGACAAAATGACCAACTCGCTAACACAGATGTGTTAATCTCAGTGGTACCGAAGTGACCAAAAGGTGGCAACTTTTGAATCTCGGTGAGACCGATATAGGAAACTCGGTTGGACCGATAAGGTGACCAACGGTTAGATTGTCATTCTCGGTGACGCCGATCCAACAATCTCGGTGGTACCATATTGTGAATTTTCATAACAGAAAGCTATCAACCTAAACTCGGTGGCAGCGGTATGGAATCGGTTGTAGCAAAGTGGCTTGAGTTTCGCTGAGTCTGTCTGAGGTTGAGAATCGGTGGCACCGGGATGGAAATGTTGGTTGCTCTGATTTCGAATATTTGGCTTTGGACAGACTTTGGTGGGAGAGTTTGTGGGTGTTTCTGGTGACTATCACTTGTGTACGTATGAGCATTTTGTTCACCAACAAAACCTTACCCCATTTTAATAGTATTGGCTTTCCTATGGACTCAAAGTGATTTCTCACAAATATAAAATGTAGGGTCCTCTTGCTTGAAGCTTGGCCAACCTATTTCCTTGCATCTTGTGGTATCTCCACAATCCTTTGCCCAACCCAACTCTCCATGGGCTATTATCTCAAATACACTAAATAAAAGTATTAGTCCAAGAGACAATGTATGTTGTCATGAATTATCAAAACTACCAAGGGAGCATGTTGTGCTTTCAGTACATCCCTGCTCCCTTTGCACCAAAGGGGAAACTGCACCGTCTGGTGTGCTGGCACCCGCCTATCCTTCCTTGCATCACCCTTGACTCCTGAGGCCAGGCCTTGCATAAAGATCTCTGCCACTCTGGAGGGGGCCTGAGGAGGCCCATCCCTTGCCAGTCTTGACGTTGTTCGTCCTAGTATGCCTAGGGCCCTCATGAGGGCCTTGTCTTCAATGGGGCCATGCCCAGTTGTGCTTGGTCGATGAAGTGGGCCATGCCCTGGGCCGTAGGCAGGCAGGTGTGGGTACCCTCGTTCCCGGAACGCTGACAATAGCCCCCGGGCCCAAGGCATGCTCGAGCTGGCCTTTGGGCGAAGCCTCGGGGATGGCCCGAAGCGCCACGGGCCACAAATGCATGCGGGCCAGGCTTAGCGCCCATCACGTGGTTGATGTCGGGCGTCCTTTGCCCCTTCGGCCTCCTGTCAAATCGACAAGAGCCTGACTTCTAGCGCTGGGCCATTACTGCTGCCCTTTCTTGCGCACCTGCACTTGCTTTCTAGTTCTCTAGCTCTAGTAGGCGTCTCCCCAGATCCGGCGCTGCTCCGTCCTTCTCCTTGCTGCCTTGGCCCCGTGAGCTCCTCGATGGCACCCGCCGGCAAGCAGAAGGTAGAGGCACAAGGCTCTGCCCCCGCCCTCATCTCGCCGGCACTCTTGGGGTCTACCGTTGCCAAGCACGAGGACCTCCTCCCTATGCTCCCATGGACCGCGGATGGGTTCAACGAGCAGGGGAGGACCTTGATATGATGTGGATCCTCGACGAAACGGCCCTCGTCCAAAGCAGTCTACCCCTTCTTCCTCCACAACGTCTTTGTCGGGCTCGTACCACCCTTCACCGCGTTCTTCACTGCCATCCTCGACCACTACGGGATCCATGCCCTTCATCTCCAACCCAACTCTATCTTGCTCCTGTTTGTCTTTGCCTTCTACTGCGAGGTCTTCATGTGCGTGCGGCCTTCGGTGGCCCTCTTCCTCCATTTCTTCCGCTAGCATTTGCATGACGGCGCTTAACGATCGGCGTGCATCTCCTTTGTCGCGGTCCAGAGCGGCAACATGCTCTTGAAGGCCGGGAAGATTGTGGAGAACTTCAAGCAGCATTGGGTCCTCATAGATCTCAAGAGCACCAACCCTCGGTTGGATCTGTCGGAAGGGCTACCAGAGAAGACATCTGCGTGGAGCTCCGTGAAGCTTTCTTACCCCTGAGCCGGGCCCGTCCTGGAGCGCTTCTCCTGCGATATCAACGCCAGGAAGCTGACTGAGGCGATGATAGTGAAGGAGTTCCTAGCGCAGCGCCTGGTGCCCCTCCAAGCCCAATCTAGGCCCTTGTGGGACTATCAGGGCAACGGCGACAATCTTAGGCTTCGGTCCGCGTGCATAACCCCCAAGGAATTGAGCAGGGATGTGGCAACCCTGCTAAACGGCAACCCTGATGGCCTCCCTGAGGCACACACCCCGCTGTATTGCCGTGACGATGGGGCGATCTGGTTGCCGTGATGCTTGACTTTAATGAATTGGGGCCTCTCCCTATAGAGGGCCTCGGTTCCCCAGTGATGGTGTCCTCATGTGACACCTCGTGCGGGGAGGACTCGGAGAAGACTGCCGCCGACAGTCTGGCAGGGGCATCTCTCCCGTCGTAGGACACCCTTCTACGTGAGCTTGATGATGACGACGATGCTGGTGAAGCTTCTACTATGGGCTCCTCTCTCATTGCCAAGGCCCCCAGAGGGCTTGGGCTGGCCCCTCGTGCCATGTGGTCTGCCTGCATGTCGACTCCCTAGAAGCATGGAGTGGAGTCTTCTTCGGTGCGCCCTGCCTCTACAGGCAAGGCGGTCGAAGTGCCGGCCTCGCCCTTGCCCGGACAGCAATTCGGTGGCCACCCTTGCGGGCAATGCCCCGGCTCCCCCGCATGGAGGTTCCCCCACCGAGGGAGGCTTGGGTGCCTCCATCGCTGCCGGAGTGGAGAGGAAGAGGAAGTGGGTCGACGTTGAGGAGTAAGTGGTCCGGCTTGGCTTGGCTCGCATTCCAGTGGCATGTGCATTGTTGCCCTTCCTTTGTTTTGTGACTAGGGATGCCGCTATGCCGAAGGCGACTTCTGATGCACCGCCTGCCCCCGCCGACACGCTGTCTTCTGTTGCTGAAGGCGAGTGGGCTCCGAAGCCTCTTGCTCCTTGCGTCTTCGCCCCACTGGGGCCGCCACCTACGGTGATCGTACAGGGGACTCATCCGAAGGGGACCTTGATGCCTTCGGCACGCGTCCATGACATCCTAGACGGGGCCTTCGCTGCTCTAGATCAGGTTTGTGGCGTCCACAGGGGTGCCGATGATCGCCCCACGAGTGGGTGCCTAGAGCTCCTCTGAGGATGGCTCCAAGCCGCCGCCTCCGTTGTGCCCACTTGGGGTCAGGCTGAGGCTGCCGCAACGAAGAGCGAGAAGGAAGCCGCGGCCGCCCGCGCAGCATGCATAGAGGCACTGATTGAGGCGGCATCTGCTGCCAAGTGTTGCAAAGAGGCGGAAGCCTGTCTGAAGGCCTTCCATGAGGATCAGGCCAAGCTTGCGCGACAGCTTCATCAGCGGGAGGAAGGCCTCAAGGCTCGCGAGGCCAAGCTTGCCATTTGGGACTCTGAGATGTCCCAGGTGGCGATCCGCCAGGACGCAAAGTTGATGCGCCTCGACACAGAGAGGGAGGAAATTGCTTCGAAGAACTCCCTTCTACACGCTAGGGAGGAAACTTTTGTCGCGGTCGAGGATAAAAAGGCCGCAGAGCTGAGCGCCTTCCCTGCCGTCGAGCTCAAGCTTCGCCGAGCGCTCCATGCCCTTTGCCGGGACGGGTTCATGGAGCCCCTAGCGGCTCCAGAGAGCAGCTTCATGGTGCTCGCCTTGAAGATCTTCGAGGTGCTAGAGGGCTCCATTGACAAGGTGGAGAGGGTTCCGGAGAGTGAGTGCCGCAACCTCTTTTCTGAGGCCTCGACATGCGTCTTCAGCCATCTTCATCTTCGTGAGACGGGATTTGACTTTGACTCTGTGATCCGCCCGGTCGCCCCTGAGGTCCGCGTTTGTGCTGCGGCGGTGGTGAAGGGCGTCTTGGAGACGCTGGTGAATAGGTTCACCCCCATCACGGTTTCTCCACCCCGGATGGTGCTGGGGTTGGCGGCAAGGAAGACGATGCCAGCAATGTCGACGATGAGCCCCCGAGGATGGGACGAGTGGTGGCGGCGGTTCCTCCTGACTCCTCTCTCCTGCTCCTTTCCCGTAATGCACATCGTGCCTCACGGAGGCGTTGAACTTGTTTGTGTTCGCGAAAAATTTGAGTGCTTGTAGTAACTGTTTGACTGTGGGATTTCTCTCTTCGCCTTGTTTCCTTCTTGCTTGTTGTGATGCTCTGCGGCGGCAGGGCCCGGCCCGCGCATACCTCAACCGCCGTTTGGCTGACCAGATCACCAATGACGATACAAGGGGTGAGGAGCTACGGGTTTAGTTAGGCTCCTGAGTCGCGATGCTCAGGACTCCCCCATGACAAGCGAGCATCCCTCATGAAGGGGACACAGTGGAGATCGATTTAACTTGAAACTTTCGAACACCTTTAGCGCTCTGTGTCGGCATGGCCCGACCCACACATACCTCAACCGCCGTTGGGCCGACCGGATCACCAAGGACGGTCCAAGGGGTGAGGGTCTATGGTCCAGTTAGGCTCCTGAGTCACGATGCTCAGGAGTCCCCCTGACGTACGAGCCCCAGCGTCCTCCTTAAGGGTTTTTGAGCAGTTTTTTGAGCACTTTGAGCTCTGCGTCGGTAGGGCCCGGCCCGCACATACCACAACCGCCATTGGTCTAACCGGATCACCAAGGATAGTCCAAGGGGTGAGGGCCTATGGATTCAGTTAGGCTCCTGAGTCGCGATGCTCAAGAGTCCCCCTTGACATACGAGCGACTCCCATACCTTTCCTCGCTAGCTTTGCCGGAGATGGGCACGTGAAGACCAGGTTCGGCAGACTTGGGAAGGTGGCGTGTACCAGGCTTGCCCTGGTAGCATCCTTCGTGTAGCCCCCTCTCGTGTGCATCCCCGAGGAACGCAGCAAGAAGGGGGGCCACTAGGGACCTTCCTAACGTTGGATGCAACCGCTGGGGGCGCCCTCAGTTGTTTATCCCCCCGCGCGTGGCATGGGGCTCCCACATTGCATGGGCATAGCCATTGGAGGGCCATGTTGACTGCCAGCATGGAGCTGTGGCTTCCACATTGCGTGGGCATAGTCATTGGTGGACCCTGTTGACCGCCAGCACGGGAATGTGGCTTCCACATTGCATGGGTATAGTCATTGGTGGACCGTGTTGACCGCCAGCACAGGGCTATGGCTTCCACATTGTGTGGGCATAGTCATTGGTAGACCGTGTTGACTTCTTCGCCAGCGCTGGGCTATGGCTGCCACATTGCGTGGGAAGCGACTCCTCCGCATCCTCAAGGGGGGCTCAGGCGTGTACAGCCCATACAATTCATACGCGTGGCTAGCACGGTAGAACTGGGAGGTGTATCTGGGAGCTCGCGAGGGCGCTTTGGCCTCATGAGATCCCTACCTCAAAGGTAGTTTGCACCTGATTCTTCTCGTAGATGGGTCCGTCCGAGGCCCTGATGACTACCTCAAAGAGCCGAAGCTATCGTCATAGCCTGATCTCTCACCTCCACGAGCGCGACCTTCATGGGTCCTTCATCTCCCGAGGCTCGAAACCTTCAACTGGTTCGAGAATCTCCTCCAACTCCCCGTTGCGCCTCGCCAGGCAAGGCATGAGCATGGCTTAGTACAGGCGCTGGAATGCGACGCCTACATTTGCCATTCCGAAGGGCATGCGGACGTAGGCATTCGGGTTAACCCATCCATGATTGGCACGCGTTGGCCATAAGGGACCCTGGGCCGCGACACTATTAATTGCAAATGTGTTGATGCAGACGCGCGGCCGGTCAAACGTGTCGATGACGGTGGCTGCGATTGACGGTACTGGGCAGCCCCCGCCTTGCATGGCCCGTGCTTCTCGAAGCTCCTCGATTGCTCTGATGACGGACTCTTGCGAGCTCGGCGCCTCGTGTCGTGCTCCCGGCTCGGGCCAACGCGCGTCAGACTGCGCCTTCCAGTTGTGCTCGAGCGCCTCTCTTGTCTCACTGGCCAAGCTCAAAGCTCCCTGGGTGGGGGCCCCCGGGCCTGACCCAAGAGTGGCGCCAAGCTCACCTTCCTATGCGATGGGGGGTGGGGCCCCATCCGTGGACCCAGAGCTCGATACCCCGGATGCTTCGTGGAAGTGAGATGCTTCTTCTTCTTGTGCGGGTCCCCACGAGGCAGGGCGTCCTCCTCATCGTCCAAGCGTTCGGCCGCCGCTGCACGGTAAGCACACTCGGGGTTGCCGACAGCATGCTTTTTGTCGCAAGCAATGATGATGACGCCACCACTCCCTAGCATCTTGAGGACGTTGTAGCCATGGTGGGTCACTGCCATGAACTTGGCGAGGGCCTGGTACCTAAGGATCGCGTTGTATGGAAGGTGGATGTGCACGACGTCGAAGATGATGATCTTGGTGTGGTAGTTCTTGCGCCCACCGAAGGTGACAAGCAGACGCACCTACCCGATGGGTATGGTGGATCCGTACGTGACCCCTAAGAAAGGCTTGGTCGGCATGAGCTGTTTGTACGGCACCTAGAGCGTCTCGAAGGTCTCAATGGAGAGGACGTTGAGCCCCACTCCACTGTCGATGAGGGTCTTGGTGACGAGGACGTTGCTGATGGTTGGAGTGCACAGCATGGGGAGCTTATCGACCATGGCCGAGCAGCTGAGCTGGTCCTTCGAGTCGAAGGTGATGGTGTTCTGGGACCAATTGAGGGGGCGCATTGCTTCGAGCTTCGGGAGAGCCGCATTCACCTCCCGTGCGAATTGCTTGAAGGCACGGTTTGATGCGGGGGCCTAGGCTCCGCCCAGGTACATGCCACGGCCTTGATCTCCTAGAAGCCCACAGCCCCGTTGTCCTACCTGTCCTCTTCCTTCCTTCTAGGTGGAGGTGGTAGTGGTGGTAGGCTGGCCTTACGAGGGCGACCCTCGCGAGGATGGCCGCGTCGCGACCCCTCCGGAGGGTTATCGCGCCAGCGGTCCTCATGAGGCTGGTCGCACCAACGATTGTCTCGAGCCTGATCGCACCAATGGTCCTCCAGGGGCTGATCACGACACCCTTGACGAGGTTCCCGATTGTCCTGGCTACCTCCATCGCGGCCACCGCCACGTTTGAAGCCTTGGTCAGCTCGTTCGGGGTGCCTACTGAAGTGCTCGGCGCGGATCATCCTGAGTTCCTAGCAATTGGCAGTGTCATGGTTGTTGGTTCCATGGAAGATGCGGGTGGGTCTTCCCCCTGGGGGGTGTTCCTCACCCCGGTTGCGCTTCGCCTCAGGTTCGACCGCAAGCACTGCCGGGGCCTTACGCTTTGCCTCCTTGGCCTTGGTCTTCTTTTCTTCTGGCTCTGTCGTCGGGGGGCCGCGGAGTGACAGGCTCCTCCACCTTGGCGCACTTGTTCGCTGAATTGAAAATCTCCAGGGCGGAGCATAGTTCATCATTCAGGGCGAGCTCCTCCTTCATCTTGAGGTCGGTAACTCCATCAGTGAATGCTGAGATGATGGCTTTGTTTGAGGCCCTCGTGATCTTTAGGCACGTGGTCATGAAGCATTGTATGAACATGTGCAGGGTATCCTCGTCCTACTGCTTGATTCGGCACAGGTCGTTCATAGTGTACGGTGAATGCTGGAAGTTGGGAATGAAGTGTTTGCGCAAGCCTTCCCAGGAGGTGATACATGCCTTCGGGAGATTGAAGATCCAGGAGAGCGTGCCGCCCTTGAGCACCATGGGGAACCAGCACACGATGATTTTTCCGTCTCCTCCGTCTGCCCGGATGCTCAGGTAGTAGAGATGTAGGAACTCGGCTAGATCTGGGGTGCCATCATAGCGCGGGGGCAGGTCAGCTTGAACTTTCAAGGCCACGTGGTTGGGTAGAGCTCTGGGCGATAGCGAGGCACCCCACCGGCTCGACGGGTGTTGCGTGCATACGAGGGTCCTAGTCTTGGCGCTCCTACGGGGCCACCTCGAGTGGTACTCGGTCGCGGCATTGGGTCGGCAGCGCAGGGAATGCATGCGCATTGACGCGCGGCTGGGGAACTACCTGGCAGCTTACCTCGTCTCCTAGCCTTGCCTGTGGTTTGCGAGGCCGGCCGCAGGGGCATGCTTCCCGCCTGGGCTCGGGGTCGACGTCATGGGCGGAGGTGGAGGCCGCGCGTCATCTGCCACGTCGTTCGCCAGGGAAGGTTGGGGTCGAAGCTAGTAGGAGAGTGCCAAGGCGTCACCGGTAGCGCTAACGAGGTCCGTGATGTGCCGAAGCCACAGGCGAGGGCGACCTACATGCACCGGCGCGGCCCATAGGCGTCGTCTGAGCGACACGGGTGGCTCAGCACTTAGCGCGGGCTCGACGAGCGTCAGACATTGGAACAACGAGGTGGGAGAAGATCTTGTCTTGAGGGAGACTCCAACATGCCCCTACCTGGCGCACCAAATTTCAGATTTCGGGCTCCGCAAAGCTCTTAAGGTTCGAACACAGGGGCATGTGCGAAGATCCCGTGCACCCTCGCCCAAGCTAGCTCGCTACTCGATGAACACAACAACAAACTTGCACGATGGCGAGGAAGAGAATGAACACAATAGTTTACCCAGGTTCGGGCCGCTGAGAAGCATAATAACATACTCCTACTTTGGTGGATTGCCTCTCGAGGAGGTGGTGTGTATGAACTAGTACAGTGTTTTAGAGCCTTGTGTGGGCTCACTTCGAGGTGTTCGAGGCCCTTTGTGGCTCAGTGATGGGTGAGTAGTGGAATGGATCTGGCGGTCGGGGGCCCTTCTCTACGGTGTAGCCTCCCCTCTATATATAGCGGTGGCTCGAGTCCTCTTCCCTTATCGCAATGGTGGGAAGGGATCCCACAACAGCCAAATTTTAGGGGGGAAACGAGTACGTGCTCGCCTTGCCCAATGACGGTCTTCGCCTGCAAAGTAGTTGTCGATGGTGCAGGGATGGGCTCAGCGATGACATCCGCCCTGCGGGGCGGGTGGTTGCGGTCTTGTTACACCGGAATGGAAACCTTTGGGGGGTGCTTTGGGAACCCACGTATGTCCCTGCTCCCTTTGCACCAAAGGGGAAACCGTGTCGTTTGGCGCGCTGGCGCCCGCCTGTCCTTCCTTGTGTCACCCTTGACTCCTGAGGGCAACCCTTGCATAGAGATATCTACCGCTCCTGAGGGGGCCTAAGGAGGCCCATCCCTTTCCTGTCTTGACGTTGTTCCTCCTTGCGAGGGCCTTGTCTTGAGTGGGGCCACGCCCTACTGTGCTTCGTCGATGAAGTGGGCTATGCCCTGACCCGCAGGGAGGCAGGTCTGGGTACCCCCGTTCCTAGAACGCGGACATCTATCGCCAAACTTCCCAAGGAAAGTGAGGTGTAAAACGGAAATTTCTACCAAAAAGAGTGACACCCCTTCTTTCCAGAAGAAAAACGCAAGAACACCAAATTCCATTCCAAAAAAATGGCAAATTCTAATACAAAAAGGAATAAGAAACAGCCGCCTCCGGCACCTGGGCTAGTCTTCATCTTCATCTTCGTCTTCCCTCAGCCCGGAGTCTAAAGCATCCACGTTGCATGGGCATAGCCATTGGGGGCAGTTTTGTCCACCAGCGCGGAGGATGGGGCTTCCACTTGGGCGTGGGATAGAACCCCTTCGCGTCCTCGGGGGGCTTTGGGCGTATGCAATCCACTCATTATTACGTGAGAGTGTCATGTGTTGGTCCTGGGGGTGTACAAGGGGCTCCATGCCTCTCGGACATGAAACCCAATTCCTGCCCCCCAAGCTTGGCATGGCGAAAAGGGGTCGGCTCCGGATGGGCCCTCGAGCGCGGTGGGAGACCCTCGCATTCTCTATAGGGAAGGCCCGCCTTGCAATAGGGCCTCGAGCGTTCCGGAGCCTGAGGTTGGATGCCGTCTATGTAGTAATGTCGCAGCCCCATACGCTGCAGGTGGGGCCTGGTGGGGCCATTCTGCTACGCGCGAGGCTGACACCCAAGGCGGTGCCCCAACACGACACGCTGGGGTGCCTGGGGAAGCAAGGAGACGCGGGATGTCGAGGCCCGCTGGTTCCACTCGTGCAACGCGAGCAGCCCGCCGTTCAGCACATGCTCGGTGTCCTTTATCCATGGAGACAGCAAGCAAAGGCAAGGTGAGGCTTGTGCAAGGATTCCGACACGCCCCCTACCTAGCGCCAACCCATAGAGGTTCAAACTCAAGGGCTTGTGCGAAGATCCCCACAAGCTCTGGCCTCAAACTCACCGGCCATGACCCTGCTCAGTGAACTCACTCAATCACGGGAAGAGAACCAGCACGCAAGGATTTACCCAGGCTCGGGCTGCTATGAAGCGTAAAACCCTACTCATGCCTTTTGGTGGATTGCCTCACGAGGAGGTTTGTGGATGAACTAGTATAGTGGTGTACATCCTTGCGAGGATGCTTTAGTGGTGTTCCATCCCCCCACCTGTTGAATTGCCTATCCTCTATTTATAGCGGCCCGGGTCCTCTTCATTTATCGCAATGGTGGGAAGGGATCCCACAATGGCCAAATTTGAAGGGGGACAAGGAGTACATCCTTATCCTAACGAAAGGTGGTCTTCGCCTGCAAAGCGGCCCGTGGTGATGTAGTGGTGGGCTCAGTGATGATGTCCCTCCTGTGGATCTCGTGGTCTTGGTCTTGTTGCGCCGAAATAAAAACCTTTGGGGGATGCTTTGGGAACCTACGTACGTCATTGCCTCCTTTGCACCAAAGAAGAAACTATCTTCTCTATGCGTGCTCATGCCCGCCTGGCCCGTCTTGCGTCATCCTTGACCTCCCTTGGTTGAGAGCTCCATAGAGATCTCCGCCCCTCAGGACGCAACCTGGGGAGGCCTCATCCCTGCCAAGGGTCTTGGCATTGTCCTCCTCGCGAGGGAGGGGGTCTCGTGAGGGCCTTGTCTGGAGTGAGGCCGCGTCGGGCCGTTGTTGTCCATCGAAGTGGGTCGTGTCCTGGGACGCAGGCTGGCAGGTCTGGGTACCCCGTTCTCACAACGCCAACAACCACCTTCCGTCGGCTTGCACACTTGGCCTTAGGCCTGGTCGTCCTGCGACCCGGTAATAGAGGTGACCTATGAGCCGCCATATGATGGGCCAGGTCATAACTCCTGGCCGGGTCATACTCCTAGCCAGGTCAAACCGTGGGCAATATCACCAACAATGGGGCTTCCACTTGGGCGTGGGAAGGGAGCTCTGTGTTAGAGTCTCCGGGCATGTACATCCCAATTCGTTCGTACACGTGACTGGCACAACAGAACTGCAGGAGGTGTATCTAGGCATCCGTGAGCCAGCGTAGGACTCACGAGGCCCTACCTCAAAGCCGGGTTGCGTGTGAATTATTATAGCGTGAGGCATGCTTGCAAAACCTGTGAGATGGGGGTAACCTGCGGCGAATGAATCTCTGGAGGCCATCACATGAGAAGGCCAAACACCAACGACCATAAGAGGTGACGTGAATGGGGCCGGCCCGCCAGACAGAGCTCAGCCATTGGGTTTATCGATGTTGCAGGGTGGGACCTCAGCATAGATGTCGTTCCTATTCTTCTCATGCAAGAGACCCGAGGAAAGACACCCGGCGAGGCACGGAACAAAGGTTATACAAACCGGGCCACGTGCCCTGACTCACGCACTCTCGATTAGCTCACGCGAGGACAAGCACGAAGGACCTCGGTAGGTGGTGTGCGGACATAGCTACAGGGGTATGCCCCACGGTGTCCGACACGCGATGGCTACAAGAGGTTGTGCAATGCGGCCGTGTTGAGTCCCGGAATGTTGATGCAGACGCACAGCCTGCCGTCGGAGATGGCAGCCGCACTGGATGGCGCAGGGCGATGGTCTCTGCGCATGGCCTGCCCCTCCCGAAGCTCCTCGATCGCGTTAGTGATGAACTCCCGTGTTCCTGGCGCCTCGCGCCTTGCTTATTTCTTGTGGGGGCGCGTGTCGAAGATGCCTCCAAGTGGTTCCCGAGCACCTCCCTCGTCGCACCGGTCAGGTCGAAAGCTCTCTAGGTGGAAGCCCCCGAGCCCACCCTGAGGGAGGTGCCAGGCGCGCCTTCCCATGCGGGGGGAAGAGGCGCCCCAGTAGTGGACGCGAGGCATGAGACGCCAGCCATGGGGGTCCCAGTCCCCTCGTGGCTCTTCGGGAGAGCTTCTTCTACTTCTTGCCGGTGTCCTCGGGAGGCAAGATGTCGCCATCGTCATCAGAGTTTTTGGCTGCCGTGGCTTGGTAGGCGCGTTCAAGGGAGAAGACTGCATCCTTCTCATCGTAGGCAACCGTGATGATGTCGTTGCACCCTAGAATCTTGACGATGTTGTAGCGATGGTGAGTTTTTGCCATGAACTTGGCGAGTGCAGGGTACCCGAGGATGGCGTTCTATGGGAGGCCGATGTGGGGGACATCAAAGTCGATAACCTCAGTGTGGTCGTTATCACGCTTGCTGAAGGTGACTGAGAGGCGCACCAGCCCCAAGGGTATGGTGGAGCCATCAGTCACTCCTGAGAAGGGCTTGATCGGCATGAGCTGATCATAGGGCACCTGAAGTGTCTCGAACGTCTCAAGAAAGAGGACATTGAGTCCAGCGCCACCGTCAATGAGGGTCTTGGTGACGAGGACATTGCTGATGGTGGGCGTACAGTGCAAGGGGAGCACGCCCGTGGCGGCCGAGCACTTGAGGTGATCCTTGGAGTCGAAGTTAATGGCACACTTCAACCACTTGATGGGACGTGCAGCCTCGAGCCTTGGGAGGGTTGCGTCGACCTCCCGAGAGAACTGCGTGAAGATGTGGTTGGAGGTTGGGGCCTGAGCACCGCCCAGGATGCAGGCGATCGCACGAGGATCCTAAAGACCCCAACCCCGTCAGCCTGCTAATTCTCGTTATTTCTCCTTGGCAGTGGCAGTGGAGGAAGGTCGATGTTGCCCTGAGGTTTGTCCTCTCGGGGCTGATCGTGCCATGGTCCATCGCCAGGTTCATCACACCAGTGGTCCTCGCGAGGCTAGTCGCGCCAGTCCTGATGTTGGTCGCGATTGTCCCGGGGCCTCCGCCACAGGCCCCTCCACGGTTTCTGTGCTCGGGGCGGCGGCTGAGGCACTCATTGCGGAGCTCCCTGACCTCGTGGCAGCCATTAGTTTTGTGGGTGTTGGCGTAGTGAAAGATGCAGAACAAGCGGTTGCCCTTGGGGGGCTCTTCCTGATCACAACCGCGCTTCGTCTCGGGCTCGGCTGCCAGCATAGCGGGGCCCTTGCATTTCACCTCCTTAGCCATGGCCTTCTTGTCTTCAGGGTCTACCCTCGGAAGCTCGAGAAGGGAGAGGCGGCCCTCTTTGTCCCTTGCGCACTTGTTCAATAGGTTTAACATCTCCAGGGTTGAGAACACGTCGTCATGGATGGCGTGCTCCTCTCTCATCTTGAGGTCCCTGACGCCATTGGTAAACACTAAGATGATGGCCTCATCCGACGCCTTCGGGATATTGAGGCAAACACTCGTCAAGCGTAGTATGTACTTGTGCAGGGTCTCACCTGACTGCTGCCTCACGCGTCGTAGGTCGCTCACTGTAGGGGACGGTCCTGGGTGCCCTAGAAGTTGGTGATGAAGTGATCACGAAGCTCGTCCCAGGAGGAAATCGACCCTTCCGGGAGGATGAGGAGCCAAGAGTGTGCGCCATCCTTCAAAGCCATGGGGAACCAGTTCGCCATGACTTTGTCGCCACCGCCTGCCTCCTCGATGCTCAGTGAGTAGAGCTGGAGGAACTCCGCGTGGTCGGGGGAGCCATCGTAGCGTGGGGCTGGTCTGGCTTGAACTTTCCAGGCCAGACAACGCGACGCAACTCTGAGGTGAAGGTGCGGGAGGCCGCTTTGCTTTCAGGCACAGTGTGTGCGAGGGGAGCTATGTCTCGGTGGCCGTCCACCACAATCTCCAGCGGCACAAGGTCTTGATGCTGTCACGGCGGTGCGTCGAGCGCACGTGTGTCACCTTGCAGTCGCGGCACCACGTGGCAGCTTGCCTTGTCCCGTGCAGACATTAGCGCACCACGTGGCTGGTTGCGGAGGCGTGCTTCATGTCTGGGCTCAGGGTCGGTGCTTTGTAGAGAATGAGGTGGAGGCATGTCATGAGCCACATTGCTTGCCCGGGGGGCAGGGGACAGAGCAAGTGGGAGGGCAATGGGGCCTCTCCAACAATGTTAACGAGCTCGGCAGTGAGACCTAGCCAATCGTCGTAGCGATCATTGGTAGGGCAGTAACGCAGCAGCTCGCGTGCCATGATGTAACAGCCCGGTACCGATGCTCCAGAAGATTCCCCTTTTATTCCATTCCCGTCTTGTGTTTCATCTGGTTGTTGCATTCATCATCGCATCATTCGCATCGTCTGCGTAGCATCATCACTCATTTTTGAAAACTTGGATCCGCTCGTAGTTGCTGGTTCTCTCCGTTCGTGTTGTCGATCGTTCGAGACCAACCACACATGCACGCACCCACAACATTGCAAAAATTATTGTTTTTAAAGTGCATTTAAAATATCCTCGGATTGAGTCAAAAGTTGGCGTGTGGTCTTATTATATTGTAGGTGGGACGCCTGCCAAATTTCGTCGCATTTTGAATTCATTTGTCACCCGAACGGTTGACAGTAGCAGTGCGGTCATCGATTTATTAGCGGACGTTTCGGTGTTTCAATAATACTGTCATAGGCCGCAAACCTCCCTCTCATCCCCACTTAGCCCAAGTACACATCCCACTAGCCCAACCTAGCTTGCCCCTTCGTTCATGGTCATCGGATCGCAATCGGACGGATGAGGTTCAGCCCACCTTAATCCATACCCTATATATAACAGCCCCATGGAGAGAGCCCCCTCACTCTTTAGGGTTTCCCCCATGTAAAATTGCAGCCACCCCTCTCAAAAACCCCACCTTCAAGCCCCACATCCCTCCAATCCCGAAATCCACTCCTTCCCCATCATTTTCAGCTCTTAGATTCGAAATTAGGTGTCCAATTCGTCCAAATCCACACCTACCGGACATGTCTGTGGTCAAATCGGACACATCTGGCGACCGTAGCCTCTCCACGCATCCGTCAATCATCTGTAGCCCGCGCCCGCAGCTACCCGTGCCCGTAGCCATGGCGCCCCATGCTAGCAGCTCCCCGTCGCCGACCATCGGAGGCCTCGCCGCCCTGTAGGAAGTGACGGCCCGTGCCGCCATGCTCCTTGCTGCTCGCCGTCCTCGCGTTGCCCCGAGCTCCGCTGCCATGGATGCTCAAGAGAGCTCGCCACTGAACATCTGGCCACCGCGGCCTTAACCCCGTCGTCCGCCGCTAGCCTTGGAAATCACCAGATCCGAGCGGAGGTCGGATGGATCCGAACCCCGGCGCCTGTCCCAGTGTCCCCTTCATCCTCCCTGTCGGCGCCTTGCTTCCCTGCTTTCGTCGCTCGCCCTACCTCGCTCGATCCAGGCGATATCAAGGAGGAGGGCGACGGCCGAGCGTGGGCATGCTTGCCCCTACCTGCAGCCACATGGGCCGTCGCTTGCAAGGCCAGCCCAATTCCCCCGTGTTGACCAGCCTGAGACCAAGGCCCAACCACCTCCGCCTCTAGCTCCTCCTAATAGGCCTCGAGCCCAGCAAGGTAAGGCCCCCCTCTACTGTCTGACGCCCGTGGGCGCTATTTAATATCCGACGCTCATTGTCCGGTTTCACCCCGTAAGCATATTCGGCCCATGTGCATTTTTTTCCTGTCTAGCAAATTATTAACTATCTTGTGAATTACATATTTTTAGAAAAATAACCATGATTTTAAAACGTTAATATATAATTAACCGTGCATCATGTGTAGATATTTTATATATGAATGTGCAGAATTTCATGTAGAATATTAATACCACATTTTCTTCAATGTTTAAAAATATTTAACATGCCTTTTCCTGTTAATTTGCATAAATAACTTGGTAAAACGGTTTATGTCCTATTTTTGCATAAATATTGTGTCATTTGTTTTATAGTGAAACCCCACGTATTATATATGATTTCGGGGTAGAAAAATCCATAGGATTTATGCATGCATTTAATTTTGTATTTTGAGTAAGTTTGTGTGCATGTTATTTTGCTGTGGTGCCCTTTTGTTATTTTTGTGTGATTAAATCCATGCATCATATGAAATAATTTTGAACATGAGATACGCCCTTTGACATGTGCACTAGACCCTGCTCATTTTGTTTTCCATCATAATCCATGTTTAGATGTTGTTTTCTTATTGCCAACATGTCATAAAAATACTGCTGTTTTGAGGGTCCAAAATATTTCTAAGTCTGGAATCTGTAATATTTTGTAGTTGTCTTGCCATGTGTTTTGCTAGTGATCTAGAACCCTTTTGTGGTTGGTGCGATGGAATTATTTGTAGCTTATAATGTCCTCTACCATTCTGTTAAGTTTCATGCCATAATATGACCTGTAGCATATAGTTTTACTATTGTCAATATGCCTGCGTGATAAAAACTGTAGTGTCAAAAACTGCTATTTTCACTAAGTCTGAAACTGTTTTCAATTAGCCATGTTGTGAGCTTCCTACCATGTGATCCATGCATATATTGAGTATGATATGTGAAGATGAAATGAAGTGTGTGTTATATGCTACTGCCCCATGCTTAGCTTGTGCATTTTAGGATCATGTAGCTTGTTGTTTTCATGTGTGCAGAATGCCATCTTGTTGTTTTGGGCAGATTTGAAATAAAAATTGTGTTTAGTTGTATGTCATATATGAAACTTGCTTGGAATTTCTTGTAGCATCATGATATCTTGCTGTATTCATGATTTGAAACATTCGTGGTTGTCATTTTCATGCATTTTGCATTCATAGCATATAATCTTGTGATTGTCATATCTTTAGACAGTAGCTCCGTTTGAGTTGTTCCACATATGTAAGTTGACTAGAATGATATGTAGAATGGCATGGTATACCTCATATTGTTTTTTAACGTCTATAAAACATGCTTAGGACAGATCTAGACCAAAATCATAATATGCATATGGGGTCATTTCGGAAATGCTATATGTTGCTTCCGTCCTCATTTAAGATGCCTCAGTAGATAGTTTATATATGCTTCACCTCTTGCCATGTTAACAACATTAAATATTGTCGTGTACCTAACAGAAGTGAACTAAGTAATTCAAATGTGGAGTTTCGTCAATATGCAACTCGTTGCATATTGAGCTTCACTTAACATGTAATTGTTTGATGTGAATTGTCATGCCTTGCATATTTAAACTGGACATGCATCATATTTGTTTGTGCATCATGTCATGCATATTTTGTGGTGTAACATGTGTTGACTGTTGTTTTCAGATTGCTTCTTATCGATGGAGTTTCGAAAGAGTTCAGAGTGTGAGGATTCGTTCGACTACGTTGGCTCAGCTTCTTCATGGACTCGTTCTTCTTCCAAGCGGGATCTTAGGAAAGATGACACATTTCTCTAGATACCACTACTATCATTGCTATGCTAGTTGTCCTGCTTTTATCATTGTGTCTTGCTACCTTCCACTTGTTCCTCAAGCCTCCCAACATTGCCATGAAAAGCCTCTAACCCTCCACCTTCCCTGCAAACCTTTGTTTGGCTATGTTACCGCTTGCTCAGCCCTTCTTATAGCATTTCTAGCTGCAGGTGCAATTGCTTCCATGTGTCAACATGGACATTCTTTTGTTATCACAATATTATTGCTATTTAATTTAATGCACATATATACTTGGTAAAAGGTGGAACGCTTGCTCTTTTGCTCTGTGTTTTGTTCCACTTTTGCCGCCCCTAGTTACTTGTGTACCTATGTTATGTTCCATATTCAGCGCTCCTAACATGATCGGGGTTGTTATGGGGGGCCCCTTGATTTTCGTTTTAGGATAAAGCTTGTGTGGCAAGGCCCAACATTGGTACTACATTGGCCTAATAACTAAAAAAATGCATAGGGACCTGCTGGCACCCGCGGATAATTTAATCAACCCCAGGCCAGTGCTCCTCATGAGTGTTGGTCCAAACTAGAGTCATCTGAGGGGCAAACCCGGGGCAACTCGGGTGATTTCTATCAGGCCACTATACGCTGCGGTCATCTGGTCATGTCCTGAGAACGAGATACGTGGCTCCTATCGGGTTCGTCGACACGCTGGGCGGCCTTGCTGGACTTGTTTTACTTTTCTAGAATGTCGTGTGTGTGGTATTTCGACGACACTTAGGGCTATCTTGATGTTGAGATTTCACGTCGGGATTCTACAAATACTACGTTTGATTCCACAGTTGAGGAGTTCCAACGTGGCTTGTGATTAATTTGTGATACATGAGTTGGAGCACCCCTGTAGGGTTAAATCTTTTGGAAAGTCGTGCCCACGGTTATGTGGCAAACTTGGAAACTTTGTTTAATACCCAGTCATAGCATACTTTAATTAAACCCAAATAAAATACACCAACTTTGTGCGTAACCGTGACTATCTCTTCTCGTGAGTCCTTATCCGAGAGAGGACACGGTGGGGTTGTTTGTCATAAGTAGGTGTTCAGGATCAGTTAATGATCATTACTAGCTCACGTCCGTTATGCGTAGACCGTCATACTTTACTTTCTGTATTCGTAAGTTAGCCACTCAAATAAATGCTTAGTTGCTTGTTGCAGCCTCACCACTTAACCATACCTCACATATCAAGATTTGCTAGTCTTGATACCCTTAGAAATGAGATTGCTGAGTCCCTATGGCTCACAGATTACTAAAACAACAGTTGTCCGTACACGTAATGCGATGATTTGATGTGAGAGCAATGCTTGTTTGATTTGGAGTTTTCTTCTTCTTCATCGATCTAGGATGGGTTCCAGGTGGCAGCCTGGGAAAGCAAGGATGGATGTCATTTTATCGTTTGATTTCGTCCGTAGTCAGACCCTGCTCTTCTCTATGATATTTGAATATGTTGTTGTATTGATGTGATGTTGGCGTAGCTTGTGGAGAGTTTAAGCCAATTCCATATACTCATCTCTTGTGTACATGTACTTTTAATGATATCCATTCTTGTAAAACGACGAGATGCGCTTCTATCCCTGTGGAGCACCTAGTGCGAAAATAAAGATAGGATCGCATCTTGGGCGTGACAAGTTGGTATCAGTGCCAGGTTTCGACCTAGGAGCCCCCTTGATTGATCGAACCTTGACCGAGTCGAGTTTAGAGAAAAACAGTTTTCATTCTAGTTATATCAAAGAGTAGGATTCTTTTTACTTCTCTTCTATACTATGGTGAGGAATTATGACTTAGGACTTTTGATTCTACCCTCTTCTCACTCAAAAAAATTTAGGATCACGTAGATATTTTGGAATCTATATGATACAGATGTGACAGAGTTCTGTACTTGGTGCCTCTTGTTACCGAGGAGTAGAGCTCCAGGGGATTCTTGACACATCGTTATCGTTTAGTTTCCTTAGTATCTCAGGACGGAGGATGTTCGAAATTTCTTCAATACTTCTCATGGCGAGATAAGATCAGAGTCACCCAGTACTGGGGAGGCGTCCGGGGTACTGCCATGTTTGGTATCATTGTGTTTTCGAGGTTCGGAGATAGATGGAGTTCCGAAGCTTCTGGTTATGTGTTGACGGATGGATACAGTTGGAATGTAGGGCTTGTTAGTTGTGTGAGATATTTTGCCTCCCTCTATCCCCAACACACGATTGCATAACCAAAGATTTCGGAAGTTCTTAGGTGGGAATTCAAGTAGGTACCTAGGATTATCTTTCCAACAAGTGCATAATGGGTATGTATTTGTTCTGGCTTGTTTCATAAGCCTCATCCTTTGTTTTTCTTTGATATGGTAATTCGAGTTGCTTCGATGTCAAGTGGTGATCTCATATCTTTCCAAAGTTGTGTTCTCATATTTCTGTGGGATTGCTAATTCTTGTCCTCAATCAAGCTATCATATCAATTCTTTTCAACCGGTGCGCTCCTCTTCAAGATATTCAATTGTCTCTAATATTTGCAAGATCAATCCTCTTATTCCTTCCCGGAGTTCATTTCATCAGTCCTAAGTTGTCTTTGTTTTTCCCACCCTCCCGCCCTTTTTCTTCTATGATTAAATTCTCATTTAAATGCCTTTCTTTTCATCGATGCTTCCACTGCCTTTTCTTTTGTATCGTATCCGGTGATTCATTGTGAAGATCCTCAAGTTATTTGAATTCATCATTGCTTCATTCTTGTTTTCCTTCCCGGCGGATTCAATTCAAGATCTCGGTGCTCTTCATATCCTTTTCAATCACTAAATGCTCCCCATGTCGGAAATTATGTCCAAGTATCTCTTGTTTTTTTGTCTCTCTCTATTCTATCCGGAGTGCTAAATATATCTCACAATACTTTCATTTCCATTCATATCCTCTTAAATTATTTTGAGGTTCTCACCTCATCAAGTTTTCGTTTCACCGGTGCAATATCTCTTTCCAAAGCAATTGGTTCAACGGTGGTTTCCTTTCAATGGGCCCATAACCCACATGTTTTCTCCCAGGATCTTACTTGGCTCTTCTAATCTTTCTGGAGATCTCAAGTTCTTTTCAATATGACGTCAGAATGATTTTCATTAGTCATATTTCTTCTCCAAGATTGCTTCTAAATATTTTTCACTGTTGGCTTAACCTTTCTTTATTCATTATTCCGGAGTGTATAAATAATTCATGGTGTTGCTTCTCGTCATTATTCTCAGTATTAAGACTGAAGGAGAGTTTCTCTTAATCTTGGTCCACTCTCTTGAAGATTTTTCATCTCATCTTGATGCTTTCCCCTCAAATTGTTTCCATTCATGAGAAATTTCTCCCATATCTATCTGGTGCATTCAGAGTCGTTTTCATTTCTTGATCCTCCGAAGGCCACCATTTTAGAACATTTCTCGTTCTCAGCTTTCAGCTTTCATTCTCAAATTCTTCTCAATTGTTGTCTCTTTGTTCGTCTCTCAATTATTCTGGTGCTTCTGTAACGTTTCGTGCTAGGAGAACCGTGATCTCTCCATTCTCATGTATCTCAATTCATTCTTGGCATCCTCATTCGTATCAATTCTAACCGGTGTTCTCGTTCAAGACTTCTTCAAGTTCATGTCATCTCTCTTCAATCTTTTTCAACAAGAATAAGTGGTATGCCAAATCCGTTGCTTGTCATCAATTTAACTTGATGAAGGATAAGCATAACATAATAATTATTATTTTCATCAAGATGATTTCAATCCTTTTCCGGAGTTTTTCATCATATAAAATTCTTGGTTCCAAGTGTTCATCTTTTCTTTTCCGGAGGTCCAAGTTTTCTCTAATATCTCATTGCGAAGCTTCATCTAAATCATGGCAAGGTATTAATCTTGTTCTTCCGAAACCTTCACTTCTTTTCTATCATCCTTTCATTCCGGTGTTCTTCAAGAGGTCCTTCATGGTGGTTTGTTAAGGTTGTAATTCTTCTCGAAGTGTTCTTCAAGATTCTTGTTGGAGGTGCTCAAGTGTTCTTTATCAACGATTTCTAAATTCAACTCCTTCTCCATTGTCTTTTGAGATGGTGTTATTAATTTCTTGATTATGAGGAGTCTCGAAGGAATACTTGTCAAGAATAAGATAAGTACACCCATCTTGTTTTCTCGGAGTTATCTTGGGTTGCATTTCGCCTAAAGCATTTCATAAGGATTGTTGCTATCTTGGTGTTATAAATGATTCAAGTTTTCTTCTCTTCCTGGTGAAAGAAGTTTTTCATCTCTTTTGCTCCAAAGCAATCAATTGTTTCTGTTGTGGTAGGTTGTCACCTCATAATTTTGAGATGTTTTCCATAATCCCATAACAAGCTATTCTTTTCGATTCTCCATCAACTCCGTCCAGCCATGCTTTTCAAAATCAATGGTTGTAGGAGTTGTCATTTTCTTCTCAATTCTCTTCTCTCCAAAGATCTAGCTTCTATTCTTTTGTTCTGGAGGCATTGTGTTGTTGCTCTTTTCAACTCACATCTAGTTTGATTAAGATTATGTTCTTCCCTTGCTTGTCCATTTATAGGAGTGTTGTGAAATCTTTTTGTGATCCCTCCATCTTATGAAGTTTTGATTCCAATCCAACCGAAGAATGGTGTCTCTCTTTCAATTTCTTTCCATCTTATCAAGTTTTGCCTCTCTTTCCTACCGAAGTGCTGCCGAAAATTCTTGTGAATTCTTGCTTGTTCCCATGCCATTCTTCATCTCGTTGAAACCTTCAATGATCATCGGTTTCACTCGTTTGTCAGAGAAGCAACCAAGTTTACCTCTTGCTCTTTATATTCCCCTTCTAATTCTTAGATCTCGGGACGAGATCCTCGTGTAGTGGAGGAGAGTTGTAACAGCCCGGTACCGACGCTTTAGAAAATTCCCCTTTTGTTCCATTCTCATCTTGTATTTCGTCTGGTTGTTCCACTCATCATCGCATCACTCGCATCATCTGCATAGAATCATCACTCGTTTTTGAAATCCGCTCATAGTTGTCGGTTCTCTCCGTTCGTGTCGTCGAGCGTTCGAGACCAACCAAACACGCACGCGCCCGCGACATTGCAAAAATTATTGTTTTTAAAGTGCATTTAAAATATCCTCGGATTGAGTCTAAAGTTGGTGTGCGGTCTAATTATATTGTAGGTAGGCTGCCTGCCAAATTTTGTCGCATTCCGAGTTCATTTGATACCTGAACGGTCGACAGTAGCAGTGCGGTCATCGGTTTATTAGCGGACGTTTCGGTGTTTCAAAAACTCTGTCACGGGTCGCAAACCTCCCTCTCATCTCCACTTAGCCCAACTACACAGCACACTAGCCCAACCTAGCTTGCCCCTTTGTTCGTGGTCATCGAATAGCGACCGGACGGACGAGGTTCAACCCAGCCTAGTCCATACCCTATATATAACACCCACATGGAGCGAGTCCCCTCACTTTTAGGGTTTACCCCATGTAAAATTGCAACCACCCCTCAAAAACCCACCTTCTAACCCCACATCCCTCCAATCCCGAAATACACTCCTTCCCCAGCATTTTCAGCTCTTAGATTCGAAATTAGGGGTCCAATTCGTCGAAATCCTCACCTACCGAACATGTCCATGGTCAAAACGGACACGTCCGGTGACCGTAGCCTCCTCACGCGGCTGTCCATAGTCCGCATCCCGAGCTTGCAGCCGCCCGCGCCCGTAGCCATGGCGCCCCATGCTAGCAGCTCCTCGTCGCCGGCCATCGGAGGCCTCGTCGCCCCGTTGGAAGTGACCGCTCGCGCCACCGTGCTTCCTGCTGCTCGCCGTCCTCGTGTCGCCCCGAGCTTCGCCGCCATTGATGCTCAACAGAGCTCGCCGCGAGACATCTACCCATCGCGGCCTCGAACCCGTCGGCCGCCGCTAGCCTCGGGAACCGCCAGATCCGAGCAGATGTCGGATGGATCCGAACCCCGGCGCCTGTCCCCGTGTCCCCTTCATCCTCCCCGCCGGTGCCCTGCCTCCCTGCTTCTGCCGCTAGCCCTGCCTTGCTCGATCCAGGCGGGATCGAGGAGGAGGATGACGGACGAGCATGGGCTTGCTCGCGCCTGCCTGAAGCCGCGTGGGCCGCCGCTCGCAAGGCCGGCCAAGTTCCCCCCGCATTGACCAGCCCGAGACCAAGGCCCAACTGCTACCCCGCCAGATCTTCCGACTCGGCCTCGAGCCGAGCAAGGCTAGGCCCTCCTCTGCTGTCTGACGCTCGTGGGCGCTATTTAATATACGGCGGTCATTATCCGGTTTCAACCCGTTAGCAGATTCAGCCCATGTGCATTTTTTCCTGTCAGGCAAATTATCAATTATCCTCTGAGTTACATATTTTCAGAAAAAAAACATGATTTTAAAGTATGAAAAATGTGTAGAAATTTGATGTATGAAAATGTGTAGAATTTCATGTAGAATATTTATACCACATTTTTTTCAATGTTTAAAAATATTCACATGCCTTTTCCTATTAATTTGCATAAATAACTTGGTAAAATGTTTTATGTCCTATTCTCGCATAAATATTGTGTCATTTGTTTTATAGTTAAAACCCATGTATTATATATGATTTTGGAGTAGAAAACTCCATAGTAATTATCTGTGCATTTAGTTTTGTCTTTTGAGTAAGTTTGTGTGCATGTTATTTTGTTGTGGTGCCCTTTTGTTTTTTTCGTGTGATTAAATCCATGTATCATATGAAATTATTTTGAATATGAGATATGCCCTTTGACATGTGCACTACACCCTGGTCATTTTTTTCCATGATAATCCATGTTTAGGTGTTGTTTTCTTGTTGCCAATATGTCATAAAAATACTGCTGTTTTGAGGGTCCAAAATATTTCTAAGTCTGGAATCTGTAATATCTTGTAGCTGTCTTGCCATGTGTTTTGCTAGTGATCTAGAACCCTTTTGTGGTTGGTGCAATGGAGTTATTTCTAGCTTATAATGTCCTCTACCATGTTGTTAAGTTTCATGCCATAAGATGACCTATAGAATATAGTTTTACTGCTGTCAGTATGCATTCATGATAAAGCCTGCACTGTCAAAAACTGTTATTTTCACAAAGTCTAAAACTGTTTTCAATTTGCCATGTTGTGAGCTTCCTACCATGTGATCCATGCATATTTTGAGTATGATATATGAAGATGAAATAAAGCGTGTGTTATATGCTACTGCCCCATGCTTAGCTTGTGCATTTTAGGATCTTGTAGCTTTTTGATTTCATGTGTGCAATGTTCCATCTTGCTATTTTGGGCAGATTTGAAATAAAACTTGTGTTTGGTTGTTGTGGTTGAACTGTAGCTTCGTTTGGATATGCCATATATGAACTTGCTTGGAATTTCTTGTAGAATCAGTATATCTTGCTGCATTCATGGTTTGAAACGTTAGTGATTGTCATTTCATGCATTTTGCATTCATGGCCTATAATCTTGTGATTGTCATCACTTTAGATAGTAGCTCCGTCTGAGTTGTTCCACATATGTAAATCGACTAGAATAACGTGTAGAATTGCATGGTATACCTTATATTGTTGTTTAACTTCTATAAAACATGCTTAGGACAGATCTATACCAAAATCATAATATGCATATGGGGTCATTTCGGAAATGCTATATGTTGCTTCCGTCCTCATTTAAGATGCCTAAGTAGATAGTTTATCTATGCTTAACCTCTTGCCATGTTAACAACATTAAAAATTGTCGTGTAGCTAACAGAAGTGAAGTAAGTAATTCAAATGTGGAGTTTGGTTAATATGCAACTCGCTGCATATTGAGCTTCACTTAACGTGTAATTGTTCGATGTGAATTGCCATGACTTGCATATTTAAACCGGACATGCATCATATTCTTTTGTGCATCATGTCATGCATATGTTGTGGTGTACCGTTTGTTGATTGTTGTTTTCGGATTTCTTCTTCTCGATAGAGTTCCGAAAGCATTCGGAGTGTGAGGATTCGTTCGACTACGTTGGCTCGTCTTCTTCATGGACTCGTTCTTCTTCCAAGCAGGATCTCAGGCAAGATGACACATTTCCCTAGATACCACTACTATCATTACTATTTTAGTTGTACCGCTTTTATCATTATGTCTCGCTACCTACCACTTGTTCGTCAAGCCTCCCGACATTGTCATGAAAAGACTCTAACCCTTCACCTTCCCAGCAAACCTTTGTTTGGCTATCTTACCGCTTGCTCAGCCCTTCTTATAGCGTTTCTAGCTGGAGGTGCAATTGCTTCCATGTGTCAACATGGACATTATTTTTTATCACAATATTATTGTTATTTAATTTAATGCAGATATATACTTGGTAGAAGGTGGAAGGCTTGGCCTTTTGCTCGGTGTTTTGTTCCACTTTTTCCGCCCCTGGTTACTTGTGTGCCGGTGTTATGTTCCATATTGAGCGCTCCTAACATGCTCGGGGTTATTATGGGGACCCTCTTGATTTTCGTTTTAGGATAAAGCTTGTCCGGGAAGGCCCACCATTGGTACTACATTTGCCTAATAACTAATAAAATGCATAGGGAACCGCCGGCACCCGCGGATAATTTAATCAATCCTCGGGCCAGTCCTCCTCATGAGTGTTGGTCCAAAGTAGAGTCATGTGCGGGGCCACCCCGGGGCAATTTGGGTGATTTCTATGAGGCCACTGTATGTTGTGCTCATCTGATCGTGTCTTGAGAACAAGATATGCGGCTCCTATTGGGTTTGTCTACACGTCGGGCGTCCTTGCTAGACTTGTTTTACCTTTCTCGAATGCCATGCGCGTGGGATTTCAATGACACTTCGGGCTTTCTCGAAGTTGAGATTTTCCATCGGGATTCCGCAAATACTGTGGGTGATTCCACGGTTGAGGAGTTCCAATGCGGCGTGTGGTTAATTTGTGATGGATGAGTTGGAGCACCCCTGCAGTGTTAAATCTTCCGAAAAGCCATGCTCGTGGTTATGTGGCAAACTTGGAAACTTTGTTTAACACCCGGTCATAGATACTTGAAGTAAACCCAAATAACATACACCATATGTGTGCATAACATGACTGTCTCTTCTCATGAGTCCTTATCCGAGAGTGAACACAGTGGGGTTATGTTTGACGTAAGTAGGTGTTCAGGATCAGTTAGTAATCATTACTAACTCACGTGCGTTATGCGTAGAGGACCATACTTTACTTTTTGTATTCATAAGTTAGCCACTCAAATAAATGATTTGTTGCTTGCTGGAGCCTCACCACTTAACCATAGCTCACCTATTAATATTTGCTAGTCTCGATACCCTTGGAAATGAGATTGCTGAGTCCCTATGGCTCACAGACTACTACAACAACAGTTGTAGGTACAGGTAATGCGATGATTGGACATGAGAGCGATGCTTGTTTGATTTGGAGTTTTCTTATTCTTCTTCATCGATCTAGGATGGGTTCCAGGCGGCAGCCTGGGAAAGCAAGGATGGATGTCATTTTATAATTTGATTTCGTCCGTAGTCACACCCTGCTCTTCTGTATGATGTTTGAATATGTTCTTATATTGATGTGATGTTGACGTAACTTGTGGCTAGTGTAAGCCAATTCCATATACTCATATCTTATGTACATGTACTTGTAATGATATCCATTCTTGCAAAAAAATGAGATGCGCTCCTATCCCTGTTGAGGCCCTCGTGCCAAAATACAGATAGGATCGCATCTTGGGCGTGACACATGAGCAGCGTAACATGCGTGTTTGCCAGTCCGCGGTATGGAGTAGCGGTATGGAGTAGCGGTATGGCCATCATGCCGCACGGAGGGTGGCAACGACAAATCTTGCTGCTCGTGAGCAGCTCGGTTGGTGGGAGCGTTGGCTGTAGGAGAGATG
This sequence comes from Hordeum marinum, assembly GCA_022496015.1. Classification (NCBI taxonomy): domain Eukaryota; kingdom Viridiplantae; phylum Streptophyta; class Magnoliopsida; order Poales; family Poaceae; genus Hordeum; species Hordeum marinum. Next base: position 235,781,800 of record CM039673.1, read on the forward strand.
GAGCTGCACGGGTGCCACGGCCCACGGGCGCTGCCTGGGCGCCACGAGCAGTCTGGTGCTCGACGTGGACTCGACGGGCGTCGGCCATGGGAGCGACGAAGCGGAGACGGAGTGGAACCGAATGAAGATTATGACACGCCCCTACCTGACATGCCAAATGTCGAAATTGCGGCTCCGTGGACCCAACAAGGTTCGAACTCTAGGTCATGTGCGAAGATCTCTACCAGCTCAAGGTCTCAAGCCCATCACCCTATGACCAAGCCTCGTCAAATGTGTGCGCTGGGGAAGAAGATGAACACAGAGATTTACCCAGGTTTGGGCCACCTCGCGGCATAAAATCCTTCCCCTCCCTTTGGTGGAATTGGCCTCACGAGGATGTTGGGGATGAACTAGTACAATGGTTGAGCAACCTCGCGAGGGCTCTTGGTGTGGATGAATTGAACTCCCTCTCTACAGTGGAAGTTAGTCCCTATTTGTAGTGTCCTCGGTCCTCTTCCCTTATCACACAGGCGGGAAGGGACCCACATCGGCCAAATTCATAGGGCGACAGGAGGTACATCCTATCCTGACTAAAGGTGTTCTTCCCCTGCAAAGCTTCCGATTGTGACGCACTGGTTGGCTTGGCAATGATATTCGTCCCGTCGAGCTCGTGGTCTTGGTCTTGTTGCACTGGAAGGGAAACCTTTCCGGGATTCCTTGGGACACTCCCGTTCGTCCTTGTCTCCTTAGACCGAAAGAGGAAATTGTCCTCCTTTGCGCCCGTTGGCACCCTCTTGACCTTAGTCATCATGGCCCATGTCATCTCGGCCTCACGAGGCCGGGTACCTGCATAGAAATCTCCGCTCCTCGGGAGCCAGCCTGGGGGATGCCACTCCTCTGGAGGTCTTGGCGTTGTTCGTCTCGCGAGGCAGGGACTCTCATGAGGGCCTTGACTTGGGGGCTTGCGGCTGGGTCGTATCGGGCCATCAAGGTAGGCCACGTGTTGGGCCGCAGGCAGGTAGGTCCGGGTACCCCTAGTTCGACAACGCCAACAACTCCCTCCGCACCGATAGTGGCCCATGCGACTGCCACTAAAGAAGCTTTGGGTCGATGACGAGACCCAATTCCTTACCAAGCTGAGCGCCCCGAAAGGTAGCACCTCCCAGTGCTAGCCTAGCGGAGCCCAGTCCTAGACATTGCGTCTCTCAGACTAGTTGTCGCCGCCGAGTTGACGACAAGGATGCTGGTCAGCCATCGTCGACGTGGAGAACAAATTCCTATGAAAACAAATTCCTATGCGATAATTTTCATTTTATTATTGTACTCATATGTAATAAACTTCTACATGAAACACTAGTAATCTCACTTCTACATCAAACATTAATAATCTCACTTCTACATGAGTGAATTTCACAAATAATCACTAATAACCATTTCATCTACATGAAACACAAATTCACAAATAATCACTAAGAATCTCACTTCTACATGAGCTAAAATAATCTCACTAATAATCATAAATAATCACTAATTATCACAAATTATCACAAATTCACAAATAATCTTACTAATAATCACAAATTTCATATTCTAAAACTCACAATATGTCATTATCTTTATAAACACAGATTCACAAAAATAACAAACTCACAATATGTCATTATCTTTATAAACACAAATTCACAAATAACCTCACTAATAATCATAATCTCACTAATAATGACACAAATTCACAAAATTTAATCTAGGGAGGGCGGCCGGAGAAGACGCCGTCGTCGACCACCGTGGCGGCCGGGCTCGGGCTCGAGCGGCGCGGAGAGGGGCAGCGAGGCTCGGAGCATACTGGCAAGGAGGATGTCGGAGATGAGGAGCAGCAACGATGAAGACATTAGGGAGAATTTGGGCATCCTGGTGGCGTCTGGTCCTTCTCCTAGGCGGTCTCTAGCACCGGGAGAACATGTCATTATATACGAGAGACCTTTAGTCCCGGTTGGAGCCACCAACCGGGACTAAAGGTCCTTTTCGGCGACCCAAATTCCATGTGGGAAGGAACCTTTAGTCCCGGTTGGTGATACCAACGGGGACAAAGGTGGATCTTCTATTTTTTCTGTTTTGTTTTTCTAAACAGGAAAGTTTCTTTTTTTTATTTTGCATAACTTTTAGAATATTTAGAGTTTTCGAATGAATCCTTTTCCTTTAGGTCAAAAAATTATAAACTTTTGGTTACAGACAGTAGTTTTCAAATTTGAATAGTTTAAATTTGAATTATTTGAAATTTGTGTGAATCACTAGTTTATGAATAACTATCGTTTAAAAATAGATTTTTTAGCGATTCTTTTTCCTACTGTTTAATATTAGTATGTTTTATCAGTATGTTCAGTTTTGGAATTTATGGATATTTTAAATAGGTGCTTTAATCAAAAACATATTATGTTTAACTCTTTTAGTTTTATACCTTTTTTCCTTTGTTTCTATTTTTGGGAATTTTTAGGATATTTTAGTTTCTGTTTTGTTGTTATTGTTATGCCAGATTATATTATGTTTCTATTCTTCAACATTAGGAGATTTAATTTTTCATTTTGAAGAAATTATTTGAGGGATCCAATTTTACAGAATAAAATTAGTTCTTGTAAAATGCATAACAATTTGCAAACTAAACCAAATGAGTTGGACATAATTGCATTGATTAAATCCTCACAAATCACGTTTCAAATGCAAAAATGTCCTAGCTCATACAAAGATTCCCATCGGTTTGTCCGAAGTGGGACTTTCCAGCTATAAGGCCAGAAACTCAATAGAGAGAAAGTGATGACGGTGAAGCCGGTCACATCCCACAGAGTGATCCTAGGGTATAAAACTTTTTCTTCATGTGTATCCCTTGCTTATGATTGCGCCGTAACCACGGAGAATCTTCATAATTTAACAGGATGCTTGGGTCAGTCTTCATTATGAAGGGAGGAATTTCATCAAACTTTTCATAATCTTGTGATATTTCTGTCTTGTCATCCACTCCCACGATGTTTCTTTTCCATGAAAGAACTATGTGGCACTTTCTCTCATCGTATGATGTTTCGCTTCCTTATCTTATATTTTACTCGGTTTTCTCAACATGTCCTTCACATAGAAAACCTACGCCACATCATTGGCTAAGATGAATGGTTGCTCTGTGTACCCAAGATTGTTGAGATTCACTATTGTCATTGCATACTATGGGTCTACCTTTACCCCACCTCCTGTCAGATTGACCCATTTGCACTGAAACAAAGCGACCTTAAAATCACGTCCATAGTCAAGTTCCCATATCCCCTCCATGTAACCATAATGTGTGTCCTTGTCCCTATTGTTGTTTGTTGCATCTAAGCAGACACCGCAATTTTTGTTGGTGCTCTTTTTATCTTGGGCGATCGTGTAAAATGTATTCCCATTTATCTCGTACCATTGGAAAGTCAATACAGTCAAATATGGTGTCCTGGCCAACAAGTACAGCTCATCTCCCATAGTGTTGTTATTCATGAGATGTGTCTGCAACCAACAGCCGAAAGTCACCATGTGTGTACGTTTAATCCAGGGGTTAGACTGACCTGGGTTCTTGGAGTGCACAATATCCATGTGTTCCTCGATATAGGGAGCCCCCAAGGTGGAATTTTGTAGAACTCTGTAGTGTGACTTAGTAAAAGAATGCCCTTTCATACATATTACTGCTTTCTTTCCTAGCGTGCTTTTTCCACCCATTCTCCCCTCATGCCGCGATTCGGGAACACCAATGGTCTTAAGGTCAGGAATAAAGTCAACACAAAACTCCATAACCTCCTATGTTTCATGGCCCTTGGAGATGCTTCCTTCTGGCCTAGCACGGTTATAAACATATTTCTTTAAGAGTCCCATGAACCTCTCAAAGGGGAACTTGTTGTGTAGAAATACAAGACCCAGAATGGTAATCTCTTTGAATAGCTGAACTAGGACGTGCGTCATAATAGTGAAGAAGGATGGTGGGAACACCAACTCGAAACTGACAAGACACTGGACCAAATCATCATGTAACCTTGGTAGGATTTCTAGATCGATTACCTTCTGAGAAACTACATTGAGGAATACACATAGCTTCAGAATTTATAATCTAACATTTTTCGGTAGAAGCCATACGGGACCTTCATACCATGCATGCTTCTCATTGCAACCAGAAGTAATTGCGTCATAATCACGTGGCAGTCATGAGGCTTTAGGTTTGGGATTTTTTTATCTCCCATACTTATTATTACCTTTATATTCAAAGAGAAGCCATACGGGACCTTCATACTAGGAATGCATCACCTTGGTAGGAATCCTCTTCCTGGGGTGCTCACCCACAACATCACCAGGGTCATCGCGGTTGATCTTATAGTGCAGTGCACCGTATACCGGGCATGCATTCAAGTTCTCATACTCACCGTGGTAGAGGATGTTGTCATTAGGGCATGCATGTATCCTCTGGACCTCTAATCCTAGAGGGCAGACAACCTTCTTCGCTTTGTACGTATCATTGGGCATATTGTTGTCCTTCGAATCTTTGTTTAGCATTTTCAGCAACTTTTCAAATCCCTTGTCAAATACACCATTCTCCGCCTTCCATTGTTGCAATTCCTCTGTGGTACCCAGCCTTTTCTTCTCATCTTCACAATTTTGGCACAACAATTTTTTTATCCTCTAACATGCGCTACAACTTCAACTTCTCCTTTTCACTTGTGCAACTTCTCTTTGCATCAACAATGGTCCGACCAAGATCATCAGTGGGCTCATCTGATGCCTCTTATTCAGCTTCTTCCCCCATTTTAGTACTATCCTATTTAGGGAACCCAGTATAGTTGTTATCTTCCTCTTCTTCTTCAATTTATTCCATTATAATCCCTCTTTATTAGTGCTTGGTCCAACATTTATAGCCGGACATGAAACCGGACTGAAGTAGGTTGTTGTGAAGGACTTTTGAGGTAGTGTAATTCCTATCATTCTTACAAACACCACATGGACAACGCATAAAACCTTTCTGCTTGCTTGCCTTAGCCACATGTAGAAAACTATGCATGCCATTAATGAACTTGGGTGAGCGTTGATCATAGCACATCCATTGTCGTCTCATCTTCATTGCACAACATCGAAGTGACCAAAATTAATAAAAGTTCATACATACTTATTCTCATAAAACAACATACAACAATCTAGCTAAATCATTTAAATGCAACAACAAATGCGATCAAAGTCGCAACTAAGGTCATAATTGATCCAACAACATAATGATACCAAGCCTCTTTACTAATGGCATGTTTTCTAATCTTTTTAATCTTCAAGCGCATTGCATCCATCTTGATATTGTGATCATCGACGATATCTACAACATACAACACCAATTTCATCTTCTCTTCAAATTTTTCATATTTTCTTTCAAATAATTGTTTTCTTTTTCAACTAAATTTAACTTGTCGACTAGAGCGTCGGTTGCAATTTCTGGTTCACATACCTCCTAGATAAAAATATCTATGTCAACTTGATGGTCATAATTGTCATAAACACGAAATGAAACAAAATAGTTGTAAAATATAATATAGCACGTCCAAATAATAAACCGGATGAGGGCCGACGGGGAAGGATATCAAAACCATGGCACTATATATAACAAATAATCATAAAAGTAAGAAAATTATACAACTAACTATCTAAATAATATATTTTTACAAAAAGGATAAGAACAAGAGGCCCACCAAGGTGGTGCTGACGACAGGACGACGCGGGCGATCGACGGCGGTGAGGACGAGGACGTAGACGGGAAGGCACTAACTAAACCACACCTACACATATGCAAATTCAGAAGTTAATTTGAGCTCAAATTGCATATAAATCAAATAAACTCCCACATAACTACTCCCAAACCAGAAGCCACAAATCACTATACTTATAGAGCATGAAACGAGCTAAACTAGCAATGAGAGATGAAACGATGAAGTTGCTAACCTTGTAGAACCCTTGGATAGATGGTGTGCCTCCAATATGTTGACAAGTCTTGGAAAAATGGATGATGAGCTCGAGCTATTGGGGAAGGAAACAAGGAGGAAAGAAAGGAAATCTTGGGCTCGGGTTGGAAGAAGCATCTATATATAGGGATATCTGTAGTCCCAGTTGGTGATACTAACCAGGACTAAAGGTCTATCTCTAGTCCCGGTTGGTGAAACCAATTGGGACTAAAGGGGCTCACAGGGGCCCTAGCCTGCTGCTACCCTCCCACAACCCTTTAGTCCCGTTTGGTATCACCAATAGGGACAAGAGGTCCCTCATGAACTGGGACTAGAGGTGGCCCTTCCCCCTCCGCTTCAAGCCATTGGAACTGGGACTAATGATTACATTAGTCTCGGTCCCAAATGAGGGAGTCCGGGACTAAGGGGTTCTTAGGCCGTCGGCTCATTCCTCATGGGCCGACTTGTTGGGCTGCTCTATGGAAATCCGAACTATGAGAGGACCCCGTGTTCAGGAAGGAAAGCTCCAAATAATGGTGTGGCCTCCAAGGTTTCAAGATGGGATATGTGTACATGTTCCTTGTAAAAAGTTGGTTATATGTAAACCGTAGGGACCCCTGGTGTCTATATAGACCAGAGGGTCCCATTCGTATAGGATAGGCGAACTCTTCTAGGGTTTAGCTTAGATGATCTCCACGTAGATCAAATCTATAATTCTCATCCACATCAATATAATCAAGAAGGATATACGGTTTTACCTCCTCACGAGGGCCCGAACCTGGGTAAACACTGTCTCCTTCGTCCCCTGTTACCCATCGATCTAAGGTCTACAGCTCAGGACCCCCTACCCGAGATCTGCTAGTTTTGACACCGACATTGGTGCTTTCATTGAGAGTTTCGCTATAAGATCGCCAGAAAGGCCGATGGTGCATTTAGTCATCAGTGATCAAATCTGCAATGGGACACCTTTGTCCCGGGGTAGGTCTTCACCTTTCGCAGTATCACGATGCGTGTTGATCCGAATGGCAACCTAGGCCAGTTTGGAAGCTTTGCTCCCGATCAAGGAATCAGGTCCGAGAATCTGGAATTCTACACCAACTCCCGGGGCGATTTGACCCCCACGGGATCTTGGTCTCATCCGATGAGTTTAGAAACCCCGAAGCCTTAACTTCAGGTCCCTTTCTCGGCTTCCCCTCCGCCGGGGAGCAGCCCTTGTGTTCGGGCCTGGCCTTAGCGCCTGAGCGCCAAAATTTGGCCCTTGCCGAACACTCATCCCTCGACGACACCCGGAGGTCACCCCCAAAAACCTTCGGGGGATTGACCCGGATGACACTCATCCCTCGACGACACCCGGAGGCGCTTGACCGGATACAATCGATGGAGATTGCGGACGACCTAAACCCAACCTTTGCTCAGATCGATCTAAGGTCAGGTCATGAGGAATTTCATTACCCACCCACCACCCGCTTGGTAACCAATGTCGAAGACTTAACCGACATGCTGGATTACGCCTCCGATGGGGTAGAGGACATGTATGACAAGGTCAGCACATCGACCCATATCAATACAGGACGATGGATGGCCACCTCCTCTTGTGATTTCTACATAGTGGATAACCCACCGATAAGGACGACAACACCCCCGAGCAGAACGGTGACAAATCCGAGGAGCCATCAAAGCACCGAAAGTAGTGCAAGTGATCCAAGGCGAACAAGAGAAGGAGAGTTATTGTGCGTATCGAGTAAAATGATACCCCGACATATCCCGATGACCTCAAAGCCCTAGGGCAACCAAAGGAGGACCTCAAGAAGCCTGGTGGTCCCGACGACCCCGATGATTCCGAGGATGACAACCATCTCCCCCCTGTCGATCGGGAGTATAGCCTCAATGACAAAGACTTCAACATCACCGAGGATCCGCAGGATCAGGAATGCTTCAGGTGGCAGCTTATAGCCACCGCACGGAGCCTTAGGCAAAGCAACGGTAGCTCCAAGCTAAGCAGGACACCCTCAATGATGGATGGACGAAGGTCTTGGCAGCCAAAGAAGAGTACGACACTGGGAGGCCGGACCAAAACAAAATTTACCCGTGTCTACTCTTGCTTCCTCAATTTGATGACGAGGCCCTCAAGCCCACATTGCCTAGATACACTCAGTATGACCAACCGGATCGCCCGCCTCGAGGACGGGAGATACCGGCTGATGATCCTGAATACATACTCGCATTACCTCGAACTAGAGGGAAGGATACACTGTGGTATAGTGATCGGCAAGACCTACATGATAGAGCAGGTCACACTAGATCCATCTACGGATCAAGAGGATACTCCTTCACTAGACGTGATAGAGATCGACTGTGAGAGCCTGGATTAATAGGAATGATAGAATACTCGTATCAACAAGGGCTTCCTTCTTTTTCGGGAGCCCATTCGAAAAGAACTCCAAAGTTAAGCGTGCTTGGCTTGGAGCGATTCTAGGATGGGTGACCGACCGAGAAGTTGCACCCAGGTGCGCACGAGTGAGGACAAAGTGCGTAGGAAAGACTAGTGTTGGTCTCTGGGGCCAGTCTAGATTCTGCCAAGCATAACGGTGTGTTACAATTGGTATCAGAGCCGACCCTTACAGTTACATGGGCATGCACGGGTTAGGTGGACGGGCTTGTGGCGCATGGCGCGTGTGGCCTGTTGTGGCACACGACATGGCACATGTGCTAGACTGGATGCGCACACATGTGCCAAGAGGGAACGTTCTTGATGGGCTGACGAGGACGTCAGTTACTTTGAGTGGGGGTGTATGTGAAAGCCTGGTTTAATAGGAATGATAGACTAATTATATTAACAAGGAATTCCTTCTTTTTCGGGGGCCCATTCGAAAAGAACTCCAAAGTTAAGAGTGCTTAGCTTGGAGCAATTGTAGGATGGTCACCGACTGGGAAGTTGCTCCCGGGTGCGCACGAGTGAGGACAAAGTTTGCAGGAAAGACTAGTGTTGGTCTGTGGGGACAGACTAGATCCCGCCAAGCGTAACAGGGTGTTTTAATTGGTATCAGAGCTGACCCTTGAGGTTACACGGGCATGCACGGGTCATGTGCACGGGCTTGTGGCGCTTTGCGCGTGTGGCCTGTTGTGGCACACGGCATGGCACATGTGTCGGACTGGACGCGCATACGTGTGCCAAGAGGAACGTTCCTGATGGGATGACGAGGACGGTGGTTCCTTTGAGTGGCAGTGTATGTGAGAGCCTAGTTTAGTAGGAATGATAGACTACTCATATTAACAAGGAATTCCTTCTTTTCCGGGAGCCCATTCGAAAGAACTCCAAAGTTAAGCGTGCTTGGCTTGGAGCGATTCTAGGATGGGTGACCGACCAGGAAGTTGCTCCCAGGTGCGCACAAGTGAGGACAAAGTGCGCAAGAAAGACTAGTGTTGGTCTGTGGGGCCAGTCTAGATCCCACCAAGGCTAATGGGGTGTTAAACCGACCTTGGTTCAACCACAACAATAGAGACCGTGAAGGATACCGGGCACCAGCAGCCGATATTCGGCACAATGTGGCCCTGGTCAGAGGCACCACCCACTCACTGTGTTTCGCAGACGAGGTTATGCAACACCAGTTCCACAAACAGTTTAAACCCGTGCACATCGAATAGTATGACGGGAAAACAGACCCCACCGCATGGATCGAAGATTTCCTTCTCCACATACATATGGCCTGGGGAGATGACATGCACACCATTAAGTACCTATCGTTAAAGCTCAAAGGGCCAGCTCGACACTGGTCAAACAACCTTCCAGAAAACTCCATTGGAAGATGGGAAGAGCTCGAGGATACCTTTCGGTCTAACTTCCAGGGCACTTATGTCTGGCCTCCAGACTCTTCCGACCTAAGAAACTTCGTCCAGAAGGAAGGCGAATCGGCCAAACAGTTTTGGAATAGGTCCCTAACAAAGAAGAACCAGATTGTTGATTGTTCGGACGCCGAGGTAATAGCGTCTTTTAGGCATAATATTCGGGACGAGTTGCTGGCTCGATAGCTCGGCCAGGATAGGCCGAGAACAATGTCCTCCCTCACCTCACTCATGACCCGCTTTTGCGCGGGCGAAGACAACTGGCTAGCTCATCGTGGCCATAATCCCGAAGACCTGGGCACCTCAGAAACTCGGGACGGAAACGGAATCCACGATGCAAGAAGAACAAATGCCGCCACAACAACGGGGATGCCGATGATATGGCCGTAAATGCCAGCTTCCGTAGCTCAAAAATCTGGTAACGGAAGAAGCCCTCTAAAGGGAACATGGATGGACCTACTACGTTGGAAAAAAATCATGGAGAGGCCCTGCCAAATCCATGGCAACTTAGACAATCCCGCCACCCACACTAACTATAACTATTGGGTGGTTCGATAGGCCGGTAAATTCGCAGCCGAGGAGCTGGGCAAAAACCCACACAGGAAAGACGACGAGGAGCCACACGGCCCGAACAACGGAGGACAAAAGTAGTTCCCTCCAGAGGTAAAAATTGTGAACATGATATACGTCACATGCATACCAAAGAGGGAGAGGAAACGCGCCCTTTGGGAGGTCTACGCAATAGAGTTTGTAGCCCCGAAATTCAGCCCATGGTCGGTTTGCCTGATCACCTTCGATCGAAGGGATCATTCGACCAGTATCCGTCATGGAGGTTTGGCTGCTCTCATCGAGGATCCCATCATCGATGGGTATCACCTCACTAGAGTCCTTATGGATGGAGGAAGTAACCTTAATATGATATACTCAGACACGGTGAAAAAGATGGGCATAGATCCGTCAAGGATCAAACCTAGTAACATTGTCTTTAAAGGACTGATCCTAGGTGTTGAAGCCTGCTGCTGTAGAGCTGGAGGTTGTTGTTGGTGTTTTGGGATCGGGGGTACCCACACCTACCTGCCTACGGCCCAGCGTGTGGCCCACCACGACGGCCCGATACGGCCGGGTGGCAAGCCCCGAAGTCAAGTCCTTCGTGAGAGCCACTGCCTCGTGGGGCGAACAACGCCAAGACCTCCACAGGAGTGGCCTCCCCGGGCTTCCTCCCGAGGAGCATAGATTTCTATGTAGGTACGAAGCCTCGTGAGGTCGGGATGACATGGGCCATGACGACTAAAGCCACGTGTGCGCTAGCGGGCGCAGAGGAGGATAGTTACCTCTTTCGTTCTAAGGAGGCAAGGACGTACGTGATTTCCCAAGGAATCCCCCAAAGGTTTCCCTTCGAGTGCAGCAAGACCAAGATTACGAGCTCGACAGGATGGATGTCATCGTCGAGCCCACCTCTATGTCACGCCCGAGAACTTTATAGGCGAAGAACACCTTTAGTCAGGATAAGATGTACCTCCTGTCCCCTTTCAAATTTGGCCGTTGTGGGATCCCTTCCCGCTTGTGCGATAAGGGAAGAGGACCAAGGACACTATAAAGAGGGACTATTCTCCACCGTAGAGAGGGGAGACCAATTAATCCCCACCAAGAGCCCTCGCGAGGTCGCTCAGCCACTATACTAGTTCATCTCGAACCTCCTCGTGAGGCTAATCCACCAAAAGCAGGAGTAGGGTTTTACACCGCAAGGTGGCCTGAACCTGGGTAAATCTCTATGTTCATCTTCTTCCTCGCACACATGCACTCGACGAGTCTTGGCCGTAGGGTGGCGAGCTTAAGACCTTGAGCTGGTTGGGATCTTCGCACACGCCCCAGAGTTCCAACCTTGTTGGGTCCGTAGAGCCCCGATTACGACATTTGGCGCGCCAGGTAGGGGCATGACGTAATCCTCCCTCCGGTTCCACTTCATATCTGCTTTGTCGCTTCCATGGATGATGTCTGCCGAGTCCGCTCCGAGCACCAAGCTACTCGCGTCGCCCAGACGACGCCAGTGGGATGCGGCGTCCCGCGCCGCTTCGTCTCTCCTACAGCCAACGCTGCCACTGACCCAGCTGCTCACAAACAATTGGACTTGTTGCTGCCACCCTCCGAGCGGCATGGTTGCTGCACCACTCCATCCCTCACTCCCATCACGGTGTCAACCCCCCTCCCCCCCCCCCCCCGCGCTCGCCACGGGCTGGCAAGCTCGCATGCTGCACTGCTCGAGGCATGTAAGGATCCTTGTGGTCGGTTCGTCACGTGTTTCGTGGCCCCTGGGCTTCGCCCGGTCGCTTGCATCCTCGGCGGATCGTGGACACCCATGTCCGGTCGCCATTTCGAGCAGCTTCTCCGCCAGGAGGGTGCAGCTCAGCCACAGCCCGAGGCCCTGCGGGGCAGGGCTAGACTAGTGACTGACATCACCTTCGACTCCAGGAACCATCTCAGGACTACGGTCGCCGCTGGTGCACTCCCCATGATATGCACGCCCACCATCAGCAACATTGCGGACACCAAGACCCACAACGACGGCAGCGCCGGCCTCGACGTCCTCTCCATGGAGGCCTTCGACATGCTCCAGGCGCCTTACGACCAGCTCGCGCCTACCAGGTCCTTCTCAGGGGTGGCCTAAGGCTCGACCACCCCTTTGGGGCAGTGCATCTCCCGATCACCTTCGACACTCGCAAGAACTACCGCACCGAGTTGATCGACTCCGACATGGCTCACATCGGCCACCCGTTCAATACCATCCTGGGTTATCTTGCCATTGCCAAGTTCATGGTGGCAACGCACCCAGGCTACAACATCATCAAGATGCCTGATAGCAGCGGAATCATGTATGTGGCCGAGGACACCAACAACACAGTTAGAGCCCTCAAGCCCATTTACAAGGCTATAGCGGCCTCATGTTCCGGCTCTGAGGATGCCACCTAGACTCCGGAGGCCGCAACGGCCTTGCTCCCCGACGTCGAGGGTGACATGCCGAGTCCAAAGGCCGCAGCGGCCTTGTGCCCAAGTGCTAAGGGCGCCATGCAGGCTCTAGAGATCGTGCCCGCGAAGAAGAAACAATTGTTCTCTGAGGACCGGGGTTAGATGAAACATGTGTTTGTTGACGGCGGGAGGTTTTGCCCCACCTTCACCATTGGTACTGGTCTTCCTCGGAGCAGGAGAAGGCACTGGTCGACTTCCTCCACACGAACAAGGGTGTGTTTGCATGGGATCCGTACGACCTGGTGGGCGTCCCGAGGGAGGTGATCGAACACCACTTGATGGTGTGCCCCAACATGCACCCGGTAAAGCAGAAGGCAAGGCAACAAGCACAAGAGAAGCAAGCATTCATCGTCCAAGAGCTCCACAAGTTGCAGGAAGCCGGTATTATTCAGGAAGTGCGATACCCGGAGTGGTTGGCCAACCTTGCGATTGCCCCCAAGAAGGGTGGGAAGGAGCGCATGTGCATTGACTTCACAAGCCTCAACAAGGCTTGTCCACGGGAACCCTTCCCGCTCCTGCGCATCGACTAGATCATGAAACTCCACCGTCGAGTGCGATCTGCTGTCCTTTTTGGATGCTTTATCAGGTTACCACCCTATCAAAATGGAAGTGGAGGATGTTGAAAAGATGGCCTTCAGCTCCTTGTGCAACGTGTATTGCTAAACCTGCATGCCTTTTGGGCTGCGGAACGCTGGTGCGACCTTCTAGCGGTTGATGCACATCGCCCTAGGGCAATAGCTTGAGAGAAATGTCGAGACATACATTGACGACATCATGGTCAAATCGCAAGAGGCGAGGACCCTGATCGAAGACCTGGAGGAGATGTTTGCTAGCCTGCGTCGAGTGAACCTGAGGCTTGACCTAGAAAAGTGTGTTTTCGGGGTCCCGTTCGGCAAGCTGCTCAGTTTCCTGGTATCACACCGAGGGATCGAGGCAAACCCAGAGAAGATCAAGGCAATCAAAACGATGCGCCCGCCTCAGACCCTCAAGGAAATGTAGAAACTGGCGGGCTGCGTGACCGCCTCGGGACGTTTCATCTCCAAGATTGGCGAACGCGCCCTCCCCTTCTTCAAGATCATGAAGAGGAAGGGCCCTTCGAGTGGACCCCTGAAGTGGAGGAGGATTTCAAAGAACTCAAGCGGTACCTCACAAGCCCACCTATTATGGTGGCGCCTCATACTCGCGAGTCCCTGGTGCTCTACTTGGTGGCCACCCCCACTCTGCCAGTGCAGCACTCATAGCGATCTGGAAGGAGCACGCAGGCACAGGCACGGAGCAAGGTGGCCCGCAGGGGGCCGCACAGCACTCTCTGCCTCACGATGGCGCTCTTGAGGCCCTCGTCACATCACCAACCCATGGGGCATAAGAATTCCTCGCTCTCCCTATGGATCAAGGTGGCACCGACAACTCGCACCTTGTCGAGCATCTGGTGTACTTCGTCAGCACCGTGTTGTGGCTTGCGTGCATGCGCGACCCTATGTAGCAGAAGCTCCTTCTCACACCCCTTGTAGCTTCAAGGAAGTTGCGCCATTACTTCCAGGTCCACCCCATCAAGGTCGTCTATGCATACCCACTTGAGAAAGTGATGCATGGCCCCAACGCTGCTGGAAGGGTTGTGGAAAGGAACATCGAGCTACAGGCCTTCTAGCTAGAGTTCAGCACAACCAGGGTCATCAAGGGGGCGACCCTCTTTGACTTTATGGCAGAGTGGACGGATGCTACCAACCGGGGGCTGGATGAGGGTCAATCCCTCATGTGTGGCGATGAGGTGCCTAACGGCTGGGTCATGTACTTCGACGGTGCCTTCGCACGGCAGTGCGCAAGGGCTTGAGTTGTACTCATGTCACCGACCAAGGACAAGCTTTACTATGCATGTAGGATTGAAAGTAGGTCTAGAGGGGTGATTAGACTACTTGTCCAAATAAAAATCTACTTTTCCCCAATTTTAAGTGTGGAAAATTTTAGCATTCATAGCAAGTCAAGTACACCATACACATGCATGTCTACGAGTATGGAAGTGTAAAGTAAAGACAAGAATGAAAAGTAAAGGAAGGGTAGGAAGATCAAACGCAATTTGGAGAAACGATGATTTTTCCCGTGGTTTGGATAGGTGGTGCTATCGTACGTCCACGTTTATGGAGTCTTCAACCCACGGAGGGTAATGGTCGCGAGAGTCCACGAAGGGCTCTACCTACGAAGGGTTCATGAAGAAGCAACCTCGGCTATACCATGATGGCCTTCGTCCACGGAGGACTATCCTAACTCAGGGTAGATCTTCATGAAGTAGGCGATCTCCCTGCCCTTACAAACTTATTGGTTCACACCACAACACAAAGTAGGAGGCTCCAAAGCAACACCTAACCAATCTAGGATGCACCACCCTCCAAAAGGTAATAGGCTCGATAATGTCGATCAACTCCTTGCTCTTGTGCTTCAAGATGATAGACTCCTCAACACACAATCACACTCTCATAGATTTGGCTATGGTGGAAGAGATTGATTGGGTGGAAAGCAACTTGGGGAGGCTAGAGATCAAGATTCATATGGTTGGAATGGAATGGCATGATCTCAACACATGAGTAGGTGGCTCTCTCTCAGAAAATTAGTAGGTATGAGTGGTGATCTGTTTTGAGTGCTTCTCTTATGAGTGAGTGGTGGTGGAGGATTATGTACATGCATCTCCAAAAATAAAACTGTTACACCTAATAAGTCCAACTCGGTGACACCGATGTGTTAATCTCGATGGTACCGAGTGGCCTAAAAGGTAGCAACTTTTGAATCTTGGTGAGATTGATACATAAAACTCGGTTGCACCGATCAGGTGACCAACAGTCAGATTGCCACACTCGGTGACACCGATATAACAAACTCGGTGGGACCGATTTTGTTAGTTTGCGTAACAAAAAGTTGGCAACCTAAACTTCGTGGCACCAAAAAGCTAGGGTTTTTGCTGAGTCTATCTTAGGTTTGGAATCGGTGGCACAGAGTGGAAAGTGTTGGTTGCACCGATTTTGAGTATTTGGCTTTGGACAGACTTTTGTGGAAGAGCTTGTGGGTGTGTGTGGTGACTATCACTTGTGCACGTATGAGCATATTGCTCACCAACAAAACCTTGCCCCTTTTGATAGTATTGGCTTTCCTATGGACTCAAAGTGATTTCTCACAAAAGGTAAAATGTAGAGTCCTTTGCTTCAAGCTTTGCCAATCTATTTCCTTGCATCTTGGGGTATTCCACAATCCTTATGCCAACCCATCATTGAACTTTTCCCGAAACATATTTAGTCGACACATTAGTTCAATGACATATATGTTGTTATTAATTAGCAAAACCACCAAGGGAGCAAATGTGCTTTCAATCTCCCCATTTTTGGTAATTGATGACAACATATAGATCAAAGCTTCAACATATGATTTAATCAATGAATATAATTGTCGCTTTAAGAAGTATGTGATAAGCAAGAACTCCCCCTAAATTTGTGCATTATTTTAAATTTGCATTTGAATGCAAATGCACAATCGATTGGGTACGTGGGGGACTTCTTCCATGTCACATACATCTTGGTGGTGTGCAAGAGTAATAAGAGTTAACAACATAGCACAACATATCAAGCAAAGTGAATGATCATCACATAATCATCAAAAAGATAGAAAGTAGTAGCACACATAACATTATATGATTAAACACACATAAAAGTATCTGACATCCAAACCAAAAGACCAAAAGATCATTTTTTTGAAAAAACAGCAAATAAAAGCAGACGCTCTCTCACTCGAAACATAAGAGCAATATAGAACTTCTACCCCTTTGGCAAGAAGTTACCAAAAATCTCGAAGAGATATAGCTAATCGTCCTTCTGTGGCTGATTTCCTTTGGTAGTCGATGTCGGAGTCGAGAGAACTATGTTAGCAAAGACTTCCGCTAAAGTCCTGGATGGAGTTGGAGTAGATACTAGAGGCACTGTAGCTGATGGAGCTAATGTCACTATGGTTGGAGCAGAAGATGAAGGCCTCATCTCTAGAGCTGGCACTGTAGGTGTCCTGGCCTTAGTTATGAACTGGGAAATAGTCCTGACAGGTGCACTATCCTCATCATCGTTAGACTCGGACTCTGAAGAGGTGCGACGTATAGTGCCTTCATCAACCTCCTTCTTGAACTCATTGACTGTCTTAGTCAGCCCATCAACCTGGTTGTTAAGAGTTTTCACTCTGTCATCAATAGTGTTTGCAGGGCTCTCCTGAGTGTCCATGATGGTCTTGATGTCCTTCTTCATTTCCATGATGGTGGAGATCAAGAGATCCATCTGCTCGTTCCTGGTTCTCGGGAACTGAGTACTAGTGGCTCTAGCTGCCGTTGCCCCTGCCTCAGCTTGTGCCTGAGCTGCAGCTAATGTGGGATGATATGGGTTCATCACCACAACATTTTCCTCAAAATATGGTTGAAGGGGCAGGTGGGGTCTATCCAGAGCAAATATATGCTTCTCAAGTTTAGAATTGATAAACATCTGAACATAGGGTGCATAGCAGCACGAGCGCTTCTGATCACCAGCAACCCTATTCATAGTCTCTACTATCAAATCCATCACTCAAATCCTGGTGTGACGATCAAGATGGATTAGCATGTTGATGGAGTATCCATGAATCATCTTCTCATCTCCAGACTTGGGCATCAAAGTACAGAGCCCTGGCTGGAGGAAGTAAATAGATCCTAACTTGTGAGATTACAAGTTAGCAGCTGGAATAGTATTATACATATCCTTCATATCATGGTGGCTCTCCTTGAATTTTGAGTATACATCCAAGTCACCATCCTCAACCTCAGGGACTCCTAAGAAGGTAGCCCACTCATCAACAGTAGATTCATATCTTGCTCCTTGAATCATCCAAACAATCGTGCCATCTCCATAAAAATGAGAAGTGGAATAGAACTGCATGATCATCTCATCATTCCAAGCAGTGAACTCCTTCCCAAAAAACTTGTGAAGTCCAATACAGTGGAAGTTGTCTTGGACACATGGAAAGTAATCCTCATTATCCTTGATATATTTGCAGTCCACATATCTCATGTCACTGACTACAGGGCTCTCGTCAAGCAAAATTGTCTCATAGAAGTCTTGCTGCTCCTCGGTACAAAACCGGTAGTCCATAGCAGTCTTTCTCCTCTGGGCATATGGATCAATGGCTCTCCATGCCCATAGACCAGAATCCTTCCTCTTCTTCATGTCCTCAGCTCTGGGATGACTGGCATCATATATAGGAAGATGAGGTCTAATCTTCATCAAGACTATCATAGCATCATTATCATTATCATCATCATCATCTGCTTCTCTGAAAGTTTATTTACTATTCTTTTCTGGAGCAAGAATATATCTAGTAGTCCTCTTGGACTTCTGTGCAGTAGATTTCTTGGATGCAGCCTTGGTGCTCTTGGAGGGACCAAACCTAGGCGTAGCATCAGCCATAAGTTTCTTAGCCTTGTTCTTAGGAGGGGCCTAAGCAGCTATTGGAAATATGCCCTAGAGGCAATAATAAATTAGTTATTATCATATTTCCTTGTTCATGATAATCTTTTATTATCCATGCTATAATTGTATTGATCGGAGACTTAGATGCATGTGTGGATACATAGACAAAACCATGTCCCTAGTATGCCTCTAATAGACTAGCTCATTGATCAAAGATGGTTAAGGTTTCCTAGCCATTGACATGAGATGTCATTTGATAACAGGATCACTTCATTAGGAGAATGGTGTGATGGACAAGACCCAAACTACAAACATAGCATATGATCGTGTCAGTTTATTGCTACTGTTTTCTGCATGTCAAGTATATGTTCCTATGACCATGAGATCATGCAACTCACTGACACCGCAGGAGTGCCTTGTGTGTATCAAACGTTGCAACATAACTGGGTGACTATAAAGGTAATCTATAGGTATCTCCGAGGGTGTCTGTTGAGTTGGCATGGATCAAGACTGGGATTTGTTACTCCGTGTGACGGAGAGGTATCTCAGGGCCCACTCGGTAATACAACATCACAACAAGCCTTGCAAGCAATGTGCCTAAGTGTTAGTCACGGGATCTTGTATTACGGAACGAGTAAAGAGACTTGACGGTAACGAGGTTGAACTAGGTATGGAGATACCGACGATCGAATCTCGGGCAAGTGACATACCAAAGAACAAAGGGAACATCTTACGGGATTAACTGAATCCTTGACATAGAGATTCGACCAATAAAGATCTTCGTAGAATATGTAGGAACCAATATGGGCATCCAGGTCCCGCTATTGGTTATTGACCGTAGAGGTGTCTCGGTCATGTCTACATGGTTCTCGAACCCGCAGGGTCTGCACACTTAAGGTTTTGTGACGTTTCGGTAGTATAGAGTTATGTATGGTGGTGACCGAAGGTTGTTCGGAGTCCCGGATGAGATTCCGGACGTCACTAGGAGCTCCGGAATGGTCCGGAGGTAAAGAATGATATATAGGAAGTCCTATTTTGGTCGCCGGAAAAGTTTCGGGCTCATCGGTAATGTACCGGGAGTGCCGGCAGTGTACCGGGAGACCATCGGGAGGGGTATTTCGACCCAAGAGGCTTCATGGGCTGTGGGAAAATAAATACCAGCCTTTTGTGGGATGGTGGAAGTCCCACACAAGGACCATGCGGTTAGGGAAGAAAAGCCCAAAGATAAAAGGTGGAAAAAAGGCAACAAGGCAAAAAAGGAAGAGTCCTAATCCTACTAGGATTGGAGGAGAAGGAGGACTCTCCTCCCTAGCTTCAGCCGAAGCCTCCTAGTAGGATTTGCCCTTGCACCAAGCCTCCTCTCTTTCTCTTATATATAATAGAGGTTTTAGGGTTTTGGCACAGAATTCCACGTGATGCCCGTTCCTCCAGTGCATAGTTTCTCCTCTACATCGGATTTCTGCAGGTCTTAGGCGAAGCCCTGCCAGAATTGATCCACCACCATCACCGCGGTGCCGTCACGCTGCCGGTGAAATCATCTACCTCTCCGCTCCCTGTTGCTGGATCAAGAAGGCGGAGATCGTCATCGAGCTGTACGTGTGCTGAACACGGAGGTGTCGTCTGTTCGGCGCTAGATCGGAAGGACCGTGATCAATATCGCGAGACGGATCGTGATGAGTTCGCGGGACGAATCGTGATGAGTTCGCGGGACGGATCGTGATTGGATCGCGGGATGGATCATGATGAGATCGCGGGACGCTCGGCGATTTGGATCGCGAAGACGTTCGACTACACCAACCGCGTTTCTTAACGCTTCTCGCTTACCGATATACAAGGGTATGTAGATCCACTCTCCCTCTCGTAGATGCTCATCACCATGGATAGATCTTGCGTGTGCGTAGGAAATTTTTTGTTTCCCATGCAACATTTCCCAACAGCAGCAGGTTCCTCCTCTTCCTCCTCTTCAGCAGCAACACTAGGAGCCTCCTCTGGATCCTTATACATAGAGGTAGGCTTGCCCATAACACGGATGATCCTCTTCCTGACTATCTTCTTCTCTCATGCCTTCTTAGGCAATGATTTCTTGGGGATCTCAACATACATGGTTGCCCTAGCACTCTTAGGTGCTCTCATTGTCTCTGGAGGTGCATAAACTTTGCTGACCACCCTCCTAGATGAGGTGGCCTCATTGGCAGATTTCCTTGCAGCCTTCTCTTGCTTCTTAGCAAGAACATCTGCTGGCAGAAAATCTGAATCTTCTTCTTCTGAGTTGAGCCTCTTCCTTGTCCTAGTGGCAGCTTTAGGCAACCCATGAGAACTAGGAGTGCCTGGATCTGTGGAAGAACTGGACCCAGGACTAGTGCCTGAACTCATCTCAACATTCTACTCCTATAGATTTTGACTATCTTCTGAGCCTGACATGTCTGACCCTAAGAATATAGTATAGAAGTGTGGAATAGGATAAGTCATCACAACATGCAGAAATCTTTGAAAGTTTGAACAAAAGATTCTCAAAGTTTACATTTTGTCACATGAAGATCGGTACAGCCGAAGTAAGAATATCGGAGCTACCGAGACTGACTTTCTCCTTAGCTGAAACTTGGCACCCCTTTCGATGAGACCGAAAGGTGTACTCGGTTTCACTGAGAAAGTTCTCAACAACACAGACATACAAATTGGTGACACCGATTTGCTCGCTTCGGTTCCACCGAGTCTCATCGGGCGGAAGGTAAACCCTAAAAATCCATCATTCTCTATCCTATGGAATTTTCTATTGGATGGAAAGATCTCAAACAGTGGATAGACTAGGAAAAGTCCCTAATGCGCATGAATCGGAAAGAGGAGCGCGAGAGGGGGCTGAATCCATACCCTAATTTGGCGATGGATCTGCTACGGCGGTGACATTGGAGAAGAATACGTCGACGACGGCTAATCCCAGCGGCGGAGGCGCTCAGGGAAGCAAGGCGAAGACCAGGGGACTTCGGAATGGCTGCTAGGGTTGTGGAGGCACCACGTTTGAAGAATGGATTTCATAACTTTGGGGTCCATACATTATACACCCATCACTGTCGGTGACACCGATTTGATATTTTCGATATCACCGAGTTTCACAACTGTCAGCTAACACGGAAACTCGGTGTAACCGAGAATATGAAATATGCAGTACCGATATTGAAAAACCATATCAAACCTAGGCATTCGGTGAGACCAAGAATTTGGAGTTGGTTCCACCGAGATGCACTTGGGAGGTTTTAATGGCTAGTCCTTGATGATACGGAACTTCGAGTGCTCCTCACATAGAGAGATCGAGAATTACTTGTTCAAATTTTGTGATGCAGCATGAATAGAACATGAGGTGAGAAAGCATAGATAGCTAGAGGAGTGGTCCTAGGCATTCTTGTATATTCAATTGGCAAAATCAAAATCAAAAGCCAAATAGAAACAATTGGATATGCTCGAATGAGGAAATAAATGCAGACCAACATGCTCACACAGTAAGATGTCAAATGAAATCATGGCAAACATGCACAACACAATAGCATCTAACAAGCACTTTGGCGATGACGGAGTCATCTATATATGAGTATATTGACTTAGGAGCCAAGTAAGAATACTTGATCATAGGTCATACTCATCGTTTAAGCACAAGTGGGGTTACCACTTTTACATAAAGCATTTAATGTTATCACATTCTATGAGATTCTTTGACTCAAACCTTAGAGTAAAGCTCCCCCTTGATGTGACATCCCCCTATAGGAGGGACAAGCTAACCTTGGGTTTTGTCGATGAAGACTTCATGTAGGTGAAGTAGTGGTGGATACTCAAAGTTGATGAAGATCACCAAGAGTTGGGAGCATCCTTGTTGTTTCATTACTCTTCTCACCTACATGGGTTAGTCCCAACACACAAGAGACAGATACAAGGATATCTATGGACATAGAGTGCAAAGAATATGTGATGATGTCCATTGATTTGTTGATTACCTTGTCCCTTGCTTACGTTTGAGGGAATGTGTGACTCCTTGAACTATTCCATGATGTTGATGTTGATTGCAACTAGTTCTTGCCAGTAATGAATATGGGTGGATTTCATTGGCGGAGTCACCCCTCAAGAACTTCTCTAGTTCTTCTTTTTGGGGACCCACATCAAGTTGATGGGGATCCTCGGTGTTGAAGTATCACTTGTAGAAGTTGAGCTTATAGTAGCCTTGGGAACCCACTTCACCAAAGCTTGTGATTCATATTTATATGTATTCTTGTCCTTGAGCTTGGGGTCTTGTGGTGGAAGGTCATCTTGAGATTTTGTTCCCTTGGGGAGAGTATTTTCATACTTCTCCTTTGAGGAACAAACTTGGGATTGGGATATTGACCTTCTTCCCATTCAACTCCATTAGCATTGAAGTAGCCAACACCACAATTCTTCTGGTATCCTTCGTGCTTGCATACAATCTCCTCAAATTGTTTGCACCCTTCAAGACTCTTGTACATACCTTTGTATGTAATCCCTTTCAAGAGTTCATTTTCTTGCTCAAGTGTAAATTGGATAATAAAAGAGTTAGTGGGATCAAGAGAACTACTAGAAGCAATATCATTGGATTTATCATTTTTATTGCTACAAGTTGAAGAACTTTCTTTCCTTTGTTACTAGCTTGCTTAGACTTAACTTGTGGCATGAATTTAGATAAGAGAAGTCGCTTGGCTAGATAAGCGGAAGTCTTCTTTCGAAGATCATCACTGATAGCTTTAAGGAACTCATGCTCTTGCTCTAAATTGAGCTTCTCGAAGCGTAGCTTCTCATGTGTCATTACAAGCTCTCTATGATCTTCTAGAGTTGACTCATGAGCTAACTTAACAGTTTTTAGTTCTTGAGTTAGTCGTTCTATTTCCAACTTATCATCGTCGCATGACTTATCTACACTAGAGTGAGTACTAGCAAGTTCACTTTGACTAACATTACTAGATTTGTCAAATAGCAAGTCATCTTCAATTAACAAGTCATCTTCATCACTGTTGAAATCAAGATACTCGGGGTGTGATGCCTTGGGGACTTTAGCCATGAAGCAACATCCACTCCCTTCATTTGGTGAATCAAATATGTCGTAGGAGTGAGTTGTCACTAGTGCAAGTCTGGCAACACCTTCATCTTGACTACAGTCGGAGTTGGAGAGATAGCTTCTCTCGGAGTGGTTGTCAGATTCCGAGCCGGAAACCCATTCACCAACATGAGCTTGATGTTTCCTTCTTGAGTAGCTCTTGGTATACTTGTCCTTCTACTCTGAGTCTCTACTTCTCCTTGAGGGTCTTCATTCATAACGATCATCTCTACTCCTTCTCTCTATTAGAGGTGACTCATCTCTTGAGCTTCGTCTTCTTGGTGACTCTTCTTTCCTTTTGTAAGGAGACTTGCACTCAGTGGAGTAGTGTCTGGGCTTCCCACAATTGTAGCGGTTTCGGTCATGACTTGACGAACGCTTCTCTTCATATCTTGAGTTGGAGCTTTGATCTTTGCTTCTATTCTTGTAGAACTTGTTCAATTTCTTAACCATGAGGCTTATCTCTTCATTTTTGACAAGGTTGTCGCTTGAGGTAGCGAGAGCATCACTTGTGGCTTTGTAAGCACCGCTAGACTTTTGGTAAAGCTCTTCCTTATATTTGAGTGTCATCTCATGAGCAACAATCCTACCAATCACTTTTGTTGGCTTGAGATCTTTGTAGTTGGGCATCATTTGGATCAAACTAGCGCACCTCCGGTCCCCCTCCTGGCTGCCCTTCCCTTCCCCTGGACGCGGACTGAGTCCACGAACCCCCTAGACACAGCTTGGAGCCCCCCCATGACCTGTGGCGACAGTCACGTCCTCGCCAGCGCACCACGCCCGCGGTGGACCGAAGCTCGCCTATTTAAGGGCCTCCCACTCCTCCGGCTCCTTTTCCCTCGCTCTCTCCTCCCCTCTAAACCTCCCCCGTGCTTAGCCTACTCACCCCCGTGGTCGGGAGCCTGCTCCCGAACCAAACCCTTTCCGCCGTTGGGCACCTCCCCTCGCTGGAGATTCCCTTCAGCCCGACGACCCCCTCGGCCACCCACGGATGCGCAGGAGCCCACTAAGCGCGCTGGTGCCCTCCGCCTGGACCGCCATGGACGGAGATGCCGTCGGTGAGCTCCCTCCGATACCTATTGAGAGGAGAGGGATGACATGTGGGGCCCACCTGTCATCCCCTCGCCCCCTCCTCTCTCGCTGGCAAAGAGGGCCCACGAGCAGGTTTAAAATTAAACCTGCCGCGCGTGGCGCCTCTGTAACAGCACGTGACCGACGTTCCAGAAGATTCCCCTCTTTTTTTTATTCTCGTCATGAGATTCTTCTGGTTGTTGCATTCATCATCGCATCATTCGCATCATCTGCATAGCATCGTCACTCGTTTTCGAAAACTTGCATCCGTGAGTACCTACCGGTTCTCTTCGTTCGTGTTGCTGAACGTTTCGAGGCCAACCACACACGCATGTGCCCACGGCATCGATAAAAATATTATTTTTAAGGTGCATTTAAAATATTCTCGGATTGGGTCAAAAGTTAACGTGCGGTCTTGTTTTATTGTAGGTAGACCGTCTGCCAAATTTTGCCGCAATCGGAGGTCGTTTGATACCCGAACGGTCAATCGTAGCACTGTGGTCATCGGTTATTCGTCGCACGTTTTCGGTTTTACAAAAACTTGTGCCGGAATGCTCTTATCCTTCTCTTCTCAAGCCCATAAAGATCTACACAGCCCACTACCCACTAAGCTAAACCCTTTCCTAGCCACCGCTATTACCTAGAGTATTTAATAGCAGCAACCCTAAATTTTAGGATGAGTGTCCCATCGTCTGTTCCACCCTGCCGCCACTCCGCAACCAACCACGCCTCCCACCACAACCTATCCATCCACCTGGACTCTTCCTCCTCCGGATCGACCCAGATCTCAGCAGCCAATGCTCTTCCTCTGCCCGGCCAACCATCGCCTGAGCTTCCCCGCAGCCGCATCCTCACGCGAGAGAAGCCCGAATGTCACAGCCACCTTTGATCCCAAGCATTAGGAACCCCACGACCTGGACCCCCTGCCTCGCATGCTCGCAGCGACCGAGGAGAGGAGGTCCTCGAGTGCCCACACCCCTCCTCTGCTTCCTAACTCGTTGGATTGGTTGCATCAAAAATAGGGATCCTCCATGTCCGCGAGCTCTGTCGCGCTGCCGCTCCTGCTCCGTACCGGCGAGGATCCCCTGGGTCCCGGGACCATCATGCCTCCCTAACATCCCAAGCTGGCCGGCGGCCTGCCTCTTCCCGTTGGTGCCAAGCCAAGGGGATGCCCAGGTCATGTCTTCGTCCCTCTCTGCCTTCTCTATCTTTTCCCCCTCAAGCTCTTCCCCAGCGAACCCTCCTTCCATCTCCTTCTCTCTCAGTTTTGCTCTCTCTCCCTGTTTCCACAGCACGAAGGAGATGGCTATGGTGCTGCCCTAATGAAGCTTCTCCACCGGTCACCTTTGGCCCGCCTCCGGCCAAATCCGGCAGCCACGGCATCCTCGGCGAAGGACCGGCGTCGCCCCGCCCGTTTTTGACCTGCCAATTATGTTGCTCCGGCCACCTGCAACCTCCGGGCGCCTCTGCTTCGTTCTGTTGGGGAACGTTGCATGGGAAACAAAAAATTTCCTACACACACGCAAGATCTATCCATGGTGATGAGCATCTACGAGAGGGAGAGTGGATCTACATACCCTTGTAGATCGCTAAGCGGGAAGCGTTAAGAAACGCGGTTGCTGTAGTCGAACATCTTCGCGATCCAAATCACCGAGCGTCCCACGATCACATCACGATCCGTCCCGCGATCCAATCACGATCCGTCCCGCGAACTCATCACGATTCGTCCCGCGATCTCATCATGATCCATCCCGCGATCTCATCACGATCCATCCCGTGAACTCATCACGATCCGTCCCGCGAACTCATCACGAACCGTCTCGCGATCTTGATCACGGTCCTTCCGATCTAGCACCGAACGGACGACACCTCCGCGTTCAGCACACGTGCAGCTTGAGGACGATATCCACCGTCTTGATCCAGCAAGAGGAAGTGGAGAGGAAGAAGAGTTCACCGGCAGCGAGACGACGCTCCAGCGATGGTGGTGGAGCAATTCTAGCAGGGCTTCGCCTAAGCACTGCGGAAATCCGATCTAGAGGAGCACCGGTGGAACGGGTAGCACGTGGCCGTCAAATCTAGTGCAAAACACCCAATACCACCAGTATATATAAGAGGGAGGGAGGAGGAGGGCTGGCGCCAAGGCTTCCCTTGCGCAAGGAGGATTGGAGGAATCCTCCTCCAATCCTAGTAGGATTAGGATTCCTCCGTTCCTACTTGGATTTTATTTCCACCTTGGCTTTTTTTCTCTCTTTCTCAAGTCCAGACACATGGGCCTCTTAGAGGACTTCCATCAGCCCACTAAGGGCTGGTTTACACCCTCCCACAGCAAATGTAGCCTCTTGGGTCGAAATACCTCTCCCGATGGTCCCCCGGTACACTACCGGCACTCCCTGTACACTACCGATGAGCCCAAAACTTTTCCGGCGACCAAAATAGGACTTATTATATATAAATATTTACCTACGGACCATTCCGGAGCTCCTCGTCACATCCGGGATCTCATCTGGGACTCCGAACAACCTTCGGTCACCACCATACATAACTCTATACTACCGAAACGTCACCGAACCTTAAGTGTGCAGACCCTGCGGGTTCGAGAACTATGTAGACATGACCGAGACACCTCTACGGTCAATAACCAATGGCGGGACCTGAATGTCCACATTGGTTCCTACATATTCTACAAAGATCTTTATCGGTCGAACCTCTATATCAAGGATCCAGTTAATCCCGTATGATGTTCCCTTTGTTCTTCGGTATGTTACTTGCCCGAGATTCGATCGTCCGTATCTCCATACCTAATTCAACCTCGTTACCTGCAAGTCTATTTACTTGTTCCGTAATACAAGATCCCGTGACTAACACTTAGTCACATTGCTTGCAAGGCTTGTTGTGATGTTGTATTACCGAGTGGGCCCTGAGATACCTCTCCGTCACACAGAGTAACAAATCCCAGTCTTGATCTATGCCAACTCAACGGACACCCTCGGAGATACCTGTAGAGCACCTTTATAGTCACCCAGTTACGTTGCGGCGTTTGATACACACAAGGTACTCCTCCGATGTCAGTGAGTTGCATGATCTCATGGTCATAGCAACACATACTTTGACATGCAGAAAAGAGTAGCAATAAACTGACACGGTCATATGCTACGTTTGTAGTTTGAGTCTTGTCCATCACATTATTCTCCTAATGATGAGATCCCGTTATCAAATGACATCTCATGTCAATGGCTAGGAAACCCTAACCATCTTTGATGAACGAACTAGTCTATTAGAGGCATACTAGGGACATGGTTTTGTCTATGTATCCACAGATGCATCTAAGTCTCCGATCAATACAATTATAGCATGGATAATAATCGATTATCATGAACAAGGAAATATGATAACAACTATTTTTTCATTGCCTCTAGGGCATATTTCCAATAGTCTCCCACTTGCACTAGAGTCAATAATCTAGTTCACATCACCATGTGATTTGCATTGTTATGAATCTAACACCCAATGAGTTCTGGGGCTCGATCATGCTTTGCATGTGAGAGAGGTATTATAGTTAACGGGTCTGCGACATTTAGATCCGTGTGTACTTTGCAAATTTCTATGTCAAACCGTAAACACTACTACCACACTCCACTTGGTACTATTCCAAATGGCTGCTCCACTATACGTATCCAGATTGCTACTACGAGTCATCCGAATTGGTGTTAAAGCTTGCATCGACGTGACTCTTTACGACGAACTCTTTATCATCTCCATAATCGAGAAACATCTCCTTAGTTTTTAGTTACTAAGGATAATCTTGACCGCCATCTAGTGATCCATTCTCGGATCACTTTTGTACCCCTTGACGGACTCATGGCAAGGCACACACAGGTGCGGTACACAGCATGGCATACTATACAGAGCCTATGGCTAAGGCATAGGGGACGACATTTGTCCTTTCTCTTTCTTCTGTCATGGTCGAGCTTTGAGTCTCACTCAACTTCACACCTTACAAAGCAGACGAGAACACTTCTCTCTGACTAATCCATTTTGAACTCTTTCAAAATCTTGTCAAGGTATGTACTCATTGAAAGTCTTATCAAACATCTTGATCTATCTTTATAGATTTTGACGCTCAACAATTAGGTAGCTTTATATAGGTGTTCCTTTGAAAAACTCTTTTCAAACAACCGTTTATGGTCTCCAGAAATTCTACATCATTTTCGAATAGCAATATGTCATCCACATATACTTATCAGAAACTCTATAGTGCTCCCACTCACTTTATTGGAAATACAAGTTTCTCGTAAACTTTGTATAGACTCAAAAACTTTGATCACCTCATCAAAGTTCATATTCCAACTCCGAGATGCTTGCTTCAGTTCATAGAAGAATCACTGAAGCTTGCACACCTTTTAGCATCCTTAGGACTGACAAAACCTTCTGGTTGTATCCACGGTGTCAGCCAGCCGCGTCGTCGCATCTGTAGCCGCGTCCCCAGCCATGGCAACAGAGCTGCTCCGTTTCGTTCTTCAGTTTCATCAGATTCACGCCATGGTATGATTAATATAGCACAAGTCCCTTGTTTTATTAATATGGCATCGTAGCCCAGCTGGTTGTGGCATTGATGTGCAACCAAGAGATCCAAGGTTCGAGTACCCTCGGATGCATATTTTTCTTGCATTTTGTCTTGCCGCGCATCAGCTTTGGCATGTGTTTAATATGTACTTTAGTCTCAAATGTTTGTCACAAGCACATGTCCAGCCTAGCTGGCTAGCGCAGGCACATAACAACTAGGAGGTCCTGGGTTCAAACCACGTTTGGCTCTATTTTATTTCTTTTGAATTGTCATGCATTTGAGATGCCTATAACTAAATAACCGTTGATCGAATGAAAATGATTTATATATAAAATTTGACTAAAATTTCGTGTAGATTCATAATAACCAACTTTCATTCATGTTAAAAATATTTAACTTGCTATTTTCATATAATTTGCATAAATACCATGTAAAATGAATTGTTTAATAACTTTTAAACCATAGCTTCGATGCAAATGTTTTATATATGTAACTTGACTAGAAAAACCTGTAGAACCTCATGCCACAATTTATTTCCATGTTTAATAAATATAAAATGGTGTTAGGACAGATCTGGACCAAATTCATATTATGCTTATGGGGATGTTTCGGAAATGCTATATGTTGCTTCCGGCCCCATTTAAAATGCCTAGATGATTTAATTTGTTATTGCTTCACCTCTTGACATGTTTAACAACATTTAATGTTGCCGGGTAAATAAACGACACTCAACTAAATATTTGATCGTGGAGTTTCGTCAATATGCAACTCATTGCATATCGAGCTTCACTTAATGTGTAGTATTTGATTGACGTGATTTGCCATGTCGTGCCTTGCATAACTAAACTTGACATGCATCATATCGATTTGTGCATCATGTCATGCATATGTTGTGGTGTATCTTGTGTTGATTGTTTGTTTCGGATTATTCCTTTTCGATAGAGTTCCGAAAGCGTTCGGTGTGTGAGGATTCGTTCGACTACGTTGGCTCGTCTTCTTCACGGAATCGTTCTTCTTCCAAGCGGGATCTCAGGCAAGATGACACATTTCCTTGGATACCAGTACTATCATTGTCATGCTAGTTGTCTCGTTTTTCTATCGCTGTGTCACGCTACCTACCATTTGTTTGTCAAGCCTCCCAACATTGCCATGATAAGCCTCTAACCCCTCTAAATCCCAGCAAACCATTGTTTGGCTATGTTACCGCTTGCTCAGCCCTTCTTATAGCGTTTCTAGCTGCAGGTGCAATTGCTTCCATGTGTCAACATGGACATTCTTTTGTTATCACAATATGGTTGCTATTTAATTTAATGCACATATACACTTGGTAAAGGGTGGAGGGCTTGGCCTTTTGCTCGGTGTTTTGTTCCACTCTTGCCGCCCCTAGTTACTTGTGAACCGGTGTTATGTTCCATAATTGAGCGCTCCTAACATGCTCGGGGATTGTTATGGGGACCCCCTTTATTTTAGTTTTGGGATAAAACTTGTTTGGCAAGGCCCAACATTGGTACTAAATTTGCCTAATAACTAATAAAATTGCATAGGGACCCGCCGGCACCCGCGGATCTTAATCAACAACCAGGGCCAGTGCTCCTCATGAGTGTTGGTCCAAATTAGAGCACCGTGTGGGGCCAACCCGGGGCAACTCGGGAGATGTCTATCAGGCCACCGTACGCTTCGCTTATCTCTCGTGTCCTAAGAACGAGATACACGGCTCCTATCGGGTTCTTCGACACGTCGGGTGGCCTTGCTGGATTTGTTTTACCTTTCTCGAACGTCTTGAGTGAGGAACTCTAATCTTCTTCGGGCTATCTCGAGGTGTCGGATTTCCTATGGAATTGCCTAGGAAGAGCACGAGATCCGTGGTCGAGGTTATTCCTGCTGCGTGTGGTTAATTTGTGATGTATGAGTTGGAGAACCCCTGTAGGGTCAAATCTTTTCGAAAGTCGTGCCCGTGGTTATGTGGCAAACTTGGAAACTTTGTTTAACACCCGGTCATAGTAAACTTGAAGTAAACTCAAATAAAATACACCAACTGTGTGCGTAACCGTGACTGTCTCTCTCGCGAGTCCTTATCCGAGAGAGAACATAGTGGGGTTATGTTTGACGTAACTAGGTGTTCAGGATCAGTTAGTGATCATTACTAGTTCACGTCCGTTATGCGTAGACCACCATACTTTACTTTCTGTATTCGTAAGTTAGCCACTCAAATAAATGCTTAGTTGCTTGCTGCAGCCTCACCACTTAACCATACCTCACCCATTAAGCTTTAATAGTCTTGATAGCCTTGGAAATGAGATTGCTGAGTCCTTGTGGCTCACAGATTACTACAACAACAGTTGCAGGTACTGGTAATGCAATGAACTGACGTGATAGCGATGCTTGTTTTGATTTGGAGTTCTTCTTCTTCATCATTAATCTAGGATGGGTTCCAGGCGGCAGCCTGGGATAGCAAGGATTGATGTCATTTTGTCGTTTGTTTTCGTCCATAGTCGGACCCTGCTCTTATGTATGATGTTTGAGTATGTTGTTGTATTGATGTGATCTTGATATAGCTTGTGGCGAGTGTAAGCCAATTCCATATACTCATCTCTTCTATAGATATACTTGTAATGAATCCATTCTTGCAACACAAGGAGATGCTCTTCTATCCCTGTCAAGGCCCTCGTGCCAAAATAAGGATAGGACCGCATCTTGGGCGTGACAAGTTGGTATCAGAGCCTGTACCAACCTAGGATCCCCCTTGATTGATCGAACTTGGCCGAGTCGAGTCTAGTGAAAAACTATTCTGAGTCTAGTTATATCGGAGAGTAGGTTTCTTTTTACTCCTCTTCTATACTCTCGTGAGGTATTCGATTTAAGAATTTTGATTCTACTCCTCTTCTCGCTCAAAAAAATTTTTAGGATCACGCGGGTATTTTGGAAACTATATGATACTGATGTGACGGAGTTTTGTCTTGGTGCCTCCTGTCTGACTTGATTTCTTCCGGGGAGTTGAGCTCCAGGGAATTCTTGGCACATCGTTATCATTCAGCTTCCTTAGTATCTCTGGACGGAGGGTGTTCGGAATTGCTTCAATACTTGTCATGGTGAGATAAGGTCGGAGTCACCCAGTATTGGGGAGGCGTCCGGGGTAAAACCATGGTTAGTATCGTTGTGCTTTTGAGGATCTGAGTTAGATGGACTTGTGAAAGCCTCTGGTTATGTGTTGAAGGATGGATACAGTTGGGGTGTAGGTTTGTTAGTTGTGTGAGATATTTCCTCCTTGTATCCCCAACACCGAATTGCATAACCAAAAAGTTTTCGGAAGTTCTTAGGTGGGAATTCAAGTAGTTACCTAGGCTATCTTCCAACAAATGATGATGTGAGGTTGGGGTTCGACATCTAGTGGATTCATTTGTTCACGGTCTTTCTTATAGAGGGCAGTCTCGATTTATGCTTCGTCAATCCTTGTAGTTCGCTACGCCTAGGGAGCATATTCGAGCGTCATTTCAATATGACAATCCAATGTACGATCGAGCCCGTGCGAACCTTACCACGAAAATATTGCGCGAAATCTCTATTATGAATTTGTTCTGGCTTGTTTCGTAAGACCCATCCTTTGTTTTGTTTTGTATATGGTAATTCTTGGTGCTTTGGTGTCAACTGATGATCTCGTATATTTTGAAGGAGTGTTCTCATATTTCTATGGGAATGATAATTCTTTTGCTCAACCGGAGTTGTCATATCAATTCTTTTTATCCGGTGTGCTTCTCTTCAAGATAATTCTATCATCCTCAATATTTGCAAGATCAATCCTCAGATTTCGTTCCAGAGTTTGTCTCATTTGTTCCAAGTTTTTCTTTGTTTTTCCCCACCCTACCTCCCTTCTTCTTTAGTGATTAAATTCTCATCCAAGTTCCTTTTCTGTTCATGCGATGCTTCCGCTATCTTTTCTCTCGTACTGTTTCCGATGATTCCTTGTGAAGATTCTCAGTAGTTTCAATTTCAAGATCTATCCTCAAATTCTTGATCTTGTTGTTATTCTTCTCCGGTGGTTTCAATTCTAGATCTCGATGTTCATCACATCTTTTTCATTCATTAAATGCTTTTGGTGTTCGAATTCTCATCAAGCCTCTCTTGTTTATTCGTCTCTCTCTGTTCTATACGGAGTGCTGAAGATATCTCAAAAGTTTCGTGTTTCCATTCAATAATCCTTTCAAATTATTTCAAGGCTCTCAGATCATCAAGTTCTTAATTTGTACCGGTGCAATCTCTCTTTCTAAGCAATTGTTTCAACGGTGATCTCTTTGAGTGGGCCCATAACCCACACGTGTTTTCCCCAGGATCTTACCTGGCTCTTCTAAGCTTTCCAGAGATGTCCTCAAGTTCTCTTTAAATATGACGTAAGAATGAATTTCATCAGTCATATGCCTTCTCGAAGATCGCTTCTAAATCATTTTCATTCTTGGCTCAACCTCTCTTATTCATTGTTCCGGAGTGCCTCATCAATTCATGGTGTTGCTCCTCGTCATTATTCTCGGTATTGAAGAGCGAAGGAGAGTTTCTCTTAATCTTTGATCATTCTCTTAAAGATTCATGGTTTCATCTGGTTGCTATCATCTCAAGTTGTTTCCATTCATGAGAAATTTCTCCCATATCTATCCGGTGCATTCAGAGTTGTTTTCATTTCTCGATCCTCCCGAAGGCCATCATTTCAGAAGATTTCTTTGTTCTCAGCTTTCAGCTTTCGTTCTCAAATTGTTCTCAATTGTTGTTCCTTCGTTCGTATCTCAATTATTCCAATGCCTTTTTCAGTTCCTATTAGGAAAATCTTGATCTCTTCATTCTCATGTGTCCTCTTTAGTTTCTAATTCTTTCTGGTGTATCGTTCAAGACCTCTTCAAGTTTGTGCTCTATCTATCTTTCCTATCTCTTCCAAAAGGATAAGTGGTATGCCAAATCCATTGTTGTCATCAATTTAACTTGATGAAGGATAAGCATAACATAAATCTTATTCTTGTTTCATCAAGTGATTTCAATCCCTCTTCCGGAGTTGTGCTTGATATCATTCTGGGTTTCAAGTGTTCTCATATTTCCTTTTCTAGAGGTCCTAGTTTTCTCAAGTATCTTGTCGCTAAGCTTCATCTAATTCATAGCAAGGCCTCTTTTAATCTTGTTCATTTTGCAACCTTCAATTCTTGTCTATCTTCCTTTCATCCCGATGTTCTCCAAGAGGTCCTCATGGTGGTTTGCTAAGGATGTAATTCTTTCTTGAAGTATTCATCAAGATTCTTGTTGGAGGTGCTCAACTGTTATTATCTTGCATTTCTAAGTTCAATTCCTTCTATATGGTCATTTGAGATGGTGTTATTAAATTCTTGGTTATAAGGAGTCTCGAAGGAAAATTGTCAAGAATATAATAAGTAAACCCATCTTGTTTGATCGGAGTTATCTTGGGTTGGATTTCACCTAAAGTATTTCCTAAGGAGTATTGCTATCATGGTGTCATCAATGATCCAAACTTTCTTCTCCTCTTCTTGATGAAAGAAGTTTTCCATCTCTTGTTGCTCTCAAGCAATCAATTGTTTCTGTTGTGGCAGGTTGTCACCTCGCAATTTTGAGTTGTTTTTCCATAAGCCTATAACAAGCTATTCTTTTCATTGTTGATTCTTCATCAACTCCTTTCAACCTATGCTTTTAAATTCATTTGTGTTGCAAGTTGTCATTTTCTTATCTGTTCTTTTCCTTCCATCTATCCAATTTCTATTCTTTTGTTCGGAGGCATTGTGGTGTTGCTCTCTATGAACCATCATCTTGTTTTGATTAAGATCATGTTCTTTCCTTGCTTGTCCATTAACCAGAGTGCTGTGAAATATTTTCATGATCCTTCCATCTTATGAAGTTTTGATTCTAATCCAACCGAAGTTTGGTGTCTATCTTTCAATTTCTTTCCATCATATCAAGTTTTGTCTCTCCTTCCTACCGAAGAGGTGCCGAAATTTCTTGTGAATTCTTGCTTGTTCCTCATATCATTCTTCATCTCGTTGAAACTTTCATGTTTCATTGGTTTCACTCATTTGTCTCTGAAGCAACTAAGTTTTACCTCTTGCTCTTTCTCTTCCCCTTCTCATTCTAGATCTCGGGACGAGATCCTCGTGTAGTGGAGGAGAGTTGTAACAGCCCGGGACCGATGCTCCAGAAGATTCCCCTCTTTTTCCATTCTTGTCATGTGATTCGTCTGGTTGTTGCATTGATCATTGCATCATTCACATCATCTGCATAGCATCGTCACTCGTTTTCGAAAACTTGCATCCATGAGTAGCTGCCGGTTCTCTTCGTTCGTGTTGCTGAACGTTTCGAAACCAACCACACACGCACACGCCTACGGCATCGATAAAATATTATTTTTAAAATGCATTTAAAATATTCTCGGATCGGGTCGAAAGTTAGCGTGCGGTCTTGTTTTATTGTTGGTAGACCGCCTGCCAAATTTCGCCGCAATCGAAGGCCGTTTGATACCCGAGCGGTCAACCGTAGTAGTGAGGTCATGTCGCTCTTATCGTTCTCTTCTCAAACCCATAAAGATCTACACAGCCCACTACCCACTAACCTATACCCTCTCCCAACCACCGGCTATTACCTGGAGTATTTAATAGCAGCAACCCTAAATTTTAGGATGAGTGTCCCATCGTGTGCTCCACCCTGCCGCCACTCCGCAACCAACCACGCCTCCCACCATAACCTATCCATCCACCTGGCCTCTTCCTCCTCGGGGTCGACCCAGATCTCGGCAGCCAACGCTCGTCCTCCGCCCGGCCAACCATCGCCTGAGTTCCCCGCAGCCGCATCCTCGCGCGAGAGAAGCCCGAATGTCACATCCACCTTTGATCCCGAGTATTAGGAACCCCACAACCTGGACCCCCTGCCTCGCATGCTAGCAGCGACGCTCTCCTCGAGTGCCCGCGCCCCTCCTCTGCTTCCTACCTCGTCGGATTGGTTGCATCAAAAACAGGGATCCGCCATGTCCGCGAGCTATGCCGCGCCGCCGCTCCTGCTCCGTTCCGGCGAGGATCCCCTGGGTCCCGCGACCACCGTGCCTCCCCAACATCCCGAGCTGGCCGGCGGCCTGCGTCTTCCCGTTGGTGCCGAGCCGACGGGATGCCCAGGTCATGTCTTCGTCCCTCCCTGCCTTCTCTATCTTTTCCTCCTCAAGCTCCTCCCCAGCGAACCCTCCTTCCATCTCCTTCTCTCTCAGTTTTGCTCTCTCTCTCTCTGTTTCTGCAGCACGAAGGAGATGGCTATGGCGCTGCCCTAATGAAGCTTCTCCGCCGGTCACCTTTGGCCCGCCTCCGGCCAAATCTGGCAGCCACGGCATCCTCGGCGAAGGACCAGCATCGCCCCGCCCGGTTTTGACCTGCCAATCCTGTTGCTCCGGTCACCTGCAACCTCCGGGCGCCTCTCCTTCGTTCGTAACAGCCCATGGAGCTCAAAGCTCCGCCGCCGTAGGCCTCTTCATGGCGCCTCCACCTCAACTCCGGTGGGATCCGGCTACCTGAGGCTTCCTCCGCCCCATCTCGACCTCGCCGGGCTCCTCTGCCTACCCACGGTGTCAGCCAGCCGCGTCGTCGCATCTGTAGCCGCGTCCCCAGCCATGGCAACAGAGCTGCTCCGTTTCGTTCTTCAGATTCGCGAAGTTGTATGGTTCATCTAGCGCAAGTCCCTTGTTTTATCAATATGGCCTCGTAGGCCAGCTAGTTGTGGCGTTGCTGTGCAACCATGAGATCTAGGATTCGAGTACCCTCGGATTCAATTTTTTCATGCATTTTGTCTCTGCAGCGCATCAGCTTTGGCATATGTCTAATATGCATTTTAGTCTCAAATTTTTGTCATAAGCACATGTCTAGCCTAGCTGGCTAGCGCAGGCACGCATCAAACAGGAGGTACTGGGTTCAAACCATGTTGTCTCCATTTTTGGGTCTATTTTATTTCTTTTGCATAATTGTCATGCATTTGAGATGCCTATAACTAAATAACCGTTGATCGGATGAAAATGATTTATATATGAAACTTGACTAAAATTTCGTGTAGATTCATAATAACCTACTTTCATTCATGTTAAAAATATTTAACTTGCTGTTTTCATATAATTTGCATAAATGCCATGTAAAATGAATTGTTTAATAAATTTTAAACCGTAGATTCGATGCAAATGTTTTGGCTCTATTTTATTTCTTTTGCATAAT
This sequence comes from Hordeum marinum, assembly GCA_022496015.1. Lineage (NCBI taxonomy): Eukaryota > Viridiplantae > Streptophyta > Magnoliopsida > Poales > Poaceae > Hordeum > Hordeum marinum. Next base: position 235,819,041 of record CM039673.1, read on the forward strand.
TGTGATGCATTTGAGATGCCTATAACTAAATAACCATTGATCGGATGAAAATGATTTATATATGAAACTTGACTAAAATTTCATGTAGATTCATAATAACCTACTTTCATTCATGTTAAAAATATTTAACTTGCTGTTTTCATATAATTTGCATAAATGCCATGTAAAATGAATTGTTTAATAAATTTTAAACCGTAGATTCGATGCAAATGTTTTGGCTCTATTTTATTTCTTTTGCATAATTGTGATGCATTTGAGATGCCTATAACTAAATAACCATTGATCGGATGAAAATGATTTATATATGAAACTTGACTAAAATTTCATGTAGATTCATAATAACCTACTTTCATTCATGTTAAAAATATTTAACTTGCTGTTTTCATATAATTTGCATAAATGCCATGTAAAATGAATTGTTTAATAAATTTTAAACCGTAGCTTTGATGCAAATGTTTTATATATGTAACTTGACTAGAAAACGTGTAGAATCTCATGCCACACTTTATTTCCATGTTTAATAAATATAAAATGGTGTTAGGACAGATCTGGATCAAATTCATATTATGCTTATGTTACTTTCGGCCCCATTTAAAATGCCTAGATGATGTAGTTTGTTATTGCTTCATCTCTTGCCATGTTTAACAACATTTAATGTTGCCGAGTAAATAAATGAGACTCAACTAAATATTTGATCATGGAGTTTCATCAATATGCAACTCGATGCATATCGAGCTTCACTTAATGTGTAGTATTTGATTGATGTGATTTGCCTTGTCGTGCCATGCATAATTAAACTTGACATGTATCATATCGATTTGTGCATCACGTCATGCATATGTTGTGGTGGATCTTGTGTTGATTGTTTGTTTTGGATTATTCCTTCTCGATAGAGTTCCGAAAGCGTTCGGTGTGTGAGGATTCGTTCGACTACGTTGGCTCGTCTTCTTCATGGAATCGTTCTTCTTCCAAGCGGGATCTCAGGCAAGATGACACATTTCCCTGGATACCACTACTATCATTGCCATACTAGTTGTCTCGTTTTTCTGTCACTGTGTTATGCTACCTCTCACTTGTTTATCAAGCCTCCCAATATTGCCATGATAAGCCTCTAACCCCTCAAAATCCCAGCAAACCATTGTTTGGCTATGTTACCGCTTGCTCAGCCCTTCTTATAGCGTTTCTAGCTGTAGGTGCAATTGCTTCCATGTGTCAACATGGACATTCTTTTGTTATCACAATATGATTGCTATTTAATTTAATGCACATATACACTTGGTAAAGGGTGGAGGGCTTGGCCTTTTGCTCGGTGTTTTGTTCCACTCTTGTCGCCCCTAGTTACTTATGAACCGGTGTTATGTTCCATAATTGAGCGCTCCTAACATGTTTGGGGTTGTTATGGGGACCCCCTTGATTTTCGTTTTGGGATAAAACTTGTTTGGAAAGACCCAACATTGGTACTACATTTGCCTAATAACTAATAAAATTTCATAGGGACCCGCCGGCATCCGCGGATCTTAATCAACAACCAGGGCCAGTGCTCATGAGTGTTGGTCCAAACTAGAGCACCGTGCGGGGCCAACCCTGGGCAATTTGGGAGATGTCTATTAGACCACCGTACGATTCTCTTATCCGTCGTGTCCTGAAAATGAGATACGCGGCTCCTATCGGGTTCGTCGACACGTCGGGCGGCCTTGCTGGATTTATTTTACCTTTCTCGAACGTCTTGAGTGAGGAACTCTGATCTTCTTAGGGCTATCTCGAGGTGTCGGATTTCCTATGGGATTGCCTAGGAAGATCACGAGATCCGTGGTCGAGGTTATTCCCCCTGCGTGTGGTTAATTTGTGATGGATGAGCTGGAGCATCATTGCAGGGTTAAATCTTTCGAAAAGTCGCGCCTGCGGTTATGTGGCAAACTTGGAAACTTTGTTTAACACCCGGTCGTAGTAAACTTCAAGTAGACTCAAATAAAATACACCAACTATGTGCGTAACCGTGACTGTCTCTCTCGTGAGTCCTTATCCGACAGAGAACATAGTGGGGTTATGTTTGACATAAGTAGGTGTTCAGGATCAGTTAGTGATCATTACTAGTTCACGTCCGTTATGCGTAGACCACCATAATTTACTTTCTGTATTCGTAAGTTGGCCACTCAAATAAATGCTTAGTCGCTTGGTTCAGCCTCACCACTTAACCATATCTCACCCATTAATCTTTAATAGTCTTGATACCCTTGGAAATGAGATTGCTGAGTTCTTGTGGCTCACAGATTACTACAACAATAGTTGTAGGTACAGGTAATGCGATGAACTGACGTGAGAGCGATGCTTGTTTTGATTTGGAGTTCTTCTTCATCAATCTAGGATGGGTTCCAGGCGGCAGCCTGGGATAGCAAGGATGGATGTCATTTTGTCGTTTGTTTTCGTCCGTAGTCGGACCCTGCTCTTATGTATGATGTTTGAGTATGTTGTTGTATTGATGTGATCTTGATATAGCTTGTGGCGAGTGTAAGCCAATTTCATATACTCATTTCTTATGTACATATACTTGTAATGATATCTATTCTTGCAACACGATGAGATGCTCTTATATCCCTGTCGAGGCCCTCGTGCCAAAATAAGGATAGGACCGCATCTTGGGCGTGACAGCCTCAGCCTGGGCCGGCTCGGCTCCGGTATTGTGGCCTGAGAGGGCACAATACCCCTTTTCTTTTTCTTTTTCTATTTAAACTTCCAAAAATTCCACAGATTTGTATATTCATCTAAATCCAAATATTCTTCCACCTTAAATCTTGAAATAATCCATAGAATTTACTAGTGCCATTTGTAAAAATGTTTGAAAATATTTTATATGCTATTTTATTTTAAAACCTGTATTTAGGCATCTTTTTGCCTCAGTTAATTAATTTCCAAAATATTTTTCACAACGAAACCCTAGGAGAATATTTTTAGTATGACATTTAGTATTTATCAGAATAGGTTAGCATTTTAAATAGTGGCTTGTGTGCTCTGTTTTTGTGTGATGCTTATTTTCATGGCTTTTATTCGCGACGATACATTTCGTGGTTGACGGGGAAGTTGGACCCGAAGACTTCGAAGACCCCGAAGACTTTGTTGAGCCGGGCAAGCAGCCCTTTGACCATGTCAAGAAACAATTTTCATTGCATGACATATAACACTTTACTTTTGTCATTTTTTATCATGTGGAGTAGTGACCCCTCCGGTGGGTTGCTTCCAAAACTTTTTCCATTGACACTTGCATCGTGCATGACCCTACCACCTTATGAGGGTTGTGCGGGTGGGAGTAGATAGGATGCTAGTACATGCTACGCAAATGGTTCGAGTTTATGCATGGTGATGGAAACAAAAGAAATGATTTCAAAGACTTTTTGAAAACCCCGTCGGGTGCCCCTAATGCCCGAGGGAGATGATGAGGAGATGGGTGACCACTTGAGAAAGAAGTGGTGTGTCGGAGCAAGTTGATAGTGTGTTTTCGAAAACATAATAGATTTAAGATTTGTCGACCCTCCCAACCTTACATGCGCAACCACGATACCCCTTATGGGACGGGGCTTTGTTGATTACCTTGGTGGGTACTGGCAAGGAGCTTGCATTACTAGTGGCAGGAGTGGCGTGGTCACTCTCGATACGGGGTCGTACCGGTATGTACGATCATGCGCTGTCTATACAGGCACCGGGCACACCGTTGGTCCCCTCATGGATGGTACAATCTGGACCGAGGCTCTTGTGATGTACATCGTGAGGGCTGGGTACCAATCGAGTGGACTCTTTGTTTAGTCTCGCTAGGGGAAAGGCATTGTTCAGGTGCTTACCTCGGGTACGCTATATACCGCGAGTCGTTGATGACATGGAAGTTCCCCTAGTCTTGTGGGTAAAGTATGCAACCTCTGATGAGTGTAAAACTATTCGAATAGCCGTGTCCATGGTCAAGGACAGTTGGGTGGAGCTGCTTAGACAATGTCTGGATGTTTTCATGAAACTTGGTGTGAGTATGGATGTGACGGTGACAAAGAGGTCACATGAGCTAAGTCCAATGACTTAGCATGGGAATTGAACGAAGCCTGATGACTTAGTATCATGAATGAACATGAGGTGTTCAACCCCAACTTATGATGATATTTGTAACTTGTTCATACGGATATGTGCTAATTGTTGATGCATGCTTAGTAGTTACTTGATCATGTCATTTGCATTCAAAAATAGTTTTCCGCAAGTTACCTACTTAGTGCTACATCATGCATCATTGTTACCTTGTTTCACAACTTGGGTTGCTTGCGAGTACATTCAAAGTACTCATTGGCTTGCCACTGGTTATTTAATTGGCCAGGCATGGAAGAACAAGAGTACGTCGAAGAGTTCGTTGGTGACGAACATGCAAACTAGGATGGTTCCCAGTCAGAATGCCTGTAGGTTATAGCAGATGTCATGGGTTCACGCTTTCGATCAAGATTTCCACTGCTTGTTCTATTTAAGTGTTTGGCCCGTGTGGCCCTATCTATGTAAGACTAGACCTTCGTGGTATTTATTTGTGTAAGATGCTAAGTGTGCATGTGAGACTCTTGTTGTTCAGTTTCTGTGTGTTTAGTGAGCATTGATCTCTAGGATCATTGTGCATGAGCATTCGGTGATCACGACTTATGAGTCGGGGTCACCACGGAGCTGGTATCAGAGTCATCCTGACTGTAGGAAGCCCTTAGTTAGCATGGATGTTAGTCAGGATAAAACCATTTTCAAAACTACACCTAGCACCTATACTTAGGGAATTCTGCACTATTTACCTCTTCTATTCTCCACACAATACTTTGCTGACTCTCCTCCTTTCAAACTTTTGTAGATGGTCGTCGTACCTGAAGCCTTCCTGACATCGGGCTTTCCCTTACTCCTTGGAGATAGCCTGGAGAAGTGCTAGTTTTGCCAACCACCCATTTTCCTCTACCACGAGCACTGGGTCGATGCCGTCACGAAGGAGTACCACGTAGATGTGGTTGTGAAGGCAAACGACTCTCCGACCAGTTGGTTCTTTGAAGGACCACGGATGGAAACCATGATACTTGCAGTCGAGATAGCTGCACGCAAGGCACTTCTACACCTTCGAGACATCATTCTAGAGATGGCTGACGAGTCGGCTACTCGCTACCTTCCCTTCCGGAAGGATGATTTTGGCAAAAGTTGGACGCTGATTCCGACCAAGGAGGATGGCACACCACTCAGGTTCTAGACCTACTTCAGCCTCTCCGCCGATAGTCTGGTCCATGACCTGATGAAAGAGTCCGTGAAGCTCCGCGAGGAACTTCACCACACCTTAGTGCTACTTAGGCAAGCCAAGACGAAGCCAGACAAGATCAAGAAGGATGAAGCCCCCGAGGGATGACCAGCTATCGCTTATCGAGGAGGAGTACCCCCAGCTAGTGATGCACACACACGTCGTCATCACATGAGTGCGAAGGAGTATCGTGACCTCTTCACTAATCCGGCAGTGAAGCGTCGTCCGGATGGACCTCCTCGTTCCCCGACCCCTTCGACCAGTAATGATGCCTGTTCGGATGACGAATAGGAGGAAGACCCAAAGGAGCATGACTACGAGACCGAGCACTCCACCACCTGAGTCGGAGAACCTCTTGGGTAGGATTAGTCATGTATCCCTCATGCGAAGTCGAGTCCGTGTAATGGTTCATATGAAACCGTGTGTGCTTGTTGCTTGTTTTGTTGTTTATATTCCGATGCAAGTCTTGCTTTTTCCTTAGGCAACATGTAAGCTACTCCATCGTCTATCTTAATATATGTTGGTCTTTCGACCTTTGTTTTACCACATTGCACTTGACCAACCCCCTTAGGTGTGCTTTTCCACTATTGCTTTTCCTCTCGTCTATCCTTGTTGTTTCACTTGGCTGCTCCAAACAGGATGGTGACTGCTACCAGCAATAGCTCCTTCACCAACCATGAAGCCGGCAACTCAAGCCAGCAACAGGCAGGCAGCCCCAGCCAAGCCAACCTATCAGCCGCAATAGGCTAGACCTCCTGCGCCTCGTCCGAGCTACCAACCTCAGCAGTATGCCTATCCCAGGCCAGCTTACAACAACAACCCCAATAACAACAACGGTGGCAGAAACTACAACAACAACCCTGGACAAGTTGCTTGCTTTGGATGTGGTCAGCCAGGACACATCTCTAGGCTGTGTCCCAACAAGAAGCCAAATGCACCGCGCCCCAATGTGCCCGCTCAAGGTCAAGGCCATGGAGCACCCCCAAGGAACCCTGCTCCCCGCAACCAGCCCAACAATGGCACGGGTCGTGTGAATCACGTCACCGCAGAGGAAGCCCAGGAAGACCCGGACGTCATACTGGGTACGTTCCTCGTCAACTCAACCCCTACAACAATATTGTTTGATTGTGGAGCTTCGCATTCATTTGTCACCCAAAAGTTTGCATTAGAGAGTGGCATGAAACCTACACCCCTGGGTAGTCGTATGTTGATACAAACCCCGGGTTCAGTTATGAAGTCCGGGATAGCGTGCAAAGGAGTGAAGATTGACATCAACGGGGTAGACTTCCTAGCAGACCTTATAGTTCTGGACTCACCCGGCCTGGGTGTCATCCTTGGCATGAATTGGTTGACCAAGCACCAAGGTAGGTTAGACTGTGCTAAGAGGATTGTCACCATGACCAATAGCCAAGGAGTGGAAGTCAAGTATGTTCCCAACCCTGCCTCCACTCAAGCCCCTCAGACTAACTGTCTATCGGGAGTTGAGTTGGATCAAGTACCAGTGGTATGTGAATACCTGGATGTGTTTCCTGATGAGCTGCCCGGGATGCCTCCTGACCACGACATTGAGTTCATCATTGAGCTTATCCCCGGATCAAGGCCCATATATAAGAAGGCCTACAGGATGGGATCCGGAGAGTTGGCTGAATTGAAGAAGCAACTAGCGGAGCAACTCAAAAAAGGATTTATTCTCCCAAGTGCCACTCCTTGGGGATCACCTGTTCTATTTGTGTCAAGAGAGACGGAACCATCAGACTCTGTGTCGATTTCTGTTCTCTCAATGAAGTCACAATAAAGAAGAAGTACCCACTCCCCAAGATTGAAGACCTGTTTGATCAGTTGAATGGAGCCAAGGTGTTCTCCAAGATCGACCTCAGGTCTCGGTAGTACCAACTGAAGATCAGACCCCAAGACATTTCGAAGACGACATTTGTAACCCGGTATGGCTTGTATGAATACACGGTCATGTCATTTGGGTTAACCAATGCCCCTGCCTACTTCATGTACCTCATGAATAAGGTCTTCATGGAGTACTTGGACAAGTTCGTTGTCCTCTTCATTGATGACATACTCGTCTTCTCCAAGTCTGAAGAAGAACATGAGGAACACTTGAGATTGGTCCTAGAGAAGCTTCGAGAGCACCAGCTTTATGCCAAGTTCAGCAGTGTGAATTCTGACTGCATGAAGTTGGATTCTTGGGTCATGTGCTGACTGCAGAAGGACCATCAGTGGATCATGCCAAGATTGAAGCCGTGAATGAATGGCAAACCCCAACCATCGTAAAGGAAGTCAGGAGCTTCCTCGGACTCGCGGGATATTACCACAAGTTCATGGAAGGGTTCTCAAGCATTTCCTGAACCATGACCCAGCTTTTGAAGAAGGACAAGAAGTTTGAATGGATAGCTAAGTGCGAGGAAAGCTTCCTGGACCTCAAGAAGATATTGACCACAACCCCAGTTTTGGCCACCCCCGATATTCACAAGGATTTTGTGATATATTGTGATGCATCAAGAACCGGGTTTGGAGGTGTTCTGATCCAAGAAGGTAGAGTTGTAGCATATCTATCCAGACAGCTACGCCCTCATGAGGAAAACTACACAACTCACAATCTAGAGTTGGCAGCCGTGGTTCATGCCTTGAAGACATGGAGACATTACCTTTTGGGGAAGCGATGTGAGATATTCACAGACCACAAGAGTTTAAAGTATATCTTCACTCAAAGAGAGTTGAACATGTGGCAGCGAAGATGGTTGGAGTTGATCAAGGATTATGACCTCAGCGTTCAATACCACCCCGGAAAGGCCAATGTGGTAGCAGACGCCTTAAGTAGAAAGGCTTGTTCCTTGAATGCTATGATTAAGGAAAGGCTACCCGCCTTGTATGAAGAGCTTGAGACCTTCGCCTTGGAACTGGTTGCACCCGGATTCCTCGCCAACCTCAAAGCAAAGCCTACATTGATGGATGATATCAAAGAAGCTCAAAAGGGACATGAGAGCATTGAAGGCATCAAGAGGAAGATCAAGGCATGCAAGGCCCGAGGATTCTCGGTGGATGAACAAGGAATTGTATGGTTTTGGAATCACATTTGCGTACCCAACAAGGAGGAGCTCAAGAACCTGATCTTGCAAGTAGCTCATGACACTCCATACTTCATCCATCCTTGAGGAACCAAGACATACCAAGACCTCAAGGCAAGATTCTGGTGGCATGGCATGAAACGGGAAATAGGCACATTTGTCGCTAAGTGTGACATATGCCAGAGAGTCAAGGCTGAGCATTAGCGACCTGCCGGGCTATTGCAGCCTCTCAAAGTGCCTGAATGGAAGTGGGACAAAGTCGGGATGGATTTCATCACCGGTTTACCAAGGTCGAGTAAGGGACATGATTCCATTTGGGTCATCGTCGATCACCTCACCAAGGTATCCCACTTCATTCCTATCAGAACCACCTATGATGGGAGCCAGCTCGCCAACCTCTACATCAACCGCATCGTGAGTCTTCACAGAGTTCCACAGGAGATTGTGTCCGATTGAGGAACCCAATTCACCTCAAGATACTGGAAGAAGTTTCAAGAAGCTATGGGTACCAAGCTCTCCTTCAACACTGCTTTTCATCCCCAGACCGGTGGGCAAACAGAGCGGGTAAATCAGATACTCAAAGATATGCTTCGCGCTTGTGTATTGGCGTATGGAGCCAAGTGGGAAGATTGCCTACCATTTGCCGAGTTCTCCTACAACGACAGCTATCAGTCGAGTATTCATATGGCACCATTTGAGGTGTTGTATGGACGCAAGTGCCATACTCCCCTCAACTAGTCAGAGACAGGAGAAGGATTAGTTTTCGGACCAGACATCCTCCGCGAGGCAGAAGAACAAGTACAACTCGTTCGAGAACGCCTGGAGACGGCCAAATCAAGACAGAAGAGTTGCACCGACTCTCTCCGCCAAGATCTGAGCTTCAACAACGGAGATCGCGTCTATCTTCGAGTCACACCTCTTAAAGGAACCAAGCGTTTTCACGTCAAAGGGAAGATCGCACCTAGATACATCGACCCCTTCAAGATCACCGCAAGACAAGGAGAAGTTTCCTACCAGCTAGAGCTACCTCCTGAGCTGTCGCATGTGCACAACGTCTTTCATGTGTCACAACTCCGAAAGTGTCTGCAAGTTCCCAACCGCCTCGACCTCTACAAGGACATCGACCATCAAGCCATCGACCTTCAGCCTGACCTCACTTATCGTGAGAGGCCGGTTCGCATTTTGGATGAAGCTAAATGCTGCACCCGAAGCCGCAACATCAAGTACTTCAAGGTCCAGTGGAGCAACCACAATGAAGCTGAAGCAACCTGGGAGCATGAAGATTATCTTAGATCTGAGTTCCCTTATTTTTTAGCGCTTAGCCTAGGAATCTCGGGGACGAGATTCTTGTAAGGGGGGAAGGTCTATCACACCCTATGTTTGTATCACCTTGCCATGTTTGGATTTATAAAATTTGGAGCCAACTAAAACTTTTTCAAAGTGCTTGTACTTGTTTGCAATGATGTTGCTTGCTTGATGATTATGGTTGCGGCACTCCTAGATTCTATTCTACTTCATATTCATCTTGATCCAAACCTCTTGACCAATGATCATGCTATGTGAATAGTGCCCAAAACTATTTTTATCAAATTTTGTTTTAACCAAAAAAATGATTTATTCAAGTTAGGTTTTCAAAACCCCCTAAAATGAGGTTTGCACTGCAAGTCCTCAAATTGGGTGACTTCTTCTTCCCCAAAAGTTTTACTTCAAACCTACCCTATATAAGACTTTCCAAAACCACCAAATATTAATTTTAAAGATTATTCTTATATTTTATTTAAAGGATTTTTCTTAAGACCAGAAATGGTTTTTCTTAGGGAAAAATTATTTAAATGCTTGGAAAAATATTTGAGAAAATTTAGGGAAACTCAATGGACATATATTTTCCATATACATGAGTTTCAACACAAGGGCATGTTCAAATCATGGGCAAAACCCCTCAAAACCCTTTCTATTCAAATCAAACTTTTGGAATATTTCTATAAGAAATATTCTCAATAAATTGCAGGAAAATTCCAGCAAGTCAACACTATCATAAGTGATGATCTTGCAAAGTTTCATCTCAATAAAAGTTGATTTGGTTCATCAAACCAACCCAAAACACACTCTGTCCAGATTCAAATTTGAGCAACTTTACATTATGAAGTTTCTCCCCTTGACCCCAAACTTTGTGGGCATGCTCTAATGACCAAATAGTGATGCCACACTAAGTGGTGCATCAAGGGTAAAAGCCTAGCATCACTAGATCTACAGAAACCTGATGCTGTTAGTTTCTAGGGTTTACCAAGTTTCCATTGTCAACTTTTTCCCCTTGGGCTCAAACTTGGTGGATCATCTCATTTTTACCTAGCATTAGACCCTGGTAAAAATTTCAGTAAGTTGGTAGATTCTTCATGCCCCAAACCTTATCAAACACCTTCCGGTCCATTCTTAACACCATCATTTCCACCCCTTCCTCTTTTACCCTTGCGCCCAACTTTTTACCACAACCTCTTGTAGAAGCCCAGTAATTTCCTCAGGGGCTCAGCTCAATAATTTCGGGGGGGGGGGGGGGTAAAAACCTTCATTTCTACCCTGGACAGCATCCATTTCTCTCCCTCTCCCCTTTCCTTCTACCCTAAGGCATCTCTAGAGCCCTCCCTAGCCTCTCCTAGCCCTTGGGCATCTCCAGTAGCCCCAAGACACTAGAGGATACACTGGGGGCTTAAAATATGCCAGGGCACACCATATGGGCGCTCTGGAGAGCGCTATAGTGCGCTCCCACACTGTAGCAGCCCCTGCCCGGCGCCGCCCAATAGCCTCGGGCCTCCCCAGCATGTCCCCAGCCGCCCTCGACGTCCGCAAGGCACCAGATGGTCGGGCCCCCTTCTCCCTCCTCCTCTGCTGCCCTCCATTGCGCGCACACGACATTGCCCGAGACGGCTAGTGGCCACGCTCGCATGCACGCACCTCCGGTCCCCCTCTTGGATGCCCTTCCCTTCCCCTGGACACGGACTGAGTCCATGAACCCCCCCGCCACAGCTTGGAGCCCCCATGTGACCTGTGGCGACGACCACGTCCTCGCCGGCGCACCACACCCCTGGTGGACCAAAGCCCGCCTATTTAAGGGCCTCCCACTCCTCCGGCTCCTTTTCCCTCGCTCTCTCCTCCCCTCTGAAGCTCCCCTGTGCTCAGCCCGCTCGCCCCCATGGTCGGGAGCCCACTCCCGAACCAAACCTTCGCCGCCGTAGGGCACCTCCCCTCGCCGGTGATTCCCTTCACCTCGACGACCCCGTCAGCCACCCACCGATGCGCGGGAGCCCCCTGAGCACGCCGGTGCCCTCTGCCTAGACCGTCGTGGCCGGAGACGCCATCCATGAGCTCCCTCCCGTCCCTATCGCGAGGAGAGGGATGACAGCTGGGGCGCACCTGTCATCCCCTCGCCCCTCCTCTCTCGCTGGCAAAGAGGGCCCGTGGGCAGGTTTAAAATTACACCTGCCGCGCGCGGCGCCTCTGTAACAGCCCGGGACCGACGCTCCAGAAGATTCCCCTCTTTTTCCATTCTCGTCATGAGATTCTTCTAGTTGTTGCATTCATCATCGCATCATTCGCATCATTTGCATAGCATCGTCACTTGTTTTCGAAAACTTGCATCCGTGAGTAGCTACCGGTTCGCTTCGTTCGGGTTGCTGAACGCTTCGAGACCAACCAAACACGCACGTGCCCGCGGCTTCGATACTATTAAACCTGCCACGCGCGGTGCCTCTGCCTGGTCCGGATGTCCCCCTGGGCCGGCTCGGCTCCGATACTGTGGCCCGAGAGGGCACAATACCCCTTTTCCTTTTCTTTTTCTGTTTAAACTTCCAAAAATTCCACAGATTTGTATATTTATCTAAATCCAAATATTCTTCCACATTAAATCTTGAAATAATCCATAGAACTTATTAGTACCATTTGTAAAAATGTTTGAAAATATTTTATATGCTATTTTATTTTAAAACCTGTATTTAGGCATCTTTTTTTCCTTTGTTAATTAATTTCCAAAATATTTTTCCCAACGAAACCCTAGGAGAATATTTTTAGTATGACATTTAGTATTTATCAACATAGGTTAGCATTTTTAATAGTGGCTTGTGTACTCTGTTTTTGTGTGATGCTTATTTTCATCGCTTTTATTCGTGATGATAGATTGCGAGGTTGACGAGGAAGTTGGACCCGAAGACTTCGAAGACCTCGGAGACTTTGTTGAGCCAGGCAAGCAACCCTTTGACCATGTCAAGAAACCATTTTCATTGCATGACATATAGCACTTTACTTTTGTCATATTTGATCATGTGGAGTAGTGACCCCTCTAGTGGGTTGCATTCGAAACTTTTGCCATTGACACTTGCATCGTGCATGACCCTACCACCTTATGAGGGTTGTGCGGGTGGGAGTAGATAGGATGCTAGTACATGCTATGCAAATGGTTCGAGTTTATGCATGGTGATGAAAAAAAAAGAAATGATTTCAAAGACTTTTTGAAAACCCCGTCGGGTGCCACTAATGCCCGAGGGAGATGATGAGGAGATGGGTGACCACTTGAGACAGAAGTGGTGTGCCAGAGCAAGTTGAGAGTGTGTTTTCGAAAACGGATTAGATTTAAGATTTGTCAACCGTCCCAACCTTACATGCGCAACCACGATACCCCTTATGGGACGGGGCTCGTTGATTACCTTGGTGGGTACTGGCAAGGAGCCTGCATTACTAGTGGCGGGAGTGGCGTGGTCACTCTCGATACGGGGTCGTACCGGTATGTACGATCATGTGCTGTCATTACAGGCACCGGGCACGCCGTTGGTCCCCTCATGGATGGTACAATCTGGAGTGAGGCTTGTGTGATGTACATCGGGAGGGCTGGGTACCAATCCAGTGGACTCTTTGTTTAGTATCGCTAGGGGAAAGGCATTGTTCGGGTGCTTACCTCGGGTATGCTATATACCGCGAGTCGTGGATGACACGGAAGTTCCCCGAGTCTTGTGGGTAAAGTGTGCAACCTCTGCAGAGTGTAAAACTATTTGACTAGCCGTGTCCACGGTCAAGGACAATTGGATGGTGCTGCTTAGACTGTGTCCGAATGTTTTCATGAAACTTGGTGTGAGTATGGATGTGATGGTGACAGTGAGGTCACATGAGCCAAGTCTGATGACTTGGCATGGGAATTGAACTAATCCCGATGACTTAGTATGACGAATGAACATGAGGTGTTCAACCCCTACTTATGATGATATCTGTAACTTGTTCATATGGATATCTGCTAATTGTTCATGGAAGCTTACTAGTTACGTGATCATGTCATTTGCATTCAATATTAGCTTTCCGCAAGTTACCTACTTAGTGCTACATCATGCATCATTGTTACCTTGTTCCACAACTTGGGTTGCTTGAGAGTACATTCAAAGTACTCATTGGCTTGCCACTAGTTATTTAATTGGCCAGGCATGGAAGAACAGGAGTATGTCAAAGAGTTCGTTGGTGACGAACATGCGAACTAGAATGCTTCCCAGTCAGAATGCATGTAGATTAAGGCAGATGGCATGGGTTTGCGCTTTCGATCAAGATTTCCGCTGCTTGTTCTATTTAAGTGTTTGGCCCGTGTGGCCCTATCTATGTAAGACTAGACCTTCATGGTCTTTATTTGTGTAAGCCGCTAAGTGTGGATGTAAGACTCTTGTTATTCAGTTTCTGTGTGTTCAGTGAGCATCGATCTCTGGGATCACTCTACAGGTGCATTCGGTGATCACGACTTATGAGTCGGGGTCCCCATACCAATAAATTGAGAGCTAGGTTAAGGAATATGCTCCCTTGTAATCGATACTCCAATCAATATACACAAAGCAGGATGTAGGCTTTTACCTCTTCTCAAGGGGTCGAACCTGGGTAAACCCGTGTATTTTGTCCCGACCAACCCCTTTGGGTCCACCGCCTTAGCGACGCCCTCGAACCTAAGTCTTCAGACATCTACCATGACAACACCATGATAGTTGGCACCCACCATTGGGCTAGCGCGCGGTGGTGTTGAGTTCTCAAAAGGTTCTCTCCCAGGGATTGAAGGATATCCCGTCAGCTTGATGATGAAGATCGCCGTGGCAAGCTCTACACCGACGATTCAGGATGGGGGCCTGACGCCGGCTCAATCGAGTACAGGTATCGGGTTCCCCTTGGCAGGATGCATGTGTTCATCGGCAAACTTGACGGATCCACCCCCGGGCTAGACATCTGCACCGACCTCGTCGAGCCGGCCCGGCGCATGACACCCACCCGTGTTCAACCTGGGCGGAAGAGTGTTTTTGTCGGCTTCACGTAGGATTGGGGAGATTCCTTGTCGGGAGAGACCTTGGCTTTCTTAGATGAAGGATCTTTCGGCGGGGATGCAGAGTCAATCTATTCACTTCATGACGGCGGGCTAGGGGGCTATGCCAATGATGACAATATTCCAGAGCCCTATGACCCACCGAGTCGAGCCACCATGTTCATGGCAGGCCCAACGTCGGCTTCTGACGGGGCAACTTCCGGAGCAGCTGTAGGAGCGGACCCTCCCAATGTTCAACCTCCTAAGACGCCGGCTCAAGTCTTACTGGAGCTCATGAAGGGTCTAGCGACCTTGATGGCCATAGAAGTGACGATCGAGAATCAGGCGGAGTGCAATGCCGAGATTAACCGGATCAAGGGACAGATGGCTTAGGCCCAGGAGGATATCAATGCGATGCAGGTTCAGATGAATGCTAAATCAGAGCGCTTGAGGGCGGAGGCTCTCCGTTTTGATCTGGATCAGCGGGCTTCAGAGGTGGTTCAACGTAGAAGGACTCAAGTTGGTCTCCCTATTCAGCCTCGGAATCTCTTCAATACTCCTAGAACCGGGTCGAGTATCCGCTGATGGAAACCCGGGTGGCAGAGGTGCCACGACAACTAGACCCGCCGCGGAGGAACATAACTTTGCCGCGAGACATCGTGACGCCACCTGGCCATTATTCCAACCCGATGGAAAACATGATAGCAGCGGCCACCCGGCTCGATGCCCTCCCCTTGGTTGAAGGGACGCCGTTCGTTGAAGAGGCGAGGAATGCATTCAGCCTGTTACAGACAGTGGTGGCCCAGCAAGAAAAGTACTCACACAGCCGGAGCCGGATGTACTCTATGTCGGTTCACTATCGTAGCTACAGCTAGCGCATTGAGTCACCGGTGGTTTCCAGCAGTGAACAGAGGAGGAACTCGCCCAATGATAACATGCCTGAGAGGGTTATTCAGGGGATTATGGATAGGGGTCAGACTCAGCGAGGATCAACGCCGGTGACGGATTACCCGGAGACCCTGAGCCGGCACCAGCAACCCCCGTCGGCATTTCTTCTAGGGGGACTTGGTGTGCAATGTCTCACGGTGGATCTAAGGAATGAACATTTGCCTAAGTACTTTAAGGGGCCATGGAAGGTGCCTAATTACACGGCAGATCTGCCCCTGAAGGCCTGGGTCAAAAGTTATGAGCTGGTTATGGAGATGCTGGATGTCAGCGAGGCGATGTGTGTGAAATACTTCATCATTATGTTAGAAGGGCCGGGTTGTACTTGGTTGAAGGGTTTGCCACCTAACACCATCATGTCTTGGGCCGAGTTGAAAGCATGCTTTATCAAGAATTTCAGGGGAACCTGCAAGCAACCTATGACGATCGTCGATCTTGATCACTATGTACAACAAGAAGGTGAATCGGCCCATCATTGGGTCCGGCGGGTCTCGACGGTGATTCACTCATCTGAGAATATTTTGGCACCTCAAGAAGTTCTAATTTTGGAAAGGAACTGTCATCTTGTACCCCTAAAATAGAAGCTTGGGCTGTTGAAGCATTCTTGTGAGGACATGGGTGAGCTCATGACGACTCTCACCAAATATGCGAATTCAGATACCACCAAAGACCCAAGCTCCGATGATGAAAAGTCGTCTTAGGGTAAGAAGGGCAACAACAGCAAGAATTAGCAGGGCGGTGCTGGGAATGGCAACCAGGGCAAGCGGAACAACCCGGATAGCAGGTTAGAGTTAGTGGTGAGCACCAATGCTGGGAACGGTCATGCCAGGGGCAACAGAAATTTTAGTCCTCCGTTCAACAAAGGTAAGGCACCTGCGCCTTCCAACTTGGAGGAGGCGCTGAAAGACTATAACGCCCAAGATGCGTGCCTATCCATATTTGGCACGGGGGCCTCGACAAGGATAGAGGCACATCTAGTCGTTTTGCAAGTTCAGTATCATCATATACATTTATGAAGAGAGGAGTATATGAGTTGGCTTACACTCGCCACATGCTAAATTACAATCCACACAGTTTATTCAAACATCATTCAAAAGACAGGGTCCGTCTACGGACAAAAACAAACGAGAAAAGATGCGATGAAACTGTCTTGCTAGCCTTGAAGATCACAACCAAGGCCTCTCTACTCGTCTGGATATGTGACGTACATCTTGCCACGTTCCTCGTCATACTCCCACTTGAGCTGCGTCATCTCATATGGCACGATCTCATCTGCACCTGCACCTGTATTTGTTGTAGTAATCTATGAGATACGAGGACTCATCAATCTCGCAACCGGGTATCGAGACTATTCAAGTTTGTTGGGTTGGGTGGGGGTAAGTGTATAGTTTGCAGCAGCACTAAGCATTTTATGGTGGCTAACTTACGAGAACATGAATGTAAATATGTGATCTATGCTAAAGGATCGAGAATTAGCATGATTGCTAAGCGATCCTAAACACCTACTTACGTCAAACATAACCACACCATGTTCTCTCTCGGTTCATGTTCACGAGCAGAGATGATCACGATTACTCACACAGTTGGTGTATTTTATTGGACTTTACTTCAAGTTAACTATAACCGGGTGTTAAACAAAATATCCAACTTGACACATAACCCTAGGCATGGCTTTCCAAAAGATTTAACCCTGCAGGGGTGCTCCAACTAGTCCATCATAAATTAACCACACTCCATGGGAATAACCTCAACCACGGTTCTCGCGATCATCCTAGGCAATTCCAAAGGAATTACAACACCTCGAGATAGCCGAGAGAAAATCAGAGTTCCTCTCGCAAGTCACTCGAGAAAGGTAAAACAAGTCCAGCAAGAGCGCCCAACGTGTCGACGAACCCGATAAGAGCCGTGTATCTCGTTATCAGGACATGATCGGATAAGCACAACGTATAGTGGCATGATATAAATCTCCCAAGTTGCCCCGGGTTGGCCCCGCACACGGCTCTAGTTTGGACCAACACTCACGAGGAGCACTGGCCCAGGTTGTTGATTAATTATCCACGGGGTTGGAAAGCCCTATGCAATTTATTATGTTGTTTAAGCAAAAAGTACCAATGTTGGGTCTTGCCAGATAAGTTTTAATCTCAAAGGAACAAACAAGGGGGTCCCATAACAACCCCGAGCATGTTAGGAGCGCAAAATATGGAAACATAACACCGGTAACAAGTATCTATGGCGGTAAAAGTGGAACAAAACACCAAGAAAAAGGCCAAGCCTTCCACCATACCAAGATATATATGTCCATTAATTTAAATAGCAGTAAATATTGTGATATCTCCAGATATCCATGTTATCACATGGAAACAACCTGCACCTGCAACTAAGAACACTATAAGAGGGGTTGAGCAGCAATAACTTAGCCAAACAAGGTTTGCTAGGATGTGGAGGGGTTAGAGGCTATCATGGCAATGTAGGAGGCTTGACATTCAAGTGGTAGGTAACGCATATTTGCCGCTAAGATCAAGACATCTAGCAAAGCAAAAATAGTGTCGGGATCCGGGTACGGTCATCTTGCCTGTTGGTTCTTCAGAGGGACAAAGAGCGGGGTCCTCATAGTGGTACTCTCCTGGATCCTCGTACTCAGGTTCAACACTCGCATGAACCCAAGAGAAACATCAACAATAAACAACCAACCAAGGTGTAATGCACAAACAAGATGATGCATGATTCATTTGAAGTATTTAGCATGTCAATCCTAAGCTAGTCATGTTTCTCATGCAATAGTTAAGTTATTTACAATTCTGGACAGAATCTCATGTTAAGTTGTTTGAACATGCATGATCATGGCAAATATGGATGCTTCATGCAAAATCGATGCAAATGAATATGTAGAACATAGGAAACGGAGTAATGGATCTCATGCTACGCTCTTAGCAAGTTACAAAGGAAAAATACAAGACAATGAAGGACATGGGCTATCCCTCGGTATTCCAAGGTAGTCACTAGTTAGGAAATGAAAAACCAACCACAATAGAGCCAAATATCAAAGAAAACAATGGAGCATAGCTCCCACAAGGCACAAAACACTAACACACACAATCTGTTCCAAAACTGCAACATAGCAACTTCCACAACAATTATCTAGAGCTACATGATGTTTCCAACCCCAAACAAAACATGTACAGAAACTACATAACATGCTTATCAAATCATCCAACTACACAAACAGGAATGGAAGCACACATCACTAAGCATGAAGCTCGCAAGATGGCATGATGAAACAGATTCTAGGGACTTAGTGAAAATCACAGTTTTTCTAGAATCTGAGTTAAGCTGGTAGCAAGTTGACAGCAATAAATAATGGTGCTAGATACCACCTCATGGCATGAAAATTTACAAGATGGTAGAGGGCAACATCTACTTCAAAACACTGGCACTCAGCTTGAGATAAAACATAACACATCACTTGGTAGCATCCACTTAACATGGCATAAAAATATTAACAGATTCTCAGACTTAGAAATATTTAGCATGTTGAAAACAACAACATTTTAATAGCCACTTGGATCATGGTGCCCACTCATATGCAATATTATCATGTCAAAAGAAAATACCATGGCATTCTACTGATGGAATACTACCGCTTCCATGTTGACACAAATACCAAAGCATGCATGGATTAATTCTAACTAAATTGACAAAATGGCATATTGTGACAAAATGACATTTTGTCAAACTTGCTCAAATGACCAAACACATTGCACCAATGGATTCATTGGGAAATTCTACCCCAATTCCATATATCGCACTCATATATAAGCTTTTGCACAACTCTCAGAAACATGCTCGAAAGACAAAATGTCATTCCCATAAGTTAAAACTTACTAAAATGCTCATAGCCAAAAATGACATGTCCAGATCAAGTAATTTACCAGAAAAGGAAATATCCTAAATTATCACAAAGAAACAATAAAACAAACTAACAAGAAAATAGGAGGGGACCCACCTGGCATAGACACCAGGGCCCCTCTAGTGGATGACAAGTGGGCCATGGGCCCACTATCATACACACACACTAGCACATACACAGCAGACACACACACTCACACTGGATCTCCCTGCCACAAGGGATCCACCACTGCCCACACACACACTGGAACACACCACACACGCACATAGGTGCACTAGATCTCGGTGTAGCCAGACCGGATTTGGCCTAACACGCACACACCCCCAATGCGCAATAAAAAGAAAAGGGCACGGAGGGGGGGGGGGGTCGAACCCGCGACCTCTTGCTCTCCCTCGAGTTGATCAACCACTACGATACAAGCCAACAACTGACCAGAGGGGGAACGCTGCCTCTACTAACACTGATGATACTTATCTGATGAAACTGAAAACAGATGGCACACGCGCAAACAGACAGGGGAACATGGCGGCGACTCCGGCGGCACAGGGGCTCTACGGCGAGGAGGAAGCCAGGCGGGGGTGTGGGAACCTAAGGGAGATCCATTCCCGGGGTTAGGTCGCGAAGATAGCCGCGGCAGCGAGCACAAACGACGAGCCCAAGCTCGAAGCTTTCCGGCCATGTAGCGGCAGCAGCGACAAGCAAGCGAGCGGCGGCGAACGGGGCGGCAACGGCTACGGTGATGGGCCTACGCGGAGATACATAGAGGGGGGGGGGGAAGGAGGCGCGATGCTCACAACAGCGATGGAGACAAGGCGAAGTGAGGCTGGCGAAGAGCAAGAAGACCGTGCGGGGATCTCCATGGCCGAGGCTCCAGCGCGGACGCGACCGACGATGAGGGGGAGCCCGGCTCCTCCTAGCGACGTGAATGGGCTACGGGAAGGGTCCCCGACCTCCACGACATCCCAGACGTGGAGGAGGGTCGACGGAGAGGTGCGGATGACGGCGAGGAGGACCGGCGCTCTCTGAACTAATCTCTTGCACTCTCTCTGAACTTACCTGAGGAGGAAGGAAGGGAGAAGAAGGGAGAAGGAGGGAGAGAGGAGTGGCGGCGGCGAGGAGGAAGAGGGAAAACCCTAGGGATCCGCACCCTTGAAAAGGGGCTGGCCTCGACGTTCATGAGATCCTCTCACGGCGATGATGGCGAGCTCTCTCTCTGCAGCTCTCTAAACTGACGAAATGTGCGACGGGAGCAGGTTGCCGTCTACGCGAGGGAGTTGGGCTGCAAGCGCTCGACTAGCTGGGCCGCGGGAGGAAGAAGGCCGAGGAAGCGCTCACCCACACATAGGAAAATCAAACAGGGATTTTCTATTTTTTAAAAGAGCAGCAACAAGTTTAATCCCCATGCAATTTTGGAAAGGATTTAAAGAGAAAATAAAATACTTTATGAAACAGCGAATTGCACTCTTGTTTTAAAAAATGACCTTGGCATTTTTAGCAAGTAAATTTTACACATATTTAAAATAACATGAAATTTGTTGCCTTGTTTATTATATTAAAAATAGATACTTAAAGAACAAACTTGAGGTAAAAGAAAACATACATATCAGGTTATTTAGATGAGTTGGAACATTTTTTACAAAAAAAATAAAAACAAGAATATGACAGGTTGCAAATGAATTGAAAAGGGAAGATTGCGAAGAAGAAAGAAGGGGATGTTAAACACACCCTTGCACACTCACATCATGCTAACATCGACACCACACCACATGATCTTGCCAAACAGCACATCACACCACAACACATCACAAGCAAGCAAAGCAATAAGAGATATGCAATTGATATAATGAACATGATGGCATGATGCATGATGCATGAGATGGAAATGACAATGAAGCAAAATCATAATTCATTCAAACACATGGCAAACATAGAGGTTCATAAGAGGTACATGACCATAAATGGCAAGGGTAGCACTTGGGTTGTTACAAAGACCTTGCCCGGCGCACAGCCAGCCGGATAAGGAGGCACACACACCTGGAAGGTGTGCAGCATTATGCGCCAATCCCAGGAGCACAACCTTCATCAACACCGTAATAATGGTAACATCCCGTCAGGTGGTTCAGGGTCGGGCGGTTCAGGAGGAGGTTTCGGCGCTGGCGGGTCAGGTTCAGGTTACCAGGGTCGAGGAAATATGGGAAGTCATCTTCAATAACAGGGTAATGGTGGTCAGCAATAGAATAATCAATCAAGATATCAGAGCAACCCGAAACAACTTAGCGGGGGGTAGTATCATGTCTTCACTACAAGCCTTGACAAGCGGGATCAAAAGCTGTGCAAGAGGGTGGTTAATGCGGCCACGCCGGCCCTCCTGCGATACTTAAAGTGTCCGGAGTATCGGATCACGTGGAACCGGGAGGATCACCCGCCGCGGGTTGACAATCCGGGTCACTTAGCTCTGGTGGTCAATCCTTAGGTTGGGGGTTATAAGTTTACAAAAGTGCTCATGGACGATGTTAGTAGCATCAATATCCTGTACTACGACACCTTCCAATGGATAGAGTTAACTAACAAGGCTCTTAAGCCGTCATCGATAGGTTTTCATGGGGTGGTGCCAGGTAAGTCGGCCTATCAAGTGGGGAAAATTGCTTTAGAAGTGGCGTTCAGGGATGAGTACAACTATAGAGTGGAGACTTTGTGGTTCGAAGTGGTGAAAATTAAGAGCCTGTATCATGCTCTCTTTGGCCGACCGGCTTTCGCAAAGTTTATGGCCAGGCCTTGTTATGTCTATCTACAGCTCAAGATGCCGACCCTCAATGGAACGATCACGGTCCATGGTGATTGGAAATTTGCCATTGAGTGTGCGGAAGGAGACGTGGCTTATGTAGTGTCAAGTTGCGTGGAGGCAGAGCTTAAATTTTACAAGGATAACATTGACCCGACGGACATGACTCCATTCAAGAAACCCAATACAGAGTCTGAGCTGCCCCTGAAGTTTGTGGCGGATGACACGAAGCTAGTGGATTTTACTCCTCGCGACTCATCCAAACAGTTCACTATCGGGGCTAACATGGACCCCGCATAGGAAAGCGCGCTCATTGAATTCATCCGTGAGAATCGAGACATCTTCGCATGGAAGCTGTCTGACATGCCGGGTGTACCGAGAGAATTCGCTGAGCACCACCTTAATGTGGATCCTAAATTTAAGCCGATTAAGCAATTCCTCCATCGTTTCAACGAGGAGCGGCGTAAAGAAATTGGAGAAGAGGTGGTCCGGCTCTTGGCGGTAGGGTTCATCGTGGAAGTATTTCACCCGGAGTGGTTAGCAAATCTCGTGCTGGTGCTCAAGAAGAACGACAGGTGGCGTATGTGTATAGATTATACGGATCATAACAAAGCATGTCCAGCTGACCAGTTCGCTCTCCTTCGTATCGACCAGATTATTGATGCAACGACGGGTTGTGAGAGTTTATGCTTCATGGACGCCTATTCAGGTTATAATCATATCAAGATGGCAGTTGAAAACCAAGAGAAGACATCGTTTATAACACCTATTGGGGCTTTCTGCTATGTGTCTATGCCGTTTGGGCTCAAGAGTGCACACGTGACTTACCAGCATTGTGTACAGAATTGCCTTCACGTCCAGATTGGGCGCACGTTTGATAACTTAATTGTCTACAAGATGATGCGTAACCCAGCTAAGTGTGTTTTTGGAATTCTTGGAGGTAAACTTCTGGGTTTCTTGGTTTCGAAGCGAGGAATTGAGGCCAACCTGGACAAAATAAAGTCCATGACATCACTGGCTAAACCAGCGAGCATCAATGATGTGAAGCGCTTGGCGGGTTGTATTACCGCTTTAAGCCACTTCGTTAGCTGCCTGGGGGATAAGGATATTCCTCTGTACTAGATGATGAAAAAGACGGATGACTTTGTCTGGAGTAATGCCGCGGATGAAGCTCTTGAAGCGCTCAAAAAGCAGTTGGTTGAGCCGCTAATCTTGGCTGCTCCGATTGAGAAAGAACCCTTGTTCCTTTATGTGGTAGCTAACAATAGGGCGGTCAGTGCTGCAATCGTGGTAGAGCGCAAGGAGGCAGGGAAGGAGTACCCGATCCAGAGGCCGGTTTACTATGTCAGTGAGGTTCTTATAGAGTCCAAGCAAAGATACCCACATTGGCAGAGACTAATATACGGGGTGTTCATGGCAAATCGCAAGTTGAAGCATTATTTCCTTGGACACCAGATCATGGTGGTTAGCTCTGCTATGTTGGGAGATATAATTCAGAACCAGGAGGCCACTGGCAGAATTGCTAAGTTGGCGCTGGAGCTCGGGCCTCTCAATTTGAAGTATGTACCTTGCACAACCGTGAAGTCTCAGGCATTGGTGGATTTCATAAATGACTGGACGTAGTGTCAGTAAAGGGTCCAGACAGTTGGAGGGATCGGGGGCTGGAGTTGTCTTAACTCCCCCCAAAGGTGATAAGTTTTGTTACATGCTAAGGCTGATGTTTCCTTGCACGAACAGTGTAGCTGAATACGAGGCTTTGCTTCATCGACTTCGTGTGGCAACGGAGATGAACCTGAGCCTGGTTAGATGCCTTGGCGATTCAGATCTTGTGGCACAACAAGTTTCAGGCACGTGGGACTCCAAGGACCCGTGGATGGCGGCTTATCGACAGGAGGTGGATATCGTCGCTGGTCACTTGAAGGGTTATCAGGTGGATCTTAGTGATCGTCGCAAGAATGAAGCAGCTGATGCATTGTCAAGACTAGGTTCTCAGTGTAAGCCGGTGCCACCTAATGTTTTCTCGGATGTAATTTATCACCCGTTTGTTAAGCTACCTTTAGAGGAGGGTCTGGCTATACCTGACCCGAAGGGCACCTATTGCCAGCTTTACATGTTATTTCGGACTGGACGCTACCGTACCTGGCATACCTGACCCGCAGCGAGTTGCCTGAGGATGAGACTCTGGCGCATCAAATCATAAGGCGTTCTAAATCCATGACCATTATTAATGGTGAATTGCATAAGCACAACGTTGCCGGCATCTTCCAACGTTGTGTTTCTCCAGAAGAAGGCAGGGAAATTCTATATGAAATACACGCTGGTGATTGCGGACATCACACTAGTTCAAAGTCCTTGGTCGCTAAGGCTTGCTAGCATGGCTTCTTCTAGCTGATGGCTCATGAAGACGCAGAGGATCTAGTTGCCAAGTGCGACGGGTGTTAGAAGTTCTAAAGACATGCTCATGTACCGGCTCAGGAATTGCGGATGATTCCGATCACTTGGCCGTTTGCAGTCTGGGGGCTTGATATGGTCGGACCTTTCAAAAAGTCCAAGGATAAGAAGACCCACCTTTTGGTGGCGGTGGACGAGTTTACCAAGTGGGTGGATGCTGAGCCGGTCAGTAAATGTGATGCGGCCACGGCGGTTTAGTTTGTCAAAACATTGATCTACCGATTTTCATACCCTCATAACATCATCACAGACAACAGAACAAGTTTATCCAAGGGGTCAATGAAGGTGTTCTATGAAAGCGACCACATCCGGATTGATGTTTCTGCTGTTGCTCATCCACAATCAAACGGTCATGCGGAGCGGGATAATCAGAAAGCCTTGAGAGGTATCAAGCCCCGACTTATGGTTCCTTTGCAGAGAACACCGGGCTATTGGGTTGAGGAGTTACGTTTTGTCCTCTGGAGCAGCATTACTACACCTAATAGGTCGACATGTTACATGCCTTTCTTCATGGTTTACGGTGCGGAGGCCGTGTTACCAAGCGACATACATCATGATTCACTGCGGGTGGCGGCTTACGTGGAAGCTGACAATGAGACGACACGTCAGGATGCATTGGATGCTCTGTATGAAGCGTGTGATCTTGTAGCAACTCGGGCGGCGATTTCTCAACAAGACATGCATCGCTACCATAGCAGCAGGGTCAAGAGCCGGACATTCCAAGAAGGCGACTTGGTGTTACGTTTGATTCAAGATGAGATGGATGCGCACAAGTTATCTCCCCCATGGGAAGGACCTTTCATGGTTAGCAGAAATCTGAACAATGGGTCATATTATCTCATTGACATATGGGACGAGTCATGTACCTACGGACAGCAGACTCACCGGCCATGGAACATCGCTCATCTTGGCCTTACTATACTTGAGTCATCGACTCCATCTTTGTACATACATACTTCATTGTATCTATATTTCTCATACATATAATAAAGTTGGCATCCCTGCAAGCCGAGGCATATGCCGTTTTTCTTTTTGCATTATAGATTTGTGCAAAAGATGAACACTTCTAAATGGTCACTTGGGGGCTTCCAACCCACCGGGTTTAGCTCGCACACCCTCTTGATCGGCTCTTCAACCAAGACAACAACATTGTACATCGGCTTGCAAGACGACGTCTTACAAGTTGGCAGTCCACAAGACGGCGGCATGCAAGATTGTGCAAAGGTTGGCCGTGTCAACAAGGTCATTTGGGGGCTTTCAACCTTCCGAGTTAAGCTTCAACCCCCTCCTGATCGGCTTTTCAGCCACTGTAAGGCGGGATTGGGGACCCCGAGCTTACCCCATCAAAAAAGGTCAAACGGGGTACATCGAGTTGTGAACTTACCCCCTTTTGATCCGCGAGGCCGAGTTATACCTGCCTGTAAGTGTTGCCGCTCTGCCAGCGGTGCAGCAAGTTGCCAACTGAGCCCCTGCGAGGGCCTCTTATAGCGGCAAGGGAAACTCACTTATCTGTTACGTACTCTCCGCCAAGTGGCCCATCGTACTCTTAAGCAAGTGACGCTGTTTAAGGTTCCAAACGATGGATTTCTGTCACGAGAGAAGTAGCTTACGAGTCAGGGGTACTCACCCTGCTACAAATTCTGGTCTGTTGCGCCCTTAACAGTTAATCTCGCCTAGAGACCCTGAGACGCTCAAAGTTGACGGTCACTCTCGTTAGATACCCTGCACAATTAGGCAATTCAAAGCAATAGATCCCCACAGAAGGGCCGGCAATGAGATTTCAAAAAACAAAAAAGGAAGGAAAAGCAGGAACATCATACATTGCATCATACATGGCATCATACATTACATCATACATTGCATACATATTATGCCGGTCTCCAAAGCCGGGTCAGAGCAAGATTATATAAGAGGAAGCCATGCTATACAGATATTAACATCTCTGGGTTATGCTTCTTCAAGCCGCCCTAATAAACACTGCAGGATATTTTCTGTCTTGTTTTTTGTAGGCTCTACCTCCAAAGATGAGTTATTGTTAAGACATTATGAGAAGAATGCAAGGCAGATAGAAAATGCATACGATGAATCCAAAGTCATGGATACCCGATGGCTGAGGCAATCAAGTTTTTTCTAGGTTTATTACAAAGCTCTCCAGGAGCTCAAAATATGAAGGACTTAAAGTTTTGCATACACTTCTTCATCTCGGTGGCTCAGCTGGCCGGGTTACATTCAGTTGAGAACAACAAAAGGTTTAACTTGCTGGCGGGTCATCTCGTGTCGGGTCTTCAGGCTCTTCGATCTGAAGATTATCGACATCCCAGTTGTAGTTTAATAAAGCTTCGAACTGAGCGTTGTCGAAAAGAGGAGACGGATCAACTTCAGGGGCGAAGAGCAGCTTACGACGTGCAGGGATCAAGTTCCTGGCTTCGAAAGTTGGACAGCGCAGCCGTTGGTTGTTTGCATCGTAAGACGCCTGGTAAGGAGTCAGATCTATTTCATTGACAAGGACAGAGGCAAGTCTCTTGGAGGCCCTCTCGCATTTGGCATAATCCACCTCAGTAAAGTCTGAGCAGTCATCCTTTCTAAACGGGAAGTCGTTCATCATTTCTTCAGCGGTTAACTCAGGAGCAAAGGCCAGGGACCGGCTCAGCGCAGCTATGGCCCATCTCCTGGTGGCTAATCGCCTTATTTCCTCTACTTGCTTGGGCAAAGTTGATAAGACTTCTATAACACCCTTCATAAATTTGTGGACATACTTGTCCGTCATCATGGCCTTGATGGTACAGAGGGCTCCATCGTAGAGTTGCTCAGTCAAAGTATAGACTGCCTTCAATTTCATCACACTATCAAAGGATAGCTGGCGGCTCCTCTTGCCTGCAAGAAAAAAGTTCAAAGTGATAAGCTGCCTTACAGGTATTTCTTTCACAAGGAATTTTTTTAAGCCGTACATGCTTACCAAACATAGCGGCAGTCGTCTTGGAAATGTGGTCTTTGAGAGTCTTCAGCTCCACTGATGCAAGTTTTAGTTGTTCCTCAGTATCAATTCCACGCTTGGACAAGGCAACTTGCTCAGATTTGGCAGTCTGTTTATACGCGGTAAAGTTGACCTGGAGTTTCTCAAGTTGTTCGACAGCCACACATAAATTCTCTTCTGTTGTGGCTCGGGTGGTCTGTTGTGTGGTGGGGTTTCCCTTAAGCTGGCACTTTCAGACTTGGTTGTGTCTAACGCCTCCTATATTATACAAGTGAAAGATTATAAATATTAAAGTCGCTGGGGTGGAGTGATTTTTTGATACAAGTCCCACGCAGATTGCAAGAAATATGCTTGGCACTTGGGGGCTAATGTCTGTGTTTTCGTTCCAAGTCTACGGTCAAGTTTCGGCTCATCATTGTTATAATGACCCGAACTTAGGGGCTACACCCGGCGAACTTCTCAAATATGAAAGATCCGGCTCATCATTATTATAATGATCCGGACTTGGGGGCTACACTTGGATCTATGATTTAACATAAAGTACCGGCTTATATGCAATTTAACCCATTACTTGGGGGCTACAGGTTAAGTTCTATACAAAATGTCAAAGGTTTGGAAGATCCGGTCCATTACTTGCAATATTACACCGGTTCTTGGGGGCTACGTAAAGGTATAAGAGAAATGCAGAACATAAAAGATACCTCATATTTTTTGTTCATCAAACCAACAAGTTTGGCCTCCATATTGCAGCTGGCAGAAAGGCAGTTCAAATAACCGGTGTGCAGGTCATCTGCAGTCATCTTCTCCAAGACGGGGAATTCGAAGCTAAGCTTCTCTGGAGAACAAGTATCATTCTTGCTGGTTTGTTTTGCCAATGCATGATGGGTCGGGGATTGACAACCCGTCCCGGCGATGGTAACATCGGGGCGAGACGAGTCTTCGGCAGCAGGACTTGGCGGCTTAGGGTCAGCCGCTGGACTATCAAAAGTCACCATATGATGACCTGCCGGTTCTGAGGGTGGAGGAGAACACTCAGGTGCTTCCTTGTTAGCGTCGGAAGGTTCAGCATGAGTGGAGGGAGATGGCTCAACAGTCTCCGGTTGTTGAGCGGAAGGAGGAACGATGGACCCGCCTATTTTCCTACGTTTGGCTTGCGCCCTGAAGGTGCAAACAGTTAGTACATATTACAAAGACAATACAGATGATGTACACACGGCAGCGTGAAAGCATACTCTGGGTTGATCTTCATGGGAGGAAGTTTGGAGGTAGTCGAGTCGCCAGATGAAGGAGGTGACTCCTACAAATTAAGGCAATAAACACAAGAGTAAGACAACAGTACACAAATATAACACAGATATCGGATTCTTGGTAAGAAAGTACCTTAGGGGGACGTTTTTGTGGCGCCGAGGGGTTGGGTAAGCCGGCCATAAGATCCCTAGATCCGGTGCTCCAAGTTTGACATCAAGAATCGTGTTGTTGCTTTTTCAAGGAAAATTCGGGATCTAAGTAAGCAAGAGGATGGGAAAAAAGGAACTTTTCAGACGACCCGCTGTATCTTCTCTTGTGGTAAGATTTCTGAGTTGGAAGAAATGTAAGTTACCTCAGGGGCATTGGCATGGCTCGTTTTTGTCTCCTCCTATGTACAGTCGTTGTCAATAAGTTGCATAAAAAGACGGCCAAAGGAGTCAAGTTGTACCTATGAATCGTCGAGTTCAAGTAGGTTTTGAGCCAAAGTTTTCTGCTTGCGGCCACGGATGTTACCCGCCCGAGACTTCTTATTCATGGGGGAGTGTATTTTTTCTTCTAGAAGCTGGAGTTGGCCCGTAGGTGAAGCCGCGAAAAGATTTAAAGTTGCCATATACAAAATCAAGACAGAGAGAAAGCAAATTTGGAAGTCGTCCTTACGTCCAGAGCTGGATTTGTGATGCAGAAGGGTTTTAACTGGGTCATACGGCACGCCTCCTGGGATTCGCGGGTAAGTCCTTTGATAGCAGAGTTAATGTTTTCTTCCGTCCGGGATGTGTGGTTGAAGCAAAGAGGATCATTCTCATCGCATGTGTACTCACACATAAGCTGGTCATGCCGGCTTAGTGGTAAGACTTTCCATGAGATCCAACAATGGGTTAAGTCAACTCCCGTCAACCTGTTCGCCAGAAGGGCCTTGATTTTGGCAAAAGCCGGAGCATACTTTGCTTGTGTCGCAGCCGACATCCGATCCAGAAGCTCAATGGAAGTGCAGAGCCGGGTAGAACAGTAACCCGGCAATGGATTTTCTCCCTATGGAGAGGTGTCTCTAGAGTAAAACCAAGTTCTGTTCTAGTCTTTGGGATGGCTTGGCATTTGGACAACCGGTAAGCCAGAGCTCTTCGTCTTTGGATGGAGACTCCACCGAGCTCCAATCTTGGATCGGCCGCCACTTCTGCTTGGCGGTTGACATAGAAGAAATCACGGAAGAGGTCGACACATGGCTCTTCTTGGAAGTAAACCTCACACAAGACTTGAAAGTTGCACATGTTGGAGACCGAATTTGGGACAATGTGTTGAGGATGTAGTTTAAATAAATGGAGGATGTCTCGGAAGAATTTTGATCTAGGCAGGTTGAAACCATAGATAAGGTGATCGACGAAGATAAAAATTTACCCTTCTTTTGGGGTAGGTTTCTTCTCTGACCCCAGAACCCGCCAGTGAATGACATTCTGACCCGGCAATGTGCCTGCCTCTATGAAATCCAATAAAAACTGCTCGGTGACTCCAGAGCCATCCCAGTCATAGGATGTAGGTGCTCGAGACATGACGGCGGGTCAAACTGTGAAAAAATGGGCAGGACACGGAGGGTCAAGAAACGACCAGACAATCAAGATGACTGATTAAGCTAAATAGTGCGATGTTAAGCCACCACCGCAGTTTATCGGAAGAGCCGATGATATGATGGCGGGTTAAGTAGGCGATATCGTGCTACAAATAATGCCAAGGACAAACAAATAGATTTCACACATTATACCGTGGCTGCAAGATCTACAGGCAAGTAAAAATAAAACTTAATTCAACCCTAAAAGAGGGACCATGGAAGAACAGGCAGTTGGCGCAAGAAAAGGAACACGATACGGATCTACGATAAGTTATCATTGGCTCTACATGGATAGCCGCGATGGATTAACAATATTGCGAGATTCGAAAGGCTGCTTATCAGTTGGCATTATGAGGGCAATTGGGTGAACAACGAAGCAAGTTAATGGAATCCCGACGGACACAAAAGGGTTTCCAGTGAGGTGATTACAGATCTGGCAAGAGTTGATAGGGGTGCCTTGTAGATGCGGTCGATGTAGGCAAAAATCTGGACTGTTCAGGTTGATGCACCGACCGAGGTTGGTGATAACGATGAGGTCCCATCGGCGCGGCTGAGTTCAGGAAGCGCGGGCGTCGGGAGGAGGAAGAAGAATGGTGGCGGCGGAGAAAAGGAAAAGACTCCCTCATGGCCCTATTTAAAGGATGGGATGGAGAACAGTGCGCATGGAAATCGAGGTGACAAAATGATAACTGACCGAGGCGGACGCCTCGATTTTCGGGCTGACCGCTTAATGAGGAGATCCGTTGCAAACGTCACAGAATCTTTTCGGCATATGTGAAGGTGACATCATGGCGGGTTATGAATTCTTTTGGTTTCAGGTGACAAGGTCATGAGACTTGCCACAGGAAAAGCGAAGATTGGCATGAGCAAGCTCAAATGAATTTGGGGCCTAATGTTGGGGATAACCCCATGGTAAGACCCGCCCAGGAGGGGCCGGGTCATACCTGGCGGCTCGTTATCATATGGGCTAAAAGAGGAAGGCTGGGCCGCGTGGCGGTTCACCAGATGGGTTGAGACAAAGGCCAGAGACAGGAAGAAGGTACAAGACCCAGGTGGGTGAGCCACCCGGAGAAAACTTGTAAAGATAGGCAAGACCGCTTAGAGACGGAGCCAGACATGTTGCAAGAGTCGGTTTGGAACTTGTGTAACCCAGGGTCTTGACCTCCTATATAAAGGCAAGACCCGGGGACGTCTTAGACAGAAACCAATCAATCGAAAGTTAGGTCATGCGAATACACTCCCTTGTAATCGATACTCCAATCAATATACACAAAGCAGGACATAGGCTTTTACCTCTTCTCGAGGGGCCGAACCTGGGTAAACCCGTGTCTTTCGTCCCGACCAACCCCTTTGAGTCCACCGCCTTAGCGATCGCATCGAACCTAAGTCTTCGTACATCTGCCATGAAAAAACCACGACAGTCTATCTATGGACGAAATAAAACGAAGAAAAGAAACAATGTAAAGTTGCTTTGCTATCCCAAGGATCACGACAATGATGCTCCATACTCGTCGGGGTTACGTAACATACATCCAGCCACGTTCTTCATCCTAATCCCACTGGAGCTGGGTAACATCTTCTGGCACAAACTAATCAACACCTGCACCTGTATTGTTGTAATTTGTGAGGCACAAGGACTCAGCAATCATGTAATCTTGGGTTCCAAAACTATGTAAGCTTTTGGGTTTGGAAGGGGTAAGTGGTGAGGTTGGAGCAAGCACCTAAGCATTTATTGAGTGAAAACTTACGATGACAATAAGTAAATGTGGTGGCCTATGCATAATGGTCAAGAAATAGCATGATTGCTAAGTGATCCTAAACACCTACTTACTTCAAACATAACCCCACCGTTTTCTCTCTCGGTTCAGGTTCACGAGCAGAGACGATCACGGTTACGCACATAGTTGGTGTATTTTATTAGAGTTTACTTCAATTGGCTATAACCGGGTGTTAAACAAAATATCCAAGTTGCCACATAACCGTGGGCACGGCTTTCCGAAAATTTTAAACCCTACAGGGGTGCTCCAACTCATCCATCACAAACTAACCACACACCGCAAGAACAACCTCGACCACGAATCTCGTGATCTTCATAGGAAATTCCACAGGAAGACCACACCTCGAGATAACCCAAAGTAAAATAGAATTCCTCTCGCAAGACATCTGAGAAAGGTAAAACAAGTCCAGCAAGACCGCCCTACGTGTCGACGAACCCGATAAGAGCCGCGTATCTCGTTCTCAGGACACGACGGATTGGCTAAGTTTCCGGCTGGCACACCCGTTGGTGGCCCCGGCTACTGCCATTTTGGACCAACAATCATGAGGAGCACTGGCCCATGTTGTTGATTAATTATCCACGGGGTATCTACGCCCTATGCATTTTTATTAAATTGTTAATAAAATATAGTACCAAAGTTGGGCCTTGCCAGACAAGCTTTATCCTTAAACGAATAGTCAAGGGGGTCCCCATAACAACCCCGAGCAAGTTAGGAGCGCAAAATTGTTGGAAATATGCCCTAGAGGCAATAATAAATTAGTTATTATCATATTTCCTTGTTCATGATGATCGTTTATTATCCATGCTATAATTGTATTGATCGGAGACTTAGATGCATGTGTGGATACATAGACAAAACCATGTCCCTAGTATGCCTCTAATAGACTAGCTCTTTGATCAAAGATGGTTAAGGTTTCCTATCCATGGACATGAGATGTCATTTGATAACAGGATCACATCATTAGGAGAATGGTGTGATGGACAAGACCCAAACTACAAACGTAGCATATGATCGTGTCAGTTTAATGCTACTGTTTTCTACATGTCAAGTATCTGTTCCTATGACCATGAGATCATGCAACTCACTGACACCAGAGGAGTGCCTTGCATGTATCAAACGTTGCAACGTAACTGGGTGACTATAAAGGTACTCTACAGGTATCTCCGAGGGTGTCTGTTGGGTTGGCATGGATCAAGACTGGGATTTGTTACTCCATGTGACGGAGAGGTCTCTGAGGGCCCACTCGGTAATACAACATCACAACAAGCCTTGCAAGCAATGTGACTAAGTGTTAGTCACAGGATCTTGTATTATGGAACAAGTAAAGAGACTTGCCGGTAACAAGGTTGAACTAGGTATGGAGATACCGAGGATCGAATCTCGGACAAGTAACATACCGAAGAACAAAGGGAACATCATACGGGATTAACTGAATCCTTGACATAGAGGTTCGACCGATAAATATCTTCATAGAATATGTAGGAACCAATATGGACATCCAGGTTCCACTATTGGTTATTGACCATAGAGGTGTCTCCGTCATGTCTACATAGTTCTCGAACCCACAAGGTCTGCACACTTAAGGTTTGGTGACGTTTCGGTAGTATAGAGTTATGTATGGTGGTGACCGAAGGTTGTTCGGAGTCCCGGATGAGATCCCAGACATCACGAGGATCTCTGGAATGGTCTACAGGTAAAGATTGATATATAGGAAGACCTATTTTGTTCCCCAAAAAAGTTTCGAGCTCATCGGTAGTGTACCGGGAGTGCTGGTAGTGTACCGGGAGACCATCGGGAGGGGTATTTCGACCCAAGAGGCTACATGGGCTGTGGGAGAGTGAATACTAGCCCTTAGTGGCTGGTGGAAGTCCCACACAAGGCCCATGCGTCTAGGAGAGAAAACCCAAAGAGAAAAAGGTGGAAAAAGGCAAAACAGGGAGGAATCCTAGTCCTACTAGGATTGGAGGAGGAGTCCTCCTCTCCTCCTTTATTCAGCCGAACCAAGGGCTGGTGCCTTGAGGGCCAAGCCTCCTCCTCTCTTCATCCTATATATACTGGAGGTTTTAGGGTTTTTGGACTAGATTTTCAGCCACGTGCTACCCGTTCCTCTAGTGCATAGTTTCTCCTCTAGATCGGTTTTCTGTGGTGCTTAGGCGAAGCCCTGCCGGAATAGCTCTACCACCATCGCCGCAACGCCGTCGTGCTGCCGGAGAACTCGTCTACCTCTCTGCTCCCTCTTGCTGGATCAACAAGGCGGAGATCGTCCTCGAGCTGTACGTGTGCTGAACGCGGAGTTGTCGTCCGTTTGGCGCTAGATCGGAAGGACCGTGATCAAGATCGCGAGACGGATCGTGATGAGTTCACGGGACGGATCATGATGAGTTCGCGGGATGGATCGTGATGAGATCGAGGGACGCTCGACGATTTGGATCACGAAGATGTTCGACTACACCAACCGCGTTTCTTGACGCTTCCTGCTTAG
Organism: Hordeum marinum; assembly: GCA_022496015.1. Taxonomy (NCBI): domain Eukaryota; kingdom Viridiplantae; phylum Streptophyta; class Magnoliopsida; order Poales; family Poaceae; genus Hordeum; species Hordeum marinum. The sequence continues at coordinate 235,853,879 of CM039673.1, forward strand.
AGATCTACAAGGGTATGTAGATCCACTCTCCCTCTCGTAGATGCTCATCACCATGGATAGGTCTTGCGTGTGCGTAGGAAATTTTTTGTTTCCCATGCAACGTTCCCCAACAGTGGCATCATGAGCTAGGTTTATGTGTAGATGAGATCTCGAGTAGAACACAAAGAGTTTATGGGCGTTGATGGTTAGATTGCTTCCTCCCTTGGTCGTGTTTTGGTTCAGCGGTATTTTGGGATGAAGCGGCCCGGACCAACATTACTCGTACGCTTACGAGAGGCCGGTTCCCTCAACTGCAACTTGTTGCAAAAGATGGCTGGCGGGTGGCAATTTGTCCTACTTTAGTTGGACCGGAGTCGACAAAGGCAGTCCTTGAGAAGGTTGAAAAGAAACTTATGTATCACCGTTGTGGTTTATACGTAGATGAGAATTGTTCTTGCTAGATACCCGTAGCAGCCACGTAAAACATGCAACGACAATTAGAGGACGTCTAACTTGTTTTTGTAGGGTATGTTGTGATGTGATATGGCCAATTACATGATGTGATATATTTGATGTATGAGATGATCATGTGTTGTATAGAATATCACAACTTGCATGTCGATGAGTACGACAACCGGCAAGAGCCATAGGGTTGTCTTTAATTATTGTATGAACTGCGTGTCAATCATTAAGCGCTATGTAATGCTTTACTTTATCGCTAAACGGTAGCAATAGTAGTAGAGGCATGGTGGGCGCGACAACCCCGATGGCGACACATTGATGGAGATCAAGATGATGGAGATCATGGTGTCATGCCGGTGACGATGGAGATCATGCCAGTGCTTTCAAGATGGAGATCAAAAGCACAAGTTCATGGCCATATCATGTCACTTATGATTTGCAAGTGATGTTAATCCTTTTATGCACCTTGTTTTGCTTAGGACGATGGTAGCATTATAAGGTGATCCCTCACTTAATTTCAAGATAAATTGTGTTCTCCCCGAGTGTGTACCGTTGCGAAAGTTCATTGTGTCGAGACACCACGTGATGATCGGGTGTGATAGACTCTACGTTCACATACAACGAGTGCAAGCCAGTGTTGCACATGCAGAACACTCGGTTTAAACTTGACGACCCTAGCATGTACAAACATGGCCTCGGAACACAAGAGACCGAAAGGTTGAACATGAGCTATATAGTAGATATGGTCAACATGATGATGTTCACCATTGAAACCACCTCAACTCACGTGATGATCGTACTTGAGTTGGTGAATTTGGATCATGTATCACTCGAATGACCGGAGGGATGTCAATTTGAGTGGGAGTTCTTCATTAATATGATTAATTGAACTCATTATCATGAACATAGTCAGTAGTGTCTTTGCAAATTATGTTGTAGATTACTTACTCGCGCTATAGCTCCCTTGAATTTTTGTATGTTCCTAGAGAAATAGAGTTTAAAGATGATGGTAGCAATATTGCGGACTGGGTCCGTGATCTAAGGATTGTCCTCATTGCTGCACAGAAGGCTTATGTCCTTAATGCACCGCTCGGTGTGCCAACCCCTCTAGCGTCGTTTGTAGATGTTGTGAACATCCGACAGACGCGTTCTGATGACTACTTGATAGTTTAGTGCGTCATGCATTACGGCTTAGAATTGAGGCTCCAAAACGTTTTGAACGTCACGGAACATATGAGATGTTCTAAGAGCTGAAATTAGGATCTCAGGCTCGTGCCCATGTTGCGAGATATGAGATCTCCAACAAGGTTCTTTGCCTGCAAGATGAAAGAGAATAGCTCAGTCGCTGAGCATGTACTCAGATTTTCTGGGTGCTACAATCGCTTGAATCGAGTGGGAGTTGATCTTCCAGATAAGATAGTGATTGATATTGTTCTCCAAGTCACTGTCACTAAGCTACTAGAACTTGGTGATGAACTATAAAATGCCAGGGATAGAAATGTGTTGGAAATATGCCCTAGAGGCAACAATAAATTAGCTATTATCATATTTCCTTGTTCATGATAATCGTTTATTATCCATGCTATAATTGTATTGATCGGAGACTTAGATGCATGTGTGGATACATAGACAAAACCATGTCCCTAGTATGCCTCTAATAGACTAGCTCATTGATCAAAAGATGGTTAAGGTTTCCTAGCCATGGACATGAGATGTCATTTGATAACGGGGTCACATCATTAGGAGAATGATGTGATGGCCAAGACCCAAACTGCAAACGTAGCATATGATCGTGTCAGTTTATTGCTACTGTTTTCCGCATGTCAAGTATGTGTTCCTATGACCATGAGATCATGCAACTCACAGATATCGGAGGAGTGCCTTGTGTGTATCAAACGTCACAACGTAACTGGGTGACTATAAAGGTGCCGTGCAGGTATCTCCGATGGTGTCTGTTCAGTTGGCATGGATCGAGACTGGGATTTGTTACTCCGTGTGACGGAGAGGTATCTCGAGGCCCACTCGGTAATGCAACATCACAATAAGCCTTGCAAGCAATGTGACTAATTGTTAGTTGCGGGATCTTGTATTACGGAACGAGTAAAGAGACTTGCCGGTAACGAGGTTGAACTAGGTATGGAGATACCGACGATCGAATCTCGGGCAAGTAACATACCGAAGAACAAAGGGAACGTTATACGGGATTAACTGAATCCTTGACATAGAGGTTCGACCGATAAAGATCTTCGTAGAATATGTAGGAACCAATGTGGACGTCCAGGTCCCTCCATTGGTTATTGACCGTAGAGGTGTCTCGGTCATGTCTACATAGTTCTCGAACCCGCAGGGTCTGCACACTTAAGGTTCGGTGACGTTTCATTAGTGTAGAGTTATGTATGGTGGTGACCGAAGTTTGTTCGGAGTCCCGGATGAGATCTCGGACGTCACGAGGAGCTCCGGAATGGTCTGGAGGTAAAGATTCATATATAGGAAGTCCCAGTTTGGTTTCCGGAAAAGTTTCGGGCTCATCGGTAGTGTACCGGGAGTGCCGGTAGTATACCGGGAGTGCCGGTAGTGTACCGGGAGGCCTCCGGGAGGGGTATTTCGACCCCAAGAGGTCCATGGGCTGTGGGATAATAATAACCAGCCCTTAATGGGCTGGGAAAATAGACACAAAGGCCCATGGCGCAGGAGAGAAAGTCCTAAAACAAAAAGTGGAAAATCAGCCAATAGGAGGCAATCCTACTCCAACTAGGATTGGAGGTGAAATACGATTGCTTCCCACCTCCTATTTCGGCCGACCCAAAGGCCTTGGCTGCCTCTCCTCTCCTCTCCTCCTATATATACTAGTGGATTGGGTGGTTTTTGGATGAATTTCCGGCCACGTGCTACCCGTTACACCGGTGCATAGTTTCTCCTCTAGATCGGTTTTCTGCAGCGCTTAGGCGAAGCCCTGCCGGAATTGCTCCACCACCATCACCGGAGCGCCGTCACGCTGCCGATGAACTCTCTCTCCTCTCCACCTCCTCTCGCTAGATCGAGACAGTGGAGATCGTCATCAAGCTGCACGTGTGTTGAACGGAGAGGTGCCGTCCGTTCGGCGCTAGATCGGAAGGACCGTGATCGAGATCGCGAGACGGTTCGTGATGTGACCACGGAACGGATCGTGATGAGTTCGTGGGACAGATCGTGATCAAGATCGTGAGACGGATCGTGATGAGTTTGCGGGACGGATCATGATGTGTTCGCGGGACGGTTCGTGATTGGATCGCGGGACGCTCGGCGATTTGGATCGCGAAGAAGTTCGACTACACCAACCGCGTTTCTTAACGCTTCTCGCTTAGCAATCTACAAGGGTACGTAGATCCACTCTCCCTCTCGTAGATGCTCATCACCATGGATAGGTTTGCGTGTGCGTAGGAAATTTTTTGTTTCCCATGCGACGTTCCCCAACAGTGGCATCATGAGCTAGGTTGATGGTTCGATGAGATCTCGAGTAGAACACAAAAGGTTTGTGGGTGTTGATGATTAGATTGCTTCCTCCCTTGGTCGGATTTTGGTTCAGCGGGATTGTGAGATGAAGCGGCCCGGACCAACATTACTCGTACGCTTATGAGAGACCGGTTCCCTCAACTGCAACTTGTTGCAAAAGATGGCTGGCGGGTGGCAATTTCTCCTACTTTAGTTGGACCGGATCCGACAAAGGCGGTCCTTGAGAAGGTTGAAAAGCAATCTATGTATCACCGTTGTGGTTTATGCGTAGGTGAGAATCGTTCTTGCTAGATACCCGTAGCAGCCACGTAAAACATGCAACAACAATTAGAGGACGTCTAACTTGTTTTTGCAGGGTATGTTGTGATGTGATATGGCCAATCACATGATGAGATATATGTGATGGATGAGATGATCATGTGATGTATAGAATTTCATGACTCGCATGTCGTTGAGTACGGCAACCGGCAGGAGCCATAGGGTTGTCTTTAATTATTGTATGACCTGCGTGTCAATCATTAAGCGCTATGTAATGCTTTACTTTATCGCTAAGCGGTAGCAATAGAAGTAGAAGCAGGGCTGGCGCCACAACACCAATGGCAACACATTGATGGAGATCAAGATGATGGAGATCATGGTGTTGTGTCGGTGACGATGGAGATCATGCCGGTGTTTCGAAGATGGAGATCTTAAACACAAGTTCATGGCCATATCATGTCACTTATGAATTGCATGAGATGTTAATCCTTTTATGCACCTTGTTTTGCTTAGTACGGCGGTAGCATTATAAGGTGATCCCTCACTTGAATTTCAAGATGAACTGTGTTCTCCCCGAGTGTGCACCGTTGCGAAAGTTCGTCGTGTTGAGACACCACGTGATGATCGGGTGTGATAGACTCTACATTCACATACAACGGGTGCAAGCCAGATTTGGACGCGCAGAACACTCGGGTTAAACTTGACGAGCCTAGCATGTACAGACATGGCCTCGGAACACGAGAGACCGAAAGGTCGAACATGAGTCATATAGTAGATATGATCAACATAATGATGTTCACCATTGCAGCCACCTCAACTCACGTGATGATCGGACTTGAGTTGGTGAATTTGGATCATGTATCACTCAAATGATCGGAGGGATATCAATTTGAGTGGGAGTTCTTAAGTAATATGATTAATTGAACTCATTATCATGAACTTAGTCAAAGTGTCTTTGCAAATTATGTTGTAGATTACTAGCTCATGCTGTAGCTCCCTTAAATTTTTATATGTTCCTAGAGAAATAGAGTTGAAAGATGTTGGTAGCAATATTGCGGACTGGGTCCGTGATCTGAGGATTGTCCTCATTGCTGCACAGAAGGCTTATGTCCTTAATGCACCGCTCAGTGCGCCACCCCCTCTAGCGTCGTCTATAGATGTTGTGAACACCTAACAGGCACGTTTCGATGACTACTTGATAGTTTAGTGCATCATGCATTACGGCTTAGAATTGAGGCTCCGAAACGTTTTGAACGTCATGGAACATATGAGATGTTCTAGGAGCAGAGATTGTGATCTCAGGCTCGTGCCTGTGTTGCGAGATATGAGATCTCCAACAAGATTATTTGCCTGTAAGATGAAGGAGAATAGCTCAATCATTGAGCATGTACTCAGATTGTCTGGGTACTACAATCTCTTGAATCAAGTGGGAGTTGATCTTCCAGATAAGATAGTGATTGATATAGTTCTCCAAGTCACTGTCACTAAAGCTACTAGAACTTAGTGATGAACTATAATACACCAGGGATAGAAGTATTGATCCCTGAGCTGTTCGCGATGTTTGACACCGCGAAGGTAGAAATCAAGAAGGAGCGTCAAGTGTTGATGGTTAATCAAACCACTAGTTTCGAAAAGGGCAAGAGCAAGGAGGGAAACTTCATGGATAGCAAGTCAGTTGCTGCTCCAGTGAAGCAACCCAAAGTTGAACTCAAACTCGAGACTAAGTGCTTCTATTATGAGGTGAGAGGTCGCTGAAGTGGAACAACCCTAGATACTTGGTAGATAAGAAGGCTGGCAACATCAATAGAAGTATATTTGATATACAAGTTATTGATGTGTACCTTGCTAGTACTCCTAGTAGCACCTGGGTATTGGATACCGGTTCGGTTGCTAAATGTTAGTAACTCGAAATAAAAGCTACGGAATAAACGGAGAACTAGCTAAGGGTGAGGTGACGATGTGTGTTGGAAATGTTTCCAAGGTTGATGTGATCAACATCGCACGCTCTCTCTACCTTCAGGATTAGTGACGAACCTAAATAAATGTTATTTGGTGTTTTGCATTGAGCATGAACATGATTAGATCATGTTTGTTGCAATACGATTATTCATTTAAATCAGAGAATAATAGTTATTATGTTTACATGAATAATACCTTCAATGGTCATGCACCCAGTGAGAATGGTTTGTTGAAATCTTGATCGTAGTAATACACATGTTCATAACATTGATGTCAAAAGATGCAAAGTTAAATAATGATAGTACCACATACTTGTGGCACTGCCGCAAAATGTCATATTGGTATAAAGCGCATGAAGAAACTCCATGGTGATGGATATTTGGACTCATTCGATTTCGAATCGGTGAGACATGCGAACCATGCCTCTTGGGCAACATGACTAAAGGACCCCGTTGGATGGAGCGGGCAAGTGATTCATTGGAAATGATACATGTTGATGTATGCAATCTAGTGAGTCTTGTAGCGTGCAGTGGATATCGTTATTTTCTTACCTTCACTGATGATTTGAGTAGATATAGTGTATATTTACTTAATGAAACACAAGTCTGAATCATTTGAAAGGTTCAAGCAAATTCAGAGTGAAGTTTAAAGATCATCGTGACAAGAAGATAAAAATGACTGCGATATGATCGCAGAGGTGAATATCTGAGTCACGAGTTTGGCATACAACTTAAGACAATGTGAAAGTTGTTTCACAACTAAACGCCACCTGGAACACCATAGTGTGATGGTGTGTCCGAACATCATAGTTATGCTCTATTGGACATGGTGCGTGCTATGATGTCTCTTGTCATTTTACTACTATAATTTTGGGGTTATGCATTAGAGACAACTACATTCACTTTAAATAGGGCACCATCTAAATCCGTTGAGATGACACCATGTGAATTATGGTTTGATAGAAACCTAAGCTGTCATTTCTTAATACATGGGGCTGCGACACTTGTGTGGAAAATGTTTTCACCTAATGAGGTCGAACCCAAGGCGGACAAATGCATCTTCATAGAATACCCTAACATCAGTTGGGTGAACCTTCTATCTCAGATCCAAGTGCAAAGTGTTTGTTACTAAAACAGATCCTTTCTCGAGGAAAAGTTTCTCTCGAAAGAATTAAGTGGGAGGAAGATAGAACTTGATGAGGTTGTTTAAACTTTGTTCAACCAGAGAGTAGTGCAGCGCAAGATGTTGTTTCTGTGAAGCCTACGTTAGTGTTGGGGAACGTCGCATGGGAAACAAAAATTTTCCTACGCACACACAAACCTATCCATGGTGATGAGCATCTACGAGAGGGAGAGTGGATCTACGTACCCTTGTAGATCGCTAAGCGGGAAGCGTTAAGAAACGCGGTTGGTGTAGTTGAACATCTTCACGATCCAAATCGCCGAGCGTCCCGCGATCTCATCACGATCCGTCCCGCGATCCAATCACGATCCGTTCCGTGAACTCATCACGATCCATCCCGCGGTCTCATCACGATCCGTCTCACGATCTTGATCACGATCTGTTCCGCAAACTCATCACGATCCGTTCCGCGATCTCATCACGAACCGTCTCGCGATCTCGATCACGGTCCTTCCGATCTAGCGCCGAACGGATGACACCTCCGCGTTCAGCACACGTGCAACTTGATGACGATCTCCACCGTCTTGATCCAGCAAGAGGAGGTGGAGAGGAGAGAGAGTTCACTGGCAGCGTGACGGCGCTCCGGTGATGGTGGTGGAGTGATTCCGGCAGGGATTCGCCTAAGCGTTGCGGAAAACCGATCTAGAGGAGAAACTGTGCACCGGTGAAACGGGTAGCACGTGGCCGGAAATTCTGTCCAAAAACCACCCAATCCACTAGTATATATAGGAGGAGAGGATAGGAGAGGCAGCCAAGGCCTTTGGGTCGGCCGAAATAGGAGGTGGGAAGCAATCCTACTTCACCTCCAATCCTAGTTGGAGTAGGATTGCCTCCTATTGGCTGATTTTCCACTTTTTGCTTTAGGACTTTCTCTCCTGCGCCATGGGCCTTTGTGGCTGTTTTCCCAGCCCACTAAGGGCTGGTTATTATTCTCCCACAGCCCATGGACCTCTTGGGGTCGAAATACCCCTCCCGGAGGCCTCCCGGTACACTACCGGCACTCCCGGTACACTACCGATGAGCCCGAAACTTTTTCGGAAACCAAACTGGGACTTCCTATATATGAATCTTTACCTCCGGACCATTCCGGAGCTCCTCGTGATGTCCGGGATCTCATCCGGGACTCCGAACAAACTTTGGTCACCACCATACATAACTCTACACTACCGAAACGTCACCGAACCTTAAGTGTGCAGACCCTGCGGGTTCGAGAACTATGTAGACATGACCGAGACACCTCTACGGTCAATAACCAATGGCGGGACCTGGACGTCCAAATTGGTTCCTACATATTGTACGAAGATCTTTATCGGTCGAACCTCTATGTCAAGGATTCAGTTAATCCCGTATAACGTTCCCCTTGTTCTTCGGTATGTTACTTGCCCGAGATTCGATCGTCGGTATCTCCATACCTAGTTCAACCTCGTTACTGGCAAGTCTCTTTACTCGTTCCGTAATACAAGATCCCGCAACTAACAATTAGTACGATTGCTTGCAAGGCTTATTGTGATGTTGCATTACCGAGTGGGCCCCGAGATACCTCTCCGTTACACGGAGTAACAAATCCCAGTCTCGATCCATGCCAACTCAACAGACACCATCGGAGATACCTGTAGAGCACCTTTATAGTCACCCAGTTACGTTGCGACGTTTGATACACACAAGGCACTCCTCCGATATCCGTGAGTTGCATGATCTCATGGTCATAGGAACATATACTTGACATGCAGAAAACAGTAGCAATAAACTGACACGATCATATGCTATGTTTGTAGTTTGGGTCTTATCCATCACATCATTCTCCTAATGATGTGATCCCGTTATCAAATGACATCTCATGTCCATGGCTAGGAAACCTTAACCATCCTTTGATCAACGAGCTAGTCCATTAGAGGCATAGTAGGGACATGGTTTTGTCTATGTATCCACACATGCATTTAAGTCTCCGATCAATACAATTATAGCATGGATAATAAACGATTATCATGAACAAGGAAATATGATAATAACTAATTTATTATTTCCTCTAGGGCATATTTCCAATAGTTAGTTGAAGAGGAAGTTAATGATGATGATCATGAAGCTTCAGGATCAAGTTACTATCGAACTTCGTAGGTCGACAAGGATGTGTACTGCTCCTAAGCGGTACGACAACCCTGTCTTCGAGGTCATGTTGTTGGACAAACGATGAACCTACGAGCTATGGAGAAGCGATGATGGGCCCGGATTCTGACAAATGGTTGGAGGCCATGAAATCCGAGATAGGATCCATGTATGAAAACCAAGTGTAGACTTTGGTAGACTTGCTCGTTGGACGGCAGGTCGTTGAGTACAAATGGATCTTTAAAATGAAGACAGACACTGATGGTGAATGTCACTATTTGTAAAGCTCGACTTGTTGCAAAGATGTTTGTGACAAGTTCAAGGAGTTGACTACGATGAGACTTTCTCACTCGTAGTGGTGCTAAAGTCTGTTGGAATTATGTTAGCAGTTGCTGTGTTTTCAATTATGAAATCTGGCAGATGGATGTCAAAACATCGTTTCCTTAATGGTTTACTTGAGGAAAGGTTGTATGTGATACGACCAGAAGGTTTTGTCAGGCCTATGGATGCTAAAAGGTGTGCAAGCTTCGGTGATCCTTCCATGGACTGAAGCAAGAATCTCGGAGTTGGAATATACGCTTTGATGAGGTGATCAAAGTTTTGATGTGTATACAAAATTTACGAGAAACTTGTATTTGCAATAAAGTGAGTGGGAGCACTATAGAATTTCTGATAAGTATATGTGGATGACATATTGTTGATCAGAAATAATGTAGAGTTTCTGGAAAGCATAAAACGGTCATTTGGAAAGTGATTTTCAAAGGAAGACCTGGATGAAGCTACCTAATTGTTGAGCATCAAAATCTATGGAGATAGATCAAGATGCTCGATGAGACTTTCAATGAGTGCATACCTTGACAAGATTTTGAAAGAGTTCAAAATGGATCAGTCAGAGAAAGAGTTCTCGCCTGATTTGTAAGGTGTGAAAGTTGAGTGAGACTCAAAGCTCGACAACGGCAGAAGAAAGAGAAAGGACGAACGTCGTCCCCTATGCCTTAGCCATAGCCTCTATATTATGCCATGTTGTGTATCGCACCTGTGTGTGCCTTGCCATGAGTCCATCAGGGGGTACAAGAGTGAACCAGGAGTGGATCACTGGACAGCGGTCAAGATTATCCTCAGTAACTAAGAGACTGAGGAGATGTTTCTCGATTATGGAGGTGATAAAGAGTTCGTCGTAAGGAGTTACGTCGATACAAGCTTTAACACTAATCCGGATGACTCGTAGTAGCAATCTGGATACATATAGTGGAGCAGCCATTTGGAATAGTACCGAGCGGAGTGTGGTAGCAGTGTTTACAGTTTGACATAGGTATTTGCAAAGTGCACACGGATCTGAATGTTACAGACACGTTGACTATAAGACCTCTCTCACATGCAAAGCATGATCGAGCCCTAGAACTCGTTGGGTGTTATATTCATAACAATGCGAATCACATGGTGATGTGAACTAGATTATTGAATCTAGTGCAAGTGGGAGACTGTTGGAAATATGCCCTAGAGGCAATAATAAATTATTTATTATCATATTTCCTTGTTCATGATAATCGTTTATTATCCATGCTATAATTGTATTGATCGGAGACTTAGATGCATGTGTGGATACATAGACAAAACCATGTCCCTAGTATGCCTCTAATAGACTAGCTCGTTGATCAAAAGATGGTTAAGGTTTCCGAGCCATGGACATGAGATGTCATTTGATAACGGGGTCACATCATTAGGAGAATGATGTGATGGACAAGACCCAAACTTCAAACGTAGCATATGATCATGTCAGTTTATTGCTACTGTTTTCCGCATGTCAAGTATGTGTTCCTATGACCATGAGATCATGCAACTCACAGATATCGGAGGAGTGCCTTGTGTGTATCAAACGTCACAACGTAACTGGGTGACTATAAAGGTGCTCTACAGGTATCTCCGATGGTGTCTGCTGAGTTGGCATGGATCGAGACTGGGATTTGTTACTCCGTGTGACGGAGAGGTATCTTGGGGCCCACTCGGTAATGCAACATCACAATAAGCCTTGCAAGCAATGTGACTAATTGTTAGTTGCGGGATCTTGTATTACGGAACGTGTAAAGAGACTTGCCAGTAACGAGGTTCAACTAGGTATGGAGATACCGACGATCGAATCTCGGGCAAGTAACATACCGAAGAACAAAGGGAACGTTATACGGGATTAACTGAATCCTTGACATAGAGGTTCGACCGATAAAGATCTTCGTAGAATATGTAGGAACCAATGTGGACGTCCAGGTCCCGCCATTGGTTATTGACCTTAGAGGTGTCTCGGTCATGTCTACATAGTTCTCGAACCCGCACGGTCTGCACACTTAAGGTTCGGTGACGTTTCGGTAGTGTAGAGTTATGTATGGTGGTGACCGAAGTTTGTTAGGAGTCCCGGATGAGATTTCGGACGTCACGAGGAGCTCTGGAATGGTCCGGAGGTAAAGATTCATATATAGGAAGTCCCAGTTTGGTTTCCGGAAAAGTTTCGGGCTCATCGGTAGTGTACCGGGAGTGCCGGTAGTGTACCGGGAGTGCCGGTAGTGTACCGGGAGGCCTCCGGGAGGGGTATTTCGACCCCAAGAGGTCCATGGGCTGTGGGAGAATAATAACCATCCCTTAGTGGGCTGGGAAAACAGCTACAAAGGCCCATGGCGCAGGAGAGAAAGTCCTAAAGCAAAAAGTGGAAAATCAGCCAATAGGAGGCAATCCTACTCCAACTAGGATTGGAGGTGAAGTAGGATTGCTTCCCACCTCCTATTTCGGCCGACCCAAAGGCCTTGGCTGCCTCTACTCTCCTCTCCTCCTATATATACTATTGGATTGGGTGGTTTTTGGACAGAATTTCCAGCCACGTGCTACCCGTTACACCGATGCATAGTTTCTCCTCTAGATCGGTTTTGTGCAGCGCTTAGGCGAAGCCCTGCCGGAATTGCTCCACCACCATCACCGGAGCGCTGTCATGCTGCCGGTGAACTCTCTCTCTCCTCTCCACCTCCTCTCGCTGGATCGAGACGGTGGAGATCGTCATCAAGATGCACGTGTGCTGAACGCGGAGGTGCCGTCCGTTCGGCGCTAGATCGGGAGGACCGTGATCGAGATCGCGAAACGGTTCGTGATGTGATCACGGAACGGATCGTGATGAGTTCGCGGGATAGATCGTGATCAAGATCGTGAGACGGATCGTGATGAGTTCGCGGGACGGATCATGATGTGTTCGTGGGACGGTTCGTGATTGGATCGCGGGACGCTCGGCGATTTGGATCACGAAGAAGTTCGACTACACCAACCGCGTTTCTTAACGCTTCCCACTTAGCGATCTACAAGAGTACGTAGATCCACTCTCCCTCTCGTAGATGCTCATCACCATGGATAGGTTTGCGTGTGCGTAGGAAATTTTTTGTTTCCCATGCGACGTTCCCCAACAAAATGATCCCTGAGCTGTTCGCGAATTTTGATACTGCGAAGGTAGAAATCAAGAAGGAGCATCAAGTGTTGATGGTTAGTCAAACCACTAGTTTCGAGAAGGTCAAGAGCAAGGAGGGAAACTTCATGGATAGCAAGTCAGTTGCTGCTCCAGTGAAGCAACCCAAAGTTGAACCCAAACCCGAGACTAAGTGCTTCGATTATGAGGAGAGCGGTCGTTGAAGTGTAACAACCCTAGATACTTGGTAGATAAGAAGGCTGGCAACATCGACAGAAGTATATTTGATATACGTGTGAATGATGTGTACCTTGCGAGTACTCCTAGTAGCACCTAGGTATTGGATACCGGTTCGGTGGCTAAATGTTAGTAACTCGAAATAAAAGCTGCGGAATAAACAAAGAACAAGCTAAGGGTGAGGTGACAATTGTGTGTTGGAAATGTTTTCAAGGTTGATGTGATCAACATCGCACGCTCTCTCTACCTTCGGGATTAGTGACGAACCTAAATAAATGTTATTTGGTGTTTTGCGTTGAGCATGAATGTGATTAGATCGTGTTTATTGAAACACAATTATTCATTTAAGTTAGAGAATAATGGTTATTCTGTTTACATGAATGATACCTTCAATGGTCATGCACCCAGTGAGAATGGTTTGTTGAATCTTGATCATAGTAATACACATGTTCATAACATTGATGCCAACAGATACAAAGTTAATAATTATAGTACCACATACTTGTCGCACTGCCGCTAAATGTCATATTGGTATAAAGCGCATGAAGAAACTCCATGCTTATGGATGTTTGGACTCATTCGATTTCGAATCAGTTGAGACATGCGAACCATGCCTCTTGGACAAGATGACTAAGGACCCCGTTTTCCGGATGGATGGAGCAGGCAAGTGATTTATTGTAAATGATACATGTTGATGTATGCAATCCAATGAGTCTTGTAGCGTGTGGTGGATATCATTATTTTCTTACCTTCACTGATGATTTGAGTAGATATAGTGTATATTTACTTAATGAAACACAAGTCTGAATCATTTGAAAGGTTCAAGCAAATTCAGAGTGAAATTTAAGATCATCGTGACAAGAAGATAAAAATGTATGTGATATGATCGTGGAGGTGAATATCTGAGTTACGAGTTTGGCATACAACTTTAGACAATGTGAAAGTTGTTTCACAACTCATGCCACCTGGAACACCATAGTGTGATGGTGTGTCCAAACGTCACAGTCATGCTCTATCGGATATGGTGTGTGCTATGATGTCTCTTATCGTTTTGCTACTATAGTTTTGGGGTTATGCATTAGAGACAACTACATTCACTTTAAATAGGGCACCATCTAAATCCGTTGAGATGACACCGTATGGATTGTGGTTTGATAGAAACCTAAGCTGTCATTTTGTTAATGTTTGGGGCTGCGACGCTTGTGTGGAAAAATGTTTTCACCTAATGAGCTCGAACCCAAAGCGGACAAATGCATCTTCATAGATTTCCCTAAGAACAGTTGGGTGAACCTTCTATCTCAGATCCAAGCATAAAGTGTTTGTTGCTAAAACGGGTCCTTTCCCGAGAAAAAGTTTCTCTCGAAAGAATTGAGTGGGAGGAAGATAGAACCTGATGAGGTTGTTGAACCTTTGTTTCAACTAGAGAGTAGCGCAGCGCAAAAAGATGTTTCTGTGGAACCTACGTCAGTTGAAGAGGAAGTAAATGATGATGATCATGAAGCTTCAGATCAAGTTACTATCGAACCTCGTAGGTCGACAAGGATGTGTACTGCTCCTGAGTGGTACGACAACCTTGTGTTGGTGGTCATGTTGTTGGATAACAATGAACCTACGAGATATGGAGAAGCGACGATGGGCTCAGATTCCGATAAATGGTTAGATGCCGTAAAATCCGAGAAAGGATCCATGAATGAAAACCAAGTATAGACTTTGGTGGACTTGCTCGTTGGACGGCAGGTCCTCGAGTACAAATGGGTCTTTAAAATGAAGACAGATGCTGATGGTGAATGTCACCATTTATAAAGCTCGACTTGTCGCAAAGAAGTTTCTGACAAGTTCAAGGAGTTGACTACGATGAGACTTTCTCACTCGTAGCGATGCTAAAGTCGGATGTGTGCTATACTTACGGCTCCGCTCCGGCATACAGAAGAACGAAAGCGAATACGTACATGTGTGGTGTGTATCATGCATGCATGGCCAGGGCACATGCGCAACTACATGCATCAGCCAGGCCACATGGATGCCTACATGCACGGTTAGCTGAACGGCCCCATGCATGGCCGACTGTGTGGCCGCGTGCCTTGGCTAGCTACCCGGCCGGCTGCCCTAGTCAGCTGCCTAGCTGGCTGTCCGGCCAAGCGCTGCCTGACCTCCTTCTCGGTTCTCTGGAGATGTTGTGCGGCCGGCCCCACGCGAATCCATCCGTCTTTGCAACACTCATCTCCAGCCGACAACATCCAACATCGGCCAGACACGCCGGCTCCATCTTGCGCTGGCTGCTCCACACTCGTGTCCACACCATCACTCGCCTGCTCTCAACCCATGGCGAGCGCGGCCCGCGCCTCCCTGACGCTCGCGCGCTCCTGCATCTGCTGCCAGGACTCCATACCCCGCACCTTCGCTGAGGTCTGGGTCTGTGAAACCGGTGGCCGTGCGTCTCACCTGGCACCCCTCCGTGGACCTCTAGCCGGCTCTCGTCGCTCTGCGTGACCTCCAGCTCTGGCCCGCTCTGCCATCTCGCGGTCGCGCACCCGCTCGACACATTCTGAGCCTCCCCGCTCCGCCTCGTCACGCCGCTCCAGCCGGCTCTCGTGCCTGGCCGGCTGTCCGCCCCGCGCCAGCTCCTCTGCGCCATGCCCGCGCGCCGCCCCCCCACACTTGGCCAGCTGGCCGCCTCGGCCTGACTCCTCCGCTGCTCGTGCCGGCTACCGCACATGGCCGGCTGGTCGCCTCGCGCTGGCTCCTCCGCCGCTCGCGTCGGCTCCCGTGCCCGGCCGACTGGCTGGCTGGCTACTCTGCCCGCTCGCGACACCGTTGGCCGCCTCCTCTGAGCAGCAGCACCACCACCTCGTGACGCCCGCCCCACCACATGCCACATCCGGTGCGAGCTCCTCCGCGCCCGCCGCTCGTGCCCCCCGTGCCGGCTCGCCGTACCTCCTCTGCCCCTGCGCCTCCGCACACTCGGTGACCTAGCACGCCTCCCTCACCGGCTCCGCTCAGCCTCGCCATTCTAGCCAGGCCGGCCGTCACCTGCCGCACGCCCCTGTAGCCGGCTCCGCCTCCCCACAGGCCGGCTCGGCCCTGCGGTCGCCGCCTGCCGCTAACCCCCGCGACAGGTCCCGCCCCCCAATGCCTCGTGCCGGCTCACTCCCGCATGACATCCGGCTCCCGCCTCCCCGCGCCTGGCTCCACCTACTGGCGACCCGGTCGGCTCCCGCTGCTCCACCTCTGGCCCCGGCCAGCTCCCTCCGCTCCACCTCTGGCCCTCGCCCTCGCGGGCTGGCCGCCCAGCTTAGGAGAGGAAAAGAGGAGGGGGCGGTTGGAAGTATAAGAAACATGAGAAGACTAAAAAGGGGTGAACTGCGCCCTCCACCTGCGTGTTCAGTCGGTCGACTGACCTGCGCCGGCGTCTGGCCGGTCGACCGCCCGTTTACTTCGACACCGGGCTGGTTCTAGCCGACCACCCGCTTTGACGTACGCCCGGCTGGCACACCCGCCGACTGCCAGGGGCACGACAGCCCACACCCAGCGGGTGTGCCAGCGTGCTCCGCAAGCGCCAAGCCACGCCGGCTATCTTCGAAAACAACTGTTTCGCCTACGCGCAAATCAACGAACCTCCTCGTCCGGAGGCTCGGAGGCTACCCTCGGAAGCACCTCACGCACATCAGCCAGTGGACCCTACATCCGCCCTCGGTAGCACCCTGTGCTCATGAGCTGGCGGACCCCACGTACGCCTTCGGTAGCGCCCTCGCGCTCATCAACCGGGGGACCCCGGGTCCGCCCTCGACAACACCTAGGGCTCATCAGCCGGCGGGCCCCACGTCTGCCTTTGGCAGCGCCCTCGCGCTCATCAGCCGGTGGACCCCACGTCCGCACTCGGCAGCGCCTCGCGCACACCAGCCGGCGGACTTCGCGTCCGCCCTTGGCAGCGCCTTGTGCTCATCAGCCAGCGAACGCCGCATCCGCCCTCGGCAGCGCCTCGCGCTCATCAGCCGACGGACCTCGTGCCCGCCCTCGGCGGACCCTCGCACACACCAGCCGGCGGACCCTGCGTCCGCCCTCGGCAGCGGCTCAAGCTCATTAGCCAGCGGACCTCACGTCCGCCTTCAACAGCTCCCTCGCGCTCATCAGCTGGCTGACCCCGCGTGCACCCTCGGTAGCGCCTCACGCACACCAGCCGGCGGACTCTGTGTCCGCCCTCGGCAGCACCCTCACGCTCATCAGCCACAGGACCCCGTGTCCGCCCTCGGTAGCATCTCGCGGTCATCAGCCAGCGAACCCCGCGTCCTCCCTCAACAGCGCCTCACGCTCATCAGCCGGCGGTCCCCGCGTCCGCCCTCGGCAGCGCCTCGCGCACACTAGCCGGCGGACTCCGCATCCGCCCTCGACAACACCTCATGCTCATTAGCCAGCGAACGCCGCATCCGCCCTCGGCAGCGCCTCGCGCTCATCAGCCGACGGACCCCACGCTCACCCTCGGCAGCGCCTCGCGCACACCAGCCGCAGACCCCGCGTCCGCCCTCGGCAGCGGCTCAGGCTCATCTGCCAGCAGACCTCGCGTCCGCCTTTGGTCGCTCCCTCGCGCTCTTCAGCCGGCGGACCCCGCATGCGCCCTTGGCAGCGCCTCGCGCACACCAGCCGGCGGACACCGCGTCCGCCCTTGGCAGCGCCCTCACGCTCATCAGCCGGAGGACCCCGCGTCCGCCCTCGGCAGCGCCTAGCGCTCATCAGGCAGCGAACCCCGTGTCCGCCCTCGGCAACGCCTCGTGCTCATTAGCCGATGGACCCCGCATCCGCCCTCGTCAGCACCTCGCGCACACCAGCCGGTGGACCCCGTGTCCGCCCTCAGTAGCGCCTCGCGCACACCAACCGGTGGACCTCGCATCCGCGCCCAGCAGTGCCTCAGGCTCAACAGCCGGCGGACCCCGCGTCCACACCCGGCAGCGCCTCGCGCCCGTCAGCCGGCGGACCCCAGGTCAGCGCCTCGCGCGTGTCAGTAGGACCACGTCGGCTACAAACCACGTTGGCCGATATCGACAAAACCGCCTCGCCGGCACCCGAAAGTAATGTGAGATCTCCACATGTATACCCTCATACCATGCACACAATAGAAATAACCCCGAGCGACCCTTGAGGGCCATCTCTGCACTTATTCTGGTGCCCTACTGTTCGCCTCGACGCTAGCTAGTCTGAGCCCGGGGCTGGCCGCTTGGCCCGATACGTTCGTTCCCACGGGATGGCTTAGTAGCGTGCACGGGACCGAAGGCCTACTCTTTGTCTCAGCTACAGACCGCACCGCGGCTGTCCAGCTGGCGAGAGCACATGCTTGAGGTCACCACACGCGAAAAGCGTCCAGGGAGAAAAAGGCTTGGGCGAGCCGGTCGTTTTCATTTATGAGTATCTGCTTGATCGAGTCTTCTCCCAGAGTCTGAGTACTATACGCTCCATTCGGTGGCCCACTCTTCATCTCAGCTACAGACCGGCTCCCGATTGTCAAGCTAGCAAGAGCAAAAGCCAAAGAATGGAGAGAACATGAAAAAGACTTAAGGGGACTCGGACGAAACCGAGTCGGCACCCTTTGTACCAACTTGCACTGCCAAAATAAAATATTTGATATATTTCTGCCGACTTAACCTTGTCTTTTGCACGATCATTTCCATGAGGAACCTCCTCGCTCGGAGGTTCGGTGGCTACTCCTGGCAGGGCACCGCGCTCGACAGCCGGCAGACCCCACGTCTGTCTGTGGCAGGGCTCCACGCCCATCAGCCGGCGGACCCTCCGTCCACACCTGACAGCGCCTCACACTCAATAGTCGACGGACCCCGCGTCCGCCTATGGAAGGGCTCCACGCCCATGAGCCGGCGGACCCTCCGTCCGTGCTCGGCAGCGCCTCGCGCTCGACAGCCGATGGACCCCGCGTCCGCCTTCGGCAGGGCTCCATGCCCATCAGCCGGTGGACCCTCCGTCCATGCCCGGCAGTGCCTCGGGCTCAACAGTCGGCAGACCCCGCGTCCGCCTTCGGCAGGGCTCCATGCCCATCAGCCGGCGGACCCTTCGTCCGCGCTCGGCAGCGCCTTGCGCTCGACAGCTGGTGGACCCCGCGGCCGCCTTCGGCAGGGCTCCACGGCCATCAGCCGGTGGACCCTCGGTACGCGCCCGATAGAGCCTCGTGCTCAACAGCCGGTGGACCCCACGTCCGCCTTCGGCATGGCTCCACGCCCACCAGCCCGCGGACCCTCAGTCCGTGCCCGGCAGCGTCCCATGCTCGACAATCGGCGGACCCCGTGTCCGCCTTCGGCAGGGCTCCACGCCCATCAACGGGCAGACCCTGCGTCCGCGACCGGCAGCGCCTCACGCTCGACAGCCGGTAGACCCCACTTCTGCCTTTGGCAGGGCTCCACGCCCACCAGCCGGTGGACTGTGCGTCCACACCCGATAGTGCCTCGTGCTCGACAGCCGGCGAACCCCGCGTCCGCCTTCGGCAGGGCTCCGTGCTCATCAGCCGACAGATCCTGCGTCCATGACCGGCAGCGCCTCGCGCTCGACAGCCGGCGGACCCTGCGTCCGCCTTCGGCAGGGCTCCACGCCCACCAGCCGACGGACTGTGCGTCCACGCCCGACAGCGCCTCGCGCTCGACAGCCGACGGACACCGCGTCCGCCTTCGGCAGGGCTCCACGCCCATCAGCCGGCGGACCCTCCGTCCACGACCGGCAGCGCCTCGCGCTCGACAGTCGGTGGACCCCGCGTCCGCCTTCGGCATGGCTCCACGCCCACTAGTCCGCGGACCCTTAGTTCACGCCTGGCAGCGTCCCGGGCTCGACAGCCAGCGGACCCCGCGTCCGCCTTCGGCAGGGCTCCATGCCCATCAGCCGGCGGACCCTACGTCCACGACCGGCAGCGCCTCGCGCTTGACAGCCGGCAGACCCCGCCTCCGCCTTCGGCAAGGCTCCACGCCCACTAGCTGGCGGATTGTGCGTCCATGCCCGACAGCGCCTCACGCTCAACACCCGGCGGACCCCGCATCCGCCTTTGGCAGGGCTCCACGCCCATCAGCCGGTGGACCCTCCGTCCGCACCCGGCAGCGCCTCGCGCTCGACAGCCGGCGGACCCCGCGTCCGTCTTCGGCAGGGCTTCACACGCACCAGCCCGCGGACCCTCTATCCCCATCCTGCAGCGTCCCGTGCTGGACAGCCACTGGACCCCGCATTCGCCTTCGGCGGGGCTCCACGCCCATCAGCCGGTAGACCCTGCGTCCACGCCCGGCAGCGCCTCACGCTCGACAGCCGGCGGACCCCGCGTTCCCATTCGATAGGGCTCCACGCCCACCAACCAGCGAACCCTGCGTCCATGCCCGGCAGCACCTCGCGCTCGACAGCCGACGGACCCCACATCCGTCTTCGGTAGGGCTCCAGGCCCATCAACCGGCAAACCATGCGTCCATGCCCAGCAGCGCCTCGCGCTCGACAGCCCACGGACCCCTCGTCAGCCTTCGGCAGGGCTCCACGCCCACCAGCCAGCAGACCCTCCATCCGCTCCCGGCAGCACCTCACTCTCAACTGCCAACGGACCTCGCGTCCACGCTTGGCAAGGCTCCAAGCCCATCAGCCGGCGGACCCAACGTTTGCCTTTAGCAGTGCCTCATGCCCTTGAGTAGGCGGACCTCGCATCTCAGCCCAACATCCTTGATGCCACCGTCTACTTCAGCAATCGCAAAGACCCTCCACCCGACTCGTCGAGTCGCCCGGAGGCTTAGAGGCTACACCCAGCGGGTGTGCTGGCGCGCCCCCGCTGGAAGCAAGTCACGTCGTCCCCAACCCGCGATCGACCGTCATCGATAACTTCTGCAACAACAACTCCACCAGCATAAACCCTCCGTCCGACTCTCCTAGTCGCCCGGAGGCTCGGAGGCTACTGTCGTGGGGATTACCCTCGGGTAGGCTCGAAGAGACGACTCAACATTTTAAAACATCGGGGGACCCACCCCCAGTATGCGAAGCCCCACGAATCAACAAGACAAACGAAGAAGTGAGCTGACGACATTGGAGCTGATGACACTGTAGCTGGTGACACTATAGCTGTCCGGCTCCTCCCGTCCGGCTCAGCAGCCTCCACCTATCCGGCTCCTCCTGTCCGGCTCCTCCTGCCCAGCTCCTCCCGTCCGGCTCCTCCTGTCCGGCTCCTCCTCTTCGGCTGCAGCCTAATGAAGTCAAGTCCCGACGGCTCATCGGACACACGCGGACCAGACGGCCATATCTCAGGGCGGTGTGCTATTGGCAAGCAGGAGCACACTACACGTGCGTCATGTAGTACTCTCTACAATGTAACATGCCCCCTAGACACTGATGTATAAAGTGCAACAGGGGACAGACATAGCTTAGTCCACAAGCTACATGTCGCTTGACATGTAAGCTACCCATGGTAGCTTACACCTCAAGCTGCTTGGGATGTAAGCTACCCACTATGGCTTACATCCCAAGCTACTCATCCATGCCTATATAAAGTCCCCTCTCACTCTCTCAAGGGGGTTAGCTCCCCTCACATTCTCTCATCCCCACTCTCACACTCATGTATGAGGCAAGTAGCATCATGGCTCTCCTCCCCAAACAGCTCCAGGAGGAACCATGTACCAAATGTACCTCAGTTATACAGATATGCAGGAGTAGGGGTATTATCTCTTTGGAGAGCCCCGAACCTGGGTAAACCACTGCGTGCTATTTGGATACCCATCCCGGATCATCCATGGAAGCCTTGCCCTCACCTCGATAAGCCACCCCATGGCATCTGCCGTCTCGCTGGACCCCCCATGAGAAAATGACGACACAGGATCAAGAAGGATGGAGCCCCCGAGGGACGACCAACTGTCATTTACAAAGGAGTACCCCTAATTAGAGATGCACCCACGCGTCATCATCGCATGAGTGCGAAGGAGTACCGTGAGCTCTTCACCGACCTGCCAGCAAAGCGTCGTCAGGATGGACCTCCTTGTTCCCCGACCGCTTCGACCGGGATTGATGCCCATTCAGATGATGAACAGGAGGAAGACCCAGAGGAGAGTGACTACGAGATCGAGCAATCCACCACTTTGGTCCGAGAACCCCTAGGGTAGGATCAGTCACGTACCCCTCATGCGAAGTCGAGTCCGTGTAATGGTTCATATGAAACCATGTGTGCTTGTTGATTGTCTTGTTGTTTGTGTTCTGATGCAAGTTGTGCTTTTGCCTTAGGCAACATGTAAGCGACTCCATCGTTTATCTTATCTTAATATACGTTGGTATTTCGACCTTTGTTTTACTACACTTGCACTCGACCGACCCCCTTGGGCGCGCTCCTCCATTGTTGCTTTTCCTCTCGTCTATCCCAGTTGGTTTACTTGGTTTCTCCAAACAGGATGGTGACTGCTATCCGCAATAGCTCCTTCGCCAACCTTGAAGCCGGCAACTCAAGCCAGCAACAGGAAGCTGGTGGGGCTGCTCACGTTGGAGGACACCAGGAGCAGCCACAAGGCGACATCCCCCCGCCACCACCTCCACCGGAGAACATGACCATAGCCCAGTTTCTCCAAGTTCTCCGGGAGGAACACCAAGCCTACAATGCTGCTATCCAGCAGATGGCTCAGGCCCTTGTGAACAACCAGCAGCAATGGCCGCTCCACTCTATCTAAGTTCATGAGGAATTCGCCCCTAACCTTCACCGAGTCTGCTGAGCCATTGGATGCTAATGACTGGATCTGCTCCATCGAGGACCTCCTTGCACTGGTCAATTGCAATGAGGACCGTGAGAAGGTGTTGTATGCCTCTCACTGCCTTTGAGGTACCTCTCGAGCTTGGTGGGATGGGTTCAAGGTCATTCAAGGTGAGCGTGTGATCACTTGGAATGACTTCAAGGAAGGATTTCGCACCGCCCACATTCCTTCTGGGATCATGGCTATCAAGAAGACAGAATTACGAGCGTTGAAGCAAGGAAGTGGCTCTGTCAAGGAGTACCTGCAGAAGTTCAACCTGCTGTTAAGGTATGCACCTGAAGATGTTGGCACAGAGGCTGCCAAGAAGGAACGCTTCATGGAAGGACTTTAACAGACCCTATAGTACCAGCTCATCGTGTATGACTGTCGTACCTTCTTTGACCTGGTGAACAAGGCCCTCATGCTGGAAGACAAGCGTCGTGCCATAGACGACACTCGCAAGCGCAAGATGATCAGTAAGGGTAGCTCTAGCAACCAGAAACCTTGCCCCTGCAGCCAGCCCCAGCCAAGCCAACCTATCAGCCACAGCAGGCTAGACCTCCTGCGCCTCGTCTGAGCTACCAGCCTCAGCAGTATGCCAACCGCAGGCCAGCCTACAACAACCCCAATAACAACAATGGAGGCAGTAACTACAACAACAACCCTGGGCAAGTTGCTTGCTTTGGATGTGGTCAGCCAGGAAACATCTCTAGGATGTGTCCCAACAAAAAGCCAGATGCACCGTGCCCCAATGCGCCAGACCAAGGTCAAGGCCGTGGAGCACCCCCAAGGAACGCCGCTCCCCGCAACCAGCCCAACAATGGAAAGGGTTGTGTGAACCACGTCACCGCAGAGGAAGCCTAGGAAGACCCGGACGTCATACCGGGTACGTTCCTCGTTAACTCAACCCTAGCAACAGTACTGTTTGATTGTGGAGCTTCGCATTCTTTTGTCAACCAAAAGTTTGCAGTATAGAGTGGCATGAAGCCTACACCCTTGGGTAGTCGTATGTTGATACAAACCCCGGGATCAGTGATGAAGTCTAGGGTAGGTTGTAAGGGAGTTGAGATTAACATCAACAGGGTAGATTTTCCAGCAGACCTTATCATCCTGAAGTCACAAGGCTTGGATGTGATCCTAGGCATGGAATGGTTAACCAAGCACCAAGGCTTGTTAGACTATGCCAAGAGGATTGACACCATGACCAATAGCCAAGGAGTGGAAGTCAAGTATGTTCCCAACCCTGCCTCCACTCAAGCCCCTCAGGCTAACTGTCTATCAGGAGTTGAGTTGGATCAAGTGCGAGTGGTATGTGAATACCCGGATGTGTTTCCTGATGAGTTGTCTGGAATGCCTCCTGACCAAAACATTGAGTTCATCATTGAGCTTATGCTCGGACCAAGGCCCATCTATAAGAAGTCCTATAGGATGGGATCCAAAGAGTTGGCTGAATTGAAGAAGCAACTGACAGAACATCTCAGAAAAGGATTCATTCTCCCTAGTGCCTCTCCTTGGGGATCGCCTGTTCTATTTGTGTCAAAGAGGGATGGAACTATCAGACTCTGTGTCGATTACCGTTCTCTCAATGAAGTCAAAATAAAGAAGAAGTATCCACTCCCCAAGATTGAAGACCTGTTTGATCAGTTGAATGGAGCCAAGGTGTTTTCCAAGATCGACCTCAGATCTGGGTACTATCAGCTGAAGATCAGACCCCAAGACATTCCGAAGACGGTGTTTGTAACCCGGTATGGCCTATATGTATACACGGTCATGTCATTTGGGTTAACCAATGCCCGTGCCTACTTGATGTATCTCATGAATAAATTCTTCATGGAGTACTTGGACAAGTTCGTTGTCGTCTTCATTGATGACATTCTCGTCTTCTCCAAGTCTGAAGAAGAGCATGAGGAACACTTGAGATTGGTCCTAGAAAAACTTCGAGAGCACCAGCTTTATGCCAAGTTCAGCAAGTGTGAATTCTGGCTGCATGAAGTTGGATTCCTGGGTCATGTGTTGTCTGCAGAAGGATTATCAGTGGATCCTGCCAAGATTGAAGCCGTGACTGAATGGCAAACTCCTACCACCGTGAAGGAAGTTAGGACCTTCCTCGGACTCGTGGGATATTACCGCAAGTTCGTGGAAGGGTTCTCGAGCATT
The DNA here is from genome assembly GCA_022496015.1 of Hordeum marinum. Taxonomy (NCBI): domain Eukaryota; kingdom Viridiplantae; phylum Streptophyta; class Magnoliopsida; order Poales; family Poaceae; genus Hordeum; species Hordeum marinum. Next base: position 235,878,866 of record CM039673.1, read on the forward strand.
GCCCGACCCATGACCCAACTTTTGAAGAAGGACAAGAAGTTCGAATGGATAGTTAAGTGCGGAGAAAGCTTCCAGGAGCTCAAGAAGAGATTGACCACAACCCTAGTTTTTTCCACCCCCAATATTCACAAGGAATTTGTGATTTATTGTGATGCATCGAGAACCGGGCTTGGAGGGGTTCTAATGCAAGAAGGCGGAGTTGTATGCCTTGAAGACATGGCGACATTACCTTCTGGGGAAGCGATGTGAGATATACACAGACTACAAGAGTTTGAAGTATAATTTCACCCACAGGCAATTGAACATGAGGCAGCGAAGATGGTTGGAATTGATAAGCGATTACGACCTCAGTGTTCAATACCACCCAAGAAAGGCCAACGTGGTAGCAGACACCTTAAGCAGAAAGACATGCTCGTTGAATGCTATGATTAAAGAAAGGCTACCCGCCCTATATGAAGAACTTGAAAGCTTCGACTTGGCACTAGTACCACCTGGATTCCTCGCCAACCTCGAACCAAAGCCTACCTTGATGGATGATATTAAGGAAGCCTATAAGGGACACGAGAGCATTGAAGGTATCAAGAGGACGATGAAGGCAGGCAAGGCCCCAGGATTCTCAGTGGATGAACAAGGAGTTGTATGGTTCAGGAATCCCATCTGTGTACCCAACAAAGAGGAGCTCAAGAACTTGATCTTGCAAGAAGCTCATGACACTCCGTACTCCATCCATCCTGGAGGAACCAAGATGTATCAAGACATCAAGGCAAGGTTCTTGTGGCATGGCATGAAACGGGAGATAGAAACATTTGTCGCCAAGTGTGATATATGCTAGAGAGTCAAAGCTGAGCACCAGCGACCCACTAGGCTATTGCAACCTCTCAAGGTGCCTGAATGGAACTGGGACAAAGTCGGGATGGATTTCATCATCGAATTACCAAGGTCAAGCAAGGGACATGATTATATTTGGGTCATTGTTGACCACCTAACTAAGGTAGCCCAATTCATTCCTGTCAAGACCACCTATGATGGAAACAAACTAGCCAGCCTCTACATCGAGCATATTGTGAACCTTCACGGAGTTCCAAAGGAGATTGTGTTGGATCGAGCAACCCAATTCACCTCAAGGTTCTGGAAGATGTTTAAAGGAGCCATGGGCACCAAACACTCCTTCAACACTGCTTTTCACCCCTAGACCGGCAGACAGACAGAACAAGTAAATCAGATACTCGAAGATATGCTCTGCGCTTGTGTTTTGGCGTATGGAGCCAAGTGGTAAGATTGCCTACCGTTCGCAAAATTCTCCTACAACAACAACTACCAGTCGAGTCTTCAGATGGCACCATTTGAGGTGTTGTATGGACGCAAGTGTCGTACTCCCCTCAACTGGTCAGAGAACGGAGAAGTGTTAGTGTTTGGACCAGATATCCTCCGCGAAGCAGATGAGCAAGTTCAACTCGTCCGAGAGCGCCGTGAGACCGCCAAGTAAAGACAGAAGAGTTGCGCCGACTCCCACAGCCGAGAAGTGAGCTTCTGTGTTGGTGACTACGTCTACCTCCGAGTCATGCCTCTCAAGGGAACCAAGTGTTTCCACATCAAGGGGAAGCTTGCACCAAGATACATCAGCCCCTTCAAGATCACCGCTACGCGTGGAGAAGTTGCCTATCAGCTAGAGCTACCTTCCGAGCTAGCGGATGTGCACAACGTCTTTCATGTGTCACAACTCCGGAAGTGTCTCCAAGTTCTCAACAGTCCCGATCTCTACAAACACATCGACCATAAAGCCATCGATCTTCAGCCAAACCTCACTTATCGTGAGAGGCCAGTTCACATTCTGGATGAGGCATGCGCTGCACCCGAAGCCACACCATCAAGTACTTCAAGGTTCAATGGAGCAATCACACTGAAGTTGAAGCATCCTGGGAGCGTGAAGACTATCTTAGATCTAAGTTCCCTTATCTTTTTGGCGCTTAGCCTAGGAATCTCAGGGACGAGATTCTTGTAAGGGGCGTAGGTCTGTCACACCCTGTGTTTGTATCACCTTATTATGCTTGGATTTATTAAAATTGGAGCCAATTAGAACTTTTTCAGTGCCTGTTGTTTGTTTGAATTGTTGCTTGCTTGCTTGTTGTGAATGGCACTCTTAGATTCTATCCCTCTCCATACTCATCTCCCTTGTCCCAAATTTCTTGCCCAATGATCATGCCATATGAATAGTGCCCAAAACAATTTTTCTCAAATTTTATTTTAACCAAAAAGGATTTATCCAAATTAGGTTTTCAAAATCCCCTGAAATGAGGTTTGCACTGCAAGTCCTCAAATTAGGTGGGTCCTTCTTCCAAAAAGGCTTTACATCAAACCTACTATGTTTATCACTTCCCAGAACCACCAAAATAATTTTAAATATTATTTTAATATTCTATTTAAAGGCTTTTTCTTTAGGCCATAAATGGTTTTTCATAGGGAAAAATTATTTAAATACTTTCAAAATATTTGAGAAAATTTAGGGAAACTCAGTGGACATATATTTTCCATATATAAGTGTTTCACACGTGGTCATGTTCAAATTCATGGGCAAAACCCTTGAAACCCTTTCTGTCCAAATCAAGCTTTTGAAATATTTCTATAAGAAATATTCTCAATAAATTCCATGAAAATTCCAGCAAGTCAATACTGTCATAGGTGATGCTCTTTGAAAGTTTCATCTCAATCCAAGTTGATTTGGTTCATCAAACCATACCAAAACCCTCCGTGTGGAGATTCAAATTTGAAAAACTTTACATAGTGAAGTTTCTCCTCTTGACCCCAAACTTTGTGGCCATGCTCTAATAACCAAATAATGATGTTACACTCAGTGGTGCATCAAGGGTAATATCTTAGCATAACAAGATCTACAGAAACCTGATTCTCTGAGTTTCTAGGGTTCACAAAGTTTCTATTGGCAACGTTGCTCATTTGAGCTCAAACCTGGTGATCCATCTCATTTTTACCTAACATTTGACCCTGTTGAATATCTCATTAAGTAGGTAAACTTATCTTGCCCAAACACCCATCAAACACCTTCTGGTGAAATGGTAAAGCCACTGTTTTTGCCCCTTTGGCTATTCCTCTTGCTATGATTTTTTTTCCACAACCTCTCAGGGTTACCAGCTACCTCCAGTAATTCCTGTGTGGCCTCAGCTCAACAATGGGTGGGGTAAAAACCCCATTTTCACCCATGGACAGCACTGGCAACATCATTTCTACCCTCTCCCCACCCCATTTCTTTTTCTCCTAGCCTCCCCTAGCACCTAGGGCATCTCCAGATCATCTAAAGGCTAATGGATATGCAGGAGTGTGTCCAGAGCACACAGGCATGCCAAAGACATGCTTTGGAGCATGCTACAGTACATGCCTGCACTGTAGGAGCACCCATCCCGAGCCACCCGACGGCCTTGGGACGTGAGGATCTGTCCCCTAAGATGCCCTCTGCGTTCGCAAGACTCCATCCTGTTGGCCCCCTCCTCCTTCTGTCTTCGGTGACCTCCCGCACGCATGCTTGGCGCCGCCCAGATCGGCCAACCATGGGTGTCACGCCTAAGATGCGATCCTATCCTCATTTTGGCAAGAGGGCCTCGACAGGGATAGAAGCGCATCTCGTCCTGTTGCAAGAATGGATATCATTACAAGTACATTTACAGAAGAGATGAGTATGAATTGCCTTACACTCTCCACAAGCTACATCAATATCACATCAATACAACAACATACTCAAACATCATGTTGATGAGCAGGGTCTGACTACGAACGAAATCAAACGATAAAATGACATCCACCCTTGCTATCCCAGGCTGCTGCCTAGAACCCATCCTAGATTGATGAAGAAGAAGAACTTGATCCGCACCATCGACGACCTCCTTGCACCGGTCAATTGCAATGAGGACCGTGAGAAGGTGCTGTAAGCCTCTCACTGCCTTGGAGGTACCGCCCGAGCTTGGTGGGATGGGTTCAAGGTCATGCAAGGTGAGCGTGTGATCACTTGGAATGACTTCAAGAAAGTATTCCGCACTGCCCACATTCCTTCCGGGATTATGGCTATCAAGAAGAGAGAATTATGAGCACTAAAGCAAGGAAGTGGCTCTGTCAAGGAGTACCTGCAGAAGTTCAACCTGTTGTTAAGGAATGCACCTAAAGATGTAGGCACGGAGGCTGCCAAGAAGGAACGCTTCATGGAAGGACTTCAACAGACCCTGTAGTATTAGCTCATCGTCTATGACTGTTGTACCTTCTTCGACCTGGTGAACAAGGCCGTCATGCTGGAAGACAAGCGTCCTGCCATAGATGACACTCGCAAGCGCAAGATGATCAGCAAGGGTAGCTCCAACAACCAGAAGCCTCGCCCCTGGCAGCCAGCCCTAGCCAAGCCAACCTATCAGCCACAGCAAGCTAGACCTCATGCGCCTCATCCGAGCTACCAGCCTCAGCAGTATGCCAATCCCAGGCCAGCATACAACAACCCCAATAACAACAATGGAGGCAGGAACTACAACAACAACCCTGGGCAAGTCTCTTGCTTTGGATGTGGTCAGCCAGGACACATCTCTAGGTTGTGTCCCAACAAAAAGCCAGATGCATCGTGCCCCAATGCCGTGGAGCACCCTCAAGGAACCCCGCTCCCCGCATCCAACCCAACAATGGCAAGGTTCGGGTGAACCACGTCACCGTAGGGGAAGCCCAGGAAGACCCGGACGTCATACTGGGTGCGTTCCTCGTCAACCCAACCCCAGCAACAGTACTGTTTGATTGTGGTGCTTCGCATTCTTTTGTCACCCAAAAGTTTGCACTAGAGAATGGCATGAAGCCTACACCCTTGTGTAGTCGTATGTTGATACAAACCCCGGGATAAGTGATGAAGTCTGGGGTTGGTTGTAAGGGAGTTGATATTAACATCAATGGGGTAGATTTTCTAGGAGACCTTATCATCCTGAAGTCAGAAGGCTTGGATGTGATCCTAGGCATGGACTGGTTAAACAAGCACCGAGGCTTGTTAGAATATGCCAAGAGGATTGTAACCAGGACTAATAGCCAAGGAGTGAAAGTCAAGTATGTTCCCAACCGTGACTCCACTCAAGCCCCTCAGGATAACTTTCTATTAGGAGTTGAGTTGGATCAAGTGCGAGTGGTATGTGAATACATGGACGTGTTGCCTGATGAGCTGCCCGGAATGCCTCCTGACCGCGACATTGAGTTCATCATTGAGCTTATGCCCCGATCAAGGCCCATCTATAAGAAGTCCTATAGGATGGGATCCAAAGAGTTGGCTGAATTGAAGAAGCAATTGGCAGAGCATCTCCGAAAAGGATTCATCCCCCCTAGTGCCTCTCCTTGGGGATCGCTTGTTCTATTTGTGTCAAAGAGGGACGGAACTATGAGACTCTGTGTCAATTACCATTCTCTCAACGAAGTCACAATAAAGAACAAGTACCCACTCCTCAAGATTGAGGACCTGTTTGATCAATTGAATGGAGCCAGGGTGTTTTCCAAGATCGACCTCAGGTCTGGGTACTATCAGCTGAAGATCAGGCCCCATGACATTTCGAAGACGGCGTTTATAACCCGGTATTGCATGTATGAATACACGGTCATGTCATTTGGGTTAACCAATGCCCCTGCCTACTTGATGTATCTCATGAATAAAGTCTTCATGGAGTACTTGGACAAGTTCGTTGTCGTCTTCATTGATGACATTCTCGTCTTCTCCAAGTCTGAAGAAGAGCATGAGGAACACTTGAGATTGGTCCTAGAAAAACTTCGAGAGCACCAGCTTTATGCCAAGTTCAGCAAGTGTGAATTCTGGCTGCATGAAGTTGGATTCCTGGGTCATGTGTTGTCTGCAGAAGGATTATCAGTGGATCCTGCCAAGATTGAAGCCGTAACTGAATGGCAAACTCCTACCACCGTGAAGGAAGTTAGGACCTTCCTCGGACTCGTGGGATATTACCGCAAGTTCGTGGAAGGGTTCTCGAGCATTGCCCGACCCATGACCCAACTTTTGAAGAAGGACAAGATGTTCGAATGGATAGTTAAGTGCGGAGAAAGCTTCCAGGAGCTCAAGAAGAGATTGACCACAACCCTAGTTTTTTCCACCCCCAATATTCACAAGGAATTTGTGATTTATTGTGATGCATCGAGAACCGGGCTTGGAGGGGTTCTAATGCAAGAAGGCGGAGTTGTATGCCTTGAAGACATGGCAACATTACCTTCTGGGGAAGCGATGTGAGATATACACAGACTACAAGAGTTTGAAGTATAATTTCACCCAAAGGCAATTGAACATGAGGCAGCGAAGATGGTTGGAGTTGATAAGCGATTACGACCTCAGTGTTCAATACCACCCTAGAAAGGCCAACGTGGTAGCAGACACCTTAAGCAGAAAGACATGCTCCTTGAATGCTATGATTAAAGAAAGGCTACCCGCCCTATATGAAAAACTTGAAAGCTTCGACTTGGCACTAGTTCCACCTGGATTCCTCGCCAACCTCGAACCAAAGCCTACCTTGATGGATGATATTAAGGAAGCCTATAAGGGACACGAGAGCGTTGAAGGTATCAAGAGGAAGATGAAGGCTTGGAAGTGTTCTGATGCAAGAAGGCAGAGTTGTAGCATATCTATCCAGACATCTATGACCTCATGAAGAGAACTACACAACTCATGATCTTGAGTTGGCAGCCGTGGTTCATGCCTTGAAGACATGGCGACATTACCTTCTGGGGAAGCAATGTGAGATATACACAGACCACAAGAGTTTGAAGTATATTTTCACCCAAAGGGAATTGAACATGAGGCAGCAAAGATGGTTGGAGTTTATCAACGATTACGACCTTAGTGTTCAATATCACCCCAGAAAGGCCAACGTGGTAGCAGACGCCTTAAGCAGAAAGATTTGCTCCTTGAATGCTATGATTAAAGAAAGGCTACCCGCCCTATATGAAGAACTTGAAAGCTTCGACTTGGAACTAGTTGCACCTGGATTCCTTGCCAACCTCGAAGCAAAGCCTACCTTGATGGATGATATTAAGGAAGCCTAGAAGGGACACGAGAGCATTGAAGGCATCAAGAGGAATATCAAGGCAGGCAAGGCCCCAGGATTCTCAGTGGATGAACATGGAGTTGTATGGTTCGGGAATCCCATCTGCATACCCAACAAAGAGGAGCTCAAGAACTTGATCTGGCAAGAAGCTCATGACACTCCATACTCAATCCATCCTGGAGGAACCAAGATGTATCAAGACCTCAAGGCAAGGTTCTGGTGGCATGGCATGAAACGGGAGATAGGAACCTTTGTCGCCAAGTGTGATATATGCTAGAGAGTCAAAGCTGAGCACCGGCGACCCACCAGGCTTTGGCAACCTCTCAAGGTGCCTGAGTGGAAGTGGGACAAAGTCGGGATGGATTTCATCACCGGATTACCAAGCTCAAGAAAGGGACATGATTCTATTTGGGTCATTGTCGATCACCTGACTAAGGTAGCCCATTTCATTCCCGTCAAGACCACCTATGACGGAAACAAGCTAGCGAGCCTCTAGATCGAGCATATCGTGAGCCTTCACGGAGTTCCTAAGGAGATTGTGTCGAATAAAGGAACCCAATTCACCTCGATGTTCTGGAAGATGTTTCAAGGAGCATGGGCACCAAGCTCTCCTTCAACACTGCTTTTCACCCCTAGACCGGCGGAAAGACAGAACGAGTAAATCAAATACTCGGAGATATGCTCCGCGCTTCTGTTTTGGCATATGGAGCCAAGTGGGAAGATTACCTACCGTTCGTCGAATTCTCCTACAACAACAGCTACCAGTCGAATCTTCAGATGGCACCATTTGAGGTGTTGTATGGATGCAAGTGCCGTACTCCCCTCAACTGGTCAAAGACCAGAGAAGGGTTAGTCTTTGGACCAGACATCCTCCGCGAAGCAGAAGAGAAAGTTCAACCAGTCCGAGAGCGCCTTGAGACCGCCAGGTTAAGACAAAAGCGATGCGCCGACTCCCACCGCCGAGAAGTGAGCTTCTATGTCGGTGACCACGTCTACCTCCGAGTCACGCCTCTCAAGGGAACCAAGTGTTTCCATGTCAAGGGAAAGCTTGCACCAAGATACATCGGCCCCTTCAAGATCACCGCTACGTGCTTAGAAGTTGCCTATCAGCTAGAGCTAACTTCCGAGCTAGCGGATGTGCACAACGTCTTTCATGTGTCACAACTCCGGAAGTGTCTCCAAGTTCCCAACTGTCCCGACCTCTACAAGGACATCGACCATCAAGCCATCGATCTTTAGCCAGACCTCACTTATCGTAAAAGGCTAGTTCGCATTCTGGATGAGGCAGACCATTGCACCCGAAGCCGCACTATCAAGTACTTCAAGGTTCAATGGAGCAATCACACTGAAGCTGAAGCATCCTGGGAGCGTGAAGACTATCTTAGATCTGAGTTCCCTTATCTTTTTGGCGCTTAGCCTAGGAATCTTAGGGACGAGATTCTTGTAAGGGGCGTAGGTCTGTCACACCCTGTGTTTGTATCATCTTTTTATGCTTGGATTTATTAAAATTGGAGCCAATTAAAACTTTTTCAGTGCCTGTTGTTTGTTTGAATTGTTGCTTGCTTGCTTGTTGTGAATGGCACTCTTAGATTCTATCCCTCTCCATACTCATCTCCCTTGACCCAAATTTCTTGCCCAATGATCATGCCATGTGAATAGTGCCTAAAACTATTTTTATCAAATTTTATTTTGACCAAAATGGATTTATCCAAATTAGGTTTTTAAAAACCCTAAAATGAGGTTTGCACCGCAAGTCCTCAAATTGGGTGGGTCCTTCTTCCCCAAAGGCTTTACATCAAACCTACTGTATTTATGACTTCCCAGAACAACTAAATATTAATTTTAAATACTATTTTAATATTTTATTTAAAATCTTTTTCTTAAGGACAGAAATGGTTTTCATAGGGAAAAATTATTTAAATGCTTTCAAAATATTTGAGAAAATTTAGGGAAACTCAGTGGACATATATTTTCCATATATGAGTGTTTCACACATGGTCATGTTCAAATTCATGGGCAAAACCCTCGAAACCCTTTCTGTCCAAATCAAGATTTTGAAATATTTCTATAACAAATATTCTCAATAAATTCCACAAAAATTCCAGCAAGTCAACACTTTTATAGGTGATGCTCTTTGAAAGTTTCATCTCAATCCAAGTTGATTTGGTTCATCAAACCATCCCAAAACCCACCCTGTGGAGATTCAAATTTGAAAAACTTTACATAGTGAAGTTTCTCCTCTTGACCCCAAACTTTGTGGCCATGCTCTAAGCACCAAACAATGATGTTACACTCAGTGGTGCATCAAGGGTAATATCTTAGCATAACTAGATCTATAGAAACCTGATTCTATTAGTTTCTAGGGTTCACAAAGTTTCTATTGTCAACTATGCTCATTTGAGCTCAAACCTGGTGATCCATCTCATTTTTACCTAACATTTGAACCTATTGAATATCTCAGTAGGTAGGTAAAATTATCTTGCCTAAACACCCATCAAACACCTTCTGGTGAAATGGTAAAGCCATAGTTTTCGCCCCTTTGGCTATTCCTCTTGCTATGAAATTTTTTCCACAACCCCTCGGAGTTACCAGCTACCTCCAGTAATTCCGATGTGGCCTCAGCTCAACAATGGGTGGGGTAAACTCCCCATTTTTCACCCCTGGACAACATTGGCAACATCATTTCTACCCTCTCCCCACCCCCATTTCTTTTTCTCCTAGCCTCCCCTAGCTCCTAGAGCATCTCCAGATCATCCAAAGGCTAATGGACATGCAGGAGCGTGTCCAGAGCACGCATGCATGCCATGGCATGTCAAAGACATGCTTTGGAGCATGCTACAATGCATGCCCGCACTATAGCTGCACCCATCCCGAGCTACCCGATTGCCTTGGGACGCGAGGAGCTATCCCTTAAGATGCCCTCGACGTCCGCAAGACTCCATCTGGTCGGCCCCCTCCTCCTTCTGTCTACAGTGACCTCCCGCGCGCGTGGCCGGCGCCGCCTAGCTCGGCCAACCACAGGTGTCATGCCCAAGATGCGATCCTATCCTCATTTTCGCACGAGATCCTTGACGGGGATAGAAGCACATCTCGTCATGTTGCAAGAATGGATATCATTACAAGTACATTTAGAGAAGAGATGAGTATATAGAATTGGCTTACACTCGCCACAAGCTACATCAATACAACAACATACTCAAACATCATGTAGGAGAGCAGGGTCCGACTATGGGCGAAATCAAACGATAAAATGACATCCACCCTTGCCATCCCAGGCTGCCGCCTAGAACCTATCCTAGATTGATGATGAAGAGGAACTCCAAATGAACAAGCATCGCTCTCACATCAAATCATCGCATTACCTTTACCTGGAACTGTTGTTGAGGTAATCTGTGAGCCACTAGGACTCAGCAATCTCATTTCCAAGGGTATCAAGACTATTAAAGTTTAGTGAGTGAGGTATGGTTAAGTGGTGAGGCTACAACAGCGGCTAAGCATTTATTTGAGTGGCTAACTCACGAATACAGAAAGCAAAGTATGGTGGTTTACGCATAACGGACGTGGACTAGAAATGACCACTAACTGATCCTAAACACATACTTTCATCAAACATAGCCCCATCGTGTTCTCTCTCGGATAAGGATTCATGAGAAGAGACAGTCATAGTTATGCCCATGGTTGGTGTATTTTATTAGATTTTACTTCAAGTTTTCTATGACCGGGTGTTAAACAAAATATCCAAGTTTGCCACATAACCGTGGGCACGGCTTTCCGAAAGATTTAACCCTGCAGGGGTGCTCCAACTCATCCATGACAAATTAACCACACGCCGTGGGAATAACCTCGAGCACGGATCTCGTGATCATCCTAGGCAATTCCAAAGGAAATGCGACACCTCGAGATAGCCCGAAGAAGATCAGAGATCCTCACGCAAGACATTCGATAAAGGTAAAACAAGTCCAGCAAGACCTCCCGATGTGTTGATGAACCCAATAGGAGCCGCATATCTCGTTCTCAGGACACGACCGGATAAGCATAGCGTACAGTGGCCAGATAGAAATCTCTCGAGTTGCCCCGGGTTAGCCCCGCACACGGCTCTAGTTTGGACCAACACTCATGAGGAGCACTGGCCCGGGTTGTTGATTAATCAATGGGGTGATCATTCCCTATACAAATTTTAGTTGTTATTAAGCAAATAGTACCAATGTTGGTCCTTGCTAGACAAGCTTTATCCTAAAACGAAAATCAAGGGGGTCCCCATAACAACCCTGAGCATGTTAGGAGCACTCAATTATGGAACATAACACCGGTTCACAAGTAACCAGGGGCGGCAAGAGTGGACCCAAACACCAAGCAAAGGCCAAGCCTTCCACCCTTTACCATGTGTATAAGTGCATTAAATTAAATAGCAATAATATTGTGATACAAAGAATGTCCATGCTGTCACATGGAAGCAATTGCACCTGCAGCTAGAAACGCTATAAGAAGGGATGAGCAAGCGGTAACATAGCCAAACAAAGGTTTGCTGGGAAGGTGGAATGTTAGAGGCTTTCATGGCAATGTTGGGAGGCTTGACAAACAAGTGGTAGGTAGCGAGACATAATGATAAAAGCGGGACAACTAGCATGGCAATGATAGTAGTGGTATCCAGGGAAATGTGTCATCCTGCCTGAGATCTCGCTTGAAAGAATAACGAGTCCATGGAGAAGATGAGCCAACATAGTCGAAGGAATCCTCACACTCTGAACGCTTTCGGAACTCTATCGAGAAGAAGCAAACCGGAACAACAATCAACACAAGTTACACCACAACATATGCATGACATGATGCGCAAACAAATATGATTCATGTCCGGTTTAAATATGCAAGGCATGACAATTCACATCAAACAACTACTACACATTAAAGTGAAGCTCAATATGCAATGAGTTGCATATTGACGAAACTCCACGTTCTAATTATTTAGTTCACTCCCGTTTAGGTACTCATCAATATTAAAGGTTGTTTAACATGGGTGGTCATGGCATAAGGCGAAGATGGAATTAAGCAATTTTAAATGGAGAGGGACAACATACATATAAAAAAATAATAACTCTCCATATTATGAGAAAGTGGTTAATGTTGTTTATCATGGCAAGAGGTGAAGCATAAACAACTATATCGTCTAGGCATTTTAAATGAGTCCGGAAGCAATATATATCATTTCCGAAACAACCCCATATGCATATTATGAATTTGGTCCAGATCTATCCGAATACAATTTTATATCCATTAAACATGGAAATAAAGTGTGGCATGATATTCTACACGTTTTTACCCAAGTTACATATGTGGAACACTTTAAACGGAGCTACGGTTATTTAGTTATGCAATAAACCGTTTTTAACATAGCACTGACGCAAATTAATGCAAAACAGCAAGTTTAAGTATTTCTATCATGTGTGAAAGTTGGAAATTGTGAAACTACATAAAATTCTGAACATTTTACATATCTAGATTACTTTCATCTGATGCACGGTTATTAAGATAGTAGCATTTTAACAACAAGGGTTTTTCTATAATTCTGAAATTCACACGAAATTAGACAATTCGTTAACAGGAAAAAAATTGGTAACAGGCCGAAAGCAGCGGGCGCAGCTTAACTAAAGGTGCGCGGGGCGGGGGATAGGCGGCTCACCTCGTGGGCTTCGGCCCAGGACGGGGAGGCTGGCAGCTGGGCTGCGGGTGAGGCCGAAGGTGAGGCGCGGCCCACCTGGCTGAGCGCAGCGCTCACCTCATTGTCTCGCTCGCTCCCGAGCGACGATGGCAACCGGTAGCACTAGGGCTCGGGAGCGGCCGGTAGGGACGGGGACGGGCAGATCTGAGCCGGGGCCTCCAGATCCCGTGATGGAGGTGGTCGGCGGAGCTACTTCAGCGAGGGGCGGCGGAGAGCTTGAGGCCGGCACTACCCGATCTGCGGGAGGAAGAGAGAGGCTGGGTAGTTAGGGAGAGGAGAAGGAGAGGAGGAAGATAAGGAAGGGAGGGAGGAGGTCCGGCGGTCCAGTTTGCCGACGGCGGCGGCTCGCTCAGGCGGGGCTAGCGCGGGGTTCGCGGAGGCGAGGCAGCCGCTCGGGGAGGCTCGGGCGCCATGGGAGGAGCTCCTGCTTGGAGCTCGGGGTCGGGCCCCGATCTGGGCTTGCGGGCCCTATGGCTGGAGGGAGGGGTTGGCGACGCAGAGGAGAGAGAGGGGCTATGGGGCTATGTGAATTTCGAGGTGGAGGGACTAGGGATCCATTTTTGGACGAGGGGAAGGTCTATATATAGCAAAACAGCTAGGGTTTGAGGGGGTTTTGCCCATTTTCAGACCCCTTGGATCTTGATCCGACGGTCCGAAAGCGGAGGGAACTAGCAGCCCACGTGGGCTGTGTAGAGGGGGTGTGGGCTGAGGAGATAGGGAGGTTTGCGGCCCGTGACACGAGGTTTTAAAACACTGAAAAATGTCCGATAATAAACCCATGACCGCACTACTATGGTTGATCGATCGGGTATCAAACAAACTCGGAATGCGACGAAATTTGGCAGGCGGCATACCTACACTAGAATAAGACCGCACGCCAAGTTTCGACCCAATCCGGGAATATTTTTACCGCGCCTTTTAAAACATTTTTTAAACGATGCCGCGGGCGCGTGCATGTGAGGTTGGTCTCGAAACGGTCGACGAAACAAATGAAGAGAACCGGCATCTATGAACGGATGCGAGTTTCGAAAACGAGTGGTGATGCCATTAAGATGATGTGAATGATGCGATGATGAATGCAACAACCAATCGAAACACAAACGAGAATGGAAATAAAAGGGGAATCTTTTGGAGCGTTGGTCCCAGGCTGTTACAACGGGGATCACACACGCACGCTCCCCTGCCTCCCTTCTCTCTCCCCTGGCCTAGACCGACTCCACGAATGCCCTGGACTCGCTCTCTCCCTTCCCCGAACTCTCCAGCGAGCGCCCCGTCCTCACCGGCGCCCCACGCCCACGGTGCACCAGCGCCCGCCTTTAAAAGCCCTCCCCCGAGCACCCGCTTCTCTCCTCTCGCCCCCTCCTTCCCTTAGCCGCTCTCCCGTGCCCAGCCCCTCGACCCTGTGGTTGGGAGCTCGAGCCTGAGCCAAACCCTTGCCACCGTGCTGGTTTCTCCCTCACCAGCGATTCCCTCAGCCTCGGCAGCTGCCTCGACCACCCACCGACGCGTGGGAAGCCCCTGAGCGCACTGGTGCCCTCCGCTTGAGCGGCCGTGGTCTGAGCCCCCGCTGGTGAGCCTCCCATGCTCCCTGTCGCGATGTGAGAGATGACAGGTGGGGCCCATCTATCATGCCCTCACCCTTCCCCCTCTCGCTGCCAGATTGGGCCTACGGGCAGGTTTAAAATTAAACCTGCCACGCGCGGTGCCTCTCCCTGGGTCGGCTCCCCTCTGGGCCGACTCGGCTACGGTGCTTTTGGCCCGAGAGGGCACAACACCATTTTTCCTTTTTCTTTTCTCCCTGTTTTCCAAAAATTCCACATACCAGAAATATAATCCTATGACAATAATCATTCCACCTAAAATCTTAGAATTTTCCCTATAATTTAATAGTGCCTTTTGTGTAAATTTTTTGAAAATCTTTTATATACTGTTTTATTTTAAAACCCAAATTAGGCATCTTTTTGGCTCTGTTAAATAGTTTCAAGCATGTTTTTCATAACAAAATATCAAACAAATATTTTTAGTATGATTTTTGGTATTTATCGAAATAGTGTAGCATTTTTAATATTAGCTTGTGTGCTCTGTTTTTGTGTGATGCTTATTTTTATCGCTTTTATTCGCGACGATAGATTGCGCTATTGACGAGGGAGTTGGACTCAAAGACTTTGTTGAGCCGGGCAAGCAGCCCTTTGACCATATTAAGAAACCATTTTCGTTGAATGTCATATAGCACTTTACTTTCGTTATACTTGATCATGCGGGGTAGTGACCACGTCAGTGGGTTGCTTCCGACACTTTCACTTTTAGCACTTGCATCATGTATGACCCTACCATCTTATGAGGGTTATGCGGGTGGGTGTAGATAGGATACTAGTAGACGCTGCGCAAGTGGGAAGGGACTTATGCATAGTGATGGAAAGAAAGAAATGAATTCAATGGCTTTTGGAAAAACCCGTCGGGTGCCACTAATGCCCGAGGGAGATGATGATGAGTTGGGTAACCACTTGAGAAAGAAGTGGTGTACCGGAGCAAGTGAGTGTGTGTTTTCAAAAACGGAGAGTTTTAAGGTCTACTGACCATCCCAACCTTACATGCACAACCACGATACCCCTTATGGGACGGTGCTCTGTTGATTACTTTGGTGGGTACTGGCAAGGAGCCCGCATTACTAGTGGCGGGAGTGGCTTGGTCACTCTCGATACAGAGTTGTGCCGGTATGGACGATCATGCGCTGTCTTCACAGGCACCGGGCACACCGTTGGTCCCTGCATGGATGTTACGAGTGATGTACATCATGTGGGCTGGGTACCAATTGAGTGGACTCTTTGTTTAGTATCACTAGGGGAAAGGCATTTTTCGGGTGCTTACCTTGGGTATATTATATACCGCGAGTCGTGGATGACACGGATGTTCCTTGAGTCTTCTGGGTAAAGTGTGCAACATCTGCAGAGTGTAAACTATTACAATAGTCGTGTCCTTCTTAAACTACGTCCAGGTGTTTTTGCAAACTTGGTGTGACTATGGGAGGATGACTGAGAATGATACTTGAGACAAGTCTGAGGACTAGATGTGATGAATGAACATCAGATGTTCAGCCCCAGCTTATGATGATATCTGTAACTTGTTCATATGGATATCTGCCAACGGTTTATGCATGCTTACCTAGTTAATTGATCATGTCATTTCATTAAAAATTAGCTTTCCGCAAATTACCTACTAAGTGATATATCATGCATCATTATTACCTTGTTCCTCAACTTGGGTTGCTTGCGAGTACATTCAAAGTACTCGTTGGCTTGCTACTTCTTATTCAAAGTATTCAAAGTACATGGAAGAATAGGAGTGCATCGAAGAGTTCGTTGGTGACGAACATGTGATCTAGGATGCTATCGAGTCAGAATGCCTGTAGGTATAAGGCAGATGGCTATGGGTTCACGCTTTCGATCAAGACTTCCGCTGATTGTTCTGTTTAAGTGTTTGGCCCTTGTGGCCCTATCTATGTAAGACTAGACCTTCATGGTCTTTATTTGTGTAAGACACTAAATGTGGATGTAAGACTCTTGTTATTCAGCTTCTGAGTTTAGTGAGCATTGATCCCTGGGATCACTATACACATGCATTTGATTACCACGACTTATTAGTCGGGGTCCCCACAACATCTAGCAAAGCAAAAATAGAATCAGGATCTGAGTACGATCATCTTGCCTGTTGGTTCTTCAGAGGGACAAAGAGTTGGGTCCTTGTAGTGGTACTCTCCTGGATCCTCGTACTCAGGTTCAACACTCGCGTCTACTCAAAGAGAAACATACCCAAATAAACAAACAACCAAGGTGCAATGCACAAACAAGATGATGCATGATTCATTTGAAGTATTTAACATGGAAATCCTAAGCTAGTCATGTTTCTCATGCAATAGTTTAGTTATTAGAATTCTGGACGGAACCTCATGTTAAGTTGTTTGAACATGCATTATCATGGCAAATATGGATGCTTCAACAAAAATCGATGCAAATGCATATGAAGAATGTCGCAAACGGAGTAACGTAGCTCACGGGACGCTCACGACAAGGTACAAAGAAAAAACATAGCCAAGGAAGGCCATGAGCTATTCCTTGGTGTTCCAAGGTAGCCACTGGTTAGGAAATGAAAAACTAGCAATAATAGAGCCAAAGATTAAGCTAAACTATGGAGCATAGCTCACACAAGCCACAACACAACACCACACACATCCTGTCCAAAACAGCAACATAGCAACCTGCACAACAAATACCTAGAGCTATAGGAGGTTTCCAACCACAAACAAAGTATGTATAGAAACTACATAACATTCTTAACAAGTCATCCAACCACACAAACTTGATAGGAATCATGGATCACTAAGCATGAAGCTCACAAGATGGCATAATGAAACAGATCTCAGGGACTTAGTGAAAAATCCAGTTTTCTAGAATCTGAGTTAAGCTGATAGCAATATGACATCAGGAAACAATGATGCTAGAGACGAACTCATGGCATGAAATTAACATGATGATAGAGGACAATATCTACTACAAAACACTAGCATTGAGCTTAAGCTAAAACACAACAGAACACTTGGTAGCATCCTCTAAACATGGCCTTAAAATAACTACAACATCTCAGACTTAGCCAAAATAACACAAGAAGAAAAACAACAGTTCATTTTAACATGGTATCTTTGACAGCAAATATCTACAAGAAGATGCAATCATTGGAAAACTAAATACACCACATGATAGAGGGTGACAAGCACAATAACTCATGGCATTGGACCAACTACAAAGGAGCACTACATCCGTGGGAATCATCCTCTAAACATAGCTAGAAAATAACAGTTATAACACTTAGCAAGTTTATCATGCCAAACAAAATTACCAGGGCCTAGTGCTCACAAAACACTAGCATATTCATGTTTACAAGTTCAACAAAGCATGCATGGATTAAATCATACAAAAATGACAAGATGGCATGTTGGAACAAAAATGACATTTCATAAACTTGCTCAATAGAAAAAAAAACATCACTAATGGATTCCCGGGATTTTCCTACCCCAAATCCATATATCACACTCATATATTTGCACCAATAGATCCCCCAAAACTCAATTCGAAAAATGGCACTAGCACTTATAAGTCACTTATTGCCCAAAATGGACACTGCCAAAAATGGCCCAGTCCAGAAATGGACATATTCCAAAAATGAAATTATTTCTATTTAAAAAAATAAAACAAGCAAAAATAAATAAAAAAAACAAATAAATATATAGGAGGGACCCACTTGGCAGTGAGCCAGGGCCCCTCTATGGGTATGACAAGTGGGGCCAGGGTCCACTTGTCATACACACACACTACACAGGACACACACAGGAGCACACCACCGCACTGCATAGGCACATGGGATCCCAGCCCGTAGCCACACGGAATCCCACGCGCGCGCGCACACACACACACCCAAAGAAAATTAAAAAGGCCAGGGGGATCGAACCCATGACCGTGAGGTCGTTTCCCTGGTGCGCTACCACTGCACTAGTGGACCGGCTCTTGACAGAGAGGGCTTCGGCCCCTCTTAGCCAAGCACGTGGCGTTTCCCTGACAAAACTGAAGAACAAAGACAGACACGACATGACGGTGGCGCAACGCGGCAACGGCGACATCTCTAGCGAGGAGAAGCACTGGTGGGGGGCCTCGGGCTACTAGGGGAACCCATTGCCAAGGTTAGCGCGAGGGGGAAGCGAGCAAGGCGGGGCGCGAAGAGCTCAGCCACGGCGGACGCGATCAGGAAGCAGCACGCACAAGGCAAGCACGCGTGGCTCGGCGATGAGCTACTGCTCACGCGAGGCACGCACACAGTGCACCCGCAAAGGAGGGGCTCGGCTACAACGACGCAACTCCTTCTCGACAGAACGCATGCACAAAAAAATGCAAACTTGTCGGAGCACGGGGAACACGACGGCGGCGCGGCTCTCGCCAGAACTACATCGATCAAATGACGTCTAGGAAGGCAGGGATCGGGCACGGGGAGTACCTTCTGTACCTCAGACATGAAGACTGCGCTGGGGATGCAACAGAACGACAATGACACGGCGAGGAACGACGGCGAGCTCCTGATCCGAAATGGAGAGGAAGAAGACGACGAAGATCCGGGCCTTGGAGTCTCCCTGGTCAACGAGGAAGAAGAAGAAGCAATGGGGCTTCGTCCCTGAGCAGCAGAGGAGGCCGGGAGGGGTCGATGGCGACTAGCCCGAGCTCGAGCTCGTGCTCGCTCGGGTCATGGTGGCAGGCGTTGGCTATGGCAGGGAGAGCCCTCACCTATGCTGGCGGAGGCGGAGGAAGGACGGAATTGGGAGAGGGAACCCTAGGGATGCGCGCAGGCATCTTTATAAGAGGGCTCAGAGGCTAACATCCTCTCGACATCCATGCCAACGCGGGAAGTTCTCTCTACTCTTTGAAGAAAAGGGGATGGCATCAGGGCTGGTTGCCGTCAGGTGGACGACGCGGTCGAAGGTTGTTCTGCGGCTGGCTGCGGTGCGGGGGGGAGTTGGGCCAAACGAGGCCCAACTCGCTGGACCTCTCTCTCCGTCGCCGAAAGGTTTTTCTTTTTATAACAAAACACAACCAATTAAAACCCCATAGAAGAAATAAAAGGATTTTATAGAAAACAAAATTACCTTAGCACTAAAATAAATACAACCTATTTATTAAAAATGATCTAGCCATTTTAGCCAAAGTAAATTAATTATTTTTAAATAATAAAATACTACTGTTTGCAATTATCATTAATGTCAAAAGTTGCAACAAATGCGAGAGCTCACATACCCCACTCAAAAAAATCACTTATGCATCACAACATTTTAAAAGAATTAATATGCAAGTTAAAGCTCATGTCACAATCATATTTGAAAACCCAAAAGGGTTTAGCATAGTTTGCATAAGTGCTGAAGGTTATACTACACATGGACAATCATCACTCCCATGACTCTAGAACACACATGATCACCTCAACCACACCACAACAACAACACACACAACATTGGTGCATGCAAAAAATAATGATGAATGCTTATGATGCCATGATGCAAGAATGACATGGAGCAACATATAATTATGAAAAAACATGGTGGCAAACATGGAAGGTCCACATGAGATACATTACAAATATGGCAAGTGTGCATCTGGGCTATTACAACTCTCCCACACCATAAGAGGATCTCGACCCGAGATCTAAGAACGAAAGAACCCTAGAAATTCGAAACGGAGAAGATCCTCATGTTCCCAAGTAGGTTCTTTGTTGGAGTGATGAGACCACTTCACCTTGAGAAACTTGATTGACTTGTTGCGAGTCTTACGTTCAGTTTCTTCAAGAATAGCAATTAGATCTCACGTCAGAATCTATTAACAAATAAGGACAACCATATCAGATCTCATGTTAGGAAAGTTCCTTATCAGGTACGAATACATGCAAATAAAACAAGTATGATTTGCACACAGTGTTGTCTCAGCCACCTCAACCCAATACACCTCAACCCATACGTAAACAAGTACACACAACTGCACAAGTACCCACGCAACAATTATAAGTGACAACAGCTATGACTTGAACAAGCTACACATGACTCGACGTCCGTGCCAATGCAGGCGCTGCTCTCTACTCTTTGAAGAAAAGGGGACGGCGTCAGGGCAGGTTGCCGTCAGGTGGACGGCGCGGTCAAAGGCTGGGCCGAAGCTAGCTGGGGCACGGGGGGAATTGGGCCAAGTGAGGCCCAACTTGCTCGATCTCTCTCCCTCGCCGAAAGGTTTTTCTTTTAAAAACAAAACACAACCAAATAAAACCCCACAGAAGAAATAAAAGGATTTTATAGAAAACAAAAATACTTTGGCACTAAAATAAATACAACCTATTTACTAAAAATGATCTAGCCATTTTAGCCAAAGTAAATTAATCATTTTAAATAATAAAATACTACTGTTTGCAATTATCATTAATGTCAAAAGTTGCAACAAATGAGAGAGCTCACATACCCCACTCAAAATAATTCACTTATGCATCAAAACATTTTAAAAGAATTAATATGCAAGTTAAAGCTCATGTCACAATAATATTTGAAAACCCAAAAGGGTTTAGCATAGTTTGCAAAAGTGGTGAAGGTTATACTACACATGCACACACATCACACCCATGACCCTAGAACACACATGATCACGTCAACCACACCACCACAACAACACACACAACCTTGGTGCACACAAAACAATAATGATGAATTCTTATGATGCTATGATGCAAGAATGACATGGAGCAAAATATAATTATCACAAAACATGGTGGCAAACATGGAAGGTCCACATGAGATACATTACAAATATGGCAAGGGTGCACCTGGGCTGTTACAACTCTCCCACACTACAAGAGGATCTCGAGCCGAGATCTAAGAACGAAAGAACTTTGGAAATTCGGAACGGAGAAGATCCTCACGTTCCCAAGTAGCTTCTTTGTCGGAGTGATGAGACCACTTCACCTTGAGAAACTTGATTGACTTGTTGTGAATCTTACGCTCAGTTTCTTCAAGAATAGCAATTGGATGCTCACAATAGGATATGTCTTCTCTGAGATCAATGTCTTGGAGGTCAATGGTACGCTCGGGAGTCCTGAGCTGAGAGACGTGAAAGACATCATGAACATTTGAGAAATTTGGAGGGAGCTCGAGTTGATAGGCAAGGTCACCTCTCTTGCCCACAATTCTAAAAGGACCCACAAAGCAAGGAGATAGCTTCCCTTTTATGCAAAAACGCTGAGTGCCATTCATGGGAGAAACTCTGAGATAGACAAAATCATCGATTTGAAAGGAGTCATCACGATGTTTGTTATCATAATAGATCTTCTGGCAGGACTGGGCTGCTTTGACATTCTCGCGATTGACATGGCACATCTCTTCTGCTTCAGTGATCATGTCATTGCCAAGAATTTGACGCTCACCGGTTTCAAACAAATTGAATGGGATACGTCACTTACTACCGTAGAGAATCTCGAACAGGGCCTTGCCTGAACTAGCCTGGAAGCTGTTGTTGTATGAAAACTCAGCATATGGAAGGCAATCTTCCCACTTTATGCCAAAAGAGAGCACACATGCCATTAGCATGTCTTCGAGGATTTGATTGACTCTCTCAACTTGACCACTTGTCTGTGGGTGAAAGGCCGTGCTGAAACGGATCTTGGTACCCATAGCTGTCTGGAAGGACTCCCAAAACATGGAAGTGAAGAGGCTTCCACGATCTAAGGAAATGCGTCGAGGAATACCGTGCAAACATTGACGTGTATAGCTCTGTCAGCTGAGCTGCCAAGATAGATTCTTGGACCGGAAGAAAATGTGCAACTTTGGTCAGCTTGTCGATAGCCACAAAGATGGAATCATTGCCCTTCTTGGACTTAGGAAATCCTGTGACGAAATCCATCTCCACATGATCGAATTTCCACTCTGGAATAGGCAAAGGCTGAAGGAGACCTTCTGGACGTTAATGTTCCGCCTTCACGTTGCGACAAACATCACACTCGTTCACGAAATGAGCAATTTCACGCTTCATGTGAGTCCACCAGAAGGTTTTCTTGAGGTCCTGATACATCTTGGAACTGCCTGGATGAATGGAGAGGAGAGAATTGTGTGCTTCGTCCATGATAACCTTCCTGAGATCACCTTTTGGAACCACCAGACAGTCTTCAAAGAACAAGGTATATTTGTCATCAACGCGAAAGCACTTATACTTTGGAATGCACTTGGCCACACCTTTATTCACTTTCTTCACCATAGCATCAAGAAGTTGAGATTGGTGAACCTGATCTTCCAGAGTCGGAGAGACTTGAAGATTTGCAAGAAATCCCTACGGAATCATTTGGAGACTGAGCTTGCGCAAGGCTTCACAAAGCTCGGGTTGAAGAGGCTTTAGGATAAGACTGTTGGAGTAAGCCTTTAGGCTGAGCACGTTTGCAATGACATTTGCTTTTCCAGGAGTATACTCAATGCTTGGATTGAAGTCCTCCATCATTTCCACCCAACGAGACTGCCGAAGATTGAGATTGGGTTGAGTGAAAATGTACTTAAAGCTCTTGTGATCGGTGTACACCTCAACTGGTCTACCCAACAGCAAATGCCTCCAAGTCATCAGAGCATGCACAACTGCGGCCAGCTCAAGATCATGAGTGGGGTAGTTCTTCTCGCTAGGCTTCAGCTGACGTGAGGTATAAGCAACAATCTTCTTATATTGCATGAGAACGCCACCAAGACCTCTAAGGGAAGCATCACAGAACACTTGGAAAGGCTTTGATTGCTCGGAAGGAACAAGAAGAGGAGCTAAAGTCAGCTTCTCCTTTAGCGTATTGAACGCCACATCACACTCAAGAGACCAAGAATACTTGACATTCTTCTGTAGGAGGTTGGACAGAGGCTTAGCAATTTGAGAGAAGTTCTCCACGAATTTTCTGCAGTAACTTGCAAGCCCGAGGAAGCTATGAAGTTGCTTGACATTCTTAGGAGGCTCCCACTTCAAAATGCCTCAACTTTCTAAGGGTGCACTTTAATGCCCTCGGCAGAGATGGCATGCCCAAGGTACACCACTTCATTGAGCCAAAACTCACACTTGGAGAACTTAGCATAGAATCGATGCTCTCTGAGCTTGTCAAGCACAAGCCGGAGATGCTCTGCATGTTCTTCTTCAGTCTCCGAGAATACGAGAATATCGTCCAAATACACCAAGACGAACTCATTCTCGAAAGGAGAGAATATGAAGTTCATCATCCTGGAGAAGGTTGGAGCAGCATTGGTGAGACCAAAGGACATGACGGTGTACTCATAAGAGCCAAAACTTGTCCTGAAAGTAGTCTTTGGAATATCTTCTTCACGGACGTGAATCTGACGATAGCCCATGCGGAGATCTAGCTTTGAGAAAACCTTGGAACCTTTCAGTTGTTCAAACAACTCATTGATGTTGGGAAGTGGGTACTTGTTTCTGATTGTCTTCTTATTCAATGGAAGGTAATCAACATAAAGTCGGTCCGTGCCATCCTTCTTCTTGACAAACAGAACACCACAACACCATGGAGAAGAACTTGGTTTGATCAAACCCGGACGTTCTTGTTCATCTAGCTGCTTCTTCAATTCTTTTAGCTCTTCGGGGCCAAGCTTATAAGGACGCTTGCAAACTGATTCAGTTCCAGGTTCGAGATCAATCACAAACTCAACTGGCCGGTGCGGAGGCATTCCTGGCAATTCTTCGGGAAAGACATCTTCATACTCACAAACCACCGGAATTTGAGAAATGGCTGAGATTTCACCCTTCTCATTAAGAGCAAAGAGACGAATCATGTCATCGCGAGCTGCGAAAATCATCACATCTTTTGAAGAATGAGTCAATTTGACTTCTTTGGCTTGACAATCAACATATGCCTTGTTCATAGCAAGAAAATCCATGCCAAGAATGAGATCAATATTGGAATTGCCAAGAACAATTGGAGAGGCCAAAAAAGAGTAATTGCCCATCTTGATAGAAACATCTGGAACTATCAATCGCGAATTCATCATCTTCTCGGGAGAAGCTATTGTCATAGGCTTAGACAATTCATTCATGAACAATTCATTCTTAGCAACAAAAGGTCTAGATATGAATGAATGTGATGCACCAGTGTCAAACAAAACTTTTGCAGGAATAGAAATAACTGGGAGATTACCTGTGATCACTTGAGAAGACTCCTCTGCTTTAGCTACATTCACCATGTTCACTCTTTCTATCTTGGGGCTTCGCTTCACCATAGCATTGCTTGAGGGTCTAACTGGGGGAGGAGGCAGAAGACGCCGCTGGTTTCACATGTTTGAGTAGTGACCCTTCTGACCACACTTGTGACAAGTAACCTCTGAGAGTGGACGAAAGTTGCCTAGAGGAGGAACATTAGCTGACTTGGGTGCCTGGGGCCTTTGCTGATAACCTGAGTTGGGTGGGTGGGAAGGACCATGACCACCGAACTACCTCTGCTGTCGAGGGGGGTGAAATGGAGGAGGGGGAGGAACCCAATACTTCTGCTGCTTAGGAACCATCTAAGAGCTGGATGAAGAAGAGTAGGATTCCCTCGAACGCTTCCTTGAGTTCTCCAACTTGAGATGAGTTGCCTCGACCTTCAAAGTCATGTTGTAGAACTGATCAAACTCACGAGGCTCTTGCAAGACTAGACCCGGTAGAATTTCATCCTTGAGACCACCTCTAAACTGATAAATAATGGACTTGTCGTTAGGAACATCTTGTTTAGCATAGCGGGCCAGATTCTGGAACTCGACGTTGTACTGATAGACAGACTTGCTTCCCTTCTTCAGGTGCCTGACCTTCTCACGCATCTCCTCGACAAAGCTTGCCGGAATGTAATGGGCCCTAAAGTCATGGTAGAAATCATTGATATCAGGGTCGCCTTGAAATTTTTGTATTGCTGCCACCAATTTGCTGCCTGACCCTTGAACTGAAACATCGCGAACCTGACATAGTGATCTGGCCTGACATTGTTGCACTCGAAGTGCTTGCTTATGTCGCAGACCAATCATCCGCATCAAAAGACTGCTCACAACAGGTGGAAGACTTGGGCTGATTGGCAAGGAACTGGTTGAGAGTCACGGAGTGAGGCTGATTTTGCAAATTCCCTTGATATCATTGTTGTCCCTGATCTCTCTCATGCAATAGCTTGAGCAACATTTGAGTATTCGCGTTGGTCGCGGCCATCATAGCTTGCCAAGCTTCTAGAGGAGGAGGAGGAGGTGGGGGTGGTGGAGGGTTAGACTGCTCCCCATCACAACCCGGATTCCTGCGAGTTGGTGGACCCATCCTAGAGATGGACAAGAACATCGACACACCATTGACAAAGATGAAGAAATAAGCCGAGTCAACGAGTTGAAAGAAATTGCAATGAATCTCATCACATGCATTCGAACTAAAAATTTAGTATGAATGCATACTTCAAGTTCAGAATAACATGAACAGATCTTCAAGCCACTTGCAATAACACAAAAGTATTGAGATAAGGTTGCTCGCAACAAATGTATAGACCCTCATACATCTTAAGAACATGATCCTAGGTAGCTACTTGAATTCCCACCTAAAAACTTCTGAAATCTTTGGTTATGCAATCGGGTGTTGGGGATACAGGGAGGCACAATATCTCACACAACTAACAATCCCTACACTCCAATTGTATCCATCCTTCAACACATCACCAGAGGCTTCGGAACTCCATCTATCTTGGACCCTCGAAAACACGATGATACCAAACATGGCGGTACCCCGGATGCCTCCCCAGTACTGGGTGACTCCGACCTTATCTCGCCATGATAAGTATTGAAGCAATTTTGAACACCCTCCATCCTGAGATACTAAGGGAACTAAATGATAACGATGTGTCCAGAATCCCCTGGAGCTCAACTCCCCAGAAGAAATCAAGTTAGACAGGAGGCACCAAGACAAAACTCCATCACATCGGCATCATATAGTTTCCAAAATATCTGCATGATCCTACAAAAAATTGAGTGAGAAGAGGAGTACAATCAGAAATTACTAAGTCGAATACCTCACCAGAGTATAGAAGTGGAGTAAAAGAAACCTCCTTGTCGGGACCCCGATCCTAAGCCATAAGAATCTAGCATGTAACACATCACATCACTTTGCGGTCTCACGCACGGTTATCTCCATGGCTGCCACCTTACCTGGACCGGGACCGTTTGCGTCTTTTGACTCACGTATGTGAATGTGTTGCTAGCATTCAAATGTCAAAGAACCCGGGCAGACATGACTAGTTGTAGAACCCAAGTGGCACATCCATACACGGACAGGCATACGTAATCCAGCAATGCAGGTGTCGATCTCTAGCGTGTGTAGACGAGTCATAGCAAGCTACAAGGACTCCATTACGCCGTGGGATATAAATATCATCACTGCACATAGACGAGTCGTAGCAGGCTACAGGAACTCCATTACACTACGAGACATTTCCTCAAAGGGACAGACACAGTAGCAAAGAAGGATACATGTCAGTCAATCAATGTGTCCGGAGCAGCAGCAAGCTACCAAGGCTCGATGGAAGCACAAAGAGGCATTTCCCCGTAAAGAGTACTACTAAAGGCACACAACTAGGTGTTGAATCCCATACATACCGTTGCACATCACACATACGTACGACATTCCTGATATGCATAGATACAACTATGGCATCACAACATAACCATACAACATTACAACATTTATTCAGAAGGCTCGGAAGAGCCAACACAATAAGATGTTACGAACTGAGGTCACAAGACCCAACATTCAGAGCATTCAAACAACAAGTGGAAGTTAATCATGTCTGGGTACAGACATCTACAAAAGTGGCTAGAGGAGCCTGAAAAGCTACGACGATCCTACCAAAGGAACCAGACCTCTGCCTGGGATTCCCAAGCTAATCCGGTCAACATCGAACTTCACATCATAAGTATCACTAATGAGACTGACGTATCCTCTGCAAAAACATAAATTAAACAAATGTGAGTACAAGGGTACTCAGCAAGACTTACATCAGAACTAACTACATATGCATCAGTATCAATGAAGGGGGTTGTGGGGTTATTGCAGCAAGCCAACTTTGACTCTTGGCTAACCTATACTATGACTACAAGTACTTTCTTTGAGGTGGGATAACGCACACGAGTCCACGTATTCAACAACCAATACACAACTATGGATCCACTCCCATCTCCCTACGAGAAGGCCATCCATAGCACTCACGCTTATCTTGCGTATTTTAGAGTATCCACTTCAAGTTGTCTATGAACCACATAAGTTCTCCAAGTAGTCCATATCCGAGGACGTGGCTATTTGAACAGATTCATAACCCTGCAGGGGTGTACTTCTTCACACATGCTCCCGCCACTTATCGCCATGTGCACAAAAAAGGCACCTCGGCATCCTTCAAGCAGAAGCCCAGCGAGGGAGTCAGCCATGACCGTCAATCACACAAGAACCTAGTCCAGGTTTATCGCCTATTTGAGACTGAACCCACACGGAAGTCCGGCCGAAGTTTCTGCTATGACCTCAAACGATGTGCGCAGGGTTCCCAAGCCCACCGTTCGGGTGCCACTTGGTACACCATGCCACTGTGCATCTACCGCATCACAGTCCACCCCGTCGGGCAGCACTATGCACGGCTGCCAACACTTTTCCTACAAACACCAAAAACTAGTTGCAACGCCTAGACAGAGGTCTAGGTGATTAATGGGCCGAGAGGGTCAATTAAGTATCCCAATGTGCGGTAGTATCTTGTCTTGGATAACATACACAGAACTTAGTTCTTAAAGATGGTCCCAATGAGACAACCCGCCATGTACTCCTACATGGCCTCTCATCATTACCTTTACCAAATCGTGTTCACACACGTAGCTCTCACACAGTAGGGCATGAACACTGCCATTCCGATTCATCGCCGAGATGGATCAGACCTCACACGACACGACTCTAAGCATAGCAGGCACAATAAGCAAAATGGATGAGTAACCACAACAAGGCTCAAGCAGTTGCTACTCATGCTAAGTGGTTTCAACTATTTATTGTGGCAAAGACAGGTCATGCAAAGGAATGAGTTCAACTACCGAGAACATGTAACAGTTGAATCGTTGTTGTCCTAATGCAATAAAAGACAGCAAGAGCGAGAGAGTGGGTTCATATCAATATGCTTAAGGGGGTTTGCTTGCCTGACAATCCTGAAGATAATACTTCACTTCATTAGTGTCAACGGTCACATCGTCGGAACCATCGTCTACCGAGAAGGAACAAGCACCGGCAAACAAGAAGAACCAACATTCAACTTATGCAATGCACAATCACGATGCATGATATGACAAGTTAAGATACTGAATTAACCTAGAGGAATAATTAGCCAGGTTAGTTGAAGTCGAATTCAAACAAGTTTGAATTCCAACTCGAAATGATATTTCATATATTGCCCTAATCATAAAATGTCCTACTTGGTGATGTTAACTTGTTCAAACATGCATGATCATGGCATAAACAGATTCATTGGATTTTTCTGATAATTTTTCATATATAAATTATTTTCATCCGAGTTACGGTTGAATTTCTACGATTTTTAGAAGTTTTAAACATTTTCTAGATTTTCCTGATTTATTCTTTAAACAGAAAATTCCTTTATTGCATCAGCACTGTGTCATCATGACTTGAGTAGGTCAACTGACCGTCTCAGCTCAAACCTGACTAGTGGGTGTCACTAGTCAATGACACAATCACTAATAGGGTTTAGTTTTAATACTTAATATTAACTAACACAATAGGGCCCACCAGTCGGTGACCCAGGCGGGGTCAAACCTGGTCAACCGGGGTCAAACTCGCCGGAGTTGAGCCGCGGCTCATCGCCGGCGTCTCCAGAGATAGCGGAGGGCGACGGAAATCCTCCTCCAGTGACTAAATGGCTGGCAGAGGGCACCTAAATGGAGCTGGAGCTCCACCGCATCCGGCTGAGCTAGCGGGAGGGGCTAAGGCGGCTTACGGCGATGGCGGCGAGCAACTTGGCGGTGATCGGAGATCGACCGCGGCGACGCTAAGGCCTAGGGGATGCGGGAAGAGCTGGGAAGAGGGGGAATGGACGCGCGGCTCACGGGGGGTCGATGGCATCGAGGGCGGGCTCGGAGAGGCAGCAAGGCGACTGTAGGGTCGCCACCGACTCTGGTGAGGAGGGAGGCCGCCCGAGGACGAATCCACCGGCGAGGAGGAGCAAGGTGACGCCACGGAGCTCTTGGCCAGCTCGGAGCGAGAGGGAGCGACAACAGCTATGGCGGTGAGTTCTTGACTGCGGCGGCCATGGCGGAGAGGGACGAGGGGAGGAGCAGAGAGCGAAAGAAGGAGGAGAGGGCTCGATCCCAACGGCTCTGCGAGGTTATCCCCTCGCCAGCGCGACGGGAAGGAACACACAGGCAGCTGTGTGGCGCCCTGGCCATGCTCGCCATGCCTCCCTTAGCCTTTGCCTTCTGGTAGAGGTAGGGGACGACTCGCACGGCCAGATGGGCCGGCCTGCCCCTGGGCCTCAGGTGAGATCTCTCTTTCTCTTTTTTATATTAGTTTCTATTTTCTATTTCCTCCTCTCTATTTAATTTTGTTTGGGCAAAACTATAAAGCTAAAATTCCTAGAAATATTTGTGGGGTATATTTGGAATATTTCCAAACTACACAAAAGTTTCACGAAATTTTAAGCAACTAAAATATTTCTAGTGCTTTAATAGTGATTTTCAAGAACTTTGCTGATTTATTAAATTTGCCAATTTAATTGTGAAAATATACTTCACCCCTGGTATGTTGTTGCCAACATTTATTAGACATGGTGAACATTTTTAAAAGGCATTTTGAAATCATTGACAAAGAATTTTTTTTATTGGAATTGGTTTAATCTTTTGGAAGTGCTAGGGTTTGATCATCCCCATTTCAGGTTTCATTTGAATTTAAACATGATGCCATGAATGACCACTGATACAAGCAATTTCTAGGGTTGTGACACTACTGTCCGATATAACTAGACTCAAAATAGTTTTTACTAGACTCGACTCAGCCAAGTTCGATCAAGCAAAGGGCTCCTCTGGTCGTATGGCTCTGAATACCAACTTGTAAGCCAAAGATGCGGTTCTATCCTTATTAAGCCTTACGGCTTTGACGAGGATAGAAGCGCATCTCGTCGTTCGCAACAGCAGTAAACTTTGCAATACATGTAGGAAAAGATGATTATATGAGTTATCTTACACTCGCCACAAGCTATCTTACAAGTTCACACAATTATTTAATCATCATGTAGAAGAGAGGGTCCGCCTACGGACGAAATCAAACGAAGAAAAGAAACAATGTAAAGGAGCCTTTCTATCCCAAGAATCATGACCATGATGCCCCCTACTCATCGGGGTACGTAACATACATCCGGCCATGTTCTTCATCGTACTCGCACTGGAGCTAGGTCACATCTTCTGGCACGAACTCATCAACACCTGCACATGTATTGTTGTAATCTGTGAGCCACAAGGACTGAGCAATCATGTAATCTCGAGTACCTAAACTATGTAAGCTTTTGTGTTTGGAAGGTGTTGGGGATATAACCCCATGGTAAGACCCGCCCAGGAGGGGCCGGGTCATACCTGGCGGCTTGTTAGCATATGGGATCGAAGGGGAAGACTGGGCTGCATGGCAGCACACCAGATGGGCTGAGACGGAGGCCCAGAGTCAGGAAGAAGGCACAACACCCAGGCGCGTAAGCCGCCTGGAGATAGCCTGCCAGAGTCGGCAAGGCAGCTTAGAGACAGAGTCAGACACATTGTAAGAGTCAGTATGAGATTTGTGTAACCCGTGGTCTTGACCTCCTATATAAAGGCGAGACCCGAGGATAGCTTAGACAGAAAACAATCGATCGAGAGCTAGGTCAAGCGAATATGCTCCCTTGTAATCGATACTCCAATAAATATACACAAGGCAGGACGTATGCTTTTACCTCATCTCGAGGGGCCGAACCTGGGTAAATCCGTGTATGTCGTCCCAACCAACCCCTTTGAGTCCACCGCCTTAGCGATGGCCTCGAACCTAAGTCTTCGAACATCTGCCATGAAAAAACCACGACAGTTGGCGCTCACCATGGGGCTAGCACGCGGTGGTGTTGAGTTCTCATAGGGATTTCTCTCAGGGATCGAAGGATACGCCGTCGGCTTGATGACAAAGAGTCGCCAGGACAAACTCTACATCGACGACTCGGGATGGGGGCCTGAAGCCGGCTCAGTTGAGTATGGCCATCGGGTTCCCATTGGCAAGATGCATGTGTTCATGGACAAGATGTACGGATCTACACCCGGGCCGGACATCTGCACCGACCTCGTCGAGACGGCCTAGGGCGCGACACCTGTCTGTGTTCAACCCGGGCGGAAGAGTGTTTTCGTCGGCTTTACACAGGACAGAGGAGATTCCTTCTCGGGAGAAACCTTGGCTTTCTCAGATGAAGGATCTTCCAGCGAGGATGGGGAATCGATCTATCAACTTCAAGACGGCGGGCTAAGGGGCTATGCCGATGGCGATACTATTCCGGAGCCCTATGACCCGCCGAGCCGAGCCGCCGTGTTCATGGCAGCCATGGTGCCAGCTTCCAACGGTGCGACTTCCGAAGCGGCGGCTAGAGCGCCCCCCGATGTGGAGCCTCCTAAGACGCTGGCTCAAGCTTTATTGGAGCTCATGGAGGAGCTAGTGACTCTAGTGGCCACGGAGGTGACATCCGAGAATCAGGCGGAGCGTAATGCCAAGATTAACCAGATCAAGGGATAGATGGCTCAGGCCCAGGAGGATATCAATGCAATGCAAGCTTAGATGAATGCTGAGTCGAAACGTTTGAGAGCCGAGGTTCTCTGTTTTGATTTTGATCAGCGAGCGTCAGAGGCGGTTCAACATAGAAGGACTCAAGTAGGACTACCTATTCAGCCTTAGAATCTTTTCAATACTCCTAGGGCCAGGCCAAGTACACCACCAATGGTGACTCGGGTGGTAGAGGCGCCACGGCAGTTAGACCCGCCATGGAGGAACAGACCTTTGTCACGGCCTGTTGTGACGCCACCCGGCCATTACTCTAATCTGCTGGAAAATATGATAGCGGCGGCTGCCAAGCTTGATGCCCTCCCCTTGGATAAAGGGCCACCGTTTGCCGAAGAGGCGAGGAATGCAATTAACCTGTTGTAGATAGCGGTGGCTCAGCAAGAGAGGTACACACACAACCGGAGCCGGGTGCACGCCATGCCGGTTCATAGCCGTAGCTATAGCCAGCGTATTGAGTCGCCATCGGTCTCCAGCAGTGAGCAGAGGCGAAACCTGCCCAAAAACAACCCTCCTAAGATGGATATTCTGGGGTCTATGGATAGGGGTCGGGCTCAGTGAGGATCAACACCGGTGACGGATTACCCGAAGGTCCGTGAGCCAGTACTAGCAACACCTGTCAGCGTTTCTTCCAAGGGATTTGGTGTGTAGTGTCTCACAGCGGATCTGAGGAGTGCACGTTTGCCCAAGGACTTTAAAGGGCCATGGAAGGTGCCCAATTACACGGTGGATCTACCCCTAGAGGCTTGGATCGAAAGCTATGATTTTGCTATGGAGATGCTGGATGTCAGTGAGGTAGTTTGTGCGAAATACTTCGTCATGATGTTGGAAGGACCGGCCCACACTTGGTTGAAGGGGTTGCCACCCAATACCATCATGTCTTGGGCCGAGTTGAAAGCACGCTTCATCAAGAATTTCAAGGGAACCTGCAAGCAACCAATGACGATTGTGGATCTGGATCTTTGTGTGCAGCAAGAAGGTGAGTCGGCCCATCATTGGGTGCAGTGGGTCTTGACGGTGATCCACTCGTTTGAAAATATTTTGGCATATCAGGAAGTTCTGATTTTGGAAAGGAACTGTCGCTTTGTGCCCCTGAAGCAGAAGTTCGGGCGGTTGAAGCGTTCTTGTCAGGATATGGGTGAGCTCATGACGGCTCTCACCAAATATGCAGATTCAGATACTACCATAGACCAAGACTCCAACGATGAGAAGTCGGCTCAGAGCAAGAAGGACGACAATGGTAAGAACCAACAGGGAGGTGCTGGGAATGGCAGCCAAGGCAAGCGGAAGAACCCAGATGGCGAGTCGTTGTTTGTGGGGAATACCAACGCACAGCCGGCCGGGAATGGTCGCCCTAAAGGCAACGGGAACTTTAGGCCACCGTTCAACAAGAATAGGGCACCTTTGCCTTAAACCTTGGAAGAGGAGCTGAACAGACCTTGCCCGCGCACAGCCGGCCAGATAGGGAGGCCACCCACACTTGTAGGGAGTGCAGCGTTATGCCCCAATTTCGAGAGCAAAGCCTTCGTCAAAATCATAACAATGGTAATGGCATGTCAGGCGGTTCAGGTCCGGGCAGCTCAGGAGCCGGCTTCGGTGCTGGCGGGTCAGGTTCGGGTCATCAAGGCCAAAATAATAAGAATCGAGGAAATCAAGGAAATCATGAGCAGCAGAGCAATGGAGGTCAGCAACAGAACAACAACTCAGGATATCAGAGCAACCCGAAACAACTTAGTGGGGGTCAGTATCATGTCTTCACTACGAGCCTGGACAAGCAGGATCAGAAGCTACACAAGTGGGCGGTCAATGCGGCCACGCCGTCTCTCCCACGATACTTAAAATGGTCAGAGTACCCAATTACGTGGAGCCGGGAGGATCACCTGCCACGGGTCGACAATCCGGGTCATCTAGCTCTGGTGGTCGCTCCTTAGGTTGGAGGATACAAGTTCACAAAGGTGCTTATGGACGGTGGTAGCTGTATGAATATCCTATACTACGACACCTTCCAGTGGATGGAGTTAACTGACAAGGCTCTTAAGCCGTCATCAACCGTTTTTCATGGGGTGGTGCCAGGAAAGTCGGCCTACATAGTGGGGAAGATTGCCTTGGAAGTGGCGTTTGGAGATGAATATAACTACAGGGTGGAGACCTTGTGGTTCGAGGTGGTAAAAATTAAGAACCAGTATCACGCTCTGTTTGGCCGGCTGGCTTTCTCAAAGTTTATGGCCAGGCCTTGCTATGTCTATCTGCAACTTAAGATGCCGGATCTCAACAGAACGATCATGGTCCATGGTGATCAGAAGGTTGCCATTGAATGTGAGGAAGGAGACACGGCTTATGCAGAGTCAAGTTCTACAAAGATAATGTTGACCCGACGGACATGACTCCACTAATGAAACCCAGTACAGAGTCTGAGCCGCCCTAATGTTTGCGGCAGATGAAACAAAGCTGGTGGATTTTACTATGGGCGACTAATCCAAGTAGTTCAGTATCGGGGCTAACATGGACCCGCATAGGAAAGAAAGCTCATCGAATTCATCCGTGAGAATCGGGACATCTTTGCATGGAAGCCATCTGACATGTCGGGTGTACCGACAGAGTTCGCTGAGCACCACCTTAATGTGGATCCTAAATTTAAGCCGATTAAGCAATTCCTCCATCATTTCAACAAAGAGCAGTGTAAAGCGATTGGAGAAGAGGTCGCCCGGCTCTTGGCAGCAGGGTTCATCGTGGAAGTATTTCACCCGGTGTGGTTATCCAATCCTGTGTTGGTGCTCAAGAAGAATGACACGTGGCGTATGTGTATAGATTACACGGATCTTAACAAGGCTTGTCCAGTTGATCCGTTTGCTCTCCCTCCTATCGACCAGATTATTGATGCAACAGCGGGTTGTGAGATGTTATGCTTCCTGGACGCCTATTCAGGCTTTCATCAGATCAAGATGGCAGTTAAATACCAAGAGAAGACCTTGTTTATAACACCTTTTGGAGCTTTCTGCTATGTGTCCATCCTGTTTGGGCTCAAAAGCGCGTAGGTGACTTACCAACGTTGTGTGCAGAATTGCTTTCACGGTCAGATTGGGCACAATGTTCATGCTTACATGGACGATATTGTGATTAACTCAAGGAAGAAGGAGACGTTGTTGGATGACCTGAAGGAAACATTTGATAACTTACGGGTTTATAAGATGATGCTGAACTCGGCTAAATGTGCTTTTGGAGTTCCTGTAGGCAAGCTTCTGGGTTTCTTGGTTTCAGAACGAGGCATCGAAGCCAACCCAGACAAGATAAAGGCCATCGCGTCACTAGTTAAGCCGGCGAGCGTCAATGATGTGCAGCGCTTGGCGGGTCGTATTGCCGCTTTAAGCCGCTTTATCAGCCGCTTGGGGGAGAAGGCCATTCCTCTGTACCAGATGATGAAGAAGACAGATGACTTTGTTTGGAGTAAGGCTGCAGATGAAGCTCTTGAAGCGCTTAAAAAGCAGTTGGTTGAGCCGCCGATTTTAGACGCTCTGGCTCAGAAGGAACCCTTGCTCCTTTATGTGGCGGCTAACAATAGGGCGGTCACTGCTGCGATTGTGGTAGATAGCAATGAGGCGGGGAATGAGTATCCGATTTAGAGGCCTGTTTATTATGTGAGTGAGGTGCTTATAGAATCAAAGCAAAGATACCCACACCGGCAGAAACTAATATCAGAGTGTTCATGGCAAATCGCAAGTTGAAGCATTATTTCCTTGGACATCAGATCACGGTGGTTAGATCTGCTCCATTGGGGATATAATACAGAATCGGGAAGCCACTGGTAGAATTGCTAAGTGGCCGCTGGAGCTTGGGCCTCTCAATTTGAAGTATGCACTTCGCACAGCCGTGAAGTCTCACGCATTGGTGGATTTCATAAATGACTCGACGGAGTATCAGTCGCCAGAGGAAAAGCCGGACAACACGTATTGGACGATTCACTTTGACAGATCCAGACAGTTGGAGGGCTCAGGGGATGGAGTTGTGTATTATGTATTAAGGCTTATATTTCCTTGCATGGACAATGTAGCTGAGTATGAAGCTTTGCTTCATGGACATCGCGTGTCCAAGGAGATGAACCTGAGCTGGGTTAGGTGCCTTGGCGACTCAGATCTTGTGTCACAATGGGTGTTAGGCACGTGGGATTCCAAGGACCCATGGATGGCGGCTTATCGCTAAGAGGTAGACATCGTTGCTATCATTTCAAAGGTTATCAGGTGGATCATATTGATCGTCGCAAAAATGAAGCGGCTGATGCATTGTCAAGATTGGGCTCTCAGCGTAAGCCGGTGCCTCCTAATATTTTCTTGGAAATACTTCATCACCCATCTGTTAAGCTACCTTCAAAGGAGGATCTGGCTATACCTGACCCGGAAGGGCAGCTAGTGGCGGCTTTTCATGCTATTCCAGACTGGACGTTGTCGTACCTGGCATACCTGACCCGGGGTGAGTTGCCTAAAGATGAGACTCTGGCATGGCTAATCGTGAGGCGTTCCAAGTCCATGACCATCATTAGAGGGGAGTTGCACAAGTGCAGCGTCACCGGTGTCTTCCAGCGTTGTGTCTTGCTGGAGGAAGGCAAGGAAATCTTATATGAAATACATGCTGGCGATTGCGGACATCATGCCGGATCAAAGTCTTTGGTGGCCAAGGCCTTCTGACATGTCCTCTTGTTGTTGACGGCTAATAAGGACGTGGAGGATCTGGTCGCTAAGTGCGACGGGTGCCAGAAGTTCAGAAGACGTGCTCACGCGCCGGCTCAGGAATTATGGATGATACCGATCACTTGGCTGTTTGTAGTATGGGGGCTTGATATGGTTGGACCTTTCAAACGGTCTAAGGATAAGAAGACCCACCTCTTGGTGGCAGTGGACAAATTCACTAAGTGGGTGGACGCTGAGCCGATCAGTAAGTGTGATGCATCCACGACGGTTCAGTTTGTCAAAATATTGATCTACCGGTTTGGATACCCTAATAGCATTATTACAAATAACGGCACAAAATTGTCCAAGGGGGCTATGAAGGTGTTCTGCAAAAGCGAGCACATCCAGCTCGATTTTTCGGCTGTTGCTCATCCACAGTCCAACGGTCAGGCAGAATGGGCTAATCATGAAGTATTGAGAGGTATCAAGCCCCAGCTCATGATTCCTTTACAAAGTACATCGGGTTGTTGGGTTCAGGAGCTGCCGTCCGTCCTTTGGAGCATCAATACTATGCCCAACAGGTCGACGGCTTACACCCCCATTTTTCATGGTTTATGATGCAGAGGTCGTGTTACCAAGCGACATACATCATGATTCACCATGGGTGGAAGCTTTTGTGGAAGGTGACAATGAGGTGGCGTGTCAGGATGCATTGGATGCTCTAGATGAAGCACGCGATCTTGCAGCAACTCGATCAGCGATTTATCAACAGGACCTACGTCGCTACCGTAGCCATAGGGTCAAGACCCAGACGTTCCAAGAAGGCGACTTGGTGTTACGTTTGATTCTAGATCAGACAGATGCGCACAAGTTATCACCCCCATGGGAAGGACCTTTCGTGGTTAGCAGGAATCTGAACAATGGGTCTTATTATCTTGTCGACGTGCGAGACGAGTCACGTACCTCTAGGCAGGAAACTCACCGGCCGTGGAACATCTCTCATCTACGACCTTACTATACTTGAGTCAACGACTCTTATCTTTGTACATACATATTTCATTGTATTTATATTTCTCATATAATAAAGTTTGCATCCCTACAAGACGGGGCCTCTGCCGTTTTTCTCTTTTGCATTACAGATTTGTGCAAAGACGAACACCTCTACATGGTCACTTGGGGGCTTCCAACCCGCCAGGTTTAGCTTGCTCACCCTTTTTTGACCGGCTCTTCAGCCAAAATACCACCATTGTGCGATGACTTACAAGATGG
Organism: Hordeum marinum; assembly: GCA_022496015.1. NCBI lineage: Eukaryota > Viridiplantae > Streptophyta > Magnoliopsida > Poales > Poaceae > Hordeum > Hordeum marinum. The sequence continues at coordinate 235,916,991 of CM039673.1, forward strand.
CGGTCTGCAAGATGGCGGCTTACAAATCGGCGGCTCGCGCGATGGTGGCATTCAAGATGGCGAAAGACTTAAGGTCACCCAAGAGCATGAGCCTACACGTTGCGAGCCGTTCAAACATGGGTGCACCGCCTTATTGATGAAAGATTTAAGTCCACCCAATAGGATGAGCCGCCACATTGCAAGCCATTCAAACATGGGTGTGTCGTATTATTGGCAAAACATTCAAGGTCACTCAAGAGGATAAGCTGCCACGTTGCGAGCCGTTCAAACATGGGTGCCTTACCTTACGAGTGAAAGATCTCAAGTCGCTCAAGAGGGCGAGCCGCCATGATGCGAGCCATTCAAACATGGGTGCCATGGATACCAAAGAGGATGAGCCGCCATGATGCGAGCCGTTCAAACATAGGTGCCATAATGCAAGACGGGTCGCGGACCCGGAGCAAGTTCAAGAGTGGGTGAACGTCGCCCCCCACTCTTGGTTGGCTTTTCAGCCGTTGTAAGACTGTGTTATACTGCCTGTATGTAGGTGCCGCTCGTCCAGGGGTGCAACAAGCGGTCAACTCACCCCGTGCGAGGGCCTCATACAACGGCGAGGGAAACTCTCTCATCTTCTACGTAATCTCCACCAAGTGGCCTGTCGTACTCTTAACAAGTGATGTTGCTGAAGGTTCAAACGGCGGATTTATGTCACGGGAGAAGTAGCTTATGGGCCTAGGGGCACTCACCCCATTGCAAATTTTGCTCTGTTGCGCCATTAATAGTTAATCTTGCCTAGAGAACCTAACCCATGCAAGATTGGTGGTCACTCTCGTTACAGACCCTGAACTGTTAGGCGATTCAAAGCAATAGTACACCCAAAGGGCCAGCAAATGAGTTTTTGGAAAAAACAAGGGGAGAGCAAGATGATCATGCATTACATCACATATAGCATCATACATATTACATCACATATTGCATCGTATACATATTGCATCATACATTACATCATAGCTGCATCATACATTGCATTCATATTATAAGTCGGGCTAGAGCAAGATTGTGAAAGATGAAGAAAGGACATATTAAGATCTCCGGGTTATGCTTTTCTAAAGCCGCCCAGGCAAACATCACAGAGTATTCTGTTTATTTTTTGCAGGCTTTATCTCTAAAGACGAGTCGTCGTTAAGACATAAGAAGATTGCAAGATATATTACAAGGATATCCAAGAGCTTAAAAGACAAAGGACTTAAAAGTTTTTGCACTTGTTCAGCTCAGCTGGCCGGGTTACAATCAGTTGGGAACAAAGAGTTTAACTGGCCGGTGGGTCATCCTACGCCGGGTCTTCGGGCTCTTCGATCTGAAGACGTTCCACATCCCAGTTGTAGTTTAGTAAGGCTTCGAATTCTACATCATCGAAAAGTGGATACGGATCAACGTTAGGGGCGAAGAGCGGCTTATGATGTGCAAGGACTAAGTCTCTGGCTTCAAAGGTTGGGCAGCGCAGCCGTTGGTTGTTTTTGTCATAAGCCGCCTGGTAAGGAACCAGGCCCGTCTCATCAACCAGTATGGAGGGAAGCCGCCTGGAGGCCTTAATACACTTGGCATAATATGCTTTGGTGAAGTCTGAGCCGTTGTCCTTCTTAGAAGTGAAGCCATTCATCATCTCTTCAGCCGTTAATTCAGGAGCAAAGGCCAGGGACCGGCTCAGTGCAGCTATGGCCCCTCTTCTGGCGGCTGGTCGCCTTATTTCGTCCACATTCTTGGGAAAGGTTGATAAGACTTCTATGATGCCCTTCATAAACTTGGGGACGTACTTGGCTGTCATCATGGCCTTGATAGTACAGAGGACGATGCTGTAGAGTTGTTCTGTCAAAGTATAGACTGCTTTCAACTTCATCAGACTATCAGAGGATAGCTAGCGGCTCCTTTCGCCTGCAAGGAAAGGTCGAAGGTATAAGCCGCCTAGTGGGTATTTATTTCATAAAAGTATTCTTTAAGCCGTATGTACTTACCAAAGATAGTGGCGGTCATATTGGAAATATGATCCTTGAGAGTCTTCAGCTTCGCCGATACAAGATTGAGCTTTTCCTCTGTATCGCTTGCACACTTCACCAGGGCGGCTTGATCAGTTCCGGTAGTCTTTTTATACACAGTAAATTCAGCCTGGAGATTCTCAAGTTTTTCAACAGCCGCTCGCAATTTTTCTTCTGTTGTGGCTCTGGTGGTCTGTTGTGTTGTCAGGTCTTCCCTCAAGCCGGCCCGCTCAGACTCAGCAGTATTTAATGCCTCCTGCATTTCACAAGTGAAAGGTTATCAATGTTAAGACGCCAGGATGGAATTATTCTTACAAGTCCCAAGCACATTGCAAGCAATATACTTGGCACTTGGGGGCTAATGTCTGTGTTTTCATTTAAAAAATCTGTGATGAAGTTCCGGCTCATCACTAGCCTAATGAACCTGACTTGGGGGCTACACCCCGTGAGCTTCTTACATATGGGAGATCCGGATCATCATTATTATAATGCTCCGGACTTGGGGGCTACAATTGGATCTATGACTTAGTATAAAGTACCGGCTTATATGCAATTTAACCTGGTACTTGGGGTCATAGGTTAAGCTCTATACAGTATGATGGAAGGTTTGGAAGACCCGGTCTATTATTTGCAATATTATCCTGGTTCTTGGGGGCTATGTACTGGTATAAGAGAAAAATAAAAAATGAAAGATACCTCATATTTTTTCTTCATCAAGCCAACAAGTTTGCTCTCCAAGTTGTGACTAGCAGACAGGCGGTTCAAATAGCTGGCATGTAAGTCGTCTGCAGTCATCTTCTCCAAGACAGGGAATTCGAAGTCAAGCTTCTCGGGAGAGTAAGTAGCAACTTTGTTGGAATGCTTTGTCAGAGTATGGTGCGTATGATATTGATAACCCGTCCCGGTGATGGTAACATCAGGAGAGAAGAGTCTTTAGTGAAAGGATTGGGCGGCTTAGGGTCAGCCGCTGGACTATCGGAAGCCGCCAAATGATGACCTGCCAACTCTGAGGGCGGGGGAGATTGCTCAGGCGTTTCTTTCTTAGCTTCAGAAGGTTTAGCAGGAGACAGGGACGGCTCAGCAGTATCTGGCTATTGAACGGTTGGAGCAACGGTAGACCCGCCTGCTTTCCTGTGTTTGGCTTGCGCCCTGAAAGAGCAAAGAATCAGCACATAATAAGAAGGTAATACAGGTAATATACGCATGGCAGAAGTGAACACATACTCTGGGTTGACCTTCATGGGAGGAAGTATAGAGGCAGTTGAGTCGCCAGAAGAAGGAGGTGACTCCTACAAATTAAGACAGTTAGACATAATAGTAAGGCAACATTATGGAAATATAAGACAGATATTGGGTTCCTCATAAGTACCTTGGCGGGACGTTCCCGGGGCGCCGGGGCGTTAGGTAAGCCGTCCATAAGTCCCCAGAGCCCGTGCTCCGGGTCTTACATCGAGAGTCGTGCTGTTGTTTTTTCAAGGAAAATTCAGGATCTAAATAAGCGAGAGGATGCGAGAAAGGAACTTTCGGATGACCCGCCATATCTTCGCTTGTGGGAAGATTTCTGAGTCGGAAGAAAGATAAGTTACCTCAGGGGTGTTGGCATGGCTTGTTATGTATCCTCCTGTGTACAATCAGTGTTAGTAAGTTGCATAAAAGGACGACCAAGGGGATCAAATTCTACCTTTGAGTCGTCAATTTCAAGCAGGTTTTGAGCTGATGTCTTTGATTGGCGGCCGTGGGTGTTACCCGCCTAAGAGTTCTTCTTCACAGGAGGATTGTATTTTTTCTTCTAGAAGCCGGAGTTAGCCTGTAAGCGAAAAATGCCAAGAGAAGTTAAAGTTGCTATACATATAAGGTCAAGATGAAGAGAAAGGAGATTTGAAAGCCATCCTTACATCTGGAGCTGGATTTGCGGCATAGAAAGGTTTTAACCCGACTGAACGGCAAGCTTCTTGGGATTCACGAGTAAGTCCCTTGATAGCAGAGGTGATGGTCTCTTCTATCAAGGGTGTGTGGTTGAAGCACAGAGGATCATTTGCATCGCCTGTATATTCACACATAAGCCGGTCACGCCGGCTCAGTGGTAAGACCTTCCATGAGATCCAACAGCGGGTTAAGTCCACTCCCGTCAACCCGTTTGCCAGAAGGGCTTTGATTTTGGCAAAAGCCGGAGCATACTTCGCTCGGGCCGCGGCTGACATCCGGTCTGGAAGCTTAGTAGAAGTACAGAGCCGGGTAGGACGGTAACCCAACAGGGTTTTTTCACCCTCTGAAGATGTGTCTTTACAATAGAACCAAGTCATGTTCCAGTCTTTGGGATGGCTTGGCATTTGAACAGATGGGAAAACCATATCTCTTCTTCTTTGGATGGAGACTCCGCCGAGCTCCAAGCTTGGGTCGGTCGCCACTTCCGTTTGGCGGTTGACATAGAAAAAGTCACGGAAGAGATCGACAGACATCTCTTCTTGCAAGTCAACTTCACAGAGGACTTGAAAGTTGCACAAGTTGGAGACTGAATTTGGAGAAATGTCTTCAGGATGGAGCTTAAAGAAATGAAGGACATCTCGTAAGAATTTTGACCCGGGCCGGCTGAAACCACGCATAAGATTGTCGGCGAAGATAACAACTTCCCCTTCTTGTGGGGTGGGTTTCTTTTCTAGTCCCGGAACACGCCAATGAATAATACTCTGAGCCAGCAACATGCCTGCCTCTACGGAATCCAGTAGGAACTTTTTGGTGACTCCGAGCCGACCCAATCACAGGATGCAGATGCTCGAGACATGATGGCGGGTCAAAGCTAAGAGAGGGGCAGGACGCGGTGGGTCAGAAAGTGACTAGACAACCAAGATGATTGATGAAATTAAATGTTGTGATGCTAAGCCGCCGGTACATTTTATCGGAAGAGTCGGAAATTTGATGGCGAGTTAGGTGAACAAGGCCATGATGCAAAAAATGCTAAGGATATACAAACAGGTTTTGCATATTATACTGAAACTGCAGGATCTACTGGCAAGGAAAAATCAGATTTTATTCAACCCTAACAGGGAACAGAGGAAGAACGAGCAGTTTCGCGCAGGAAGAGGACAGAGTATAAATCTAGGTCGAACTACTATTGGTTTTGCACGAGCGGCCACGGTGGATAAGCAAACATCACAAGATCTAAAGGGTTGTTCATCCGTTTGCATTATGAAGAAGAATAGGCACACTAATGGGGTTCGATGAACTCGACAGGATTCAAGTGGGAAGCTACAGATCTAAGGGAGGATGAAGAACATACCTTAAGGATGCGGCAGACGCGGGCGAGAGTCTGGAAACATTCAGGTTGATGCGGCGTCCAAGTTCGTCGACGGCGACGAGACTCCACCGACGCGACGGAGCTCAGGAGCGCTGGCGTCGAGAGGAAGAAGATGAGTAGTGGTGGCAGAGAAAGTGGAAAGACCCCCTCGTGATCCTATTTAAAGGGGTGGAAGGCCTAAAGGGCACGCGGGAATCAAGGCGGGAAATGATGACCGACCGAGACGGATGCCTCGATTTTTGGGCCGACCGTTTAATGTGCGACATACATCCCGCAATCTTTTCGACATATATGAAGGTGACAGCATGGCGAGTTATGTGTTTTCCCTTTCAGGTGACAAGGATGTGAGGCTCGCCGCTGGTTAAAAAGTGGAGATTGACATGAGCAAGCTCAAATTAATCTGGGGCCTAATGTTGGGGATATAACCCCGTGGTAAGACCCGCCCAAGACGGGCCAGGTCATACATGGCGGCTCGTTAGCGTCTGGGCTGGAAGAGGAAGATTGGGCTGCACGACGGATCACCAGATGGGCTAAGACGGAGGCCCAGAGTTAGGAAGAAGACGTAAGACCCGGACGAGTAAGCCGCCTAGAGATAGCCTGCCAGAGTCGGGAAGGTGGCTTAGAGACAGAGTCAGACATGTTGTAAGAGTCAGTATGAGATTTGTGTAACCCGTGGTATTGACCTCCTATATAAAGGCGAGACCCGGGGACGGCTTAGAAAGAAAACAATTGATCGAGAGCTAGGTCAAGTGAATACGTTCCCTTGTCATCGATACTCCAATCAATATACACAAGGCAGAACGTATGCTTTTACCTCATCTCGAGGGGCTGAACCTAGGTAAATCCGTGTCTTTCGTCCCAACCAACCCCTTTGAGTCCACCGCCTTAGCAATGGCCTCGAACCTAAGTCTTCAGACATCTGCCGTGACAAAACAACGACAGAAGGGGTAAGTGATGAGCTTGCAGCAAGCACCTAAGCATTTATTGAGTGGCTAACTTACGATGACAATAAGTAAATGTGGTGGTCTACGCATAATGGTCGAGGACTAGCATGATCGCTAAGTGATCTTGAACACCTACTTACGTCAAACATAACCCCACCGTGTTCTCTCTCGGTTCATGTTCACGAGCAGAGACGATCACGGTTACGCACATAGTTGGTGTATTTTATTATAGTTTACTTCAAGTTGGCTATAACCGGGTGTTGAAAAAAATATCCAAGTTGCCACATAACCACGGGCACGACTTTCTGAAAAGATTAAACCCTGCAGGGGTGCTCCAACTCATCCATCACAAACTAACCACACGCCGCGAGAACAATCTTGACCACGAATCTCGTGATCTTCATAGGAAATTCCATAGGAAGACCACACCTCGAGATAGCCCGAAGTAAAATGTAATTCCTCGCGCAAGACATCCGAGAAAGTTAAAATAAGTCCACCAAGACCGCCAGACGTGTCGACGATTCCGATAAGAGCAGTGTATCTCGTTCTCAGGACACGACGGGTTGGCTAAGTTTCCGGCTAGCACACCCGTTGGTGGCCCCGACTACTTCCATTTTGGACCAACACTAATGAGGAGCACTGGCCCAGGTTGTTGATTAATTATCCACGGGGTAGCTACGCCCTATGCATGTTTATTAAGTTCTCAATAAAACGAATAGTACCATAGTTGGGCCTTGCCAGGCAAGCTTTATCCTAAAACGAATAGTCCAGGGGGTCCCCATAACAACCCCGAGCATGTTAGGAGCGCAAAATATGGAACATAACACCGGTAACAAGTAACTATGGAGGCGAAAGTGGAACAAAACACCGAGCAAAAGGCCAAGCCTTCCACCTTACCAAGATGTAAAGGTGCATTAAATTAAATAGCAATAAATATTGTGATATCTCCAGATATTCAATTATCACATGGAAACAACCTGCACCTGCAACTAGGAATGCTATAAGAGGGGCTGAGCAGCGATAACTTAGCCAAACAAGGTTGGCTAGGTAGTGGAGGGTTAGAGGCTTTCATGGCAATGTAGGAGGCTTGACCTGTAAGTGGTAGTTAACGAAAGTGTAACAATAAGAGCGAGACATCTAGCAAAGAAAAAATAGTATCGGGATCCGGGTACGATCATCTTGCCTGTTGGTTCTTCAGAGGGACAAAGAGATGGGTCCTCATAGTGGTACTCTCCTGGATCCTCGTACTCAGGTTAAACACTCACGTCTACCCAAAGAGAAACATCACCAAATAAATAAACAACCAAGGTGCAATGCACAAAAAAGATGATGCATGATTCATTTGAAGTATTTAACATGACAATCCATGTTTCTCATGCAATAGTTAAGTTATTAGAATTCTGGACGGAACCTCATGTTAAGTTGTTTTAACATGCATGATCATGGAAAATATGGATGCTTCATGCAAAATCGATGCAAATGCATATGAAGAATGTCGCAAACGGAGTAACGTAACTCACGGGACGCTCACGGCAAGGTACGAAGACAAAACACAAACAAGGAAGGCCATTGGCTATTCCTTGGTGTTCCAAGGTAGCCACTAGTTAGGGAATGAAAAACTAGCAATAATAGAGCCAAAGATCAAGCTAAACTATGGAGCATAGCTCACACAAGCCACAACACAACACGACACACATCCTATCCAAAACAGCAACATAGCAACCTGCACAACAAATATCTTGAGCTATAGGAGGTTTCCAACCACAAACAAAGTATGTACAGAAACTACATAACATGCGTAACAAATCATCCAAACACACAAACTTGATAGGAAGCCAGGATCACTAAGCATGAAGCTCACAAGATGGCATGATGAAACAGATCTCAGGGACTTAGTGAAAATTCCAATTTTCTGAAATCTGAGTTAAGCTGATAGCAATATGACAGCAGGGAACAATGATGCTAGAGACCAACTCATGGCATGAAAATTATCATGAAGTGACGCCCAACCGAAATGACGCCAAAGCATTTCTATCCTGAATCATCAGATTTGGTAACTGTTATTTCACAAGCTTACTTTTTTATAGAATCTTCATAAATACTATATCTGTTGATAAATTGGTCCCTGTTGATTTTGAAGACCTAAGAATATGGCATACAAGAAGTTGAGCGACTCAACTACAAGGGGATAGAACTAGAATATTCAAGTGAAAGTAATGAGAATATATTTAGTGAATCCTATGACCGATGAGCTTATTAGCCTAGATAGGATACTGATGGATGAGCAGGGTTTTTTTCTAATATATTAAATTAGAATTTTACTATTAGATGAAGCAAGTTACTTACCATAATTGATTCTTTTTCCAGGGTGAAACAATCCATGCTACTATTTGGAAGAATCTTATAGACACTTTCAGATCAACGATGAATGAAAAATCTATTTATGCATTTAGCAATTTTAAAGTCATGGAATCCACAAAATATAGGTCAGTGAGCAATGAAATTAAGATATTTTTTGCATAGAATACGAAGATAAAGGAAATAAAGGATCTTCAAAAGTTTTCCCAGATTATTTCTTGGAGTTTGCTACCATGGACACACTAGAAGAAAGGGTAGAAAAATATACACAATGCTCGGGTATTTTTATAGATGTAATACTGACATCCAAATAATTGATATTTCTACTTTTTATATCACTAACTCAAATGGATCGAGACAAGAATAACAAAAAGAACCCACAAACTTCATATATCCGCGAGATTGAAATCCTAATGCCAGAGTAACTGCATATGCATATGCATGTCTCAAATAAAATAAACCCCCCATGTTGTTAGCACTAACTTCTCATATTAAATTATTTAGGGGTGATAAAATTAGAATCACACTGTGGGGAAAGTTTGCATATTTTTTGACCGAGGATGTAATCGGTAGCCAAACTGCCCTGATTATTACATCAAGGATGGTGCAGAGATTCAGTGGTAAGTGCATAAATCTTACATGCTATTATTATCATTTACAAATTTTAACTAACTGATTAAATATGTTTGTGCCTTAATTCAACAAGTGCCACAAGAATATATATAGATCTGGATATACCAGAAACACAAGAACTTCTTGATAGGTATGAAACACCACCCCTTTATAGTTTTTCATTCATAAATAGTGAGTCGGGTTGATTCAAGATTGTATATTCTTATTTACTTCATACATGTGCAGGCACTCAATAGAAGGAACCTTACCAAAAATGATCAGTATAGATAGAAGTAATCAAGGAACACTAGAAGAACAAATGTTTTATAGGAGGAGAACATTACAAGAACTTACTACAATGAAGCATGGAAACCAGTCAGACCAGGTAATGCATTAGAATTCCACTAAATGATATCATCAATATCCTGATACAAGTTAAGACCTACATGGACAATTCATTCAATATTAGTTACAATCAAACCATATTATGCTGATGTATGCCTCTTAATCCCACATCCCTACCCAAATGCTAACGTTTGATTTTCTTAGGATTTTGTGTTCACGGCAATAGCTACAATAGATTGTTTGCAAGAAAATATTCAATGGTGGTACATGTCATGTGATAAGTGTCACAAATTGGCTACCAAGGAAACCGACAATTACTTTTGCAAGTATTGTGGTACATATCCAGAAAAGGTCACACCTAGGTAAGCATATTACATTACTAAATTATGAAGAAGTACTATTATATTATATTTACTTTCCACTAACATGATTGGTATGTTAGGTATCATGTTCGACTCCAAATTAGTGAACATACCTCTACTACAAGTTTCACTTTATTTGTCGAGGAGACTGCAAGATTGCTTAATACATCTGCATCTAAGTTGCTGCACACAAAAGATGGGAAATCAGAAGAACCACCAAGGATTATTCAACAATTATGTGGAAAAATACATATATTTAGATTCAAACTCAATTATAATAATCTCACATTTGGCACAAAAAACTATGCAGTAGAAAGAACATGTGTGCCTGATGATAGGCTTGAGATGCTCTATTTGGACAATAAAGCTGAGGAGGTAAAGATGCATTAACTTTTTACCATCTTCAGAGTTGCTTAAGTAATTGACCTTATATATGTTTCACAGAAATTGATGGACGATGAGGTGGACACCATGTTAATGAAGAAGATAAAGATGCCAGATATAAAGGTGACCAATTTGTTTTAACTATATACACACTTCACATTTTAGAGATGTGGCTAATTTTAAAAACGTACATGTTTGCATTCATGGAATAATAAAGTTTTAGCTAACGAACTTTCATGCAAACTGGTGCCTGTGAAAGAGGAGCCACATGACAGCAGACTACATTAAACAAAGATAAACGTCAAGGCAAAATATCATCTTCATCACGTGAGCTCCGCAGCGGCACTAAAAGGAGATTGAGATATGTTGTAATATCAGATGGGTCAGAGGATGAATGTAATGAGACGAATAAGCCTAAACAAAAGAAAAAAGGTGTCCACGGTAAGAAGAAACATGGTAAAGCAGAAGCCAAAAATAATGCTGGAAGATGAAGATGAAGTGCAGAAACCAAAGGCCAGGAGAAAAAGGATGTTACCTAGATAATTAGTGGATCAATAGCTTATGAAATAAATAGCGCGACAGTCTATTTGTATCGACCAACATAATTAAGAGTATTTGACATCGACCATGATAAGAAGGATACTTATTAGATTATATTAAGTGTGTGCATGTTAACAATGTTCTTAGTCCAAAACAAATTGATGACTTTCTTCATGTAGTTTCCTTTATGCACATGCTATTTTAGGCTAATCTATACGAGGCCAACACAATAGACAGGAACATACTATAAGAATAGAGTTCCGCATATTAGGATTTACTTCAGAAGTTGAAGAAATTATACTTTGGCAACTCTAAATGACACCGGCACAATAGAGAGGAACATGCCTTGCTTAAGTAACTTAATACCAGGACTGGATATAAGCAAATAAATGGCATCTTGCTGGCAGAAGTGAGCTTCTGCTCATCAAACTTATATCCAAGGTGACATATTAACACATGACGGTTAGGCCTCTGAATTTTAAGAACAGGTGACATATTAACACACGAAGTTCACGCATCTGAAGTTTAAGAAAATAATTGACACATGTAAAGGTAATGCCTTTTTGAAGAGAAAAGGTGTCATGAATAATTTATTTCTTGCAAACAACGAATTAAAATACTATGGAGTACAACACTGCTATGGATAAAGTACAAGAAATAATCTTTAGCTGGCACTTATAGTTAGTAGTTGCCTGAAAGCAAGAACAATCAGAAGGCCAACATCTCACGGTCGCCAACTGCTATTTGTATTCCTCATATGTCAGATCTAATAATTCACTCCTCACAGCCTCCTCCAGTGGGCCAAACTACAACACCTCAGCCATGGAACTCTAGCTGTCAGCCAGGAAGGGGTCATCAACTTGGTCGGAACCCTTGAGAACGCTCCTCCAGATTACCTGAGGTCGTCGAGGATCCACATCCTCGAGAATGCGACGAACGCATCCATGCACTCTGCTCAACAGCAAGCTATGCCAGTACCTAAATGAAGAGAAATCATAGGAGGAAATGAATCGAGAAGTGTAGTCATGATGGTTTGGGAGATGGCAAACAGCAAGACCTTCATCAACCGGCTAATAGATAAGAGGTGGTGCATGCGAATGGATAAGGATGCTGGAGGGGAACGACTGAGCTGAGATCTTTTTTTATATAAAAGAGGGGAGTTCTACGTAGATGATGACCTGTACGGGGCGGTCATTTCTAAGTGACTAACATGGGCTTGATTTTCAATAAAAGTTACTAATATGGGCCTGCATCAAAACAGTTCGGCCTGAATAGGCTTCATACGTGGGGTTTGTAAAGGTAGATTGGGAATTTACCTCTCTATACCGTAATCTCTATCTAATAATAATAAAGTGCCGATAGCTTCTGGTCATACGTCGTTGGCAATTACCTATAAAGTTGACATGAATTTACCCACCATGCCACCCCCAAGTGAAAAAAACGTTTTATTTTTTCTTCACAAGTCGCAGCACCTGACAATGTTTATAAACAGGCGGCCCACTAAAGTGTAGCTAACAGACGAGTAGCCTAGTGGCTCAAGCCTTTGCATTCCACCAGCTACACCCAAGTTCGAATCCTGCATAACACAAATTTCTTTCTTTTTGTTTATTTTTTTTCTATCGGACATATTCGAATAGTTTCCAAAATATTCGTATCTTTTAAATCATAACTCGAAATCTAACTTGTTATATATATAAATTTATCAAGAAAATATGTATATTTCAAATATGCTATTATTTTGCACGTTAATCATCTATAAAATTAGGTTTAGGATGTAACCTTAATTGATACCTTTTTTATATGGGATATTTTGTAAATACATATTATATATGTTCCTACACCATTTAAATTGAGTACATATGATAGTTTGATGCTTTTACAAAAGCTATTATTGACACCACAAGGGACGTTGATTCCTAACGGCTACCATATGCCAAAGGTTATAATAGTTATATGATAATCCGGAATTAGTGCCTATAAAGATCTATTTTACAATATCGATGTTGATATACAACCTTAAACATTTGGTATGAATATCCTTACATATTGGTTAGTTTCGGTGAAGTTATATATTATGTTTGCAACTAAATTATATCCTAACTTGGATTATAGTTGCAGACACATATATTGGCAAGACAAAACTAATGCACATATACACAAGTTATGGTTGTGTACTAAAATATACTTCTCAATTTTCATCCTAACATAATATTTGTTGGGGATCCTTAAGGAGGAATGACAACAAGGGTGTAAATAGATAGCGGCAACTAGATACATACTTCTTGTTGTCTAATAAATTGAAAACATCTTGAGTACACTTTAAAAATCATCTCATCTTTATGTTTTTACGCAACACCACCTATCATATTTTTTGTCGTGCGGCACCGTGAAAAAATTTCAAGGGAATTGCCGGTGTCAACTATTGTATGTATGAGGGATGATTTGTTTCTCCTGCTGCAACGCACGGGCGTGTTTGCTAGTCGTTATGAAACTCAGTTCCTACTCTTTATCGAATAAGCTGATCCGAGCACACGTTGACGTGCTGCCCTTATATAGCCGAACATACATTTCGATTAACCAAGGGATCTTATCATAGACCTTTGAATCATTGACCCGTGTAAACCTAAGTAAACAAGGTTAGTCAGAATCCAACTAGATTGAATCGCTCGAAGAAGTTGCACACGAATCAGGCTTCCCGGACTTCAGATGAGAAGGTACGTGCAATACTACTACTATAAGCAATTCAAAGCAAGCTGACGATTTTCTATTCATTATTGTATTGTTTTACATTTAGGCATATAATACTGACTCAAATAAACTATTCTCACATGTCATGCCTTGATCTTGACATGAACTCTATTTTCTTTGGGAAAACGGTATCATCTTCTGTGATGAACTAAAAGTGACACACAGACTGATAAAGTCAAGGCGGTAATACAAAGATATGCTCTAATAATTTTGTACATGGTACAAAACATTTTCCAGAATCGCTATAGGATTTGCTTTGTAGCAATGAAACAATTATGACAATAGTTAATTAGCACAAGCGTGCGATGCTTTACAAAATTTAGAAGAAAAAAAAGGCAACAAGACACTATCAGGTATATCATTTACCATTTTCTATCTTCATGTAATGACTATATCTTGTACTTCTCTAACATATACATTTGGAAGATTGCCCTTTGTAAATATTACAAAACCTAATAATTTTACGTATAATGCTAAAAATGATTTGAGAGTGCTTCACCGTACTAATTCCCATTGAGCTACCGTTCATTAATAAACAACCACACTGTCACACCAATAATGCCATACACTGCAGCTCGAACCACACAACACAATAATCCTGAAAGCATGATTGATAAGAATTATATGTTGTTTTTACATGCAGTCGGCATCTCTTATTTAATGCATATATTGTTAGTTTCCTTGCGACATTGTGCATAAAGTATCTTACAAAAATATGATACGACATTGCTAAAAGAATATGAAATGCAGAAATGAAGGGACATTATACGTCAGAATCAACAGGCCAACTTACAAAAGAAGCTAGAGAAGCTATTATCAGGAGGAAACAACAACTCCAAGAAAAAAAGGAGTAAGAGATGCAGGAATACACAGCAAACAATCAATAAAAAGGAAGAAGATGTTTCAAGAAAGAGAAAGGAACAAATCAAAGAAGATATGTCAAGCGTTCAAGGAGAAATGGGAGCGACAATGACCTTGAAAGCAACATCATAGAAACAAACAACAACACTACGCTCGGAAGTTATTGTAGCACGACATGGAACTTTGGAAAGCTAACATATAGATGTGAACATTGCAATGCAATACTATGGTGTGAACAAAGATTAAATTCTCATAAATGAACCAAAAAACCTTCTTTTGGAATTTGTTGCAAAGAGAGTAAAATTGACCTACCAAACATAGCACATCCTCCACGTATCTGGCAGGACTATTAATAGGTGAAGGAAGTGACGCAACAAATTTCAGAGAAACTATCAGGTCATACAACTCAATCTTCTCATTCGCATCAATAGGAGGAGCTATTGACAAAGAAATAAATAAAGGCAAAGGACCATATGTTTTTAGACTGCATGGCCAGAACAACCACCATATCGAAAGCCTACTACCCGAAGAATGAAATAAACCTCGATTTGTCAGGCTATACATCTATCACACAGAAAATGAGGTACAAAACTGGATTGATGCTTCAAGATGCAATGATAAAAAATTAACGATGGATAGTGCCATTGTAAAAAAACTACAAAATATGCTTGATGAGAACAACATCCTCACAAAAACATTCAGAATGGCAAGAGATATATTCAAAGAGGAAGACTACCATGATTACACACTTCAGATACTTGGGAAAAGGAATGGACACACAACCTTCCATCTGCATCGGAGGTTGGAGCATTGGTTGTAAGAGGCCCAACTGGAGAGAGCGAAGGACGAGACATCATTGTCGAGTACAAAAATATGCAACCTCATAGAATATCGGAAATCCATGTGAAATTCATGTCAATGCAATACCCAATGTTATTTCCATACGGAGAAGACGGCTTCAAGCTTGAGATACCTTACAAGCGAACAAAAGAAGGTGACAAAAGCAGGAAATATGTAACTATGCTAGACTACTACGCATACTACCTATAACAAAGACCTGACCAAGGAATGTCATTGCTAACGTCTAGACATCTATCGGTGCAATTTTGGGTTGATGTTTACACATCCATTGAGTAAAACAGACTAAACTAGATCAGTAATAATCAAGGGAAGCTACGAACTAAACTTTACAGTGGACTACAAGATGCGATTGAGCGAGGGGACACCAAAATAGAGCATGTTGGAAAGAGGATAATTGTACCTTCATCTTTTACAGGAGGTAGAAGATACAAGGCATAGAACTTTCAAGATGCTTTTGCAATATGTCGTTAGGATGGATATCCAGACCGCTCAAATGTGCACAAGTGACAGTCACCAAAACATCCACATACTCTCACACCAAAGTCTGTCCCAAGCTAATAATGCAAATTGGTGCAACCAACATTCCTGTCCTGGTGCCACCGAGTTCCAAACCCTAGACAGACTCAGCCAAACCCTAACACTTCGGTGCAACCGACACTGCACTCTGTGCCACTGAGTTGGGTTGCCAAGATTCTGTTACGCAAGTTCACATTTTTGGTCCGACCAAGAATGGTGAATCGGCGTCACCGAGACTGGTAAATCTGACCGTTGGTCACCTTGTCGGTGCAACCAAGAATTGTATATTGGTACATCCGAGATTCAAAAGTTGCCAGTTTTTGTCACTTTGGTACCACCAAGATTTACACATTGGTGTCACCGAGTCTAACTTATTGTGTGTAACGGTTGGATTTTTGGGATGCCTATATATACCCCTTCACCACCACCCACTCGAAAGAGAAGCACTCAGAACTATTCCATACCTATCCTACTCGGTTTTCTGAGAGAGAACCACCTACCCTTGTGTTGAGGTCAAGATCTTCCACTCCAACCATATGGATCTTGATTTCTAGCCTCCCAAGTTGCTTTCCACCAATCCCATCTCTTCTACCAAGCCAAATCTGAGAGAGAGTGATTGTGTGTTGAGGAGTCTATCATCTTGAAGCACAAGAGCAAGGAGTTCATCATCATTACCGAGACTATTACCTTTCGGAGGGTGGTGCCTCCTAGATTGGTTAGGTGTCTCTTAGGAGCCTCCTACTTCGTGTTGTGGAGTGAACCAAGAAGTTTGTAAGGGCAAGGAGATCGCCTACTTCGTGAAGATCTACCCATAGTGAGGCTAGTCCTTCGTGGACGGAAGTCGCATGGAATAGTCAAGGTTGCTTCTTCGTGGAACCCTCTGTGGGTAGAGCCCTCCATGGACTCTCGCAACCATTACCCTCCGTGGGTTGAAGACTCCATGAACATGGACATACGATAGCACCACCTATCGGAACCACGGGAAAAATCATCGTGTCATCACTTGTGTTTGCATTCTTAACCCTCTCTTTACTTACATGTGCAATGTCTTTACTTTCCGCTGCTATACTCTTAGACATGCATGTGTAGGGTGTTACTTGATATGCTATGAATGTTAAAACTTGCCAAGAATTAAAATTGGGAAAAGATAAAACTTTTATTTGGTCAAGTAGTCTAATCACCCCCGTCTATACCTACTTTCGATTCTATAGGTGGGTTGTTGCATATGGGAGTAAACATGACTTGATACCTTATAATGCTATGGTTGGGTTTTACCTTAATGATCTTTAGTAGTTGCGGATGCTTGCTAGAGTTCCAATCATAAGTGCATATGATCCAAGTAGAGAAATTATGTTAGCTTATGCCTCTCCCTCATATAAAATTGCAATAATAATGACCGGTCTAGTTATTGATTGCCTAGGGACAATTCCGCAACTCCTACCACCACTTTCCACATGTGTTAAACTAACTTAGTTGTTTATTTACCTTAGCATTCCCTAGTTTTTATTTACGTGATATTTATTATCTTGCAAGCCTATCCTATCACACCTACAAAGTACTTCTAGTTTCATACTTGTTCTAGGTAAAGTGAACATAAAGCGTGTGTAGAGTTGTATCGGTGGTCGATAGAACTTGAGGGAATATTTGTTCTACCTTTAGCTCCTCGTTGGGTTCGACACTCTTACTTATCGATAAAGTCTACCATTGTTCCCCTATACTTGTGGGTTATCAAGACCTTTGTCTAGCGTCGTTGCCGGGGAGCAATAGCGTGGGGTGAATATTCTCGTGTGTGCTTTTTTCTTTATCACTAAGTAGATTTTATTTGTTGTTCTAAGTTGTTTTCTATCTTTAGTTATGGATATGGAACACGAAATACCAAAAAAATTAGGTGTACTTGCTACTCATGGAGATGGGGAACCTCCTAAAACCCTCGATGCTCGTTATGTGGAAAATATTATGCACTACTTTGATAATCCTAAGGAAACCCCATTCAACTTGATAATGGGAAACACGTTGGATCAAAGTGAATACTTTAGGGATTATCGCTTATCTCAAAAAGGGAAACACTTATGGGATCAAATTAGAATACTCGGATGGTTTGCTTGGGATGCATGCTCAAGATGTGACTTTACTTGCTTATCTAATATAGAAGCTCGACACCTCCCCTTTAAATGCAAATTTAATGATAATGAAACCTTAGCTTCTTATGCTAAAGGTGTTATGATTACTATGATTTGGAATGAATAGAAGAATTTGTTGTTTTTAAAGGTGCTTATGAAATTGCTTCTTTTCTTGAAAAGTATGATGATGATGTCCCTTACGAATCTGAATTTTTTTCCATACTTAAATATTGCTATGAGAATTATGATTCCAATGATGATATTATTGAATTTATTGAAAGAATTACTGCTACTTTGGAAGATACTAATATTTTGCAGGAATCTATGGAAGAAGAAATTCCTGACACTATGTGAGTTCATTAGATGAAAAAGATGACCAGGAGAGCGAAGAAGAAAAGGAGGAAGAGCGGATTATCTACCCGTGCCCACCTTATAATGAGAGTAACTCTTCAACGCATACATTGTTTAATTTCCCTTCATTCTTACTGAAGGAGGAATGCTATGATAATTGCTATGATCCCTTGGATCCGTTTGAAATATCCCTTTTTGGTGAACTTGATGCTTGCTATGCTTGTGGCCATGATGCCAGTATGAAAGATGCTTATGGAGATGAACTTTCTATAGTTCCTTATATTAAGAATGAAATTGTTGCTATTGCACCCACACATGATAGTCCTATTATCTTTTTGAAATCTCCCAACTACACTATATCGGAGAAGTTTGCTCTTATTAACGATTATATAGATGGGTTGCCTTTTACTACTACGCATGATGATTTTGATAGATATAATATGCATGTGCTTGCTGCTCCTACTTGAAATTATTATGAGATAGGAACTACATCTCCGCCTCTCTATGTTTCCAATACGATAAAATTGCAAGAAACTGTTTATACTATGCATTGGCCTTTACTTTGTGTGCATGAATTATTCTTTTATGACATACCGATGCATAGGAAGAGAGTTAGACTTCATTTTTTAATTATTTATGTTACTTTGTGCTCACTACTAAATTAAAAATCATTTTTAATTAAAATTGGCTTTGATATACCTTGGGATCCTGGTGTATCCATTAATTGAGCACTTTATGCCTAGCTAAATGGCTTTAAAGAAAGCGCTACTAGGGAGACAATCCAGAAGTTTTAGAGAGTCATTTTATTATTTGATGTGCTTTTATAAAGTTTAAAAACAAAAAAATAAATAGGGGAACCTAAAACTTTTTCAAAAAGAGAAGTGAAAGTAAGAAGGACGAACACCGTTGAAGTGGGGGGCTCCTTGAACTTTGTTCATGCCCATGGAAACTTTTCAAATCTTGATTACAGAAACTTTTCAACAAAAATAATTATCCCCTTGTATAAATCCATTGTATTATAAAAATAATGTGCCAAGATTTTCCTTTCGGATGATTAGATAGCTTGTTTGGTGTGTGCAGTGCAAAAACTGAAACTTTGGCCGTAGTGCGTGAATTTACATTTTTTACTAGAATGTCAAAACATTCTGAATTTTTTACACAATACTGATATGAATTTTTTTTATTGTTAATAATTTTTCAGAATTTTTAGAGTTACATAAGTATGGTCAATGTTCAGATTGCTTCAAATTGTTCTGTTTAAAACAGATTCTATTTTTGATGCATTGTTTTGCTCGTTTTGATGAAACTATCGGTTGTATCTGTGGTATAAGCCATGAAAGAAGTCATATTGCAGTAGCTATAATACAAAAAAAATATGAATTGGTTGGCAACAATACTTAAAGTGGTGATTTGCTTTATTATACTAACGGATCTCATGAGGGTTTTGTTATGTATTGTGTGATTGAAGTTTTCATGTTTTGGGTCAGATCATGATGGATGAAGGAATAAGGAGTGGAAAGAAACTA
Source organism: Hordeum marinum (assembly GCA_022496015.1). Taxonomy (NCBI): domain Eukaryota; kingdom Viridiplantae; phylum Streptophyta; class Magnoliopsida; order Poales; family Poaceae; genus Hordeum; species Hordeum marinum. The sequence goes on from CM039673.1 coordinate 235,936,826, forward strand.
ATATTGGGGATGCCCGAGGCACCCCAAGGTAATATTTAAGGACTCTCAATAAACTAAGCTTGGGGATGCCCCGGAAGGCATCCCCTCTTTCTTCTAACAACCATCGGTAATTTTACTTGGAGCTATATTTTTATTCGTCACATGATATGCGTAAATCTTGGAGCATTGTGTGCTTTTATTTTTATTTTAATAATGCACCATGCTGGTATTATAAAGTCCTTGGTTTATTTATAGAAGGCTCTTTTCACCTCACTTATATGTTTTCAGTATGGCTTTATAGAATGCTTCATGTGCTTCACTTATATCATTTGAAGTTTGGATTGCCTGTTTCTCTACACATAGAAAACCGCCATTTGCAGAATGCTCTTTTGCTTCACTTTTATTTGTTAGAGCATGGGCATATATTTTGTAGAAATAATTGAACTCTCATGATTCACTTATATCAATTTAGAGAGTTAAGAAGAGTTGGTCATTCACATGGTTAGGTATAAAATCCTACATAAAACTTGTAGATCACTAAATATGATATGTTTGATTCCATGCATATAGTTTTGAGATATGAAGATGGTAATATGAGAGTCATGCTAGTGAGTAGTTGTGAATTGCATAAATACATGTGTTGAAGTTTGTGATTCCCGTAGCATGCACGTATGGTGAACCGTTATGTAACGAAGTCGGAGCATGATTTGTTTAATGATTGTCAACCTTTGTGTGAGGGTCAAGAGAGCGCGATGGTTAACTCCTACCAACCTATACCCTAGGAGCATGAATCTAATGCTTTGTTGGATAACTAATAGAATTTTGCAATAAGTATGTGAGTTCTTTATGACTAATGTTGAGTCCATGGATTATACGCACTCTCACCCTTCCACCTTTGCTAGCCTCTATAGTACCGCACAACTTTTGTCGATGCATCAAACCCACCTTCCTCAAAACAGCCACCATATATTTTCCTCAACACAGCCACCATACCTGCCTATTATGACATTTCCATAGACATTCCGAGATATATTGACATGCAACTTCCACCGTTCTGTTTAGTATGACATGCACCATCATTTTCATATTGCTTTGCATGATCGTAAGATAGCTTGCATAATGTTTTCATGGCTCGTCCGTTTTTTGATGTCATTTGCTAGGCTAGATCATTGCACATCCCGGTATCCTACCGGAAGCATTCATATAGAGTAATATTTTTGTTCTAGGTATCGAGTTGTAAGTAAATAAAAGTGCGTTAATTTTCATTATTAGAGCATTGTCCCGTGTGAGAAAAGGATGATGGAAGCTATGATTCCCTCACAAGTTGGGACGGGTCTTTGGACTTTAAAAAAAATAAAAGAGGCCAGCGAAGCCCAAATAAAAAAAAGAGGCCAAACATGCCCACCAAAAAAATAGAAAAATAAAAAAAGAGAAAAAAGAAAAAATGAGAGAAAGATAGAAGGGACAATGCTACTATCTTTTTCCACACTTGTGCTTCAAAGTAGCACCATGATCTTCATGATAGAGAGTCTCCTATTATGTCACTTTCATATAGCTAGTGGAATTTTCATCATTTGCACGACCACTTAGTTTTCTTTTTGAGCTTTCATACACTTATAACTCTAGTGCACCCGTTGCATGGCAATCCCTACTCACTCACATTGATATCTATTGATGTGCATCTCCATAGCCTGTTCATAAGCCTAGTTAATGTGTGATACGTCTCCAACGTATCTATAATTTTTTATTGTTCCATGCTATTATATTATCTGTTTTGGATGTTTTATATGCATTAATATGCTATTTATATTATTTTTGGGACTAACCTATTAATCTAGAGCCTAGTGCCAGTTTATGTTTTCTCCTTTTTTTGAGTTTCGTAGATAAGGAATATTAAATGGAGTCCAGACGGAATAAGACCTCCGGAATGATTTTTTCTAGAATAAAATAAGCCATGAGACTTGAGAACCAAGGCAGAGGAGCTGCCACGAGGCCACAAGCTCGCTTCCACGGCCAGGGGGGTACCCCATGCCGGGCAGGCTTGTGGGCCCCTGGCAACTCCCCTAACCCTAATCTTCGGCCTATAAATACCCAAATATTCCATCATTATCAGAACGAGCCATGAAAACACTTTTCCGTTGCCAGAAGCCTCCGTTCTCAAGAGATCCAAACTTGGAGCCTTTTCCGGTAATCTGCCGGAGTGGGATTCGATCATAGAGGGCATCTACATCAAATCTATTGCCCCTCCGATGATGGGTGAGTACTTCATCACAGACCTACGGGTCCATAGCTAGTAGATAGATGGCTTATTCTCTCTCTTTTCTTCTCAATAGCATGTTCTTCATGATCTTCATGAAGATCTATCTGATGTAACACTCTTTTGCGGTGTGTTTGTTGAGATCCGATGAATTGTGGGTTTATGTTCAGATTATCCATGAGTACTATTTGAGTCTTTCCTAAATTCTTATATGCATGATTTCATATCTTTGCAAGTCTCTTCGAGTTATTGGTTTAGTTTGGCCAACTAGATTGGTAATTCTTGCAATATGAGAAGTGCTTAGTTTTGGGTTCAATCTTGTGGTGTCCTCACCCAGTCATAAAGTTGGGGTAGCGAGGCACGTATTATATTGTTGCCGTCAAGGGTAAAAAGATGGGGTTTTCATCATATTTCTTGAGTTTATCCCTCTACATCATGTCATCTTGCTTAATGCATTACTCTCTTCTTCATGAACTTAATACTCTAGATGTAGGCAGGAGTCAACCGATGTGTGGAGTAATAGTAGTAGATGCAAAATCGTTTCGGTCTACTTGTCACGGACGTGATGCCTATATGCATAATCATTTCATTGGATATCTTCATAATTATTTGCTTTTCTAACAATTGCTCAACAGTAATTTGTTCACCCACTGTAATACTTGCCATCATGAGAGAAGCCATCTAGTGAAATGTATGGCCCCTGGGTCTATTTTCCATATTATATTTCCAGATCTAAAACCAAAAATACCAAAAATGCTTGCTGCCCTATTTTTACTTCTACTTTTACTTACCTTTCAAGCATCCTATTATATCTATCTCTACTACATCTCATCCTCGCAAATAATCGTGAAGGGATTGAGAACCCCTTTATAGCGTTGGGTGCAAGAGTTTGATTCCTTGTGTAGGTACATCTATTGGTGGCTCGCTTGTATCTCCTACTGGATTGATACCTTGGTTCTCAAAACTGAGGGAAATACTTATCTACTTTGCTGCATCAAACCATTCCTGTTCACGGGAAACCAACGCATGCTCGAGATGTAGCAAGAAGGATTTCTAGCGCCGTTGCCGGGGAGATACATAGCAAGTCAAGGATACCAAGTACCCATCACAAACTCATATCTTGCATTTACATTATTTGCCATTTGCCTCTCGTTTTCCTCTCCCCCACTTCTAAAATGATTTTTAGAAAATACCAAAAAGATTTGCCTTTTTATTCGCCCTTCTTCCGTTTGCCTTTTCGTTGTTATGTTTGCTTGTGTTGCCATGTGCCTTCTATTTGCTTGCATCTTCGCTAGCTAAAATTCTATTCGTATGGATCCTCATCCACTTGCTAATCTTTTCAAAAGACCAAATTATGATGAAACAATTTCTAGTGAGTTGAGTGCACTTGATTATTTGTTTGAAAATCATGAATCTAGAAATTTGATGAAGTGTGGAAAGAAGAAATTTGTAAGGAGATTCATGATAGTTCCTTGAATGAAAAGCACGATTGCCATGTTGTTAGTATGAATTCTCTAAATATCCATGATACTAATGATATGCAAAACCAGAAGCTTGGGGATGCTATGCTTGATGAAGATGAAATTTTTTGTTCCCCAAGTTTTGGTAATGACACATATGCTATAATTGATCATGAAAAGAATGCTTTGTGTGATAGTTATATTGTGAGTTTCCTTCATGATGTTACTAAAAATTATTATGAGCGAGGAACATATGCTTGTAGGAATTGCAATAATATCAAGTTTCCTCTCTATGTGTTCAAATTTTGAAGTTATGCTTGTTTTGCATTCCTATGGTAGTTGATTCTTTCTCCCATAAATTTTTTGCTCACAAAATCCCTATGCATGGTAAGTGGGTTAGACTTAAATGTGATTTTCATGAGATTCATGATGTTCTCTTGCATGTTTCAATTACTACTTTTTATGTGAGCATCATTGAAATCATTATGCCTGGCTAGGGGCGTTAAACAATAGCGCTTGTTGGGAGGCAACCCAATCTTATATTGCTTTTTGCTTATGTTTTGGTGTGTTTGGCACATTATTACTTATGTAGTAATTGTGTTTTGGTGTTTAAATTAGTGTTGAGCCAAGTAAAACCTTTGGGGTGATCTATGGTAGTTGTTGATTTGATCTTGCTGGAAAACAGAAACTTTTGCGCTCAGTCTAGGATTTTTCTGAATTTTTCAGAGCGTAAAATTGATCTGAAATTTTTACACAGGATTGATGTACAAATTGCCCTAGGTTTCCCAATGTTTCGGAGTTTTTAGAGTTCCATAAGTATTCGAAGTTTACATATTGCTACAGACTGTTCAGTTTTTGACAGATTCTGTTTTCTTTGTGTTGTTTGCTTATTTTGATGTATCTATGGGTGGTACCAGGGGGTATGAGTCATGGAAAAGTTAGAATATAGTAGGTATTACACAAATATAAATAAATAATTAGTTCACAACAGTACCTAAAGTGGTGATTTATTTTTCTTATACTAACGGATCTCATGAGTTTTGTGTTGAGTTTTGTGTTGTGAAATTTTCAAGTTTTGGGTGACGATTTGCTGGACTATGGAATAAAGAGTGACAAGAGCCTAAGCTTGGGGATTCCCAAGGCACCCCAAGTAATATTCAAGGATACCAAAAAGCCTAAGCTTGGGTATGCCCGGGAAGGCATCCCCTCTTTGGTCTTCAATCCATCGGTAAATTTACTTGAGGCTATATTTTTATTCACCACATGATATGTGTTTTGCTTGAAGCGTATTGTATGCTATGAGTCTTTGCTTGTTAGTTTGCCACAATCATCATTTCTGCACACATCTTTTGAGAGAGACACGCTGAATCATGAATTTGTTAGAATACTCTATGTGCTTCACTTATGTCTTTTGAGCTAGGCAATGTTGCTCTAGTGCTTCACTTATATCTTTATAGAGCATGGTGGTGTTATATTTTATAGAAATTATTGAACTCTCGTTCCTAACTTATATTATTTTGAGATTTTTTTAAAACAGCATATTAATTTGTTTATGTAATGAATTAGTCCTAATATAATGGCATCCAAGAGGGATATAATAAAAACTTTCATATTAAGTGCATTAACAACTATGACAAGTTGGATCCCTTGCATATAGTTTTGAGATAATAGGGATGATAATATGAGAGTCATGCTAGTGAGAAGTTGTGAATTGAATAGATAGGTGTGTTAAAGCTTGTGATTCCCGTAGCATGCACGTATGGTGAACCATTATGTAATGAAGTCGGAGCATGATTTGTCTAATGATTGTCGACCTTTGTGCGAGGGTCGGGAATGCACGATGGTTAACTCCTACCAACCTCTCCCCTAGGAGCATGCGTCTAATGCTTTGTTTGATAACTAATAGACTTTTGCAATAAGTATGTGAGTTCTTTATGACTAATGTGAGTCCATGGATTATACACACTCTCACCCTTACATCTTTGCTAGCCTCTCTGGTACCGCGCAACTTTCACTGGTACATCAAACCCTCCTTCCTCAAAACAGACACCATATATTCCTCAAAACAGCCACCATACCTACCTATTATGGCATTTCCATAGCCATTCCGAGATATATTGCCATGCAACTTCCACCATGTAGTTTTTCTATGACTTGCATCATCACTTAATATTGCATATAGAGTTATATCTTGTCATAGGAATCGAGTTATAATTTCTTTTTATTTGAGTTATAAGTAAATAAAAGTGTGATGATTTTTCATTAATAGAGCATTGCCCCATGAGAGAAAAGGATGATGGAGACTATGACTCCCTCACAAGTTGGGACGAGTATCCGGACTTTACAAAAAATAAAAGAGGCCAGCGAAGCCCAAACCAAAAAAATTAAAGAGGCCAAAGAAGCCCACCATAAAAAATGAGAGAAAGAGAGAAGGGACAATTGCTACTATCTTTTTCCACACTTGTGCTTCAAAGTAGCACCATGATCTTCATGATAGAGAGTCTCCTATTTGTCAATTTCATATAACTAATGGATATTCATTATGCACGACCACTTAGTTTTCTTTTTGAGCTTTCATACACTTATAGCTCTAATTGCATTTGTTGCATGGCAATCCCTACTCACTCACATTGATATCTATCGATGGGCATCTCCATAGCCCGTTGATACGCCTAGTTGATGTGAGACTATCTTCTCCTTTTCCCTTGCACCCCTCCATATTCTATTCCACCTATAATGTTATATCCATGGCTCATGCTCATGTATTGCATGAGAGTTGAAAAGGTTTGAGAACACGAAAAGTGTGAAACAATTGCTTGACTTGTTCATCAGGGTTGTGCATGATTTAGATACTTTGTGTGGGGAAGATGGAGCATAGCCAGACCATATGATTTTGTAGGGATGACTTTCTAAGGCCATATTATTTGAAAAGGACACGACTACCTTGTTGGTGTGCTCGAAGTATTATTGTTTTTATGTCAATATTAGACTATTGTTTTGAATCTAACGGATCTGAATATTCATGCCACAATAAAGAATATTACGTGGATAAATATGTTGGGTAGCATTCCACATCAAAAATTCTGTTTTTTTATCATTTACCTACTCGAGGACGAGCAGGAATTAAGCTTGGGGATGCTGATATGTCTCCAATGTATCTATAATTTTTGATTGTTCCATGCTATTATATTGTCTGTTTTGGATGTTTTACATGCATTAATATGCTATTTTATATTATTTTTGGGACTAACCTATTAATCTAGAGCCTCGTGACAGTTTCTGTTTTTTCCTTGTTTTTGAGTTTTGTAGATAAGGAATATTAAATGGAGTCCAAAAAGAATAAAACCTCCGGAATGATTTTTTCTAGAATAAAAGTAAGCCATGAGACTTGAGAACCAAGGCAGAGGAGCTGCCACGGGGCCACAAGCCCGCTTGTCGCGGCCAACGGGGTACCCCGTGACGGACGGACATGTGCGCCCCTGGCAACTTCCCTAAACCTAATCTTCGTCCTATAAATACCCAAACATTACATGATTATCAGAACGAGACACAAAAACACTTTTCTGCCGCCCGAAGCCTCCGTTCCCGAGAGATCCAATCTTGGAGCCTTTTCCGGTAATCAGCCGAAGTGGGATTCGATCACGGAGGGCATCTACATCAACTCCATTGCCCCTCCGATGATGCATGAGTACTTCATCACAGACCTACGGGTCCATAGCTAGTAGCTAGATGGCTTCTTCTCTCTCTCTCTTTGCTTCTAACACCATGTTCTTCATGATCCTCATGGAGATCTATCCGATGTAATACTCTTTTGCGGTGTGTTTGTCGAGATCCGATGAATTGTGGGTTTATGTTCAGATTATTCATGAATATTATTTGAGTCTTTCCTGAATTCTTATATGCATGATTTCATATATTTGCAAGTCTCTTCGATTTATTGGTTTGGTTTGGATAACTAGATTGGTAATTCTTGCAATAGGAGAAGTGCTTAGTTTTGGGTTCAATCTTGCGGTGTCCTCGCCCAGTGACAAAGTAGGGGTAGTGAGGCACATATTGTATTGTTGCCATCAAGGGTAAAAATATGGGGTTTTCATCATATTTCTTGAGTTTATCCCTCTACATCATGTCATCTTTCTTAATGCGTTACTTTGTTCTTCATGAACTTAATACTCTAGATGCAGGCAGGAGTCGACCGATGTGTGGAGTAATAGTAGTAGATGCAGAATCGTTTCGGTCTACTTGTCACGAACATGATGCCTATATGCATAATCATTGCCTTGTATATCTTCATGATTATTCGCTTTTCTATGAATTGCTCAACAATAATTTGTTCACCCACCGTAATACTTGCCATCATGAGAGAAGCCATCTAGTGAAACCTATGGCCCCCAGGTCTATTTTCCATATTATATTTTCAGATCTAAAACCAAAAATACCAAAAATACTTGCTGCCCTATTTTTACTTTTAGTTTTACTTTCCTTTCAAGCATCCTATTATATCTATCTCTACTAGATCTCATCCTTGCAAATAATCGTGAAGGGATTGACTATCCCTTTATAGCGTTGGATGCAAGAGTTTGATTCCTTGTGCAGGTACATCTATTGGTGGCTCGCTTGTATCTCCTACTGGATTGATACCTTGGTTCTCAAAAACTGAGGGAAATACTTATCTACTTTGCTGCACCAAACCATTCCTCTTCACGGGAAACCAACGCATGATCGAGAAGTAGCAATGTGAGACTATCTTCTCCTTTTTCCTCATCATCTCCACCATATTCTACTCCATGTATAGTGCTATATCCATGTCTCATGCTCATGTATTGCGTGAGAGTTGAGAAGGTTTGAGAACATAAAAGTGTGAAACAATTGCTTGACTTGTTCATCAGGGTTGTCCATGATTTAGATATTTTGTGTGGGTAAGATGGAGCATAGCCAGACCATATGATTTTGTAGGGATAACTTTCTAGGTCCATGTTATTTTGAAAGGACACAATTGCCTTGTTGGTGTGCTCGAAGTATTACTGTTTTTATGTCAATATAGACTATTGCTTTTAATCACTCGTGTATTAATATTCATGCCATGATTAGATTATATGATCAAGATTATGCTAGGTAGCATTCCACATCAAAAATTATCTCTTTTTATTATTTACCTACTCGAGGACGAGCAGGAATTAAGCTTGGGGATTCTGATACGTCTCCGTCGTATCTATAATTTTTGATTGTTTCATGCCAATATTCTACAACTTTCATATACTTTTGTTATATTATTTTTGGGACTAACATATTGATCTAGTGCCCAATGCCAGTTCCTGTTTGTTGCATGTTTTTTGTTTCGCAGAAAATCCATATCAAATGAAGTCCAAATGGGATAAAACCTTACGGATATTTGTGTTGGAATATTTGTGAATTTTGGGAAGTGGAATCAACAGAAGGTGGTGTTTGAGGGTCCACAAGCCAGGAGGGTGCGCCCTGAGGGCTTGTGGCTACCCCTTAGGTCGGTTGGAGCTGTCCTTTGGCCGCAAGAAAGCTAATTTTTGGATAAAGATCCCCTGAAAATTTCAGCCCGATCGGAGATACGGATCTCCGGATATTTAAGAAACGGTGAAAGGCCAGAATCTGGGAGCGCAGAAACAGAAGGAAATAGAGAGAGATCCAATCTCGGAGGGGATCCCGCCCCTCCTCTGCCATGGAGTCCAAGGACCAGAGGGGAAACCCTCCTTCCATCTAGGAAGGAGGTCAAGGAGGAAGAAGAAGCAGGGGGATCTCTCCCCCTCTCTCTCAGTGGCACCGGAACGCCGCCGGGGCCATCATCGTGACGGCGATCAACTCCAACAACTCCGTCATCTTCACCAACACCTCCATCACCTTACCCATCTATCTACAGCAGTCCATTCTCCCACAACCCTCTATACCCTCTCTTGAACATGGTGCTTTATGCTTCATATTATTATCCAATGATGTGTTGCCATCCTATGATGTCTAAGTAGATTTTTGTTGTCCTATGGGTTGATTGATGATCATGATTGGTTTGAGTTGCATGTTTTATTATTGGTGTTGTCCTATGGTGCCCTCCGTGTCGCGCAAGCATGAGGGATCCTCATTGTAGGGTGTTGCAATGTGTTCATGATTCTCGTATGGTGGGTTGCTTGAGTGACAAAAGCATAAACCCGAGTAGGTGGGTTGTTGCATATGGGAGTAAAGAGGACTTGATACCTTATAATGCTATGGTTGGGTTTTACCTTAATGATCTTTAGTAGTTGGAATTTTTCTAGAGTTCCAATCATAAGTTCTTATGATCCAAGTAGAGAAAGTATGTTAGCTTATGCCTCTCCCCCATATAAAATTGCAATAATGATGACCGGTCTAGTTATCGATTGGCTAGGGACAATTCCATAACTCCTACCACCACTTTTCCACACTCGTTAAACTAACTTAGCTGTTTCTTTACCTTAGCAGCCCCTAGTTTTTATTTACATGCTCTTTATTATCTTTAAAGCCTATCCTATCACACCTACAAAGTACTTCTAGTTTCATACTTTTTCTAGGTAAAGTGAACGTTAAGCGTGCGTAGAGTTGTATCGGTGGTCGATAGAACTTGAGGGAATATTTGTTCTACCTTTATCTCCTCGTTGGGTTCGACATTCTTACTTATTGATAAAGGATAAAATTGATCCCCTATACTTGTGGGTTGTGACGTCTCTCGGGGCAGAAAACAAAGTTTTTTGGGGAGCCGCTTGAGCGTCAAGGGGGGCTCCTGAGCAACGCGCCTGAGGAGCCTTACCGGTCGTATAGCCACTCGCCCCTTGATTTCGTCCTTGGCGATCCATTTGGCATCAAGGGTGTCGAGGTCTCACCCTATAGTTCATCCTGGTGATCCGGTTGCACACTACGGTGGTTGAGAAATGTGCGGGACTGGGACCCGCTGACGTAGATCTACTTGAGCATCAAAGGGGGCTCCTGAGCAGCGCGCCTCAGGAACCTTACCGGTCATATAGCCACTCGTCCCTTGATGTCGTCCTTGGTGATCCGGTCGGTATCAAGGGTGTCAAGGTCCCACCCTGTAGTTTCGTCCTGGTGATCGTCGCATCCTACGGTGGTCGAGAAATGAGCAGGACTGGGGTCTGCAGACACAGAGTGCCAAAAGGGCTCCCAACCTACCTTACTCATAAGAAGAAGTCTCCATGACATCCGGACTCCCCAAGCGCAGTGGACAAACCTCCCCGATGAAAAGCCCACCGCGAGCATGACAAGCTAAGTACTCAAAACTACGAACAGTAGGAAGTTTCAATTAACAATGATATTAGCGCGACAGGACATATTGAGGGTACTCACAAGGGCGTTGCTACGGCTTGAGTGTGCATTGGTTTCCCTTGAAGAGGAAAGGGTGATGCAGCAAAGTACATAAGTATTTCCCTCAGTTGTTGAGAACCAAGGTATCAATCCAGTAGGACAAACAAGCAAGCCACCAATGGATGCACCTACACAAACAATCAAACTCTTGCACCCAATGCTATAAAGGGGTTGTCAATGTGTAGAAAGTAAAAGATAAATAAATTGCAGCAAGGTATTTTCGTTTTTTTGTTTATAGCTCTGAATATATATTATGGAAAGTAGACCCGGAGGCCATAGATTTCACTAGAGGCTTCTCTATTCAAGGGAAGTATCACGATGGGTAAACAAATTACTGTCAAGCAATTGATAGATAAGCGAATAATCATGTAGATATCCAAGGCAATGATTATGTATATAGGTATCATGTCCGTGTCAAGTAGACCGAAACGATTCTGCATCTATTAGTATTACTCCACACCTCGACGGACTCCTGCCTGCATCTAGAGTATTAAGTTCATGAAGAAAATAGTAACGCACTAGGTAAGATGACATGATGTAGAGGGATAAACTCAAGCAATATGATGAGAACCCCATCTTGTTACTCTTGATGGCAACAATACAATATGTGCCTCGCTACCCCTACGTTCTCACTGGGTGAGGACACCGCAAGATTGAACCCAAAACTAAGCACTTCTCCCTTTGCAAGAATTACCAATATAGTTGGCCAAACCAAAACAATAACTCGAAGAGACTTGCAAAGATATGAAATCATGCATATAATAATTCAGAGAAGACTCAAATGAGATTCATGGATAATCTGAACATAAACCCACAATTCATTGTATCTTTGACAAACACACCGCAAAAGAGTATTACGTCGGATAGATATCCATTAAGATCATGAAGACCATGGTATTGAAGATCAAAGAGAGAGAGAAAAGCCATCAAGCTACTAGATATGGACCTGTAGGTCTGTTGTTGACTACTCACGCATCATTGGAGGGGCAATGGAGGTGATGTAAATGCCCTCCGTGATCGGATCCCCCTCTGATAGATTGCTGGAAAAGGCACCAAGATTGGATCTCTTGGGAATGGAGGCTTCTGGCAGCAGAAAAGTATTTTTGTGGCTCTTTTTGGTGTTGAGGGAATATTTGGGTATTTATAGGATGAAGAATAGGGTTAGGAGACCTGCCAGGAGGTGGCAAGCCTGCCAGGCGCGGCCAGGGGGGTGGTCGCGCCTCCCTGGCTTGTGACCTCCTGGTAGTTGCCTTGCCATGCACTCCAAGTATGGTAGATCTCTTTCCTTCCAAAAAAACATTCCGAAGATTTTATTCCATTTGGACTCCGTTTAATATTCTATATCTGCAATACTCAAAACAAGGAAAACAGAAATTGGCACTAGGATCTAGAGTAATAGGCTAGTCCCAGAAATAATATAAAATAGCATATTAATGCATATAAAACATCCAAAACAGATAATATAATAGCATTCCATCATAAAAAACTTATAGATACGTTGGAGATGTATCAGCATCCCCAAGCTTAATTCTTGCTCGTCCTCGAGTAGGTAAATGATTAAAACAGAATATTTCATGTGGAGTGCTACCTAAGATATTTATCCATGTAATATTCTCTATTGTGGCATGAATATTCAGATCCATAAGACTCAAAACAAAAGCTCAAGATTGACATAAAAACAATAATATTTCAAGCATACTAGCAAAGCAATTGTATCTCTTCGAAATATAATGGCAAAAGTTATCCCTACAATATCATATGGTCTGGCTATGCTCCATCTTCCCCACACAAGGTATTTATATCATGCACAACCCCGATGACAAGTCAAGCAATTGTTTCACACTTATTATGTTGTCAAAGTTTTTCAACCCTCACGCAATACATGAGCGTGAGCCATGGATATAACACTATAGGTGGAATAGAATATGGTGGAGGTTGTCAAGGAAAAGTAGAAGATAGTCTCACATCAACTAGGCGTACCAACGGGCTATGGAGATGCCCGTTTATAGATATCAATGTGAGTGAGTAGGGATTGCCATGCAACGGATGCACTATAGCTATAAGGATATGAAAGATCTAAAAGAATCTAAGTGGACGTGCATCATGAAGAAAAATTCCACTAGTTATATGAAAGTGACAAAATAGGAGACTCTCTATGATGAAGATATTGGTGCTACTTTGAAGCACAAGTGTGGAAAAACATAGTAGCAATGTCCCTTCTCTCTTTTCTCTCATTTTTTGGTGGGCATCTAAGGCCTCTTTTATTATTATTTTTATTTGGGCTTCGCTAGCCTCTTTTATTTTTCATAAAGTCCGGAATCTCATCCTCACTTGTGAGGGAATCATAGCTTCCATCATCCCTTACTCACATGGGACATGCTCTAATAATGATAGTCATCACACTTTTATTTACTTACAACTCAAAAGAAAATTGCAACTCAATACCTAGAACAAAATATCACTCTATATGCAATATGAAAGTGATGCTGCATGTCATGATAAAAGTAAATGGTGGAAGTTGCATGGCAATATATCTCGGGAATGGCTATGGAAATGCCATAATAGGTAGGTATTGTGGCTGTTTTGAGGAAAGATATTTGGTGGCTGTTTTGAGGAAAGATATATGGTGGCTGTTTTGAGGAAGGTGGGTTTATTGTACCGGCGAAAGTTGCGTGGTACTAGAGAGGCTAGCAAAGGTGGAAGGGTGAGAGTGCGTATAATCCATGAACTCAACATTAGTCATAAAGAACTCACATACTTATTGCAAAAGTCTATTAGTCATCAAAGCAAAGTATTATATGCATGCTCCTAGGGGAGAGGTTGGTAGGAGTTAACCATTGCGCGCTCCCAACCCTCACACAAAGGTCGACAATCTATAAACAAATCATGCTCAAACTTCCTTACATAAAGGTTCACCATACATGCATTCTACGGGAATCACAAACCTTTACACAAGTATTTTTACCAAATCACAATTACTTCATAACATGACTCTTAACATTACCATCTTTATATCTCAAAACTTTATGCAAGGAATCAAACTTCTCAAAAATACTCAATGCACTTAATATGGAAGTTTTTATTATATCCCTCTTGGATGCCTATCATATTAGGACTAACTTCATAACCTAGAACAATTAGCATGATGTTTAAAGACTCTCAAAATAATATAAGTGAGGTATTAGAGTTCAATTATTTCTATAAAAGACAAACACCACCGTGCTCTAAAAAAATATAAGTGAAGCACATTGAGCAAAATTGCCTATCTCAAAAGATATATGTGAAGCACATAGACTATTATAATAAATTCACGATTAGTGCGTGTCTCTCTCAAAATATGTGTGTAGAAAGGATGACTGTGGAAAACTAAAAATCAAAGACTCATGTCATACAAGACGCTCCAAGAAAAATACATATCATGTGGTGAATAAAAATATAGCCTCAAGTAAATTTACCGATGGATTGAAGACGAAAGAGGGGATGCCTTCCGGGGCATCCCCAAGCTTAGGCTCTTTTTCATCCTTGAATATGACTTGGGGTTCCTTGGGAATCCCCAAGCTTATGATTTTTCCACTCCTTATTCCATAGTCCATCAAATCTTTACCCAAAACTTGAAAACTTCACAACACAAAACTTAACAGAAAACTCGTGAGATCCGATAGTATAAGAAACTAAATCACCACTTTAGGTAATGGTGTGAAATCATTCTTTATTTATATTGGTGTAATACCTACTATATTCTAACTTCTCTATGGTTCTTACCAAACGATACAACACATAGATTCATCAAAATAAGGAAACAACTCAAAGAAAATAGAATCTGTCAAAAAACAGAAGATTCAGTAGCAATATGAAAACTTCATATATTTATGTAACTCAAAAAATTCTGAAAAATTAGGACAACCTGGTAAATTTATATATGAATCTATTATAAAAATTTTAGACTCATTTGACGTTTTGAAAGATTTAGAAAATTCCTGGACTGAGCTCAAAAGTTTGTGTTTTCAGCAAGATCAAATCAACAACCACCATAGATCACTCCAAAGGTTTTACTTGGATCAAATACTAATTAAAACACCAAAAAACAATTAATACAGCAGTAATAATGTGGGAAACACTCAAAAACATAAGCAAAAAGCAGAACACAAAAATAAAATTGGGTTGCCTCCCAACAAGCGCTATTGTTTAACATCCCTAGCTAGGCAAAAGGCAATAGATCTAGGTATTGTCATAATAGTAAGGAAGATCATCCATGCTCATCTCATAATACCTTCTTTCAGCGGAAATTTTCCTTTTTGGCAAGCAAAAATAATCAAAAGGGCTGAATTTAATAGGATAAGGATCCTTAAGATCACGTGCGGGAGGGATAGGTTCCTCCTTCGACCCCAATAGTGTATAACCAATTCATCATTATAAGCTTCCTTTGGGTGAAGGTCATAATCCTTTTTCTTAGTATGAACTCTAATCCATTGTTTTATATATCAAAATTATCATTGGTTTCAGAAATCTTATCAACCAAAACCTCGGTAGGGACCCTTTTTCTCAAATTTTCATTATAAGCAACATAATCCGGAGATTGCAATCTCATTATCTCTTATTGATTAAAAAAGATCTCCTCTATGGGGGGACATCCACCATTAATTTTATAATGAGCAAAAATTTCACTGGCCTCTTTCATGATAAATCTAAACTCATGGGCAAGGAATATAGTGGCGGCACGCTTAACGGAAGAATGCTGAATATTAGAGAACTCTAGAAAATCCTTTGTATGCAAGGGTGCATATGAAAGAATCGCCTCTCAAGTTCAATTATTAACAAAGTTATAGCATCTGTAAGACAATTAGTTTTATTGAGAATGGACCCTCCTAAGGTAGGAAGCGTTCCCACACAAGTAAACAAATCTTGAATAACAACTTTTCCAATGATATTATCACTACGTATGCGAAATTGTTTTGTATGTGTGATAGTAAGTTCTTCATGAGGGCTGTTATTAGCAAAATTATAAAAA
The DNA here is from genome assembly GCA_022496015.1 of Hordeum marinum. Lineage (NCBI taxonomy): Eukaryota > Viridiplantae > Streptophyta > Magnoliopsida > Poales > Poaceae > Hordeum > Hordeum marinum. The sequence continues at coordinate 235,952,883 of CM039673.1, forward strand.
TTCCCCTCAAGATTATTACTATCCTTTTCAATGAAACTATCCTTAGATTTCGACATGGTGGCAAGGGATCGATCTAGCACACAAATAAACAAAAGGAAAACGAAAAAGCAAACAGAAGATGGGTGAATAAAAAGGCAAATCTTTTTGTTATTTTCTAAAAATCGTTTTAGAAGTTGGGGAGACGAAAATGAGAGTCAAATGGAAAATAATTTAAATGCAAGAGATGAGTTTGTTATGGGTACTTGGTAGGCTTGATGTGTATCCTCCCGGCAATGGCGTCAGAAATCCTACTTGCTAGCTCTTGTGCATGCGTTGGTTTTCCCTTGAAGAGGAAAGGGTGATGCAGCAAAGTAGATAAGTATTTACCTCAGGTGTTGAGAACTAAGGTATCAATCCAGTAGGAGGAACAAGCAAGTCACCAATGGATGCACCTACACAAACAATTAAAATCTTGCACCCAACGCTATAAAGGGGTTGTCAATCCCTTCACGGTTATTTGCAAGGATTAGATCTGATAGAGAAAGATGTAAACGAGTGCATAAAGTAAAAGATAAATAAATTGCAGCAAGGTATTTTTGGTTTATAGATCTGAAAATATATTATGGAAAGTTGACCCGAAGGGGCATAGATTTCACTAGAAGCTTCTGTCTTGAAGGAAAGTATCACGATGGATAAACAAATTATTTTCAACAAAATGATAGAAAAGCGAATAATCGTGTAGATATCCAAGGCAAGGATTATGCATATAGGCATCATGTCCGTGTCAAGTAGACCGAAACGAATCTGCATCTACTACTATTACTCCACACATCGACCGACTCCTGCCTACATCTAGAGTATTAAGTTCATGAAGTATAGAGTAACGCATTAGGTAAGATGACATGATGTAGAGGGATAAACTCGGGCAATATGATGAAAAACCAATCTTGTTTCATTGATGGCAATAATAAAATACGTGCCTTGCTACCCCTACTTTGTCACTAGGCGAGGACACTGCAAAATTGAACCCAAAACTAAGCACTTCTCCCATTGCAAGAATTACCAATCTAGTTGGCCAAACCAAACCAATAACTCGAAGATACTTGGAAAGATTAGAAATCATGCATATAAGAATTCAGAAAAGACTCAAATAAGATACATGGAGAATCTTAACATAAACCCACAATTCATCGGATCTTGACAAACACACTGCAAAAGAGTATTACATCGGATAGATCTCCATGAAGATCATTTAGAACATGGTATTGAAGATCGAAGAGCGCGAAGAAGCCATTTAGCTACTAGCTATGGACCCGTAGGTCTGTGGTGGACTACTCATGCATCATCGGAGGGGCAATTGAGTTGATGTAGATGCCCTCCATGATCGGACCCCCTCCGACAGATTACCGAAAAAGGCTCCAAGATTGGATCTCTCAGGAACGGAGGCTTCTGGCGGCGGAAAAGTATTTTCGTGGATATTTTTGGTGTTGGGGGAATATTTGGGTATTTATTGGACGAAGAATAGGGTTAGGAGATCTGCTAGGAGGTGGCAAGCCTACTAGACATGGCTAGGGGGGTGGTCGCGCCTCCCTGGCTTGCGACCGCCTGACAGTTGCCCTGCCATGCACTCCAAGTCTGGTAGATCTCTTTCCTTCCAGAAAAAATCCTTCTGAAGATTTTATTCTGTTTGGACTCCGTTTAATATTCCATATCTGCAATTCTCAAAAATAAGGAAAAAACAAAAACTTGCACTAGGCTCTAGATTAATAGGTTAGTCCCCAAAATAATATAAAATAGCATATTAATGCATACAAAACATCCAAAACAGATAATATAATAGCATGACATCATAAAAAAATTGTAGATACGTTGGAGAAGTATCAGGCACAAGCACCAAAATCCATTACACATGCACAGGGCACCCCTTGGTTTTTTGATTATAGGAAAGGAAGAAGAGGAGGAGAAAGAAAGTGAGGAAGCCCCCTCCGGGGCTTCCGCTTCGAGAGCCCTAGCATTGGCGCACGAGCATTCAGTCGGAGTTCACCTCCTCCTTCAAGGGCTTGTGGAGGCGCGATGGTGAGGCCGCTCCTGGAGCAAAGGAGCGGCACCGGGGCGGCTGGCTACCCCCAGAGGTCCGGGCGCGCCGGCACGGTGGCACGCCGTAGCTGCTATCACTACTGTCACTCGGGCTCTCCTCGGATGTGGTATCGCTAGTGTTGGATACACGGTGCCCATCGTGAAGGGCAAGTTCATCTCCAAGATCGATGCGACCGGCGTCTTCCTGGCAACACCCCAGGCACTCGCCCTCTCCTCCGTAGATCTTGACAAAGAGCATCGCCACCCCGTCATACTTGAAGTGACGGGTACACCTTCCCTCCAAGCTGCAGGCGTGGGAAATTGTCTGCCACCCGTGGTTAAGGTACACATAACCCCTGGGGGAGACCTCAACCTCCACCCACGAGGCCGCACTGCAGGAGCCGTCGGCCTGCAGCCATAGGCCGGCAAGCCCCCCAGTTGGCAGCACCTCAGTAAGGAATCCGGGAGCTGAAACCAAGCATTCGCCGGCCTCTCCGCCCACACGAGAAACTCTCGGGCTGTGTCAGATGAATGGAGCCGCGAGAGCAGCGGCTGAGTGGCCACCGCTAGCCTCCCACCATGGGCACCGCCACCATGGCTACGGCAACCGACCACCCTGGACAGAGCCCCCTTGTGGTTGTGGGTGGTGACCATGGGCCGTGTTGGAGCACGCCCATGACCGCGGGGAACTACCGCCGGCATCATGGTGTACTTCCGGGGATGACCGCGACCCCTCGTTGGCCCCAGTGAGGTAGGCCTCTCCCCAGAAGCCTTCCCTTTCTCGGCGATGGAGAACTTCCTCACTTGAGCCATGATTGGGAGAGCGGTGGTTTGGAGATTGTGAGGTGAAGGAGATGAAGATGGTCCGAGGGTTTTCTCGCCCTCGCCTACTTATATACGACTGAAGGCCAACCGACACCCCCTCGCATCCTGTGGGGACCCCGACTCATAAGTCGTGATCAGTGAATGCACGTGTATAGTGATCCCAGAGATCAATGCTCACTGAACACACAAAAGCTGAATAACAAGAGTCTTACATCCATACATACCGTATTACACAAATAAAGGCCGGCTAGGCCAAGTCTTACATAGATAGGGCCACAAGGTCCAAACACTTAAACATAACAAACAACAAAAATCTTGGTCGAAGGCGTGAACCCATGCTATCTGCCTTAAACCTACAGGCATTCTGTCTGGGAAACGTCCTAGTTCGCATGTTCGTCACCAATGAACTCTTAACCGTATTCCTGCTCTTCCATGACTGGCCAATTAAATAACCACTGGCAAGCCAATGAGTACTTTGAATGTACTCGCAAGCAACCCATGTTGGAACGAGGCAATAACAATGCATGATATAACACTAAGTGTTTTTTTTTGCAGAAAGCTAATTTTGAATGCAATGACATGATCAAGTAACTTTGTAAGCATGCATCAACCATTGGCGAATATCCATATGAACAAGTTACAAATATCATCATAAACAGGGGGGTTGAACATCTCATGTTAAGTCATCACGTCAAGTCATCTGACTTATCTCAAGTATCATCTCTCTGTCATCCACACACACACCAGTTTGTGAAAACATTTGGATGTAGCTCAAGCAGCACCACCCAATTGTCATTAACCATGGACACGGCTATTCGAATAGTTTTACACTCTGGAGAGGTTTCATGCTTTACCTACACGACTAAGGGAACTTCCGTGTCATCCATGACCCACGGTACATTACATACCCGAGGTAAGCACCCGAACAATGCCTTTCCCACGGCGATACTAAACAAAGATTCCACTCGATTGGTACACATCCCTCATGAAGTACATCCCATGAGCCTCGCTCCAGATCATATCATCCATGAAGGGACCAACGGTATGCCCGGTGCCTGTGAAGATAGCGCATGATCGCCCATTCCGGTATGACCCCTTGTCAAGAGTGACCACTTTACTCTCGCCACTAGTAATGCAGGCTCCTTGCTAGCACCAATCATAGTAATCAACAAGGCCATGTCCCGTAAGGGGTATCGCGGTCGCACATGTAAGGTTGGGACGGTCGACAAATCTTAAACCCTCCGTTTTTGAAAACACACACACACATCCTGCCCCGGAACATCACTTCTTTCTCAAGTGGTTACCTAGCACATCATCATCATCACCCTCGGCCATTAGTTGCACCCGATGGGGTTTTCAAAAAATCTTTGAATTCACTTTGTTTCCATCACCATGCATATTCCTTTCCCACTTTGTGTAGCAACTCTTAGCATTCTAACTACACCCACCCGCATAACCCTCATAAGGAGGTAGGGTCATGCACGATGCAAGTGTCAACGGTAAAGTATCGGAGGCAACCCACCGAAGTGGGCACCACATCAACATGATCAACATCATGGAAATAAGTGCTATATGCCATGCAAATAAAAGGGTTCATAGTCATGGTCAAAGGGCTGCTTGCCTGGGTGAACAAATTCTTCGGGGTCTTCAAAGTGTTTAGGTCCAACTCACTCATCAATAGCGTAATCTATCGTCATGATAAAATAAAGGTAATACTAAGAATCAACATCAAAACAAAGCACAAACTCTACTTCTAAAATACTACAAACTATTCTAAGAATATTTGTCTAGGGTTTTGGTAGGAAAAAGGTTTTTAAAACTATTTATAACAGCGGCTAAAAATATTAAAAACTAGGTTTTAATTAAAATCATTTCATAAAGCATTCATACAAAAAGCACAAGTGGCACTATTAAATTCTATAGAATATCATAAGATTTATGGTGGAAAAATATTGGGAAAAGGATTTTTATTTAATCCTGTGGGATTATTGGAAAATCCCACAAAATAGGAAAAGAAAAGAAAAGGCCTCAACATCCTGGGCTAGAAGCAACCAGGAGCTGGGCCAGCTCAGTGGCCAGCTAGGCCAGGCACGCTGGTGCCCCGGGCGCATCAAGTTTCAAACCTGATGGGCAGGGCCTAGTGGACAGAGAGGAAGAGCGACATGGAAGAGCAAGGTGAGAGGCCGACAGGTGGGAGCCACCTGTCACGTCCTTCTCTCATCTCTGGACCGACAAGGGGGAGCTCACTAGCAGCGATGCATGGCACAGCGAGGGGAGGCAAGAGCAGGAATGGGCTCAGGAGGCTACCATCGATCTCCTGGAGGTTGAAGGAGCGGCAGGGGTGGCTGGAGTCGCCAACGACAGGAAGGACACGGAGAAGGGCTTCAGGAGCTGGTCATTGGGGTCGTCTCACACTACAAAACAAACGAGAAAAAAAGGGGAAAACCATCAGAGGAGCACTGGAGGCTCGATGGAGGAGGAAACGAGGCTGGAGGGGGCCTGTACCCAGAGATCACCGGAGATCCGACACGGCAGAGCTCCGGGTCGATCTGCACACAGGAACCTCGGGGCCTTGCTTGGGATCTTGGAGTGGTCGTTTGGGAGTGTGAGAGGGCCAGCAGAGGAGAGGATGGAGCTCGGGGGTGGCTTATATAGCCTGCAAATGGTCCACAGAACGGTGGCACGCTGGTGAGCTTGCAGCGCTTGCTGGAGGGCACGGGGGGGAGAGGGAGAGTGTCCGAGGCGTTGCTCGGGCATGACCACGACCAGGGGATGAAGAGGGAGAGCGGGGGAACGCGCGTGTGCAAGCGCATGCATTGGCCAGTTCGGGCGGTGCTTGGCACACGCGAGAGGGGAGAGAAGCAGGAGGGGAGGGGAGGGGGTCAGTGCTGTGGCATGTCCCGAACGTCGCGGCGCATCGACTGGCGTGAGTGGGAGGCTTGGGGCAGGAGATAGAGGTCAACTCTCTGGAGCGCGGCTTTGGCTAGCATGATGAGGCTTCGGTGCGCTCTCACGCATGCACTGATGTCCAACAGCTGCGGGAGGCAGTAAAGAATGGGAAAATAGGCATGTGATGCTCTAGGGTGGCTAGCAGTGTGAGAGAGAAGTGAGAAAGGAGAGAAAGATGTTGTCCAGGGTGGGAAATGGGGCTTTTGCCCAATGCACTCATGCTCTCTGGCACGAGGAACTTTACTAGAGGTAAAACACATCAGTAAGGGCTGTGGTAAAATTTTGGAGGCAAGGAGAACAGCAGAATGGGGTCAAACAAGGTCTTTTACAGGATATGAAAAAGTGTTTGATGATGGTTTAGACAAGCAAATGGGTTTTGCTTGACTTGAGATTTGGCAGGGTCAAAGGATGGTTAGAATTAGGATTGATCACCAAGTTTGAACTTAATTGATGAAAGTTCACAATGTAACTTTTGTAAACCCTAGAATTTGGCAGAATCAGCTTTCTGTAGATCCAAGCATGCATTTCCATTCTTCTTGATGCACCACTTTGTGTAGCATCCTTATTTGGGTAATGGAACATTCACACAAAGTTTGGGGGTCAGTAGGAGTTACATCACAATGTAAAGTAGTTCAAATTTGGATCTAGACAGGTATGGTTTTGGAATATTTTGGTGAATCAAATAAATTGGGATTGAGATTAAACTTTGCAAGATCATCATATATAACATGAGTGACTTGCTGGAATTTTCTTGGAATTTGTTGAGAATATTTCTTATAGAAATATTTCAAAAGCTTGATTTGGACAGAAAGAAAGGGTTTGAGGGGTATTGACCATGATTTTGAACATGACCAGGTGGTGAAACTCATATATATGAAAAATATATGTCCACTGAATTTCCCTAAATTTCATAAAATATTTTCAAAGCATTAAAATAATTTTTTCCTATAAAAACCATTTGTGGCCTTAAGAAAAAGCCTTTAACTAAAATAGTAAAATAATCTTTAAAATTAGTATTTGGTGGTTTTGGGGAGTCGTATATATAGTAGGTTTCAAATAAAGCCTTTTGGGGAAAAGAGTCCACCTATTTTGAGGACTTGTAGTGCAAACCTCAACTCAGGGAATTTTGAAAACCTAATTTGAATAAATCCTTTTTGGTCAAAAATAAATTTTGATAAAAATAGTTTTAGGTGCTACACACATGGCATGATCATTGGGCAAGATGTTTGGATCAAGGAAGATGAATATGGAGAAGAGTAGGACCTAAGAGTGCTAAACATAATCAACCGAACAATCAAACAAGCAACAATTCAAACAAGCTCATGCACTGTAAAAGTTTTAATTGGTTCCAAAATTTATAAATTCAAGCATAGCAAAGTGATACAAACATAGGGTGTGACAGACCTACCCCCCTTACAAGAATCTCGTCCCCGAGATTCCTAGGCTAAGCGCTAAAAAGATGAGGGGACTCAGATCTAAGATAGTCTTCATGCTCCCAGGTTGCTTCTGCTTCAGTGTGGTTTCTCCATTGGACCTTGAAGTACTTGATGGTGCGTCTCCAGGTGCAATGCTCCACTACATCTAGAATGCGTACTGGCCTCTCACGAAAAGTGAGGTCTGGCTGAAGGTCGATGGCTTGATGGTCAATGTCCTTGTAGAGGTCGGGGCGGCTAGGCACTTGAAGACACTTTAGAAGTTGTGACACGTGAAAGATGTTGTGCACATCTAATAGCTCGGAAGGTAGTTCAAGCTAGTAAGCAACTTCTCCTCGCGTAGCGGTGATCTTGAAGAGGCCGATGTATCTTGGTGCCAGCTTTCCCTTGACATGGAAACGCTTGGTTCCCTTGAGGGGCGTGACTCGATGGTAGACATGGTCACCGACACAGAAGTTCACTTCTTGGCGGTGAGAGTCAGCTCAACTCTTTTGTCTTGACTTGGTGGTCTCCAGACCTTCTCGGACGAGTTGAACTTTCTCTTCTGCTTCGCAGAGGATATCTGGTCCAAACACCAATCCTTCTCCGGTTTGTGACCAGTTGAGGGGAGTACGACACTTGCGTCCATACAACACCTCAAATGGCGCCATCTGAAGACTTGACTGATAGTTGTTGTTGTAGGAGAACTCGGCGAATGGTAGGCAATCTTCCCACTTGGCTCCATATGCCAAAACGCAAGCACGGAGCATATCTTCGAGAATCTTATTTACTTGTTCTGTTTGCCCACCGGTTTGGACGTGAAAAGCAGTGTTGAAGGAGAGCTTGGTTCCCATTTCTTTTTGAAACTTCTTCTAGAACCTTGAGGTGAACTGGGTGCCTCGATCTGACACAATCTCCTTTGGAACTCCATGAAGACTCACGATGCGGTTGATGTAGAGGTTTGCTAGCTGGCTTCCACCATAGGTGGTCTAGATGGGAATGAAGTGGGCTACCTTGGTCAGGTGATCGGTAATGACCCAGATGTAATCATGTCCTTTGCTTGACCTAGGTAATCTGGTGATGAAGTCCATCCCGACTTTATCCCACGTCCCCTCAGGCACTTTGAGAGGTTGCAATAGTCAAGCGGGTCACTAATGCTCAGCTTTGACTCTCTAGTATATGTCACACTTAGCAAAAAAGGTGCCTATTTCCCGTTTCATACCATGCCAACAGAATCTTGCCTTGAGGTCTTGGTACATCTTGGTTCCTCTAGGATGGATGGAGTACGGAGTGTCATGAGCTTCCTGCAAGATCAAGTTCTTAAGCTCTTATTTGTTGGGTATGCAGATGCGATTCCCAAACCATACAACTCCTTGTCCATTCACTGAGAATCCTGGGGCCTTGCCTGCCTTGATCTTCCTATTGATGCCTTCAATGCTCTCATGTTCCTTATGAGCTTCCTTAATATCATCCATCAAGGTAGGCTTCGCTTCGAGGTTGGCGAGGAATCAGGGTGCAACTAGTTCCAAGCCAAAGCTTTGAAGCTCTTCATGTAGGGCGGGTAGCCTTTCCTTAATCATAGCATTCAGGGAACAAGCCTTTCTTCTTAAGGCGTCTGCTAGTACGTTAGCCTTTCCGGGGTGGTATTGAACACTGAGGTCATAATATTTGATCAACTCCGACCATCTTTGCTGCCTCTTGTTAAATTCACTTTGGGTAAAAATATACTTCAAACTCTTGTGGTCTTTGTATATCTCACATCGCTTCCCCAGAAGGTAACGTCGCTATGTTTTCAAGGCGTGAACTACGGCTACCAACTCAAGATCATGAGTAGCGTAGTTCTCTTCATGAGGACGTAGCTGTCTGGATAGATATGCTACGACTCTTCCTTCTTGCATCAGGACACCTCCAAGCCCGATTCTTGATGTGTCACAATATATCACAAATTCCTTGTGAATATCGGGGGTGGCCAAAATTGGGGCTATGGTCAGTCTCTTCTTGAGCTCCTGGAAGCTTTCTTCACACTTCGGTGTCCATACAAACTTCTTGTCCTTCTTCAAAAGATGAGTTATGGGTCGGGAAATGCTCGAGAACCCTTTGACGAACTTGCGGTAATATCCTGCGAGTCCGAGGAAACTCGTCACTTCCTTCACATTGGTTGGGGATTGCCATTCAGTCACAGCTTCAATCTTGGCAGGATCCACTGACAATCCTTCTGCAGTCAACACATGACCCAATAATATAACTTCATGCAGCCAGAATTCACACTTGTTGAATTTTCCATAAAGCCGGTGCTCTCGAAGCTAGTCTAGGACCAATCTCAAGTGTTGCTCATGCTCTTCTTCAGACTTGGATAAGACGAGTATGTCATCAATGAAGACGACAACAAACTTGTCCAAGTACTCCATGAAGACCGTGTTCATGAGGTACATGAAGTAGGAAGGAGCATTGGTTAACCCAAATGACATGACCGTGTATTCATACAGGCCATACCGGGTTACAAATGTTGTCCTCAGAATGTCTTGGGGCCTGATCTTCAACTCGTAGTACCCAGACCTGAGGTCGATCTTGGAAAACACCTTAGCTCCATTCAGCTGATCGAACAGGTCTTTAATCTTGGGCAGTGGGTACTAGTTCTTTATTGTGACCTCATTGAGGGAATGGTAATCAACATAGAGTCGGATAGTTCTGTCCCTTTTTTACACAAATAGAACAGGCAATCCCCAAGGAGAGGCACTAGGGTGAATTCATCCTTTTTTGAGCTGCTCTGCCAGTTGGTTCTTCAATTCAGCCAACTCTTTGGATCCCGTTCTATAGGGACTTTTAGATGGGCCTTGACCCAGGCATTATCTCAATGATGAACTCAATGTTGTGATCAGGAGGCATCCCAGGAAGCTTATCAGGAAATACATCTGGCTATTCAGATACCACTGGCACTTGATCCAACTCAATTCCTGACAGACACTTAGCCTGAGGGGCTTGTGTGGAGGCAGGGTTGGGAACATACTTGACTTCCACTCCTTGGCTATTGGTCATGGTGACAATATCTTGGCACAGTCTAACAAGCCTTGGTTCTTGGTGAGCCAGTCCATGCCTAGGATGACATCCAAACCCGGTGATTCCAAAACTATGAGGCTGCTAGGAAGTCTACACCGTTGATGACAATCCCGACTCCCTTACATCCTATATTGCACTTCATAACTAAGCCCGGTGTCTGTATCAACATACGACTACCCAGGGGTGTAGGCTTCATGCCACTCTCTAGTGCAAACTTTTGAGTAACAAAAGAATGTGAAGCTCCATAATCAAACAATAATGTTTCTGGGGTTGAGTTGACGAGGAACGTACCCAGTATGACATCCGGGTCATCCTGCGCTTCCTCTGCGGTGATGTGATTCACACGGCCCTTTCCATTGTTGGGCTGGTTGCAGGGAGTTGGGTTCCTTGGTGGCATTCCATGGCCTTGACCTTGGTTGGGCACATTGGGGCGAGGGGCATCTGGCTTCTTGTTGGGCCACAACATAGATATGTGTCCTGGCTTACCACATCCAAAGCAAGTGACTTGTCTAGGGTTGTTGTTGTAGTTCCTGTCGCCATTATTGTTATTGGGGTTGTTGTAAGCTGGCCTGGGATTGGTATACTGTTGAGGCTAGTAGCTCGGATGAGGTGCAGGGGGTCTAGCCTATTGTGGCTAATAGGTCGGCTTGGCTGGGGCTGGCTGCGAGGGGCGAGGCTTCTCGTTGCTGGAACTACCCTTTCTAATCATCTTGCGCTTGCGAGTGTCATCTATGGAAAGACGCTTGTCTTCCAGCATGAGAGCCTTGTTCACCGGATCGAAGAAGGTCTGACAGTCACAAACAATGAGCTGATACTGCAGGGTCTGCTGAAGTCCTACCATGAAGCGTTCCATCTTGGCAACCTCCGTGTTGACATCTTCACGTGCATACCGTGACAGCATGTTCAACTTCTACAGGTACTCCTTGACAGAGCCACTTCCTTACTTCAACGCTCAAAATTCTCTCTTCTTGATAGCCAGGATCCCAGAGGGAATGTGGGTGGTCCGGAATCCTTCCTTGAAGAAGTTCCAAGTGATCACTCGATCGCCTTGCATAACATTGAACCCATCCCACCAAGCTCTCGTGGTACCTCCGAGGCAGTGAGAGGCATACAGTGCCCTCTTACGATCCTCATTGCAATTGACCAGTGCAAGGAGGTCCTCGATGGTTTGGATCGGTCGTCAGCATCCAAGGGTTCAGCAGTCTCAGTGAAGGTTGGGGGAGAATTCCTCATGAACTCAGATAAGGTGGAGTAGCCATTGTCGTTCCTGCCTTGCTGCTGGTTGTTCACAAGGACTTGAGTCATCTGCTGAATAGTAGCAGTGTTGGCTTGGCCTTCCTCCCGGAGAACTTGGAGAAACTGAGCAATGGTCATGTTCTCTAGTGGAGGTGGGGGCGGGGGAATGTCACCTTGTGTCTGCTCCTGGTGTCCTCCAGCCTAAGCAGTACCACCAACTCCCTGTTGCTGGTTGGAGTTGCCAGCTTCAGGGTTGGTGAAGGAGCTGTTGCAGGTAGCAGTTGATGTCTACTACACAACCTTCTTCTTGTAGACTCGTGTTGGGCCTCCAATCATAGAGTTTTGTAGGACAATGGTAATTTTCCCTCAAGTGGATGACCTAAGGTTTATCAATCCGTGGGATGTGTAGGATGAAGATGGTCTCTCTCAAACAAACCTGAAATCAAATAGCAAAGAGTTTCTTATGTCCCCAACACACCCAATACAATGGTAAATTGTATAGGTGCACTAGTTCGGCGAAGAGATGGTGATACAAGTGCAATATGGATGGTCGATATAGTTTTTTGTAATCTGAAAATGTAAAAACAGCAAGGTAAAAAATAGTAAACGGTGAGCAAAATGTTGTATAAATGTTTGGAAACAAGGCCTAGGGTCCATACTTTCACTAGTGCAATTTCTCTCAACGTTATTGACATAGTTGAATCATATGTAAACACCTATCATGCGATAAAGAGTTCACTCGAAAGTCACAAGTAGCAGAGAACTAACTAAGAAATTATTGTAGGGTACGAAACCACCTCAAAGTTATCCTTTCTGATCAATCTTTTGAGCTATCCCTATAAGTGTCACGAGCATCCCTAGAGTTCATACTAAAATAACACCTTAAGACACACATCAACCAAAACCCTAATGTCACCTAGATACTCCAATGTCACCACAAATACCCATGGGCTTGATTATACGATATGCATCACATAATTTTACATTCATCATGTTCAAAATCCAACACAAAGAACTTCAAAGAGTGCCCCAAAGTTTCTACCGGAAAGTCAAGACAAGAACATGTGCCAACCCGTATGCATAGATTCCCAAGGTCACGGAACCCACAAGTTGATCACCAAAACATACATCAAGTGGATCAATAGAACATCCCATTGTCACCATGGATATCCCATCGCAAGACATACATCAAGTGTTCTCAAATCCTTAAAGACTCAATCCGATAAGAAAACTTCAAAGGGAAAACTCAATTCATCACAACAAGATAGAGAGGGGAAAACTCCATATGATTCAATCTATATCAACAAAGCTCGCGGTACATCAATATCGTGCCATCTCAAGAACACGAGAGAGAGAGAGAGAGAGATCAAACACATAGCTACTGGTAAATACCCTCAGCCCCGAGGGTGAACTACTCCCTCCTCGTCATGGAGAGCACCGAGATGAAGAAGATGGCCCCCGGTGATGGTTTCCCCCTCCGACAGGGTGCCGAATCGGGCTCCCGATTGGTTTTTTGTGGCTCTGAAGGTTTGTGGCGGCGAAACTCCCGATCTAGGTTCTACGTTGGTTTTTTTGGAATATTTGAGGATTCATAGAGCTGAGAGGGAGGTCGGTGGACTCCCGAGGGGCCCACATGCCTGGTGGGTGCGCCCAGGGGGTGGGTACGCCCTAGATCCTTGTGGCCCCCTCGGGAATCTTCTGGCTTCATCTCCAAGCTCCGTGGGTGTCTTCTAGTCCATAAAAAATCACCGTAAATTTTTATTCCGTTTGGACTCCATTTGATATTCCTTTTTTGTAAAACTCAAAAACATAGAAAAAACAAGAACTGGCACTGGTCTCTAGGTTAATAGATTAGTCCCAAAAATAGTAGAAAGTTGTAGTAAAATGATTGTAAAACATCCAAGAATGATAATATAACAGCATGGAAGAAGCAAAAATTATAGATACGTTGGAGACGTATCAGCATCCCCAAGCTTAATTCCTGCTCGTCCTCGCGTGGGTAAATGATAAAAACAAATTTTTTGATGTGGAATCCTGCCTAACATGTTCATCATATTATTTTATTCTTTGTATAGCATGGACATTTGGACTTTGTAAATAATTCAAAGCAATAGTCTAGTTTTAACATAATGACTTCAATACTCAAACATGTCAACAAGCAACCATGCCTTTCAAAATATCAACACTAAAGGAAGTTACCCGTAGCCCATCAAGCTCAATCATTGATCCATTCATGAAACACACTCAAATATTAGCTATGCCCAATGCTCAAGTACGATCATAGTGCCCCCTAGTTGGTGCTTATAAGAGAAGATGGAGACTCAAAGAAAAAATAAAAATTGCATAAAGTAAATTGATAGGCCCTTCGCATAGGGAAGTAGGGATTTGTAGAGGTGCCAGAGCTCAAGGTTTTTATTGAGAGAGAAAAATATTTTGAGTGGCATGCTTTTCCTGTCAATGAAAATGACAAAGTAGCTTACAATACTTTCCATGCTAGAGGCAATATAGGCGGTTCCCAAACAGAATAGTAAAGTTTTTACTCCCCCTCCACCAATCAATCACACACCACGGCGAGCCGAATCCATGGGTACCGTCCATACCAACAACATTCCTGGGGGAGTTTTGTTTCATTATATTTTCATTTGATTTTTGAGCATGGGACTCGGTATCCTGAATACCAGCCACTTTCTCGTGAATGATAGTGAATCAGCACATATTGTGAGAATAACACACCTAGCATGGAAAAATATAGGATACTCCCCACCGTTTCATGAGCGGTACGGGCACACAAAAGAGAAAAATTATTTTGAAGATTTAGAGATGTCACATGCAAAGTTTCTTGGAACGGCATGGAAATACCGCATATAGGTAGGTATGGTGGACTCATAAGGCAAAACTTGGTTTAAGGATTTTTGATGCACAAGTAGTATTTTTACTTAGTACAAATGAAGGCTAGCAACAAGATTGGGAAGCATCCAAACCAAGGAACGAAAAATCACATAAGTGAGCATTGAGTCATAACTAACACTGAATAATGCACCACAAGTAGGATGTAACTTCATTGCATAACTATTGACTTTCGTGCATGCATAGGGAATCACAAACCTTAACACTAATATCTTACTAAGCATAATTACTCACTAACATGACTCACATATTACTATCATCATGTTTCAAAACTATTACAAAGAATCAAGTTTAATTTATCCCATGATCTTCATCAAAGTTTTTATTATATCCTCCTTGGATATCTATCACTTTGGGACTAGTTTCATGTATTGCCATTGTTTTTTTTTGAAAAGCTCACACAATTTAGGTAAAGCACATGAGCAAATGACAAGTTACTCTCAAAGGATATGAGTAGTCAAACAATTAAGGAGCTATGTGAGTAATATCTCTCCCTCAATAAATATTTTCAAATCTGAGTACTTTATTCCAACAGCAAGCAAAATAAAAATAGCACTCCAGGAATAGCACACATCATGTGAACGAATAAAAATTTAGGCTCATCATAGGCTAACCGATAATTGTTGATGAAGAGAGGTGGGATGTGTAGCATACCCAAGGTTAGATGTTGAGAGTTCTTGAAATATTTACTTGGGGTGACTTGGGCATCCCCAAGCTTGAGCTTTTATATCTCGTTCAATCCTCTCATACCACGGTTTCACCTATTCTCAAAAATTTCATCCACACAAAACTCAAAAAGAAATTGTGAGATAGGTAGTACACATAATAATAAATCAACTCTTTATGTACTACAAAGACAAGTTGCATAATAATTTTCAAACATTAGGTATTGTATTCTATAATTTCAATAAGTTATATCTATCACTATAGGCTATGGTAACTATAGGATAAGTAGATAACGAAACTCTGACAGCAATCTGTCTACACAGAACAGTCTGAAGCAATTTATGAAACTTTGTACTTATGTAACTCAAATAATTATGAACATTTAGTACATGCTATAAATTTTATGTGACAATACTATGTAAAAATTTCATAAACTTTCCATGTTCCAGTAAAATATGAAAATTCAAACACTATAGACAAAATTCCTGTTTTTACAGAGCACTCATCAAAACATGCAATGCAAGCATCCTAAAGGAAATCCTTGGAAGTTTTTACTGAAAAAAAAAGATTATAAATAACACCTAACATAAAACAACAAAATAAATGATGCTCCAATAAAAACTCGTATTATGTGGCAAATAAAAATATAGCTCCAAGTAAGATATACCGATAGTGTTGAAGACAAAAGAGGGGATGCCTTCCGGGGCATCCCCAAGCTTAGGCGCTTGAGTCTTCCTTGGATATTAGCTTGGGGTGACTTGGTGATCCCCAAGCTTAGGTTATTGTCACTCCTTATTCTCCACATATCGGTGTCTCACCCAAAACTTGAAAACTTCAATCACACAAAACTTAAAGGAACTTCATGAGATGGGTTAGTGTAGTAAATATAGATCATTCACATAGGTATTGTCAAGACAAGATTCATAATTGTTTCCACATGATACCTACTGTATTACATCATTCCCATAACTTATACCACTGAATATAAGCTATCGGCACACTAAAACAAGCAAACTATACATGCAAAACAGAATCTGTCAAAAACAGAACAGTCTGTGAAGATCCGTAGTGTAACCATACTTCCCTGTCTCTACAAATTCTGAAATATTAGGAAAATATGGAAAATTTATGTATCAATCATTGTAAAAAATTCATATCAAAAGAACTTCCCAGTGAATTTACAAAAATCCTGGACTGAGGGCAAAAGTTTCTGTTTTTGCACAGAATCAAGTCAACTATCATCCACACTACCCAAAGGCTTTACTTGGCACTTTATTGAAATAAAAGGCACAAAACATTATTACTACAGTATCTTAATCATGTCAACACATCAAAACAGAAAGTAAAAGTGTTGGATTCTCTCCCAACAAGCGCTTTTCTTTAATGCCTTTTTAGCTAGGCATGATGATTTCAATGATGCTCACAAAAAAGAGAAGAATTGAAACACAAAGAGAGCATCATGAAGAATATGACTAGCACATTTAATCCTAACCCACTTCCTATGCATAGGGATTTTTTGAACAAACAATTTATGGGAACAAGAATCAACTAGCATAGGAAGGCAAAACAAGCATAACTTCAAAACTTTGAACACATAGAGAGGAAAGTTGATATAATTGAAATTCCTATAAGCATATGTTCCTACCTTACAATATTTTTCAGTAGCATCATGAAGGAATTCCAAAATATAACCAGCACATAAAGCATTCTTTTCGTGATCTACAAGCGTATTAATTTTACTACTCTCCACATAAGCAAATTTCTTCTCATGACTAATAGTGGGAGTATCATAAAAGACTTGAATACTACAAATTGGTTGCACACTAAAAGAGTAATATTTAATAAAAGGATATTAATAATTATTACAAGTATCATAATAGTAATCATCACTATTTTTCATTGAATAAGTATCATCACAGTAATCATCATAAGTAGGAGGCATGCAATAATTATAACAAATTTGATCATTCAAAGTAGGGCGAATAAAAAGATCATCTTCATTAAGCATAGCATACCCAAGCTTGGGAAAAACATTAATTGCAGCAAATAAATTATCAGACATGTCATTTTGATCAAACATAACATCCCCAAGCTTGTGGATTTGTATATCATAAACATAATCACTTTCATCATTAATGGTATGAATAGCACCAATAGTATACCAATTATTATCATCATCCTCCAAGTTGGTGCCATAAATATTTTCAAGGTTATAAGAATGATCATTATCGTCCCAATCATAACTATAACAACAAGCAATAGGCATAATAAAATCATCCTCAAGTGTATCATCTTCCACAACTATTTTTGATCCATTCTCATGAGGCCTATCAATAATGGGAGTGACATTATTTGGGAGAGATACCTCCTTACCTTTACTTTTCCTTCTTTTCTTCTTCTTCACCACATTATGTGTTTTTTTAATTCCTCCAAGCTTCTTTTTGAAGAGGTTGGTTGAATAAAAAGCTCCTCCGTCTTACCAGATTCATCATAAAAACAAATAGGAGGATATTGGGATATCTCTTCCCCTTCATTAGTATTCTCTTGATCTCCTATTTGTTTTATTGTATTTAAGTAATTGGCAATATAAGTATTCTCAATGCAATTTACCATGCAATACATATAGATTTCATTTAGATCAAAATCAATCATTTTCATGAGAGTCCATGCTGGAACATCCTTAGTTTCATGTTTCATTTATTCATACCCCCAAAATAGACTAAGTTCATTATGATGCTCAAGGGTAATGAGGTTATCACAAATTTTGGACACAATTCAATCATGAAATAATTCACATTGGAAAGTATAATGACCATGTTCATTGCAAAGTTCACAAGGACGGCGAGAAATATTAAGTCTTTCAGCACAAAAAATAGCCTCTCTTGCAACCACTTAGTTTCTAAATACTTGTGCCTCTTACAAAATATATCTTCCCTTTTAGGCATGTCTTGACAAACTCTATGGACTCCACAAAAATTGACTTGCTTATAAGAAATGTTTTCATCATGACTAGTGCAATCATCGTTAGTACTATGGATATTCAAAGAATTCATACTAACAACATTGCAATCATGCTCATCACTCAAAGATTTAGTGCCAAACATTTTAATAACTTATTCTTCTAACACTTGAGCACAATTTTCCTTTCCATCATTTTCACAAAAGACATTACAAAGATGAAGCATATGAGGCAACCTCAATTCCATTTTTTTAGTTTTCTTCTGTAGACTAAACTAGTGATAAAACAATAAACTAAAAGATTAAATTGCAAGATCTAAAGATATACCTTCAAGAACTCACCTCCCCGGCAACAGCGCTAGAAAAGAGCTTGATGTCTACAATACAACCTTCTTCTTGTAGACTCGTGTTGGGCCTCCAAGCACAGAGTTTTGTAGGACAATGGCAATTTTACGTCAAGTGGATCACCTAAGGTTTATCAATCTGTGGGTGGTGTAGGATGAAGATGGTCTCTCTCAAACAACCATGCAATCAAATAGCAAAGAGTCTCTTGTGTCCCCAAGACACCCAATACATTGGTAAATTGTATAGGTGCACTAGTTCGGCAAAGAGATGGTGATACAAGTGCAATTTGGATGATAGATATCGTTTTTCGTAATCTGAATATAAAAACAGCAAGGTAACAAATATTAAATGACGAACAAAACGTTGTATAAATGCTTGGAAACAAGGCCTAGGATCCATACTTTCACTAGTGCAATTTCTCCCAACATTATTGACATATTTGAATCATATGTAAACACCTCTCTCGCGACAAAGAGTTCACTCCAAAGTCACCAGTAGCGGAGAACTAACCAAGAAATTATTGTAGGGTATGAAACCACATGAAAGTTATCCTTTCTGATCAATCTTATGAGCTATCCCTATAAGTGTCTCGAACAGCCCTAGGGTTCATACTAAAATAACACCTTAAGACACACATCAACCAAAACCCTAATGTCACCTAGATACTCCAATGTCACCACAAGTACCCATGGGCTTGATTATACGATATGCATCACATAATTTCAGAATCATCATGTTCAATCCAACACAAAGAATTTCAAAGAGTGCCCCAAAGTTTCTACCGAAAAATCAAGACAAGAACATGTGCCAACCACTATACATAGATTCCCGAGGTCATGGAACCCACAAGTTGATCACCAATACATACATCAAGTGGATCAATAGAACATCCCATTGTCACCACGGATATCCCATCGCAAGACATACATCAAGTGTTCACAAATCCTTAAAGACTCAATTCGATAAGAAAACTTCAAAGGGAAAACTCAATTCATCACAACAAGATAGAGAGGGGAAAACTCCATATGATTCAATCTATATCAACAAAGCTTGTGATACATCAAGATCGTGCCATCTCAAGAAGACGAGAGAGAGAGATCAAACACATAGCTACTGGTACATACCCTCATCGTCGAGGGTGAACTACTCCCTCCTCATCATGGAGAGTGCCGAGATGATGAAGATGGCCTCCGATGATGGTTTCCCCCTCCGATAGGGTGCCGAAACAGGCGCCCGATTGGTTTGTCATGGCTCTGGAGGTTTGCGGCTGCGGAACTCCCAATATAGGTTCTATGTTGGGTTTTTTGGAATATTTGACAATTTATAGAGCTGAGAGGGAGGTCGATGGCCTCCTGAGGGCCCACAAGCTTGGTGGGCACGCCTAGGGGGGTGGCCACTGTTGGAAATATGCCCTAGAGGCAATAAATAAAGTGTTTTTATTATATTTCCTTGTTCATGATAATCGTTTATTATCCATGCTATAATTGTATTAATTGGAAACACATTACATGTTTTGGTAAATAGACAACACTTTGTCCCTAGTATGCCTCTAGTGAACTAGCTCGTTGATCAAAGATGGTCAAGGTTTCCTGGCCATTGAGATGTGATGTCATTTGATAATAGGATCACATCATTAGGAGAATGATGTGATGGAGAAGACCCAAACTACAAACGTAGCATATGATCGTGTCAGTTTATTGCTACTGTTTTCTGCATGTCAAGTATATGTTCCTATGACCATGAGATCATGTAAATCACGGATACCGGAGGAGTGCCTTGTGTGTACAAACGTCGCAACGTAACTGGGTGACTATAAAGGTGCTCTACAGGTATCTCCGAGGGTGTCTGTTGAGTTGCCATGGATCGAGACTGGGATTTGTTACTCCGTGTGATGGAGAGGTATCTCAGCGCCCACTCGATAATACAACATCACAATAAGCCTTGCAAGCAATGTGCCTAAGTGTTAGTCGTGGGATCTTGTATTACGGGACGAGTAAAGAGACTTGCCAGTAACAAGGTTGAACTAGGTATGGAGATACCGATGACCGAATCTCGGGCAAGTAACATACCGAAGAACAAAAGGAACATCATACGGGATTAACTGAATCCTTGACATAGAGGTTCGAACGATAAAGATCTTCATAGAATATGTAGGAACCAATATGGGCATCAAGGTCCCGCTATTGGATATTAACCAAAGAGGTGCCTCGGTCATGTCTACATAGTTCTCGAACCTGCAGGGTCTGCACACTTAAGGTTTGGTGACGTTTCGATAGTATAGAGTTATGTATGGTGGTGACTGAAGGTTGTTCGTAGTCCCGGTGAGATCCTGGACATCACGAGGAGCTCCGAAATGGTCTGAAGGTAAAGATTCATATATAGGAAGTCCTGTTTTGGTCGCCGGAAAAGTTTCGGGCTCATCGGTAGTGTACCGGGAGTGCCGGTAGTGTACCGGGAGACCTCCGGGAGGGGTATTTCGACCCAAGAGGCTTAATGGGCTGTGGGAGAGTGAATACCAGCCCTTAGTGGGCTGGTGGAAAATCCCACACAAGGCCCATGCGGCTAGAGAATAAAATCCAAAGAGAAAAGGTGGAAAAAGGCAAAAGTTGGGTGAATCCTAGTCCTACTAGGATTGGAGGTGGATTCCACCTCCACAACCTGGTTCGGCCGACTCCTTGTGGCTTGGCCCTTGGGCCAAGCCTCCTCCTCTCTTCCTCCTATATATACTGGTGGTTTTAGGATTTTTGCACAGAATTTTTAGCCACATGCTGCTCGTTCCTCCAGTGCATAGTTTCTCCTTTAGATCGGATTTCTGTAGTGCTTAGGCGAAGCCCTGCCGGAATAGCACCACCACCATCACCGGAGCACCGTCATGCTGCCGGAGAACTCTTCTTCCTCCCTGCTCCTTCTTGCTAGATCAAGACGACAGAGATCATCATGAAGCTGTACGTGTGTTGAACGCGGAGGTGCCGTCCATTCGGCGCTAGATCGGAAGGATCGTGATCAAGTTCGTGGGACGTATCGTGATCAAGTTTGTGGGACGGATCGTGATTGGATTGCGGGATGGATCGTGATTGGATCGCGGGATGCTTGGCAATTTTGATCGCGAAGACGTTTGACTACAACAACTGTCTTTCTTAACGCTTCCCGCTTAGCGATCTACAAGGGTACGTAGATCCACTCTCCCTCTCGTAGTTGCTCATCACCATGGATAGATCTGCGTGTGTGTAGGAATTTTTTTGTTTCCCATGCAATGTTCCCCAACAGTGGCATCATGAGCTAGGTCTATGTGTAGATGACATCTCAAGTAGAACACAAAAGGTTTGTGGGCGTTGATGCTTAGATTTCTTCCTCCCTTGGTTAGATTTTGGTTCAGCGGTATTGTGAGATGAAGCGGCCCGGACCAACATTACTCGTACGATTACGAGAGACTGGTTCCCTCGATCGCAACTTGTTGCATAGATGGCTTGCGGGTGCCAGTTTCTCTCACTTTAGTTGGATCGGATTCGACAAAGGCGGTCCTTGAGAAGGTTGAAAATCAACTAGTGTATCACCGTTGTGGTTTTTGCGTAGATGAGAATTGGTCTTGCTAGATACCCGTAGCAGCCATGTAAAACATGCAACAACAATTAGAGGACGTCTAACTTGTTTTTGTAGGGTATGTTGTGATGTGATATGGCCAATTACATGATGTGATATATGTGATGTATGAGATGATCATGTGATGTATAGATTATCACGACTTGCATGTCGATGAGTACGGCAACCGGCAGGAGCCATAGGGTTGACTTTAATTATTGTATGACCTATGTGTCAATCATTATTCGCTATGTAATGCTTTACTTTATCGCTAAACGGTAGCAATAGTAGTAGAAGAATGTTGGGCGCGACAACCCCAATGGCGACACGTTGATGGAGATCAAGATGATGAAGATCATGGTGTCATGCCGGTGATGATGGAGATCATGCCGGTGCTTTCTAGATGGAGATCAAAAGCACAAGTTCATGGCCATATCATGTTACTTATGAATTGCATGTGATGTTAATCCTTTTATGCACCTTGTTTTGCTTAGGACGACGGTAGCATTATAAGGTGATCCCTCACTTAAATTTCAAGATGAATTGTGTTCTCCCCGAGTGTGCACCATTGCAAAAGTTCGTCGTGTCGAGACACCACGTGATATCGGGTGTGATAGACTCTACGTTCACATACAATGGGTGCAAGCCAGTGTTGCACACGCAGAACACTCGGGTTAAACTTGACGAGCCTAGCATGTACAGACATGGCCTCGGAACACAAAAGACCGAAAGGTCGAACATGAGTCATATAGTAGATATGATCAACATGAGATGTCCACCATTGAAGCCACCTCAACTCACATGATGATCGGACTTGAGTTGGTGAATTTGGATCATGTGACACTGAGATGACCTGAGGGATGTCGATTTGAGTAGGAACTTTAGTAATTTGATTAACTAAACTCATTATCTTGAACAATAGTCTAAGTAAACTTTGCATATTTATGTTGTAGGTCAATGGCTCGCGCAGTAGCACCCCTGAATTTTAATGCGTTCCTAGAGAAAGCTAAGTTGAAAGATGATGGAAGTAACTTTGTTGACTGGGCCCATAATCTGAGGATTATCCTCACGGCTTACTAGAAATCATATGTCCTTGATGCACCGCTTGGTGACCAACCAGAAGACATGACCTCCGAAAACGTTAAGAACGCTTGGGAGGCACGTACTGGAGATTACTCAATAGTTCGGTGTGCAATATTGTATGGCTTAGAACTGGAACTTCAAAGATGTTTTGAACGTCATGGAGCATATGAGATGTTCTAGGAGTTGAAGTTTATCTTTCAGAAGAATGCCCAGATCGAGAGGTATGAAACCTCTGATAAGTTCGATGCTTGCAAGATGGAGGAGAACGGGTCTATCAGTGCATATATACTCAGGATGTCTGGGCATTCAACTCGTCTAGCGGAGTTGGGAATTGCCCTTCCGCCAGAGGCGATCACTGATAGAGTTCTTCAATCACTGCCACCTAGTTACAAGAGATTTGTGATGAACTATAACATGCACGGGATGAACAAGTCAGTCGCCGAGCTGTTTGCGACGCTAAAAGTCGCTGAGTCTGAAATCCAGAAAGAACATCAAGTGTTGATGGTTAATAAAACCACTAGTTCGAAGAAAAATGGCAAGGTCAAGGGAAAGGGCAAGAAGGGTAAAACCAAGAAGGATGGAAAAGCAGTTGCTGCTCTTGTAAAGAAGCCCAAGCATGGACCCAAGCCAGAAACTGAGTGCTTTCAATGCAAGGGAATTGGTCACTGGAAGCGGAACTGCCCCAAGTACCTGGCTGACAAGAAGGCGGCCAACGACAAACAAGGTATATATGATATACATGTTATTGATGTGTACCTTACTAGCTCTCGTAGTAGTGCCTGGGTATTTGATACCGGTTCGGTTGCTCACATTTGCAACTCAAAGCAGGAACTACGGAATAACGAAGGCTGGCAAAGGACAAAGTGACGATGCGCGTGGGAAATGGTTCCAAGGTTGATGTGATCGCTGTCGGCACGCTCTCTCTTTGATTACCATCGGGATTAGTGATGAACCTGAATAATTGTTATTTAGTGCCTGCGTTAAGCATGAATATTATATCTAGATCTTGTTTATTGCGAGACGGTTACTCATTTAAATCAGAGAATAAAGGTTTTTCTATTTATATGAGTAATATCTTTTATGGTCATCCACTCAATGTTAGGGGTTTATTCATATTGAATCTTGATAGTGATGACACACATGTTCATAACATTGATGCCGAAAGATGTAGAGTTGATAATGATTGTACCACTTTCTTGTGGCACTGCCATTTAGGTCATATTGGTGTAAAACGCATGAGGAAGCTCCATGCCGATGGACTTTTGGAGTCACGTGATTTTGAATCACTTGACACATGTGAACCATGCCTCATGGGCAAGATGACTAAAACGCCGTTCGCTAGAACAATGGAACGAGCGAGTGACTTATTGGAAATCATACATACTGATGTGTGCGGTCCAATGAATGTTACAGCGCGTGGTGGATATCGTTATTTTCCCACCTTCACTGATGACTTAAGTAGATATGGGTATATTTACTTGATGAAACACAAGTCTGAAACATTTGAAAAGTTCAAGCAATTTCAGAGTGAAGTTGAGAATCATCGTAACAAGAAGATTAAATTCACGCGATCTGATCGAGGAGGTGAGTATCTGAGTTATGAGTTTGGCAGTCACTTAAGACAGTGTGGAATTATTTAAAAGTTGACACAACCCGAAACACCACAGCGTAATGGTGTGTCTGAATGTCGTAATCGAACCTTATTAGATATGGTGCGTTCTATGATGTCTCTTGCTGATTTGCCACTATTGTTTTGGGGTCATGCATTAGAGACAACTGCATTCACTTTAAATAGGGCACCATCAAAATCCGTTGAGACGACACCATATGAAATGTGGTTTGGCAAGAGGCCAAAGTTGTCGTTTCTTGAAGTTTGGGGATGTGATGCTTATGTCAAAAAGCTTCATCCTGAAAAGCTGGAACCCAAAGCGGAAAAATGCGTCTTCATAGGATACCCGAAAGAGACAGTCGGGTATACCTTCTATATCAGATCCGAAGTCAAAGTGTTTGTCGCTAAGAACGGAACATTTCTTGAGAAAGTGTTTCTCTCGAAAGAATTGAGTGGGAGGAAAATAGATCTTGATGAGGTTACTGAACCTTTACTTCAACCAGAAAGTAGCGCAGCGCAGAAATATGTTTCTATGGAACCTACGACGGTAGAAGAGGAAGTTAATGATGATGATCATGAAGCTTCGGATCAAGCTACTATTGAACCTCGTAGGTCGACAAGGCCGTGTACTACTCCTGAGTGGTATGGCAACCCTATCTTGGAGGTCATGTTGTTGGACAACAATGAACCACGAGCTATGGAGGAGAAGTGATGGGCCCGGATTCCGAGAAATGGTTAGAGGCCCTGAAATCCGAGATGGGATCCATGTATGAAAACAAAATATGGACTTTGGAAGTATTACCTGAAGGGCAAAAGGCCATTCAGAACAAATGGATCTTTAAGAAGAAGACAAATGCGGATGGTAATGTCACCGTCTATAAAGCTCGACTTGTGGCAAAGGGTTTTTCACAAGTTCAAGGAGTTGACTACGATGATACCTTCTCACCCGTAGCGATGCTTAAGTCTGCCAGAATCATGTTGGCAATAGCTGCTTATTTCGACTATGAAATTTGACAGATGGATGTCAAAACAGCGTTCCTCAACGGTTTCCTTGAGGAAGAGTTGTATATGATGCAACCAGAAGGTTTTGTCGATCCACAGAATGCTGACAAAGTTTGCAAACTCCAGCGATCCATTTATGGGCTGGTGTAAGAATCTTGGAGTTGGAATTAGCGTTTTGATGAGGTGATCAAAGCATTTGAGTTTATACAAATTTATGGAGAAGCTTGTATTTACAAGAAAGTGAGTGGGAGCTCTATAGCGTTTCTAATATTATATGTGGATGACATATTGCTGATTGGAAACAATATAGAAATGCTGGAACGCGTGAAGGAATATTTGAACAAGAGTTTTTCAATGAAGGACCTAGGAGAAGCTGCTTTCATATTAGGCATTAAGATCTATAGAGATAGATCGAAACGCTTGATAGCACTTTCACAGAGCACATACCTTGATAAAGTTTTGAAGAAGTTCAAAATGGATCACTCCAAGAAGGGGTTCTTGCTTGTTTTACAAGGTGTGAAGTTGAGTAAGACTCAATGCCCAGTGACTGCAGAGGATAGAGAAAAGATGAGTGTCATCCCCGATGCTTCAGCCATAGGCTCTATCATATATGCAATGCTGTGCACAAGACCTGATGTCAGCCTTGCCATAAGTATGGCCGAAAGGTTTCAAAGTGATCCTGGAATGGAACACTGGGCAGCGGTCAAGAATATCCTTAAGTACCTAAAAAGGCCTAAGGAAATGTTTCTCGTTTATGGAGGTGATGAAGAGCTCGTCGTTAAGGGTTACGTCTATGCAAGCTTTGACACTGATCTGGATGACTCTAAGTCACAAACTGGATACGTATTTATTCTCAACGGGGGAGCGGTAAGCTGGTGCAGTTCCAAGCAAAGCGTGGTAGCCGATTCTACATGTGAAGCAGAGTACATCGCAGCCTCGGAGGCGGTAAAGGAAGGTGTCTGGATGAAGCAGTTCATGACAGATCTTGGAGTAGTACCCAGTGCACTGAATCCGATGAACCTGTTCTGTGACAACACTGGTGCCATTGCTCTGGCCAAGGAACCAAGGTTTCACAAGAGGACCAGACACATAAAGCGACTCTTCAACTCCATCCGCAATTACATCGAGGAGAAGGACATAAATATTTGCAAAGTGCACACGGATCTGAATGTTGCAGACCCGTTGACTAAATCTCTTCCAAGGGCTAAACATGATCAACACCAGAACTGCATGGGTGTTCGATTCATTACCATGTAAATCACATAGTGATGTGAACTAGATTATTGACTCTAGTGCAAGTGGGAGACTATTGGAAATATGTCCTAGAGGCAATAAATAAAGTTTTTATTATTATATTTTCTTGTTCATGATAATCGTTTATTATCCATGCTATAATTGTATTAATTGGAAACACATTACATGTGTGGGTAAATAGAAAACACTTTGTCCCTAGTATGCCTGCAGTGAACTAGATCGTTGATCAAAGATGGTCAAGGTTTCCTGGCCATTGACATGTGATGTCATTTGATAACAGGATCACATCATTAGGAGAATGATGTGATGGACAAGACCCAAACTACAAACGTAGCATATTATCGTGTCAGTTTATTGCTACTGTTTTCTGCATGTCAAGTATATGTTCCTATGACCATGAGATCTTGCAACTCACGGATACCGGAGGAGTGCCTTGTGTGTATCAAACATCGCAACGTAACTGGGTGACCATAAAGGTGCTCTATAGGTATCTCTGAGGGTGTCTGTTGAGTTGCCATGGATCGAGACTGGGATTTGTTACTCCGTGTGTCGGAGAGGTATCTCAGGGCCCACTCGGTAATACAACATCACAATAAGCCTTGCAAGCAATGTGACTAAGTGTTAGTCGCGGGATCTTGTATTACGAAACGAGTAAAGAGACTTGCCAGTAATGAGGTTGAACTAGGTATGGAGATACCGACGATCGAATCTCGGGCAAGTAACATACCGAAGAACAAAGGGAACATCATACAGGATTAACTGAATCCTTGACATAGAGGTTTGACCGATAAAGATCTTCGTAGAATATGTAGGAACCAATATGGGCATCCAGGTCCTGCTATTGGTTATTGACCGTAGAGGTGTCTCGGTCATGTCTACATAGTTCTCGAACCCGCAGGGTCTGCACACTTAAGGTTTGGTGACGTTTTGGTAGTATAGAGTTATGTATGGTGGTGACCAAAGGTTGTTTGGAGTCCCGGATGAGATCCCGGATGTCATGAGGAGCTCTGGAATGGTCCAGAGGTAAAGATTCATATATAGGAAGTCCTGTTTTGGTCGCCGGAAAAGTTTCAGGCTCATCGGTAGTGTACGGGAGTGCCGATAGTGTACCGGGAGACCTCCGGGAGGGGTATTTCGACCCAAGAGGCTTCATGGGCTGTGGGAGAGTGAATACCAGCCCTCAGTGGGCTGGTGGAAAACCCCACACAAGGCCCATGCGGCTAGAGAAGAAAATCCAAAGAGAAAAGGTGGAAAAAGGCAAAAATTGGGTGAATCCTAGTCCTATTAGGATTGGAGGTGGATTCCACCTCCACAACCTGGTTCGGCCGACTCCTTGTGGCTTGGCCCTTGGGCCAAGCCTCCTCCTCTCTTCCTCCTATATATATTGGTGGTTTTAGGGTTCTTGCACAGAATTTTTAGCCACGTGCTGCCCGTTCCTCCAGTGCATAGTTTCCCCTCTAGATCGGATTTCTACAGTGCTTAGGCGAAGCCCTACCGGAATAGCTCCACCACCATCGCCGGAGCGCCGTCACGCTGCCGGAGAACTCTTCTTCCTCTCTTCTCCTTCTTGCTGGATCAAGACGGCGGAGATCGTCATCAAGTTGTACGTGTGCTGAACGCGGAGGTGCCGTCCGTTCGGCGCTAGATCGGAAGGATCGTGATCAAGTTCGTGGGACAGATCATGATCAAGTTCACGTGATGGATCATGATTGGATTGCGGGACGGATCATGATTGGATTGCGGGATGCTCGGCAATTTGGATCACGAAGACGTTCGACTACACCAACCGTGTTGCTTAATGCTTCCCGCTTAGCGATCTACAAGGGTACGTAGATCCACTCTCCCTCTCGTAGATGCTCATCACCATGGATAGATCTGCGTGTGCGTAGGAATTTTTTTGTTTCCCATGCAACATTCCCCAACAGCTGCACCCCTGAGGCTTGTGCCCTCCTCGGGAATCTTCTGGCTTCATCTCCAAGCTCCGTGGGTGTCTTCTGGTCCATAAAAAATCACTATAAATTTTTATTCCGTTTGGACTCCGATTGATATTTCTTTTTCGTAAAACTCAAAATCACAGAAAAAACAGGAACTGGCACTGGGCTATAGATTAATAGGTTAGTCCCAAAAATAATATAAACTTGTAGTAAAATGATTGTAAAACATCCAAGAATGATAATATAGCAGCATGGAACAAGCAAAAATTATAGATACGCTGGAGACGTATCAGGAGTCACCATCCTGTTTGGAGCAGCCAAGTCAAACACATGGGATAGACGAGAGGAAAAGCAACAATGGAAAAGTGCACCTAAGGGGGTTGGTCAAGTGTAAGTGTGGTAAAACAAGGGTCAAAAGACCAATACATAATTAAGATAAGATAGATGATGGAGTCGCTTACATGTTGCCTAAGGCAAAGGCGAGACTTGCATCAGAACACAAATACAAACAAACAACAAGCACACGTGGTTTCATATGAACCACTACACGAACTTGACTTTTGCATGAGGGTTACATGACTGATCCTACCCTAGGAGTTCTCGGACTCAGGTGGTGGAGTGCTCGGTCTCGTAGTCATGCTCCTCTAGGTCTTCCTCTTGATCATCCTCCGGACGGGCATCATCTCCGGTCGAGGGGATCAGAGAACGAGGAGGTCCATCCC
This sequence comes from Hordeum marinum, assembly GCA_022496015.1. Lineage (NCBI taxonomy): Eukaryota > Viridiplantae > Streptophyta > Magnoliopsida > Poales > Poaceae > Hordeum > Hordeum marinum. Next base: position 235,982,476 of record CM039673.1, read on the forward strand.
GACAACGCTTCATCGATCGGTTAATGAAGAGCTCATGGTACTCCTTCACACTCATGCGACGTTGACATGGGGGTGCATCTCTAGCTAGGGGTACTCCTCCTCGATAAGTGACAGCTAGTCGTCCCTCAGGGGCTCCATCTGTCTTGATCCCGTCTGGCTTCTTCTTGGCATGACGCAGTAGCTCTCGGGTGTGGTGAAGTTCCTCGCGGAGCTTCACAGACTCCTTACTCAGGTTGCGAGCCAGACTATCAGTGGAGAGGCTGAAGTAGGTGTGGAACCTGAGTGGTGTGCCATCCTCCTTGGATGGAATCAACATCCAACTCTCGCTAAGATATCCTTCCTGAAAGGAAGGTAGCGAGTAGTTGGCTCATCGGCCATATCTAGAATGATGTCTCGAAGGTTTAGAAGTGCCTTGTGTGTAGCTATCTCGACTGCGAGTGCCATGGCCTCCATCCATGGTCCTTCAAAGAACCAGCTAGTTGGGGAATTGTTTGCCTTCACGACCACATCCACATGGTACTCCATGACGGCATCAACCCAGTGCTCATGGTAGAGGTAAATGGGTGGTTGGTGAAATTGGCACTTTTGTAGTCTATCCCGAGGAGTAGGGGAAAGCCGGATGTCAGGAAGGCTTCGGGTACAACGGCCATCTACAAAGGTTTGATGGGAGGAGAGTTAGTAGAGTGCTATTTGAAGAATAGAAGAGGTAATAAGTACAGAAACTTCTAAGTATAGGTGCTAGGTGTTGTTTTGAAATTGATTTCATCCAAACTAACGTCCATGCTAATTAAGGGCTTCCTACAATTAGGATGGCTGTGATACCAGCTCTGTGGGGACCCTCACTCATAAGTCGTGATCACCGAATGCACGTGTACAGTGATCCCAGAGATCAATGCTCACTAAACACACAGAAGCTGAATAACAAGAGTCTTACATCCTTACATACCGTCTTACACAAATAAAGGCCGGCTAGGCCAAGTCTTACATATATAGGGCCACAAGGGCCAAACACTTAAACATAACAAACAACGGAAATCTTGGTGGAAGGCATGAACCCATGCCATCTGCCTTAAACCTGCAGGCATTCTCACTGGGAAGCGTCCTAGTTCACATGTTCGCCACCAACAAACTCTTCACCGTATTCCCGCTCTTCCATGTCTGGCCAATTAAATAATTAGTGGCAAGCCAATTAGTACTTTGAATGTACTCGCAAGCAACCCATGTTGGAACAAGGCAATAATAATGCATGATGTAACACTAAGTCGGTATTTTGCAGAAAGCTAATTTTGAATGCAATGACATGATCAAGTAACTTTGTAAGCATTTACCAACCGTTGGCCAATATCCATTTCAACAAGTTACAGATATCATCATAAACAGCGGGGGTTGAACATCTCAAGTTCAGTCATCACCTCAAGTCATCTGAATTATTTCAAGTATCATCTCTGTATCATCCACACACACACCAAGTTTGCGAAGACATGTGGACGTAGCTTAAGCAGCACCACCCAACTGTCCTTGACTGTGGACATGGCTATTCAAATAGTTTTACAATCTGCAGAGGTTGCATGCTTTACCCACAAGACTAGGGGAACTTTCGTGTCATCCACGACCCGCGGTACATTACATACCCGAGGTAAGCACCCTAAAAATGCCTTTCCCACGGTGATACTAAACAAAGTGTCCACTTGATTGGTGCACAACCCTCATGAAGTACATCCCATGAGCCTCGCTCTAGTTCGTATCATCCATGAAGGGACCAATGGTGTTCCCGGTGCCTCTGAAGACAGCGATGATCGCCCATTCCGATACGACCCTGTCTCGAGAGTGACCACTTCAATCTCGCCACTAGTAATGCGGGCTCCTTGCTAGCGCCAACCATAGTAATCAATAAGGCCCTGTCCCATAAGGGGTATCATGGTCGCACATGTAAGGTTGGGATGGTCGACAAATCTTAAACCCTCCGTTTTCTAAAACACACACACATCCCGCCCTGGCACACCACTTCTTTATCAAGTGGTTACGTAGCACATAATCATGATCACCCTCGGGCATTAGTGGCACCCGGCGGGATTTTCTAAAAATCTTTGAAATCATTTTGTTTCCATCACCATGCATATTCCCGTCCCACTTTGCGTAGCAACTACTTAGCAGCCTAGCTACACCCACCCGCATAACCCTGATAAGGAGGTAGGGTCATGCACGATACAAGTGTGAACGGTAAAGTATTAGAGGTAACCCACCGAAGTGGTCACCACATAAGTGCTATATGCCATGCAAATAAAAGGGTTCGTAGTCATGCTAAAAGGGCTTCTTGCTTGGCTCAACAAATTCTTCGGGGTCTTCAAAGTGTGCGGGTCCAACTCCCTCATCAACGGCGTAATCTATCGTCGCGATAAAATTACGGTAATAATAAGAATCAACACAAAAAACAGAGCACAAACTCTACTTCTAAAATGCTACCCTACTCTGATAAATACTACAAACTATTCTAAGAATATTTGTCTAGGGTTTTGGTAGGAAAAATGTTTTGAAAACTATTTACAACAATGGCTAAAAATATTTAAAACTAGGTTTTAATTGAAATCATTCCATAAAACATTCATACAAAAAGCACAAGTGGATCTGTTAAATTCTATAGAATATCATAAGATTTATGGTGGAAAAATATTGGGAAAATGGTTTTTATTTAATCCTATGCTATTTTTGGAAAATCCCACAAAATAGAAAAAGAAAAGAAAAGGCCTCAACATCGTGGGCCACAAGCGGCCAAGAGCTCGACCGGCTCAGTGGCCAGCCAGGCCAGACGCGTTGGTGCCCCCGCGTGCGTTAGGATTGAAACTTGATGGGTGGGGCCCGATGGCCAGAGAGGGAGAGCGACATGGAAAAGAGATGTGAGAGGCCGACAGGTGGGGGCCACCTGTCAGGTCCTTCTCGCACCTCTGGATTGAGGAGGGGGGAGCTCACCAGCGGCGATGCACGGCACGGCGAGGCGAGGCAGGAGCAGGAATGGGCTCAGGAGGCTGCTGTCGATCTCCTGGAGGTTGAAGGAGCGGCGAGGGTGGCCGGAGTCGCCGGCGATGGCAAGGCTACGGTGGAGGGCTTCGGGAGGTGGTCGCCTAGGTCGTCTCACACTGCAAAACGAACGGGGAAAAAGGGGGAAAAGCATCAGAGGCGCACTGGAGGCTCGATGGAGGTGGAAACGGAGCCGGAGGGGGCCTGTACCCAGAGATCACCGGAGATCCAACACGACAGAGCTCTAGGTCGATCTGCGCACAGGAACCTCAGGGGCTTGCTTGGGAGCTTGGGGTGGTCATTTGGCAATGGGAGAGGACCAGCAGAGGAGAGGGTGGAGCTTGGGGGTGGCTTATATAGCCTGCCCACGGTCCACCGAACGGTGGCACGCCGGCGAGCTTGGAGCGCTCGCTGGAGGGCACAGGGGAGAGAGGGAGAGTGTCTGGGGCGTTGTTGGGGCACGACCATGACCAGGGGATGAAGAGGGAGAGCAGGGGAACGCGCGTGTGCGAGCGCATGCGTTGGCTCGTTCGGGTGGTGCTTGGTACGCGCGAGAGGGCCACCTAGCTACAAGATCTTCGTGATGAACTATACAATGCATGGGATGAACAAGTCAGTCGCAGAGCTGTTTGCGATGCTAAAAATTGCTGACTCTGGAATCTAGAAAGACCATCAAGTGTTGATGGTCAATAAAACCACTAGTTTCAAGAAGAATGGAAAGGGCAAGAAGGGAAAATCCAAGAATAGTGGCAAAGCAATTGCCCATCCCGTGAAGAAACCCAAGACTGGGCCCAAGCCAAGAAACTGCGTGATTTCATTGCAAGGGAACTGGTCACTAGAAGCGGAACTGCCCAAGTATCTGGCCAACAAGAACCAAACAAGGTATATAAGATATACATGTTATTTATGTGTACCTTACCAACTCTCGTTGTAGTGCCTGGGTATTTGATACCAGTACGGTTGCTCACACTTGCAACTCAAAATAGGAGCTACAGAATAGATGAAGGCTGGCTAAGGACGAAGTGACGATGCGCATGAGAAATGGTTCCAAGGTTGATGTGATCACCGTCGACACTCTCACTCTTCGATTACCATCGGGATTAGTGATGAACCAGAATAATTGTTATTTGGTGCTTGCGTTAAGCATGAACATTATATCTGGATCTTGTTTATTGCGAGGCGGTTACTCATTTAAATCAGAGAATAATGGTTGTTCTATTTGTATGAGTAATATCTTTTATGGTCATGCACCCAATGTGAGGGGTTTATTCATATCAAATCTCAATAGTGATGATACACATGTTCATAACATTGATGCCAAAAGATCTAGAGTTGATAATGATAGTACCACTTTCTTGTGGCATTGATGTTTAGCTCATATTGGTGTAAAACGCAAGAAGAAGCTCCATGTTGATGGAATTTTGGAATCACTTGATTTTGAATCACTTGACACATGTGAATAATGCCTTATGGGCAAGATGGAACAATGGAACGGGCAAGTGACTTGTTGGAAACCATACATACTGATGTGTGTGGTCCAATGAGCATTGAGGTGCGCGGTGGATATCATTATTTTCTCACCTTCACTGATGAATTAAGAAGATATGGGTATGTTTACTTAATGAAACACAAGTCTAAAATGTTTGAAAAGTTCAAGCAATTTCATAGTGAAGTTGAGAATCATCGTAACAAGAAGATTAAATTCCTACGATCTGATAGCGGAGGAGAATATCTGAGTTATGAGTTTGGCAGTCACTTAAGACAGTGTGGAATTCTTTCACAATTGACACCACCTGGAACACCACAGCGTAATGGTGTGTCCGAACGTCATAATAGAACCTTATTAGATATGGTGTGTTCTATGACGTCTCTTGCCGATTTGCCACTATTGTTTTGGGGTTATGCATTAGAGACATCTGCATTCACTTTAAATAGGGCACCATCGAAATCCGTTGAGATGATGCCATATGAACTGTGGTTTGGCAATAAGCTAAAGTTGTCGTTTCTTAAAGTTTGGGGATGTGATGCTCATGTCAAAAAGCTTCAGCCTAAAAAGCTGGAACCCAAAGCGGAGAAATGCATCTTCATAAGATACCCAAAAGAGACAGTTGGGTATACCTTATATCTCAGATCTGAAGGCAAAGTGTTTGTCACTAAGAATGAAACATTTCTTTAGGAACATTGCCGCGATAAGCCTCTGGCCCCTCCACGTCCCATTAAACCTTTGTTTGGCTATGTTACCGCTTGCTCAGCCCTTCTTATAGCATTTCTAGCTGCAGGTGCAATTGTTTCCATGTGACAACATGGACATTCGTTTGTTATCACAATATTATTGCTATTTAATTTAGCGCACATATATACTTGGTAAAAGGTGGAAGTCTTGGCCTTTTTGTTGGTGTTTGGTTCCACTTTTCTCGCCCTAGTTACTTGTGAACCGTCGTTATGTTCCATATCGAGTGCTCCTAACACGCTTGGGGTTGTTATGGAGACCCCTTTGATAATTCGTTTTGGGATAAAACTCTTCTGGCAATGCCCAACATTGGTACTACATTTTCCCAACTTAATAATACTGATTATTAATTTGACGCATAGGGACTACCCGAGGTTCGTTATTCTACGTAATACAGAGGGCCAGTGCTGCTGGTGCTGGTCCAAACTAGAGCACCGTGCGGGCTACCTGAGGCAACTCGGGACGTTAGTTACTATACGCTTAGATCATCCGCCTTATCCTGAGAACGAGATACGGGCATCCTATCAGGGTTGTCGACATGTCGGGCAGCCTTGCTGTTTTTTTACCTTTCTCGAATGTCTTGTGTACCGACTCTAAGGATACCTTGGGCTATCTCGAGGTGGAGGTTTTCCGGTGTAGCTTGTGGTAATTTGTGATGGACTAGTTTTAGCACCCCTGCAGGGTTAAATCTTTCGGAAAGCTATGCCCGCGGTTATGTGGCAACTTGGAAACTTTGTTTAACACCCGGTCATAGCATACTTGAAGTTAACTCAAATAAAATACACCAACTGTGTGCATAACCGTGACTGTCTCTTCTCGTGGATCCTTATCCAAGAGAGAACACAACGGGGTTATGTTTGACGTAAGTAGGTGTTCAGGATCACTTAGTGATCATTACTAGTTCACGTCCGTTATGCATAGACCACCATACTTCACTTTCTGTATTCGTAAGTTAGACACTCAAATAAATGCTTAGTTGCTTCCTGCAGCCTCACCACTTAACCATACCTCACGCATTAAGCTTTGCTAGTCTTTGTAACCTTGGAAATGAGATTGTTGAGTCCCTTTGGCTCACAGATTACTACAACAACAATTGCAGGTACAGGTAATGCGATGCTTTTGACATGAGAGCGATGCTTGTTTTGATTTGGAGTTCTTGTTCTTCTTCATCAATCTAGGATGGGTTCCAGGCGGCAGCCTGGGATAGCAAGGATGGATGTCATTTTATCGTTTGTTTTTGTCCGTAGTCATACCCTGCTCTTCTATGTGATGTTTGAATATGATGTTGTTTTGATGTGATCTTGATGTAGCTTGTGGAGAGTATAAGCCAATTCCATATACTCATCTCTTCTGTAAATGTACTTGTGATGATATCCATTCTTGAAACATGGCGAGATGCGCTTCTATCCCCATCGAGGCCCTCGAGATCCAATATAAGGATAGGATCTCACCTTGGGTGTGACAAGCGGCCCGGACCGACTTTACACGTACGCTTAGGTGAGACTGGTTCCACTACCTGACATGCACTTGTTGCATAAGGTGGCTAGCGGGTGTCTGTCTCTCCCAATCTGTCTCTCCCAATTTAGTCGGTTCGGATTCGATTAAGAGAGTCCTTATGAAGGGTAAATAGAAATTGGCATATCACCGTTGTGGCTTTTGCATAGGTAAGAAACGTTCTTTCTAGAAACCCATAGCAGCCACGTAAAACTTGCAACAACAATTAGAGGATGTCTAACTTGTTTTTGTAGGGTATACTATGTGATGTGATATGGACAAAAGGATGTGATGAAATAAATGTGATGTATGAGATTGATCATGTTCTTGTAATAGGAATCATGACTTGCATGTTGATGAGTATGACAACCGGCAGGAGCCATAGGAGTTGTCATAATTTATCGTATGACCTGCGTGTCAATCAAAAACAACATGTAATTACTTTACTTTATTGGTAACCGTTAGCCATAGTAGTAGAAGTAATAGTTGGCGAGACAACTTCATGAAGACATGATGATGGAGATCATGATCATGGAGATCATGGTGTCGCGCCGGTGACGATCGTGGTCATGTCGCGCCCCGAAGATGGAGATCAAAGGCGCAAGATGATATTGGCCATATCATGTCACTTTATGATTTGCATGTGATGTTTATCATGTTCATACATCTTATTTGTTTAGAATGATGGTAGCATAAATAAGATGATTCCTCACTAAAATTTCAAGAAATGTATTCCCCCTAAGGTGTGCACCATTGCGAAGGATCGTTGTTTCGAAGCACCAAGTGATGATCGGGTGTGATAGATTCTAACGTTCGCATACAACGGGTGTACCCCAGATTTACACACGCGAAACACTTAGGTTGACTTGATGAGACTAGCATGTACAGACATGGCCTCGGAACACGAGAGACCGAAAGGTCGAACATGAGTCGTATAGTAGATGCGATCAACATGGAGATGTTCACCACTGATGACTAGTCCGTCTCACATGATGATCAGACACGACCTAGTCGATGTGGATGATGTATCACTTAGATGACTAGAGGGATGTCTATCTGATTGGGAGTTCATTAAATAATTTGATTAGATGAACTTAATTATCATGAACTTAGTCTAAAATTGTCTTTACAATCTATCTTGTAGATCTAATGGCCCACGTTAATGTTGCCCTCAACTTCAATGCGTTCCTAGAGAAAAACCAAGCTGAAAGATGATGGAAGGAACTATACGGACTAGGTCCGCAACTTGAGAATCATCCTCATAGCTTCTAAGAAATTATATGTACTTTATGCACCGCTAGGTGACGCACCCATTTTCCCATCAACTCAAGATGTTATGAACGCCTGGCAGTTGTGTAGTGATGATTACTCCCTGGTTCAGTGCGACATGCCTTATAACATAGAATAGGGGCTCCAAAAGTGTTTTTAGCAACATGGAGCATATGAGATGTTCCAAGAGCTGAGGCTCGTTTTCCAAGCTCATGCCCGGGTTGAGGGATATGAAGTCTCCGACAAGTTCTTCAGTTGTAAGATGGAGGAAAATAGTTCTGTCAGCGAGCACATACTCAAAATTTCTGGGTTGCACAACCGCTTGTCTTAGCTGGGAGTTAATCTTCCGAAAGACTCAGTTATTGACAGAATCCTCCAGTCGCTTCCACGTAGCTACAAGAGCTTTGTGATGAACTACAATATGCAAGGGATGGAGAAGTCCATTCCTGAGTTATACTCGATGCTGAAATCAACGGAGGTGGAGAACAAAAAGGAACATCAAGTGTTGATGGTGAATAAGACCACCAGTTTCAAGAACGGCAAGGGTAAGAAGAACTTCAAGAAGGACGACAAAGCAGTTGCCGCGCCCGGTAAATCAGTTGCCGGGAAGAAGCCTAAGAACGGACCCAAGCCTGAGACTGAGTGCTTTGATTGCAAGGGAACCGGTCATTGGAAGCGGAACTGCCCCAAGTACTTAGCGGATAAGAAGGCTGACAACATCAAAGGTATATATGATATACATGTTATTGATGTGTACCTTTCCAGCGCTCGTAGTAGCTCCTGGCTCTTGATACCGGTGCGGTTGCTCACATTTGTAACTCAAAATTGGAGCTGCGAAATAAGCGGAGACTAGCAAAGGACGAGGTGATGATGCGCGTCCGGACTGGTTCCAAGGTCGATGTGATCGCCGTCGGCATGCTACCTCTACATCTACCTTCGGGATTAGTTTTAAACATCAATAATTGTTATTTAGTACCAGCTTTGAGCATGAACATTGTACTGGATGTAGTTTGATGCGAGATGGCTACTCATTTAAAACCGAGAATAATGGTTGTTCTGTTTATATGAGAGATATGTTTTATGGTCATGCCCAGCTGGTCAATGGTTTATTTTTATTGAGTCTCAAACATGATGTTACACATATTCATAGTGTGAATACCAAACAATGTAAGGTTGATAATGATAGTCCCATATACTTGTGGCACTACCGCCTTGGTCATATTGGTGTCAAATGCATGAAGAAACTCCATGTAGATGGACTTTTGGAGTCTCTTGATTATGAATCATTTGACACGTGCGAACCATGCCTCATGGGCAAGATGACTAAGACTACGTTCTCCGGAAAAATGGAGCGAGCAACCAACTTGTTGGAAATAATATATACCGATGTATGTGGACCGATGAGCATTGAGGCTCGCGGTGGCTATTGTTATGTTCTCACCCTCATTGATGACTTACGCAGATATGCGTATGTCTACTTAATGAAACACAAGTCTGAGACATTTGAAATGTTAAAGCAATTTTAGAGTGAGGTAGAGAATCAACGTGACAAGAAAATAAAGTTCTTACGATTTGATCATGGAGGAGAATATTTGAGTCACGAGTTTGGCACACACTTAAGGAAATGTGGAATTGTTTCACAACTCACGCCGCCTGGCACACCTCAGTGTGATGGTGTGCGCGGACATCATAATCACATTCTATTGGATATGGTGTGATCTTTGATGTCTCTTACTGATTTACCGCTATCATTTTGGGGGTATGCATTAGAGACTACCGCATTCACTTTAAATAGGGCACCGTCTAAATCCGTTGAGACGACACCATATGAATTATGGTTTGGGAAGAAACCTAAGTTGTCGTTTCTGAAAGTTTGGTGATGCGATGCTTATGTCAAGAAACTTCAACCTGAAAAGCTCGAACCCAAATTAGAAAAGTGTGTCTTCATAGGATATCCTAAGGAAACTATTGGGTATACCTTCTACGTCAGATCTGAAGGCAAGATCTTTGTCGCCAAGAATTGATCCTTTCTAGAGAAAGAGTTCCTACCGAAAGAAGTAAGTGTGAGGAAAGTATAACTTGATGATGTAATTGTATCTCCTCTCGAACTTGAAAGTAGCACAACAAAGGAGAATGTTTCTATGGTGCCTGCACCGACTAGAGAGAAAGTTAATGATGATGGTCATGAAACTTCTAATCAAGTTACTACTAAACTTCATAGGTCCACGAGGACATGTTCCGCACTAGAGTGGCACGTCAACCCTGTCCTGCAAATCATGTTGTTAGACAACGGTGAACCCTCGAACTATGAAGAAGCCATGGCAGGCCCAGATTCCAACAAATGGCTTGAAGCCATGAAATCCGAGATAGGATCCATGTATGAGAACAAAGTATGGACTTTGGTGGACTTGCCCGATGATCGGCAAGCCATAGAAAATAAATGGATCTTTAAGAAGAAGACTGACACAGATGGTAATGTGACCGTCTATATGGCTCGGCTTGTCGCTAAGGCTTATCGACAAGTTCAAGGAGTTGACTACGATGACACCTTCTCACCCATAGCAATGTCGAAGTCCGTCCGAATCATGTTAGCAGTTTCCGCATTTTATGACTATGAGATCTGGCAAATAGACGTCAAAACGACATTCCTTAACAGTTTCCTTCAGGAAGAATTGTATATGATGCAGTCGGAAGGTTTTGTCAATCCTAAGAATGCTAACAAGGTATGCAAGCTCCAGCGCTCCATCTATGGGCTGGTGCAAGCATCCTGGAGTTATAATATTCGCTTTGATGAGGTGATCAAAGCATTTGGGTTTATACAGACTTATGGAGAAGCTTGTATTTACAAGAAAGTGAGTGGGAGCTATGTAGCATTTCTCATTTTATATGTGGATGACATATTGTTGATGGGAAATAATATAGAAATTTTGGAAAGCATAAAGGCCTACTTGAATAAGTGTTTTGCAATGAAGGACCTTGGAGAAGCTTCTTACATATTAGGCATCAAGATCTATAGAGATAGATCGAGACGCCTCATTGGTCTTTCACAAAGCACATACCTTGACAAGATATTGAAGAAGTTCAATATGGAACAGTCCAAGAAGGGGTTCTTGCCTGTATTGCAAGGTGTGAGATTGAGCACAACTCAATGCCCGACCTCGGCAGAAGATAGAGAAAAGATGAGTGCCATCCCCTATGCCTCAGCCATAGGCTCTATTATGTATGCCATGCTGTGTACCAGACTATGACAGCCCAAGTGTTGTCCCTACCTTTTATGGCATGTAATCTATTGTATGAACCTTGTGTCATGAGCTTTATGAATGAGTTTGCAACTTGTCATCCATGTGTTGTCTTGCATTCATGCATCATGCATCATAGCATTCATCATGACATGCTTGTTTTTCTTGTGACCTTGTATGGTATGGTTGGTTGTGAGTGTGGCTTGTGTTGTGATCTGGTTGGATCATGGGTGCTAACCTCCTTCTCTTCCCCTCTCCTTTTCTTTTCAACGAAAACCCCAACCTAATGCCTTTATTGCCATGTTATTTTACAAACAGAATTAATTTGCCTTTTAAATTGTTTTTAAAAAATGTTCAAGTGCTAACCTATATTTTTTTGAGCATATGAGTGTTGGCCTTTATTGCTTTGGGCTTTTATGTAATTGGGTTGTTTAAATAACAGGAGCTGTTATTTTAAAAGCAATTAAAATTACTTGGCCTAAAAATCATTTTAACATTTTAATTAAATAGTGCATTTTATTTCCTTTACCAGAGTAATTTTGTTCTGAACATTAACCTTTTATTTTACCCTAGAGATTTTCTCTTGTGTGTTGGTTTTGAAAAAGTTTAAAAAAACCTTCTCTGTTTTTGTTTGGAGAGAGAGAGCCAGGTGCGCTTTGCCTCTCCCGCGGCCCAGCCCGCTCGAGTAGACGGTCACCTGCTCTCGTTCCCCTGCCGCCAGGTTCAGAGAGAGCGAGAGAGCTCCGCCGTGAGCTTCAGACGTCGAGGCACCGTCTGTCCCCTCCAATTTTATCCCCTAGGCGTCCGTGCCGCCCCCCTAGGGTTCCATCTTCCCCCTCGCGCCGCCGCCCTCCACCTCCCCTCTCTTTCGTCTCAGGTAAGGATGGGTTCAGAGTGTTTAGAGAGTGTGCGGTGAGGTTCAGAGGGAGCTCGTCGCCGCGGAAGCTTCTCCGGTGAGACCCTCGAGCAGGCAATCGTCGGGATCGCTTCGCCAGCGCGTCAGCTTCCCCGACGTCCTCTGCATCCGTGTTTGCTTGCTTTGGGGCATGTGCCAACTAGGAAGTGCTAGTGTTTTATATCTATTATACCATGGTATTTTTGTTTAACATGAGAATCACCCATATAAGTGGGAAACATGCTACAAAGTAGCTAACTTGATGTTTCTGTTTTCAACGTGCTAAATATTTCTAAGTGTGAGAATCTGTTGTTATTTTTATGCCATGCAGAGTGGTTGACAACTTGTAATCTGTTCAGTATTTGCTCATGCTCAGTGCTAGTATTTTGGAGTAGATGTTGTATACTTCCATACTGTTAATTTTCATGCCAAGAGGTGCTCTGTAACATATTTAACTTCTGCAGTCAACTTGCTACTTTATTAACTCAGATTCCAGAAAACTGGAATTTTCACAGTCCCAGAAAACTGTTTCATCATGTGAACTTGGTAGCTTCATGCTTATTTATGTGTGCCTCCATTGCAGATTGTGTAGTTGGATAATTTGATAAGAATATTATGTAGGTTCTGTCAATACCTTGTTTGTGGCTGTAGGATTCCTGTAGCTCATGTTGTGGGCTGTGTAAGTTACTATGCTGCTGTTTTGTGGCAGATTGGTTGTTTTATTGTTTTGTGACTTGTGGGAGCTATACTCCATGGAACTGATTGATATTTGAGTCTATTGTGGTTGGTTTTTCTTTGCCTAACCAGTGGCTGCCTTGGAATGCCAAGAATTAGCCCATGGCTTTGTTCTCTAGTGTTTTAGCCTTCGTACCTTGTCTTTAGCATATCGTGAGAATAGTAACTCCGTTTCTTGCGTTATTTATATGCATTTCTATCGATTTTGCATGATGCATACATATTTGCCATGTTCATGAATGTCTAAATAACTAAGCATGAGGTTATGTCCAGATTCATTAATAACCAATCCTTGCATTGTGAAACATGAATAGTTTTGGATTGCCATGTTAAATTCTTATAAATGAATCATGCATCATCTTGGTTGTGCATTGAACCTTGGTTGGATGTTCATTGTTGTTGTTTCTCTTGGGTAGACGCGAGTGTTGATACTGAGTACGAGGACCCAGGAGAGTACCACTACGAGGATCCCGCTACTTGTTTCGCTGAAGAACCAACGGGCAAGATGATCATACCCGGATCCCGACACTATTTCTGCTTGCTAGTATCTCCCTCTTATCGCTACAATTGCGCTACCTACCACTTGATATCAGCCTCCTAATTGCCATGATAACCTCTAACCTCCACATCCTAGCAAACCTTTGATTGGCTAAGTTACCACTGCTCAGCCCCTCTTATAGCGTTCTTAGTTCCAGGTGCAGGTTGTTCCATGTGATAACATGGATTTGGCATATCACAATATTATCTATTATTTAATTTAATGCACACATATATCATGGTATTGGTGGAAGGCTTGGCCTTTTACTAGGTCTTTTGTTCCGCTGTTACCGCCATAGTTTCTTGTTACCGGTGTTATGCTTTCCATATTTTGCACTCCTAACATGCTCGGGGTTGTTATGGGGACCCCCTTGTTTATTCGGTTGAGATTAAAACTTGTCTGGCAAGACCCAACATTGGTACTGCATTTGCTTAATAACTTAATAAAATTTTCATAGGGCTTTGCAACCCCGTGGATAATTAATCAACTCCCAGGCTAGTGCTCCTCATGAGTGTTGGTCCAAACTAGAGCACTGTGCGGAGCCGACCCAGGGCAACTTGGGAGATTTCTATCAGGCCACCATACACTAGCTTATCCTTCGTGTCCTGAGAACAAGATATGCGGCTCTTATCGGGTTCGCTGACACGTTGGGTGGTCTTGCTGGATTTGTTTTTACCTTATTCGTGTGTCTTGCATGTGGACCCTGACTTTCTTCAAGTTTTCTCGAGGTGTTGGAATTCCTTTGGAATTACCTATGATGACCACGAGTTCCGTGGTCGAGGATATTCCCACGGAGTGTGGTTAATTAGTGATGGATTAGTTGGAGCACCCCTACAGGGTTAAATCTTTTCAAGAAGTCGTGCCCGCGATTATGTGGCACCTTGGATATTTGTTTAACACCCGGTTATAGTAAACTTGAAGTTAACTCTAATTAAAATACACCAACTGTGTGAGTAACCGTGATCGTCTCTGCTCGTGAACATGATCCGAGAGAGAACACGGTGGGGTTATGATTGACGTAGGTAAGTGTTCAGGATCTCATAGAGGTCATAATAGATTCGATCGATCATCGTAGGCCACTCAAAATTATTTTCATGTTACGTAAGTTTAGCCACCATATATGCTTAGTGTTGCTACAAACTAAACACATACCCCATGCCAACCTTTAAGCTTGAATAGTCTCGGTACCCGGGCGCTTGATTGCTGAGTCCTTGTGGCTCACAGATTACTACAACCCTCCAGGTACAGGTACAGATGAGTACGTGCTGGATGATCTTACCCAGCTCTAGTGGGAATATGATGAGGAACGAGGCATGATGTACGTGACTTACCCGGATGAGTAGAGGACCATGGTCATGATCTTTGGGATAGCGAGATAGTATCATTTGCATCTGTTTTTATTGTTTGATTTTGTCCGTAGACGGACCCTGTCTTCATCTTGATGACTTGAACTCTGTGTGGAATTGTAATTTAGTATGTGGCGATTGTAAGCCAACTTGTATACTCATCTCATCTGTAATGTATGATGCAATGGTTCTATACTTGCGAATGGCAATATGCGCCTCTATACCTTGCGAGGCCCTCGTGTCTTGAAATGGATAGGCGTGCATCTTGGGCGTGACAGAGACCTAATGTGAACCTTGCCATAAGTTTGGTAGGGAGGTACCAAAGTGATCCCAGAATGGAACATTGGACAACGGTCAAGAATATCCTTAAGTACCTAAAAAGGACTAAGGATATGGTTCTTGTTTATGAGGTGCCGAAGAGCTCGTTGTAAAGGGTTACATCGATGCTAGCTTCAACACAGATCCGGATGACTCCAAGTCAGAAACTAGATACGTGTATATTTTGAATGGTGGGGCAGTCAGCTGGTGGAGTTGCAAGAAAAGTGTCATGGTGGCATCTACATGTGAAGCAGAGTACATAGCTACTTTGGAAGTAGCACAAGAACGAGTCTGGATGAAGGAGTTCATCACCGACCTAGGAGTGATTCCCAATGCGTCGGGCCCGATGACTCACTTTTGTGACAACACTGGAGCTATCGCCATTGCCAAGGAGCCCAAGTTTCACAAGAAGACCAAGCACATCAAGCGCCGCTTCAACTCCATTCGTCGTTACATTCAGGATGGAGATATAGATATTTGTCAAGTACATACGGATCTGAATGTTGCAGATCCATTGACTAAACCTCTTTCCCGAGAGAAACATGATCAGCACCAGAACTCTATGGGTGTTCGATTCATCACAATGTAACTAGATTATTGACTCTAGTGCAAGTGGGAGACTGTTGGAATATGCCCTAGAGGCAATAATAAAATGTTTATTATTATATTTCCTTGTTCATGATAATTGTCTATTGTTCAAGCTATAATTGTATTAACAGGAAACCGTAATACATGTGTGAATACATAGACCACACCATGCCCCTAGTGAGCCTCTAGTTGACTAGATCATTGATCAATAGTTGTTCATGTTTTCCTGGCCATGGACATTGGATGTTGTTGATAATGGGATCACATCATTAGGAGAATGATGTGATGGACAAGACCCAATCCTAAGCATAGCACAAGATCGTGTAGTTTGTCTGCTAGAGCTTTTCTAATGTCAAGTATCATTTCCTTAGACCATGAGATTGTGCAACTCCCGGATCATGTAGGAATGGTTTGCATGTACCAAACGTCACAACGTAACTAGGTGACTATAAAGGTGCACTACAGGTGTCTTTGAAAGTATCTGTTGGGTTGGCACGAATCGAGACTGGGATTTGTCACTCCGTGTGACGGAGAGGTATCTCTAGGCCCACTTAGTAATATATACATCATCGTAATGAGCTCAATGTGACTAAGGAGTTAGTCACGGGATCATGTGTTACAGAACAAGTAAAAAGAGTTGTCGGTAATGAGATTGAACAAGGTATAGGGATACCGACGATCGAATCTCGGGCAAGTAACATACCGATGGACAAAGGGAATTGTATACGGGATTAACTGAATCCCCGACATCATGGTTCATCCAATGAGATCATCATGGAACATGTGGGAGCCAATATGGGTATCCAGATCCCACTATTGGTTATTGGCCAGAGAGGTGTCTCGGTCATGACTGCATGGTTCCCGAACCCGTACGGTCTACACACTTAAGGTTCGGTGAAGCTAGAGCTGTCATGGGAATTGTATGTGGTTACCGAAAGTTGTTCGGAGTCCCAGATGAGATCCCGGACGTCATGAGGAGTTCCGGAATGGTCCATAGGTGAAGATTTGTATATGGGAAGCCTAGTTTCAGTCACCGGAAAGGTTTCGTCGTTTATCAGTATTGTACCGGGACCACCGAAAGGGTTCCGGGGTCCACCGGGAGGGTCCACCTACCCCGGAGGACCTAATGGGCTGTAATTGGGTGGGAACCAGCCCCTTAGTGGTCTGGTGCGCCCCCCAAGGGCCCAAGGCGCCTAGGGTTGGAAACCCTAGGGGGTGGGGGCGCCTCCCATCTAACTTGGGGGACAAGTCCCCCCCCCCCCCGGGGGGGCGCCGCCCCCTCTAGATGGATCTAGGGGGGCTGGCCCCCTCTCCCCTTCCCCCTATAAATAGTGGGGGGAGGGCAGCCGCACCCTTCTGCTGGTGCAGCCCTCCCCCCTTCCTACACCTCCTCCTCCTCCTCTGTAGCGTTTAGCGAAGCTTTGGCGGAGAACCACGCGCTGCACCGCCACCACGCCGTCATGCTGCCGGAGCTCTCCCAAAACTTCTCCTCCCCCTTGCTGGATCAAGAAGGAGGAGACGTCCCCGGGCTGTAACTGTGTTGAATGCGGAGGCGCTGTCCACTCGGTGCTTGGATCAGATCTTCCATGATTTGAATCCCGCGAGTACGACTCCATCAACCGCATTCTTTGTAACGCTTCCGCTTTGTGATCTTCAAGGGTATGAAGATGCACTCCCTCTCTCTCGTTGCTAGCATCTCCTAGATTGATCTTGGTGACACGTAGGATTTTTTTGGAATTATTACTATGTCCCCAACAATACAGACACCGGTGTTGAGCTTCAGAAGAAAACAACAGGAAGATGTCCGTAGTGAGCACAGGGCGAGGTGGTGAACACTGTCATGGTCTCTCGGCCATCTCTACGGAAGAGCAAAACCACGCCCACTACGGTCGTTGTCATGCACGTGCAGGTCCCGCCGCAGATGATCCCCGTAGACGGTCATCGTCACACACGTGCGGGGTCATGATTTTTTTTCAACCTATTATCCCCACTTACTTCTTATCCAAAGTCCTCTCACTTCTCCTCCTTCCCTGTGCGAGGGGAGTGGCCGGTGCGGGGGGTGCGAGGCGGAGGGTCGTGGCTGAGGCGAAGGGGAGGCCACAGTGCAATAGCAGGGCGAGGCGAGCCCAGGCAGCAGCAGTAGCGAGGAGAGCCCAAGAGGTGGCCGTGGTGGATGTGGCAGAAGCACAGCCGACGCAGGTGCAGGACCACGCGGTGATTGCTCGAGCGGCGCGGGCACTGCATGACGAAGGCAGGCAAGGAGGCACATCATTACGTCTTGGAGGCGCAGAGGCCCAACAAGGCATGGCAGAGCGATGCAGCACAGCGCCCAGATGCGGCGATCAGCGATGCGGAGGCGCGGCAGCGGCAGGCAGACCCAATCTGGAATGAGCGGAGCTGGCCATGCGAGAGCCGGCAGGTGAGGCGCGGCAGCGACGGGCAGACTCGGCCCAGAACAAGTGGAGCCGGCTGCTAGAGAGCCGATTGGTGAGGACAGTCTGGCTCGAAGCGGCGGCGGTAGACGCGAGGCAGGACGAATCCACGACAGCTTCGGCGTGAGGCGTCCAAGGCTGGCTCGCACGTGGCGGGGCGAGGACGCGGTGGCGGACGACAAGCTGGCGCTATGGGTGATCGATTCCGCCTCCGTTACTATCTCCGGGTCACAGTTATTTTTGTAAAAACCCACATTTGCTTCTGTCTCTAGGATTTTGTGGACTTCTCCTTTCTTCTTTCTTATTTTTTCCATCTGGATCTCCCAAATAGACGAACATGGTTCTGTTGGCGTGTAGCTGTAGGATCGAAAGTAGTGCTAGAAGGGGGGATGATTAGACTACTTGACCAAATAAAATTCTAACTTTTTCACAATTTTAATTCTTGGCATATTTTAGCATTCATAGTATGTCAAGTACACCCTACACATGCATGTCTAAGAGTATATCAGCGGAAAGTAAAGACAAGCATGTAAGTAAAGAGAGGGTAGGAAGTTCAAACGCAATTGGTGACACGATGATTTTTCCCGTCGTTCCGGTAGATGGTGCTATCGTACATCCACATTCATGGAGTCTTCAACCCACGGAGGGTACCGGTCGTGAGAGTCCATGGAGGGCTCTATCCATGGAGGGTTCCACGAAGAAGCAACCTTGACTATACCATGACGGCCTAAGTACATGGAGGACTAGCCATACTCGGGATATATCTTCACAAAGTAGGCGATAGCCTTGCCCTTACAAACTTCTTGGTTGACTCCACAACACTAAGTAGGAGGTTCCCAAGTGACACCTAACCAATCTAGGAGGCACCACCCTCCAAAAGGTAATAGGCTCGGTAATGCGAAGAACTCCTTGCTCTTGTGCTTCAAGATGATAGACTCCTCAACACACAATGACCCTGTCACATATATGGCTTGGTAGAAGAGATGGGATTGGTGGAAAGCAACTTGGGGAGGCTAGAAATCAAGATCCATATGGTTGGAGTGGAAGATCTTGACCTCAACACAAGGATAGGTGGTTCTCTCTCAGAAAACTGATAGATATGAGTGGAGAATAGTTCTGAGTGCTTATCTCTCGAGTCGGTGGTGGTGGAGGAGTATGTACAGGCATCTCCAAAAATCCAACCTTTACACACAATAAGTCAGACTTGGTGGAATCGATGTGTGAATCTCGATTGTACGGAAGTGACTTAAAGTTAGCAACTTTTGAATCTCGGTGAGACCGATATAGGAATCTCGGTTGCACCGATAAGGTGACCAATGGTCAGAATGTCCAATCTCGGTGACGCTGATTCAACAATCTCGGAGGGACCAAAACTGTCAACTTGCGTAACAGAAAGTTGGCAGCCCAACTCGGTGGCACCAAATGCAGTATCTGCTGCACCGAAAAGTTAGGGTTTGGTCAAGTATGTCTAGGGTTTGGAATTGGTGACACCGGGATGGAAATGTTGGTTGCACCGATTTTGAGTATTTAGCTTTGAGCAGACTTTGGTGGGAAAGTTTGTGGGTGTCTTTGGTGACTATCACTTGTGCACATATGAGAATTTTGTTCACCAACAAAACCTTACCCCCTTTTAATAGTATTGGCTTTCCTATGGACTCAAAGTGATTTCTCACAAATATTAAATGTAGAGTCCTCTTGCTTGAAGCTTTGCCAACCTATTCCCTTGCAACTTGGGGTATTCCACAATCTCCACAATCCTTTTGCCAATCCTATCATTGAACATTTCCTGAAATATACTTGGTGGAAACATTAGTTCAATGACTTATATGTTGTTATTAACAACCAAAACCACCAAGGGAGCAAATGTGCTTTCAATCTCCCCCTTTTTGGTAATTGATGACCACATATAGATCAAAGCATTGACATATGATATAATCAATGAATATAATCGTCGCTTTGAGAAGCATGTGATAAGCAAGAGCTCCCCATAAATTTGTGCATTATTTTAAATTTGCGTTTGAATGCAAATGCACAATCGATTAGGTACATGGGGCAATTCTTCCATGTCACATACAACTTGGTGGCATGCGAGAGTAATAAGAGTTAATCAACATAGCACAATACAACAAGCAAAGTGAGTGATCATCACATAATAATCAAATGATAGTAAATAGTAGCAACACACATAACAGCGTATGATCACACACAAACACACGTCAAACCAAAAAAGCCAAATGTTTTGTAAAACCATAAAATAAAAACAAACCCTCTCTCACTCGAAGCCTAAGATCTATATACAACTTCTCCCCCTGTGGAAACAAGTTACCAAAAAAGTTCAAAGAGATATAGCTAGTCGTTCTGCGGCTGATCTCCTCCGGTCGACAATGTCGGAGTCGAGAGAACTACGTCGGCGAAGACTTCTACTGAAGTCCTGGAAGGAGCTGGAGTAGATACTGGAGGCACTTGAGCTGATGGAGCTGAAGATACTATGGCTGGAGCAGAAAATGAAGGCCTCGTCTCTAGAGTTGGTACTGTAGGAGTCCTGACCTTAGTCGTGAACTGGGCAGTTGTCCTGACAGGTGCACTATCCTCCTCATCATCAGAAGACTCAGACTCTGAAGAGGTGCGGTGGATTGGGGCTTCATCGACCTCCTTCTTGAGCTCATTGACTGCCTTAGTCAGCCTATCATTTTTTCATTTAGAGTCTTCACTCTATCACCAATGATGTTTGCAAGGCTCTCTTGAGTATCCAGGATGGTCTTGATGTCCTTCTTCATATCCATGAGAGTGGTGATCAAAAGATCCATCTGCTCATTCCTGGACCTGGGAACCTGAGCACTAATGGCTCGAGCTGCCTCTGCTTGTGCCTCTGCATGTGACCTGAGCTACAACTGATGTGGGATGGTCTGGGTCCATCACCACAACATTGTCCTTCAAGTCCGTCTGAAGTGGCAAATGGGGACTGTCCTGTAACAGCTGGGACCGACACTCCAGAAGATTCCCCTTTTATTTGCATTCTCGTCTTGTGTTTCGTTTGGTTGTTGCATTCATCACCGCATCATTCGCATCATCTGCATGGCATAGTCACTTGTTTTCGAAAACTTACATCCGCTCTTAGTTGCCGGTTCTCTCCGTTCATGACGTCGACCGTTTCGAGACCAAGCACACACGCACACGCTCGAGGCATCGATAAAATATTGTTTTTAAAGTGTGTATTAAATATCCTCGGATTGGGTCGAGAGTTGGCATGCGATCTTGTTAAATTATAGGTAGACCGCCTACCAAATTTTGCCGCAATCGGAGGTCGTTTGATACCCGAACGGTCAACTGTAGTAGTGCGGTCTTCGGTTATTCGTCGGACATTTTCGGTTTATAAAACTCGTGTCACGGGCCCAAACCTCCCTCTCATATCCACCTATCCCCCTCTACACGGCCCACTACCACCTAGCTAGCCCCCCTCCGCTTCTAGGCCGTCCGATCGAGATCGAACGGTCCGAAAACGGATGAAAACCCCCTAACCTAGCCCTCCTTTCCTATTTAAGCACCCCTACCCTGCCCCTAATGGAAACCCTAACCTTCCTTGAAATCCGTGCTGCCGCCAGCCTCCCACCACCTAGTCATCGTCTATCTCCCTCCTCCAGCGTGCAGGCCCGTTGAAGCCCATCTGGAGGCCCGCCCAGGCCTGAACCCCGCCGCTGCCTGTCTCGGAGGCCCGACCTCCGCCGGGAGCCGAACTCCCTTGTGCTCCTCCCATGGCCCCCGAGAGACCGCAAGCCCCTGCCTTGGCCCCGCCACAAGTGCCTCGCCGCCCTGCCGCCAGAGGTCGCCGTTGTAGGCCCTCGCTGGTCGCCGGAGTGCTCGTGCTGCCCCGCCGCCGTCTCATGTGCCGCCTCGCCGCCTTGCCGTGCTGCCCTGCCGCCCATGAAGCTTCGGTCGCCGTCATTGGTGCGCCACCGCCTGGATTCGGTAGATCCTGGCTAGATCCGGCCATCTCCGGCCTCCCCGCTTCCCCCTTTGCCGAAGCCCCGATGCTCGTCGTTGACTGCGTCGCGTCCACTGCCTCTAGATCGAGCGGGACGAGGAGTCGACGCGCCAGCGCCCGTGCGTTGGCTGCGTCAGCATCGGGCCCAGCTCCACATCACCTTGCCCCCGCGCTTGGGCCAAGGCCCAGCCAGCCGCATCCGTTGGGCCCTCTGGTGAGCCACCCCACTAATCCCCGCTTTGTGCGTTGTTTTGTTATCATGCGCGCCCTACTCTGCTGGGCCCTCTGTTGTTCTTGCCATGCCATGCCATGTGTTGTATATTAAACCGGACATGCATCTTATTTGGTTGCGCATCACGTCATTCATATGTTGTGGTGTTTCTCGTGTGTTTATTGCTGTTTTGGATTGTTCCTTCTCGATAGAGTTCGGAAAGCGTTCGGAGTGTGAGGATTCTTTCCACTATGTTGGCTCAACTTCTTCATGGATTCGTTCTTCTTCCGAGCGGGATCTCAGGCAAGATGACACATTTCCCTGGATACCACTACTATCATTGCTGTGCTAGTTGTCCCGCTTTTATCGTTTTGTCACGCTACCTACGACTTGTTTCACAAGCCTCCCAACATTACCATGAAAAGCCTCTAACCCTCCACCTTCCCAGCAAACCTTTGTTTGGCTATGTTACCGCTTGCTCAGCCCTTCTTATAGCGTTTCTAGCTGCAGGTGTAATTGCTTCCATGTGTCAACATGGACATTCTTTTGTTATCGCAATATTATTGCTATTTAAGTTAATGCACATATATACTTGGTAAAGGGTGGAAGGCTTCTCCTTTTGCTTAGTGTTTTTTCCATTTTTGCAGCCCTAGTTACTTGTGAACCGGTGTTATGTTCCATAATTGAGCGCTCCTAACATGCTCGGGGTTGTTATGGGGAGCCCCTTGATTTTTGTTTTGGGATAAAACTTGTATGGCAAGGCCCAACATTGGTTTTACCATTTGCCTAATAACTAAAATTGCACAGGGACCTGCCGGCACTCGCGGATCTTTAATCAACAACCCGGGTCAATGCTCCTAATGAGTGTTGGTCCACCTACCTAGCAGTCTATGGTGCCACCTCGGGGCAACTCGAGGCATTTTCAGGCTACCGTCCACTTTTCATAGACGGATGATGCTCGTGGATAGAGAGCGCACGGCTCTAGATGCGGATCTGGCTAACTAGGAGGCCTTGCTGGATTTGTTTTACCTATCTCGAATGTCTTGAGTGAGGAATTCCGATTTTTCTTTGGGCTATCTCTAGGTGAAGAATTTCCTGTGGAATCGCCTAGGAAGATCACGAGATCCGTGGTCGAGGTTATTCCCGTGGCATGTGGTTAATTTGTGATGGACGAGTTGGAGCACCCCTGCAGGGTTAAATCTTTCGAAAAGCCTTTCCCACGGTTTTGTGGCAAACTTGGATACTCTACTTAACATCCGGTCGTAGTAAAATTGAAGTAAAGTCAAATAAAATACACCAACTATGTGCGTAACCGTGGGTGTCTCTTCTCGTGAGTCCCTATCCGAGAGAGAACATGATGGAGTTATGTTTGACTTAAGTAGGTGTTCAGGATTATTTAGTGATCATTTCTAGTTCATGTCCATTATGCGTAGTCCACCCACTTTACTTTATGTATTCGTAAGTTAGCCCCTCAATAAATGCTTAGTTGCTTACTGCAGCCTCACCAATTAACCATACCTCACCCATTAATCTTTGCTAGTCTTGATACCCTTGGAAATGAGATTTCTGTGTCCCCATGGCTCACAGATTACTACAACAACAGTTGTAGGTATAGGTAATGCAATGCTTTGATGTGAGCATGTTGCTTGTTTGAATTGGAGTTCTTCTTCTTCAATATCAATCTAGGATGGGTTCCAGGAGGCAGCCTGGGATAGCAAGGATGGATGTCATTTTATCATTTGATTTCGTCTATAGTCGGACCCTGCTCTTTAGTGCGATGTTTAAGTATGTTGTTATATTGATGTGATCTTGATGTAGCTTGTGGCGAGTGTAAACCAATTCCATATACTCATATCTTCTATACATGTACTTGTAATGATATCCATTCTTGCAATACGACGAGATGTGCTTCTATCCCTGTCGAGGCCCTCGTGCCAAAATAAGGATAGGATCGCATCTTGGGCATGGCAAGTTGGCATCAGAGCCTGTACCGACCTAGGAGCCCCCTTGATTGATCGAAGTTGGGCGAGTCGAGTCTAGAGAAAAACTATTTTGAGTCTAGTTATATCGCAGAGTAGGATTCTTTTTACTCCTCTTCTATGGTCTGGTGAGGAGTTATGACTTAGGAATTTTTTTACTACTCCTCTTCTCGCTCAAAGTTTTTTCAGGATCACACAGGTATTTTGGAAACTATATGATGCTGATGTGACGGAGTTCTGTCTTGGTGCCTCCCGTCTGACTTGATTTCTTCCAGGGAGTTGAGCTCTAGGAGATTCTTGACACATCGTTATTGTTCAGTTTCCTTAGTATCTCGGGACGGAGGATGTTCGAAATTACTTCAATACTTTTCATGGCGAGATAACGTCGGAGTCACCCAGTACTGGGGAGGCGTCCGGGGTACTGCCATGTTTGGTATCATTGTGTTTTCAAGGGTCCGAGATAGATGGAGTTCCGAAGCCTCTGGTTATGTGGTGACAGATGGATACAGTTGGAGTGTAGGGCTTGTTAGTTGTGTGAGATATTTTGCCTCCCTGTATCCCCAACACCCGATTGCATAACCAAGAAAGTTTCGGGAGTTCTTAGGTGGGAATTCAAGTAGTTACCTAGGCTATCTTCTAACAGATCATGACGTGAGGTTGGGGTTCAACATGTAGTGGATTCGTTTGTTCACGGTCTTTCTTAGAGAGGGCAGTATCGATATATGTCATCAGATATGCTTCGTCAAGCCTTGTAGTTCGCTACGCCTAGGGAGCATATTCGAGCGTCATTTCAATATGACAATCCAATGTACGATCGAGCCCGTGTGAACCTTACCACAAAAATATCGAGCAAAATCTCTATCATGTATTTGTTATGGCTTGTTTCGTAAGCCTCGTCATTTGTATATTTTTGAATATGGTAATTTGAGTTGCTTCGATGTCAAGTGGAGATTTCATATTTCCTAAGCGGTGTTCTCATATTTCTGTGGGAATGCTAATTCTTTTGCTCAATCAAGTTTTCATATGAATTCTTTCCATCCAGTGTGCTCTCTTCAAGTAATTTTGTCCTCTTCAATATGTGCAAGATCAAACCTCATATTCCTTTCCGGAGTTCATTTCATCCATCCCAAGTTTTCTTTGTTTTCCCCACCCTCCCACCCTTTTTGTTCAATGATTATATTCTTATCCAAGTGCCTTTCTATTCATGCGATGCTTCTGCTATCTTTCTTCTATTTTGTTTTCGGTGACTCATTGTGAAGATCCTCTAGCGATTCGAATTCATCATTTCGTTATTCTTGTTTTACTTCCCGGTGCATTCAATTCAAGATCTCGGTGTTCTTCATATCCTTTTCAATCACTAAATGCTTCTCCATGATGGAAATTATGACCATGTAGATCTTGTTTTTCGTCTCTCTCTATTCTATCTGGAGTGTTGAAGACATCTCAGAAGACTTTCATTTCCATTCATATCTTATTAAATTATTTCGAGGTTCTCACCTCATCAAGTTCTTAATTTTTCTGGTGAAATATCTCTTTCTTGGCAATTGTCTCAATGGTGGCTTCTTTTGAGTGGGCCCATAACCCATAGGTTTTCCCCGGGATCTTACCTGGCTCTTCTAATCTTTCCGGAGATGTTCTCAAGTTCTCTTCTAATATGACGTAAGAATGTAATTCATTAGTCATATGCCTTCATGAAGATTGCTTCGAATCATTTTCATCGTTGGCTCAACCTTTCCTTATTCATTATTCTAGAGTGTCTCAATAATTCATAATGTTGCTTCTCGTCATTATTCTCAGTATTGAAGACCGAAGGAGAGTTTCTCTTAATCTTAGTCCATTCTCTTGAAGATTTGTCATCTCATCTTGATGCTTTCCACTAAAATTGTTTCCATTCATGAGTAATTCTGCCCATATCTATCTGGCGCATCACATCATTCATATGTTGTGGTGTTTCTCATGTGTTGATTGCTGTTTCAGATTGTTCCTTCTCGATAGAGTTCCGAAAGCGTTCGTAGTGTGAGGATTCGTTCGACTACGTTGGCTCAACTTCTTCATGGAGTCATTCTTCTTCCAAGCGGGATCTCAGGCAAGATGACACATTTCCCTGGATTCCACTACTATAATTGCTATGCTAGTTGTCCCGCTTTTATCGTTATGTCATGCTACCACTTGTTTGACAAGCCTCCCAACATTGTGATGAAAAGCCTCTAACCCTCCACCTTCCTAGCACACCTTTGTTTGGCTATCTTACCACTTGCTCAGCCCTTCTTATAGCGTTACTAGCTGCAGGTGCAATTTCTTCCACGTGTTAACATGGACATTCTTTTGTTATCACAATATTATTGCTATTTTAGTTAATGCACATATATACTTGGTAAATGGTGGAAGGCTTGGACTTTTGCTCGGTGTTTTGTTCCATCTTTGCCGCCCTAGTTACTTGTGAACCGGTGTTATGTTCCATAATTGAGCGTACCTAACATGCTCGGGGTTGTTATGGGGACCCCCTTGATTTTTGGTTTGGGATAAAACTCATCTGGCAAGGCCAACATTGGTTTTACCATTTGCCTAATAAGTAACATTGCATAGGGACCTACCGGCACCCGCGGATCTTTAATCAACAACCCAGGCCAGTGCTCCTCATGGGTGTTGGTCCACCTACCTAGCAGTCGGTGGTGCCACCTCAGGGCAACTCGAGGTAATTTCGGGCTACTGTCCACTTCGCATAGACGAATGATGCCCATGGATAGAGAGTGCACGGCTCTAGATGCGGAACTGGCTCACTGGGAGGCCTTGCTGGATTTGTTTTACCTTTCTCGAACGTCTTGAGTGAGGAATTCCGATTTTTCTTCCAGCTATCTCGAGGTGGCGGATTTCCTGTGGAATCGCCTCGGAAGATCACGAGATCCGTGGTCGAGGTTATTCCCGTGGCGTGTGGTTAATTTGTGATGGACAAGTTGGAGCACCCCTGCAGGCTTAAATCTTTCGGAAAGCCATGCCTGCGGTTGTGTGGCAAACTTGGATACTTTCTTTAACACCCGGTCATAGTAAACTTGAAGTGAACTCAAATAAAATACACCAACTGTGTGTGTAACCATGGTTGTCTCTTCTCGTGAGTCCTTATCCGAAAGAGAACATGGTGCGGTTATGTTTGATGTAAGTAGGTGTTCATGATCATTTAGTGATCTTTTCTAGTTCACGTCCATTATGCGTAGACCACCCACTTTATTTTCTGTATTCGTAGGTTAGCCACTGAATAAATGCTTAGTTGTTTGCTGCAGTCTCACCACTTAACCATACCTCACCCATTAAGCTATGCTAGTCTTGATACCCTTGGAAATGAGATTGTTGAGTCCCCGTGGCTCACAGATTACTACAACAATAGTTGTAGGTACAGGTAATGTGTTGCTTTGACATGAGCGTGTTTCTTGTTTGAATTGGAGTTCTTCTTCTTCTTCATCAATCTGGGATGGGTTCAATGCGGTAGCCTATGATAGCAAGGATGGATGTCATTTTATCATTTGATTTTGTCCATAGTCGAACCCTGCTCTTCAGTATGATGTTTGAGTATGTTTTTGTATTGTTGTGATCTTGATGTAGCTTGTGGCGAGTGTAAGACAATTCGATATACTCGTCTCTTTTATACAAGTACTTGTAATGATATCCATTCTTGCAACAGGATGAGATGCGCTTCTATCCCTATCGAGGCCCTCATGCCAAAATAAGGATAGGATCTCATCTTGGGCATGATATGTCCAGAGCAAAGATGTGCTTCTCCAGCTGAGAATTGATGAGCATCTAGATATGGGGTGCATAGCAGCATGAGCACTTCTGATCAGCAGCAACCCTCTTCATAGTCTCTACTATCAAGTCCATCACTCGAATCCTGGTGTGACGATCAAGATGGATGAGCATGTTGATGGAGTATCCACGAATCATCTTCTAGTATACATACTTGGGCATCAAGGTATGCCTCAGGATGGTTTTCATGGTACGGAGACCTAGCTGGAGAAAGTAGATAGAACCAAGCTTGTGAGATTGCACTTTATCCACAGGGATAGGATTATACATATCCTTCATAACATTCTGGCTCTCCTTGGATTCTATGTATACATCCAAATCTCTATCATGTACCTCTGGAACTCGTAAGATGGTAGCCCACTCATCAACAGAAGATTCATATCTTGCTCCTTCAATCATCCATACAATCCTACCATCTCCATAGAAATGTTCAGTGGAGTACAATTGTATGATCATCTCATTGTTCCAAGTAGTGAACTCCTTCCCAACAAATTTATCAAGTCCAATGCAGTGGAAGTTGTCTTGTACACATGGAAACTATTCCCCATTATCTTTGATGTACTTCCAGTCAACATATCTCATGTCACTGACTGTAGGGTTCTTGTCTAGAAAAACTGTCTCATAGAAGTCTTGCTGCTCTTTGGTGTAAAACATGTAATCTACAACAGTCTTTCTCTTCTGGGCATATGGATCAATAGCTCTCCATGCCCTCAAGCCTGAATCCTTCCTCTTCTTCATATCCTCATCTACTAGGTGGTTGGCATCATGAACTGGAAGGTGAGGTCTGAGCTTCATCAGAATAGTCATAGCATCATCATCATGAACTTCTCTGAAAGTGGACTTCTTGTTCTTCTAAGCAGGAGGTATGTGTCTGGTAGTCCTGTTGGACTTGTGTGCAACAGCTTTCTTTGAAGTTGCCTTGGTGCTCTTGGAGGGTCCTGGCGTGGGCATAACATCAGCCAAAAGTTTCTTGGAATTCTTCTTAGGAGGGGCCTGAGAAGCATGTTCCTCCTCTTCCTCCTCAGCAGCAGCAGCCTCCTCTGGATCCTCATATATTGAGGTAGGCCTACCCTGCACACGGATGATCCTCTTTCTGGCTGTCTTCTTGGGCACAACCTTCCTGGGGACCTCAATAGACATTGTTGCCCTAGCACTCTCATGTGCTTTGAAGGTTTCTGCATGAGCATAAATTTTGCTGACCACCTTCCTAGATGAGGTGGTCTCATTGGCATCCTTCCTTGCAGCCTTCTCTTGCTTCTTAGCAAGAATCTCTGATGGGACAAAATCAAAATCCTCTTCCTCTAAATTGAGTCTCTTCCTTGTCCTAGTGGCAGCCTTAGGCAACCCATGAGAACAGGGAGTGCCTGGATCTGTAGAAGGACTGGACTCAGGACTCGTGCTTGAACTCATCTCAATGTTCTGCTCTGGCAAGTTCTGATTGTCTAACACTGACATGCTGACCCTGTGAATAGAGTATAGAAGAGTAGAATAGGATAAGTCTTCACAAAATGTGGCTCATTTTTGAAAGTTTGAACAAAAGATTTTCCAAGTTTTGCATTATGTCAAATGAAAATTTGTACACCTGAAGCAATAATATCGGAGCTACCACGACAGACTTTCTCCTTAGCCGAAACTTGGCACCCCTTTCGATGATACCGAAAGGTGCACTCGGTTTCACCATGAAAGTTCTTAGCAACACATACATACAAATCGGTGACACCAATTTGCCTACTTCGGTTCCACCGAGTTTCATCGGGCGGACGGCAAAACCCTAAAAATCCATGGTTCTCTAATCTACGGGATTTTCTTGTGGATGGAAAGATTTGAAACTCTGGATAGATGGGAAATTTGCCCTATTGTGCAAGATTTGGATAGAGGAGCACGAGAGGGGGACGAATCCATACCCTAATGCAACAATGGATCCGCTACAACGGCGACGTTGGTGAAGAAAGCATCGATGGCAGTGATTCCCAACGGCGGAGGCGCTCGGGGAAGGCAAGGCGATGACCGGTGTGTTGGAGTGGCAGCTAGGGTTGTGGACGCGCGACGTTTGATGAGTGAAATTCAAAGCGTTGGGGTCCACTGATTATATACCCATCGCTATCAGTGACACCAAGTTGATATTTTCGGTGTCACTGAGTTCCACAACTGTCAGCTCACAGGGAAACTCGGTGTAACCGAGAATATGAAGTTGGTCTTACCGAGGTAAGAAAACTAGATCAACCCTAGGCATTCGATGAGACCAAGAATTGTTGGTTGGTTCAACCGAGATGCACTTGGGAGGTTTTAATGGTCAGTCCTTGACGATACGGAACTCCGAGTGCTCCTCACACAAAGTGATTGAAAAGTACTTGTTCAAATTTTGTGATGCAGCATGAATAGAGTATGAGGTGCAAAAGCATAGATAGCTAAAGGAGTGGTCCTAAGCATTCTTGTATATCCAATTGGCAAATAAAAATGAAAAACCAAATAGCAACAATTGGATATTCTCGAATGAGTAAATCAATGTAGACCAACATGCTCACACAATAAGATGTGAAATGAAATCATGGCAAACACGCACAAACACAATAGCATCTAACAAGCACTTTGGCAATGACGAAGTCACCTATATATGAGTATGTTGACTTAGGATCCAAGTAAGAGTACTTGATCATAGGTCATACTCATCGTTTAAGCACCAGTGGGTTACCGCTTTTACATAAAGCATTTAATGTTGTCACATTCTAAGAGATGCTTTGACTCAAGTCTTAGAGTAAAGATCCCCCTTGATGTGACATCCCCCCATAGGAGGGACAAACTAACCTTGGGTTTTGTCGATGAAGACTTCATGTTGGTGAGGTAGTGGTGGATGCTCAAAGTTGATGACGATCACCAAGAGTTGGGAGCATCCTTGTTGTTTTATTACTCTTCTCACCTGCATGGGTTAGTCCCAACACACAAGAGACAAATACAAGGATATCTATGGACATGGAGTGCAAAGCATAGGTTGATGATGTCCATTGATTTTTTATTACCTTGTCCCTTGCTTACCTTTGAGGGAATGTGTGACTCCTTTAACTATTGCATAAACTTCATGTTGTTTGCAAAATAGTTCTTGCCAACAATGAACATGAATGAATTTAATTGGTGGAGTCACCCCTCAAGAACTTACTAGTTCTTCTTCTTGGGGACCCACATAAAGTTGATGGGGATCCTTGGTGTTGAAGTAGCACTAGTAGAAGTTGAGCTTGTAGTAGCCTTGGGAACCCACTTCACCAAAGCTTGGGATTCATCTTCATAAGAGTCAATGTCCTCTCGAAGCTTGTTCTTGTCCTTGATTTTGTGGTCTTGTAATGGAAGGTCATCTTGAGTGTTTGTCCCCTTGAGAAGAGTATTTTCATACTTCTCCTTTTGAGGAACAAACTTGGGATTGGGGTATTGACCTTCTTCCCATTCAACTCCATTAGCGTTGAAGTATCCAACTCGACGATTCTTTTGGTATCCTCCGTGCTTGCGTACAATCTCCTCAAGTTGTTTGCACCCTTCAAGTCACTTGTAGATACCTTTCTCTATAATCCCTTTCAAGAGTTCATTTTCTTGATCAAGTGTAACTTGCCTAAGAGAAGAGTTAGTGGGATCAAGAGAAGTACTAGAAGCAATATCATTGGATTTATCATTTTTATTGCTACTAGTTAAAGAAACTTTCTTTCCTTTGTTACTAGCTTGCTGGGACTTAACTTGTGGCATGAATGTAGATAAGAGAATTCGCTTGGCTAGATAAGAGGAAGTCTTCTTTCGGAAATCATCATTGATAGCTTTAAGGAACTCATGCTCTTTCTCTAAATTGAGCTTCTCGAAGCGTAGCTTCTCATGTGTCCTTACAAGATCTCGTGAGCTAACTTAAGAGTTTTTAGTTCTTGAGTTAGTCGTTCTATTTCCAACTTATCATCATCACATGACTTATCTACACTAGAGTGAGTACTAGCAAGTTCATTTTGACTAACATTACTAGATTTGTCAAATAGAAAGTCATCTTCATTTAACAAGTCATCTTCATCACTATTGAAATCAAGATACTCAGGGTGTGATACCTTGGGGCCTTTAGCCATGAAGAAACTTCCACTCCCTTCATTTGGCGAATCAAATAGATCATAGGAATTGGTAGTCAAAAGTGCAAGTCCGGCAACACCTTCATCTTGACTATAGTCGAAGTTGGAGTGATAGCTTCTCTCGGAGTGGTTGTCGGATTTGGAGCCGGAAACCAATTCACCAACATGAGCTTGATGTTTTCATCTTGAGTAGCTCTTGGTGTACTTGTCCTTCTTGTCCGAGTCCCTACTTCGCCTTGAGGGCTTCGTTCATAATGATTATCTCTACCACTTCTCTCTGTTCGAGGTGACTCGTCTCTTTAACTTCTTCTTCTGGGTGACTCTTCTCTTCATTTGTAAGGAGCCGTGCACTCATTGGAGTAGTATCCGGGCTTCCCACAATTGTAGTAGTTTCGGTCATGACTTGACAAATGCTTCTCTTCATATCTTGTGTTGGATCTTTGATCTTTGCTTCTATTCTTGTAGAACTTGTTGAATTTCTTGACCATGAGGCTTATCTCTTCATTTCTGACAAGTTTGTCGCTCGAGGTAGCGGGAGAATCACTTGTGGCTTTGTAAGCACTGCTAGACTTGTGGTGAAGCTCTTCCTTGTCTTTGAGTGTCATCTCATGAGCAACAATTCTTCGAATCACTTCTGTTGGCCTGAGATCTTTGTAGTTGGGCATCATTTGGATCAATGTGCAAACGGTGTCATATCGATCATCCAAAGCTCGAAGTATCTTCTTGATGATGAATTTTTTAGTCATTTCTTCGCTTCCTAAGCCGACAATCTCATTGTTGATGAGAGCTAGCCTAGAGTACATCTCAGTGACTCCTTCACCATCCTTCATCTTGAACTTGTCAAGTTGACTTTGAAGAACATCCAACTTGGATTCTCTCACAGATTCTGTACCTTCATGCATATCAATCAAAGTATCCCAAATCTCTTCTGCATTCTCGAGATGGCTGATTTTGTTGAATTCTTCGGGACATAGATAGTTGAAGAGAATGTCACATGCTTGAGCATTGAGTTGCAACATCTTCAACTCATCCGCGGTCGCTTCACGATGGGGTTCCTTTCCTTACGCAAATAATTCACCTTGCATTCCACACGAACAACAACCCAAACGGAGGGTTTATGACAAAGCAAATGCATTTTCATTTTGCGCTCCCAACTAGCAAAATAAGTGCCATCAAAGTACGGACCTCTACGGTGATAATTTCCCTCACTAGACGCCATACTTCTCCTAGGTTGTGAGACCAATGCAATGGAGACGAAATCTCTGATACCACTTGTAGGATCGAAAGTAGTGCTAGAAGGCTCCCAAGTGACACCTAACCAATCTAGGAGGCACCACCATCCGAAAGGTAATAGGCTCGGTAACGCGATGAACTCCTTGCTCTTGTGCTTCAAGATGATAGACTCATGAACACACAATCAGTCTCTCACAGATACGGCTTGGTATAAGAGATGGGATTGGTGGAAAGCAACTAGGAGAGGCTAGAAATCAAGATCCATATGGTTGGAGTGGAAGATCTTGACCTCAACACAAGGATAGGTGGTTCTCTCTCAGAAAACTGATAGATATGAGTGGGGAACAGTTCTGAGTGCTTCTCTCTCGAGTAGGTGGTGGTGGAGGGGTATATATAGGCATCTCCAAAAATCCAACCGTTACACACAATAAGTCAGACTCGGTGGAACCGATGTATGAATCTCAGTTATACCGAAGTGACTTAAAGTTAGCAACTTTTGAATCTCGGTGAGACCGATAAGGTGACCAACGGTCAGAATGTCCAATCTCGGTGATGCCGATTCAACAATCTTGGAGGGACCTAAACTATGAACTTGCATAACGGAATGTTGATAGCCCAACTCGGTGGCACCGAATGCAGTATCGGCTGCACCGAAAAGTTAGGGTTTGGCTGAGTCTGTCTAGGGTTTGAAATCAGTGGCACCGGGATGGAAATGTTGGTTGCACCGATTTTGAGTATTTGGCTTTGAACAGACTTTGATGGGAGAGTTTGTGGGTATCTTTGGTGACTATCACTTGTGCACGTATGAGCATTTTGTTCACCAACAAAACCTTACCCCCTTTTAATAGTATTGGCTTTCCTATAGACTCAAAGTGATTTATCACAAATGTAGAGTCCTCTTGCTTGAAGCTTTGCCAACCTATTCCCTTGCATCTTGGGGTATTCCACAATCTCCACAATCCTTTTGCCAATCCTATCATTGAACATTTCCTGAAATATACTGGTGGAAACATTAGTTCAATGACTTATATGTTGTTATTAATTACGAAAACCACCAAGGGAGCAAATGTGCTTTCAGCAGCTAGTAGCAAACGTCCAGGCGCGCGCTGCTGTAGTTTTTTTCCTTTTCTCTCCGGAATAGTAGCAACCATGAACATTGATCGCTTGAAGATGCAGTTGATTGAATCCCCGATGATGTCGACTACAGTAGAAATTCATCTGTCCTCGGATTGACGGATAACCAAAGATGCATGCCGCTCAAGGTTGCCCTGTAATGCGTTATCCCACGCGTTCGTACCGTGTTGGTTCTTCTTCATCCAATGAATTGCAAGATTCTCGATGCCTAAAGCTCCCTTGTGATCACAACCCACGGTGGGCGCCAATTGTCGTGGATTTGTCATGACAAGATGTCCTCGTGAGAGAACTTAGGTGTGATGCCATCACAACTAGGTGGCGGCTTGAGAGGGGTTGGTCAAAATCGAGAGATGCGAGTTTACCTAGGTTCGGCCCCACCGATGGTTGTAGACTACGTCCTGCTTTGTCTCTGTTGATGATAGGGCGAACTCGATTACATGGGTGCTGTCTTGCTACCTCTAATCTCGAGAGCCTCTAATCTGTCTATCTCTAATGACTTGAAGTTGTATTCCATCTGGGGGCCTTACCCCTCCTTATATAGGTGGAAGGGGTAGGTTTACATGTAGAGTCCTACTGGGAGTAGGATTAGGACTAGTCTCTCTTGAATCCTAAGCCAGGTCTTGTTTCCTTTGTGAGGGAATCCTTTCTCTCCTTGGGCCTTCTCTTGTGAGCCAGCCCTCCAGGCCTGTCCACGAGTCACCTTGCGCCGGCTTGCTTGCTGGGCCTTGGGCCTTGTCACTCATCTCACTCGCCTGTAGGGTCAGCAATGAACCGCCAAGTCTCGATTGGGTTACCAGTGAGTCGCCAAGTCTCGACCAGGTCATACTTCAGGCTGGGTTATACCATAGGGTAATATCCTCGACAGAAATCAAGGCATTCTTAAGGATTTCACATGCTTCTACACAATAACCATCAAAAACAAAAGGAACATATTTTTGCAAGATATTAGTGAGAGGCCGAGAAATTTTAAAGAAGTCTTTAATAAATTTCCTATAGAAACCAGCATGGCCAAGGAAACTTCTTATACCTGTGATATCCGTCGAACACGACATTTTTTTCAATATCATCTACTTTAGCTTTATCCACCTCAATACCTCTTTCGGAGATTTTGTGCCCCAAGACAATGCCCTAGTTAACCATAAAGTGCCACTTCTCCCAATTCAAGTCAAGATTAGTTTCTTCACATCTCTGCAAAACTCGATCAAGGTTGCTCAAGCAATCGTCAAAAGAAGTTCCATAAACGGAGAAGTCATCCATGAAAACCTCAACAATGTTTTCACAAAAGTCAGAGAATATGATAGTCATACATCCTTGAAAGGTAGCAGGTGAATTGCATAAACCAAAAGGCATACGTCTATAAGCAAAGGTACCGAAAGGGCAAGTAAAAGTTGTCTTTTCTTGATCCTCTTTTGACATAGGTATTTGAGAGAAACCGAATAACCATCTAGAAAGCAGAAGTGTGTGTATGTTTAGAAAGTCTTTCTAGCATTTTATAAATAAAAGGTAGAGGGTAATGATCTTTCCTAGTAGCTTTATTTAATTTCCTAAAATTAATTACCATTCTATATCCTGTAAAATTTCTTTGCGGGATCAATTCATTTTTATCAGTAGGAACAATAGTAATACCTCCCTCATTAGGGACACAATGAACAGGACTAACCCATCTACTATCAACAATAGGATAAATTATACCTGCCTCCAGAAGCTTTAATATTTCATTTCTTACCACTTCTTTCATTTTAGGATTTAACCATCGTTGGTGATCGAAAAATTGGTTTAGCATCAGGTTCCATATTAATTTTATGCTGATATCGAATGGGACTAATGCCCTTATGATCATCAAGAGTATATCCAATAAGAGCACGGTGCTTCTTTAGAGTTTTCAATAATCTCTTTTCCTCATGCTCTGAAAGGTTAGCACTAATAATAACAGGATATATCTTCTTTTCATCAGGATAAGCATATTTCAGATTATCCGGTAATTGTTTAAGCTCAAACACGGGAGTACCCTTGGGTGGAGGAGGATCACCAAGTATTTCAACCAGCAAGTTGTGTTTCAAAATATAGGATGCTAATCAAAGAAAATCCTATCTATTTCATTCCTTTCATTCATATGCATATTGTTTTGATGGTCTAGCAAATATTGTTCTAAAGGATCAGTAGGAGGCACAACAAAAGAAGCAAGACCCACAATTTCATCCTTACTAGGCAATTCTTTATCATGGGGTTGTCTACGAAATTTGGAGAAATTAAACTCATGAGACACATCCCCAAAACTTACAGTAACAATTTGTTTCTCATAGTCTATCTTGGCATTAACAGTATTCAAGAAAGGCCTACCCAATATAATGGGACAAAAATCATCTTGTAGGGAACCAAGAACAAGAAAATCAGTAGGATATTTTATTTTCCCACACAATACTTCAACATCTCTAATAATCCCAACTGGTGCTATAGTATCTCTATTAGCAAGCTTAATGGTAACATCAATTTCTTCCAATTCAGTTGGTGCCATATCATTCATAATTTCTTTATATAATTTAAAGGGAATTGCACTCACACTAGCACCCACATCGCATTGGTCATGATAACAATGATCTCCTCTTTTAACAGAAACAACAGGCACGCCAACTATAGGTCTATGTTTATCTTTAGCATCAGGTCTAGCAATTCTAGCAGCTTCATCACACAAATGAATAACATGCCCATCAATATTATCAACCAAGAGATCTTTAACCCTAGAAATACTAGCTTCATCTTTAATTTGCTCAGGGGGTGTAGGTATTCTAACATAGGTTTTACGAACCACAGTTGAAGCTTTAGCATGTTCCTTTATTCTAACAGGGAAAGGTGGTTTCTCAAAATAAGTAGTAGGAATAACAGGATCAAGATTATAAGCAATAGTTTCTTCTTCAACTTGAATAGGTTCAACTACTTTCACTTCAATGGGAGGATCATATTTAAACCACTTCTCCTTAGGGATATCAACATGAGAAGCAAAAGATTCACAGAAAGAAGCTACTATCTCAGAGTCAACTCCATATTTAGTGCTAAATTCATGAAAAGCATCGGTGTCTACAAAGGATTTAGCACAAACAAACTTCTTACCTTCGTCGAGTTCTCAATATTCAAAGTTGCATTTAATTCTTTCCGATAAATCCCATTTAAAGTCAATATCTTTCTTCATATAGGAACCAATACAAGAAGTATCGAGCATGGATTGATCATTACGAGAAAGCCAGGCATAAAAATTCTAAATAACAATTTCTCTTGAGAGATCATGATTGGGGCATGAATATAACATTGCCTTACGGCTCCCTCAAGCTTGAGAGATTCCTTCTCCTTTATGAGGCCAAAAATTATAGATATAATTCTGATCACGATGAACCAGATGCATAGGATAAAACTTCTGATGAAATTCCAATTTCAATTAGTTGTAGTTCCATGATACAATATCATCCCATAGCCTATACCATGTCAATGCATTCTACTTCAAAGATAAAAGAAATACCTTCTTCTTGACATCATGCTTGGTAAAACCTGCAAGCTTAAATAATCCACAAACTTCATCCACATACATTAGATGCAAATCAGGATGTAGTGTTCCATCTCCTTCATAAGGATTAGCTAGCAGTTTCTCTATCATACCCAAAGGAATTTCATAACAAATATTTTTAGTAGGTTCGGTAGGTTGAGGAGAAACTCTTTGTGATTCTGGTCGAGGTGAAGATACCCCGAACAAGCTTCTCAAAGGATTATTTTCCAGAGTAACAAGTGACAGTAAATTTCAGCACACTATATAAATTTTTCCTTACCAGATTCCACTTACCAAAGGCGCTTTACTCGCCAGCAACAGCGCCAGAAAAGAGTCTTGATGACCCACAAGTATAGGGGATCTATCATAGTCCTTTTGATAAGTAAGAGTTTCGAACCCAACGAGGAGCAGAAGCAGATGACAAGCGATTTTGAGTAAGGTATTCTCTACAAGCACTAAAACTGTCGGTAACAGATAGTTTTGTGATAAGGTAATTTGTAATGGGTATCAAGTAATAAATGTAGCAAAGGTGCAGCAAGGTAGGCCAATCCTTTTTTTAGCAAAGGACAGGCCTAGACAAACTCTTATATAAAGCAAAGTGCTCCCGAGGACACATTGTAATTTCTATCAAGCTAGTTTTCATCATGCTCATGTGATTCGCGTTCGTTACTTTGATAATTTGATATATGGGTGGGCCGGTGCTTGGGTGTTGCCCTTACTTGGACAAACCTCCCACTTATGATTAACCTCTCTCGCAAGCATTCGCAACTATGAAAGAAGAATTAAGATAAATCCAACCATAGCATGAAACATATGGGTCCAAATGAGCCCCTTACGAAGCAACGCATAAACTAGGGTTTAAGCTTCTGTCACTCTAGCAACCCACCATCTACTTATTACTTCCCAATGCCTTCCCCTAGGACGAAATAATGGTGAAGTGTCATGTAGTCGGCGTTCACATGACACCACTAGAGGATAGATAACATACATCTCATCAAAATATCGAACGAATACAAACTTCACATGATTACTTATAACAAGACTTATCACATGTCCTCAGGAACAAACGTAACTACTCACAAAGCATGTTCATGTTCATAATTATAGGAGTATTAATTATCATAAAGGATATGCACATATGTTCTTCCACCAAGTAAACCAACTAGCATCAACTACAAGGAGTAATCAACACTACTAGCAACCCACAGGTACCAATCTGAGGTTTGGGACAAAGATCGGATACAAGAGATGAACTAGGGTTTGGAGAGGAATGGTGCTGGTGAAGATGTTGATGGAGATTGACCCCCTCTTTATGAGAGGATCATTGGTGATGACGATGGCTTCGATTTCCCCCTCCGGGAGGGAGGTTTCCCCGGCAGAACAGCTCTACCGGAGCTCTAGATTGGTTCTGCCCAAGTTCCGCCTCGAGACGGCGACGCTTCGTTCCGAAAGCTCTCTTATGAATTTTTTAGGTCAAAACCCTTCATATAGTAGAAGCTGGGCACCAGAGGCCTTCTAGGGGGCCCACAAGCCACAAGGGCATGGCCAGGGGGGTAGGCCGCGCCCAGCAGGCTTGTGACCTCATGGTGGGTCCCCTCTGGTATTTTTTCGCCCAATATTTTATATATTCCAAAATGATTCTCCATAACTTTTTAGGACTTTTGGAGTTGTGCCAAATAGGTCTCTCAGATTTGCTCCTTTTCCAGTCCAGAATTCCAGCTACCGGCATTCTCCCTCTTCATGTAAACCTTGTAAAATAAGAGACAAAAGGCATAAGTATTGTACCATAATGTGTAATAAAATCACATAGCAATAAATATCAATATAAAATCATGATGCAAAATGGATGTATCATGGAGCTCCAGCACATTCTTCGCGGCGACAACAACGAGGTAGATGACTTCGTCAAGCGCGCTTCTCGTCGGAAGCCCTAGGACCCCGGGGTCTTCGAGGAGTGGCTCCTGAAGTCTTCAGCGACACCTCCGACTATCACCCATGTGACACCTTAGGAGGAGCTCCCACCCACACAACCAGTGGGCGCCCCGGAATGCGGTCTTCGTCAGGCGCTTGCCTTTTTCTAGCGCTCGAGCCACAACCTGAGCCGTGGCCTGAGGCCTGGGCCACAGATATCATGTCTTACCTGGAAGGGGCATCCTCCCGGAGATCGATGCCTAAAGCCTAAACGGAGTGCATGGTCCGTCAGACCGTGCTCTACCACGTGA
This sequence comes from Hordeum marinum, assembly GCA_022496015.1. Lineage (NCBI taxonomy): Eukaryota > Viridiplantae > Streptophyta > Magnoliopsida > Poales > Poaceae > Hordeum > Hordeum marinum. The sequence goes on from CM039673.1 coordinate 236,022,760, forward strand.
AGGAGGGCAATCTATACCATCATCGCATGAAAGTGGTCATGCTATGGTGCATCTCCACGGAGCAGGGGCGCGAGCTGCACACCGACATCCACAGAGGATACTGTGGCCACCACTTGTCCTCGCGCACCCTCGTGGGCAAGGTGTTCCGCAGCGGCTTCTACTGGACCACATAACTTGAGGACGCCACAGAGCTGGTACAAGCTTCGGAAGCCTACCAGTTCCACTCCAAGAAGATTCACTAGCCCGCACAAGGACTAAAGACCATTCCCCTTTCATGTGCTTTCACGGTCTGAGGGATGTACATCCTCAGCCCTTTCCCGCGCACGATTGGCGGGTATCGTCTCCTCTATGTTGCCATTGACAAGTTCACCAAGTGGGAATAGGTTGAGCCTGTTCGGGTTATACCGGTGAGATCCGTGGTCAAGTTCATCAAGGGGTTGGTGTGCCGATTTGGCGTCCCCAACCGCATCATCACTCACAATGGCTCGTAATTCACCATGGGCCTCTTCAAGTCCTATTGTGCCTCCATCGTCACACAAATCTGCTTTGCTTCCGTAGCCCACCCTCGGAGCAATGGACAAGCGGAGCGGCCCAACACGGAGGTCCTCAAGGGCCTCAAGACCATGAGCTTCAAGAAGTAACTATCGGCCCGTGGCAAGGGCTGGATGGATGATCTCCCGTCGATGCCATGGTCCATCTGCACCACGGCGACCAAGCCCACTTGCGAATCGCCTTTCTTCCTTGTCTATGGGGCTGAAATGGTCCTTCCGAAGATCAAGCACCAGACCCCACTAGTCTTATCCTTCACCAAGTCTGGTCAGGGTAGCTTGTGGGAGGATGACTTGCTTTTTCTCAAAGGGGAACGTCGCCAGGTGGCTCTCCGTGCAACCACGTACCAACAGACGTCGTGTCACTATCATAACCGCAACATACGCCCCCACACCCTCGAGGTTGGTGGACTAGTGTTGCACTGAATCCTCTCCAGGGAGGGAATCCACAAGCTCTCGCCGATGTTGGAGGGCCCCTTTAGGGTCACACAGATCTCCAGGCTTAGTGCGGCCCGACTCAAAACGGTAGAGGGGAGTTCCGGTGCAAAACACATGGAACATCCAACATCTTCGCAAGTTCTATCGATGACCTCACAGATAGGAGTGAGATGGACGTGTACACACTCCGGAGCTCTCTCTACCAGTGCTGCCTTCGGCATGTGGGAGCTCCTTCCCACTCTCGTGGAAGCCCCATGCTCCATGCTAGTGGAGTCGCCTACCCACTTACGTGGAAGTCCCTTGCCTCGTGCTAGCAGAAACCACATGCTCCGTGCTGGTGGATTTGGACAATGATGTCCCTTTTGAGATGTACCAACCTCTAGCTGACCCGTGTCCATCACGACAACATTTTTCGTCACCTCATGAGGGTGCTTTTCAGCTGCAACAACCTCAGGCTGACCTATGTCCATCACGACATCATTTTTCGTCACCTCATGAGGGTGCTTTTAAGCTACAACAACCTAAGGCTGAACCATGTCCATCACGATAGCATTTTTTTGCCATCTTATTCGTTTCTAATGGACCCATTTTCTTGCACCAGTAAAACTTTTTTCCTACAGAATCCCTATGTGGTTGCTGTTATACCAGTCCTCAAGAAGGGACCGAAAGTAGGTCTAGAGGGGGGTGATTCGACTACTTGACCAAATAAAAACCTAGCCTTTTCCGAGGTTATTTGGTTGGCATATTTTAGCAATTCTAGCATATCAATTACACCCTACACATGCATGTCTATGAGTATTGCATCGGAAAGTAAAGACATGCATATGTAAGAGGATGAGGGTAGGACGATCAAACACAATTGTAGACCCAAAGATTTTTCACGTGGTTCCTATAGGTGGCACTATTGTAAATCCACGTTTATTGAGACTTCAAGCCATGGAGGGTAACGGTCGCAAGAGTCCACAAAGGGCTCCACCAACAAAGGGTTCCACGAAGAAGCAACCTTGTCTAAACCATGATGTCCTATGTCCACAAAGGACTAGCCTAACTCGGGGCAGATCTTCACGAAGTAGGCGATCTCCTTGCCCTTACAAACTTCTAGGTTCAACTCCACAACATAAAGTAGGAGGCTCCCAAGCGACACCTAACCAATCTAGGAGGCACCACCCTCCAAAAGGTAATAGTCTCAATAGTAACGATGAAATACTTGCTCATGTGTTTCAGATGATAGTCTCCTCAACACTCAATCACTCTCTCACAGGTTTGGCTTGGGTAGAAGATATTGATTGGGTGGAAAGCAACTTGGGGAGGCTAGAAATCAAGATCCATATTGTTGGAGTGGATGATCTTGACCTCAACACAAGGGTAGGTGGTTCTCTCTTGGAAATTTGGATATGGGAAGTGTGGGTTTGTCAGATTTCAGGCTCCACAAAGCCCAAAGAAGTTTGGACACAGGAGTCTGTGCGAAGATCCCCAACGGCCTCTCCCCACCTAGATCACTACATGATGGTTTCTACAACGAACTCGCATGATGACGAGGAAGAAGATGCACATGGAGATTTACCCAGGTTTGGTCCGCTATAAAGCATAAAACCTACTCCTACTTTGGTGGATTGCCTCACGAGCAGGTTTTTGGATGAACTGGTACACTAGTGAGTTGCCTTGTGAGGGCGCTCTAGTGATGTTACATCTCTTCTGTTGTCTCTTTGTTTTGCAGTTCTTCTCTACCGTGCAGCCTAGCCTCTATTTATAGTGCCCCGGGTCCCCTTCCCTCATCGCTTTGGCGGGAAGGGATCCCACAACGTCCAAATTCAAAGGGGAAAAGTAGTACATGTTCATCCTAACGAAAGGTGGTCTTCGCCTGCAAAGTAGCACTTGATGATGCAGAGGTGGGCTCGGCGATGACATCCTTCCTGCCGGGCTCGTAGTCGTGATCTTGTTGCACCGAAATTGAAACCTTTGGGGCGCTTTGGGAACCCACGTACATCCTTGCCCCCTTTGCACCAAAGGGGGAATTGTACCGCCTGGCGCGCTGGTGAAAGCACATTTGCTCCCTTGGTGGTTTTGGTAATTAATAACAACATACAAGTCACTGAACTAATGTTTCCACCAAGTATATTTCAGGAAAAGTTCAATGCTAGGGATGGCAAAAGGATTGTGGAATTACCCCAAGATGCATGGAAATAGGTGGGCCAAGCTTCAAGCAAGAGGACTCTACATTTATATTTGTGAGAAATCACTTTGAGTCCATAGGAAAGCCAATACTATTAAAAGGGGGTAAGGTTTTGTTTGTGAACAAAATGCTCATACGTGCACAAGTGATAGTCACCAAAAACATCCACAAGCTCTCCCACGAAAGTCCATCTATAGCCAAACATTCAAAATCGGTGCAACCAATATTTCTATCCCAGTGCCACCAATTCCAAACCCTAGACAGACTCAGCCAAACCCTAGCCACTTCGGTGCAACCGATTCCATACCGGTGCCACCGAGTTTAGGTTGCCAACTTTCTGTTATGCAAATTCACATTTTGGTCCCACAGAGAATGTTGGGTCGGGATCACCGAGATTGGAAATCTGACCGTTGGTCACCTTGTCGATGCAACCGAGATTCCTATATCGGTCTCACTGAGATTCATAAGTTCCCACCTTTTGGTCACTTCGGTACCACCGAGATTAACACATTGGTGTGCCCGAGTCTGTCTTATTGTGTGTAACGGTTGGAATTTTGGGGATGCCTATATATACCCCTCCACCACCACTCACTCATAAGAGAAGCACTTAGAACTATTCCATACATATCCTATCAGATTTTTTGAGAGAGAACCACCTACCCTTGTGTTGAGATCACAATATTCCACTCCAACCATATGGTTCTTGATTTCTTGCCTCCCCAAGTTGCTTTCCACCAATCCCATCGCTTCTACCAGCCAAATCTGTGAGAGAGTGATTGTGTGTTGAGGAGTCTATCATCTTGAAGCACAAGAGCAAGAAGTTCGGCATCATTACCGAGCCTATTAACTTTTGGAGGGTGGTGCCTCCTAGATTGGTTAGGTGTCGCTTGGGAGCCTCCGACTTCATGTTGTGGAGTGAACCAAGAAGTTTGTAAGGGAAAGGAGATCGCCTACTTTGTGAAGATCTACCCATAATGAGGCTAGTACTTCGTGGACTGAAGCCGTATGGAATAGTCAAGGTTGCTACTTTCGTGGACCCTTATGGGTGGAGCCCTCCGTGGACTCTCGCGAACCACGGGGAAAATCATCGTATCTACAATTGTGTTTGATCTTCCTACTCTATTCCTCTTACTCATGCTTGTTGTTACTTTCTGCTGCTATACTCTTAGACTTGCATGTGTAGGGTGAAATTGACTTGCCATGAATGCTAAAACTCGCAAACACTAAAATTTCGGAAAAGGCAAAACTTTTATTTGGTCAAGTAGTGTAATCACCCCCCTCTAGACCTGCTTCCGATAATACAAGTGGTATCAGAGCTTTGGTCTCCATTGCATTGGTTTCACAACCTAGGAGAAGTATGTCATCTAGTGAGGGAAATTATCACCGTAGAGGTCCGTACTTTGATGGCACAATTTTTGCTAGTTGGAAGCACAAAATGAAAATGCATTTGCTTGGTCATGATCCTGTCGTTTGGGCTATTGTTCGTGTTGGCTTGCAAGGTGAATTCTTTGCGGAAGGAAAGGAACCGGATCGTGAAGCGACTACGGATGAATTGAAGATGTTCCAACTCAATCCTCAAGCATGTGACATTCTCTTCAACTGCCTATGCCCCGAAGAATTCAACAAAATCAGGCGTCTTGAACACGCAAAAGAGATTTGGGATACTTTGGTTGATATGCATGAAGGAACTGACTATGTTAGAGAAACCAAGTTAGATGTTCTTCAAGGTCAACTTAACAAGTTCAAGATGAAGGATGGTGAAGGACTCGCTGAGATGTACTCTAGGCTAGCTCTCATCACATATGAGATTGTCGGCTTAGGAAGCATAGAAATGATAGATAAATGCATTATCAAGAAGATACTTCGAGCTTTGGATGATCGATATGACACCGTTTTCACGTTGATCCAAATGATGCCCAACTACAAAGATCTCAAACCAACGGAAATTATTTGTATAATTGTTTCTCATGAGATGACACTCAAAGATAAGGAAGAGCTTCACCACAAGTCTAGCAGTGCTTATAAAGCCACAAGTAATGCTCCCGCTACCTCAAGCGACAACCTTGTCACAAATGAAGAGATAAGCCTCACTCAAGCCGGGAGCATGTGTCACCTCCTGGGAAGGCCTATGCAAGCGCTTCATTGCGAACTTCCAAGGCACCCGTGACCGTGCGCCACCGTGAACGACCTGCAGCGAATCAAGTAGGAGGATGGGGAGACCCTACACAAGTTCATACAACGCTTCATGGCTACATGCCTCTAGATCCCGAAGGCCTCAGAGTGTCACACCATGTGTTTGTACCACCTTGTCATGTTTGGATTTATAAAATTTGGAGCCAACTAAAACTTTTTCAAAGTGCTTGTGCTTGTTTGAAATGATGTTTGTTTGCTTGATGATTGTGATGTATGGCACTCCTAGATTCTATTCCCCTTCATATTCATCTTCCTTGACCCAAACTTCTTGCCCAATGATCATGCCATGTGAACAGTGCCCAAAACTATTTTTATCAAATTTTATTTTGACCAAAAAGGATTTATCCAAATTTAGGTTTTCAAAAACCTCTGAATTGAGGTTTGCAATGCAAATCCTCAAATTGGGTGGATTCTTATTTCCCAAAAGCTTTATTTCAAACCTACTATATTTATGACTTCTCAAAACCACAAAATATTAATTTTAAAGATCATTTTTATATTTTATTTAAAGGCTTTTTCTTAAGGGTAGAAATGGTTTTTCACAGGGACAAAATTATTTAAACACCTTCAAAATATTTGAGAAAATTTAGGGAAGCTCAGTAGACATATATTTTTCATATGTATGAGTTTCAACATAAGGGCATGTTCAGATCATGGGCAAAAACCCTCAAAACCCTTTATGTTCAAATCAGGCTTTTGAAATATTTCTATAAGAAATATTCTCAATAAATTCGAGGAAAATTCCAGCAAGTCAACACTATCCTAGGTGATGATCTTGCAAAGTTTCATCTCAATCCAAGTTGATTTGGTTCTTCAAACCTTCCCAAAACCCTTCCTGTCCAGATTCAAATTTGAGCAACTTTACATTGTGAAGTTTTTCCCCTTGGCCTTGTGGGAATGCTCTAAACACCAAATAATGATGCTACACTAAGTGGTGCATCAAGGGTAAAAGCATAGCACAACTAGATCTACAGATTCCTGATTCTATTAGTTTCTAGGGTTGACAAAGTTTCCATTGTCAACATTTCCCACTTGAGCTCAAAGTTGGTGATACATCTCATTTTTACCTAGCATTTGATCTTGTTGAATATCTCAGCAAGTTGGTAAATTCTTCTTGCCAAAAACCCTATCAAACACGTTCTGGTAAAATAGTAAAGACACCTTTCCTTCTACCTTAAGGCACCTCCATAGAACCCCCTAGCCTCTTGTGCAATCTTTAAGCTTCCCTGCATTCCCTAGACACAAGTGGATGCGCCCAAAGTGCCAAGAGCATGCCCCGGAATGCAGAGCTCACACTCTGGAGCGTGCTATAGTGCACACCCACACTGTAGCCGCCGCCCATTGGGCGCTCCCGACAGCCTCGGGCCTCCCCAGCTTATCCCCCGTGTCCCCCTTGACGTCCGCAACACTCCAAGATGCCGCCCCCCTCCTCCCTCTCTCTCCGGCGACCTCCCGCACGCGTGCCCAGCGTAGCGCAGCTCGGCCAACCAGGGAACTCACACGTGCGTGCTCCCCCACCTCTCTCCTCTCTCCCCCTATCCTAGACCACCCCCACGAGTGCCCTGGACACGCTCTCTCCCTCCCCTGTGGCCTGTGGCGACGGCCCCATCCTCACTGGCGCACTGCGTCCATGGTGAACCGGCGGCCCCTCTATTTAAGCCCTCCCCGAGCTCCCGCTCCTCTCCCCTTGCTCTCTTCTCCCCTCTGCATCCCCCCAGTGCCCAGCCCCGCGCTCCTCGTGCTCGGGAGCTCACGCCCGAAGCAAACCCTCGCCGCCGTCGGGTCTTCCCCCTCGTCGGCATTTCCCTCTGCTTCCGCGCTCCCCTCGGCCACCCATCGACGCGCGGGAGGCTCCTGAGCGCGCCGGTGCCCTCCATTGGAGCCGTCGCGTCGGTGAGCTCCCCCCTCCTTCCCTGTCATGGGTAGAGGGATGACAGGTGGGGCCCACCTGTCATCCCCTCACCCTCCCTCTCTCTCTATCTAGTAGGGTCTGCGGGCAGGTTTAAAAATAAACTTGCTGCGCGCGGCGCCTCAGCCTGGGCCGGTTTCCGCTCTGGGCAGGCTCGGCTTTGGTACTGTGGCCCGAGAAGGCACAGTAACCTTTTCTCTTTCCTTTTTCTACAAACTTCCAAAAATTCCACAGGGCAAAATATTTATCCAATGCCCAAAATTCCTTCACCTAAAATCTTGAAATATTCCATAGGATTTATTAGTGCCAGTTGTAAAAAATATTTGAAAACATTTTATGTACTGTTTTAATTTAAAACCCCTATTTAGCTTTATTAGCTCCTGTTTTAAAAAGTTTCAAAAATCTTTTTAAGTTCAGAACCCTAAACATATATTTTTAATATAGTCTTTAGTATTTAACAAAGTAGGATAGCACTTTTGTTAGTGTCTTGTGTGCTCTGTTTTTGTGTGATGCTTATTTTATCGCTATTTATTCGTGACGATAGATTGCGCAGTTGACGAGGAAGTTGGACCCGAAGACTTCAAAGACCCCGGAGACTTTGTTGAGCCAGGCAAGCAGCCCTTTGACCATGTTAAGAAACTTTTTCATGCATGACATACATAACTTGTTGTTCCGATGATTGATCATGTGGTGGTGCTCCCCTTTGGTGGGGTGCCTCCGATGCTTTTACCATTGACACTCGCATCATGCATGACCCTACCACCTTATGAGGGTTGTGTGGGTGGGAGTAGTTAGGTTGATAGTAGATGCTACACAAGTGGGATGGCATTTATGCATAGTGATGGGAAGGAAGAAATGATTTCAAAGGCTTTTCGAAACCCCCATCGGGGGCCACTAATGCCCGAGGGAGATGATGATAAGTTGGGTGACCACTTGAGAAAGAAGTGGTGATCAAGAGCAAGTGAGTGAGTGTGTTTTCAAAAACGGATTAGATTTAAGGTCTGCTGACCGTCCCAACCTTACATGCACACCCACGATACCCCTTATGGGACGGGGCTTTGTCGATTACTATGGTTGGTACTAGCAAGGAGCCCGCATGACTAGTGGCAAGAGTTAAGTGGTCACTCTTGAGACAGGGTCATCCCAAAAGTGGAAGGCCATGCACTGTCTTTACAGGCACCGGGCACACCATTGCGTGCCCTCATGGATGATACATGTGATGTATATCATGAGGGATGGCACCAACGAGTGGACTCTTTGTTTAGTATCACCATGGGAAAGGCGATGTTCGGGTGCTTACCTCGGGTATGTTATATACCGCGAGTCATGGATGACATGGAAGTTCCCCGAGTCTTGTTAGTAAAGTGTGCAACCTCTACAGAGTGTAAAACTTTTCGAATAGCCGCGTCCGCGGTCATGGATAGTTGGAGGTCCTTCTTAAACTATGTCCGGATGTTTTCGCAAACTTGGTGTGAGTGTGTGTGTTGGTGACAAAGATGGTACTTGGGCTAAGTCCGGAGACTTAGCATGACAATGTACTAAGTCCGATGACTTAGCATAATGATTGAACATGAGATGTTCAACCTCTGGTTAAGATTATATCTGCAACTTGTTCATATGGATATTTGCCTATTGATGACGCATGCTTACCGAGTTACTTCATCATGTCATTGCATTGAAAAATAGCTTTTCGCAAATTACCTCCTTAGTGCTATATCATGCATCATTATTATCTTGTTCCACAACTTGGGTTGCTTGCGAGTACATTCAAAGTACTCATTGGCTTGTGACTAGTTATTTAATTGGCCAGGCATGGAAGAACAGGAGTATGTTGAAGAGTTTGTTGGTGACGAACATGAGAACTAGGACGCTTCCCAGTCAGAATGCCTGTAGGTTTAAGGCTAATAGCATGGGTTCACGCTTTCAAACAAGATTTCTGCTGCTTGATCTATTTAAGTGTTTGGCCCTCGTGGCCCTATCTATGTAAGACTTGACCTTCATGGTCTTTATTTGTGTAAGACGCTAAATGTGGATGTAAGACTCTTGATATTCAGCTTCTGTGTGTTCAGTGAGCATTAATCTCTTGGATCACTATACACGTGCATTCGGTGATCACGACTTATGAGTCGGGGTCCCCATAGAGCTGGCATTAGAACCATCCTGACTGTAGGAAGCCCTTAGTTAGCATGGTCGTTAGTCAGGATAAAAAAAAGTTTTCAAAACTACACCTAGCATCTATACTTAGGATTTCTGCACTATTTACCTCTTCTATTCTTCACACAACACTTTGCTGACTCTCCTCCTTTCAAACCTTTGTAGATGGCCGTCGTACCCAAAGCCTTCGTGACATCTGACTTTCCCTTAGTCCTTGGGGATAGCCTGTAGAAGTGCCAGTTTCGCCAACCACCCATTTTCCTCTACCACGAGCACTGGGTCGATGTCATCACGAAGAAGTACCACGTGGATGTGGTCGTGAAGGCAAATGACTCCCCGACTAGTTGGTTCTTTGAAGGACCACGGATGGAGGCCATGATACTTGCAGTCGAGTTAGTTGCATGCAAGGCACTCCTACACCTTCGATACATCATTCCAGAGATGGCTGACGAGCCGGCTACTCGCTACCTTCCCATCAGGAAGGATGATCTTGGCGAGAGTTAGACGCCGATCCCATCCAAGGAGGATGGCACACCACTTAGGTTCCAGACCTACTTCAGCCTCTCCACCGATAGTCTGGTTCATAACCTGATGAAGGAGTCCATGAAGCTCCGCGAGGAACATCACCACACCCGAGAGCTACTTCAGCAAGCCAAGATGAAGCCAGACAAGATCAAGAAGGATGGAGCCCCCGAGGGATGACCAGCTATCGCTTATAGAGGAGGGGTACCCCCAGCTAGTGATGCACCCACATGTCGTCATCGCCTGAGTGCGAAGGAGTACCATGAGCTCTTCACCGACCCACCAGCAAAGCGTCGTCGGGATGGACATCCCCGTTCGCCGACCCCTTCGACCGGGAATGATGCCCGTTCAGATGATGAACAGGAGGAAGACCTAGAGGAGCGTGACTACGAGACCAAGCACTCCACCACCTTAGTCCGGGAACCCCTAGGTAGATTCAGTCATGTATTCCTCATGCGAAGTCGAGTCCGTGTAATGGTTCATATGAAACCATATGTGCTTGTTGTTTGTTTTGTTGTTTGTGTTCTGATGCAAGTCGTGCTTTTTCCTTAGGCAACATGTAAGCGACTCCATCGTCTGTTTTAATATATGTTGGTCTTTCGACCTTTTGTTTTATCACACTTGCACTCGACCAATCCTCTTAGGTGCGCTTTTCCATTGTTCCTTTTCCTCTCGTCTACCCCAGTGGTTTGACTTGGCTGCTCCAAACAAGATGGTGACTGCTACCCGCAACAGCTCCTTCGCCAACCCTGATGCCGACAACTCAAGCCAGCAGCAGGGAGCTGGTGGGGCTGCTCACGCTGGACAACACCAGGAGCAGCCACAAGGCGACATTCCCCCGCCACCACCTCCACCGGAGAACATGACCATAGCTAAGTTTCTCCAAGTTCTCCCAGAGGAACGCCAAGCCGACAATGCTGCTATCCAGCAGATGGCTTAGGCCCTTGTGAACAACCAGCAGCAAGGCAGGAACAGCAATGGCCGCTCCACCCTGTCTGAGTTCATGAGGAATTTGTCCCCAACCTTCACCGAGACTGCTGAGCCATTGGATGCTAATGACTGGATCCGCACCATCGAGGACCTCCTTGCCTTGGTCAATTGCAATGAGAATCATGAGAAGGTGCTTTATGCCTCTCACTGCCTCGGAGGTACCGCCCGAGCTTGGTCGGATGGATTCAAGGTCATGCAAGGTGAGCGTGTGATCACTTGGAATGACTTCAAGGAAGGATTCCGCACCGCCCACATTCCTTCTGGGATCATGGCTATCAACAAGAGAGAGTTCCGAGCGCTGAAGCAAGGAAGTGGCTCTGTCAAGGAGTACCTGCAGAAGTTCAACCTGTTGTCAAGGTATGCACATGAAGATGTCAACACCGAAGCTGCCAAGAAGGAACGCTTCATGGAAGGACTTCAACACACCCTGTAGTGTCAGCTCATTGTCTGCGACTGTCGTACCTTGTTTGACCTGGTGAACAAGGCCCTCATGCTGGAAGACAAGAGTCGTGCCATAGATGACACTCACAAGTGCAAGATGATTGGCAAGGGTATCTCCAACAACCAGAAGCCTCGCCCATGGCAGCCAGCCCCAGCCAAGCCGACCTATCAGCCACAACAGGCTAGACATCTTGCGCCTCGTCCGAGCTACCAGCCTTAGCAGTATGCCAATCCCAGGCTAGCCTACAACAACCCCAATAACAACAAAGGTGGAAGAAACCTCAACAACAACCCTGGGCAAGTCACCTGCTTTGGATGTGGTCATTCTGGAGACATCTCTAAGCTCTGCCCCAACAAGAAGCCATATGCACCGCGCCCCAATGCGCCAAACCAAGGTCCACCCCATAGAGCACCCCCAAGGAACCCCGCTCCCCGCAACCAGCCCAACAATGGCAAGGGTCATGTGAATCACGTAGCCACAGAGGAAGCCCAGGAAGACCCGGACGTCATACTGGGTACGTTCCTCGTCAACTCAACCCCAGCAACAGTATTGTTTGATTGTGGAGCTTCGCATTCTTTTGTCACCCAAAAGTTTGCATTAGAGAGTGGCATGAAACCTACGCCCCTGGGTAGTCATATGTTGCTACAAACCCCGGTTCAGTTATGAAGTCTGGGATAGGGTGTAAGGAAGTGAAGATTGACATCACCATGGTAGACTTCCTAGCAGACCTTATAGTTCTGGATTTACCCGGCTTGGATGTCATCATTGCCATGAATTGGTTAACCAAGCACCAAGGCATGTTAGAATGTGCCAAGAGGATTGTCACCATGACTAATATCCAAGGAGTGGAAGTCAAGTATGTTCCCAACCCTGCCTCCACTCAAGCCCCTCAGGCTAACTATCTATCGGGAGTTGAGTTGGATCAAGTACCGGTGGTATGTGAATACCCGGATGTGTTCCCTGATGAGCTGCCCAGAATGCCTCCTGACCGCGACATTGAGTTCATCATTGAGCTTATGCCCGGATCAAGGCCCATCTATAAGAAGACCTATAGGATGGGATCCGAAGAGTTGGCTGAATTGAAGAAGCAACTGGCGGAGCAGCTTAGAAAAGGATTCATTCTCCCTAGTGCCTCTCCTTGGGGATCATCTGTTTTATTTGTGTCAAAGTGGGATGGAACTATCAGACTCTGTGTCGATTACCGTTCTCTCAATGAAGTCACAATAAAGAAAAAGTACCCACTCCCCAAGATTGAAGACCTGTTTGATCAGCTGAATGGACCCAAGGTATTTTCCTAGATCGACCTCAGGTCTGGGTACTATTAGCTGAAGATTAGACCCCAAAACATTCCGAAGATGGCGTTTGTAACCCGGTATGGCCTGTATGAATACACAGTCATGTCATTCGGGTTAACTAATTCCCCTGCCTACTTCATGTACCTCATGAATAAAGTGTTCATGGAGTACTTGTACAAGTTCGTTGTTGTCTTCATTGATGACATACTTGTCTTCTCCATGTCTAAATAAGAGCATGAGGAACACTTGAGATTGGTCCTAGAAAAGCTTCGAGAGCACCAGCTTTATGCCAAGTTCAGCAAGTGTGAATTCTGGCTGCATGAAGTTGGATTCTTGGGTCATGTGTTGACTATGGAAGGATTATCAGTGGATCCTACCAAGATTGAAGCTGTGACTGGATGGCAAACTCCTACCATCGTGAAGGAAGTCAGGAACTTCTTCAGACTCGCGGGATATTACCGCAAGTTCGTGGAAGGGTTCTCAAGCATTTCTTGACCCATGATCCAGCTTTTGAATAAGGACAAGAAGTTCGAATGGACAGCTAAGTGCGAGGAAAGCTTCCAGGACCTCAAGAAGAGGTTGACCACAACCCCAGTTTTGGCCACCCCCGATATTCATAAGGAGTTTGTGATATATTGTGATGTATCAAGAACCGAGCTCGGAGGAGTTCTGATGCAAGAAGGCAGAGTCGTAGCATACCTATCTAGCCAGCTACGTCCTCGTGAAGGGAACTATGCAACTCATGACCTTGAGTTGGCATCCATGGTTCATGCCTTGAAGACATGGAGACACTACCTTCTGGGGAAGCGATATGAGATATTCACAGACCACAAGAGTTTGAAATATATGTTCACTCAAAGGGAATTGAACATGAGGCAGTGAAGATGGTTGCAATTGATCAAGGATTACGACCTCACTATTCAATACCAGCTCGGAAAGGCCAACGTGGTAGCAGACGCCTTAAGCAGAAAGGCTTGTTCCTGGAATGCTATGATTAAGGAAAGGCTACCCGCCCGGTATGAAGAACTTGAAAGCTTCGGCTTGGAACTAGTTCCACCTGGATTCCTCGCCAACCTCGAAGCAAAGTCTACCTTGATGGATGATATTAAAGAAGCTCAGAAGGGACACGAGAGCATTGAAGGCATCAAGAGGAAGATCAAGGCAGGCAAGGCCCTAGGATTCTCGATGGATGAACAAGGAGTAGTATGGTTCGGGGGTCGCATCTGTGTACCCAACAAAGAGGAGCTCAAGAACCTGATCTTGCAAGAAGCTCATGACACTCCATACTCCATTCATCCTGGAGGAACCAAGATGTATCAAGACCTCAAGGCAAGATTCTGGTTGCATGGCATGAAACGGGAGGTAGGCACCTTTGTCGCCAAGTGTGACATATGCTAGAGAGTCAAGGCTGAGCACTAGCGACCTGTTGGGCTATTGCAACCTCTCAAAGTGGCTGAATGGAAGTGGGACAAAGTCGAGATGGATTTCATCACCGGTTTACCAAGGTCAAGCAAGGGACATGACTCTATTTGGGTCATTGTCGACCACCTGACCAAAGTAGCCCATTTCATTCCCGTCAAGACTACCTATGATGGAAACAAGCTAGCCAGCCTCTACATCGAGCGTATCGTGAGCCTTCATGGGGTTCCTAAGTAGATCGTGTCAGATCTAGGAACCCAATTCACCTCGTGGTTTTGGAAGATGTTTCAAGGAGCTATGGGCACTAAGCTCTCCATCAACACTGCCTTTCACCCCCAGACCGGTGGGCAAACAGAACGAGTAAATCAGATACTCGAAGATATGCTCTGCGCTTGTGTTTTGGCGTATGGAGCCAAGTGGGAACATTACTTACCATTCGCCAAATTCTCCTACAACAACAGCTATTAGTCGAGTCTTCAGATGGCACCATTTGAGGTGATGTATGGACACAAGTGTCGTACTTCCCTGAACTGGTCGGAAACCAGAGAAGGACTAATTTTTGGACCAGACATCCTCTGCAAAGCCGAAGAGCAAATTCAACTTGTCCGAGAACGCCTTGAGACCGCCAAGTCAAGAAAGAAGAGTTGTGGCGACTCTCACCGCCGAGAAGTGAGCTTCAACAACGGAGATCATGTCTATCTTCGGGTCACACCTCTTAAAGGAACCAAGCGTTTCCACCTCAAGGGAAAGCTTGCACCCAGATATATCAGCCCCTTCAAGGTCACTACAAGATGAGGAGAAGTTGCCTATCAGCTAGAGCTACCTCCGAGCTATCGGATGTGCACAACATCTTCCATGTGTCACAACTCCGGAAGTGTCTGCAAGTTCCCAACCGCCCCGACCTCTACAAGGACATCGACCACCAAGCCATCGAACTTCAGCCAGACCTCACTTATCGTGAGAGGCTAGTTTGCATTTTGGATGAAGCTGAATGCTGCACCCGAAGCCTCACCATCAAGTACTTCAACGTCTAGTGGAGCAACCATACTGAAGCAGAAGAAACCTGGGAACGTCAAGACTATCTTAGATCAGAGTTCCCTTATCTTTTTAGCGCTTAGCCTAGGAATCTCGGGGATGAGATTCCGGTAAAGGGGTAGGTCTATCACACCCTGTGTTTGTACCACCTTGTCATGTTTGGATTTATAAAATTTGGAGCCAACTAAAACTTTTCAAAGTGCTTGTGCTTGTTTGAAATGATGTTTGTTTGCTTGATGATTGTGATGTATGGCACTCCTAGATTCTATTCCCCTTCATATTCATTTTCCTTGACCCAAACTTCTTGCCCAACGATCATGCCATGTGAATAGTGCCCAAAACTATTTTTATCAAATTTCATTTTGACCAAAAAGGATTTATCCAAATTTAGGTTTTCAAAAACCCACGAATTGAGATTTGCACTTCAAGTCCTCAAATTGGGTGGATTCTTCTTTCCCAAAAGCTTTATTTCAAACCTACTATATTTATGACTTCTCGAAACCACAAAATATTAATTTTAATGACCATTTTTATATTTTATTTAAAGGCTTTTTCTTAAGGCCATAAATGGTTTTTCATAGGAAAAAATTAGTTAAACACCTTCAAAATATTTGAGAAAATTTAGGGAAGCTTAGTGGACATATATTTTCCATATATATGAGTTTCAACACAAGGGCATGTTCAGATCATGGGAAAACCCCTCAAAACCCTTTCTGTTCAAATCAAGCTTTGAAATATTTCTATAAGAAATATTCTCAATAAATTCCAGCAAACTTCCAGCAACTCAATACTATCCTAGGTGATGATCTTTCAAAGTTTCATATCAATCCAAGTTGATTTGGTTCTTCAAACCATCACAAAACCCTTCCTGTCCAGATTCAAATTTGAGCAACTTTACATTGTGAAGTTTCTCCCCTTGGCCTCAAACTTTGTGGGCATGCTCCAAACACCAAATAATGATGCTACACTAAGTAGTGCATAAAGGGTAAAAGATTAGAACAACTAGATCTATAGAAACCTGATTCTGTTAGTTTCTAGGGTTCACAAAGTTTCCATTGTCAACTTTTCCACTTGAGCTCGAACTTGGTGAAGCATCTCATTTTTACCTAGCATTTGATCTCGTTGAATATCTTAGTAAGTTGGTAAATTCTTCATCCCAAAACCCTATCAAACACCTTCTGATAAAATAGTAAAGACACTATTTTCACCCTTTCCTATTTTACCCTTGCCCCCAAATTTTTACCACTACCTCTAGTAGATGCCTTGTACCTCTAGTAAATTCCTCAGCGCCATAGCTCAATGATTGTGAGTGTAAAACCTCCATTGTTACCCATGGACAACACCTATTTCTCTCCCTCTCACCTTTCCTTCTACCCTAAGGCACCTCCAGAGCACCCCCTAGCCTCTTGTGCATTGTTTAAGATTCCCTGGATTCCCTGGACACAAGTGGACGCGCCCAAAGTGCCAACAGCATGCAGAGCTCGCGCTCTGGACCGCGCTACGGTGCGCACCCACACTGTAGCCGCTTAACGAGCGCTGCCGATAGCCTCGAGCCTCCCCATCTTGTCCCCCGTGCCCCCCTTGACGTCCGCAACACTCCAAGCTATCGCCCCCCTCCTCCCTCTCTCTCCGGCGTCCTCCCGCATGCGTGCCCGGCGCCGTGAGGCTTGGCCAACCAGGGAACTCACACGCGCGCGCTCCCCTGCCTCTCTCCTCTCTCCCCTGGCCTAGACCACCCCCATGAGCGCCCTAGACATGCTCTATCCCTCGCCCGTGGCCTGTGGCGATGGCCCCGTCCTCTCCGGCGCACCGCAACCACGGTGAACCGGCGGCCCCTCTATATAAGCCCTCCCCGAGCTCCTGCTCCTCTCCCCTCGCTCTCTCTACCCCTCTGATGCCCCCTAGTGCCCAGCCCCTCGCCCCTCGTGTTCAGGAGCTCGCGCCCGAAGCAAATCCTTGCCACCGTCAGGTCTTCCCCCTCGCCGGCGTTTCCCTCTGCCCTAGCACTCCCCTCGGCCAACCACCCATGCGGGGGAGGTTCCTAAGCACATCAGTGCCCTCCATTGGAGCCTCCGCGGCCTAGAACATGCTGGTGAGCTCCCCCATCCGTCCCTATCATGAGGAGAGGGATAACTGGTGGGGCCCACCTATCATCCCCTCCCCCCTCTCTCTATCCAGTAGGGCCTGTGGGCAGGTTTAAAAATAATCCTCCTGCGCGCGGCGCCTCAGCCTGGGCTGGTTTCCCCTATGGGCCGGCTCGGCTTCGGTACTCTGGCCCGAGAAGGCACACTAACTTTTCTTTTTCCTTTTTCTACAAACTTCCAAAAATTCCACAGGGCAAAATATGTATCCAATGCCCAAAATTCCTTCACCTAAAATCTTGAAATATTCCATAAGATTTATTAGTGCCACTTGTAAAAAATATTTGAAAACATTTCATATACTTTGTAATTTTAAGCCCCTATTTAGATTTATTAGCTCCTATTTTTAAATAAAAATCAAAAATCTTTTTAAGTTCAAAACCCTAGACAAATATTTTTAATATAGTCTTTAGTATTTAACAGAGTAGAATAGCATTTTTATTAGTGGCTTGTGTGCTCTGTTTTGTGTGATGCTTATTTTATCGCTATTTATTCATGACGATATATTGCGTGGTTGATGAGGAAGTTGGACCCAAACACTTCGAAGACGCCGGAGACTTTGTTGAGCCACGCAAGCAGCCCTTTGACCATGTTAAGAAACTTTTTCATGCATGACAAATTGCACTTGTTGTTCCGATGATTGATCATGTGGTGGTGCCCCCTTCGGTGGGGTGCCTCCGATGCTTTTACCATTGACACTTGCATCGTGCATGACCCTACCACCTTATGAGGGTTGTGCAGGTGGGAGTAGTTAGGTTGCTCGTAGATGCTACGCAAGTGGGATGGGATTTATGCATAGTGATGGGAAGGAACAAATGATTTCAAAGGATTTTCGAAAACCCAGTCGGGGCCACTAATGCCCGAGGGAGATGATGATAAGTTGGGTGACCACTTGAGAAAGAAGTGGTGTGCCAGAGCAAGTGAGTGAGCATGTTTTTGAAAACAGATTAGGTTTAAGGTCTGCTAATCTTCCCAACCTTACATGTGCAACCACAATACCCCTAATGGGGCGGGGATTTGTCGATTACTATGGTTGGTACTAGCAAGGAGCCCGCACTACTAGTGTCAAGAGATGATACCATGCGCTGTCTTTACAGGCACCGGGCACACCATTGCGTGCCCTCATGGAACATGTGATGTATATCATGAGGGATGGCACCAATGAGTGGACTCTTTGTTTAGTATCGCCATGGGAAAGGAGATGGTCGGGTGCTTACCTCGGGTATGTTATATACCGCGAGTCGTGGATGACACGGAAGTTCCCCGAGTCTTGTTGGTAAACTGTGCAACCTCTGCAGAGTGTAAAACTATTCGAATAGCCACGTTTGCGGTCATGGACAGTTGGAGGTCCTTCTTAAACTATGTTCGGATGTTTTCGCAAACTTGGTGTGAGTGTGTGTGTTGGTGACAAAGATGGTACCTGGGCTAGGTCCGGAGACTTCGCATGACGATGAACTAAGTCCTATGACTTGGCATAATGATTGACCATGAGATGTTCAACCTCTGGTTAAGATGATATCTGCAACTTGTTCATATGGATATTTGCCTACTGATGATGCATGCTTACCAAGTTACTTGATCATGTCATTGGATTGAAAATTAGCTTTCCGCAAATTACCTACTTAGTGCTATATCATGCATCATTATTATCTTGTTCCACAACTTGGGTTGCTTGCAAGTACATTCAAAGTACTCCTTGGCTTGCCGCTGGTTATTTAATTGGCCAGGCATGGAAGAATAGGAGTATGTTGAAGAGTTCGTTGGTGACGAACATGCGAACTAGGATGCTTCCCAGTCAGAATGCCTGTAGGTTTAAGGGTGATAGCATGGGTTCACGCTTTCGAACATGATTTCCGCTGCTTGTTCTATTTAAGTGTTTGGCCCTCGTGGCCCTATCTATGTAAGTCTTGACCTTCATGGTCTTTATTTCCGTAAGACGCTAAATATGGATGTAAGACTCTGGTTATTCAGCGTCTGTGTGTTCAGTGAGCATTGATCTTTGGGATCACTGTACACGTGCATTCGGTGATCACGACTTATGAGTCGGGGTCCTCACACAGACGAAGCCACCATCTTAGCATTCGGTGACGGAGTCACCGACTACAAGATGAAGGAGGAGCTCACCATGAACGACGAGCTGTGCTCCGCCCTGGAACTGTTCAATCTGGCGATCAAGTGCGCCAAGGCAAAGGAGGGTCGCTTGTCGCTCCGACGGCTCTTGGCGGTGGAGCCAGAAGAAAATAAGATCAAGGTCAAGGAGGCGAAGCATAAGGCCCCAGTAGTGCTTGTGGCTGAGCCTGAGGTGAAGTACAGCCGGGGCGAAGAACACCCCTTAGGAGGAAGACCCACCTGCATCTTCCATGGCACCAACAACCACGACACTGCAGATTGCTAGGAACTCAGGATGATCCGCGCCAAGCACTTTAGCAGGCGTCCCGGGCGAGATGACCGAGGCTTCGGACGTGGCGGTGGCCGCGGCAAAGGCTGCTTGGACAACCGGGAGCCTCGCCAAGGGTGGTGCGATCAGCCTCAGGAGGACCGCTGGCGCGATCATGCTCGGGACGACCGCTGGCGTGATCAGCCTCATGAGGCCCGCTGGCGCGACGACCCTCCGGAGGGGTCCCGACGTGGTCAGCCTCGCGAGGTCCGACCTCGTGACCTCGGCCTACCACCACTACCGCCTCCACCTAGAAGGAAGGAAGAAGACGGACAAGATGATGGGGCAGGGGGCTTCCAGTAGATCAAGGCTATGGCCTGCATCCTGGGTGGCGTCGAGGCCCCCGCCTCAAACCGTACCTTCAAGCAATTCACACGGGAAGTGAAAACGGCTCTGTCAAAGACCAAAGCAATGTGCCCCCTAAATTGGTCCGAGACCGCCATCACCTTTGACTTGAGAGACCAGCTCAAGTGCTCGGCCATGGCCGGCAAGCTCCCCATGTTGTGCACCCCAACCATCAGCAGTGTCCTCGTCACCAAGACCCTCTCCATTGAGACCTTCAAGACGCTTGAGGTTCCTTACGAGAAGCTCATGCCGACCAAGCCTTTCTCAGGGCTCATGAATGGGTCCACGGTGCCCATCGGGTAGGTGCGTCTACCTATCTCCTTCATAGGACGCAAGAACTACCACACCGAGATCATCGTCTTTGACGTCGTGCACATCCACCTTCCATACAACACAATCCTTGGATACCCGTCCCTCGCCAAGTTCATGGCGGCGACCCATCATGGCTATAACGTCCTAAAGATGCCAAGGAGTAGTGGCGTCATCACCATTGCTTGTGACGAGAAGGATTGAGCCCTCGAGCATGCCCACTGCGCCACGGCGGTCGAGCGTTCGGGCGACGAGGAGGACGCCCTGCATCGTGAGGACCCGCGCAAAAATAAGAAGCAGATCCCTTCCACGGGGCGCCTGGGGGCTTCGAGCCCTATGCCCAATGATAGGGCCTCACCCATTATCGCATAGGAAGGCGTGCTCGGCACCCCTCTTGGGTAGGGCTCGGGGGCTTCCACTCAGGGGGCTTCCACTCAGGGAGCGTTCGAGCACAACCAGAGGGCACAGACGGACGCGCATCGGCCAGAGCCAGCAGCACGGCACGAGGCGCCGAGCTCGCAGGAGTCTAGCATCAGAGCAATCGAGGAACTTCGAGGATCACATGTCGAGCAAGGCGGAGGCTGCCTAGCACCATCAATTGCAGTCGCCGTTATCGGCACGGTCAACCAGCCGCGCTTCTACCTCAGCATGCTCGCGGTTAATCGTGCAACATCTGAGGGCCCCTTTTGGCCTGTGCGAGTCGATCATGGATGGGTCAACCCGGACGCCTACGTCCGCATGCCCTTCAGACTGGCGAACATAGGCGAAACATTCCAATGCCTACACCAGGCCATGCTTATGCCTTTCCTGGTGAGGCGCGGAGAGGAGTTGGAGGATATGCCCAAACCAGGCGAAGGTTCCGGGCCTCGGGAGACAATGGACTCACGAAGGTCGTGCTCGTGGAGGCGAGAGATCAATCTATGATGGCATCTTCGGAACTTCAGCGGCTTGGCCGCAAGGTGACCCTTTTTGTTGGCTGTTGCCACGTAAATTTTTGGGTTTACTTCGGCCAAGGGCACCCACAGGGCAACATTATCCTCAGGAAGATAGGGCATCCCCCTGCAGTTACCTTCCTCATGCGTATTTCAATAGTGTTTGATGAATCTGGCTTGTTTTCTAACATCCCGCATTGCTTGCATGATCCCTTGCTGGCGTTAATGCGCCACACAACCTTCTTTGAGTTGGTGTTTCACAACGGGTGGTGCGCTATGACCCTTCTTGAGGGACCCTGCACCGGGGGTGCGAAGCCCTGTCGCCTCAAGGACTAGCACCTTTGGGCGGGGGACCTCGGCTGGGGGCTTCGGCCGTGGAATGCAGTCTCATCACGGAGTCTCAGGAGGCCCCATGGCCTCCTGAGGTAGCAGCATATAGGGTGGAATGGGGGCCACTTGAGCGTCAAAGGGGTCTCCTGAGCATCTCACCTCAGGAGCCTTACTGGTCATAATGCCAGTCCGCCTCCTGATGTCGTCCTTGGTTTCCGATCAACGTCAGAAGTGTCGGGGCCTCGCCCCGTGAAGTGCGTCCTGGTTTTCGGTCGTACCTAACGGTGTTTGGGAAATGTGCGGGACTAGGACCAACAGACATAGAGCCACTTGAGCGTCAATGGGAGCTCCTCACGAGCCTTACTAGTCATAATGCCACTCGGCCTCCTGATGTCGTGCATGGTTTCTGGTCGGTGTCAGGAGTGCCAAGGCCTGGCCCCATGAAGTGTGTCATAGTTTTTGGCGTACCTAATGGTGCTAGGGAAACGTGCGGGACCGGGACCTAAGGACGTAGAGTGCCAAGAGGGCTCCCAAACTACCTCACTCAAGAAGAAGAAGTCAGCAGGGCCTCGGATGGCCCCATCTACGAGAAGACCCAGGCGCAAACCGCCTTAGAGGTTGGGACATCGCAAGACCAAAGCTCCCTCGCGACCTCCTAGATACACCTCCCTATTTTGCCTTGCCAGCCACACACACGAACTTTACGGGTTGTACACGCTCGGGCCCCCCTGAGGACGCGGAGGGGTCCCATCACACACAACGTGGCAGCCATAGACCAGTGCTAGCGGAGAAGTCAACACGGTCCACCAAGGACTATGCCCATGCAAGGTGGAAGCCACATCCCTGTGCTGGCGGTCAACATGGACGACCAATGACTATGCCCACACAAGGTGGAAGTCATAGCCCAGCGCTGTCGTAGAAGTCAACACGGTCCACCAATGACTATGCCGACGCAAGGTGGAAGCCACAACCCAGTGCTGGCAGACGACACAGTCCTCCAATGACTATGCCGACGCAATGTGGAAGCCCCATGCCCGGTGCGGGGGTATAAACAACTGAGGGCGCCCCCAATGGCTGCATTCAACCTCAGGAAGGCTCCTTGCAACCCCGCCTCACTACATTCCATGGGATGTACGCGTGAGGGGTTGCATGGGGGCAACTACCGGGCTGGGCCTCGTATTCGCCACCTCCCCAGGTCTACCAAACCTGGTCTACACACGCTCACCCCCGGAAAAGCTGGCGAGGAAAGGTATGGGAGCCGCTCGTACGTCAAGGGGTACTCCTGAGCATCGCGACTCAGGAGCCTAACTGAACATGTAGCCCCCCACCCCTTGGACCGTCCTGGTTTTCGGTCGGCCCAACGGCGGTTGAGGTATGCACGGGCCAGGCCCTATCGACGTAGAGCTCAAAGCGCTCAACAACTCGAAAACCCTTAAGGAGGACGTCGGGGCTCAAACGTCAAGGGGGACTCCTGAGCATCGCGACTCCGGATCCTAACTGGACCTGTAGCCCCTCACCCCTGGACCGTCCTTGGTTTTCGGTGGGCCCAACGGCTGTTGAGGTATGAGCAGGCTGGGCCCTGCCAATGCGGAGCGTTAAAGGTGTTTGATAGTTCGAAGTTAGCCCAATCTACGCCATGTTCCCTTCATGAGGGCCTCTCGTATGTTAAGGGGGACTCCTAAGCATCGCGACTCAGGAGCCTAACTGGACCCGTAGCCCCTCACCCCTTGGACCATCCTAGTTTTCGGTCGGTCCAATGGCGGCTGAGGTATGCATGGACCAGGCCTTACCGACGTAGAGCATCACGGCAAGCAAGAAGGAAACAAGGCAAAGATAGCAACCACACAGTCAAATAGTTATTACAAAAGTTAAAAGTCTCCGCGAACACAAACAAGTTTAACGCCTCCATGAGGCAGGATATGCATTGCAGGAAAGGAGCACGGGGGAGGAATCAGGAGGAACCTCCAGCGCCACTCATCCCGTTTCGAGGGGCTCGTCATCGACATCACTGGAGCCATCTTCCTTGCCACCGACCCCTCCAGCACCCGGAGGCAGAGAAACAAGGACAGGGATGAACCTCTTCACCAGCCTCTCCACGACGTCCTTCACCACCGCTGTAGAGCTGACAAGGACCTCAAGGGAGACCGAGCAGATCATAGAGTCAAAGTCGAACCCTAGCTCACGAAGATGAAGATGGCTGAAGACGCGTGTCGCAGCCTTTGAAAACTGATCGTCGCACTCACTCTCAAGAGTGCCCTCCACTTTGATGATGGCGCCCTCTAGCGCTTTGATGAGCTTCGAGGCGAGCGTTGTGAAGCCGTCCTCCGGAGCCGCTAGGGGCTCTATGAACCCGTCCCCGCAAAGGGCATGGAGTGCTCGGCGAAACTTGAGCTCGACGGTAGGGAAGGCACTCAGCTCCGCAGCCCTTCTCTCATCGACTGTAGCGAGAGCTTTCTCCCTGGCGTCAAGAAGGGACTTCTCCAAAGCAACATCCTTCTTCTGCATGTCTAGGCGCACCTGCTCCACGTCCTGGCGAGCCGCCACCTAGGACAGCTCAGAGTCCTGGGTGGCAAGCTTGGCCTCGCGAGCCTCGAGGTCCTCCTCCCGCTGGCGAAGCTGCCCCGCAAGCTTGGCCTGTTCCTCATGAAGGGCCTCCATACAAACCTCCGCCTCTTCGCCATGCTTGGAGGCGGCCGCCACCTCGGTCAGCGCCTCCGCGCGTGCTACCACGGATGTTGCCTCTTCCCTCTCGCCCTTCTCCGTGGCAGCCTCAGGCCAACCCCAAGCCGCGGTAACGGAGGCGACGACCTGGAGCCATCCTGGGACGAGCTCTAGGCGCCCACTCGCAGGGTGATCGACGACGCCCTTGAAGACGCCACAGACCAGATCCAGAGCAGCGAGGGCCCCATCCAGAATGTCGAGGCCATGCCACGAAGGCGTCAAGGGCCCCTCCGAAAGGGCCTACTATGTGACCATAGGGGGCAACCCAGGCAGGGCAACATCACCAGGAGAAGGAAGCTCTAGAGGACGCTCGACGACCACACCTGCGGGCTGGCCCTTAGGGGTTGTCCCCTTGGTCTTTGGCGCCGCAGCACCCTCAAGGGTAGG
Source organism: Hordeum marinum (assembly GCA_022496015.1). Classification (NCBI taxonomy): domain Eukaryota; kingdom Viridiplantae; phylum Streptophyta; class Magnoliopsida; order Poales; family Poaceae; genus Hordeum; species Hordeum marinum. The sequence goes on from CM039673.1 coordinate 236,047,480, forward strand.
AGCGACCACACCTGTGGGCATTTGGGGCTCAGGGGGCTCCATGATGATGACCAGGGAGACTGCCTCACGAGCCCCCTCGCCCTCAATGACAGGCGACGGCGTGTTAGTAGGGGCTGGCGGCACGTTGGTGGCCGCTTTTGGCTTAACGCCCGCTTTCTTCCTCCTCATCTTTGGCGTAGCGGCATTCCTGGTCCCAAGCAAAAGAAGGGCATCAGTGCACCAACTGAAGGTATGCGAGACGAGCCAAGCTAGACCACTTACTCATCGACATCAACCCACTTCCTCTACCTCTCCGCTTCGACAATGGCAGAAGTACCCATGCCTCCCGCAGCATGGACATGACCATGCGCGGGAGCAAGTGGGCTAACCACGGGGGCAGTCGCCAGAGGGATCACCATGGCCCTGGCCTCGACCGCCTGGCCTGCAGAGGCAGGGTGCACCGGAGAAGACTTTGCTCCGTGCTTCTGGGGAGTCTACACACAGGCGGATCGTGTGGCGCAAGGTCTTGGCCCAAGCCCTCTGGGAGCCTTTGCGGTGCAGAAGGAACCCGCAGCAGAAGCTCCGCCAGCATCATCGTCGTCCTCGAGCTCACGTAGGAGCGTGCCCTGCGACGGGGGAGATGCTCCTGTCAGGCCATCGTCAGCAGTCTTCTCCAAGTCCTCCTGACCCGAGGTGTCGCCGGAGGACACCATCACCAGGGAACCAAGGCTCCCTATAGGGGAAAGCCCCAATTCGTTGAAGCAGGCATCACAACAACCATATCGGCCTCATCATTATGATGGTACAGTGGGGCGTGGACCTCGAGGAGGTCGCCGACATTGCCGTTGAGCAGGGTCGCCATAGCCCTGCTCAACTAGTCGGGGGTTATGCCCGCGGACCGAAGTCGAAGGTTGCCGTCGTTGCCTTGGTACTCCCAGAAGGACCTATAGTGGGCCTGGAGGGGCGCCAGGCGCTACGAGAGGAACTCCTTCACTATCATCCCCTAGTCAGCTTCCTGGTGTTGATGTCGCGGGAGAAGCGCTCCAAGACGGGCCCAGTCCGGGGGTCAGAAAGCTTTGCGGAGCTCCACGCAGGGATCTTCTCCGGCAGCCCCTCCGGCAGATCCAATCGAGGGTTGGTGCCCTTGAGATCCATGAGGACCCAGGGTTTCCTGAAGTTCTCCACCTTCTCCCCAACCTTTAAGAGCATGTTGCCACTATGGACCGCGACGAAGGAGATGCACGCCGACCGCTGAGCGTCGTCATGCAAACGCAGGCTGAAGAAATGGCGGAAGAGACCCACCGAGGGCCGCACGCCCACGAAGGTCTCATAGTAGAAAGTGCATACGGACAGGAGCAAGATGGAGTTGCATTGGAGGTGAAGGGCCTGGATAGCATAGTGGTTTATGATGGCGGTAAAGAACGTGGAAAAGGGCGGGACGAGCCCGACGAAGATGCTGTGGAGGAATAAGGGGTAAGCCATTTCGGACGGGGGCTGCCTTGCCGAAGAACCACCCCATATCAAGGTCCGACACTGCTCGTCGGACCCGTCCGCCGTCCATGGGAGCATGGGACGGAGGTCCTCGTCCTTGGTGATGGTGGACCCTAAAGCGCCAACGAGATGGGGGTGGAGGCGGAGCCCTGCGCCTTTGGCTTCTGCTTGCCAGCGGGCACCATCGCGAAGCTCGTTCAAATAAGGCAGCGAGGAGAAGGATGGAGCGGCACCGCATCTGGAGAGATGCTTGCTAGAGCTAGAGACCTAGAAAGCAAGAGTAGGTGCGCAAGGAAGGGAAGCAGTAATTGCCCGGTGCTATAAGTCAGGCGCTTGTCGACTCGAGCGGAGGCCGAAGAGGCAAAAGACACCCGACATTAACCACACGATGTGCATCAAACCTGGCATGTAGGCGTTTGGGGCCCGTGGCACTCCGTGCCGCTCTCCAGGCTTCGCCCGCGAGCCAGCGCGAGCACGCTTTGGTCCTCGGGGCTACTGTCGGCATCCTGGGAATGGGGGTACCCAGACCTGCCTGCCTGCAGCCCAGGGCATGGCCCACTTCGTCAACCAAAAAAGATCAGATGTGACCTCCACTCAAGACCAGGCCCTCACGAGGGCCCTAACCGTTAGAGGAAGAACAACGACAAGACCCACAAAGTATGGGCCTCCTTAGGACCCCTCCAGAGTGGCGGAGATTTCTATGTAAATCCCGACCTCGGGCGTGTAAAGGGTGATGCAAGGAAGGCCAGGCGGGCGTCAATGCGCCAGGCGACATAGTTTCCTCCTTGGTGCAAAGGGAGAAAGGACATCTGCGGGTTCCCAAAGCACCCCCAAAGGTTTCCATTCCAGTGCAAGAATACCACAACCACCCGCCCCATAGGCCGGATGTCATCACTAAGCCCATCCCTGCACCGTCGACAGCTACTTTGCTGGCGAAGATCGCCTTTGGGCAGGGCGAGAACATACTATTGTCCCCCTTCAATATTGGCTGTTGTGGGATCCTTTCCCACCATTGTGTTAAGGGAGGAGGACTCCAGCCGCCACTATATCTAGAGAGTAGGTAGCACCATAGAAGGGGACCGAGCCGGCCGACGGACCGATAATCATCCATTCCACCACTCGTCCACCACCAAGCCACACAAGGCCTCGAACACATCAAGAGAGACCACAGGAGGCCCAAGAACACTGTACCATTCCACCGACATCTCCTCCTCGAGAGGCAATCCACTAAAGCAGAAGTAGGGTATTGTGCTTCACAGCGGCCCGAACATGGGTAAACTGTCGTGTTCATCTTCTTCCTTATCATCGTGCGAGTTTGTTGCTGTGTCCATTGAGTAGCGAGATAGGGTGACGAGGCTCCAGGGATCTTTGCACACGCCCCTGTGTTCGAACCTTAACGGTTTTGCGGAGCCTAAATCCAACAAACTCCATAAACATGGATTTACGATAGCGCCACCTATCAAAACCACAGGAAAAATCTTGTGTCCCTCATGCGTTTGATCTCTCCATCTCTACTCCTTACTTCCACGTGCAATGTATTTACTTTCCGCTGCTATACTTGATGACTTGCATGCGTAGGGTGTTCTAGACTTGCTATGTATGCTAAATACTTCCAACACTTGATTTGTGCTTGAGGTAGAATTAAATTCCTACAAATATTCTATTCACCCCCCTCTAGACATACACTTCTAGCGATCCCGGAATTGGTATCAGAGCTTTCGCCTCCATTGCTTCGGCACCGTGGAGGAAGATGGATATGTCTAGTGTGGAGAGTTTGTATTGTAGAGTGCCCATTCTTGATGGTGAGTGCTATAGTCGATGGAAGAATGCCATGATTGATCTATTTGATAAATTCCATTTGAGAAGACATATTGAAAATCCCTATGTTCTCCCCATTGATGAATTGCATCCCACACACGAAGAGGACATTAACATGCTTGGTAACCTAAGAACTGTCAATCTTATTATTAGAGGTTTACCAAGGTTTGTGCTTTCCGAATTGAAGAACTTTGCATGTGCTTATACTTTGTGGACTCATTTGGAGAAACGATATCCAAATCTTTCATTAGGTAATCTTGATGAAATTCTTCATAAAACTGTTGCTTTCACAAAATGAAGCCTAGTGATCCAAACTTTAACAAATACCTATTTGAGCTCCGTGATCTTATGCGTGCTAAAGGAGATGTCACAACTATCAACAACATTATCTTTGAAGACATTCACATTCATAAACTTGAACATTGTCATGATTCTGATTCTAACGAATCTCTTGGTTTCTATGATGAGGAAATTACACAAAATGATGACAATGAAGAACATGACTACTACGATGAAGATGAGCTGGTTGACATCGAGTATGAGAAGATCATGAGAATCTAAGTCTAATGGCAAACATCAAGGATTACATGTCCGGCAGAAAAGAGTGGATTCTCGATAGTGGATGCATGGATCACATGACTGGTGATAAAGACATGTTCCAATAGATCATGCCTAATCAAGGTCCTCGGAGGATAGTGACCTTTGGAGACAACTCTAAGGGTAAGGTACTTGGCCTTGGTAAGGTGTCCATATCTCATGAGAGCTCAATTCAAAATGTGATGCTTATTAAATCCCTTGGTTACAATCTTCTTTCCGTATCTAGACTAGCAAACTTCGGTTCCAATGTGCTATTGACTAAAGTAGATTGCCAAGTGTTTCGATTTGATAATCATAAAATTTTCTTTAGCGATATACGTAGAGGTGATCTATACATTGTTGATTTCTCTAAAAAGGCCCAACCTCGTACTTGTCTCATTGCAAAATCATCTAAAGGTTGTCTGTGGAATAGATGGCTTTGACATGTAGGCATGCACAATCTTGATAAGGTTATCAAGGGCGATCACATTCTAAGTGTTAAGGGTGTCATCTTTGAAAAATATAGACTTTGTAGCGGTTGTCAAGCACGAAAGCAAGTAGGTGTAAGTCATTCGGTCAAGAATATCATGACTACCAGGAGACCACTTGAGTTACTTCATATGAATATCTTTGGTCCCAATGCTTACAAGAGTATCGTGGAAACTCTTATGGTCTGGTTATAGTTGATGATTTTTCCAAATTTATGTGGGTATTCTTTCTTGATGATAAGTCGCAGGTACAAAAGATCTTCAAAAACTTCGCTCGCAAAGCGCAAATTCAGTTTGAAGTGAAGATCAAGAAGGTTCGGAGCGATAATGGATCGGACTTCAAGAACACCCATGTGGATACCTTTCTTGATGAAGAAGGTGTCTCACATGAGTTCTCGGCTTTGTACACACCTCAACAAAATGGAGTTGTTGAGAGGAAGAACTGACGCTCATTGAGATGACAAGAATGATGCTTGACGAATACAAGATGCCAAAACACTTTTGGGCAGAAGTCGTGGAGACAGCATGTCATGCCACAAATCGAGTTTACTTGCACAAGCTTCTCGGTGAAATGACATACGAGCTTCTCACCGGTAACAAACCCCAAGTTGGATACTTATGAGTATTCGGCTCAAAGTGCTACATTCTTGATAGGCATCGTCATACTAAATTTGCCCCTAAATCTCATGAAGGATTCCTACTAGGTTATGGATCGAACTCTCACACTTACCCTGTCTACAACAACTTCACTCGAAAATTTGAAGAGACGGTAGATGTGAAGTTTGATGAGTCTAATGGTTCGCAAGTCACGGAATTGCCAAATGATGTAGGTGATAAAGATCCTTTGGAAGCTATCCAAGATCTGCCCATTAGCAAGATTCGTCCCATGGAGGTGAAGGAAACTTCATCAACCCAAGTGGAAGCTCCTACTTCGGATCAAGGATACTGACAACACGACATGGAAGCATCCACAAGTGGTACACGACAAGATGAAGAGGAGGAGGAAGTACATCATGAAGACCCACCAAAACCTCCTTCACCACCACTTCAAGGAGATGACCACGTTGACAACAACAAAGATGAAGGAGATGATGATGAAGAAGAAGCTCCACCATCCAACAATCGGAAGTTGACCCGAGTTCGAGCACAAGACCAAAAACCATCGCCTAAACCAAATCTTTGGTGACATACAAACCGGGAGAATCACTCGGTGTAAAACTTCTCTAGCTAACTTTTGTGAGCATTATTCTTTGATCTCTAGCATTCAATCCTTGAAGTTATAACAAGCTCTTGAATATGCAGATTGGGTGAACTCTATGCATGAAGAGCTTCACAACTTGGAGAGGAATAAAGTGTGGACACTCGTGGAAAAGCCTGAGAATGAGCAAAACGTCATCGGAACCAAATGGTTGTTTCTGAACAAGCAAGATGAAGACGGTCAAGTCGTACGCAACAAGGCACATCTCGTAGCCCAAGGATATATGCAAGTAGAAGGTATGGACTATGGTGAGACCTATGCCCCCATTGCTAGACTAAAAGTTGTATGCGTTCTCGGAACGGGGGTACCCAGACCTGCTTGCCTGCGTCCCAGGGCACGGCCCACATCATCAACCAAATGGGACCAGGCGCGGCCCCACTAAAGACAAGGCCCTCGCGAGGGACCTAGCCTCGCAAGGAAGAACAGCGACAAGACCTGCAAAGGATGGGCCTCCTCAGGAACCCTCAGGAGCGGCGGAGATCTCTATGCAAGGCCTAACCTCGGGAGTCAAGGGTGATGCAAGGAAGGATAGGCGAGCGTCAGTGAGCCAGGCAGCACAGTTTCCTCTTTGGTGCAAAGGGAGCAAGGACATACGCGGGTTCCCAAAAGACCCCAAAGGTTTCCATCCCAGCGCAAGAAGACCAGAACCACTCGCCCCGCAGGGTAGATGTCATCGCTTAGCCCATCCCTGTGCTGTCAACAACTACTTTGCAGGCAAAGACCGCCTTTGTCCAGAGCGAGAACGTGCTACTGTCCCCCTTCAAAATTGGCCGTTGTGGGATCCCTTCCCGCCTTTGTGATAAGGGAAGAGGACCCAGGCCACCGCTAAGTATAGAGGATAGGTTGCACCGTAGAGGGGGACCCCGATCCATCGAGAATCCATTCCACCACTCATCCACCACCAAGCCACAGAGGGCCTCGAACACATGAAGAGAGCCCTCAAGAGGCCCAAGAACATTGTACTATTTTATCCACATCATCTCCTCGAGAGGCAATCCACCAAAGCAGGTGTAGAGTATTATGCTTCGCGGCGGCCCGAACCTGGGTAAACTTTCGTGTTTATCTTCTCCCTCGTCTTCGTGCGAGTTCGTAGTTGCGTCCATCCAGTAGCGAGCTAGGGTGACGAGACCACAGGGATCTTTGCACACGCCCCTGTGTTCGAATCATAAGGGTTTTGCGGAGCCCGAAATTCAACATTTGGCGTGCTAGGTAGGGTGTGTGTCAGAATCTTCCCCAAGCTTCGCCCCTCCAAAGCTTTGCTACTCCGATGGCCAGCGCTCAGCAACCTTCTCCGTCCGCAGTGGATCGGTTTCCTTGAACCCCGCCGCGCCAGTTGAAGGCCGACCAAGAAGTCAGTACCGGGTTGGCAACATCGCCTCTACCGGCACCACCTCATGCACTTCTCAAGCGCACGGCAGGCGGCCAGCGCCCCTAGCCCCGGCAGTGCCCCGCACCTATGTGGGAGACATCAATGCCCATGACGCACTACTACTGGAAAGCGAGATGCTTCACCAACGACCTATGCATGGGGGCTTAGACATGTGGGCCGACCATATCATCGAGTTGGTCACCGTTGCGTAGAGGGCCATCTCCCCTCACTCCTCTCCAAGGCCACAAGTGCTAGGCATTGGAGGCTCGCGCGTCGTGCCCACTCCCCAGACCGTCGGCGAAGGGACCCCCCCAGCACTGGACGGACCCGAGTGGGGGCACCACACGCTATGCTCCTCCTCCTACGAATCATGGTGACCTGATTAAGGGTGCAGCCCAGCCTTGCCCACCAGGAATACAAAGGGAACGACGAGGCGCCTCGCGCACACAGCGACGCGCATTGTAGCCACCCGGCTGGCCCTAAGCAGTCAGGGTTGGCCAGGTGGGAGCATGCCATCCAACGCAGTCAACGGGCGGCGTAGGCGGCCGGACAAATAAGCAATGGCGACGAAGGCGCACCAGGTCGCCAAGGGAACAATCGACAATAGGAGACGCACGACCCACTAGGCGGCGAAGACAGAGGTAAACAACTCCGTTCTGAGGCCCGATGCAGGAGGGTTTGCGAGCAACACGCGCGGGGCGGATTCCCTTCACCGCCAGGAGGGAGCGCCCTTGGCGCACCTACGAGCGGTTCAGGAGGAGTACCGAGCACCTACGTGGAACCCTACATACCCTGTTACTTCCTTCTGCCAGGCATAGGGATGGACCAAGCGCCCACCATGGAACAGATGACCAGCGCGGATCAGGCGCCTGCCGGGGGCGCTAGCACTTCTCAAGAGTATGGGTCACCCTGGGCGTCCTCCCCAACACGGGCCTGGGGTCTCCAATCGACAGGGCACTGGGCCTGGGCGAAGCAAGCCGGAGGGCTCCCTTGGGCCCGTAGGGCGCGACGCATGCCGGTGCCCCCGCGGGCAAGTGACGCTGGGCTGAACCCCTAGGCCATAGGAGCAATGGCCTGGGGGAGCGGCAAGACAAATGCAAGGCGGGCCACCCGCGGCAACTACGATTCTTGCATGGCCTCAGAAGGATGGGCCTCTCCAGGCCTTCAAGACCTCGTCCAAATGATGCTCAGGCACCTCACAAGGCTTACTTCATCGAAAAAACACCCTTATGGCTGCTATGATGCATCACACTCATGTTTGGGCCACGGGAGCGCGATCCTGAGGTCACGTGGGGAGCGATGCACACAGGTTAGGGTCATGAGGGCACGCAACTGGCCAGAAATACACGGGATGGTCTTCGACGGGGCTACGAGCCACAAATCCATGCGCCTAGGGGCTTGCCCAGGGCCGTGACACTCTCACATAACAATGAGCAGGCTATATACGCCCGAAGCCCCCCAGAGGACACGAAGGGGTTCCTCCCACACAACGTGGCAGCCACAGCCCAGAGCTGGCGAAGAAGACAACATTTCCCATCAATGGCTATGCCCATGCAACGGGGATGCCCTGCGCTCAGTGCTGGGGGAAGACGAAGGACAACCTAGGAGCCGGACAAGACATTTGCTTGCTTCTTTTTGATGTTCAAGTTGCCATTTTTTGGAATGAAGCGTGAGAATTTCGAAACTTTATATTTAAAAGGGGGGGATTATTATCTCTGCGTTTCCTCGTTTGAAGTCTCACTTTTTGAATGGTGTTTCGCAAGGAGCCGAATGCTCCACACAACCCCGAGGAGACACCGAGATAGATGGCGAGGACCTGCTGCCTCAGGGGCACTCGATTTTTAGCTGTTGGCCCCGCTCAAGGGCTCTGACCGCAACATGACATCATAGCATGGGGTCTCGGGAGGCCCCAGGGCCTCGTGAGGCGCCACATGGAGGGACATAATGGGGGATCGCTCGGGCGTCAAAGGGGGCTCGTGAGCAGCATGCCCCAGGAGCCTTACCGGTTATAAGGCCACTCGTCCCCCTGATGTCGTCCTTGGTTTCCGGTCGCCATCAGGAGTGTTGGGGCCTCACCCCGTGAAGTGCGTCCTTGGTTTCCGGTGGTACCTAATGGTGGTGGGGAAATGCGCGGGACTGGGACCTATCTACGTAGGGCGGTTTGAGCGCAGAAGAAGGGGACTCCTGGGCAACGTGCCTCGGGAGCCTTTCCGGTCATAATGCCACTTGACTTCCTGGAGCCATCCTTGGTTTCCGGTCGGCATCAGGAGTATCGGAGCCTCGCCTCGTGAAGTATGTCCCCTTTCCGGTTGCACCTAAGGGTGGTGGGGAAATGTGCAGGACTGGGACCTACACACATAGAGTGCCGAAAGGGCCCCTAGACCATTCAGCAGGCAAGAAGAAAATATCCCGGACGGGGTCATAGCTTTATGGAACAGCCTGTCTCACCTTGCGACGCGCATGATTGCCAGCGTCATACAATGCTAAGTACACCATCGAACCCATTAGGAGCCTCCTGGCCTAATAACAACCCCATGGATGAAATAAGGACTGTGCACGCTAACCTCAGAATGCAGGGACTGCGGCTACTACGTGTGGCTACCGATGCTCCCGAGGGATGAAGCGACAAAGGAGGCGACACACGAGGAGGGGGAGTGCCCTGCGGGGGGCATATCGGGGGCTGACGCAGGGCCACGACCATGGCGGCACCCACCAACACCATAACCAGCAAATCGAGGAAGAAAAGCAAGACGGCAAAGGTAACATGCAAAAGATTAAAGCCCCATAGGGAAGGGTTCTTGTTCGAGCGTTACACGTACCAATAAGGGGAAACAGGTGGTGCCTAGGAGGAGGAGGAGTTGTCGCCACCCACGCCACCGGCCGAACAGGCGTCGGAATCGCCCCCCTCGCTGGCGGAGGGGCACTTTGACGAACCGCTCCACCATGGCCTCCACATGCGGGCGCACCTCGTCCCTGAGGGGGCACTGGAGCCCGACGGGCACCAGCTCCTCGACGTGCCCAAGGTCGAGATGCACTACACCATGGCCTCCACGTGCGGGCGCACCTCGTCCCTGAGGGGGCACTGGAGCCCGACGAGCACCGGCTCCTCAACACGCCCAAGGTCGAGATGCGGGGCATGCGCCGCCTCGTCCTTGGCAGCCTGCACGGCATTGACCGCCTCTTGGACCTGGGCCTGGAGGGACACAAACTCCGCCCGGGCCTCAGCTTCGCCCCGGAGGGCGGCATCGAAGGCGGTCTCGGCGGTGGTCAGCCGGGCCTGTAGCGTCTCTACCTCCTCCTGAAGCTCGCAAAGTTTGCGTTTCTTGGCCGCGGAAATCCTGGAAGGAGGGGAAGGAGATCAAACTCCAGACGATGGACGGATGAACGAGAGAAGAAGGAGGTGGCAGAATACTTACTCATCGACCAGGGCCCACCGTTGGCGAACTCGCGCCGACCCCGAGGGTCCCTTGTCGCCGCCTCCAAAGGAGGACGAAGGAGCCAGAGGAGCCGACCGCTTCCATGCACCTGCACCGCTTTCTCTGGACGCCATGAAGGACAGGGGACGAGAAGCCAAGAGGATTTTTTGCTAGCGGAACAAAGGAAACAAGGGGAAGCCTCAAGACTTCAAGACCTCTCTCTGGCCAGGGATGGGGCGGATTTATAGGCGTGACTATAGCCACGAGGCGTCATGGGAGAGCACGCGTCGCGCACCCTCGGGCAGCGCGAGGCGGTTGTAGGATCGAAAGTAGTTCTAGTGGGGGGTGATTATACTACTTGACCAAATAAAAATCTACCTTTTCCCAATTTTAATTCTTGGCAGATTTTAGCATTCATAGTATGTCAAGTACACCCTACACATGCATGTCTAAGAGTATAGCAGCGGAAAGTAAAGACATTGCACATGTAAGTAAAGAGAGGGTAAGGAAAGCAAACACAATTGGTGACACGATCATCTTTCCCGTGGTTCTGATAGGTGGTGCTATCGTACATTCACATTGATTGAGTCTTCAACCCACGGATGGTAACGGTCACGAGAGTCCACGAAGGGCTCTACCCACGGAGGGTTCCATGAAGAAGCAACCTTGACTATACCATGACAGCCTACGTCCATGGAGGACTAGCCTTACTCAGGGTAGATCTTCACGACGTAGGCGATCTACTTGCCCTTACAAACTTCTTGGTTCACTCCACAAAACGAAGTAGGAGGCTCCCAAGCGACACCTAACCAATCTAGGAGGCACCACCCTCCAAAAGGTAATAGGCTCGATAATGTTGATGAACTACTTGCTATTGTGCTTGAAGATGATAGACTCCTCAACACACAATCACTCTCTCAAGATATGGCTTGGTAGAAGACATGGGATTGGTGGAAAGCAACTTGGGGAGGCTCGAAATCAAGTTCCATATGGTTGTAGTGGAAGATCTTGACCTCAACACAAGGGTAGGTGGTTCTCTCTCAGAAAACTGATAGGATAGGTATGGAATGGTTCTGAGTGCTTCTATGCCGAGTAGGTGGTGGTGAAGGGGTATATATAGGCATCCCCAAAAATCCAACTGTTACACACAAAATGACCAACTCGGTGACACCGATGTGTTAATCTCGGTGGTACCGAAGTGATCAATAGGTGGCAACTTTTGAATCTCAGAGGGACCAATATAGGAATCTTGGTTGTACCGATAAGGTGACCAACGGTTAGAATGTCCATTCTCGGTGACGCTGACTGAACAATCTTTGAGGGACCGAAACTGTGAACTTGCATAACAGAAAGTTGGCATCCCAACTCGGTGGCACCGAAAGCAGTATTGGTTGTACTGAAGGGTTCGGGTTTTGTCACATCCATAGCTAGATGTCATAGGATAGCATGTGTGTGCATCACGTTTCAAATTTGCGTCAACATGAAATGGGGACTAAAACAAATCCCAAGCTCATATTTGAATCAAATTAATTCAATGTTGTGAAAACTCAACAAATCCAAAATGCCCTTACAAAATGTTCCCTATGTTTGATAAATATGGACATGATTATAACAAGGGCCATTTTAAATATTTGGAAAACTATAGCAATTTAAAAATAAATGATAAAGCCTCTGAAATTGCCAAATAAAGCATTATCATTATTTTACATTGCAAAATATCCTGAAACTTTTTATTGGAGTTTGAAATATCCAAACTTGATATTATAAAAATAATTGGGATATTTTATCAACGCAATTCTACCTGAAAAGAAAATAAAAAAAATGTCAAAAATAGAAAACCAAAAGAAAAAAAAGAAAGCAGAGGCCCAAGGGGAACCGGCCCATCTAGCCCATGGCCAGTCATCCTTGTCCTCTCGCGAGGAGGACAGGGGCATGCGTTTGCCGCGCGCGGGCACACGCCGGCCACCGACTCCCTGCCTGGCTGCCGGCCTGGAGGGCTGGGAGAGTGCCAGCATGAGGCCTCCTTGTCGTGGCCTCCTTCTCCTCTCCCTTTCTCCCTCGCGCGCTCTCCCTCGCTCTCTTTCCTCCTCTGCTCCGCCATGGCCGAGCTCGTCGCCACCGCGTCGCCGTAGTTCTAGCCGCCTCCACGCCCTTCTGAGCCCACCAGCAGCCCCACAGCAACCCCTCGTCCTCCTCGTGACACTAGAAGATGTCGGGAGCCCTCCATGACGCGCCACCACCGTTGCTTCCCCGCCAACCACCGGAGCTCCACTTCGACAATTCTCCCCGTCCGGACCTCCCCCGACCTCGCCGTCGCCTCTGATGGAACCACGGTGGGCCGCTGGTGCTCCTCCTCCTCTCCCTCTACTTCCCCGTACCCTCTAGCGCAGTAGCCGGTCCTGCCCGAGCCGCCGCCGCCGCCAAGCTCGACGTGGCCGTCGTCTCCGGCAACCCCGAGCCCCCTTTTGTGCTTCGCTAGATGCGCGCGTGTGTAGGCCACCTTCTCGTGCCCTCCGCATGCCAAATGACCGCCGAATGCGCAACTCTGGCGAGTCGCCGCCGTGTTTTTGGTCGCCACCGGCCCCACTTCGGTGGGCGCCGACGTGGCCGACCATCAGGGGCTAATCCCCCTGTTAATTAGCCCCCAGTCACTGACCAGTGGGCCCCAGATGCAGGTCAAACCCTGGTCAGCACGGGGATTAAGCCTGTGTCACTAACGTGTGGGCCCTGCACGTCAGGTTTGACCTGGCCTGGTCAGCTGACCTGCTGACGCCATGATGACGTCAGGAATTTCTAGTTTTTAAATAATTCCAGAAAATGTGTAAAACTTCAAAAATTCATACAAATTAATGTGTAACTCAGATGAAAATAATTTATATATGAAAATTTATTAGAAAAATCCAACAAATCTAATGGTGCTATTATCATGCATGTTAGATTAAACCTATCTAGAAGAGCATTGACATTTGCTAATAGGTTAAAATATGGAATTTGAAATGAAGAACGATTTTGAACCTATATTCAAACTCACTTCAAATTAACTTGGACAATAGCTGCATTAGCTCATCCATACATGCTGCCATGTCATGATCATGCATAATACTGTTGCACCCGCATGTATTGATTGCTATTTATCTGCATTGCGATACGCCCTACTTCTGAGGATACCCCTGAGTATTCCAACGAAGGAGAGAACCTTCCCGCTACCCAGCAAAGCAAGCAACCCTCCTTGATCATTCCAATAGCATCCCACTCTCTTGCTCCTGCTCTTGTTTATTGCATTAGGACAAACATTCACTTGTGTGTCATACAGGGTAGATGAACCTATTCCTTTGCATGACCTTTCATTGTCACAGTAAATAGCTAAACCTTGCAACCTAGCATAACTGGTAGATGCTTGTGCCATGATATGCTTAGCTTACCATGCCTGCTATGCTTGCTATGCTTAGAGTTGTGTCAGGTCTGTTTCATCTGGGTGATGAACTAGAGTGAAACCATGATGTTCCGATGTGATAAGCTTATGATGAACCCGATTTGGTAAAGGTAGATGAGAGGCTATGTAGGAGTACATACCGGGTTGTCTCATTGGGACCGTTCTTAGGAACTGAGTTCCATGTTTGTGATCCAAGACTAGTTACTACCACACGTTGGGATACTTAATTGACCCTCTCGTCTTATCAAACGCTTTGTCCTTGGTCCAGGAGTTGCAAGTAGTTTCTAGTGTTTATAGTATGCTGGAGGCAGCACGTAACGCTGACCCTAGGGGTGGGTTACGACATGGTAGGCAGTTGCACGGTGTACAAAGGGTCACCTGAATGGTGGGCTTGGGAATCCTGCGCACATCGTTTGGGGTCGTAGCGGAAACTTCGGCCGGCCTTCTGTGCGGGTTCAGTATCAAATAGGCGATAGCCTGGACTAGAGGTCTTGTGTCATTGACGGTCCTGGCCGACTCCCTCACTGGGCTTCCACTTGAAAGTTGCCGAGGTGCATGGTTTTATGAGAACACAACGATAAGTGGCGAGAGCGTGTGAGAAGAAGTACACCCCTGCATGGTATGAAACTATTCGAATAGCTGCGTCCTTGGATATGGACTACTTGGATCAGTTATGTTGTCCATAGATAATCAAATGGATACTCATAAAAATATCAAGACAAGTGTGAGTACCATGGATGGCACTCTCCTAGGGGAGGGAAGTGAATCCATGGTGGTGTATTGTCATGGAGTTAGTGGACTTGTGTGCAATATCTAAAATTTAAACAAAGAGTTAAAATTGTGTAGTGTAGGTTAGCCATGAGTCAAAGCTGGCATTGCTGCATAAACTCCACCGCCCCCTTGTTGATACATGATCATGAATAGACTAGATCTGTTTTAAAGACTTGCTAAGTACGTTTGTACTCACGTTTGCTTAATAAATGTTGCAGATGAAACCCAGGACCCATCAGGTGGGTTCTTTCTGGATGTCGACGATGCCGAATAGCTGATGTCCCAGCTACGACCCTATGCCCTATGGCGGGCTGTAGATAGTCAGGCTATGTGCCTTTTTACCCTTTCAACTGTCTGTACTCAGACAGCTAATGCTTCCGCTTGGTTTGTATGAACTTGTTTGTATGACTTGAGTGTTTGGTGATGTGACACCTATTTGTAATAACATGTTATGCAAGGCTCGTCTGAGCCCCTTAAATAAAAGTTATTGTATGGTTACGTTGTGATGCCATGGTTGTATCAATGCATATCGGGCATGTCGTGTGTGCGTGTAACATGCAACGGTATGTATGAGATCTGACACCTAGTCGTGTGGCTTTAGTAGTACTATTTATGGGAAACTGCCTCTTTGTGCTTCCACCGAGGCATGGTAGCTTGCTACTGCTCTAGACACATTGATTGACCGGCATGTATCCTTCTTTGCTGCTGTGTGTGTCCCTTCGGGGAAATGTCTCGCAGTGTAATGGAGTCCCTGTAGCCTGCTACGACTCGTCTGCATGCTGTGATGGCATTTATGTCTCACGACATAATGGAGTCCTTGTAGCTTGCTATGACTCGTCTACACACGCTTGAGGCCGACACCTGCATTGCTGGGTTACGTATGCCTGTTTCCGTACGGATGTGCCACTTGGGTCGTATTACTAGTCATGTCGGCCCGGGTTCACAGTCGTTTGATTGCCAACGACATGTTCACATACGTGAGCCAAAAGACGCAAACGGTCCCGCCTAAGGTAAGGCTGCAGCCGTGGAGCTTACCGTGCGTGAGCCCGCAAAGTGATGTGATATGTTACAGTCTAGATTCATATGACGTAGGATCGGGGTCCCGACAACGTTGGTATCAGAGCCTAACTGACTGTAGGACTACCAAGCCAAACCGGTCGAAGTTGAGTCTAGAAACACTATAGAAAAGCAGGGGAGTTGATTGTGGAAAGGAAACGTAAGGCTCGTTTTACTCCTCTTCCCAAGTTATTCTATGTTGAGTCTTTCTCATATTTTCTACGGGGATAAGAACTAGGCTTCTCATCTATTGCTTAGGATGACGAGTTACTAACCATGGACCACTAGCTAGCTTGTTTGCAAGTGAATGTCGGTACTAGAGTATTGTTGGTGTGACAAACAGATGGAGAAGAGATTTGAGTCTAGAAAATCGAGTGGTTATGCTTTTCCAATCTTTTGCAGTTGTCTCAAAATCCTTTTTGAGCAATTACAGCCTTTATGCTGTCCAATTTCTGCTAGAATCTCTAATGTCTTTGCATCATTCTCTGTTTCAGATGCCTCCTCGTCCTTCCCGTCAGGTGGTCCATCTAACCAGGTGCATCGATGTACCAGGTCACATGGCCATGTTGGTTAGAGTTATGATGGAGGCTGGCTACCATTGGTACCCAGAGTACACAGTGGAGGAACAACATCGAGATTTCTACCAGAGTTAGTATCTATGTACTGTTAAGATATATCCTTCATATCCTCGAGCTGTAGAGCCGCTTCACTGGACTTACGGATTAGGTGTCACCATAGATATGGCAGTTCAGGAGGCCGCCTACACCATGCTGACTATCATGAGGTTTCACCATGGTCAGCTTCAGAACACAGAGTTCTGTTATGTTCCTGCTTCCATGGGAGGAGAGGATGGTTATCTTAATGTAGCCTACTGTGATCATTCCCATGAGGACCTCGGGATGCAGGTGACCGCTCAGATGTTGGAGAACAGAGATCGTGATGCACGTGCCCTTCGCATGGAGCTTTATGCCACCCGTGCACGTCTTTGGACAGCACTGACGCAGTTGGCACCTATCGTGCAGATAGGCTATGGAGATTTGGAGATGTTGACCCCATCGCGGACTCATCTTCCAGCACACGTAGACTGGCCCGATGTTGGGGGCATCACCCCTCTTCGAGGACCGCTATTGCCACCAACAAGGGGACCAAGGCCACATCCGTGTCCTTACGATTTCGAGGGATCACAGGCTAGAGTGTTTCGAAATCCTTAGGTTCAGCTCCCGGGTCACGGGGGTAACCTGTATGAGGCATTCTACGGAGATGCTTGAGTACGTGGATGTTAGTACTAGTATGGTAGTAGTCGTATCGCCACAGTCATGTGTGTCTTGTGGGATATGACCGAGGTTGAGAGTTGAGTTCCGGAGGTGTAGATAGATAATGTATAGGAAGCTTGTAATGCCTCCAATGAGTTGTGTCATCTCTCTGTAGTTTGTATTCAGCTTGGGCTTGTACTGAACTTTGTCATGGTGTGTATGAATCATGGTGTTCATATGGCAGTTGTTATTACCATGTTTTGGGTGTTTACCCTACATGCCATGTTGTCCAGTACATACCTTATCTCATGTCTTTGAGTTGATGTCCTCTATCGCTAAGCTGTGGGTTTGTTTTCCCAGGATGGTGGCAACTAGGAATAACCCCGTGCCTGCCCCCAAGAAGGGCGAGGGAAGCCAGCCAAGGCAAGAGGACCTGCCACATGTGCCTTCTTTGGCAGAAGTGATGCTTGAAGCTGAAAGGAACAAGAGAGAGACCAACAGGCTGTTGGAATGAATAGAGCAGAACACAGCACGTGCTCCCCGCAGTGATCACAATGATGGCGTGTCACTCGGTGATTTCGTCAAGCTATGCCCACCTAACTATCATCATTCGGTCGACCTACTCGACGCGGATGACTGGTTGACTAGCAGTTCCACAAGATCCGGGCTGCCAATGTATCCGAGGCCAACAAGGTGACCTTTGCTACCTATTTTCTTGAAGGACCTGCCAATTTGTGGTGGGAAAATTATGAAACCATGCGTCCCGCAGGCCCCGCACCAACTTGGGTAGAATTCAGCACGGCATTCCGTACCCATCACATCCCGGAAGGGCTGATGGATCACAAGAGAGAGGAATTCTATGCTTTCACCTAGGGCAGACTGTCCGTGGATGTCTAGCCGTGAGTTCGGCAATCTTGCTCTCTATGCTCTGGAGGAAGTTTCAACCGATGCCAAGAAACAGGCTAGGTTCCGCAAGGGACTTAACCCTGAGCTCCGTCAAGATCTATGCATGCATGAGTGCACAACCTTCCAGGCTCTCGTGAACAAGGCTATCAATGCCGAGTCTGGATAGACTGACTACGAGGCCACAAGAAAGCACAACTGTGACTTCAGCCCCGCATCTGGCTCGGGCTCCAACAAACGCCGGGTATGGGTGCACAACACAGCTCTGCTGCCAAGATACACCGCGAGGCCATCCTTCCAGGCGCCTCGCCCAGCTCAGCCCAACCCTCCAGCCAGGCCATTTGGAGGTCCGCCTGCCAATGTTGCTCCCCGTGCCACCGTGGTTTAATACAAATGTGGGGAACCAGGACACTACTCTCGTGAGTGTCCTTAGAACAATGCTAAGCCCGCTGGACGTGGGAAGCTGGGAAATGCCTTCTATGTGAAGCCAGCTCCTGCTCGTGGACGAGTGAATTATGTCTCTATTGAGGAAGCCACTGAGGATCCTGATGTTATCCTAGGTACGCTCCTTGTCAATAGTCATCCATCATCTGTTCTATTTGATACTGGGGCATCTCATTCTTTCATCTCAGAAAGTTATGCACAGTTGCATAACATGTATTTTTGTGATATGCCTACTCCTTTAGTAGTTCAGACTCCTGGTTCAAAGTGGCAAACTTCTAGAGTGAGCCATGATAGTGAGATTCTGGTGGATAGGCTAGTCTTACTAGCATCCTTGATAGCCCTCAAGTCTTCGGACATCAATATCATCTTAGGCATGGATTGGATGAAAGCCCAGTATTCTAAGATTGATACTCATACTAGGAATGTTCAACTTACACATCCATTGGGTGAGATAGTTAATGTCTCTACTCAAACAGCCAAGCGCCAACTCTATTCCCTCAATGCTAGCACTCTTCCAGAACTAGAAGATATTCCGGTAGTCCGTGACTTTCCGGAAGTCTTTCCAGAAGAACTGCCAGGAATTCCTCCTGTCAGAGATGTTGAGTTTGTGATAGAGCTCATTCCAGGGACTGTCCCAATAGCCAGAAGACCCTATAAGATGGCACCCTTAGAACTAGCCGAACTTAAGATCCATCTCGATGAGGCTTTGAAGAAAGGTTTCATCCATCCTAGTTCTTCTCCTTGGGCTTGTCCTGTTCTCTTCGTCAAGAAGAAGGATGGATCGGACCGGATGGTTGTGGATTATTGGCCAGCGAATCTGGTCACCATAAAGAACAAGTATCCGCTCCCTAGGATCAACGATTTGTATGATCAACTCGCTGGATCCTCTATCTTTAGCAAAATGGATTTGAGGTTGGGATACCATCAGAATCAGGAATGGGGACATTCCAAAAACGGCTTTTGTTACTCGTTATGGCCAATACGAGTACACCGTTATGTCCTTCAGTCTAACCAATGCCCCAACCACCTTCTCTCTCTTGATGAATTCGATCTTCATGGAGTATTTGGATAAATTCCTCGTGGTTTACCTCGATGACATACTCATCTACTCGAAGAACGAACAGGAACATGCCGAGCATCTAAGGCTAGTATTGATGAAACTTCGAGAGCACCATCTCTACGCCAAATTCTCCAAGTGTGAATTTTGGTTGCCAGAAGTGACCTATCTAGGCCACGTGATCTCTGGTAAACGTATTGTTGTCAATCCCGAGAGAGTTCAGGCCATCCTTGATTGGACTCAACCTGAATCGGTTAAGAAAGTTCGGAGTTTCTTTGGCTTAGCGAGCTATTGTCGTCGCTTTGTCGAGAATTTCTCCAAGGTTGCGAAACCTCTGACTGAACTCCTCAAGAAAGATAAAAGGTTCGAGTGGACTCCACAATGCGAGCAAAGTTTTCAGGAGTTGAAAAGACGACTGACCTCTGCTCCCGTTCTGGTGCCACCAGACTTCTCTAAGGACTTTGTTATCTATTGCAACGCCTCGCGACAAGGATTAGATTGCATTCTCATGCAAGTCATCATGTGATTGCATACACATCCCAACATTTGCGTCCACATGAGGATAATTATCCAACACATGATCTTTAGCTTGCAGTTGTGGTCCATGCACTGAAAACCTGGCGACATTACCTTCTGGGTAATCGTTGCGAAAGTTATACTGATCACCAAAGTCTGAAATATATTTTCACCCTGCCGGATTTGAATCTCAGGCAAAGACGGTGGGTTGAGTTGATTACAGACTACGACTTAGGGATAACTTACACCCCAGGAAAAGCCAATGTCATGGCTGATGCACTAAGTCGTAAGTCATATTGTAACAACATGATGTTACAACAACGTCAACCACTTCTCCATGAGGAATTTTGGAAGTTAAACCCTCACATTGTTCCTCAAGGATTCCTATCCAACTTGGTGGCGAAACCTAATCTTAAGGATCAAATAGTAGCTGTCCAGAAGTATGATAAGGGTATATCCCGAATTAAGGGGAATATTGCTAGCGGAAACACTAAAGATTTCTCCAAGGACGATGAGGGTGTTGTGTTCTTCCAGAACCGGTTGGTGGTTCCCAAGAGCACACGCTTAAGACAGCTAATCCTTAAGGAGGATCATGATTCTCCTCTCACAATTCATCTAGGTAGTACCAAGATGTATCAGGACCTACGCCAGATGTTCTGGTGGACTAGGATGAAGAGAGAAATTGCCCAATTCGTTGCTAATTGCGACATTTGTCGTCGCGTGAAAGCAAAAAATCAAAGGCCTGCTGGCACCCTTCAACCTTTAGTTATTCCCGAATGGAAATGGGATAAGGTCGGCATGGATTTCATCACCGGATTTCCTAGGACCAAGAGAGGGAATAATGCTAGCTTTCTGGTCATTGACCGCCTTTCCAAAGTGGCTCATTTTCTTCCTGTTCGGGAGAGTATAATTGTTAGCCAGCTAGTGGAGTTATATGTTTCTCGAATAGTTTCTCTTCATGGTGTTCCTTTGGAGGTTACTCTTAGACCGTGGAAGTATCTTTACTTCCTGATTCTGGGAAAGTTTCCAAACCGCTATGGGGACTCATCTATCCTTTAGCACTGCTTTCCACCCGCAATCAAGTGGTCAAGTTGAGCGAGTCAATCAAATTCTCGAAGACATGCCGCGAGCTTGTGTTATATACTTTAGTATGAATTGGGAGAAATGTCTTCCATTTGCCAAATTTGCTTATAACAATAGTTATCAATCAAGCTTGGGAAAAGCCCCTTTTTAATTTTCTATGTATGAAGGTGTCGAACACCTCTTAACTAGTCAGAAACCGGAGAGAGGCAACTCTTTGCCCCGGATATGATCCAGGATGCAGAGGAGCAAGTTTGCATTATTCGTGAAAAGTTGAAAACAGCCCAATCTCATCAAAAGAGCCAATATGATCGCCATCATAAGGTTGTGACCTATGAAGTTGACAAGAAGGCTTACCTTCGGGTTACGCCTCTCAAGGGTACCCATCAATTCGGTATCAAGGGCAAGATGGCTCCTCGTTACATTGGACCTTTTTGCATTCTTGCTAAACGAGGGGAGGTTTCCTACCAATTGGAACTTCCGCCGCATCTTTCCAAGGTTCATGATGTCTTTCTCGCAACTCAGGCGTTGCTTCTCGGACCGTGTCCGTGAAGTAGACCACGAAGCGCTTAATCTCCAAGATAACCTTACATATCGAGAATACCCTGTTCGTATTCTTAATCAAGCTGAGCGTACCACTCGGCATCGAAACATCAAGTTTCTCAAGGTTCGGTGGTCACACCATTCTGAAAAGGAGGCCACATGGGAAAGAGAAGATCATCTTCAACTAGAGTATCCCGCGCTCTTCCCGACGACTTCAAAATATCGGGACGAGATTCTTTTGAGTGGGGGTGAGTTGTCACATCCCTAGCTAGATGCCATAGGATAGCATGTGTGTGCATCATGTTTCAATTTTGCATCAACATGAAATGGGGATTAAAGAAACCCCAAGCTCATATTTGAATCAAATTAATTCAAAGTTGTGAAAACTGAACAAATCCAAAATGCCCTTACAAAATGTTCCCTATGTCTGATAAATATGGACATGATTATAACAGGGGCCATTTTAAATATTTCGACAACTATAGCAATTTCAAAATAAATGATAAAGCCTCTAAAAATGCCAAATAAAGCATTATCATTAGTTTACATTGCAAAATATCCTAAAACTTTTTATTGGAGTTTGAAATATCCAAACTTGATATTATAAAATAATTGGGATATTTTATCAAAGCAATTGTACCTGTAAAGAAAATAAAACAAATGTCAGAAATAGAAAACCAAAAGAAAATAAAATAAAGCAGAGGTCCAGGGGGAACCAGCCCATCTGGCCCATGGCCAGTCATCCCTATCCTCTCGCCAGGAGGACAAGGGCGTGCGTTCGCCACGTGCGGGCACACGCCGGCCACCTCCTCCTTGCCAGGCTACCGGCCTGGAGGGCTGGGAGAGCGCCGGCACGAGGCCTTCTTGCTGTGGCCTCCTTCTCCTCTCCCTCTCTCCCTCGCACGCTCTCTCTCGCTCTCTTTCCTCCTCAGCTCCGCCATGGCCGAGCTCGTCGCCGCCGTATTGCCGTAGTTCTAGCCGCCCCCGCGCCCTTTTGAGCCCGCCAGCAGCCCCGCAGCGACCCCCTTGTCCTCCCCGTGATGCCAGAAGACGCCGGGAGCCCTCCACGATGCGCCACCGCCATTTCTTCCCTACCGGCAACCGAAGCTCCGCTTCGACGATTCGCCCCGTCTGGACCTCCCCTGACCTCGTCGTCGCCTTTGCTGGAACCTCGGTGAGCCACTGGTGCTCCTCCTCCTCTCCCCCTGCTTCCCCGTGCCCTCTAGCGTAGTAGTCGGTCCTGCCCGAGCCGCCGCCGCCGCCAATCTTGACGTGGACGTCGTCTTCGGCGACCCCGAGCCCCCTTTGCTACTTCGCTAGATGCGCGTGTGCGCGGGCCACCTTCTGGTGCCCTCCGCATGCCAAATGGCCGCCGGATGCGCAACTCCGGCGAGTCGCTGCTGGCCCCGCTCCGGTGGGCGCTGACGTGGCCGACCATCAGGGGCTAATCCCCCTGTTAATTAGCCCCCCAGTCACTGACCAGTGGGCCCCAGATGCGGGTCAAACCCTGGTCAGCGCGGGGATTAAGCATGTGACACTGACGTGCGGGCCCCGCACGTCAGGTTTCACCTGGCCTGGTTAGCTGACCTACTAACGCCATGATGACGTCAGGCTGATGCAATAATAGGAATTTCTAGTTTTTAAATAATTCTAGAAAATGTTTAAAACTTCAAAAATTCATATAAATTATTCTGTAACTCAGATGAAAATAATTTATATATGAAAATTTATCAGAAAAATCCAACAAATCTAACGGTGCTATTATCATGAATGTTAGAGCAACCTATGTAGAAGAGCATTGACATTTGCTAATAGGTTAAAAT
This sequence comes from Hordeum marinum, assembly GCA_022496015.1. Lineage (NCBI taxonomy): Eukaryota > Viridiplantae > Streptophyta > Magnoliopsida > Poales > Poaceae > Hordeum > Hordeum marinum. The sequence goes on from CM039673.1 coordinate 236,070,754, forward strand.
ATGGAATTTGAAACGAAGAACGATTTTGAACCTATATTCAAACTCACTTCAAATTAACTTGGACAATAGCTGCATTAGCTCATCCATACATGATGCCATGTCATGATCATGCATCATATTGTTGCACTTGCGTGTATTGATTGCTATTTATCTGCATTGCGGTAGGCCCTACTTCTGAGGATACCCCCAAGTATTCCAATGAAGGAGAGAACCTTCCCTCTACCTAGCAAGGAAAGAAACCCCCCTTGATCATTCTGATAACATCCCACTCTCTCGCTCCTTCTCTTATTTATTGAATTAGGACAAACGTTCACTTGTCTGTCATACACGGTAGATGAACCTATTACTTTGCTTGACCTGTCATTGTCACAGTAAATAGCTAAACCTTGCAACCTAGCATAACTGTTAGATGCTTGTGCCAAGATATGCTTAGCTTACCATGCCTGCTATGCTTGCTATGCTTAGAGTTGTGTCAGGTCTGTTTCATCTGGGTGATTAATTGGAGTGAAACCATGATGTTTTGATGTGATAAGCTTATGATGAACCCGATTTGGTAAAGGTAGCAATGAGAGGCTATGTAGGAGTACATAGCGGGTTGTCTCATTGGGACCATTCTTAGGAACTGAGTTCCGTGTTTGTGACCCAAGACTAGTTACTACCACACGTTGTGATACTTAATTAACCCTCTTGACTTATCAAACGCTTAGTCCTTGGTCCAGGAGTTGCAACTAGTTTCTGGTGTTTATAGTATGCTGGAGGTCGCGCGTAGCGCTGACTCTAGGGGTGGGTTACTACACGGTAGGCAGTGGCACGGTGTATCAAGGGTCACCCGAATGGTGGGCTTGGGAATCCTACGCACATCGTTTGGGGCTGTACCGGAAACTTCGGCCGGACATCCATGCGGGTTAAGTCAAAAATAGGCGATAGCCTCGACTAGAGGTCTTATGTGATTGACGGTCGTGGCCGACTCCATCATTGGGCTTCCGCTTGAAGGATGCCGAGGTGCATGGTTTTATGAGCACACAGCAATAAGTGGCGAGAGCATGTGTGAAGAAGTACACCCCTGCAGGGTATGAAACTATTCGAATAGCCGCGTCCTCGGATATGGACTACTTGGATAACTTATGTTGTTCATAGATAATCAAATGGATACTCATAAAGATATCAAGACAAGTGTGAGTATCATGGATGGCACTCTCCCAGGGGAGGGAAGTGAATCCATGGTGGTGTATTGTCATGGAGTTAGTGGACTCGTGTGCAATATCTAAAATTTAAACAAAGAGTTAAAATTGTGTAGTGTAGGTTAGTCATGAGTCAAAGTTGGCATTGCTGCATAAACTCCACCGCCCCCCTTGTTGATACATGAGCATGAATAGATTAGGTCTGGTTTAAAGACTTACTAAGTACGTTTGTACTCACGTTTGCTTAATAAATGTTGCAGTTGAGACCCGAGACCCATCAGGTGGGTTCTTTCTAGATGTCGACGATGCCGAATAGCTGATGTCCCAGCTACGACCCTATGCCCTGTGGCGGGCTGTAGATAGTCAGGCCATGTGCCTTTTTACCCTTTCATCTGTCTGTACTCAGACAGCTTATGCTTCCGCTTGGTTTGTATGAACTTGTTTGTATGACTTGAGTGTCGAGTCATGTGACCCCTACCTGTAATAACATGTTATGCAAGGCTCATTTGAGCCCCTTAAATAAAAGTTGTTGTATGGTTACGTTGTGATGCCATGGTTGTATCTATGCATATCGGGCATGTCGTGCGTATGTGTGACGTGCAATGGTATGTATGGGACCCGACACCTAGTCGTGTGCCTTTAGTAGTACTCTTTAAGGGAAACTGTCTCTTTGTGCTTCCACCGAGCCATGGTAGCTTGCTATTGCTCTGGACACATTGATTGACCGGCATGTATCCTTCTTTGTTTTTGTGTTTGGCCCTTCGGGGAAATGTCTCGCAGTGTAATGGAGTCCCTATAGCCTGCTACGACTCGGCTATGTGCAGTGATGGCATTTATGTCTCATGGCGTAATGGAGTCCTTGTAGCTTGCTATGACTCGTCTACACACGTTTGAGGCCGACACCTGCATTGTTGGGTTAGGTATGCCTATTTCCGTACGGATGTGCCACTTGGGTCCTATGACTAGTCATGTCGGCCCGAATTCTCTGTCGTTTGATTGCCAGCGACATGTTCACATACGTGAGCCAAAAGACGCAAACGGTCCCGGCTAAGGTAAGGCTGCAGCTGTGGAGCTTACCGTGCATGAGGCCGCAAAGTGATGTGATATGTTACAGTCCGGATTCATATGACGTAGCATCGGGGTCCTGACAGGTTTGGCTGAGTCTGACTAGGGTTTAGAATTGGTGGCACCGGGATGGAAATGTTCGTTGCACCGATTTTGAGTGTTTGGCTTAGGACAGACTTTAGTGCGAGAGTTTGTGGGTGTCTTTGGTGACTATCACTTGTGCACGTATGAGCATTTTGTTCACCAACAAAAATTTACCCCCTTTTAATAGTATTGGCTTTCCTATGGACTCAAGGTGATTTCTCACAAATATAAAATGTAGAGTCGTCTTGCTTGAAGCTTTGCCAATCCATTTCCTTGCATCTTGGGGTTTTCCACAATCTCTTTACCAACCCACCATTGAACTTTCCTGAAATATACTTGATGAAAACATTAGTTCAATGACTTATATGTTGTTATGAATTACCAAAACCACCAAGGGAGCAAATGTGCTTCCAGCGCTTCGATCAATGCAGTTCCATCCATGTCGCCTCGCCTGCCCTCTGAAGAGTCGCATCTGCGCAGCCCAAAGCAGCAGCAACACTCGATGGGAAGCAATGATGGCATGTGATGTGCCCAGGCGTCACGTCAATCCAACTAGCTGCGGTTCCAGACGCCCTCGTGGAGCGGAAGCGCCGCCGCCGAGGCGCTTGACACGTGCCAAGCCTGGCCCGCAGGCATTTGGGGCCTACGACACTTCGGGCCATCCTCCAGGCTTCGCTCGTAAGCCATCTCGAGCGCGCCTTGGGCTCGGGGGCTACTGTTGGCATTTTGGGAACGGGTGTAGCTAGAGCTGCCTGCCTGCGGCCTAGGGCACGGCCCACTTCGTCAACCAAATGGGACCAGGCGTGGCCCCACTCAAGACAAGGCCCTCGCGAGGGCCCTAGCCTCACGAGTAAGAATAGCGATAAGACCCGCAAAGGATGGGCCTCCTCAGGACCCCTCTGGAGTGGCGGAGATCTCTATGCAAGGCCCTACCTCAGGAGTCAAGGGTGACGCAAGGTAGGACAGAGGTGTGTTAGTGAGCCAGGCAGCACAGTTTCCTCATTGGTGCAGATAGAGCAAGGACATATGCGGGTTCCCAAAGCACCCCCCAAAGGTTTCCATCCCATTGCAAGAAGGCCATAACCACTCGCCCGACAGGGTAGATGTCATCGCTGAGCCCATCCCTGCACCGTCGACAGCTACTTTGCACGCGAAGACCGCCTTTGGGTAGGGTGAGCACGTGTTGTTGTCCCCCTTCAAAATTAGACGGTGTGGGATCCCTTCCCACCATTGTGATAAGGGAAGAGGACCCGTGCCACTGGTATACATAGAGGATAGGTTGCACCGTAAACGGGGACCCCCGAGCCACCGAGAATCCATTCCACCACGCATCCACCACCAAGCCACTGAGGGCCTCGAACACCTCGAGAGAACCCTCAGGAGTACCAAGAACAATATACTATTTCATCCACATCACCTCCTTGAGTGGCAAGCCACCAAAGCAGGAGTAGGGTATTATGCTTTGGAGTGGCCCGAACCTGGGTAAACTACCATGTTCATCTTCTCCCTCGTCTTTGTGCGAGGTCGTCATTGTGTCTATCGAGAAGCGATCTAGGGTGACGAGGCCATAGGGATCTTCGCACACGCCCCTGTGTTCGAATCTTAAGGGTTTTGCGGAGCCCGAAATCCGACATAAGCTATTAGAATTCTCCTTGCCTATGCTAATCACCATGATATCACACAGTATCAAATGGACATAAAAAGTGTTTTCTAAAATGGTGAGATTGAATAAGAAGTCTATGTTAAGCAACCACCTGATTTTGTAAATCCTAAGATACCTGACCATGTTTACAAACTTCGCAAAGCTTTATATGGTCTTAATCAAGCACCTCGTGCTTGGTATAAATGCCAAACGAAGTTTCTTAATGAAAAAGGATTTGAAATTGGTAAAATTAACGCAACCTTATTCACAAAAAGGGTTAATGGTGAATTATTTGTGTGCTAAATTTATGTGGATGATATTACCTTTTGATCTACTGACCCAAAATTTAGCGAGAAGTTTGGAAGGTTGATGTCAGAGAAGTATGAGATGTCTATGATGTGTGAGCTCAAATTCTTTCTTGGTTTGCAAATTAAGCAATCAAGAGAAGGGAATTTCATCTCTCAAACTAATTTCACCAAGGACTTAATCAGGAATTTCAACATGTAGGAGTGCAAAGGTATGAAAACTCCTATGCCCACTAGCGGACACGATGATCTCACTAAGGAGGGTGAACCGGTTGATTAAAAGGTTTATTGATCAATGATTGGTTCGTTGCTTTATCTATGTGACTCCCGTCCCGATATTATGCTTAGTATTTGCATGTGTGCTAGATATCAAGTTGCACCTAAACAATGTCATCTTAAGGTTGTGAAACATATTGTGAGATACTTGATTCACACACCAAACTTTGGCATTTGGTATCCCAAGGGATTTTCTTTTAATCTTGTTGGCTACTCCGACTCGGACTATGCCGGTGACAAGGTTGATCTAAAATCCACCTCGGGTACATGTCAATTTCTTGGTAGATCTCTTGTGTCTTGGTCCTCCAAGAAATAAAACTGGGTTTATCTATCTACCACTGAAGCTGAATATATTGCTGCTGGATCATGTTGTGCGCAATTGTTATGGATGACACAAATGCTTAAATATTATGGAATTTATGTTAAAAATTTGCCATTACTTTTGGACAATTAAAGAGCTATTAATATTGGACATAATCCTATGCAACATTCTCGAACCAAGCATATTCAAGTTTGACATCATTTCATATGTGATCATGTTGCCAAAGGAGATATTAATCTTAAGCATGTTCGGACTAACAAGCAATTGACCGACATCTTTACTAAGCCACTTGATGAAAAAGTATTTTGTAATTTGAGGAGTGAGTTGAACATCATTGATGCTTCAAACTTGAGCTAAGCTCACTCGGATGCGACTACAGGGGTGAGGCCCCGACACCTTTATGTCGATCGGACCACCAGGACAACATCAAGGGGCAAGGCGCTATATGACCAGTAAGGCTCCCGAGGTGTGTTGCTCAGGAGCCCCCTTTGAGGCTCAAGCAGCTCTGCGTCAGCAGGTCCCAGTCCCGCACATTCCTCGACCTCCGTAAGGGGCATCCGGATCACCAGGACGCGACTACGAGGTGAGGCCTTGACAATCTTGACGCCAGCCGCATTGCCAGGACGACATCAACTGGCGAGAGGTTATATGACCATTAAGGCTCTTGAGGCTCGCTGCTCAGGAGCCCCCTTTGACGCTCAAGCGGTTCCCAAAAAAATTGTTTCCTGCCCCCGGTGTCGGTGTCAAAACCCGCGGATCTTGGCTAGGGGGTCCCGAACTGTGAGACTAGAATCTACGGTAACATGCGACTAAGGGGAGACAGATTTACCAAGGTTCGGGCCCTCGTATGGAGGTAATACCCTACGTCCTGCTTGCTTGTATTGATGGTATGTGGGGTTATAGAGTTGATCTACCTCGAGGTCAAACAACTAACCCTAGATGAGTTATTATGTCCCTATACTCTAAAACCCTCCGGCTTATATATGGTCAGTTCCATGTCGAAGATGCCTAGGGTTTACACATGGTCAGTTCCATGTCGAAGAGATAAACATGCCTATTTTCTACATCAAACGTGGAGTGCAAGCCGTGCTTCCCGAAGCTTCCATCTTGAAGACTGGGCCTTCAAATATTCCCGTGTTTAGTAAGTAGCCCATATAGTCTGGCCCACAAGAATAGGCCGGCTTCCCAAGGACCACTTAATCCAGGACACCCTCAGTAGCCCTCGAACTTGCCTCCAATGCCAAGGGTCTTCAACTTCAATTGCCTCATGAACAAAGTCTTCGGGTTGCGAGGTAAGTTCCTTTTGCCGTACAGAGTTTGGCCTCCGATGACAAATAGCTTCCGAATAGTGGCATGTCTGAATACTATGAAATAAGTTGGCTTTGAATGCCAAACGTCGGGGAGGAATAGATAAAGTTTCCTAACAACCTCTCTGACGAAAGGTTAGGGCGCACCACAACCGCGAGGCCAGTTACAGGAACTTAGTGCGTGGTTCGAGGCCGTTCCATTAGCACGATCTATCAATGCGCAGTTCGTGCCCCGTTTCACACGAGATATGGAAAGTGGAGGGACTCGTGGAACGGCGGAGAGGGTTCAAACGATAAGACTCATGAAAGGGAAAGAAAATCCCCACGGCTATTCATGCTCCCCATCTACTTCTGCTTCCTCCCATTCCTCTGAGCCTCCGACGCCTAGATCCAAATCATCAGGGGGTTGAGCTTCCCTCTCCACCCCTTTGTCAGGGGGTTGATGTTCTTCTACGGCCTCGACTTCCATGACCTCCTGCCAAACTCTATCATGCACACCTAGGCATTCATCCTTGTTTGCGAGGCCTTCCTGCGCATCGAGCCACACTTCGGGCTTTGGCTTCAGGTGTTCAACATCAAGCCCAAGTGTGTCGGTGGCAAGCACGTAGATTGTGGTGGGGCTGTCATCGTCAAGCTCACCCGCATCAGGTGGCCGTCGGGCACCCTTATTGACACCATCAAGGGGTGGCAGAAGGAGTGGTTCAACATCACCGAACCACAAGAAGAAGTTCAGCATCCTTCCGCCGCATTTAGATCCGGTCCCCCCACCAGACTGGCTTCATGGCTCGAAATGGGCCTCGTCTGGGGACTGGGCAAGGAGGTGAGCAACCTGTAGTAGCGCATCCTCCATGATCGAGGAGGGCACCAAGTTCACCGATGTGGTCAAGGTAATGCTCCAAAGACGCATCCTCCCTTGCCAGCACCAGGATACTCCCTTGTGGGTTCGCCAGCTCGATGCCGAGTCCATAGTACACAATCTATTCTACACTACGCGGGAGCAGTTGTGGAAGGCGCTCTTCAAATCACAAAAGAGTTGGCCATCCGAGAAGGAGGATAGGGGTCTCCATGCCGCCAAGCCCGAATTCGAGGTACGATACATCCTAGCTTGGTCGGCTCCATTACATAAGGAGGTTTCATAACCCCTTTTCTGATCTGCCTTTGCAGAGATGGCTGAAGAAAGCCGTCAAAATTAACAGTCCGGCGCCTAAGCCCGAAGACAAGAGGACCGGGCTGTTAGCCAAAATGCTCGTGGTAAAGCCTTAAGAGGCTCCCACAAAAAAAAAGAGAAGAATAAGAAACCATGCCAGGCTGGCATCCGCATCAGGGACCAGCCTGATGCCGCATCTGAGGATACCCCCGCCTCCTCGAATCAAGAGGAGGCTGAGGAGGAGGAAGAGGAAGAAGAGGAGGAAGAGGAAGAAGAGGAGGAAGAGGAGGAGGCCGAGGTCGAGGGCAAGGGGAAGGTAATTTCCCCCATGTCGGGAAGAGAGCGGCGTCTTCGAACGCTCCGGAGCAGGTCCCTCCTCCCATCCATAAGAGGGAGTGTCGGGCCGAGGTGATTCTGACCGACGATAGTTCAGACTCAGACACTATGTCCGAAGACCTTGAAGAGGTTCCACGGAGGCACCTATGGGTCAAGCCCCCTCCAAAAAGGTTAGGATCCGAAGACCCTCCCATTCATCACGAATAGGTTTAGAGCTTGCTAACATGTAGGTTATTGGCTTTGCAACCCCCCGCGTGTCATCCCCACCGATGTGATGTCGACGGGGAAACCCCGCCCGCCGAACTGGCTAAGAGCGGGGATGTCTCGCATCCCACCACTCTAGGTGCCATGAGGGATGCTATGAAGGTGTCATCCCAGCACACTCCTAAGGAGGCGGACACCGGTGGCGAGGGAGACCAAACCATGGCTGAGGCTAATGCCTCAGCCACTGAAGACCTCCTAGGCACCGAGGAGGCCAGACAAGCGGGTGCTTAGTCCCCTCCGAGAACATCTTCGGAGCACACTATGCCTCTGGAGGCAACGATTCAATTCCCGGTAGGTGATCGGGGTATCCGATCATCACCAGCACCACCGACCAATAGGTGGTCGGTCATGGAGGAGGCTCTATCGAGTGCCTCCATCCCCGAGGATCACCGCACCCTTATAGGTGCGGTATTGCAGAGCATCCAGTCCGTTGACAACAGAGTGAAGGAGGCCTTCAAAGGTCTCCTTACGGGTTTTCAAGTAAGTCACCTGATGTTCTTATTTTCAAAGTTTTTATTTATTTCTATTATATACATGGCAGCCCACGAGCCCTAGGTGAGGTGGAAAAAACTCACCTAGGGGTCACTCCTGTATCCGATATCGGACTAGATACACCTTAAGTATCCAGCATGTTAGGATAACTCAACATATTATTGGATTGACTGTAATTTGGGTATTGAGAACCCATGTAATATATCAACTGTATGTGTGATCCAGGCTTCGTCATCAGCGACGGCAATAAATGGCACTGAGCTGGACGAGCTAAATCAGAAGCTTAAGCGCTCCGAAGATGAAGTTGAGGCCCTTAACCGAAGATTCGACGAGGCCCAAGGTATGTCAAAATAGAATCAGCATACCTTTGTGTGAACTCCATCGTCCGAATACTGTCAATGTAGCTTTTCCACGTTGTATGATGTACATGCAGCTTCGGCGAAAGAGATAGAGAGGCTCAATCCCGAGTTCCAACGCACGAAGGACGAAGCGGCCACCGAGAGGGTGGCTACTAAAGAAATGACTGTCGCCCTCTGCACCATCCGAGCCACCAGTGGCAAGCATGAGGCTCGCGTGGCAGAGGTCCAGCAGGAGCTCAAGGACGCCAGTGAAAAATGCGAGGTCTTGAAGCAGAAGAATTAGGCGAGCTCGGCCAAACTGTCCACTTTAACAACCAAACTCCAGAAGGAGCGGGTGGACAAACGGTTCTATGAGGAGCAAGTGAGCCAAGCCAAGGACATTACAGATGGTAAGCCATACTCACTAAAGTGTGTATTTGGGGATAGCAAATTCTAATTGCTTACCCCAGTGTGGCATTCCTCAGGCACCTCCTCAGATCTCCAGAAGAGCGTGGCGGACGCCAGTCAGCTGCTCGCCTCACCGGGAGAAGGACATGTAGCTCGGCTGTTCTGGGCACAGTTTAGAGCTCCTGAGCGTCCTCCTCTTCTGGTGGAGCAGCTGAAATAGCTGATGGAGCTCCACCAAATGGCGGAGCCAGCCATGGAGGACCTCTGCATTCGCTTATGGCCCGGCGGGCCGCTGCCAGGTAGCTACTTTGGCCTGGTTCAGAGATTGATTGCTTCTTCGCCCCCCTCAACACCGTCAAGCGCTCCTCCTGCATCGAGGGAGTCCGGATGGTCCTTGCAAGAGCGAATGTGCACTGGCTGGGGCTAGATCTGATGAAGGTAGCCACCGCCCTACCGCCTCCTAGGAAGGAGCACAGATGCCCCGAGATATACTTTGATGGAGTGATGGAAAGTGCTCGGGTGATAGCGTCGCATTGTCCAGGCGATATTTTATTTGAATGAACTATAACGTGTCCGAAGACTTGTCCAAACTTTTTATGATATTAGTTATTATTCTTGTATAGTTTTGCATTCCTTTATAACTCCTATGTGGCTATTTAATACTGAAAGATGCGTGTTGTCGGCTTCAGCCCCCATGTAGATACTACATGGGGTGTCTATGCCAATGCACTATGTCCCTTAGCCGAATTATCAGAACCCGAAGGCAGTATAGTGCGGTAGACTAGGCAATCAGACTATAGTGCTTTATTTCTTTCACTTAGCCGTAAGGGCGTGAAAAGGACTACAGGAAGCGTACGATTAGCCACCAAAGTCTTGTGATGTTCGGACAAACCGTGGCCAAAGCCAGTATCACGGTGTTTGTATAAAGGGCAAATTCCTCGTATAACATGGAATAAACGCTTACGAGGATTGAAGTATAATACTTCCAGCTTGGGTTTACAGACCAGATCTCGTATACTATGACAGTCAGTTTTTGGCTTTCTCCCCTGAGGTGCTTGACCAGACTATCCGAAAGCACAATCGCAAGGATGCTCCCTTTGCCCTTTTAGCCGAACGAGCGAAACGTAAAGGGGTAAGCACAGGAGTCGGGCAACCCAACTATTGACACAAGACATAGCTCGAAACCGATGCATATAAAGCGAACACCAAGACCCCGAACACATGATAGAATGTACATAAGGCGATTTGCTTTTAAACTCGAGCCCCTAGTATATTACCAGGTTGTCTCGCATCATACCGAACAGGTCCACAAGAAGAGGGAGAGAGGAAAAAATATGCGCCAAAAAAGGACAGATTAGGCAAACTCTTGCCACGCAATTTACATTTTTCTCAACAACTCTTATAGCTCGGATTGCCGAAGCAATTGTTTATAGTATGTGAAAGAAATAAAAATATACAGAAGTTGTTGTACCAGGGGTCTTTGGTTGATAACCTGACGTCCTCGATATGACCCGTTGCTAGTTGACTCCTGCTCTTAGATGCACCTTGATGGGTGTTAGTGTTCGGCGAATGGATCTAGCAAACAATATCTTGAGAGGCCGCCGAATTGTAGGTGAGCTTTATGCCATAGGAAGGTACTTTAGGAGCACCTGCATTTTGTCCGAAGACGTTTTGATGGTAGAGGTTCGGGCCAGCCGAACACCCATCTTTATTTCCCCACGGCTACCCATGGAATTTTAAGTGTGAAGTTGTGCCTCCTTGGCACGTACTTTGCTGGTCTTAGGGTTGTGCGATGGGGGGAGAGTCCCTATTGAAGGGAGGAATAAGTATCTGAGTTTTCGGTCTAAAGCCGAACTCGCTTCCCAGCCTTGTGTGCCTTTGTGGCGGATGTCGAAACTTGTTGACCTTCTTTGTAGCTGAATTCGGCCACCAGGGCCAGTGCATGTTCCTCAGTTCTAAGGGAGTGCTCTGTATTGCCATTAACAGTAATGACCCCCTTGGGGCCCGACATCTTGAGCTTGAGGTATGCGTAGTGTGGGACTGCGTTGAAACGAGTGAACGTTGTCCAACCAAGCAGCGCGTGATAGCCATTGCGGAAGGGCACAATGTCGATGTCACACCCTGTGTTTGTATCACCTTGTTATGCTTGGGTTCATAAAAATTGGAGCTAATTCAAATTGTTTCAATGCTTGTTGCTTGTTTGAATTGTTGCTTGCTTGCTTGTTGATTGTTGTGTATGGCACTCTTAGATTCTATCCCTCTTCATATTCATCTTGCTTGACCCAAACTTCTTGCCCAATGACCATGCCATGTGAATAGTGCCCAAAACTATTTTTCTCAAATTTTACTTTGACCAAAAAGGATTTATACAAACTAGGTTTACAAAAAAAAACTGAGTTGAGGTTTGCACTACATGTCCTCAAATTGGGTGGCTCCTTCTTCCCCAAAGGTTTCACTTCAAACCTACTATGTTTATGACTTCCCAAAACCACCAAATATTAATTTTAAAGATTATTTTAATATTTTCTTTAAAGGCTTTTTCTTCAGACCGGAAATGGTTTTTCATAGGGAAAAATTATTTAAACGCTTTCAAAATATTTGGGAACATTTAGGGAGACTCAGTGGACATATATTTTCCATATATATGAGTTTCAACACATGGTCATGCTCCAATCATGGGCAAAACCCCTCAAAACCCTTTCTGTCCAAATGAAGCTTTTGAAATATTTCTATAAGAAATATTCTCAATAAATTCCAGGAAAATTCCAGCAACTTAACACTATCATAGGTGACGATCTTGCAAAGTTTAATCTCAATCCAAGATGATTTGGTTCACCAAACTATTCCAAACCCCTCCCTGTTTACATTCAAATTTGAGCAACTTTACATTGTGAAGTTTCTCCCCTTGACCCCAAACTCTGTGGACATGTTCTAACCACCAAATAATGATGCTACACTAAGTGGTGCATCAAGGGTATTAGCTTAACATATCTAGATCTACAGAAACCAGATTATGTTGATTTCTAGGGTTCTACAAAGCTACATTGAGAACTTTAATCAAACCACCTCAAACTTGGTGATCAAGCTTATTTTCAACCACCATTTGATCCGGTCAAATCTCATGGCAAGCAAAGTCCATTTGCTTGCCTTAATCTCCATCAAACACCTTCTGGTGAAATGGTAAAGTATTTGTTTTCACCACTTTCTCTCCCCCCTTGCTCTCATACTTTTACCACAACCTCTTAGGGTTACCAGCTACCTCTAGTAATTCTTGTGTGGTCTTAGCACAATAGTGGGTGGGGTAAAACCCCCATTTTACCCTCTGTTTTACCATATCAGGAGCTTCTTCCCTCTCATTTATTTTCTCCCTACCTCTCCCTAGCTCCCCTAGCTCCTAGAGCATCTCCAGAACATCCAAAGGCTAGTAGACATGCGGGAATGGGTCCTGAGCATGCAGGCATGCCATGGCATGCCAAAGGCATGTTCTGGAGCACGCTACAATCCATGCCCGCACTGTAGCAGGAGCATCCCGAGGGCTCCCGACAGCCTTGTGTTAGTGCCTCTAGTGCCCCTTAGTGATTTTGGTGTATTGAAGACTTATAGGTTAAGGAACTAATGTGGTTGTGAGTGTACACAGGCTCTATAAGTCGATGAAGAGTTTGATATATTCGGAGATTATCGACCCCTAAAAATGTATGTCTTCAGCTAAAGACTTTGGTCAAGACTTTGTGAAGACTTCGCTGAAGACTTTGGTATTCCCTAAAGACTTTGAAAATGAAGAAGTTGGTGTGACCTTGATGATATGAACGAGGACTATGAAGCATGAAGACTTTTGTTTTCGAAGTTTCATTTCCTTTCTTTGAGTCATAGGAAGCATCGTACTGTTAAAGGGGGTCGAGGTAATACTAAGAAAAATTTCCAACTGATATTCAACTCCAAAAGCCTCAACCTATCCAATCCTTTGAGTGAAGCCTTTGGAAATCTCTTGCAGTTCAGTCAAATTCTTCAGTGACAGAGACGATGTTCTTTTGGTCTCTGAGGAAATTGGTCTAACTGAGGAGTTAGGATTTCGCCAGTGCGAATTGCCTACAAGTGAGGAGGATGATAAGCCTGAGGACTTTCATAGTTCGAAATTCCGACCGTTGTTGTACTTAGCGCCAGCTATCCCCAATCATGACATCCACATACCGGTCATATCATTGGGGGAATTTATGTCTTATCATGTTAGGTTGCACCCTCGCTATAAATAGCCACCCCCCCCCAAACCACTAGTTGGTTCGCTGCTCCGAGAGAGAACTGACACTTGTCATTTGAGAGCAACCCATCCTCCAAGGAGTTTTGAGAGAAAATCATCAGTGAGGAAAAACCCACAACCAAACCACCAAACCCAAAGTGATTGAGCATCACTAAAGAAATTCTTGTGTGGAACCGAAACTTTTTACCTTTGAGGACTGTGCATCCTCCAGACGGTTAGGCGTCATGGTCTAGTGCATCCTGAAGTCAATTGGGGATCACGAAGTGACCTTGGTCTAGAGCATCCAGTAGTCAATTGTGGATCACCGGGTGACTAGTTTTTGAGGGTTTTGGAAGTCTACCATGAAGACTTACCACGAGTGTTGGGCGAGGACTATGTGACCTTAGCTCAAGGAGAATACGGTTAGGACTGTGTGTCCTGGGACTGTGTGTGCTCTAGTTTAAATACCAGGCCGCTCCAAACCAGACGTACGACTGTCACAGTAGTTGGAACTGGGTCATCAAACCATTGTCTTCATCGAGCTACCTCTTTCTATTTCCTCTACCCCTCTATTCCTCGTATACTTGTTGATGAAATTGATCGTTACTGTTTGAAGAATTTGACTAAAGACTTTCCCAATTTCCTCACCTCAAATTCTTCAAGTTACTTTGTTCCTCACCTGCTTATCTTGTATCAAGCTACCTGTAATTTGTGCATGTTTATTTCATCATCATGAGTATGTTGTTTCTATGTTCCTCATACACTTGTGTACTTAATCCGCTGCTAGTTATTCATCACATTTCAAATTCCTCAAGTTGAAATTCCTCAAGTTATGAATTTGTAAAAATCGCCTATTCACCCCCCTCTAGTCGATATAACGCACTTTCAATTGGTATCAGAGAAAGGTACTCCCTTGTTTTGTGTGATTTTGGTTTAACCACTAGAGTTCTAGTTATGTCGACTGCATGTATGATCAAGGTTTCCGCATGATGTCCTACCTTCGATGTGACGGACTATCCTTACTGGAAGAACAAGATGCGCATGCATCTTGAGGAAATTGACAATGATTTCTGGTACGTTGTGGGAAATGGTGTTCCCCGCATTTCTCCGTCTGTTACTGCTTCTGATACGAAGAGATTAAAGTAACTCGATTCTCAAGCGAAGAATATCATCTGTGGCCATCTGAGCAAAGGTCAGTATGGCAGAGTGAATGCTTTGGAGTCTGCTAAGCTTATCTGGGATAGGTTGTCCAAAGTCAACGAAGGTGTTTCCACTCAACATGACTCTCGTGTTGATGTTCTTCGCAATCTCTTCAACCGCATCAAGAGACTCGACAATGAAAATGTTCAGCAAACTTTTGATCGTCTCACTGATATCTCCAATGAGCTTCAAGCACTGGGTGCCACCGATATCACTGACCATGAAGTGATGAAGAAACTGCTAAGATCTCTTGACTCCTCATTCGATACTCTGGCTTTAATGATCCAAGAACGTGGAGACTACAAGTTACTTGATCCTGCTGATATTCTTGAGAGACTCAATACTCATGAATTCCAACAAGCTGAGAAGAGAGACCTCTACGGGCCAAGCTATGGAAGATCTAGTGCTCTGAAGGCTAAAGCAATTTCCTCATCCGAAGATGAAGATTCTGACAGTAGCCTTGGTGATCCTGAAGAACTAAGTCAGGATCTAGAAATGCTCATAAGGAAATTCCAAAAGTTGTCAAGGAGAGGTGGATTTGGAAAGTCATCAAAGACTAGTTTGAGGAAATCAAATTCCTCAAATGACTACAAGAAAAGAACATGTCATCGTTGCAAGAAGCCTGGTCACATTATCTCTGACTATCCTCTCTGGTAAAAAGATTTCCGCGGGATGTCCTACCTTCGATGTGACGGACTATCCTTACTGGAAGAACAAGATGCGCATGCATCTTGAGGCAATTGACAATGATCTCTGGTATGTTGTGGGAAATGGTGTTCCCCGCATTTCTCCGTCTGTTACTGCTTCTGATACGAAGAGATTAAAGCAACTCGATTCTCAAGCGAAGAATATCATCTATGGCCATCTGAGCAAAGGTCAGTATGGCAGAGTGAGTGCTTTGGAGTCTGCTAAGCTTATCTAGGATAGGCTATCCAAAGTCAACGAAGGTGTTTCCACTCAACATGACTCTCGTGTTGATGTTCTTCACAATCTCTTCAACCGCTTCAAGAGACTCGACAATGAAAATGTTCAGTAAACTTTTGATCGTCTCACTAATATCTCCAATGAGCTTCAAGCACTGGGTGCCACCGATACCACTGACCATGAAGTGGTGAAGAAACTGCTAAGATCTCTTGACTCCTCATTTGATACTCTGTCTTTAATAATCCAAGAACATAGAGACTACAAGTTACTTGATCCTGCTGATATTCTTGAGAGACTCAATACTCATGAATTCCAACAAGCTGAGAAGAGAGACCTCTATGGGCCAAGCTATGGAAGATCTCGTGCTCTAAAGGCTAAAGCAATTTCCTCATCCGAAGACGAAGATTCTGACAGTAGCCTTGGTGATCCTGAAGAACTAAGTCAGGATCTAGAAATTCTCATAAGGAAATTCCAAAAGTTGTCAAGGAGAGGTGGATTTGGAAAGTCATCAAAGACTGGTTTGAGGAAATCAGATTCCTCAGATAACTACAAGAAAAGAACCTGTCATCGTTGCAAGAAGCATGGTCACATTATCTCTGACTGTCCTCTCTGGTAAAAAGATTCAAAGAAGAAGAAGAAATACAAGGATGATAGTTCTAATGACTCGAAGAAAAAGAAGAAATCTTCAAAGTCCTCATCTGCAAAGTCCTCATCTTCAAAGTCCTCAAAGCACAAGAAGAATGGTTCCAGAAAGGCTTGAGCATTCATTGGCAAGGAAATGGATTCTGAAATAGAATATGAAGAAGAGGAAGATTCTGAGGTGGAATCTGAATCTGGTATCGCTAGACTTGATCTCGCTACTACTTTCGTCAGCAAGTCCATCTTCAATGATGAACAAAATGACTACTCCAATGACCTTGACGTCAGCAATGATGATTGTGCTCCCACCTATTGCTTCATGGCAAAAGGATCAAAGGTACACCAACATCATTCCTCATCTGAATCAAGTGAAGGAGAATCTGATGAATATGTGAAACCTAACTATGCTAAACTTGTTAAACTTGCCACTAAGAAACAAAGTGCACTTGAAAAGCTTCAGAAAATGCTAGACAAAAGCGATGATCTGTTGAACGATGAAGTGGATCGGACTTAAAATCTGTCTAACGATCTCAAAAGTCTTCAAACAAAGTATGATAACCTTCAGAGTCATCATAATGCTCTCTTAGCCGATCATGAGAAGCTTTCTTATGAAGTTCTTCAAAGAAAGCAAGACCTTGAGAAACTAAGGGTGTCACATGAGGATCTCCAAAGGGAAAACAATTCCTTACTGGCTCAATAGATAAGTACCGCTCAGGAAGAAGTTGTTCCACCTTGTTTGAAATGCATCGAACGTGAAACTGCTAATTCTTCACCTGAATGTTCAAATGCTTCTATCGCTGCAAATTCTTCAACTATTCCAGTGGTCTCAAATTCCTCATCTAAGGATACCAGAAGTATCACTGACGAAAATGCAGGGTTGAAGTAATTGTATGTGACAGGCATGTACAAAAGTCTCAAAGGGCATCAAACCCTTTGCGATGTCCTCAAAAAGCAGATTCTAAACAGGAACCCTAGGAAAGAGGGTCTTGCCTTTGTGAGGACACTCAACGATGATGGATCCTACTGGACACCTGAGCAGTACCCCAAAACCTCATGGGCTGGTGCAAAAGGACCCCTTGTAGATCCATCCACTTTATCTAGATTTACTTGTGAAACTTCACATTGATCTGATGAATCATTTGGCTCAAACTAAAAGTTCTTCAAAAATCAGAAAGGTGAAGTATTTGCTAGATTTGTTGGAACTAACTGCAGGAACAGTTCTCCTATGAAGAAAATCTGGCTTCCAAAGAGCTACCTAGAAAATCTTCAAGTGAATGTCCTCACGACACCACTCATGAAGAACAGGAACCCCAGATCAAATTCCTCATATGGACCAAAGTCTTCACTTGGACCAAATTCCTCAAATGGTCAAAAATATCATTCTCGTCCTAATGCCTCTGTTTCGCATGGAAAATCTAAGAGTTATGAATATGTGCATTATTCTTCAAACCATTATGTTCATAAGTCCTCGAATAATTTCTATGCTTATTCATATGAGTACTCTAACCCTCGCCCTGTGAAACGTAGCGCACTTGCTTCAATGCCTCCCTTCTCATATGGTGCCCGCAGAATGATGAACTCTTTGCCATCCCTCCAGATGTGGGTGGTGAAGAAATTGAACTAACTTCTTATGCAGGGTCAGGTCTCCAGATGAACTTGAACATCTGATGAATTTGCTACAGACCTGAGGAAATGCTTGAAAGGACGCAAGCTAGGCTTGTCGAAATGAATTCCTCATTTCTCACGTCCTCACACTACTTGCTTAATATCTTGTGTGATGAAATTTTGTCTGATGAAATTGATTTCATATTCTTCAATCTAAAGTATATGAGTTTGTAAGTTGTACTAATTCATCTGCAGGATTAACCTCCGAAAGCTACCGAGTGGGTCCTCGACAGTTGATGCACAAACCACATAACTGGTGACAAGAGTCTTCTGATGAATTTGCCACTTGCTCCATCTCATCTGAAGCATATCACCTATGCTGACAAAGGAAAAAGCTAGGTATTGGGTCTAGGTAAGGTTGCAATCTCAAAGGACCAAACCATGGATAAGGTGATGCTTGTCGAATCCCTTGGGTTCAACCTTATGTATGTCTCAATGCTTTGTGATCTTGATATGGTTGTCGTATTTGGAAAATATCGCTGTGTTGTCATCATGGAATCTGAAAACTCCAAAGTCTTCGAAGGCTTTAGGGAGGAGACTTGTATATTGTTGATTTCTCTACAGGTCCTCAGCCTGCCACATGCCTACTTGCAAAGTCCTCACAAGGCTAGCTGTGGCATCGACGACTTGGACATGATGGTATGAGGAACTTGCACACGCTCGTGAAGAAAAAGCACGTCATTGGCATTGAATGTGTCAAATTCCTCAAGGACCACCTCTGTGGTGCATGTGACTCTCGGAAGATGACCAGATCCAAGCATCCCTCAAAGACAATCATGACCACGACTCAACGCTTTGAATTGCTTCACACAGATCTCTTTGGCCCCACTCATTACTCCACACTATAAAATTCTTCAAGTTTGTATGGCTTTGTCATTGTTGATTATTACTCTCGCTACACTTGGGTGCATATTATTCTGTACAAGTCTGAAGTGCAAGATGTCTTCAGACGATTTGCTTGAAGGGCCTCCACCAACTTCGATGTCAAGATCAAGCATATCAGGAGTGATAATGGGACTGAGTTCAAGAACACCAATCTTGATGAATATCTTGATGAACTTGGTATTACTCATGAGTTATATTCCCCTTATACTCCTCAGCAGAACAACATCGTGGAGCGCAAGAACATGACTCTTGTTGAGATGGCTCGCACCATGCATGATGAATACAAGACTCCTCGTCGCTTCTGGCCTGAGGCAATTGATACTGCATGCCACATCATCAACAGGGTATATCTTCACAAATTCTTCAAGAAGACTTCGTATGAACTTATGACTGGCAAGAAACCCAATGTAAGTTATCTCAAAGTCTTCAGTGCAAAATGTTGGATTAGAGATCCTCACCATAGTTCTAAATTTGCACCGAAAGCACATGAAGGTTTTATGCTTGGTTACGGAAAGGACTCACACACCTACAGAGTCTTCAACACCTATCACCACAAGGTTGTTGAAATTGTAGATGTGCGGTTCAATGAAACTGATAGTTCACAAAGAGAGCACCTGCCTTCTGTGCTAGATGAACAGTCTCCTGAGGAATCCATTAAGTTGAAGACTACTGAAGATGTCATATCCACTGAGGAAGTCATTCCAACGAATGAAGACATTCATGCTAATACACCTGAAGAAAATGGTGCTGAAGAAAATCCTCAGCCACGTCAACCTGCTCATCTAAGAGATGCAAATGAAGTGCATCTTGACAAAATCATCGATGACATCAATGCACCAGGTCCTCTCACTCGCTCAAGAGCTTCACATTTGACTAACTTTTGTGGGCACTTTGCCTTTATCTCTATCATAGCGCCCACCAAAGTTGATGAAGCATTCAAGGATCCCGAGTGGATTCAAGCTATGCAAGAGGAATTGCATCAATTCAAGCTGCACAATGTGTGGGAACTTGTCAAGTGACCAGATCCTTGCGAGCATAACATCATAGGTACCAAGTGGATCTACCGCAACAAGCAAGATGAAAATGGCCTTGTGGTAAGGAATGAGGCTCGTCTTGTAGCTAAGGGCTACACACTGGTTGAGGGAATTGACTTTGATGAAACTTTTGCACCTGTTGCTAGACTTGAAGCTATTCGCATATTTCTTGCTTATGCTAACCATCATGATATCATCTTATATCAAATGGATGTGAAAAGGGCATTCCTCAATGGTAATCTTGAGTAAGAAGTATATGTTGCTCAACCCCCAGGTTTTGAAGACCCTAAGCATCTTGACAAAGTCTTCAGACTCAACAAGGCCCCCTATGGCCTTAAGCAGGCCCCTCGGCGTGGTACGACACTCTGAAGGAATTCCTCATGAAGAAAGGCTTCAAACCCGGTTCACTCGACCCAACTCTTTTCACAAAATCCTATGACAATGAACTGTTCATATGCCAAATATATGTATACAATATTATCTTTGGTTGTACTGACAAATGTTACAGTGATGAATTTGCCTATATGATGAGTGAAGAATATCAAATGTCTATGACGGGAGAGTTGAAGTTCTTCTTAGGTCTTCAAATTCGTCAGCAAGACAACGACATCTTCATCTCACAGGAGAAATACCTCAAGGATGTTTTGAGGAAATTCGACATGCAAGATTGCAAAGGCGTCAAAACTCCAATGCCTTCAAAAGGCCACCTCTGCACTAACGAAAATGGTAAAGATTTTGATTAGAAGGTATATCGCTCCATGATTGGTTCGTTATTGTATCTATGTGCATCTAGGCCTGATATTATGCTGAGTGTTCGCATGTGTGCCCGATTCCAAGCAACACCTAAGGAATCACACCATAAGGCTGTGAAACATATTCTTCGATACTTAGCTCACACACCAATGCTTGGAATTATGGTATCCCAAGGGCTGAAATCTTCACCTCGTCGGATACTCTGATGCTGACTATGCTGGAGATCGTGTGGATCGCAAGTCAACCTCATGCACATGTCATTTCCTTAGACGATCCTTAGTCTGTTGGTCCTCGAAGAAGCAAAACTGCGTGTCACTATCTACTGTTGAAGCTGAGTACATTGCTGTTGGTTCATGTTGCGCTCAGTTACTGTGGATCAAGCAAATCCTCAAGGACTATGGCATCAAGTTGAAGAACGTGCATATCCACTGCGACAACAAGAGTGCCATCAAGATTGCTTACAACCCAGTTCAGCATTCCAAGACCAAGCACATCCAGATTCGTCATCATTTTCTTCAAGATCATGTACTCAAGGGCGACATCTCCATTGACCACATCCCCACTGAAGAACAACTGGCCGATATCTTCACAAAGCCCTTAGATGAAAAGAGATTTTGCAAGTTGCGGTGTGAGCTAAATATCTTAGAATCTTCGAATGTTCTTTGAAAAAGGACACACATCCTAACCCTTATGCAAAATTGATGACTTAGATGTGCAACACACGAAGTAACGTTTTTCTTCAATCAATGAAGAGTAACCCTCTAAGTGTAAAGAAATTAATGAAGAATTTGATTCTCAGAACCCTACGACAATTGTACGTGGTGTCTGAAGTCATCATTCTTATACGGTGGGTCACGCCATGAACAATAGTTGAAATTCCTCAAAGTTGAGTTTTTCGTCATTTTACAAATTCTTCAAATTGTCAAATTCATCAACTTTTCAAATTCATCAACTTTTCAAATTCTTCAAACTATGAAACTCATGTTCTTCATTGACTATATATATATATTTGGGTTTTCAATGTCCTGAACAACATTCACTTATTGCTAATTCTTCAAGCTGATTTTCATCTAAGTGAATGTGATCGGACCCTTTCCCCCTCTATGCTAAACTCAACCCAGTCTGTTCACAAATTCTTCATATACGTTCTACTTTGAAACTCGTTCAAAGTCTTCACTGTGTCCTTGACAGCTGAAGAAATTGCGAATAGAAACTTCTAAATTTTCTCTATCAAAAATTTCGGTGGTTCCCACTCAATCGGTACAGATTCCCATGACTGGATAACCCACGACCCCCACTATCGCCACTACTCAGAACGTGGGTGACACATGACGCGTGGAGAGCAACGGTCAAGGGCAATCTGGTCCAAAATCTTCGGACGGATTGGTTTTCACCTTCACTATAAATACCCCCTCCCCTTTCACTGTGCTCGGTTAATCCTCACTCCTACTTTCTCCCGAGCTCCGACCTAGTGCTACCGCTAAAATCATCGATGTCGGTGTGGAAGAGCTTCACTGCCTCGACTTCGCCATCGCCGTACTCGCATCGGCCGCGGAAGTCTTCATCCTACCGCCGATGTAGCTGTCTCCCTCTACCGAGCTAGGGCGTGGGAGATCTGGACTGATGAACTTCCTCAATCTCATCTCTCAGTTTGTCATGTTCTTCACCAGGGTAAATAAAATTTATTTTTACTACCCTTGTTTGATCTTCAGTTATTCCTCAATTTTTTCAAAGGTGTTTATTCTTCAAGAATCTCATTCTAAAGCACCTTATATGTTCATACGCTTGATGTCTTTCCCTAAGTTATGATTTTCTTCAAGATTCCTCAGTTGTGTGAATCCTCAAAATTTGCACAACTCTGGAACCTAAGACAAAGAACACTTAGTGAAATTCCTCAAGACACCCATGGTCAAATTCTTCGCACCTAATTTTATTGAAAAAATTCTGAGAACGCATATGACCTCTTCAAATTCCTCGCACCTATACTCTGTTCACAGGTACAAACATGTCCTCTAATGAATCACTAGGTTCTCATCAACTTAACTCATTTGCAATGTTTCTTGAGGAAAAATTGTGCACTTCTTTAGAATCTTCAAGAGTTCAAAATCCTCAGCTGAAGAAAATGGCTGGTGGGAAGAAACCACAGAAAGGTGGAAAGAAGCCTGATGTGCAGACTGCTTTTGAGATTCCAAAGGACTTATATGAGGAATATTGCACACCTAATGAAGAAACTCATGGCAAAGAAACGACTAAGCAGAGAAAGATTCGTCTGCAAAAAATTGAGAGAAGATGGGCAAAGGAGTGGAAGGAATATCGTTATGTAACTCCTAAATACATGATGAAATTCGCTGTGAAACCACCTTGCAGCAGGCCTCCCTTGGCTCAAAATCAAATTGCTGATCCCACTAGTCTCAAGACTGGTCAAGACTTTCCTCATATATGGGAGAAACAGCAAGCCAAGCTAGCGAAGAAAGCAAAAGAGGTTGTGAAGAAATTCAATGAAGACTGCTGCTGTTGCCACTGCCGGAGCCTCTACAAGTGCTCCGAAGAAATTGATGATGAAGAAATTTGCTGTGAAGCCAAATTCTTCATCTTCAAAATCATCACAACAGATTCCTCAAGCTCAAAGGCCTCAGCCCTCGAAGGCCTCAACCACTGGTATAGTTGCTGCTCAGTCCTCTGCTACTGCTGCAAAGTCCTCAACTCTTGTGCATCTTGCATCATGTCAGAGGACAAAGGGATACTCAAATGCTTCAAAGATCTCTGCAAGTCCCTCTACTCAAGCAAAGTCTTCAACAAGTCCTACTATGTTTAAACTGAAGAAAACTATTGGACGAGGTCCAAGACCAAGTCCTCAGACAAGCAAAGCTACAGTGACAACACCCTTAGGATCTGAGGATCATGATGAAGCTGATGATGAAGAACTTGAAGGAATCATCAGAGAAAGTCGGCAAAAGGATGCTTTAGCCAAAGGCAGCTCTGTTCCACTTCTGCTAGATCCCTAGATGATCCTCAACTTCATAGACATATGGCATGAGGATCCAAGCACCCCACTTTCCTCACTGAACCTGCCTCTTTGTCTGGACCATGTCCTCACCCATTTTATTGCTGAGGAAAAATGGAAAAGAGATCAAGCTCAGAGAGCTAAGACGAACAGGGCTTGGAAAGAAAAATTCCTGAGGAATAACATGATGAATTTCACTCCAAAGCAACTCATCACTATTCAGTCTGAAATTCGCTCCCTCTCTGAGGAACAAGAAAAATACGATGCTGAATGGAAGGGCACTAAGGTGAGATTCGTCAGGGCAGCCCAAGCTGCTGTAAAGGACCATAACACTAGGGTTGCAGTGCAACCACAAATTCCTCAGGTTGAGGAAACTGCTCAGCCTACTAAGGAAACTGCCAATGCTGCTGAAGAAAGTTAGACAGCTAAAGAACCTGCCAGGGCACCCTCCACTGGTGCGCCTGATGAAACTGAACTTACAAGGACGACTACATCAGTCGTGCCTAAAGAAAATGTACCACCTTCAGCTGAATCAGCCAAATCATCAAAGGTGAAGACAATCAACCTTCCTTCTGCATCAGAAGTGAAGAAAACTAAGGCTGCTGAGAACAAGGCACTAAAGAGAAAAGCTTCAACTTCAGATTCCTCAGCCGTGAAGAAGCTGAAGTCTACCAAAACCTTCAACTGAACCATTAGATGCCACTCCAATCTCCTCAGCAACAGCCTATGAGATAATTCCATTTTGTGTTGACTATGTCATCCCAGATGATGAAGATGAAGAAGATCATTGTGCTGCTTCAACAGAGCAGATTGATGAAGACATTGAAGTTGAAGCAAATGCTTCAACTCCATAGGTATCCTCGCTCAGCCTCAGTTCACTACTGAAGAGGCCGACATTGAATAAATTGATGAGGATGTAGACATTGGCAATACAACACCTGTCATCAATGATGAATATTGGGAAACAACTCACCCAAATTCCCCAATGACTACTCCTCTGTCACAGATTCCTTAGTCCCCAGCCCAGACTAAAGAAATTCATGAAGAATTTGATGACTTGGCCGCCAATGCCATTGAAGAAATTCCAGCTACATCAGCTGATGACTTTGCTGCTCCAACTGCCACTATGGAAACTGCACCACAAATTACTCAGACTGAAGAAATTCCTCCTATGCCAAAGGAAATCAAGGGCCGCTTCAACCCAAATCTTCAGCCGAAGCCAAGAATGTCTTTCAAAGGCTCAAAGCGCCCCAAATTCCTCAAGTCCAATTTCTTCAACAAGCACATTTTCTTCACTGGACCCAATCTGTATGACTCAGCAAGGGCCGGTCGAACTAGATTCTGGACTCCAACACAGATGAATAACTATGCATCAGTTCTGTTCAACAAGAAGAAAGTCTTCGAGCACCACCAAATTCCTCATGCTGATATGGAAACAATTCCATACTTCACACCGGTGCTTTCAGTTCTTCACAATGTAGGAATCCTTCCCTTCACAGGCGATGCCTCTGACATCAACTCCTGGGTCTCGGACTGGATGACCGGATCTGCTCACCTCACAGCTCTAGCATCTGAATTTCTTCGGTCAGTTCCTGTCCCAATTTCCTCAGAAGAAGCATGTCGCTTTTTTGATGAACCTGCACTACCCAATCAACTGATGCAAGTGCTCATGATGCCTTTGGCTCCTGGAAAACCTCAATGGAAAACCTTCCTAGTGAAGGATTTGCTCTATGTACCCAGGACGGTCTATCGCATTCTCACCAATACCCTATGTCCTCAAAAGGGACACACCTCTGAAGAAGAAGAAGTGGAGGGAGTCATGAAGAATATGATGTTTAACATCATTCATGGGATTCCCATCAACTTCCATGGTTTCTTCATGAGGACATTGGAGAATGATGCTCTAGTCCCATTTGAACTGAAGCCTTATGCTCCTTGGATCATGAAGTTCATCAGATCAAGGTCTTCAGTTCCCTTCAAGGCGGACTTCCAAAACCACTTCGGCTTCTTGCCCCCGATTGAAGTCCTCAAGAGTACAATTACCTCAGTTGAAGGAAAAGGCAAGGCGGTCATTGATGAAGGGACTCGTCCATTGGATGGTCAGTTTCGCAAAGCTGCATCCTTCTCCACCAATGATGACACTGCAACTCAGGATTCAGAAGCAAGGGCCTCAGCACAAAAGCCTCAAGAGTCTGCCCCTCGTGTGATGACTGATCGTGAGCTTCTCATAAGTCTTCATCAGAAGGTCGATCGTAATCACAAGTGGGTGAAGCGTCAGTTGGCCTCCATAGTTCAAAACATGACTGTGATGCAGAACTCAGTGAAGAAAAATCACTACTATGTGCATGAAATCCTCAACCGCACTTGGGCCATTCTGTCTCACCCCAAGACTCCTGAGAACTAAAGGAACTGGACCTTGAGGTAAATCTTGACTCGGCTCGTCAACCACAAAAGAAATTCAAGAAAGTTCAAGTTCCTCTGATGGTCACAAGTTCATATTCTTCATCGCGTGAGACGGATGAAGCTAAGGACATTGACGACACTGCGGTGGGCCCTACATCGACAAACGACCCTGACAACGCTAGCACTCCTTCCTCACCAACACGATGAAATTCTTCAAGGGGCGTTAGTGCTCACTTTTTCGTCCCTTTTGGTCTTCGAAGACAAAGGGGGAGAAAATTTGAGTTAGTCTTCAAGCGGGTCTCTATATATGGGCTGAAGCTTTTGTTGGTTGAGTTTTAAACTTAAGTTCGATGGTGGTCTGACTCTTTTGAACTGCTTTACGCATGCTTATTTCCTCAAGTATCTTAATGCATGCATGCTGAATTTCTTCAGACACCATTTTCATCATGCATTTCAAATTCATATCATATGTTCAAATGCATGTATGAATTACAAGATATAGGGGGAGTCCTCCATGTTTTTAACCTACCATGTGCATTTGCAGTCCAAAGCAATTTCCTCAAATATGCACATCTTCAAGGGGAATTCTTCTATATCTTGCAATCAAATTCCTCAAACTCAGTATTTACACTTCATAGTATTATCCCCGTTGAAAACTTAACCTATTTGTCATCAATCACCAGAAAGGGGGAGACTGTTAGTGCATCTAGTGCCCCTTAGTGATTTTGGTGTATTGAAGACTTATAGGTTAAGGAACTAATGTGGTTGTGAGTGTACACAGGCTCTATAAGTCAATGAGGAGTTTGATATATTCGGAGATTATCGACCCCTAAAAATGTATTTCTGCAGCTGAAGACTTTGGTGAAGACTTTGTGAATACTTTGTTGAAGACTTTCGTATTCTCTTAAGACTTTGAAAATGAAGAAGTTGGTGTGACCTTGCAGATATGAACGAGGACTATGAAGCGTGAAGACTTTTGTTTTGGAAGTTTCATTTCCTTTCTTTGAGTCATAGGAAACACCGTACTATTAAAGGGGGCCGAGGTAATACTAAGGAAAATTTCCAACTGATGCTCAACTCCAAAAGCCTCAACCTATCAAATCCTTTGAGTGAAGCCTTTGGAAATATCTTGCAGTTCAGTCAAGTTCTTTAGTGACACAGACGATGTTCTTCTGGTCTCTAAGGAAATTGGTCTAACTGAGGAGTTAGGATTTCGCCAGTGCGAATTGCCTACAAGTGAGGAACATGATAAGCCTGAGGACTTTCATAGTTCAAAATTCCTACCGTTGCTGTGCTTAACGCCAACTTTCCCCAATCATAACATCCACATAACGGTCATATCATTGGGGGCATTTATGTCTTATCATGTCAGGTTGCACCCTCGCTATAAATAGCCACCCCCCACAACCACTAGTTGGTTGGCCGCTCCAAGAGAGAACTGACACTTATCATTTGAGAGCAACCCATCCTCCGAGGACTTTGAGAGAAAATCAGCAGTGAGCAAAGACCCACAACCAAACCACCAAACCCAAAGTGATTGAGCATCACTGAAGAAATTCCTGTGTGGAACCGGCGCTTGTTACCTTTGAGGACTGTGCATCCTCCAGACAGTTAGGCGTCATGGTCTAGTGCATCCTAAAGTCAATTGGGGATCACGAAGTGACCTTGGTCTAGAGCATCCAGCAGTCAATTATGGATCGTCGGGTGACCAGTTTGTGAAGGTTTTGGAAGTCTACCCTGAAGACTTACCACGAGTGTTGGGCGAGGACTGTGTGACCTTAGCTCAAGGAGAATACGGTTAGGACTGTGTGTCCTGGGACTATGTGTCCTCTGGTTTAAATACCAGGCCGCTCCTAACCAGACGTACGACTATCACAGTAGTTGGAACTGGGTCATCAAACCATTGCCTTCATCGAGCTACCTGGTTCCATTTCCTCACCTCATCTATTCCTCGTATACTTGATGAAATTTATCGTTACTGTTTGAAGCATTTGACTGAAGCCTTTCACAATTTCGTCACCTCAAATTCTTCAAGTTACTTTGTTCCTCACCTGCTTATCCTGTATCATGGTACCTGTAATTTGTGCATGTTTATTTCATCATCATGACTATGTTGTTGCTATGTTCCTCATGCACTTGAGTACTTAATCCGCTACTAGTTATTCATCACATTTCAAATTCCTCAAGTTGAAATTTCTCAAGTGATGAATTTGTAAAAATCGCCTATTCACCCCCCCTCTAGTTCATATAACGCACTTTCACCTTGGGATGGGGGAAGCTGTCCCCCGGGGTTCCCTCGACGTCCGCAACACTCCAAGGTGTGGGGGCCCTCCTCTCTCTCCCTCCTCCGACGCCGCGCGAGCCGGACAACGCGTGAGATCACACGCGCGGGCGCTAGGGCCTACCTCCGCCTCTCTCTCCTCTCCCCCTAGGCCTAGACCACCCCCACGAGCACTGCAGACACCCCTCGCCCCCTCTGCTCGACCCTGGCTCCGGCCCCGAGCTCGCCAGCGCACCCGAGCTCGATGGACCACCGGGGGCCTATATAAGGGCATCCCCTAAGCCCCTCTCCTCTCCCCTGGTCCACTTCCCTGCCCAGCTGACGCTCGGCCATGCCCCAGCTCCTCTCCCTCCCTCTGCGCTCGGGATCGAGCCGAGGACCGCTACGGTGGCCCCGTCACCGATCTCCTGGTAGCGACCTTCTCTGGTCCCCTTTTCCCTTCCGCTGGTCTTCCCTTGCTCTCCTGACCCATTTCCCCTCGACACTGTCCTGTTTGCAGCACGGAGAGGCCCTGGCGATCTCTCCCGAAGCTCCCTCCGCCGTTGGTGCTCGCCGCCGGTGACTCCGACCACCCCCGGCCTTCCCTCCACCTCCAGGTGAACGGCAACTCGACACTGAGCTTGTTCCCACCTCCAGCTAGCCTCGCCGTGCTTTGCATCATCGCCGATAAGCTTGTCGGCCTCCCTGTAACGAGGTTAGAGATGACAGGCGGGGCCCACCTGTCATCCTCACCACCCTTCTCCTCCTCTCTCTGTCGCTGGCCTTCGGGTCCCAGCTGTCAGGTTTGAATGCGGGCGCGCGCACGCGTCGGTTCGCCTGGGCTGGTTGGCCTCTGGGCCGGCCCAGTTGTAGGCTGGCTTTGGCCCATGGTCTCGTGCCCTTTTTGTTTTTCCTTTTTCTTTTTTGTGGGATTTTGCAAAAATCCCACAGGGCTCAATATTAATCGAATACCCAATATTCCTTCACCTAAATTCCTAGAATATTCCATAGAATTTATTAGTGCCACTTGTAAAAATATTTGAAAAACTCTTTTGTACTGTTTTAAATTCAAACCCCTATTTGGCATTATTTGCCCCTATTTTAAATATTTTTGAAAACTTTTTTAACTTCAAAACCTTAGACAACTATTTTTAATATAGTTTTTATTTAAAAGAATAGGGTAGCATTTTGCTATTAGCTTTGTGTGCTCTGTTTCTGTGTGATGCTTATTTTTATCGCTATTATTCGCGACGATAGATTGCGCTATTGATGAGGGAGTTGGACCCGAAGACTTTGAAGACCCCGAAGACTTTGTTGAGCCAGGCAAGCAACCCTTTGACCATGTTAAGAAACCATTTTCATTGCATGTCATATAGCACTTTACTTTCGTTATACTTGATCATGAGGGGTAGTGACCACTTCGGTGGGTTGCTTCCGACACTTTCACCGTTGACACTTGCATCAAGCATGACCCTAACACCTAATGAGGGTTATGTGGGTGGGTGTAGATAGGATACTAGTAGATGCTACACAAGTGGTAAGGGATTTATGCATAGTGATGGAAAGAAAGAGACTATTTCAAAGACTTTTCGAAAACCTCGTCGGGTGCCACTAATACCCGAGGGAGATGATGATGAGTTGGGTCACCACTTGTGAAAGAAGTGGTGTGCCAGAACAAGTTGGGGATGTGTTTTCGAAAATGGAGGGTTTAAGATTTGTCGACCATCTCAACCTTACATGCACAACCACGATACCCCTTATGGGACAGGGCTCTGTTGATTACTTTGGTGGGTACTGGCAAGGAGCCTGCATTACTAGTGGCGGGAGTGGCGTGGTCACTCTCGATACGGGGTCGTGCCGGTATGGACGATCATGCGTTGTCTTCACAGGCACCGGGCACACCGTTGTTCCCCGCATGGATGCTACGAGTGATGTACATCATGTGGGCTGGGTACCAATCGAGTGGACTCTTTGTTTAGTGTCGCCAGGCGAAAGGCATTGTTCGGGTGCTTACCTCGGGTATGATATATACTGCGAGTCGTGGATGACACGGAAGTTCCCCAGGTCTTGTGGGTAAAGTGTGCAACCTCTGCAGAGTGTAAAACTATTTGAATAGTCATGTCCACGGTCAAGGACAGTTGGGTGGTGCTGCTTAAGCCAGGTACATATGTTTTCGCAAACTTGGCATGAGTGTGTTGGATGACAAAGAAATTGATACTTGAGTCAAGTCTGAAGACTTGATGTGATGAATGGACATGAGATGTTCAGCCCCCTGTATATGATGATATGTGTAACTTGTTCATATGGATATCCCCCAACTGTTGATGTATGCTTACCTAGTTATTTGATCATGTCATTGCATTCAAAATTAGCTTTCCGCAAATTACCTAATTAGTGCTATATCATGCATCATTATTACCTTGTTCCACAACTTGGGTTGCTTGCGAGTACGTTCAAAGTACTCATTGGCTTGCCATTGGTTATTTAATTGGCCGGGCATGGAAGAACAGGACTACGTTGAAGAGTTCGTTGGTGACGAACATGCGAATTAGGACGCTTCCCAGTCAGAATGCCTGTAGGTTAAGGCAGATGGCAATGCGTTCACGCTTTCGATCCAGATTTCTGTTGTTTGTTCTGTTTAAGTGTTTGGCTAATGTGGCCCTATCTATGTAAGACTAGGCCTTCATGGTGTTTATTTGTGTAAGATGCTAAATGTGGATGTAAGACTCTTGTTATTCAGCTTTTGTGTGTTCAGTGAGCATTAATCTCTAGGATCACTATACATGTGCATTCGGTGATCACGACTTATGAGTCATGGTCCCCACAGAGGTGGTATCAGAGCCATCCTGACTGTAGGAAGCCCTTAGTTAGCATGGACGTTAGTTAGGATAAGACCATTTTTCAAAACTACACCTAGCACCTATACTTAGGAATTCTGTACTATTTACCTCTTCTATTCTTCACACAACACTCTACCGATTGTCCTCCCTTCAAACCTTTGTAGATGGTCGTTGTACCCGAAGCCTTCCTAGCATCCGGCTTTACCTTACTCCTTGGGGATAGCCTGGAGAAGTACCAGTTTCGCCAACCACCCGTATTCCTCTACCACGAGCACTGAGTCGATGCCGTCACGAGGGAGTACCACATGGATGTGGTCGTGAAGGAAAACGAATCCTAGACCAACTGGTTCTTTGAAGGATCACGGATGAAGGCCATAATACTTGCAGTCGAGTCATCTGCACGCAAGGCATACCTACACCTTTGAGACATCATTCTAGAGATGGCTGACGAGCCGGCTACTCGCTACCTTCCCTTCAGGAAGGATGATCTTGGCGAGAGTTGGATGCTGATTTCATCCAAGGAGGATGGCACACCACTCAGGTTCCAGACCTACTTCAGCCTCTCCACCGATAGTCTGGTTCACCACTTGATTAAGGAGTTCGTGAAGCTCCACGAGGAACTTCACCACACCGAGAGCTACTTCAGCAAGCCAAGATGGAGCCAGGCAAGATAAAGAAGGATGAAGCCCCGAGGGACGACCATCTTTCGCTTACAGAGGAGGAGTAGCCCCAGCTAGAGATGCACCTACACGTCGTCATCGCATGAGTGCGAAGGAGTACCGTGAGCTCTTCACCAACCCGCCAGCAAAGCGTCTTCGGGATGGATCTCCTCGTTCCTCGACCCCTTCGACCGGGAATGATGCCCGTTCAGAGGATGAACAGGAGGAAGACCCAGAGGAGCGTGACTACGAGACCGAGCACTCCACCACCTGAGTTCGAGAACCCATAGGGTAGGATCAATCATGTACCCCTCATGCGAAGTCGAGTCCGTGTAATTGTTCATATGAAACCATGTGTGCTTGTTGATTGTTCTGTTGTTTGTGTTCTAATGCAAGTCATGCTTTCGCCTTAGGCAACATGTAAGCGACTCCATCGCCTATCTTATCTTAATATATGTTGGTCTTTCGACCATGTTTTACCACACTTGCACTCGACCAACCCCCTTAGGCGCGCTTTTCCATTGTTGCTTTTCCTCTCGTCTAGCCAGTTGTTTGACTTGGCTGCTCCAAACAGGATGGTGACTGCTACCCGCAACAGCTCCTTCGCCAACGCTGAAGCCGGCAACTCAAGCCAGCAACAGGGAGCTGGTGGGGCTGCTCATGCTGGAGGACACCAGGAGAAACCACAAGGCGACATTCCCTCGCCACCACCTCCACTGGAGAACATGACCATAGCTCAGTTTCTCCAAGTTCTCTAGGAGGAACGCCAAGCCAAAAATGCTGCTATTCAGCAGATGACTCAGGCCCTTGTGAACAACCAGCAGCAAGGCAGGAATGGCAATGGCCGCTCCACTCTGTCTAAGTTCATGAGGAATTCGCCCCCAACCTTCACCAAGACTGTTGAACCTTTGGATGCTTACGATTGGATCGGCACCATTGAGGACCTCCTTGCATTGGTCAATTGCAATGAGGACTGAGAGAAGGTGTTTTATGCCTCTCACTGCCTTGGAGGTACTGCCCAAGCTTCGTGGGATGGATTTAAGGTCATGCAAGGTGAGCGGGTGCTCACTTGGAATGACTTCAAGGAAGGATTTCGCACTGCCCACATTCCTTCTGGGATCATGGCTATCAAGAAGAGAGAATTTGAAGCAAGGAAGTGGGTCTGTCAAGGAGTACCTGCAAAAGTTGAACCTGTTGTCAAGGTATGCACCTAAAGTTGTCAATACGCAGGCTGCCAAGAAGGAACGATTCATGGAAGGAATTCAACACACCCTATAGTGTCAGCTCATTGTCTGCGACTGTCGTACCTTGTTTGACCTGGTGAACAAGGCCCTCATGCTGGAAGACAAGAGTCGTGCCATAGATGACACTCACAAGTGCAAGATGATTGGCAAGGGTATCTCCAACAACCAGAAGCCTCGCCCATGGCAGCCAGCCCCAGCCAAGCCGACCTATCAGCCACAACAGGCTAGACATCTTGCGCCTCGTCCGAGCTACCAGCCTTAGCAGTATGCCAATCCCAGGCTAGCCTACAACAACCCCAATAACAACAAAGGTGGAAGAAACCTCAACAACAACCCTGGGCAAGTCACCTGCTTTGGATGTGGTCATTCTGGAGACATCTCTAAGCTCTGCCCCAACAAGAAGCCATATGCACCGTGCCCCAATGCGCAAAACCAAGGTCAAGGCCATGGAGCACCCCCAAGGAACCCCGCTCCCTGCAACCTGCCCAACAATGGAAAGAGACACGTGAATCATGTCACCGTAGAGGAAGCCCAGGAAGACCCGGACGTCATACTGGGTACGTTCCTCGTCAACTCAACCCTAGAAACAGTATTGCTTGATTGTGGAGCTTCACATTCATTTGTCACCCAAAGGTTTGCACTAGAGAGTGGCATGAAGCCTACACCCCTTGGTAGCCGTATGTTGATACAAACCTCGGGATTAGTTATGAAGTCTGGGATAGGTTGTAAGGGGGTTCAGATTAACATCAACGGGGTAGATTTTCTAGCATACCTTATCATCCTGAAGTCAGAAGGCTTGGATGTGATCCTAGGCATGGACTAGTTAACCAAGCACCAAGCCTTGTTGGATTGTGCCAAGAGGATTGTTACCATGACCAATAGCCAAGGAGTGGAAGTCAAGTATGTCCCCAACCCTGCCTCCACTCAAGCCCCTCAGGCTAACTGTCTATCGGGAATTGAGTTGGATCAAGTGCCAGTGGTATGTGAATACCCGGATGTATTTCCTGATGAGCTGCCCGAAATGCCTCCTGACCACGACATTGAGTTAATCATTGAGCTGATGCCTAGATCCAGGCCCATCTATAAGAAGGCCTACGGGATGGGATCCAAAGAGTTGGCTGAATTGAAGAAGCAACTAGCAGAGCAGCTCAGGAAAGGATTCATTCGCCCTAGTGCCTCTCCCTGGGGATCACTTGTTCTATTTGTGTCAAAGAGGGATGGAACTATCAGACTCTGTGTCGATTACCGTTCTCTCAATGAAGTCACAATAAAGAACAAGTACCCACTCCCCAAGACTGAAGACCTGTTTGATAAGTTGAATGGAGCCAAGGTGTTCTCCAAGATCGACCTCGGGTCTGGGTACTATCAGCTAAAGATCAGACCCCAAGACATTCCGAAGACGACATTTGTAAACCGGTATGGCATGCATGAATACACAGTCATGTCATTTGGGTTAACCAATGCCCCTGCCTACTTCATGTACCTCATGAATAAGGTCTTCATGGAGTACTTGGGCAAGTTCATTGTCATCTTGATTGATGACATACTCGTCTTCTCCAAGTCTGAAGAAGAGCCCGAGCAACACTTGAGATCGGTCCTAGAGAAGCTTTGAGAGCACCAGCTTTCCACCAAATTCAACAAGTGTGAATTCTGGCTGCATGAAGTTGGATTCTTGGGTCATGTGTTGACTGCAGAAGGATTGTTAGTGGATCCCACCAAGATTGAAGCTGTGACTGAATGACAATCCCCAACCACCGTGAAGGAAGTCAGGAGCTTCCTCGGACTCGTGGGATATTACCGCAAGTTCGTGGAAGGGTTCTCAAGCATTGCCCGACCCATGACCCATATTTTGAAGAACGACAAGAAGTTTGAATGGACAACTAAATGTGAGGAAAGTTTCGAGGAGCTCAAGAAGAGATTGACTACGGCCCCAATTTTGGCCACCCCCGATATTCACAAGGAGTTTGTGATATATTGTGATGCATCGAGAACCGGGCTTGGAGGTGTTGTGATGCAAGAAGGCATAGTCATAGCATATCTCTCCAGACAGCTACGTCCTCATGAAGAGAACTACGCTACTCATGATATTGAGTTGGCAGCTATGGTTCATGCCTTGAAGACTTGGCGACATTACCTTCTGGGGAAGTGATGCGAGATATACACAGACTACGAGAGTTTGAAGTATATTTTCACCCAAAGGGAATTGAACATGAGGCAGTGAAGATGGTTTGAGTTGATCAAGGATTATGACCTCGGTGTTTAATACCACCCCAAGGCCAATGTGGTAGTAGACGCCTTAAGCAGAAAGGCTTGTTCCTTGAATGCCATGATTAAGGAAAGGCTACCCGCCCTATATGAAGAGCTTGAAAGCTTTGGCTTGGAACTAGCTGAACTGGGATTCCTCACCAACCTCAAAGCAAAGCCTACCTTGATGGATGATATTAAGGAAGCTCAGTAGGGACCCAAGAGCATTGAAGGCATCAAGAGGAAGATCAAGGCAGGCAAGGCCCTAGGATTCTCAGTGGATGAACAAGGAGTTGTATGGTTCGGGAATCGCATCTGCGTACCCCACAAAGAGGAGATCAAACTTGATCTTGCAAGAAGCTCATGACACTCCATACTCCATCCATCCTGGAGGAACCAAGATGTATCAAGACCTCAAGGCAAGATTCTAGTGGCATGGCACGAAACGGGAAATAGGCACATTTGTCGCTAAATGTGACATATGTCAGAGAGTCAAAGCTGAGCACCAGCGACCCTCTAGGCTGTTGCAGTCTCTCAAAGTGCCTAGATGGAAGTGGGACAAAGTCAGGATGGATTTCATCACCGGATTACCAAGGTCAAGCAAAGGACATGATTCAATTTGGGTCATTGTCGCCACCTGACCAAGGTGGCCCACTTCATTCCCGTCAGGACGACCTATGATGGAAGCTAGCTCGCAAACCTCTACATGAACCGCATCGTAAGTCTTCACGGAGTTCCAAAGGAAATTGTGTCAAACCGAGGAACCCAGTTCACCTCGAGATTCTCGAAGAAGTTTCAAGAAGCTATGGGAACTAAGCTCTCCTTCACCACTGCTTTTCACCCCGAGACCGGCGGACAGACAGAACAAGTAAATTAGATACTCGAAGACATGCTCCGTGCTTGCGTTTTGGCATATGGAGCCAGGTGGAAAGATTGTCTGCCATTTGCTGAGTTCTCCTACAACTATAGCTATCAGTCGAGTCTTCAGATGACACCATTTGAGGTGTTGTATCGACACAAGTGTCGTACTCCCCTCAACTGGTCAGAGACCAAAGAAGGATTAGTTTTTGGACCAGATATCCTCCGCGAGGCAGAAGAGCAAGTTCAACCCATCCGAGAGCACCTTGAGACTGCCAAGTCAAGACAAAAGAGCTACGCTGACTCCCACCGCCGAGAAGTTAGCTTCTGTGTCGGTAACCATGTCTACCTTCGGGTCACGCCTCTCAAAGGAACCAAGCATTTCCATGTCAAAGGAAAGCTGGCACCAAGATACATCGGCCCCTTCAAGATCACCACAATGCGATGGGAAGTTGCCTATCAGCTAGAGCTACCTCTCGAGCTATCGGATGTGCACAACGTCTTCATGTGTCACAACTCCGGAAGTGTCTCCAAGTTCCCAACCGCCCCGACCTCTACAAGGACATCGACCATCAATCCACTGATCTACAGAAAAAACTCACTTATCGTGAGAGGCCAGTTCACATTCTGGATGAGGCAGAACGTTGAACCCGAAGCCGCACCATCAAGTACTTCAAGGTCCAGTGGAGCAACCACACTGAAGCTGAAGCAACCTGGGAGCGTGAAGACTATCTTAGATCGGAGTTCCCTTATCTTTTTAGCGTTTAGCCTAGGCATCTCGGGGATAAGATTCTCGTAAGGGGGGTAGGTATGTCACAGCCTATGTTTGTATCACCTTGTTATGCTTGGGTTTATAAAAATTGGAGCCAATTAAAACTTTCCAGTGCTTGTTCCTTGTCCGAAATATTGCTTGCTTGCTTGTCGATTGTTGTGTATGGCACTCTTAGATTATATCCCTCTTCATATTCATCTTCCTTGACCCAAACTTCTTGCCCAATGACCATGCCATGTCAATAGTGCCCAAAACTATTTTCTATCAAATTTTACTTTGACCAAAAAGGATTTATTCAAACTAGGTTTTCAAAAACCCATGAGTTGAGGTTTGCACTGCAAGTCCTCAAATTGGGTGGATCCTTATTCCCCAAAGGCTTTACTTCAAACCTACTATGTTTATGACTTCCTAAAACCACCAAATATTCATTTTAAAGATTATTTTAATATTTTATTTAAAGGCTTTTTCTTAATACCAGAAATGGTTTTTCATAGGGGAAAATTATTTAAATGCTTTCAAAATATTTGGGAAAATTTAAGGAGACTCAGTGGACATATATTTTCCATATATATGAGTTTCAAACACATGGTCATGTTCAAATCATGGGCAAAACCCCTCAAAACCCTTTCTGTCCAAATCAAGCGTTTGAAATATTTCTATAAGAAATATTTTCATCAAATTCCAGGAAAATTCCAGCAAGTCAAACTATCATAGGTGATGATCTTGCACAGTTTCATCTCAATCCAACATGATTTGGTTCACCAAACTATTCCAAACCCCTCCCTGTTCAGATTCAAATTTGAGCAACTTTACATTATGAAGTTTCTCCACTTGACCACAAACTTTGTGGAAATGTTCTAATTACCAAATAATGATGCTACACTAAGTGGTGCATCAAGGGTATTAGCTTAACATATCTATATCTACAGAAACCAGATTCAATTGATTTCTAGGGTTCCACAAAGCTAGATTGAGAACTTTCATCAAACCACCTCAAACTTGGTTATTAGGCGTATTTTCAGCCACCAATTGATCCTGTCAAATCTCATGGCAAGCAAAGTCCATTTGCTTGCCCTAATCTCCATCAAACACCTTCTGGTGAAATGGTAAAGTATTTGTTTTCACCACTTTCTCTCCCCCCCCCCCTTGCTCTCAAACTTTTACCACAACCTCTCAGGGTTACCAGCTACCTCCAGTAATTCTTGTGTGGCCTCAGCTCAATAGTGGGTGGGGTAAAACCCCCATTTTACCCTTTGTTTTACCATATAAGGAGCTTCTTCCCTCTCATTTATTTTCTCCCTACTTCTCCCTAGCCCCCTAGCTCCTAGAGCATCTCTAGAACATCCAAAGGCTAGTAGACATGCGAGAGCACGTCCAGAGCATGCATGCATGCCATGGCATGCCAAAGACATGCTCTGGAGCACGCTGCAGTGCATGCTCGCACTATAGCAGGAGCATCCTGAGGGCTCCCGACAGCCTTGGGACGGGGGAAGCTGTCCCCCGGGGTTCCCACAACGTCCACAACACTCCAAGGTGTCGGGCCCCACCTCTCTCTCCCTCCTCCGACCCCCTCTCGCGCGTGCCCGACGCTGCCCGAGCCGTCCAACGCATGAGCTCACACGCGCGGGCGCTAGGGCCTACCTCGGCCTCTCTCTCCTCTCCCCCTCGGCCTAGACCATCCCCACAAGCACCGCAGACGCGCCCTATCCTCCTCTGCTCGACCTTGGCCCCGGCCTCGAGCTCGCCGGTGCATCTAAGCTCGGTGGACCACCTGGCGCCTATATAAGGGCCTCCCCTAAGCCCCTCTTCTCTCCCTAGTCCCCTTCCCTCCCCAGCTAACGCTCGCCCAAGCCCCAGCTCCTCACCATGCCTCTATGCTCGGGATCGAGCCGAGAAGCGCCCTGGCGGCCCCGTCGCCGATCTCCTGGTAGCGGCCCTCTCCGGTCCCCTTTTCCCTTCCGCTGGTCTTCCCTTGCTCTCTTGACCCGTTTCCCCTCGACCCTGTCCTGTTTGCAGCACGGAGAGGCCCTGGCGATCTCTCCCGAAGCTCCCACCGCCACGGGTGCTCGCCACCGGTGAATCCGACCATCCCCGGCCTTCCCTTCACCTCCAGGGGAATGGCGACTCGACACTGAGTCCGTTCCAACCTCCAGCTAGCCTCGCCGTGCCTTGCATCGTCATTGGTAAGCTCGTCGGCCTCCCTGTCGCAAGGTTAGAGATGATAGGCGAGGGCTGCCTGTCATCCTCACCACCCTTCTCCTCCTCTCTTTGTCGCTGGCCTTCGGGCCCCAGCCGTCGGGTTTGAACACGGGCGCGCGCGCGTCAGTTCGCCTGGGCTCGTTGGCCTTTGGGCCGGCCCAGTTGCAGGCTGGCTCTGGCCCAGGGTCCCATGCCCTTTTTGTTTTTCCTTTTTCTTTTCTATGGGATTTTGCAAAAATCCGATAGGGCTCAATATTAATCCAATGCCCAATATTCCTTCACCTAAAGTCCTAGAATATTCCATAGAATTTATTAGTGCCACTTGTAAAAATATTTGAAAAACTCTTTTGCACTGTTTTAAATTAAAACCCCTATTTGGTATTATTAGCACCTATTTTAAATATTTTTGAAAACCCTTTTAACTTCAAAACCTTAGACAACTATTTTTAGTATAGTTTTTAGTATTTAACAGAATAGGGTAGCATTTTGCTATTAGCTTTGTGTGCTATGTAACTGTGTGATGCTTATTTTTATCGCTATTATTTGTGATGATAGATTGTGCTATTGACGAGGGAGTTGGACCCGAAGACATTGAAGACCCCGAAGACTTTGTTGAGCCAGGCAACCAACCCTTTGACCATGTTAAGAAACCATTTTCATTGCATGTCATATAGCACTTTAC
Organism: Hordeum marinum; assembly: GCA_022496015.1. Classification (NCBI taxonomy): domain Eukaryota; kingdom Viridiplantae; phylum Streptophyta; class Magnoliopsida; order Poales; family Poaceae; genus Hordeum; species Hordeum marinum. The sequence goes on from CM039673.1 coordinate 236,110,420, forward strand.
TTTCGTTATACTTGATCATGAGGGGTAGTGACCACTTCGGTGGGTTGCTTCCAACACTTTCACCATTGACATTTGCATCAAGCATGACCCTACGACCTTATGAGGGTCATGCTAGTGGGTGTAGATAGGATACTAGTAGATGCTACCCAAGTGGGAAGGGATTTATGCATAGTGATGGAAAGAAAGAGATGATTTCAAAGACTTTTCGAAAACCCCGTCGGGTGCCACTAATGCCCGAGGGATATGATGATGACTTTGGTGACCACTTGTGAAAGAAGTGGTGTGCCGGAACTAGTTGGGGTTGTGTTTTCAAAAATGGAGGGTTTAAGATTTGTCGACCATCTCAACCTTACATGCGCAACCATGATACCCCTTATGGGACGGGGCTCTGTTGATTACTTTGGTGGGTACTGGCAAGGAGCCCGCATTACTAGTGGAGGGAGTGGCGTGGTCACTCTCGATACGGGGTCGTGCCGGTATGGACGATCATGCGCTGTCTTCACAGGCATCGGGCACACTGTTGGTCCCCGCATGGATGCTACGAGTGATGTACATCATGTGGGCTGGGTACCAATCGAGTGGACTCTTTGTTTAGTATTGCCAGGGGAAAGGCATTGTTCGGGTGCTTACCTCGGGTATGATATGAGTCGTGGATGACACGGAAGTTCCCCGAGTCTTGTGGGTAAAGTGTGCAACCTCTGCAGAGTGTAAAACTATTGGAATAGCCGTGTCCACGACCAAGGACAATTGGGTCGTGATGCTTAAGCCATGTCCAGATGTTTTCGCAAACTTGGCGCGAGTGTGTTGGATGACAGAGAAACTGATACTTGAATCAAGTCTGAAGACTTGATGTGATGAATGGACATGAGATGTTCAACCCCCTGTATATGATGATATTTGTAACTTGTTCATATCGATATCTCCCAACTGTTGATGCATGCTTACCTAGTTATTTGATCATGTCATTGCATTCAAAATTAGCTTTCTGCAAATTACCTACTTAGTGCTATATCATGCATCATTATTACCTTGTTCTACAACTTGGGTTGTTTGCGAGTACATTCAAATTACTCATTGGCTTGCCACTGGTTATTTAATTGACCAGGCATGGAAGAACATGAGTACGTTGAAGAGTTCGTTGGTGACGTACATGCGAATTACGATGCTTCCCAGTCAGAATGCCTGTAGGTTAAGGAAGATGGCAATGGGTTCACACTTTCGATCAAGATTTCCGCTGTTTGTTCTGTTTAAGTGTTTTGCCAATGTGGCCCTATCTATGTAAGACTAGGCCTTCATGGTCTTTATTTGTGTAAGACGCTAAATATGAATGTAAGACTCTTGTTATTCAGCTTATGTGTGTTTAGTGAGCATTGATCTGTGGGATCACTGTACACGTGCATTCGATGATCACGACTTATGAGTCGAGGTCCCCACAGTGGAAGATCAAGTCTTTGCTGCGAAAGTTATCGGGCGAGCTGAACACAACTTTCAGGGTTATGGAGCCCGTAGATCAGGCCTTAACGCCTGGGATCACTCCTTTGAAGGTAGTGCTACTGGGTTTGATCCTTGACGGATCTATGCCCATCTTTTCGCCGTATCTGAGTAAATTGGGTTAAGTCTACTTCCTCCGTCCATTAGGACTTTTGTGAGGTGATACCCATCTATAATGGGGTCTAGGATGAGGGCCGCCGAACCCCCGTGACAGATACTGGTCGGGGGATTGCGCCGATCAAAGGTGATCGGATATGTCGACCATGGGTTGTACTCCGGGGCTACGGGTTCCACATCGTAGACCTGCCGAAGGGCGCGCTTCCTCTCCTTCTTAGGTATATGGATGGAGTATATCATATTCACCGTTTTGACTTCGGGAGAAATTTCTTCTGTCTGCCACCAATTGGACCCCGAGGCTCATCCTCGTCCTCGCTGCGAGAGCTTTTGCCTTGGTCCTCGGGAGGTATCTTGCCGGCCTATTTAAACACCCAGTAATTGCGGTGTGTGTGGTTGGCGAGCTTCTCCGGATTCCCATGGATTTGGCAAGACCTTTCCATGATCTTCTCCAGCTGGGTGGATCCATCGCGATTGCCTTTAGGAGGCTTCTTCCGCTGCCCAGGTCGGGTGTTCCGAAATCCAGCATTTAGAGCCGTGTCATCGGCATCGCTATTATTGTGTCAGCGCTTATTCTTATTGCTGTTTGGTTTTCCGTTGCCATCCCGGGCTTCAGAGGCTATGGGATCTTTGTAATTTTGGCTACGTCTTGCCAGCCAATTGTCTTCGCCCGCGCAAAAGCAGGTCATGAGGGAAGTAAGGGCGGACATGGTCTGAGGTTTATCCTGGCCAAGATGGCAGTCCAGCCATTCATCCCGAATATTATGCCGAAAGGAGTCTATGGCCTTAGCATCCGGACAGTCGAGAATTTGGTTCTTCTTAGTAAAGAACCGATTCCAGAATTGCTGAGCAAACTCGCCAGGCTTCTGGACGACGTTGCTGAAATCGGAAGAGTCTGGCGGGCGGACATAGGTTCCCTAGAATTTAGAGCGGAACGCATCTTCTAGGTCTTCCTAGCATCGAATGGAGTTTTTGGGGAGGCTGTTTAACTAGTGTCGAGCTGGCCCCTTAAGCTTAAGAGGAAGATATTTGATGGCATGGAGATCGTCTCCTTGCGCCATGTGGATATGGAGGAGGAAGTCATCAATCCATACAGTTGGGTCAATAGTCCCATCATATTGTTCTATATTCATAGGTTTAAACATCTCAGGGGAACTAATGTCGCATTACCTCATCTGTGAAGCATAGTGGGTGAGCGGCGCCTTTGACTCGTGCTATGTCGCGCCTGTATTCGGCGTCTGTGTGGGCCCGGTTGCATTCCCGGACTCTGTTGTTTTGGTCGAGCCATGGTCTACACCCGCCCCGTCTATCGGGTGAGTACTCTCTGGATTCGTAGATGGATCTTGTACGGCCTGCTCTATGATCCAGGTCATCTCGCAGGTCGAACCTGTCATTGGGCTCTAATGGATCCTTACCCCATCTTCGAGGCATTACCAGTATATAACTGGCGGCGTCAGCCATGTGTCCCGCCCGCGAGGGGGGCGGTCCGGCTTGTCATATGGAGTATGGTTCGGAGATGAGTATCAGTGAGTTCGTCATTGAATTGCGGCAACATCATTATCCGTGGGTAGCTTTTGGGCTGGTCTGACAGACCAGTGCCGTATACTTCCTCAGCTGAGAGGACTTTCGTCCATTGATCATTGAGGTCATCATGTTCAGCTTTGAGTTGTCGTTCTTTAGCTTTCAAGCTGCAAGCCGTTGCTATGAGCCGCTACCTGATTTCTTCCTGATCTTCGAGGTTATCAGGGATGTTCAAGTGATCGGCTTTCGGTATATCTTCCTCCTGGACGGGGGGAAGGTAATTATCATCTTCAGAGTCGTTGAAGTTATCGGGGTTGTTCTGGTCCTCGGGCCCTTCCGGACCCGCTAGCGGGTGTTCAGGGATATTGGGATTGCCATGGTCAGCAGGGGTATTACCATCCCGTTGATGATAATAGCTTTCCTTCCCTTTTTGTCTTTGGACCACTTATGCAGTTTCCGGCGCCTTGACGGCGCATCCCGTGACTTCTCCCCACCGTTGTTAGGCTTGTTGTCCCTGTTAGTGTCAGGGGTAGTGTAGTTTACTTATGCTTCACCTCTTGCCATGTTTAACAACATTTAATATTTTCATGTACCTAAACGAGAGTTAACTAAACAATCGATTGTGGAGTTTTGTCACTATGCAACTTGTTGCATATTGAGCTTCACTTTAATGTGTATCAGTTGTTTGATGTGATTTGCATGCCTTGCATATTTTAAACTTGACATGCATCATATTTGTTTGTGCATCATATCATGCATATGTTGTGGTGTTATCGTGTGTTGGTTGTTGTTTTGGATTGTTCCTTCTCGATAGAGTTCCGAAAGCGTTCGGAGTGTGAGGATTCGTTCGACTATGTTGGCTCGTCTTCTTCATGGATTTGTTCTTCTTCCAAGCGGGATCTCAGGCAAGATGACACATTTCCCTGCATACCACTACTATCATTGTTATGCTAGTTGTATCGCTTCCATCGTTATGTCTCTCCACCTACCACTTGTTTGTCAAGCCTCCCAACATTTCCATGAAAAGCCTCTAACCCTCCACCTTCCCAGCAAACCTTTGTTTGGCTATGTTACTGCTTTCTCAACCCTTCTTATAGCATTTCTAGTTGTAGGTGCAATTGCTTCCATGTGTCATAATGGACATTCTTTTGTAAAAGGTGGAAGGATTGGCCTCTTGCTCGGTGTTTTGTTCCACTTTTGCCGCCCCAAGTTACTTGTGTACTGGTGTTATGTTCCATATTGAGGGCTCCTAACATGCTCGGGGTTGTCATGAGGACCCCCTTGATTTTTGTTTTACGATAAAACTTGTCTGGCAAGGCCCAACATTGGTACTACATTTGTCTAATAACTAATAAAATGCATAGGGACCCACCGCCACCCGCGGATAATTTAATCAACTCTCGGGCCTGTGCTCCTCATGAGTGTTGGTCCAAAATAGAGCACTGTGTGGCGTCAACCCGGGGCAACTTGGGAGATTTCTATCAGACCATTGTACGCGTAGCTCATCTACCGTACCCTGAGAACGAGATACGCGGCTCCTATCGGTATTGTCGACATGTCGGGCGGCCTTGCTGGACTTGTTTTACCTTTCTCGAACGTCTTGCGCGTGGGATTTTGATGACACTTTGGGCTATCTCGAAGTTGAGATTTTCCATCAGGATTCCGCAAATACTACGGCTCATTCCGCGGTTGAGGAATTCCAACGTGGAGTGTGGTTAATTTGTGATGGATAAGTTGGAGCACCCATGTAGGGTTAAATCTTTGAGAAAGTCATGCCCGTGGTTATGTGGCAAACTTGGAAACTTTGTTTAACACCCGGTCATAGTAAACTTGAAGTAAACTCAAATAAAATACACCAACCATGTGCGTAACCGTGACTGTCTCTTCTCATGAGTCCTTATCCGAGAGAGAACACGGTGGGGTTATGTTTGGCGTAAGTAGGTGTTCAGGATCAGTTAGTGATCATTACTAGTTCACGTCTGTTATGCTTATACCACCATACTTTACTTTCTGTATTCATAAGTTAGCCACTCAAATATTCATAGTCGCTTGTTGTAGCCTGGCCACTTAACCATTCCTCACCCATTAAGCTTTAATAGTCTTGATAACCTTGGAAATGAGATTGCCGAGTCCCTGTGGCTCACAGATTACTACGACAGTTGTAGGTACAGGTAATGTGATGCTTTGATGTGAGAGCGATGCTTGTTTGATTTGGAGTTCTTCTTCATCGATCTATGATGGGTTCCAGGCGGCAGCCTGGGATAGCAAGGATGGATGTCATTTTATTGTTTGATTTCATCCGTAGTCGGACCCTGCTCTTCTGTATGGTTATTGAATATATTGTTGTATTGGTGTGATCTTGATGTAGCTTGTGGCGAATGTAAGCCAATTCCATATACTCATCTCTTCTGTACATGTACTTGTAATGATATCCATTCTTGCAAAGGTATGAGATGCACTCTTATCCTTGTCGAGGCCCTTGTGCCTAAATAAGGATAGGATCGCATCTTGAGCATGACAAGTTGGTATCAGAGCCTGTACCGACCTAGGAGCCTCCTTGATTGATCGAACTTGGCCGAGTCGAGTCTAGCAAAAAAATATTTTGAGTCTATTTATCGGAGAGTAGGATTCTTTTTACTTCTCTTTTGTACTCTCATAAGGAATTACGACTTAGGAATTCTAATTCTACTCCTCTTCTCGCTCAAAAAAAATTAGGATCACGTGGATATTTTGGAATCTATATGATGCCGATGTGACGGAGTTCCCTACTTGGTGCCTCCTATTATAGAGGAGTAGAGCTCCGAGGGGTTTTTGCACATCGTTATGATTCTGTTTCCTTAGTATCTAAGGACGGAGGATGTTCGAAATTGCTTCAATACTTCTCGTGGCGAGATAAGGTCGGAGTCAGCCAGTACTGGGGAGGCGTCCGGGGTACTGCCATGTTTGGTATCATTGTGTTTTCGAGAGTCCGAGATAGATGGAGTTCCGAAGCCTCTGGTTACGTGTTGACGGATGGATACAGTTGGAGTGTAGGGCTTGTTAGTTGTGTGAGATATTTTGCCTCCCTATATCCCCAACACCCGATTGCATAACCAAAGATTTCGGAAGTTCTTAGGTGTGAATTCAAGTAGGTACCTAGGATTATCTTTCCAACAAGTGCATAATGGGTATGTATTTGTTCTGGCTTGTTTTGTAAGCCTCATCCTTTGTTTATTTTTGAATAAGGTAATTTGAGTTGCTTTGATGTCAAGTGGTGATTTCATATCTTTCATAAGAAGTGTTCACTACAGGAATCCAGTTATTTGCCGTCCGCCATGGTTGACGGCTAAGGGCAGGAAACCGGACGACAAAGGCCTTTGTTGTCCGTCAACAGACGGCAAAAAATCCGGCAAAGAAAAACCCGGTAAAGCGGTCCTTTGCCGTCCACCTCAGGACCACGGACGGCAAAGAATGTTTGCCGCGGGGGAGCAGACAACAAAGAGTTTGGACGACAGACACAGGGGCTACAGCCGTCAAGTGTTAACGATAGTTCTTTGCCGTTCGCTCCTTTTGTCGTCAGCCTTCTTCCCCCCTTTGTCATCGGTGGGCGGACAGCAAAGTGTAAGACCCTTTGCCCCTGGGGTCCCCTTTTCCCGTCGGCCTTGGTCCCTTAACTTTGTCGGTGGTCTTGCCCACCCCTTTGCCGTTTTCCTTGTGCCCCTTTGCCGTCGGTGGGTCGACGACAAAGAGTGAGGCCATTTTCCCCTAGGGTCCCCCTTCGCCGTCTGCCCAAGGCCCCCCTTTGCCGTCAGCCCACCGACGGCAAAGAGTAAGGCCATTTTCCTTTTTTATTTTTTATAAAATCCATTTTCATAGCAATTTTCACAGCAATATGACATATATATATATATATATATTTCACAGGAATAAATATGTTGCCATACTGATAACCATATTCAAATAAGTTTCATCCATACACATTATGAAAGTTTCATCCGTACCCAAGCATATTACAATAGTTTCATCCATACATACATAGTTTCATATACATATGTAGCAAGTGACACATTGTTCATCGATACAAAATAAAAATAACAAGTAACCCAAGCACTCCATCAATGCAAACTTTCGTGAAGTGAATGTAATCTCCAAAATGGGAAGCTCCAAAATTAGAAGAAGACTAGATGAAGAAGAGAATGTAAAAATAGGTCCCTTAGGAGATACTATGCTTATTATGCCGTTTTGGAGCTACGTAAGCTAATTATAGGTCATTCAATATCTAAGCTAGGTAAAATAGACCATTTTGGAGCTAGGTAAGCTTATTATGTCATTTAGGAGAGAACTAAGCTGAATATAGGACATTTTTGATAAAATAGGCCATTTAGGAGCTAATTCAGCTTACTATGTCATTTAGGATAAAACTAAGCTAAATATATGTCATTTTAGAGCTAACTTAGGTAAAAATAGGTCACTTAGGAACTAACTATGCTATTATGCCATTTTGGAGCTAAGTAAGCTAATTATAGGTCATTTAATAGCTAAGCTAGGTAAAATAGGCCATTTTGGAGCTAGGTAAGCATATTACGTCATTTAGGAGAGAACCAAGCTTAATATAGGACATTTTTGATTAAATAGGCCATTTAGGAGCTAATTCAGCTTACCATGTCATTTAGGAGGAAACTAAGCTAAATATATGTCATTTTAGAGCTAACTTAGATAAAAATAGGTCACTTAGGAGCTAACTATGCTTATTATGCCATTTTGGAGCTACGTAAGCTAAGTGTAGGTCATTCAATAGCTAAGCTAGGTAAAATAGGCCATTTTGGAGCTAGGTAACCTTATTATGTCATTTAGGAGAGAACTAAGCTAAATATAGGACATTTTTTGATAAAATAGGCCATTTAGGAGCTAATTCACCTTACTATGTCATTTAGGATGAAACTAAGCTAAATATATGTCATTTTAGAGCTAACTTAGGTAAAAATAGGTCACTTAGGAGCTAATTCTCGTTATTATGCCATTTTGGAGCTAAGTAAGCTAAGTATAGGTCATTTAATAGCTAAGCTTGGTAAAATAGGCTATTTTGGAGCTAGAAAAGCTTATTATGTCATTTAGGAGAGAACTAAGCTTAATATATGATGAGGACATCCCTGCTAAAGCTACACCCACAACTCCGACTGCTATACATACAAGACCAATTACTAGAGCTCGCACACGTCAATTGAATTACCAGGTACTTTCGTTTCTTGCAAATCCTTCTAATGTTCATGAACATATGATGTTGCCTAAATTAGATACTTTTGTTTTACTTATGAATGAAGGACCTAGCATGGACAACAAGGATGACCATGGGAGCGGAATCAAGCATGGAGAAGAAGGTGCACGCGCGGGAAAGAACAATGGAGTTTCCAGTGATGATTTTCGCACTTTGAAGCCACCATAATGGGAGCAAGAAGCCTTGGACGAAATATGCATGATGCTACTTTATAAAATTCGTCCCTAGGCTAATATAGGTGCCACGCCACCTTATTGTTGGGCCAGGCCCATGTAATTTCGAAATACCATATTATAGGCTGTTTTTAGAGTCTGTATGTATGGGGAAACTGAGTTAAGGTCGGTTTCGGACCCCTCCTTCAAGGGGCCACGAAATTCCCCTCTATTCCCCCATATATGTAGCCCTTAGGGCGTCGTTTTAGGGTTGGGTTTTGTTTAGATTACAAGCTCGCCATAGCTGCAACTTCGCGTTCTTCGTTTGTGTTCCATGACCAGACAAAGGCGTCACAGAACCCCACTTCATGAATAAAGCTTTCCTCTTATATTCGCAATATCTAGATTGCAATCTTAGTTTCTTGCTTGTTCTTCGGTTGCGTGTAGGAAATAGACCCTCGTGGTCAGGTTGATCGTGCTTCGGCGTGGTCAATAACCTCTCGGAGTTGGTTTAGCGATTGCTAAGGCGTGGCGTCATCACACGTTCGTAGTTGGATCGTCAAAGTCTACTCCACCAAAAATGATAGTCACCATCTCATCGAAGGACAAGGACAACTTCGCCTCTATCAAGTGGTATCATATTTCCAGGTTGCTCGGTGAGATTTTACCAGTTTTCGTAGTTTAGATCGCATTTGTTCTTCATACCTTTAGTCCACGAAAAAGCCACAAAGAACTAGGGTTAGATCATCATATCTGAACCAATCTGAGCCTTTGCATAGTCTTTTCAGTATTTTGCTTTGTTGAATTTGCGGTTACATCGTCGTGTCGAGTTGTTGGTCTTAGTGTCTAGTCCTTTAGAGTTTTGAGTTCTGTCCACAGGTTGTCACTTCGCCACCGCATCGTCTTCATAGTTGCCATATACCACCACCATCATCACCTCTGCCATATATCACCACCCACCATCACTATCCATTGGTGTCCATATATACCACTACAAATCTGCCACCAATCCGAGTCCGGCTCGTTTTAGGTTTAGTTTCGAGATCCTTTTGATTTCGGATTCGTGTTTTGCTACCTGAGTCTGGCATGCTTTGTAGAGCATGTTTTGGCCCAAAAAAATTCGGCTGAAAATATTTTTTCCCTATCTTGGTTTTAGGTTCTTCGGAGCATTTTGAGACACTTGCCATTATAGTGATTTTTTTCAAAATTTTTGGTCGTCGCAGCCCCCGAATTGCTCCAGAAAAATAAAAAACAATAGTCCAACAAATTTTGTGCCCATCTTGCTTATACGACGTGCGAAGAGTTTTGAGACACTCGCCATTGTAGTGATTTTTTGAGCAAAAAAAAGAGCGCAAAAAAAAAGAAAAAAAACAGAGTGTGCTTTTCCCTTGATTACGTGTAGCATCATGATTTTGTTGGTGTTTTAGGTTTGCATCTCTAGTACGGTCTAGCCTAGGATCAGCACAGTACCGTCGTTGAGCGTTTATTCAACCTTGCATCTCTGAATTGATTATTTCTAACCCTTTTTGCTACCATATTATAAGACATCCCAGCTCCACATACATCTACGTCGTGTGTTTGACACCACCTGGAAATCGCTCTATCCAAGCTTTGAGAGTTTGACTACAACGGTTGCCGTTCACCGCCTGCTGCTGGGTAAGAACTGGTAAGAATTTGAGATTCGCTTAAAGGATTTGTGACACACCACCACCACCACAACCACATCCCAATAGTCTGTAGGTTTCATATTCTTGTGTGTTTCCTATTTCTAATAACCATGTCAGGATCACACGACGACGGGAGCGACTGGGAGAGCATGATCAACAAAGCGCTCTATGATAAATTTCAGCAAATGATGGCTGACCAGGTACAAGACTTCATGGCCAACTTTGGAGATGCCATGGAGAAGCTCGATGGTTTGGAGAAGACATTTGACACCAAGATGGACGCCAAGTTCAATAAGGTGCTTGCCCGTCTACCACTACCAGCTGCAGTTCCTATCCCTTTCGAACGATGAGCGTGACGTGTGCCTCTCAGCCAAGGCCAACATATTGGTACTGTTGATACTGCTGCTACTTCTGTGGCTCCTTCTGCTACTATCGTTGAGCAGGTTGAAGATTATGATGGTGATTACGATGATGAGGGAGAGGTTGCTCCAGATCAGCCTTAGGGGCAACCACCATGATACGCACCAGGTCGACCATATGGCTACAACCATAACGGTAGGGCTGCACCACCCCCTCAGGTATGGGATCATGACCATCTCCCTAAACTTAAATTGAATATTCCGACGTTTGAGGGTAGATATGTTCCTAATATATATCTTACATGGGAGTTAGAAACAGAACAACGTTTTACATGCTTACAATTTCCTGAGGATAGACGTGTTGCTGCTGCTGTTTGTTCATTCACTATTTTTGCTTGTGTTTGGTGGTCAGAACATTGTAGAATACACCATGCTAATATTCCAACTACTTGGGCTGCTTTCAAAACTGCTATGCGTAATCGTTGGGTGCCACCTTATTATCAACGTGAATTGCTTCACAATTTGCAGCGTTTAAGACAAGGAAAAAATTATGTAGAAGAATATTATCAGGAATTACAAACTGGCATGATTAGATCTGGTATTGTTGAGGAGAATGAAGCTATGCTTGCACGTTTTATGGGTGTATTAAATAGAGAGATTTAGACTATTCTAGAGTATAAGGAGTATAACAATATCACTCGTTTATTTCATCTTGCTTGCAAAGCTGAACGTGAAGTGCAGGATCGACAAGCAATGGCGAGAACTACTTTTTCTGCAGGTCGCACTTCATCATGGACGCCACGTACCTCCTCTACTTCCACACGTCCTGTTGCAACACCACCTACTTCCACCTCCAACTCCAACCGCGATACCAGGAAACAGGCTCCTACTCCACCCTCTGCGAAGAGCACACCTTCTGGGCCTGCACAGAGCTCTTCTTCATCTATTGCATCCACAAGGCAAACACATGAGGTTATATGCCTTCATTGCAAGGGTGGAGGTCACTTTGAGAGAGAATGCCCTTCCAAGCGTGTAATGATTGTTACTGAGGATGGTGGATATGCGTCCGCTAGTGATTATGATGAGGAGAGTTTGGCTCTCATTGCAAGTGAAGAATAGGGTGGCGAGGATGCAGAACCAGAGACACACTACATGGCTGCTGATTACGCTGACAGGTATGAAAGTTTAGTTGCTCAACGTGTTCTCAGTGTGCAGGTTACACAGGCTGAGCAAAATCAGAGGCACAACTTGTTCCACACAAAGGGAGTTTTGAAGGAGCGTTATGTTCGCGTCATCATCGATTAGGAGGGAGTTGCAATAACTTGGCTAGCATGGATATGGTGGAGAAGCTGTCTCTAACCACCAGACCACATCATCATCCTTATTACATCCAATGGTTCAACAATAGTGGCTAGGTTAAGGTAACACGTACTGTTCGTGTGCATTTTAGCATTGCTACATATTCTGATTATGTGGATTGTGATGTGGTACCCTTGCAACCATGTTCTGTTCTACTTGGTAGGCCATGGCGGTTTGATAAAAATTATGTACACCATGGTAGGACAAATCAATATACTCTTGTTCATAAGGATCAAAATATCACTTTGCTTCCTATGTCTCCGGAACATATTATGAAAGATGACATTGCTAGAGCTAGTAAAGCAAAACAGGAGAAAAATTAGAGTGAAAATCAGATTGTAGCACAGGAATTTGAGCAACACCATAAGCATAATAAACCATCATCTAATGTTGCATCCGAAATAAAATTGACGAGTGGATGTTTAGTTGCTACTAAATCTGATATTAATGATTTGGATGTTGCTACATCTGTTTGCTATGCTTTTGTATGCAAAGAGGTATTATTTTCATTTGAGGACATGCCTCCCTCTTTGCCTCCTGCTGTCACTAACATTTTGCAGGAGTTCGCTGACATCTTCCCACAATACATGCCACCATGATTACCACCTATTCGCGGGATTGAGCATCAGATTGACTTAATTCCTGGTGCATCCCTACCCAACCGTGCGCCATACCGTACCAATCCAACGGAAACAAAGGAGATTATGCGTCAAGTACAGGAGCTACTTGACAAAAGTTATATACATGAATCCCTTAGTCCTTGTGTTGTTCCTATTATTCTAGTGCCTAAAAAGGATGGTACATCACGCATGTGTGTGGATTGTAGAGGCATTAATAATATTACTATTCGTTATCGTCATTCTAGACTAGATGATATGCTTGGTGAATTAAGTGGTTCTACAATTTTCTCCAAAGTTGATTTGCGTAGTGGATACCATCAAATTCGTATGAAATTGGGAGATGAATGGAAAACAGCATTTAAAACTAAGTTTGGATTATATGAGTGGTTAGTCATGCCTTTTGGGTTAACTAATGCACCTAGCACTTTCATGAGATTAATGAACGAGGTTTTACGTGCTTTCATTGGACGATTTGTGGTAGTCTATTTTGATGATATATTGATTTTTAGTAGATCTTTGGAGGAGCATTTGGAACATCTACGTGCTATTTTTATTGCTCTACGTGATGCACGTTTGTTTGGTAACCTTGGGAAGTGCACCTTTTGCACCGACCGAGTATCTTTTCTTGGCTATGTTGTTACTCCACAGGGAACTGAAGTTGATAAAGCCAAGATTGAAGCTATTGAGAGTTGGCCGCAGCCAAAAACTGTCACACAAGTGAGGAGTTTTCTTGGCCTCGCTGGTTTCTATAGGCGTTTTGTGAGAGATTTCAGCACCATTGCTGCACCTCTCAATGAGCTTACAAAGAAGGATGTGCCTTTTTCTTGGGGTACTGAACAGGAAGAAGCCTTCACGGTCTTGAAAGATAAGTTAACACATGCTCCTTTACTCCAACTTCCTGATTTTAATAAGACTTTCGAGCTTGAATGTGATGCTAGTGGAATTGGGTTAGGAGGTGTGTTATTGCAAGATGGTAAACCTGTTGCGTACTTTTCTGAAAAACCGAGTGGGCCTAGTCTCAATTATTCTACTTATGATAAGGAATTATATGCTCTTGTTCGGACTTTGGAAACATGGCAACATTATTTATGGCCCAAAGAATTTGTTATACATTCTAATCATGAATCTTTGAAACATATTAAAAGTCAAGCAAAACTGAACCGTAGACATGCTAAATGGGTTGAATTCATTGAGACTTTCCCTTATGTCATTAAACACAAGAAGGGTAAAGAAAATGTTATTGTTGATGCTTTGTCTTGTTGTTATACTATGCTTTCACAACTTGACTTTAAAATATTTGGTTTGGAGACCATGAAAGATCAATATGTGCATGATGCTGAATTTAGAGCTGTGTTGCGGCATTGTAAAGAAGGGAGAACATGGAACAAGTTCGTTATTAATGATGGATTTGTGTTCCGTGCTAACAAGCTATGCATTCTAGCTAGCTCCATTCATCTTTTGTTGTTACAGGAGGCACGCGGAGGAGGATTAATGGGACACTTTGGCGTGAAGAAGACGGGGGACGTACTTTCTACACATTTCTTTTGGCCAAAGATGGGACGGGATGTTGAGCGTTTTGTTGCTCGCTGCACTACATGTCAAAAAGCTAAGTCACGACTCAATCCTCATGGTTTATATATGCCTTTGCCTGTACCTAGTGTTCCTTGGGAGGATATATCTATGGACTTTATTTTAGGTTTACCTCGAACTAAGAAGGGGAGGGATAGCATATTTGTTGTCGTGGATAGATTTTCCAAAATGGCACACTTTATACCATGTCATAAAAGTGATGATGATGCTCATGTTGCTGATTTGTTCTTTCGTTAAATTATTCGGTGCATGGTGTGCCAAATACAATTGTTTCAGATCGTGATGCTAAATTTCTTAGCCACTTTTGGAGATGTTTATGGGCTAAGTTGGGGACTAAACTACTTTTTAGTACTACATGTCATCCCCAAACTGATGGCCAAACTGAAGTAGTCAATAGATCATTGTCTACTATGCTTAGGGCTGTTTTGAAGAATAACCTGAAAATGTGGGAAGAATGCTTGCCTCATATTGAATTTGCTTATAATCGTTTGCTACATTCTACCACTAAGATGTGCCCTTTTGAAGTTGTGTATGGTTTCTTACCCCGTTCACCTATTGATTTGTTGCCTCTTCCATCTTCGGAGAAGGATAATTTTGATGCTAAAGAACATGCTGAATTGATATTAAAGATGCATGAGTTAACGAAGGAAAACATTGAGCGTATGAATGCTAAATACAAAATTTTTGGAGATAAGGGTAGAAAACATGTTGTCTTTGCACCTGGAGATCTTGTTTGGTTACATTTGCGTAAGGATAGATTTCCTGGTTTGTGCAAGTCAAAGCTAATGCCACGTGCTGATGGTCCTTTTAAGGTGTTAGAGAAAATAAATGATAATGCATATAAACTTGAGCTGCCTGTAGAGCTTGGGGTTAGCCCCAGTTTTAACATTGCAGATTTGAAGCCTTATTTGGGTGAGGAAGATGAGCTTCCGTCGAGGGTGACTTTAGTTCAAGAAGGGGAGGATGACGAGGACATCCCTGCTAATGCTACACCCACAACTCCGACTGCTATACATACATGACCAATTACTAGAGCTCGCGCACGTCAATTGAATTACCAGGTACTTTTGTTTCTTGCAAATCCTTCTAATGTTCATGGACATATGATGCTGCCTAAACTAGATACTTTTGTTTTACTTATGAATGAAGGACCTGGCATGGACAAGAAGGATGACCATGGGAGCGGGATCAAGCATGGAGAAGAAGGTGCGTGGGCAGGAAAGAACAATGGAGTTTCCAGTGATGATTTTCGCACTTTGAAGCCACCATAATGGGAGCAAGAAGCCTTGGACGAAATATGCATGATGTTACTTTATAAAATTCGTCCCTAGGCTAATATAGGTGCTGCACCACCTTATTGTCGGGCCAGGCCCATGTAATTTCGAAATACCATATTATAGGTTGTTTTTAGAGTCCGTATGTATGGGGAAACTGAGTTAAGGTCGGTTTCGGACCCCTCCTCCAAGGGGCCATGAAATTCCCCTTTATTCCCCCATATATACAACCCTTAGGGCGCGTTTTAGGGTTGGGTTTTGTTTAGACTACAAGTTCGCCATAGCTGCAATTTTGCGTTCTTCGTTTGTGTTTCACGACCAGACAAAGGCATCACAGAACCCCACTTCATCAATAAAGCTTTCCTTGTATATTCGCAATATCCAGATTGCAATCTTAGTTTCTTGCTTGTTCTTCGTTTGCGTATAGGAAATAGACCCTCGTGGTCAGGTTGATCGTGCTCCGGCGTCGTCAATAACCTCTCGGAGTTGGTTTAGCAATTGCTAGGCACGGCGCCATCCACTACAACAAGAACCCCCTTTCAGCAATGCATTGATGCGTTGTTGTATGTCCATATAAGTGTTGCTAAGGCCTACACCAATGGTTTAATATGCATTGCCGTAGGTGGCGTTGGAAGGGCCTTATATAAATGCGTTGATAAATGGCATGAAAAAACGTTGCAGGCTAGCAACGTATATAACTAGATTCTAACAACACATCATATGTGTTGCTCGGCCATTGTAGAACATGATTTCCAAATGGACACGACAAATCATTGCAACGTATAGAAGTGTTGCTAAAGTTTATGAACTACGATTTCATATATTACTATCGAGAATGATATGGTCAGTGCCGACAATGCATGGAGCCACAATATAATAAGCATAAAGGTCTCATATATTAATTTGACTTTGTTGCATTACAGAGCATGATCCAAAGGTTACAAAAATGTATACTAACATAGTAGCTAAGTCTGGACGTTTCAATCAACGCCTCGACCATTCTAAAACATAATGTTTGAATTATCCACACTAGAAATGACATCCTTAAACACTACATAAGACTATCGAATAGCAGCCCCATTCTCCACCTTGCAATCAACATCTGGGCCATGCATCATCAATTTATATTAGCAATCTAGAACAATAAAGAAATGAGATCAACAACTTATTGTCAAGAAAACAAGGTTAAAAGCGACAAAATTCAAGGAGGTGCAACATACAAAGGTTGAAGTCCATGCAATAATTAATTCTGCTGCATGACCAATAATGTTGACCTTATTTAGAGGCCGTATCAACTGATCTGATTTTGCCAATGTAGCATCAATTCGGACTGCCCAGAATTGATTACCAAGATGAACACCCTCAACTTTGTATTCTGGGTCAGTGCTTTGGAGTGTACCAAGAGCAACATTCTTGTTTGGATTTCCCAAGCTCTTCAAAAATACTATAGTGCCAATCTGTTCGTAAACGAGAAAACCATTTGTACTATAAGCAATTTGAAACGTGCAGATAATCATGTGTAACATAAACTTAATACCCATACATCTATCGAGTCGGCACCCAGGCAATTTGTTGTACAACATTGTTGTTTCTGTAGAAATTTTGTGCAACATTAGTATGCAATATACTTAAAGCGTAAGAACTAAAAGATAGAAGAATAAGATTTAGAAGATGTATGTCATACATTGGCATGCTTTGTTGCATTACCTCCTCTTGAGATCTTACTAATGTTCTGGCCACCATGCTAATGGCAAGATGCAAAATAATCAGAATAACTTAAGAAGCAAAAAACTGAATATAGATGTGCACATGATGAATCAGAATGTACCGTATACGCATAGTATTCTCTAACCCATTGAGGCTTGTTGTTAATTTGGAGGTAAATTTAATAGTTCAAGCATAATTATTTAGTAAATGATGGCATGTCATGGTGTGCACTAGATTGTTGTGCAAGAAGGCCACATGTGTAAGATTATTTGCCAAGTTCCTTTTTGTAGCTACTATCTCTTACAATTCCACTTATCCTCTCTATTATGTTAAGAATTACTGCTGCTAGCAATGTATTTTTTAGCAAATTTACACAACAATTTATTAATTGTTTTTTCATGTATGACATCTGCAACATTGTGCAAACGAAAGGCTGAAATAGCAATGTGAAGGGATTTTTCATCTTGGTGAAAGTAGTTGCACTTTATCTCTTAGATTGTTATCTCATATATTTCTACTCAATATTGAAATTATTATAGATGTCAGACATCATTTCTAGCATGTGTATGCGCTGGAAATGTGCAAAAAAAAATCTTGATGCATGAGAGCAGAGATGCATTGTGAAAATAAGCTTTAGAAATTTAGAAGATATGGAGTGCAATAACCTTATTTGCACTAGAGTTATCCTTCTCTTGTTGCACATTTTCATCATGGATAGAAGTATCTTTGTTCTATGACAGAATATATATCATGAGATTTGGAAGAATTATAATAAACATTCCTACCGTGAGAAGAGAAAGTAATTATTGATTGTTGCTCAACCATATTGTACTCCAAACTATACATAAATGGGCATACCTTATCCTTAGAAGGGCGCTTGTTTGATGGTTGCATCTTCATGTCATAGATAAGCTTTTCCTTGCTCTGTAATGAATGGCAAGAGGTGATTAATTTCTATGAAAACAAACAGAAATATATTAATGCATTCGTACACTACCATCACATTATTATTCTGCCCAACGGTACCAAGTTGTTGACTATGACTGTCACTATATACTCTCTGTTGATTGAAACAAAATAAGAAAATGGTCATATTTATCTAAATGACTTGGACTTTATTATTATAATATTCTAGAGATGAATACTTTTTGTTTAGAATTTGTCTTGCCAACACAAAGAGCATCTTGAGATGTAGACTTTTGACCAAAAGAATCCTGTAACGAGAACGTAACAATTAGTACGTGTATTGAATAATGAAGAGCAATCTAAAAATAAACATTTTTCTCATTTTGAAACGGATTTAGAGTTGAGAATAAATAAGGATACACAAGATAACCACATAATGAAAAGAAGCAACAGCTACGCAATGAGTATCTAGTGTTTTAGATCTGATTTCATTGGTGTATCATCATAAAAGTTTGTTTGGTAATCTCCTCAAGATTCTCAACATTGGTAATAAGTTCAGAAAGGGAAGGAGTTACTAACCTTATCTGTACTAGTGTTTTCCCACTCTTGCTGCACACTTTCATCATGGACCAAAGTTCCATTGTTCTGTGACAAAAGATATACTATAAGATTCACAAGAACAATAATAAACATTCCTGCTGGAAAAATGTGTGAGTAATTCTAAATTTCTACTCAACCATGTTCGATTCCAAACAATATATCAATGATCATACCTCATCCATAGCAGGACGTTTGTATGACTGTTGCATCTCCATATCATTGAGAAATGTTTCCTTGCTCTGTAATGAATGTCAAGAGATGATTAATTTCTTTAAAAATAAAACATAAATGTATTAATGCATCCATACACTACCATCACATTATTCTGCTTCCTAACAGTGCGAAGTTGTTCACGATGACCGTCGCCATAAATTCTCTGTCGATTGAAACCAAACAAGATTAAGAACATACTTGTAAGATGACTTCAAAATATTTATTATACCTTTCTAAAGACACATACTTTTCTTTTTGAATTTGTCTTGGCAATAGAAGGAACATCTCAAGATGCAGATGGCTGATCCAAATAACCCTGTAACTAGTACCTACGAATTAGAACATGTATTGAATAATGGAGAAATTCTTAGAATTTACCTGTCCTTCAGAGTTTTTGTTCTTCCCTTTTAGTTCCAAAATCTCATCATCTTGGTTTTCCACTCTTTTCTCCAGCTTCTCCAGCTTCAGTCTAATAGCTAAAATATCTTCACCCAATGTATCCTCCAATGAACTAAGATGTATATTCTGAAAGTGGCGTGAAGTTGACACATCAAAGATTTGATTTGGATCTGGAACCCGTCCCAGGCCATGTATATGTCCAGGCTTGTCTACGCCAAGTACTGCATTCAAAACATCTCCTTTCCATGTTGTCTTTCCTCTACTAGTATCTACTAAAGATGGATTCTCCGCTATACGCTTCTTCAAATCAACCTATATACATGAATAGTGTATGTCAGAACAATCTGCTAAACAACAATAAATTTTGAATAAAAGTGTCGATACTATACCACTTGTTCATTCATTTTCTGGTCGCTTTTGTGCTTATGTGTATGCATGTATAAGACAGCCCTGTGTGGGTACTTCTTTTCTGGATCCTTTAGTCTCTATTGGTCAAACGGTTAATATATTAAATACCTGCAGTACAAATGGGATGTACATGCATATAGTTTGAGTTCTCATAAACTGACTAGCTCTTCTCGAACTCGTGGAAAACTCTTAGTTCCAGATGTGTGTTTGGACTTCCTCATCGCACAATTTCTCCTATTTGTCTCACTTATCCCCTGTCAAACAATTGTATAATGTATGCACAAGTATTTTTCATAATTTTGTACCATGACTGAGCAACATGTACATAACAAATCTGGTGAGTGTGTACGTACCTGTGCCTTCGGGGTCATCCAATTACTGACCAGAGTAATCCACTGGTCCTTAAGAACACCCTTTGGAACATTGGTGTTATTCACTTCCATGCTCTTATTTGCATCAAAATACAGTGCTTTCAGATCTGACTTATGTTCCCTCCATCTATCTCCAATTTTTTTTAATATAATCTTTTCCATGCAAGCAGGGTAAAGAAACCTCATCTACATTTCAAATAAAACTATGTTTATGATAACGCTAGAATGTAAAGCATAATGATGTTAGCAAAAGAGATTTAATGTACTCTGAATATACCTTTACTTGCACTAGTATATCCCTTTTGTTTCTTTGTTCATTTGTCTTTTTTTCTCTCTCCTATTAGTTTTCTCCAGTCCTTGTAGCTCAAACTACACAATTTTCCATTCCTAGCAACCGTGCCAAGAAAATTCCCAAGACGTGTCGCTTCTTTTCCAATTGGCTGGTTTATATCATTGCACTGGACCACAATTCTGTGCCCTTTCGGAAGATTCCATGTTTCTTTTAGCCTTGTCCTCCCACGCTTGGTTGTTTCTCCATTTTCATCTGATCATGGATAAATTTTCAAAACATTTATAGTTAATCACACATAAACAACTATGTGAATTATCTTTAGATCTGCAGTCTGAGGAACAACTGATAGTGTCATTCACTAGTTTAGAGAGCATTAAATTGATAACACTATGAAATATCACCACTAATACAAAAGAAGTGAATCTTACAACAGTGCAACGATAGGATGCAGTGTACTATTGCATACTGAAGCCTATTGCCCAACAGTTAGTGTAGAAAGTTGAAAGGGCAGTGCTTTCCATATGGTACATGGTTTAGCTTTAATTGTATCGATGACCATGGTCCTTATAGACACACTATACACCATCACATCTAAAGGGTTACCATTCAGTTCTGTTCTGGAGAAGATGGTACTGCAATGTTGATTGTAATTCTAATTTTTCAGAATGTCTAGCATAGTGTCAAAAGGTGATTACCTTGTCCATTAGCAGCAGTGTCGTCCTGGACCTCTTCATCATCACTATCATCCAAGCCTTCTTCAACCTTACAAGACGATGGTTGAACATGAGATGACTCAACATCTTTGCACATGGTATTCTCATGTTCAATATGTTCCTTGGTCATGTATTCATCATTGCTTTCAATAACATGTAGTTTACTTCGTGTCATATCAACTCTAGGACAAAAACCAACACAAAAGCTGAAAAAATGTAAATTAAATAAATCTAGAATGTACTGTGAAGCCTAGAGACGTGTAAATTTACCCATAGACATTGTCTAAATTACGCATAGACACACCTTGCTTTCAGTTCTTAAAAAACATTCAAGAAAAAATAGCCACATGCTCATCCTCTATGTTAATTTACTGGTATATGGTCCTCTGAATCACACCCGCATAAACCAACTTGATAGGGAAACATCAATATGTACGTACGAATTAACACTATTTAGTGCAGCTGATGATGCTTGTCTACTTTTCAGATACAGAGAGACACAAATATTGTGGTGTATGTACAGCCGATGATCACTAGCAAGTGTATAGAAAGAAACAAGATTCACTAAACTCAAAAAATTGCTTGGTTTCTTGCTCATTCAGAAAGACACAAGATTCAGAAAAGTTTACATTAAGACAAAGGATTCACAGTACAGTGAGAGAACCCTCTAAATTCTGAAACATCCCCTTGACTAAATTCTGAAACTCGCCAGATCAATATTTGTACTAGTAGTACTACTGCAGCACGAGCAAGACAAGCCAAGTATATCTGTATATGTGCAAGTGTAGCAGTAATTGAAAAGCATCAAGCAAGTAAGTTGGTGAGGATCTTGGATCCTTTCACTTGTAGTTGCAGTGACATCTTTAGGTCTTGGCTTCTTGGAGGAGAGGAACGGGAGAAGCGAGGATGCAGACCATGCGGAAGTGAACGACGACGAAACGACAACTCTGGTTGGCAAGGGAAGCGACGAAGGAACAATCTCTTTAACGCATGAGGGAGGCGCTGGAGGAACAACATCTCCATCTTGGAGGAGATGTGAGGGAGGCGTGACGTAGTTCCGATGTGGAGATGGCGGCGGCGGTGCCGCCGCCGAACCCATCAGCAGGAATGGCTAGCAGGTGCGAGGAGTGGCGCACTGATGCAGGCATTAGGTCGGGGGCGGAGGAAGGGCGTTAGGTCGGGGGCAGCGGCGGCGGCGGCAGGTCGGAGGAAGGGCGCCCCATTGTGACGAGGTTATGCGGCGCGTGCGCCTGAGCCCGCTATTAAGAATGCGGTCAGCCCAGCGGCTGTTTTGCGGGACGGCGCTGCGGCCAGGCGGGATATCCTGTCCACCTTGCAACCTAATCCACGGCTGAGGACGAGTGCTCGTCCAGGGCAGCTATGGTCGGCGAGGAACGTAGGATGTGTTTCGTAGGGTGCATGAGGGCAAAAGTTTTCAATCCGACCCATTTTTGCTTGTTTGGTAGGGTGTATGGGCTCACTTGAGCTATGCCCATGTGATGCATAAAAGGGCCCTCAACCATGCCCGTCTCATGCACCCCAAACAGGGTGCATGGAGGTAACCATGTTGGCCCTGACCCTCATAAAAAAAGTTCAAAATTTTAAAATTTATTCCAATTTTCAGAAGGTTCGGAATTTTGGAATTTGTTTAAATTTCCAAAAAACATTCATAATTTCAAATTTTGTTCCAATTTTCAAAAAAGTTCAAAAGTTCAAAATTTGTTTAAATTTTCAAAAAACATTCTGAATTTCAAAATTTGTCCCAATTTTCAAAAAAAACAAAATTCTGAAATTGTTTAAATTTGCAAAAAAGTTTCGAATTTCAAATGTTGTTTAATTTTCAAAAAAATATTCAGGTTTTATTTAAAAAAAATAAAAAACATTCAGAAGTTCAAAAAAAATTCAAAAAATGTTTATTTTTTTTATTTTCAAAAAATGTTTAGAATTTCAATTTTTGCTTTATTTTTTATAAAATATTCAGAATTTCAAATTTTGATTAATTTTTTAAAGTTATTAGAATTACAAATATGTTCAAATTTTCAAAAAATGTTTAGAATTTGAAATTTTCAAAGAACAAATCAGCATGTCTAAACATATGCAGACTGCCAAACAAAGTCTCGGCTCAGCATGTCTCAATGCATACATCACTGCCAAACAACGCCAACTGCATGGACTCAGCATGTCTACACCGAGCATGGTTGAGAGAAGAACAACTAAGCTAGGTCTATACATGCTACCAAACACACCCGTAGTGGACAGATCTATCAGACCAGAAGGAGGTCGCATGCGAGAGATCCAGGGAGGGGGGCACTGACCTGCAATCAGAGAGATGGCTCGAATCATCCGTTACCGCCAGTCGCCAAAGATGTTCCAGAATCGCCTGCCACCGCCAGCCGGCAGAGATGACCCACGACTTGTGTTCAACACGACTTGAGCTGTTAAAATAGATGGGGGGAGGTGCGCAAGATTTTTGGTCACTTACCTTAATTTGGAGGGAAAGATAAAAACTGGAGGGAAGAGACCGAGGGAAAGAGGAAAAATAGAAGGAAAAATTGGAGGGAGTTGAATACATTCGACCTCCACCATCATTTCGTCCGGCATTACTCTCAAACTCTTTTTTGAGTACGATATAAATCAACTGAAATAAAATAGTTTGTACATTATTTTCCGTTCATTAGCTGAACTTGGGATTGGACTTGAAAAATGACCCGAGTATGTGCTCATTTTGTTAATGTATCCAAAAGAGAGCAAAGTTTGATCAAGGCTAGTTTACTAGGTTTTACTTGACATATGTAACACAAAAACAACATGACAAAATAAAAATATAGGTATGAGTTGTTTAAGTTCAGTCTGATAATTCATAGAAAGGCACCGGCGACCTAACCTTAGCTGTCACTCCGTGATCTGAAACCTCTTGCCGCCACTAGGGAGGCCGTTGCTCACCGGGAACCCGGTATGGAAGAGTTGTGGGTTTTTGCCAGACGGTAACATTTTTTTTGAAACTCGGTCGCTGAGGATCTCGATTTCTTAAAAAAGCAAAAGAGAGTTGCCTGGTTAATTTACGGAAAACCGGGCTAAAACCGTTACAATACACCCAACGAGAAGGGCATCCGGCCGACCTGACACCTAAAAGACCCACACACACACCGCCGAGGCAAGGACATCATCAAGGGTGCCTACAATGTCATCAGCGTGACCTCTCACTAAGGAAGCGACTCTGACTCAAGTGCGGACCAACTTAGTGGACAAATCGAACGACACACGAGAACCCTGTTGGCCTAAGCCAAAGAATCGGCCGGCGACGATGAAGACCAGGCAGCTCCGACCTTGATGACGAGCATCGCAGGAGAATAGGAGCACGTCTAGCGCCGACAGAGTCCGAATTGCGTGTCACCAGCCATCGTTGCTGCTGTGCCGCCCCGCAACACTGCAGCTCCGACTTCACGCTCAGGAGCAAGCGAAATGTCGAGGACAAAGACCAGCCACAATACCGCACATCTTGCCACCATCATTGTTGCCACACAAGTCGTGACGCCAGAACCTCCACACTGTCGGTCGAGCACCTGCCAACCGCAGTGTCGTGAGCGTCAAGCACAAAAAGAGCGCAAACCGGATCCCAAGGTCTTCAAGACTACGCCCCAAAGGGGGAAGCGACGATGGCGACGCCGTCGCCCAGGCCGACCTAGCCTTAGGCATTCACCTGAAGACCTAAGATCGAGGGTGTGCAGGGGAAGAGCTCCACGGTGGCGCCTCCAAGGGGGTGAAACGATGTCCACGGACGCCAACGTCGTTGGCCAGCAAGACCCCAAAAAGCTTTCGCTCGGAGCATCACCCAACACCACACCCCTTTGCACCACACCTCCGCTAGCCCGCACACCTCCCACAAAGCCATCGCGCCATGACCAAGTAGAAGCCATCGCATAAGGAGGAGAAGGAGGTTGTCACCCTGCCCAGACCTGTCGGAGAGATTCGGGGGGATCCCACCCGTGCCGCCCGAGAGATGACGCAGGGGGTGGGGGGAGGTTCCCCACCAAAATACTGAATTTAAATGTCTGGAACCAAATGATGTGCTTCGGACGGTGACAGTGATGCATGGTCGATATGTTGCGGCTCGTGGGCCTTCAAGTAGTAGGTGGTCACTTGTCGGTGCTAAAGCCATGCTGGATGGCACTAATATCAGTGATGGCGATACTCATGAGCGTTCATTCACTTTCTTGGAGGCGGGACCGTGGACTATGCTCTGTACCTTTGGCTCTGAGTGAAAACACTTTATTCGACTTTTTAGATCGGGCAGTGTTGGCATTTTTGCGAGGTTTCCTTCTTACATGTGTCATTCTCAGCGGGTCGTCATGGTGTGGTCCTTGTGCAGTGGCGATGGCACTCTTGCTATGTGCCAAATACGAGCCGGATTTGTAAATCCATTAAGAAAAGTGAGCAAAGTTTGATCAAAGCTAGCTCGTTCAATCAAGTAAGAAAAGTGAGCAAAGTTTGACTGGAATATTAACTCGTGATTGAATTACAAAATAGTCCTAGTAAATGTTTGTTTTGTAACTCGGTCAAGAAATGAAGAAAGTTTAGTCAAGGCAAGCTCGTTGGCTTTTAGCTCACCATACCTCGAATTAAATGGTTCGTATATAGTTTTTATATGATTTAAATTCATTATTTTGCTATTTTGTTCACCCATGTGACGAACAAGGCATCCCAAAAATATATGAGATGTTAGATACAAAAAAGGAGAAAATAAACCATGTTGATTTTAATTCAAGATAAATAAAAACAATAAATATTCTAGATAAATCATTGAGAAAAAAACTACGTTCAAATTCATGAGAGATCAAACATCAGTATTTCCTTTGCCACTTGTATCTGATAGATTGAAGTTCAGGAACATGCTTCGACGGCGACGTTTGAATGCCATTTCCTTTGAATGATTGTTCAGCAGCATTGGCATTATTCTCAAATTAACTTCACCCCGAGCGTCAGCTACAGAAATATTATGTTTCATTAACAAAATTTTAGATCTCGCAGTATTGTAAAGATAAGCTAGAATTTTCAAACCTAGCAGGGCAAAACTAGACATTAGAAGCAAACCTTTCATTTAGTTCCAAAGCTTCAGGATCAGAACTTGTAATAGGATCTACAGTTGTTCCTTCTATATCTCTTCTAGTCCACATTTCATTCCCATGTGCAGTATCAAAAAGCTCACCCAGGTTACTGACATGATAAGGTTCACTTTCTATATCATTCCATTCTTCACCCATGTTAAAATTATCTCGAGGAGTCACCTTCGTCACAAATGACCATCCATGATTTGTACGGTCTTTTGTATAGAAAAATTGGTCAACTTGATTGGCAAATACAAAAGGCTCATCCTCTATCTTCTCACCACTATGGACTTGTTGTGAAAAATTCACAAGTGTACGACCAAACCTATCCTTTTTTACTTCTTTTTCTTTAGTACTATTAAGCCATTCACATTTGAATAGTACCACCGAAAATTTTCTATAATAATCCAACTCAATTATGTCAATTATCTTTCCATAGTACATGACATCTCCAAGTATAGGGTTAGTATCACCTGCAGAAGCATAACTTGATGTTTTTGTAGTCAAAACAACTCCACTGTTTTGAGTCTTAATATCATAACGCTTGGGTCTAAATCTATATCCACGGGTACAGAAGCCTATGTATCTTCGTGCAACCTCAATTGGACCACGAGCCAACCACCTAATATCATCATCGATACTGTCAGTACCCCTTTGCTGCTCCAGCTGCATTACCTACACCAACACGGAACTTAGATAACATAAACTCAAAATCAGAAAACTAATAACAAGGAACTTACATGATCTCTAAAACAATCAGGGAAGTTTGCATGCTGCATGCGCTCAATGGTTTTTAGTGTTAGGCGCTTGTTGCGGTTTTTCCTTTTTAGTTCAGCACCATGTGCTCTACAACACATATAAACACAATTTTAGATTAAAAAAATAGTCAACATGCTAACAAGTTAAGGTAAGATATTTACATGAGATATGGAGTGGCAACATCACAGTTGTACAACACAAATCTATGGGCTTGTAAGGACTCCATATCATTCAAAGTGTTGGTGTGTGGTTTTCCCAATGAATTCCCTACTGGAGGAAATAGTGTGGATTCATTTGCATACATGGCAGATTCATTCTCATTTGGTTTTTCATGATTCCTTGATGGTTGGTTGTGCTTAGTAGAGAAACCCTCTAAGTATCTTGAGCAAAAGGCCATACACTCATCCGCCGAATATGATTCAACAATTGACCCCTCAGGGCGAGCTTTGCTGCGAACATATGACTTCAATTTACCAAGGTACCTGCACACATGTAAAAAGTTCAGTTTAGCAGGTCTCACATGACATAACTTATGCCAATATTGCAGTTTTCTTAGCACCAGATTGTTACCTTTCAATAAAGTACATCCAACGGTACCAAACTGGTCCAGCAAGTTTACATTCAGTTGCTAAATGGACAACTAAATGAACCATGACTATGAAAAACCCAGGAGGGAATATCATCTCCATTTTACAAAGTGTGATTTTAATTGATTCTTCCAAACGATCAAGCTCATTTACATGGAGAACTTTTGAACATATTCCTCGGAAGTAAGCAGATAATTCAAATAGTACTATTGTGACATGGTCTGGAAGAATACCCATCAAAGCGATAGGCATGAATTGTTGCAGTAGGACATGGCAGTCATGTGTTTTTAGCCCAGAATTTTTTCCTTCAGCAGACTTCACACATTTAGATATATTTCCACAGTAGCCATCGGGAACCATTATAGACTCAAGAACTTCAAGGAACAATTTTATCTCACTTCTAAGACATGATAAATAATGCGGGTGGTAAATAAAACTTGCCTGAGGATTGTTGCTCTGGATGTAGGTCCTCTCTAATATTCATTTCTTTAAGATCTAGACGAGCAGAAAGATTATCTTTTGACTTCCCATCTAAACCTAAAAGTGTGCCCAAAATATTATCACACACATTCTTCTCTATATGCATCACGTCAAGATTATGTCGAACGAGATTATAGTCCCAATAGGGTAATCTAAATAGACTACTTAATCCCTTATAAGTTTTTGACTGCTTAAAATCACCAAGTGCCTTTATTTCTTCTTCAACCTGACGTCCATAGTAAGTTTGAGGCTCTGATCTATGCTCCACCGTTCCATCAAAAGACTTTTCATCAAAACGAAACTTGTGACAAGGAGGCAGAAATCGGCGGTGACCCATAAAGCATGATTTCTTTCCATGTTTCAATTGTTTGGATCATACATCTGCACTGCATGGTGGACATGAAAATTCTCCATGCACCTTATGTGAAGAAACCATTCCTAAAGCTGGGAAGTAATTTATAGTCCATAACACGACTGCTCGCAAAGTAAAAGTTTCATTTTTAGACACATCATATGTGTGAATTCCATTCAGAAATAAGTCTTTCAAGTCATCCAAAAGTGGCCGGAGAAAGTCATGAATATTATCGCTTGGACTTTTAGACCCAGGAATTATCAAAGATAACAAAAGATAAGATTCTTTCATGCACAACCATGGTGGTAGATTATATATTACCAGAACAGCTGGCCAACAACTATAACTAGAACTTAGCATCCCATAGGGATTAAATCCATCAGTACTCAAGCCAAACCGTATATTACGGCAATCAGATGCAATCAGTACTCCGCCTATGTTGTCTCAACATAGCCGGTCCCAAGCCCGGGTAAAGGAGGAGGGTTGTGATAGGCTTGGCGAGCCAACGTGAAAACCCAGCCACTCTTATGGAGATGAAACCCAAAAGATTTTCGTTGGGGTGTAACCCTCTCAGCGACGCGCCACATCGGAACCCGGGTGTGGTGGAAAATGGGCAAGGGCCGGGCCGTCACCCCCCAGGTGGCGCACCGTATCGTGATCTGGATACGGTCGCAAGTGAGCGAGGGATCGGGTCGTCGCATCCTTAGTGGCGCGCTACATCGGCGCCCGGGTGTAGTGGAAAATGAGCGAGGGTCTTCGCATTTGACTCGACGAGTGCGAAGGGTAAGGAAGCTAGCCGAGCCTAGGAGGATTCGATTAGGTAGCTGGAACGTAGGGTCTCTGACAGGTAAGCTTCGGGAGGTAGTTGATTCAGCGGTGAGGAGAGGCATTGGTATCCTTTGCGTCCAAGAGACCAAATGGAGGGGACAGAAGGCGAAGGAGGTGGAGGGTACCGGCTTCAAGCTGTGGTACACGGGGACGGTTGCAAACAGAAATGGAGTAGGCATCTTGATCAGCAAGAGCCTCAAGGATGGAGTGGTAGACGTCAAGAGACGTGGGGACCGGATTATCCTGGTCAAGCTGGTAGTTGGGGACTTAGTCCTCAACGTTATCAGCGCTTATACCCCACAAGTAGGCCACAATGAGAACACCAAGAGGGAGTTCTGGGAAGGCCTGGAGGACTTGGTTAGGAGTGTACCGATCGGCGAGAGGCTCTTCATAGGAGGAGACCTCAATGGCCACGTAGGCACATCTAACACATGTTTTGAAGGGGTGCATGGAGGATTTGGCTATGGCATCAGGAATCAAGAAGGAGAAGATGTCTTAAGCTTTGCGTTAGCCTATGACATGATCGTAGCTAACACCTTCTTTAAGAAGAGAGAATCACATCTAGTGACTTACAGTAGTGGGCAGCACTCTAGCCAGATTGATTTCATCCTCTTGAGAAGAGAAGACAGGCGTGCATGCCTAGACTGTAAGGTGATACCTGGAGAGAGTGTTGTCCCACAGCATAAGCTTGTGGTTGCTGACCTCCGTTTTCGGATTCGTGTCCAGCGGGACAAGCGTGCCAAAGTCGCTAGAACGAAGTGGTGGAAGCTCAAGGGGGAGGTAGCTCAGGTGTTCAAGGAGAGGGTCATTAAGGAGGGCCCTTGGGAGGAAGGAGGTGATGCAGACAACATGTGGATGAAGATGGCGACTTGCATTCGTAAGGTGGCCTCAGAGGAGTTTGGAGTGTCCAGGGGAAGTAGAAGAGAAGCTAAAGATACCTGGTGGTGGAATGATGTTGTCCAGAAGGCAATCAAGGAGAAGAAAGATTGTTTCAGACGCCTATATCTGGATAGGAGTGCAGACAACATAGAGAAGTACCAGATGGCAAAGAAGGCCGCAAAGCGAGCTGTGAGTGAAGCAAGGGGTCGGGCGTATGAGGACCTCTACCAAAGGTTAGACACGAAGGAAGGCGAAAGGGACATCTATAAGATGGCCAAGAGCCGAGAGAGGAAGACGAGGGATGTTGACCAAATCAAGTGCATCAAGGACGAAGCAGATCAACTCCTGGTGAAGAACGAGGAGATTAAGCATAGATGGCGGGAGTACTTTGACAAGTTGTTCAATGGGGAGAGTGAGAGCTCTACCATTGATCTGGATGACTCCTTTGATGATACTAGCAGGCGTTTTGTGAGGCGAATCCAGGAGTCGGAGGTCAAGGAGGCTTTAAAGAGGATGAAAGGAGGCAAGGCGATGGGCCCCGATTGTATCCCCATTGAGGTGTGGAGAGGCCTCGGGGACATAGCGGTAGTATGGCTAACCAAACTTTTCAACCTCATTTTTCGGGCAAACAAGATGCCAGAAGAATGGAGACGGAGTATATTAGTACCAATCTTCAAGAACAAGGGGAATGTTCAGAGTTGTACTAATTACCGTGGAATTAAGCTGATGAGCCATACAATGAAGCTATGGGAGAGAGTCATTGAGCACCGTGTAAGAAGATTGACAAGCGTGACCAAAAATCAGTTTGGTTTCATGCCTGGGAGATCAACCATGGAAGCCATTTTCTTGGTACGACAACTTATGGAGAGATATAGGGAGCAAAAGAAGGACTTGCATATGGTGTTCATTGACTTGGAGAAGGCCTATGATAAGATTCCGCGGAATGTTATGTGGTGGGCCTTGGAGAAACACAAAGTCCCAACAAAGTACATTACCCTCATCAAGGACATGTATGATAATGTTGTGACAAGTGTTCGAACAAGTGAGGGCGACACTAACGACTTCCCAATTAAGATAGGACTGCATCAAGGGTCAGCTTTGAGCCCTTACCTTTTTGCCTTGGTGATGGATGAGGTCACAAGGGATATACAAGGAGATATCCCATGGTGTATGCTCTTTGCGGACGATGTGGTGCTAGTCGATGAGAGTCGGACGGGGGTTAACAGGAAGTTGGAGTTGTGGAGGCAAACCTTGGAATCGAAAGGTTTTAGACTTAGTAGGACTAAAACCGAGTACATGAGGTGCGCTTTCAGTACTACTAGGAACGAGGAGGGGGAGGATGTTAGCCTTGATGGGCAAGTGGTGCCTCAGAAGGACACCTTTCGATATTTGGGGTCAATGTTGCAGAAGGATGGGGATATCGATGAAGATGTGAACCATCGAATTAAAGCCGGATGGATGAAGTGGCGCCAAGCTTCTGGCATTCTTTGTGACAAGAGGGTGCCACAAAAGCTAAAAGGCAAGTTCTATAGGACGGCAGTTCGACCCGCAATGTTGTATGGCGCTGAGTGTTGGCCGACTAAAAGGCGACATGTGCAACAGTTAGGTGTGACGGAGATGCGCATGTTGAGATGGATGTGTGGTCACACAAGGAAGGACCGCATCCGGAATGATGATATACGAGATAAAGTTGGGGTAGCGCCAATTGAAGAGAAGCTTGTCCAACATCGTCTGAGATGGTTTGGGCATATTCAGCGCAGGCCTCCAGAAGCCCCAGTACACAGCGGACGGCTTAAGCATGCTGATAATGTCAAAAGAGGCCGGGGTAGACCGAACTTGACATGGGAAGAGTCTGTAAAGAGAGATCTGAAGGACTGGAGCATCACCAAAGAACTAGCCATGGACAGGGGTGCGTGGAAGCTTGCTATCCATGTGCCAGAACCATGAGTTGGTCGCGAGATCTTATGGGTTTCACCTCTAGCCTACCCCAACTTGTTTGGGACTAAAGGCTTTGTTGTTGTTGTTGTAGTACTCAAGCCAAACCGTATATTACGGCAATCAGATGCAATTTTTGAGTACCTTTCATCTAAAGCCTTCCATGCTGGGGAATCGGCTGGATGTCATAGTGCGCCATCCTTAATGCGCTCTTCATCATGCCATTGCAAAAGAGGTGCTGTCTCTTTGCACATGAACAATCTTTTCAACCTATCCTTGATTGGAAAGTAACGTAAAACTTTGCTTGGTGTTGCTTTTTTTCTTTCCTTCTTTGTTAACTTTGTTTCCGGTTCTTTATCTTTTCACCTAGAGGCCTTACAGATTGAGCAAACATCATCATTTTCTGTGTCTTTCCAGAAAGGCTGGCAATTATTTGGACAAGCATGAATTTTTTTTATAATCTAGGCCAAATTTTGAAACAATCTTCTTAGCCTCATAGAAATTCCGGGGCAGCTCATTTCCATTCGGAATTGCCATACGTAGAGTATCAAGTAGATCTCCAAATGACTTGTCAGAACATTTGCTCATGGATTTTATATTAAACAAAATCACAAGTAATCATAGATGTGATAATCCATATCCCGTCCATAAAGGCTTCTTCGAATCATTGATCAATCTGTAAAATTCCTCCGCTTCTAAATTTGGTCCATGTTGATTCGGTGGATCTGGACTCTCACTCATTGGCACATCATCATACATATTCCTGAAGGCATCATTGATCAACCCATGCATGTCAGCAAGCATTTCTTCATTGTGAGGTTGTGGTTGCTGATCATTATTGTGCTCGTCTAAAGATTCGCCATGAAAAACCCAGTTGTCATAACTCTGAAGAATTCCATTACAGATCAAATGATCACGGACATCATCCTTTGACAGCAAAGAAGTGTGCACGCATTCTTCACATGGACAAAGGATCGTGGTATCTTCTGTCTTATCTTTATATGCAAATTTCAAAAATCCATCTACGCCAGCCAAGTACCGACTACTTCCTCTAGGATAACGCAAAAGTGCCTTGCTGATTTGTACATCCATACCCACTCTGCAATAAAGAGTTCAATTGTCATTGCAAGGTTGAATTCTACTTAATCCAATTTTCCAGTTAACGATCAAGACAAGTTATGCCTAACAAGCATAAGCAGACCATAAAAATATCAAACTTAGACTTTTTCTAGCAAACTGCATCATCAATGACATAAATATTTTCCAAAGATTAAGTAGATAAGATCATACAAGAGATGAAGAGGGTGATAAGCTTACCTAGGCGGGGTCGTGTCTTTGGTGCTGGTGTAGGCAGCAATTGTCAGACAGCTGGTCGATGGTACAGATGTGACAGAAATTCTGAAAAGAGAAGAACAAAATAGCTCATGTTTCTTAGAGTCGTTAAAGCATGATCATACTACCCTAACAATCAAATTTTCTCTCAACCAACAAGGACATGTATATCATCCATATATTTCCCACTGGGCATGGTCAGTTTGCCAATAGAAGAATACATTTTATAGTAATAGGACTACATGATCAACAATAGTACAACACAATAATCTTTTTTCAAAACTACAAGCTAATGAAACTGAACATGCAGGATCTAAAAAGATGTATAGTAGAGAGACTCCAACATGTAGCTGGTAAACTTGAAGGTTTCATTCACTTTGAACAACATTGCGATATTAATATGGGGTAGCTACACTGACGGCTGATCTGGGTTTGTTTTTTTAAAGAACACTCAACTCAATATATCAGCTATATTGTATACATAGGCTTAGTTTTAGCTGCATAACATACCAATACATCTAATGAAAAAGCATCATCGACTAATGCCATGTACCACTGAAACAAGACCATAGGCAAGAATACACCTATCTTTTTTTCTTTTGGTTCTATCCCCTGTACATTAAATACGTTGTGTGGTCCTTGATATTCAGACAGACAGACCATTTTTATAATTGTAAGGGTATAACCATACACATTTGCCTTGGCTTGCCGAACCATATAATGGTTTCCCACTTTATCAAAATAACATTTAAGTAGCAAAGTTATTTGAAATTCAATGGTTTACATCGTACAAGAAAACATGTGTATACTCTGTTATATACTGAAATCGTACTGAAGCAGAACAGTAATTTTTATATCACAATATCAGCTTCTTATAACGGAGAGGCAGAGGATAGATCATCAGAGGATGGAGTCCGACGGCACAACTCCCCTAGCCCCTGCTCCCTTCCCGTTCGTTGAGATAGCAGGTTGGCCACTTCCTGCTCGATGCGCTTCCCTGGTCGACGGGCCAAGACGGCAAGTCGGCGACACCCTTCCGTCATGGGCTCTCAGTAGGACGGTGACCCTCAAGGCTCTCAAGTTCAAGACCCTGTGCGGCTGTGCCCAGTGCCTCTGTCTCCTTCCTAGCTTACTACTCGACGCCCAGATACCCTACGACCAAGCCCTACAGGCTACCGCTCGAGTCCTAATCCGGCCTCTCTGTTTCCCTGCTGCTCCGTTAGTCCGGCAGCTCACCTCAAGGAGTCAAGTTCAAGGTGCAGGCTTTCTACTAATCGAAGCATAGACTAGTACACGAAATTAGGGGGAGCACAGATCATAAAACAGTATGTTAGTAGTCAGTACATAGCACATAGTCTGCTTCTTGTTTGTACATAGCTCAGTGCTCAGTAGTCCTCGGCTACAATAAGTACGCGATGCATCACTGAACAAAATTCAGTTTACACTGATAAACGACCACAATACTCAGTACATAGTCTCTGCATTTTGTCTGTACTATTAAAATTTTGTTTATAAATTCAGTTTATAGTGGTAAACTTACACAGTACAGTATATGCCTTTGTCTATACTACTATTTTTTTATAAATCCAATTTGTATTGATACTAGCACAATATCGGCCTTTTATTTATATTGTTAAAAAAAATCTACATATACAGTTTGTACTGATGAACTTTGACTGAATTGACTTATATAGATGCATCTACAAATTCAGTTTGTTAATATGACTTCTTGAATAGCAGATGCACATGATTATGCTACATAGATATACTTATAATTGACTTCACCTACATCAAGTTCAGTCCAGGAGTCAGTTTTCTGTTGGATACAAGAATAGATCTATACTGATATTCACACTTTCAGACAACAAAGAGATGAATCTTCAGGTGATTCCGTTCTTATAACCAGCAGAAAAAATGTCAATTTCACACAAGAGATCAAGAGGGTGAGGGAAGGTCACCTATGCAGGAGCGCTTTGTTCGTACAACATCAGGTGAGGCGGCGATTGGCATACGATCGGTTGGTGGCGCTGCTAGGTGCAGGGATCCAGGGAGAGTTGCGTCAGCATGACAAGTTGGCCACGCAGATACGTGGAGGCAACAAGGGACGGCGGCGTGGGAGGGGGTTTGGACGGTCCGGCATGCAATAGGGGGGCAGAGGTGGGGGCTGCTTGGGGCTGGCAGCGGAAGTGAGATGGCTCGGCGGCGGCGCGGCAAGGTTAGGCGGCCTGGGAGGGTGGAGGTGCAGGGGAGTTCGGCGTCCCGGCGGGCAATATGGTGGACGATGCGTCAGGTGGAACTTGGTTGCTTGGGCCGACGGCGGAGGTGGGATTGCTCGGCGGCGGTGTATTCTCACCGCAGCGGGATTCAGATTCAGGCAAATACAGGTTTTCAATTTTTACATTATTATAAGGTTTATTGGAAAAGAAAAGAATATAAGTAATAAATAAACAGAAAAGCATTATTATTATTTTGGGGCCCACGAGTCAGAATTCTAGATGGGAAGACAATATGTTCCTCCCCGTGCATTAACACATAGCTACGCATCACTACAACGTATGGAATTCGTTGTTGTCCGTACACTAGCTACGCATCACTATGCATTGCTATATGGGGGTTCTTGTTGTAGTGATCACACGTTCGTAGTCGGATCGTCAAAGTCTACTCCATCAAAAACGATAGCCACCATCTCATCGAAAGACAGAGACAACTTCGCCTCTATCATATAGGACATTTTTTATAAAATATGACATTTAGGAGCTAATTCAGCTTACTATGTCATTTAGGAGGAAACTAAGCTAAATATATGTCATTTTAGAGCTAACCAAGGAAAAAATAGGTCACTTTGGAGCTAACTAAGCTTATTTTGCCATTTTGGAGCTAAGTAAGCTAAGTATAGGTCATTCAATAGCTAAGCTAGGAAAAATAGGCCATTTTGGAGCTAGGTAAGCTTATTATGTCATTTAGGAGAGAACTAAGCTTAATATAGGACATTTTTGATAAAATAGGCCATTTAGGAGCTAATTCAGCTTACCATGTCATTTAGGAGGAAACTAAGCTAAATATATATCATTTTAGAGCTAACTTAGGTAAAAATAGGTCACTTAGGAGCTAACTATGCTTATTATGCCATTTTGGAGCTACGTAAGCTAAGTGTAGGTCATTCAATAGCTAAGCTAGGTAAAATAGGCCATTTTGGAGCTAGGTAACCTTATTATGTCATTTAGGAGAGAACTAAGCTAAATATAGGACATTTTTTGATAAAATAGGCCATTTAGGAGCTAATTCACCTTACTATGTCATTTAGGATGAAACTAAGCTAAATATATGTCATTTTACAACTAACTTAGGTAAAAATAGGTCACTTAGGAGCTAATTCTCGTTATTATGCCATTTTGGAGCTAAGTAAGCTAAGTATAGGTCATTTAATAGCTAAGCTTGGTAAAATAGGCTATTTTGGAGCTAGAAAAGCTTATTATGTCATTTAGGAGAGAACTAAGCTTAATATATGATGAGGACATCCCTGCTAAAGCTACACCCACAACTCCGACTGCTATACATACAAGACCAATTACTAGAGCTCGCACACGTCAATTGAATTACCAGGTACTTTCGTTTCTTGCAAATCCTTCTAATGTTCATGAACATATGATGTTGCCTAAATTAGATACTTTTGTTTTACTTATGAATGAAGGACCTAGCATGGACAACAAGGATGACCATGGGAGCGGAATCAAGCATGGAGAAGAAGGTGCACGCGCGGGAAAGAACAATGGAGTTTCCAGTGATGATTTTCGCACTTTGAAGCCACCATAATGGGAGCAAGAAGCCTTGGACGAAATATGCATGATGCTACTTTATAAAATTCGTCCCTAGGCTAATATAGGTGCCGCGCCACCTTATTGTTGGTCATTTAAGTGTAGGTCATTTAATAGCTAAGATAGGAAAAATAGGCCATTTTGGAGCTAGGTAAGCTTATTATGTCATTTAGGAGAGAACTCGGCTAAATATAGGACATTTTTGACAAAATAGGCCATTTAGGAGCTAATTTAGCTTACTATGTCATTTAGGATGAAACTAAGCTAAATATATGTCATTTT
Source organism: Hordeum marinum (assembly GCA_022496015.1). Lineage (NCBI taxonomy): Eukaryota > Viridiplantae > Streptophyta > Magnoliopsida > Poales > Poaceae > Hordeum > Hordeum marinum. Next base: position 236,147,784 of record CM039673.1, read on the forward strand.
AGACCTAACTTAGGTAAAAATAGGTCACTTACGAGCTAACTATGCTTATTATGCCATTTTGGAGCTAAGTAAGCTAAGTATAGGTCATTTAATAGCTAAGCTTGGTAAAATAAGCCATTTTGGAGATAGGTAAGCATATTACGTCATTTAGGAGAGAACTAAGCTTAATATAGGACATTTTTGATTAAATAGGCCATTTAGGAGCTAATTCAGCTTACTATGTCATTTAGGAGGAAACTAAGCTAAATATATGTCATTTTGGAGGAAACTAAGCTAAATATATGTCATTTTAGAGCTTATTATGTCATTTAGGAGAGAACTAAGCTAAATATAGGACATTTATGCGGTTGTTAACCAAAAACTAGAAAAACTTACCATTCTCGTCAGCACGGAGGTGAAGCATGGTGGTTCTGGCTTGTTTCACCTGGAGAAGGCTCCCCTGTAGAAGGGTCATGCGATGCGTTCGGGAGATATTCTGCACCAGACATCATTTGTAATGTGTCGTTAGCATGATGACACTCAAAAGATTACTGCATTGAAATGAAACTCACCATCCCCGCCATGTTAATGACTGGCATCGCCGAAGGGACGTGGCCAGTCTTCTCGCACATAGACTGTACATTTGGTTTCGACAAGTCAATTTTTTTATTTATTAATGAAACGAACATTAAAATGCAAGATTTGACAAATATAAAGAAGAAACTTACCACGAAGAGCTCATACATGGCCCTGTTAGACGCATCGTTCCGTGCCCTCTCCGCCTCCATCAACGGAGCCGTCCTCTCCTCCAACTCCTTCATCTCCTTATCCTTCGCCGCCAAAAGTCTCTGTGTTGCCTCTCTCTCTTTCAGAATAGCAGTCTGCAAGACAAATCATTGTTACCATTGTAATCATATTGGTTTGCACACACAACGTAATGCGGAAATATAGTTGAGTCCATTAAACTCACCTCGATGGCGAGCTCGACTGGCCGTGGACGAGGTGTTATCTCAGGACAGGAGCTTGTTTGGCATGCCTTTATCAGTTGGAGAGTGCTAGGACAACGTATAAGGCCGTCTCCAATGGAGATCGAGCCATGGGGCCTCCTGTTGCCATCTATCATCACCAGCTCTGGAACAATAGGCCCCTGGCTCGGGTTAAAGTCCTCCCCTTTCCTCGCCTTCCCGTGATCTCTATACTTCTTGTGGTGGGAGGAGATGTTGGTGAAGTTTTTGGGATGATCGAGGTGAGACTCAGAGAATGCCTTGACCTTCTTGTACGAGGCAGTATGGGCCATCGCATAGAGGTCGTACATCTCTGGCACCTCCGTCTTATTATGACGCGCCTAAAAGAGAGAGAGGAAAAAAGTATTAGTAAAGGGATAAAGCTAGCATTAAGAATTAATTGCATGAGTCATGAAGCAAACCACATACCCAGTTCTCACCAAACTCATTTAAATTGATGCTCCCTTGATGGTGTGGCACACCAACCATTTCTCCATGCCTATCCTTGGCAGTGTTGTGGCTGGCCTCCCACTTTTCGGAGCACCACTGATCCACCAAGGCGTCACAACAATCCATTTTATCCACACACCATCTCGGGGGCACCTAAGTTAATAAAGAGAAATTTGAGCGCTACGCGTAAGAATCAAATCAAAGAAACTAACTACAAGGCCTTAATAATATGTAATTACCTTCATGTAATGCTCCTTATCCATCTTAGAATCGCGGCACTTCCCCTCTCCCTTCCTAATACGCCGTGAGGCGTATTAGTCTCGAACAGCATGCACCCGAGCCTCGTGCCGCCAGTTTTGAAGTAGGCGGCGACATTCGGTTTCGATAACCTTTGTTGCGGCCTCCTCGTATCCCTCCTCAGACCTGTAGAAGGTCTGCAAACGAGACAACACTGATTTGTACAATAACTAGCTATTGTTGATTTTTAATTGTGTCAAAGAGAAATTACCAGAACTGTCTGATCACCATGTCAACCCTCGTGTGGCACAAAACATCGTCGATTTCCACCTCCGACGGGGCCGGGGCACCCAAGTAGTGCACCCAGTTCATTCCTACCTCTCGACCCCGACCGAGCAATGTCACAAACCCCAGGAAGTTTTGCCAGCAAAGCACACCAAGGACGTTGTTGGTCTTGTGGACACCCTTGGCAACAATCCAACCTCTGCAGTATGACGAATTAAAGCCAACACATTAGATATTTGAGAAAACGTGAAGGCAAAAGGTTAAATAAGAGTAAATGAACTTACTTGTCCCCACTTGGCTGAATCAGCCACCTCTGCTCGCGGGTCGCCGGCACGAGCAGGAGCCCCGTACTACCACGCTGGTAGGCGGTGGCCCCCTCACCCAACTCCTCGTCGCTATCAGCATGGCCACTTGGCTCCGGCTGACCCAGATCAGGCCAGGTATCCCACTGGGTCTCTTGGGACGTACCCTCATCCCTGCTTTGCTCTGGAGTCTCCTGGAACGAAGGCGCTAGGACACGAGTCTTGTCGACCTGAGGCTCGTGAATCGGAGTCCGTGTAGCCTCCACCTCAGACGGGTCCACCCTAGCAGTCCTGTGCTCTAGTGAATCAGCTAGGGGTGGCGGCAAGGAAGGTGTGGCAGCCACCCTACCTCTCCCGCGGGCGCCACATGTACCTTTAGTTGCTCTCTTCTTCGCGGGGGGTCGACCTCCTCTCACGGCGGCCGCGGTCGTCGAAGAAGTGGCCACTGCCTGCAGAGTAGAGAGCAACGCTCTCCGGAGAGACGGAGCAGGAATGGGATTACTCATCCCACCACCCGCCGACGATGAAGGAGCCTCGGAGTGCTCTCGACCCTTTCCCACCATCTTTCAACACCTGCCATGACAAAGAGTAAATGAAATTAGTACAACATAAATACCAACATGAGTAATAAAATGTATATAATTTAAGTGTATCATCATCATAAATACCAACATGAGTAATAATTTTTTTATATATGTATATAATAATAGTGGAATACCTGACATGAACTAATAATAATCTTGATCGTCTATATATGCTTCGGGATCAATAAATGCATCATGATCATCACTATCATCAATAAATGCATCATCATCATCACTATCAGGAAGAACATGTGGAAGGCCTCCATTATGTAATCGGTCAAGAAGTAACTGGTCATCCGCAGCAGTAACCTCTTCTTCTTCCAGCTCTTCCTGTTCCGGCTCAGGGGTTAAGACGGATTCACTGTCGATGTCTACTTCAATGTTCTGGGGTGAAGTAGAGCGGTTCTTGAAATGTTTTTTAGACATACGTGTTTCTTGGAAGAATTCTCCTTCATATGTGTGTGGGTTAATGTGAGGTTCGTAATCCTCTTCATTGAGGGTAGGTGGTCTAAAACTTGGCGGCACTTCATAAATGACATCCCAACCTTTCAGATTTGGATCAGTTTGGCAGGCCCATGGTAGATAGAAAACTTATGTCGCCTGTTGAGCCATAATATAGACATTGGGAACATCTAAATGGGTGCTTTGGTTTTTTACTAGCCCTATATGTTCATGAGTCCTTCTAGTCTCCTTCGGCTGAAACCAATAACATTTGAAGACTATGACGGTCGGTGGGTTTTCACCATAGAATAGAATTTCATAAATTGCTTCAACTCTTCCATAACACTCGATACCTCCTTCATCGATAGCAGAGACACAACAATTTGTAGTATTTACGTCGGGCATAGATAGCTCTTTGCCAAAGGTATGAAAGCGATACCCGTTGATGTCGTATTTGTCAAATGAACGGAACTTATAGCCAAAACCATTAGCGACTTGTCTCAACTCTGCGTCCATAGACTCTGTATCAGCCTACATGTTTAATACAGAAGAATGGATGCATTGGCCGCAAATTAGACCAAGAAATCAAACGGTCCAGTAATGGTAATTAATTACCCTTTGTCTGAACCAAGAGATGAAACTGGGATAGTCGCCTCCATGCTTTGCCAAAAGCTCATACACTTCGACGGAATCCTTTTCGATGACCGCTCCATCCGAGAATTCGGCGATGTATCGACTATATCAAATATCCGGGAATAAGAGCAGTTCAAAGGAATTAGAAGTTGCGGAACAATAATTTACTGAGAACTTACTCGATGTATGGCCGCACTTCTGTTAGGTTGTTGAAGATATACAATGAAATGGTACGCCATTCTTCGACATCCAACGATTTCCCTTTCGAAGCACCGGCTGGTGCGAGCTTCCCTTTGAATAAGCTGAGGTTGGATCGACCTTTTTTAGGCTCGCCATCATTGTACCGAGGCTTTGGGTTATGCAAATGATGATTTTTGGCTTCGTAGTGTGCTGTCATGAAGTTTGCCGCCTCCTAAGTAATGAATGCCTCGGCGATCGATGCTTCAACTCTACGTTCATTTTTACATTTAGCTTGAAGTGTCTTCTGCATCCTCTTAGTTGAGAAGCACCATCGATTTTGAAGTGCCCCCCAATCTTGCCTCGGTCGGGAGATGCAAAATTAAATTCTGCATTGGATTAAAGAAGCCTGGTGGAAAGATCCTTTCTACTTTGCAGATCAACTCCGGCGCCAACTCTTCCATTTCATCTAGCATGCTAGGTGATAGTTCTTTCGCACAAAGAGAATGGAAGAAATATCTCACCTCTACCAGTACTAGCCATTCATCCTTAGGGATAAAGCCACGCAACATCACTGGCATTACCCGCTCAAGCCATATGTGCCAATCATGACTCTTGAGACCAAATATTTTCAATTTTTAAAGACTCGCTCCCCTCTTTAGATTCGCAGCATACCCATCGGGGAACATCAACCATAGTTTCACCCACAATAGCATTTCTCTCATAGCTGGCCTTCCAAGATTGAACCATGCATTTGGCTTCGCTACGCTTTGCTTTCCTTTCCATTGTCGTAAGTTTTTTAACGGTCTATCACATAGAGCCTCCTGGTCGATTCTAGCCTTAGGAGTATCCTTTGACTTCCCCTCTATGCTGAACAATGTACCAAAAATGGCCTTCGCCATATTCTTTTCAGTGTGCATCAGGTCGATGTTGTGTGGGAAAATGAGGTCTTTGAAGTAAGGCAGATCCCATAAGCATGACTTGTGAGTCCAGGCGTGTTCCATATTATACCCTTTGAAATACCCTAGACGGAAAGGATCAGGCTCGAGAGCGTTTAACCGATCAAGGGTCCGTTGGCCTGTCAACGCAGGTGGTGCGGTGTTTTTGACAACTATACCTTTGATGAAATTCTTGTTGTCTTTTCTGAACTTATGATCAGGATCCAGGAACTGTCTATGCATGTCGAAGCAAGAAAACTTGCGACCCACTTGTAGCCAACGGAACTAAAGAGCTGCCTTGCATGTGGGGCACGAGAACCTTCCATGCACACACCAACCAATGAATAACGCATACACCGGATAGTCATGCATCGAGTACATGTACCACACATGCATTTTGAAGTTCTTTTTGGTAGCGGCGTCACATGTCTTGATCCCATTATCCCAGGCTTCTTGCAATTCATCCTTAAGCGGTTGCATTTACACATTCATATTCTTCCCCGGATATTTGGGCCCTAGAATTATCAACGTCAGGAAAATGTTCTTTCTTTTCATAATCTCTCCGGGGGGAGATTGAGTGGAATGACAAATACAGGCTAACAACTGTATTGTGATGCCGTCATACCATACACAGTGAACCCATCCGTGCTGCTGGCAACTCGTGGATGCCTTGGATCTGCCGATTTATCCTTATGTAATGCATCGAAGTGCTTCCACACAAAAGCATCTGAAGTGTGTACCAACATCTTGTTCCCATCCGCATCTAGTTCTGTTCTTTTGCCCAATCTGTGCCATGTCATCTGTCTAGCCGTCTCTTCGACCATGAAAAGACGTTGAAGTCTTGGTACGATTGGCAGATACCAAAGAACATTAATGGGGATTTTGGTCTGAATCTTCTCACCCATACCGTTGTCTAGCACAATATACCTGGAAGAATTGCAAATAGGGCAATAGTTCAAGGCCGCATACTCAGGCCTAAATAAGGCACATCCATTCTCACATGCATGTATCTTCTCATAGGGCGTCTTAAGTACACGGAGGATTTTGTGTGATTGGTACAGGTTTGCAGGCAGTACATGGCCTTTGGGTAGACATTGTCTAAATATCGTCATCATCGCATCGTAGCATTCTCTGCCTAGGTTGAATTGAGCCTTTAGAGACATTACTTGCGCAATGGCATCTAGCTGATAAAGCTTAGTGTGCTCGTGGAGAGGACGTTTTGAAGATTCCAACATTTCATAGAAGTCCTTTCCAAATTCCTCCATCTCATCGTCCGAATCCCGAGCATCATCAAAGTTTTGCACCATGTCTTTGATCCCGGTACCATGCTCGTCTGTGCGACAATGAACCACCTCAGCTCTGGCACATTGGTCAGACTCACCATGAAAAGTCTGCACCGTATAATTAGGCGTAAAACCCCACTTCTATAGGTGTTTACCCATTTGAAACTCTGGCTGCCTTTTAATGTTGTCGCATTTGGGACAGGGGCACCATGTATTTTGCTGGCCATTTGCAAATGCGGCTCTCAAAAACCCCGTGGTTTTTGTTAAACATTCATTGGTGATGTCTTTCTGACTAGGGTGACCAGTGTACATCCAAGCACGATCACTCATCTTGCCTACCTACTAAACACAAAAGAAATATATATATAATTCATCATCTATATTCATCAGGTAATCAAGTTGGTCAGTTTTATTATGTCCATGCAACCTACACGCTAATAGGTAGAGATAGGTCCTAATCCCACCCGAGTATGTGTAGATTGGGTTCGTTTTCCCATGCTCTGCTCCGGATCCGACGTAGAATTTTGGCAGCACCTTCCCACTGTTCTCCTGATACACGTCTCAAAAATAAGCAGAGAGGATGTGTACCCGGAGAACAACAGGGAGGTACTGACGAAATTATGCATCGGATCCGGAGTAGAGCATATGGGAAAAGAACCCAATCTACACATACTCGGGCTATCCATGGATAACGTTGGACAATTCAAAAGAATCACGGTTATAAATATGCAAATTGTCACATCCCTAGTTAGTTTACCTAGATCAACATGTGTGTGCATCATGTTTCACTTTTTGCATCAATTTGAAATGGGGATCATCAGAAAACCCCAAACCCTCATTTGAATCAAACTAATTCAAAGTTTGTGAAAAACCAATAACTCCAAAATGCCCATCTAAAATGTCCGCTATGTCTGATAAATATGGACATGAATATATCAGGGGCCAATCTAAATAATTGAATCTATATAGCCTTTTAAAAATAAATATTAAAGCTCCAGAAAATACCAAATAAAGCATTATAATTATTTTAGCATTCAAAATATTCTGAAACTCTTTATGGTGGTTTGAAATATTCAAGCTAGACACTATAAAATATTTGGGTATTTTGTGCCTAGCAATTGTGCCTGAGAATAAAATAAACAAATGTCAGAACAAAAGAAAATAGAAAATAAAAACTAAAAGGAAAAGGGGGCTCACCTGAGGCTTGGCAGCCCAGCCGGCCCACCAGGCCCGTGCCAGTTGTCCCCTACCTCTGCCAGTAGGCAGAGGCGAAGGGAGGCACGGCGAGCGTGGCCAGGGCGCCACGCCTCCTGCCTGCCTGGCCTCCTCCTCATCGTGCTGGCAAGGGTATAGACCCCAACTGCCGCCTGGACCCTCTCCTCCCTACCATTCCTCTCCCTCGCCTCTGCTCGCCATGGCCGAAGCCATCGCCGCCCTGCTGCCATCGCCCCCATAGCCACCGAGACCCCCTCGCCCTGTCCCCGTGCTCGGAAGAACCGCGACGTTGACCCTGACCTCCTCACCGAGCCAAGCAACTTGAGGAGCTCTCTGTTGTCTCCGTCGTCATCGTCTTCAACCTTTAGCCGTCGACGAAGAATCAAAGCTCGCCGCTGAACCAGAGCTTCCCCAAGCACGCTGAGCACGGCTGCGAGATCTAGATGAGGCCACGGATCTTTTCCCCCTAATCGCACGCTCGATGTCGAGCTCTAGGCCCTAAATCGATGCAAGCCCGAGTGCCGCCGTGCGCCATTGACGACAGGCATGGCGCTGCCATGCGTTTTCGATCAAACCTCGGAGCTCATCGAGCTCCCCGCACCCCCACGAGTCCATAGCGCTGCTCATTCCCCTCGCTAGTGCACCGTAGCTCTGCAACCTCGCTGACCCGAGCTCCGGCGGCCGCCCATGTCGTAGCCGCCGTCTCTACAGACCACCCCGAGCCCCTATACCAGCCCCACTCGACGCGGACAAGCGTGGGCGTCCCGTAGCTGCTTTCGGCGCTCGAAACCGCGCCCTATGGCACGTTTCCAGCCAACTCCGGCGGTCCTCTGCCGCGGGTTTGGTCGCCGCCGGCCCCACTCCGGTGGGCGCCGATGTGGTCGGCCGGTTAGTGCTAACGAGCCCGACTAATTAAGTCGTTAGTCGCTGACAGCGGGCCCCGTAGAGGGTCAAACCACTGGTCAGCGCGGGGAATTTGCCCCTCACGGTGACATGAGGGCCCCAACCTGTTAGGTTTGACCTGGCCGGGTCTATTGACCTACTAACGTCACAGTGATGTCAGGCTGACGCATTAACTGAATTTTTAGTATAAAAACAAATCAGGAAATTCCAGAAAATGTTTAAAACTTCTAAAATTCATATAAATTAATTTGTAAATCAGATGAAAATAATTTATATATGAAAGTTTATCAGAAAAATTCAATGAATCCACTGGTGTTGTTATCATGCATGTTAGAGCAACCTATGTAGCTGAACATTGACATTTAGTAATAGGTCGATATATGGAATATGAAATGGAGAATGACTTTGAACCTATATTCAAATCCACTCCATCCAACTCGAATAATAGTTGCATTAGCTCATCCATTCATGTTGCCATGTCATGATCATGCATCATCTTGTTGCACTTGCCGTGTATTGATTGTTATTCATCTGCATTGCGGTAGGCCCTGCTTCTGAGGATACCTCTGAGTATTCCAACAAAGGAGAAAACCTTCCCGCTTCCCAGCAAGGCAAGCAACCCCTTTGATCATTCCGATAACATCCCACTCTCTCACTCCTGCTCTTGTTTATTACATTAGGATAAACATTCACTTGTCTGTCATACATGGTAGATGAACATATTCCTTTGCATGACCTATCATTGTCACAGTAAATAGCTAAACCTTGCAACCTAGCATACCTGGTAGATGCTTGTGCCATGTTGTGCTTTGCTTACCTTGCCTGCTATGCCTGCTATACTTAGAGTTGTGTTAGGTCTGATTCATCCGGATGATGAACTGGAGTGAAACAATGTCATTCTGATGTGATAAGCTTATGATGAACTCGAGTTGGTAAAGGTAGCGATGAGAGGCTATGTAGGAGTACATAGCGGGTTGTCTCATTGGGACCGTTCTTAGGAACTGAGTTTCGTGATTGTGATCCAAGTCTACTTACTAACACACGTTGGGATACTTAATTAACCCTCTCGACTTATCAATTGCTTGGTCCTTGGTCCAGGAGTTGCAAGTAGTTTCTGGTGTTTATAGCATGCTGGAGGCCGTGCGTAGTGCTGACCCTAGGGGTGGGTTACGACGCGGTAGGCAATGGCACGGTGTACCAAGGGTCACCCGAATGGTAGGCTTGGGAACCCTGCGCACATCATTTGGGGCCATAGCGGAAACTTCGACCGGACTTCCGTGCAGGTTCAGTCTCAAATAGGCGATAGCCTGGACTAGAGGTCTTATGTGATTGACGGTCATGGCCGACTCCCTCGTTGGGCTTCCACTTGAAGGTTGCCGACGTGCATGGTTTTATGAGCACATAATGATAAGTGGCGAGAGCGTGTGTGAAGAAGTACACCCCTGCAGGGTATGAAACTTTTCGAATACCCGCGTCCTCGGATATTGACTACTTGGAAAACTTATGTTGTTCATAGATAATTTAATGGATACTCATAAAAATATCAAGTCAAGTGTGAGTACCATGGATGGCACTCTCGTGGGAGACGGAAGTGAATCCATGGTGGTGTATTGATGTGGAGTTAGTGGACTCGTGTGCGATATCTAAAATCTAAACAAAGAGTTAAAATTGTGTAGTATAGGTTAGCCATGAGTCAAAGCTGGCATTGCTGCATAAACTCCACCACTCCCCTTGTTGATACATGAGCATAATTAGTCTAGGTCTGCTTTAAAGACTTGCTGGGTACGTTTGTACTCATATTTGCTTAATAATGTTGCAGATGAGACCCAGGACCCATCAGGTGGGTTCTTTCTAGATGTCGACGATGCCGAATAGCTGGTGTCCCAGCTACGACCTTATGCCATGTGGCGGACTGTAGATTGTCAGGCCATGTGCCTTTTTACCCTTTCATCTGTCTGTACTCAGACAGCTTTATGCTTCCGCTTGGTTTGTATGAACTTGCTTGTATGACTTGAGTGTCGGGTCATGTGACCCCTATCTATAAGAACATATTATGCAAGGCTCTTCCGAGCCTCTTAAATAATAGTTGTGTTGATGTATGGTTATGTTGTGATGCCATAGTTGTACCTATGCATATCGGGCATGTCGTGCGTACGTGTGACGTGCAACGGTATGTATGGGATCCGACACCTAGTCATGTGCCTTTAGTATTACTCTTTACGGGAAACTGCCTCTTTGTGCTTCCATCGAGCCTTGGTAGCTTGCTACTGCTCTGGACACATTGATTGACCGGCATGTATCCTTCTTTGCTGCTTTGTCTGTCCCTTCGGGGAAATGTCTCGCAGTGTAATGGATTCCCTGTAGCCTACCACGACTCATCTATGTGCAGTGATAGCATTTATGTCCCATGGCGTAATGGAGTCCTTGTAGCTTGCTATGAGTCGTCTACACACGCTTGAGGCCGACACCTGCATTGCTGGGTTACGTATGCCTATTTCCGTACGGATGTGCCACTTGGGTTCTATGACTAGTCATGTTGGCTCGAGTTCTCTATCGTTTGATTGCCAGCGACATGTTCACATACGTGAGCCAAAAGACGCAAACGTTCCCGGCTATGGTAAGGCTGTAGCTATGGAGCTTACCGTGCGTGAGGCCGCAAAGTGATGTGATATGTTACAGTCTGGATTCATATGACTTAGGATCAAGATCCCGACAACGTTGGTATCAGAGCCTGACTAACTGTAGGACTACCAAGCCAAATCGGTCGAAGTTGAGTCTAGAAACACTATAGAAAAGTAGGGGAATTGATTGTGGAAGGGAATGTAAGGCTCTTTTTACTCCTCTTCCCAAGTTATTCTATTCTGGATCATTCTCATCTTTTCTACGGGGATACGAACTAGGCTTCTCACCTACTGCTTAGGATGACGAGTTACTAGCCATGGACTGTTAGCTAGCTTGTTCGCAAGTGAATGTCGGTACTTGAGCATTGTTGGTGTGACAAACAGTTGGAGAAGAGATTTGAGACCAGATAGTCGAGTGGTTATGCTTTCCAATCTTTTGCAGTTGTCTCAAAATCCTTTTTGAGCAATTACAACCGTTATGCTGTCCAATTTATGCTAGCGTCTCTAATGTCTTTGCATCATTCTTTGTTTCAGATGCCCCCTCGTCCTTCCTGTCAGGTGGTCCGTCTGACCAGGTGCATCAATGTACGGGGTCACAGGGCCATGTTGGTTAGAGTTATGATGGAGGCTGGTTACCGTTGGTACCCAGAGTACACAATGGAGGAGCAGTATCGAGATTTCAACCAGAGCCAGTATCTGTGTACTGTTAAGATATACCCTCATATCCTAGAGGTGCAGAGCCGCTTCACTGGACTTACGGATTAGGTGTCACCATAGACATGGCAGTTCAGGAGACCGCCTACACCATGCTGACTATCATGAGGTTTCACCATGGTCTGCTTCAGAACACCGAGTTCTGTTATGTTCTTGCTTCTTTGGGAGGAGAGGACGGTTATCTTAGCGCAACCTACTATGATCATTCCCATGAGGACCATCGGCTGCAGGCGACCGCTCAGATGTTGGAGAACAGGGATCATGATACACGTGCCCTTCGCATGGAGCTATATGCTACTCATGCACGTCTTTGGACAGACCTGGCACAGCTAGCACCTGTCGTGTAGATAGGCTATGGAGATTTGGAGATGCTGAACCCATCGCAGACTCATCTGCCAACACGCGTAGACTGGCCCGATGTTGGAGGCATCACTCCTCTTAGAGGACCGTTGTTGCCACCAACAAGGGGACCAAGGCCACATCCATGTCCTTACGGTTTCCAGGGATCACAGGCTAGAGTGTTTCCAGATCCTTAAGTTCAGCTCCCGAGCCACGGGGGTAACCTATATGAGGCATTCTATGGCGATGCTTGAGTACGTGGATGTTAGTATTAGTATGGTAGTAGTCGTATTGCCACAGCCCTGTGCGTCTTATGGGATATGACTGAGGTTGAGAGTTGAGTTCCGGAGGTGTAGATAGATAATGTATAGGAAGCTTGTAATGCCTTCGATGAGTTGTGTCATCTCTCCATAGTTTGTATTTCAGCTTGGGCTTGTACTGAACTATGTCATGGTGCGTATGGATCATGGTGTTCATATGGTAGTTGTTATTACCATGTTGATCGGGTGTTTGCCCCTGCATGCCATGTTGTCCAGTACATTCTTTATCTCATTCCCCATAGTTGGTGTCTTCCGTGTCTAAATTGTGGGTTTGTTTTCCCAGGATGGTGGCAACTAGGAATAACCCCGTGCCTGCCCCCGAGCAGGGCGAGGGAAGTCAGCCGAGGCAAGAGAACCTGCCACATGCGCCCTCTTTGGCAGAAGTGATGCTTGAAGCTGAATGGAAGAAAAGGGAGACCAACAGGCTGTTGGAACGAATTGAGCAGAATACAGCATGTGCTCCCCGTAATGATAGCAATGATGGTGTGTCTCTCAATGACTTCGTCAAGCTATGCCCACCTAAGTTTCATCATTCGGTCGATCCGCTCGACGCGGATGACTGGCTGACCAACATGTCCCGCAAAATCCGGGCTTCCAATGTATCTGAGGCCAACAAGGTGACCTTTGCTGCATACTTTCTGGAGGGACCTGCCAATCTATGGTTGGAAAATTATGAAGCTATGCGTCCTGCAGGCCCCGCACCAACCTGGGCAGACTACAGTGAGGCATTCCGTACCCATCACATCCCGGAAGGGCTGATGGATCGCAAGAGAGAGGAGTTCTGTGCTTTCACCCAGGGCAGAATGTTAGTGGATGCCTATAGCCATGGAGTTCGGCAATCTTGCTTGTTATGCTCCGGAGGAAGTTTCAATTGATGCCAAGAAGTAGGCTAGGTTCCGTAAGGGACTTAACCCTGAGCTCCGTCGAGACCTGCGACTGCATGAGTGCACTACCTTCCAGGCTCTCGTCAACAAGGCTATCAAAGCCGAAACTGGGCAGTCTGACTACGAGGCAACCAGGAAGCACAACCGTGACTTCAGCCCCACATCTGGCTCGGGCTCCCACAAACGCCAGGTGTGGGTGCCCAATGCAGCTTTGCCTCCAAGGTACACCGCGAGGCATCCTTCTAGGCGCCTCGCCCAGCTCAGCCCAATCCTCCGGCCAGGACATTTAGAGGTTCTCCTGCCAATGTTGCTCCCCATGCCATCGTTGTTTGCTACAAATGTGGGGAACCAGGATACTACTCCTGTGAGTGTCCTCAGAACAATGCTAAGCCGGCTTGACGTGGGAAGCCGGGAAAAGCCTTCTATGTGAAGCCAGCTCCTGCTCGTGGACGAGTGAACTATGTTTCTGCTGAGGAAGCCCTTGAGGATCCTGATGTTATCCTAGGTACGCTCCTTGTCAATAGTCATCTAGCATCTGTTCTATTTGATAATGGGGCATCTCATTCATTCATCTCGGAAAGTTATGCACAGTTGCATAACATGTCTTTTTGTGATATGCCTACTCCTTTAGTAGTTCAGACTGCTGGTTCAAAATGGCAAACTTCTAGAGTAAGCCATGACAATGAGATTCTTGTGGATAGGCTAGTTTTCCTAGCATCTTTGATAGCCCTCAAGTCTTCGGACATCAATATCATCTTAGGCATGGACTGGATGAAATCCTACTATGCTAAGATTGATACTCATACTAGGAATGTTCAACTTACACATCCATCAGGTGAGATAGTTAATGTCTCCACTCGAGCTGCCAAGCACCAATTCTATTCCCTCAATGCTATCCCTCTTCCAGAATTAGAAGATATTCTGGTAGTCCGTGACTTTCCGGATGTCTTTCCAGAAGAACTGCCAGGAATTCCACCTGTCAGAGATGTTGAGTTTGTGATAGAGCTCATTCCAGGGACTGTCCCAATAGCCAGAAGACCCTATAAGATGGCACCCTTAGAACTAGCCAAACTTAAGAAACAACTCGATGAGGCTTTGAAGAAAGGTTTCATTCGTCCTAGTTCTTCTCCTTGGGCTTGCCCCGTCCTCTTTGTTAAGAAGAAGGATGGATCGGATCGGATGGTTGTATATTATTGGCCAGTGAATCTGGTCACCATAAAGAACAAATATCCGCTTCCCAGGATCAAAGATTTGTATGATCAACTTACTGGATCCTCTATCTTTTCCAAAATGGATTTGAGGTTTGGTTACCATCAAATCAGAATTAGAAACGGGGACATTCCAAAAACGGCTTTTGTTACTCGTTATGGCCAATACGAGTACACCGTTATGTCCTTCGGTTTAACCAATGCCCCAACCACCTTCTCTCGCTTGATGAATTCGATCTTCATGGAGTATCTGGATAAATTTGTCATGGTTTACCTCGACGATATACTCATCTACTCGAAGAACGAACAGGAACATGCTGAGCATCTAAGGCTGGTATTGATGAAACTTCAAGAGCATGATCTATACGCCAAATTCTCGAAATGTGAATTTTGGTTGCCAGAAGTGACCTACCTAGGCCACGTAATCTCTAGTAAAGGTATTGTTGTCAATCCCGAGAGAGTTCAGGCCGTCCTTGATTGGACTCAACCTGAATTGGTTAAGCAAGTTCGGAGTTTCCTTGGCTTAGCGAGCTATTGTCACCGCTTTGTCGAGAACTTCTCCAAGGTTGCAAAACCTCTGACTGAACTCCTCAAAAAAGATAAAAAGTTCGAGTGGACTCCACAATGCGAGCACAATTTTCAGGAGTTGAATAGATGTCCGACCTCTGCTCCCGTTCTGGTGCCACCAAACTTTTCTAAGGACTTTGTTATCTATTGCGACGCCTCGCGACAAGGATTAGGTTGCATTCTCATGCAAGATCGTCATGTGATTGCATATGCTTCTCGACAGTTGCGTCCACATGAGGATAATTATCCAACACATGATCTTGAGCTTGCAGCTATGGTCCATGCACTAAAAACTTGGCGACATTACCTTTTGGGTAATCGTTGCAAAATTTACACTAATCACAAAAGTCTGAAATATATTTTCACCCAGCCGGATTTGAATCTCAGGCAAAGACAGTGGGTTGAGTTGATTATAGATTATGACTTAGGGATAACTTACACCCCGAGGAAAGACAATGTCATGGCTGATGCACTAAGTTGTAAGTCTTATTGTAACAACCTGATGTTACAACAAGATCAACCACTTCTCTATGAGGAATTTCGGAAGTTGAACCTCCACATTGTTCCTCAAGGATTCCTTTCCAATCTGGTGGCGAAACCTACTCTTAAGGATCAAATAGTAGCTGTCCAGAGGTATGATAAGGGTATATCTCAGATCAAGGAGAATATTTCTAGCACAAACGCTAAAGATTTCTCCAAGGATGATGAGGGTGTTGTGTTCTTTTAGAACCGGTTGGTGGTTCCCAAAAGCACATGCTTAAGACAGCTGATCCTTAAGGAGGCTCATGTTTCCCCTCTCACAATTCATGCGGGTAGTACCAAGATATATCAGGACCTACGCCGGAGGTTCTGGTGGACTAGGATGAAGAGATAAATTGCTCAGTTCGTTGCTAACTACGACGTTTGTTGTCGCGTTAAGGCAGAACATCAAAGGCCTGCTGGCACCCTTCAACCTTTAGTTATTCCAAAATGGAAATGGGATAAAGTCGATATGGATTTCATTACCGGATTTCTGAGGACTAAGAGAGGGAATAATGCTATCTTTATGGTCATACACCGTCTTTCCAAAGTGGCTCATTTTCTTCCTATTCGGGAGAGTATAACTGCTAGCCAGCTAGTGGAGTTATACGTTTCTCGAATAGTTTCTCTATGGTGTTCCATTGGAGATTAACTCAGACCGTGGAAGTATCTTTACTTCCCGATTTTGGGAAAGTTTCCAAACTGCTATGGGGACTCATCTATCCTTTAGCACTGCTTTCCACCCTTAATCAAGTGTTCAAGTTGAGCGAGTCAATCAAATCCTCGAAGACATGCTCTGAGGTTGTGTTATATCCTTCGGTATGAATTGGGAGAAATGTCTTCCATTTGTCGAATTTGCTTATAACAATAGTTATCAATCAAGCTTGGGCAAAGCCCCTTTTGAAGTTCTCTACGGACGAATGTGTCGAACACCTCTTAACTGGTCAGAAACCGGAGAGAGGCAACTCTTTGCCCCGGATATGATCCAGGATGCAGAGGAGCAAGTTTGCATTATTCGTGAAAAGTTGAAAACAGCCCAATCTCGTCAAAAGAGCCAATATGATCGCCATCATAAGGCTGTGACCTATGAAGTTGACGAGAAGGCTTATCTTCGGGTTACACCTCTAAAGGGTACCCATAGATTCGGTATCAAGGGCAACTTGGCTCCTCGTTATATTGGACCTTTTCGCATTCTCGCTAAACGAGGAGAGGTTGCCTACCAATTGGAACTTCCGCCGCATCTTTCCAAGTTCATGATGTCTTCCACGTCTCGCAACTCAGGCGTTGCTTCTCGGACCCTGTCCGTGAAGTAGACCACGAAGCGCTTGATCTCCAAGATAACCTTACATATCCTGAGTACCCTGTTCGCATTCTTGACCAAGCTGAGCGTACCACTCGTTGTCAGAACATCAAGTTTCTCAAGGTTCAGTGGTCACACCATTCTGAGAAGGTGGCCACATGGGAAAGAGAGGATCATCTTCGACTAGAGTACCCCGCGCTCTTCCCGACGACTTACAAATCTTGGGACGAGATTCTTTTGAGTGGGGGTGAGTTGTCATATCCCTAGTTAGTTTACCTAGGTCAACATGTGTGTGCATCATGTTTCACTTTTTGCATCAATTTGAAATGGGGATCATCAGAAAACCCCAAACCCTCATTTGAATCAAACTAATTCAAAGTTTGTGAAAAAACAACAATTCCAAAATGCCGATCTAAAATGTCCGCTATGTCTGATAAATATGGACACGAATATATGAGGGGCCAATCTAAATAATTGAATCCATATAGAATTTTAAAAATAAATATTAAAGCTCCAAAAAATACCAAATAAAGCATTATAATTATTTTAGCATTCAAAATATTCTGAAACTCTTTATGGTGGTTTGAAATATTCAACCTAGACACTATAAAATATTTGGGTATTTTGTGCCTAGCAATTGTGCCTGAGAATAAAATAAACAAATGTCAGAACAAAAGAAAATAGAAAACAAAAACTAAATGGAAAAGGGGGCTCACCTGAGGCCTGGCAGCCCAGCCGGCCCACCAGGCCCGTGCCAGTCGTCCCCTACCTCTGCCAGTAGGCAGAGGCGAAGGGAGGCACGACGAGCGTGGCTAGGGCACCATGCCTCCTGCCTGCCTGGCCTCCTCCTCGTCGCGCTGGCGAGGGGATAGACCCCAGCTGCCGCCTGGACCCTCTCCTCCCCGCCATTCCTCTCCCTCGCCTCTGCTCGCCATGGCCGAAGCCATCGCCGCCCTGCTGCCGTCACCCCCATAGCCACCGAGACCCCCTCGCCCTGTCCCCATGCTCGGAAGAACCGCGACATCGACCCTGACCTCCTCACTGAGCCAAGCAACCGGAGGAGCCCTCTGTCGTCTCCATCGTCATCGTCTTCAACCTTCAGCCGTGGATGAAGACTCGAAGCTCGCCGCTGAACCAGAGCTTCCCCAAGCATGTTGCGCATGGCTGCGAGATCTAGGTGAGGCCGCGGATCTTTTCCCCCTAATCGCACGCTCGATTTCGAGCTCTAGGCCCTGAATCAATGCAAGCCCGAGTGCCGCCGTCCGCCATTGAAGACGGGCATGGCGTTGCCGTGCGTTTTCGCTCAAACCTCACAGCTCATCGAGCTCCCCGCACCCCTAGGAGTCCGTAGCGCTCCTCATTCCCCTCGCTAGTGCACCATAGCTCCGCAACCTCACTGACCCGAGCTCCGATGGCCGCCCATGTCGTCGCCGAGGTCTTTGCAGACCACCCCGAGCCCCCATACCAGCCCCACTCGACGCAGACGAGCGTGGGCGTCCCGTAGCTGCTTTCGGTGCGTGAAACCGTGCCTTGTGGCACGTTTCCGGCCAACTCCGGTGGTCCTCCGCCACGGGTTTGGTCACCATCAGCCCTGCTCCGGTGGGCGCCGACGTGGTCGGTCGGTTAGTGCTAACCAGCCCAGCTAATTAAGTCGTTAGCCGCTGACAGCGGGCCCCATAGAGGGTCAAACCTCTGGTCAGCGTGGGGAATTAGCCCTTGACGCTGACACGAGGGCCCCACCCTGTCAGGTTTGACCTGCTGAAGTCACAGTGACGTCAGGATGACGCATTAACTGAACTTTTAGTATAAAACAAAACAGGAAATTCCAGAAAATGTTTAAAACTTCTAAAATTCATATAAATTAATCTGTAAATCAGATGAAAATAATTTATATATGAAAGTTTATCAGAAAAATCCAATGAATCCAATGGTGTTGTTATCATGCATGTTAGAGCAACCTATCTAGTTGAACATAGACATTTAGTAATAGGTCGATATATGGAATATGAAATGGAGAATGACTTTGAACCTATATTCAAATCCACTCCATCCACTCGAATAATAGTTGCATTAGCTCATCCATTCATGTTGCCATGTCATGATCATGCATCATATTGTTGCACTTGCCGTGTATTGATTGTTATTCATTTGCATTGCGGTAGGCCCTGCTTCTGAGGATACCTCCGAGTATTCCAACGAAGGAGAAAACCTTCCCGCTTCTCAGCAAGGCAAGCAACCCCTTTGATAATTCTGATAACATCCTACTCTCTCACTTGTGCTCTTGTTTATTGCATTAGGACAAACGTTCACTTGTCTGTCATACATGTCAGATGAACCTATTCCTTTGCATGACCTGTCATTGTCACAGTAAATAGCTAAACCTTGCAACCTAGCATACCTGGTAGATGCTTGTGCCATGTTGTGCTTTGCTTACCTTGCCTGCTATGCCTGCTATGCTTAGAGTTGTGTCAGGTCTGATTCATCCGGATGATGAACGGGAGTGAAACAATGTTGTTCTGATGTGATAAGCTTATGATGAACCCGAGCTGGTAAAGGTAGCAATGAGAGGCTATGTAGGAGTACATAGGGGTTGTCTCATTGGGACCGTTCTTAGGAACCGAGTTCCGTGTTTGTGATCCAAGTCTAGTTACTACCACACGTTGGGATACTTAATTGACCCTCTCGACTTATCAATCGCTTAGTCCTTGGTCCAGGAGTTGCAAGTAGTTTCTGGTGTTTATAGCATGCTGGAGGCCATGCGTAGCGCTAACCCTAGGGGTGGGTTACGACGCAGTAGGCAGTGGCACGGTGTACCAAGGGTCACCCGAATTGTGGGCTTGGGAACCCTGCGCACATCGTTTGGGGCTGTAACGGATACTTCGGCCGGACTTCCGTGTGGGTTCAGTCTCAAATAGGTGATAGCCTGGACTAGAGGTCTTATGTGATTGACGGTCGTGGCCGACTCCCTCGCTGGGCTTCCACTTGAAGGTTGCCAAGGTGCATGGTTTTATGAGCACACAACGATAAGTGGCGAAAGCTTGTGTGAAGAAGTACACCCCTGCAGGGTATGAAACTATTCGAATAGCCGCATCCTCGGATATGGACTACTTGGAAAACTTATGCTATTCATAGATAATTTAATGGATACTCATAAAAATTTCAAGTCAAGTGTGAGTACCATGGATGACACTCTCGTGGGAGACGGAAGTGAATCCATGGTGGTGTATTGATGTGGAGTTAGTGGACTCGTGTGCGATATCTAAAATCTAAAAAAAGAGTTAAAATTGTGTAGTATAGGTTAGCCATGAGTTAAAGCTGGCATTGCTGCATAAACTCCACCACTCCCCTTGTTGATACATGAGCATAATTAGTCTAGGTCTGCTTTAAAGACTTGCTGAGTACGTTTGTACTGATGTTTGTTTAATAAATGTTGCAGATGAGACCTAGGACCCATCAGGTGGGTTCTTTCTAGATGTCGATGATGCCGAATAGCTGGTTTCCCAGCTATGACCTTATGCCCTATGGCAGGCTGTAGATAGTCTGGCCATGTGCCCTTTTACCCTTTCATCTGTCTATACTCAGACAACTTTATCTTCCGCTTGGTTTATATGAACTTGCTTGTATGACTTGAGTGTTGGGTCATGTGACCCCTATCCGTAAGAACAGATTATGCAAGGCTTTTCTGAGCCTCTTAAATAAAAGTTGTGTTGATGTATGGTTATGTTGTGATGCCATAGTTGTATCTATGCACATCGGGCATGTCGTGCGTACGTGTGAGGTGCAACGGTATGTATGGGATCCGACACCTAGTCATGTGCCTTTAGTAGTACTCTTTACGGGAAACTGCCTCTTTGTGCTTCCATCAAGCCCTGGTAGCTTGCTACTGCTCCGGAGACATTGATTGACCGACATGTATCCTTCTTTGTTGTTGTGTCTGTCCCTTTCAGGTAAATGTCTTGCAGTGTAATGGAGTCCCTGTAGCCTGCTACGACTCGTCTACGTGCAGTGATGGCATTTATGTCCCATAGTGTAATGGAGTCCTTGTAGCTTGCTATGACTTGTCTACACACGCTTGAGGCTGACACCTGCATTGTTGGGTTACGTATGCCTGTTTCTGTATGGATGTGCCACTTGGGTTCTATGACTAGTCATGTCGGCCCGGGTTCTCTGCCGTTTGATTGCCAACGACATGTTCACATACGTGAGCCAAAAGATGCAAATGGTCCCGGCTAAGGTAAGGTTGCAACCATGGAGCTTACCGTGCATGAGGCCGCAAAGTGATGTGATATGTTATAGTTTGGATTCATATGACTTAGGATCGGAGTCCCGACACAAATGCATGCATATTTATAGATGTAACCCTTTCAAATGGGAGACACATACTGGTCACGCATACTGCTGATTGAAGACACCTATAGCTAGTAAGTTTCATCGGCACAAAGACCGGAACAAAGCAAATTATGGGCCCGGAGGAGGAGATGTCATTTGTGCTCACCATCAAACGCAGTAGGTGTGCTCGTCAAACGTACGGGGAGGTCGCGGAACAACTGCACATTGAAATTCACACGATCAACACAAATATGATGTTTTGTCACAACCCTAGCAAGTGTCTAGGCTAGCATTGTGTTTTCATCATCATCATCATCATTGCATCAATATGAAATGGGGAGAAAGAAAGAAACCCTAAGCATTTTATGAATTAAAGGAATTCCAAACAAATGAAGTTTCAACAAATCTAAAATGCCCATCAAAAATGTTCCCTATGTCTGATAATTAAGGGCATGGATATACCAGGGACCATTTCAATTATTTGAACATTTGAAATATTTTAAATTATTTAATTAAGTCTCTGAAAATGACAAATAAAAATATTATCATTATCACTGCTTTCAAAATAATCTGAAACTTTTGATACAAGTTTGAAATATTCAAACTTGAAGTTATAAAAGGTTTTAGAATTATTGAAGGGGTATTTTGGACCTGCAAGAAATAAACAAATATCAGAAAGAAATAAAAATAAAAGAGAGAGGAGGCCTCAGGCCTGGCACTAGGCAGCCCATCTGGCCCATGTGCCAGTCGTCTCCTACCTCTGCCAGTAGGCAGAGGCAAAGGAGGGCACGGCGAGGCCTCCACCTCCTCCCTGCCTAGTCGCTCGCTTGGAGGCCCAGGGCGCGCCAGCGCGTCGTCGCCGTGGCTTTCTCCCTCCCTCCCTCGTGCTCGCCGCTCCCTCTCGCTCTCCCCCTCTCTGCTCTCCTCTGTCGCCGGCTCCCGAAGCTCTCGCCGTCGACTCCGGCCACCCCAGCCCCTCCTGACCCCCTAGATGGACGCGGACGTGTGCGGGCTACCTCCAGGTGGTCTCCGCACGCTCTGCCGCCGTGTCTACGCGATTCCGGCGAGTTGCCGCCGTCGTTTTGGTCGTCGCCGGCGAGTCTCCGGCGCCGCTGACGTGGCCTAGTAATTAGGATTAACCCCGCGCTAATTCCACCCCCCCATTAGTGGCTGACAGTGGGCCCCAGAGCTGGGTCAAACCCTGGTCAGCGAGGGATTAACCCCCGTGACACTGACCAGTGGGGCCCCCATGTCAGGTTTGACCCAGAGCGGTCAGTTGACCAGGCTGATGTCATGCTGACGTATGGCTGACGCAGTAAATCTATTTTCTGATTTTAAATATTTCCAGAAATAGCTAAAAACTTTGAAAAATCATATAAATTAATCTGTAAGTCAGATGAAAATAATTTATATATGAAAATTTATCAGAAAAATCCAATGAATCCAATGGTACTATTCTCATGCATGTTAGAGCAACCTAAATAGGTGAACATGGACATTTTAACATTAGGTCAATATATGGAATTTGAAATGAGAACAACTTTGAACCTATATTCAAATCCATTTCAAATTGACATGACCACTAGTTACATTAGCTCATCCATGCATACTACTATGCCATGATCATGCATCATGTTGTCGCATCTACTTGTATTGAATGCTTCTATCTGTGTTGCGGTAGGCCCTAATCCGGAGGATACTACTCCGTACCCTGACGAAGGAGAGAACTCTTCCGCAACCCAGCAAGGCAAGCAACCTCATTGATCATTCCGATAACATCCCACTCTCTTGCTCCTGCTCTCATTAATTGCATTAGGACAAACGATCACATGTCAGTTATACACGGTAGATGATCCTATTCTTATGCATGACCTGATCTTGTCACAGTAAATAGCTAAACCTTGCAACCTAGCATACCTAGTAGATGCTTGTGCCATGATGTGCTTAGCTTACTTTGCCTGCTATGCTTGCTATGCTTAGAGTTGTGTCAAGTCGGATTCATCTGGGTGATGAACTGAGTGAAACAGTGTTGTCCGATGTGATGAGCTTATAATGAATACGATTTGGTAAAGGTAGCGATGAGAGGCTATGTGGGAGTACATAGTGGGTTGTCTCATTGGGACCGTTCTTAGGAACTGGGTTCCGTGTTTGTGATCCAAGACTAGATACTACCACACGTTGGGATACTTAACTGACCCTCTCGACTTATCAGTCGCTTAGTCCTTGGTCCAGGTATTGCAAGTAGTTTATGGTGTTTATAGCATGCTGGAGGCCGTGCGTAGCGCTGACCCTCGGGGTGGGTTACGACGCGGTAGGCAGTGGCACTGTGTACCAAGGGTCACCCGAATGGTGGGCTTGGGAACCCTGCGCACATCGTTTGGGACCGTAGCGGAAACTTCGGCCGGACTTCCGTGCAGGTCATTCTCAAATAGGCGGTATCCTGGACTAGAGGTCTTATGTGATTGACGGTCGTGGCCGACTCCCTCGCTGGGAATCCGCTTGAAGGTTGCCCAGGTGCATGGTTTATAAGCACACAATGATAAGTGGCGAGAGCGTGTGTGAAGAAGTACACCCCTGCAGGGTATGAAACTATTCGAATAGCCGCGTCCTCGGATATGGACTACTTGGAGAACTTATGTTGTTCATAGATAATAAAATGGATACTTCTAAAAATCTCAAGACAAGTGTGAGTACCGTGGATGGCACTCTTCCGGAAGGGGAAGGTGAGTCCATGGTGGTGTATTGTGATGGAGTTAGTGGACTCGTGTGCGATAACTAAAATTGTAACAAAGAGTTTAAAACTGAGTAGTGTAGGTTAGCCATGAGTCAAAGCTGGCTTTCTGCATAAACTCCACCACCCTTTGTTGATACATGAGCATAAATAGGCTAGGTCTGTTTTAAAGACTTGCTGAGTACGATTGTACTCATCCTTGCTTAATTAATGTTGCAGAGGAAAACCAGGACCCATCAGGTGGGTTCTATCTAGACGTTGACGATGCCGAATAGCTGGTGTTCCAGCTACGATCTTGCCCATGTGGTGGGTTGTAGATAGTCAGGCCATGTGCCTCTTTTATATTTTGTCGTCTGTAGCCAGACAGCTTTAGTTTCCACTGGCTTGTATGACTATGTTTGTATGACTATGCTTTAGTTTCCACAGCTTTAGTCATGTGACCCCTCTCTGTATGAACATATTATGCAAGGCTCGTCTGAGCCTCTTAAATAAAAGTCATGTTATTGCATGGTTATGTTGTGATGCCTTGGTTGTATCTATGCATATCGGGCATGTCGTGCGTACGTGTGACGTGCAACGGTATGTATGGGATCTGACACCTAGTCGTGTGCCTTTAGTAGTACTCTTTACGGGAAAATGCCTCTTTGTGCTTCCACCGAGCCATGGTAGCTTGCTACTGCTCCGGACACATTGATTGACCGGCATGTATCCTTCTTTGCTGTTGTGTCTATCCCTTCGGGGAAATGTCTCGCAGTGTAATGGAGTCCCTGTAGCCTGTTACAACTCGTCTACGTGCAGTGATGACATTCGTGTCTCGCGACGTAATGGAGTCCTTGTAACTTGCTACGACTCGTCTACACACGCTTGAGGCCGACACCTGCATTGCTGGGTTATGTATGCCTGTTTCCGTACGGATGTGCCACTTGGGTTCTATGATTAGTTATGTCGGCCCAGGTTCTTTGTTGTGTGATTGCCAACGACATGTTCACATACGTGAGCCAAAAGACGCAAATGGTCCCGGCCAAGGTAAGGTGGGAGCCGTGGAGTACCGTGCGTGAGCCCGCAAGGTGATGTGGCTTGTTGCAGTATGGAATCATATGACTTAGGATCGGGGTCCCGACATGTTTTTTATAACAAAATCAGAAAATATGTGACCCAACTCATAATTGACAAAACTATGACCTCCTTGGCCTCTGGAAGGCCGAAGAACACCTTTTTGGTCAACACTAGGCATAATAGGTGTCAGGTGTCAGGTGTCGGGGTGTCGTGTTGGGGTGTCGTGTCGGGGTGTCGTATCAGGGCGTTGTGTCGGGGCATCGTGTCAGGTTTTTTTCTTCTAGGTTTTTTATTTACTAATAAATAAACCAACTAACCTAAACCTAAACTAACCTAATAAACCAACCTAAACCTAAACCTAAACTAACCTAGAACTAAAACTAAACTAACATAAACATAAACTAACATAAAACAAAAACTTAACTAACCTAAAAAACAAAACAAAAAACAAAAGAAACTCACCTTGGAGGGGCCGGTGGAGGACGAGGCCGGTGGAGGACGGCCGACGTAGGGAGGACGCCGGCCGGGGAGGGGCGGACGGGGCTGGCAGTGGCGTGAGGGAGGGGCGTTCATGGGAGGGGTGGTGTGGGGGCTGGCGGCAGCGCGGGGGAGGGGCGACGCGGGGGCTGGCGGCAGCGAAGGGGCTGATGGTGGCGGTCGCAGGGGTAGGCGGGAGAGAGTGAGGGAGGAGGGAGTGAGAGAGAGGAGTGAGAGAGAGAGGAGTGGGGGGGGCGGACGGCCATTAGTAGGGCATCCCCTTTGCCATCCGCCCCCGGACGACAAAGAGGGGAAGGGCCGACGACAAAGGGGACTAGACGACAAAGACCACGTCTGATTGGACGTGGCTAGGCCCAAGGTCCAGTGGGACCCACATTAGCTCTTTGCCGTCTGCCTTGGCTATCTTTGCCATCTAGGGGCAGATGGCAAAGAACTGGCACATGGCAAACAGTGCCTTTGCCATGTGCCAGTTGTTTGTCGTCTGCTTTTTAACAGGAGACGGCAAATAGCATCTTTGCCATGTGTCAGCAGACGACAAAGGCCTGGCACATGGCAAA
The DNA here is from genome assembly GCA_022496015.1 of Hordeum marinum. NCBI lineage: Eukaryota > Viridiplantae > Streptophyta > Magnoliopsida > Poales > Poaceae > Hordeum > Hordeum marinum. The sequence goes on from CM039673.1 coordinate 236,173,858, forward strand.
TAACTGAATTCCAGTAGTGGTTCTCATATTATCTGCGAATGCTAATTCTTTTGCTCAATCAAGTTGTCATATCAATTCTTTTCATCTGGTGTGCTCTCTTCAAGTGAATTCAATCCTCTCTAATATTACAAGATCAATCCTCATATTTCTTTTGGAAGTTCGTCTCATCTGTTCCAAGTTATCTTTGTTTTCCCCACCCTCCTGCCCTTTTTCTTCAATGATTAAATCTCATCCAAGTGCCTTTCTATTCATTGATGCTTCCGCTATGTTTTCTTTTGTATCGTATCCGGTGATTCATTGTGAAGATCCTCAAGTTATTCGAATTCATCATTTCCTTATTCTTGTTTTCCTTCCCGGTGCATTCAATTTAGGACCTCGGTGTTCTTGTTATCCTTTTCAATCTCTAAATGCTTCCCCATGTCAGAAATTCTGTCCAAGTATCTCTTGTTTTTTGTCTCTCTCTATTATATCCGAAGTGTTGAAGATATCTCAGAAGACTTTCATTTCCATTCATATCCTCTTAAATTATTTTGATGTTCTCACCTCATACAGTTCTTAATTTTTCTGGTGCATTATCTCTTTCTAAGGAATTGTCTCAACGGTGGTTTATTTTGAGTAGGCCCATAACCCACAGGTTTTTCCCACAGGATCTTACCTGGCTCTTCTATTCTTTTCGGAGATGTCCTCAATTTCTTTTCAATATGATGTAAGAATGATTTTCATCAGTCATATTCCTTCTCCATGATCGCTTCGAATTAATTTCATCATTGGATCAACTGTTCTTTATTCATTATTCCATAGTATCTCAATAATTCATGGTGTTGTTTCTCGCCATCATTCTCATCTTTGAAGACCGAAGGATTGGTTCTCTGCAATCTGTGCTCATTCTCTTGAAGATTCATGGTTTCATCTTCCTACTACCCTCTCGAATTGTTGTCAATCATGAGTAATTCTTTCCATATCTATCTGGTGCATTTCAGTGTTGTTTTCATTTCTCGATCCTCCGAAGGCTATCATTTCAGAAGATTTCCTTGTTCTGAGCTTTTAGCTTTCATTCTCAAATTCTTCTCAATTGTTCTCCCTTCATTCCAATCAAATCTCTTCGTTCTCATGTATCTCCATCCATTTTTGTGTCCTCTTTCAGTTGTGAATTCTTACCGAGGTTCTCGTGCAAGACTTCTTCAAGTTCGTGCCATCTCTCTTCAATCTTTTTCAAGAATAATAAGTGGTGTGCAAAATCCATTGCTTGTCATCAATTTAACTTGATGAAGGATAATCAAAACATATTTCTTATTATAGTTCCATCAAGGTGATTTCAATCCTTCTTCTGGGGTGTTCATGGCATCAATTTCTTGGTTATAAGTTGTTCATCTTTTCTTTCCGGAGTTCCATGTTTTTCTCAAGCATCTCTTCACAAAGCTTCATCTAAATCTTTGCAACATCATAATCTATTCTTTTCAACAACATTCTTTTGATCGTCCTTTCATCCTGGTGTTCGTCAAGAAGTCCTTCATGGTGGTTTGTTAAGGGTGTAATTCTTCTCGAAGTGTTCTTCAAGATTCTTGTTGCAGGTGCCCAAGTGCTCTTTCTCTTGGATTTCTAAGTTCAATTCCTTCTCCATTGTCTTTTGAGATGGTGTTATTAAACTCTTGATCATGAGGAGTCTCGAAGCAAAATTGCCAAGAATAAGATAAGTAACCCATCATGTCTTCTCGGAGTTATCTTGGGTGGATTTAACCTAAAGCATTTCCTAAGGATTGTTTCTATCATGGTATCATAAATGATTCAAGTGTCTCCTCCACCTCTTGGTGAAAGAAGATATAATCACATCGTGATCTCAAGCAAATCAATTGTTTTCCATTTGTGGCTGGTTGTCAACTCATAATTTTGAAATGACTTCCATAAGCCCACACCAAGCTTTTGTTTTCGTTGTTGAATTTCCAACTACTCCGTTCAATCCTTCTTGTAAGGATTTTTTTTTCAAATTCAATGGTGGTATAAGTTGTCATTTTCTTCTCTATTCTTTTCCGTTCATCGATCTAGCTTCTATTCTTTTGTTGTGGAGACATTATATTGTTGCTCTCTTTGATCCCTCATCTCTCTTTATAAAGATCATGTTCTTTCCTTGATTATTCATTTAACCGGAGTGTTGTGTCCTCTTTTCAAGTTCTTTCTATCTTATCAAATTTTGCTTTTCTATCCTACCGATGTGCTGCTGAAATTTCTTTCGAATTCTTGCTTGTTCCTCATATCATTCTTCATCTCTTCCAATCCTTCACGTTCACGTGGGTCCACCCGTTTGCCAAAGAAGAAACTATGTTTTACCTCTTGCTCTTTCTCTTCCCCTTCTTAGTCTTCCATTCCTAGATATCGAGACAAGATCCTCGTGTAGTGGAGGAGAGTTGTAACAGCCCGAGACCGACGCTCCAGAAGATTCTCCTTTTACACCGTTGTCATCGTGTGATTCGTCTGGTTGTAGCATTCATCATAGCATAATTTGCATCATATGCATAGCATGAGTACTCGTTTTTGAAACTTGCATCCGTTCGTTCTCGTCGGTTCTCTCAGTTCGTATCGTGGTCCGTTTCGAGTCCAACCACACACGCACGCGTCCGCGGCATCGTTGAAAAACTGTTTTTAAAGCGCGCAGAAAATATTCTCGGATTGAGTCAAAAGTTGGCGTGCGGTCTTGTTATATTGTAGGTAGGCCGCCTGCCAAATTTCGTCGCAATCAGAGGTCGTTTGATGCCCGAATGGTCGTCCGTAGCGGCACCGTCATCGATATTTATCGGAAGTTTCGGTGTTTTAAAACTTTGTGCCGGGCCGCAAGCCTTCCTCTCTTCCTGGCCCAAACACCTCTCCACAGCCCACAAGCCAAACCTAGCCCTCCCTTTGTTCATGGTCGTTGGATCACGATGGGACGGATGAGGTCCAACCCACCCTAGTGCCATTCCCTATATATAAGCCACCCCATGGAGAGAGCCTCTCACTCCATTAGGGTTTCCCCCTTGCCAAAATTGCAGCCACCCCCCTACCAAACTCCACCTTCTAGCCCCAAATCCTTCCAATCCCGAAATCCACTCCTCCCCCTCCATTTTCAGCCCTCAGATCCGTAATTAGAGGCCCATATTTCGTCTCCTAGCCCTGCTGGACATTGTCCATGGTTGCCGGACATTGTCCAGGCGACCACAGAGCCGCAGCCGCCCCGAGCGCCTGCGAGCGCCGCACGACCGACCCACACCTGAGCCAGGGGCTTGCCACCCTGCACCTCCGGTTGCTCCCCGTGCCGCCGATTGCTGCCCCACGCGCTCGCCGCCTGGCATCCTGCTCGACCTCGCCACCGCTCGCCAGGCGCAGCACCGCCCCGTGCAGCTCCGCTCCCAACCGGCCTCGCGAGCCTTGCCATGATCAACGCCTCCCCGAGCGCAGATCCGGAATCCCCAGCCCTTCCCCGGCCTGATTCGGCCACCATGCCCGTTCCTTCGCTGGCGGACTGCCTCCTCCCGCCTCCCCATCATGCTACATCGCCGGAGGTCCTCCCCATGCCGCCTCATCGTCGTTGATCGCGTCGTGGCCTCGCCCCTGTGCGGGAGGATGACGCCCCGCCCCACTCACTGAACAGCTGCCAACACCCGCGTGGGCCAGCTGGGCCTCGCCTTTGCTGCCCCAGCGCCGCCCATGGCCCAGCATCGCCCGCTACACCACCTAGGCCAGGCCCAGCAAGGTGAGCTCCACCCCGTGCTAAACCCCGTAGTGAGCGAGATTTTCTATCTTGCACATGCCTGTGTAGCCTAGCAATAGCAGATCCGGCCCATGTGTGTTTTTCCCCGCGTTGCGATTTTAGCTATTGTTTGGATTTGACAGGTTGCAGAAAAAACCTAAGTCCATGCATTTAATAACTTGATAACCGTGCATCGGATCCATATATTTCATATATGCAAAACATGTAGAATTTCATGTAGAATCACCATAACCAACTTGCATACATGATAAAATGTTTAACATGCCATTTTTTGCATTTTGCATGAATGTCATTATGTTGCATTAGGCATAATTATTATTCGTGCATCTTAGGTTAAAAAACTATAGACTTGAAATATGTAAAATGTGTAGATTATTTATATCCCTTTTTCATGCATGATAAAAATGTTTAATGAGATGTTTGCATTTTATTGCATAAATAACTTGCTAATAGGTTTATGCATAAACTTGCATAATTAATTGTGACATATTTTCCTACTTGAACCTATGCATTTTATATATGTTTTCGAGGAAGAAAAATCCATAGAATTTATCTCCGTATTTAGTTTTGTCGTTTGAGCAATTTGTGTGCATGTCATTTTTGCTGTGATGCCCATTTGGCATTTTCATGTGATTAAATCCATGCATGATATGAAATAATTTTGAATATGAGTTATGCCCTTTGACATGGGCACTAGCCCCTGGTCATTTTGCTTGACATGATAATCCATGTTTAGGTGTTGTTCTGTTGTTGCCAACATGCTATAAAATACTGCTGTTTTGAGGGGTCTAAATATTTCTAAGTCTGGAATCTGTAATATTGTGTTGCTGTCTTGCCATGTGTTTTTCTAGCGATCTAGAACCCCTTTGAGGTTGGTGTAGTGAAGTTATTTGTAGTTCATAATGTCCTCTAGCATGTGGTTAAATTTCATGCCATAATATGCCATGTTTCATATAGTTTTACTGCTGTCAATATGCCTTCGTGATAAAAATTGCACTGTCAAAATTGCTACTTTCACTAAGTCTGAAACTGTTTTCAATTAGCTATGTTGTGAGCTTCCTACCATGTGATCCATGCTTCTTTTGAATATGCTATGTGAAGATGAAATGAATTGCGTGCCATATGCTACTGCCCCATGCTGAGTTTGTGCATTTTAGAATCTTGTAGCTTGTTATTTTGATGTGTGCAATATGCCATCTTGCTGTTTTGGGCAGATTTGAAAAAAACTTGTGTTGGTTGTTGTCGTTGAACCGTAGCTCCGTTTTGGACATGCCATATATGTAACTTGCTTAGAATTTCATGTAGTTTCATAGTATCTTGCTTAATTCATGGTTTGAAATGGTTGTGGTTGTCATTTTCATGCATTTTGCATTCATGCCATGTTAATCTTGTGTGTATCATAACTTTTAGATTGTAGCTCTGTTTGAGATGTTCCATATATGTAAATCGACTAGAATGACGTGTAAAGTCTCATGACACAATTTATTTTTATGTTTAATAAATACAAAAAATGGTTAGATCAGATCTGGACCAATTTCGAAATTAACATATGGGTTCATTTCATAAAATACTATAAGTTGTTTCCGACCTCATTTAAGATGCTTAGGTGGTGTAGTTTACTTATGCTTCTCCTATTGCCATGTTTAACACCATTTAATATTTTCATGTACCTAAACGAGAGTGAACTTAATAATCATTCGTGGAGTTTCGTCAATATGCAACTCGTTACATATTGAGCTTCACTTTAATGTGTAGTAGTTGTTTGATGTGATATGCATGCCTTGCATATTTTAAATTTGACATGCATCATATTTGTTTGCGCATCATGTCATGCATATGTTGTGGTATTATCATGTGTTGATTGTTGTTTCAGATTGTTCCTTCTCGATAGAGTTCCAAATGTGTTCGGAGTGTGAGGATTCGTTCGACTACGTTGGCTCGTCTTCTTCATGGATTCGTTCTTCTTCCAAGTGGGATCTCCGGCAAGATGATACATTTCCCTGGATACCACTACTATCATTGCTATGCTAGTTGTCTCACTTCCATCTTATGTCTCACTACCTACCACTTGTTTGTCAAGCCTCCCAACATTGCCATGAAAAGCCTCTAACCCTCCACCTTTACAGCAAACCTTTGTTTGGCTATGTTACTGCTTGCTTAGCCCTTCTTTTATCGTTTCTAGCTAAAGGTGTTATTGCTTCCATTTGTCAATATGGACATTCTTTTGTCATCACAATATTATTGCTATTAAATTTAATGCACATATATACTTGGTAAAAGGTGGAAGGCTTGGCCTTTTGCTCGGTGTTTTGTTCCACTTTTGCCGCCCCTGGTTACTTGTGTACCGGTGTTATGTTCCACATTGAGCACTCCTACCATGCTCGGGGTTGTTATGAGGACCCCCTTGATTTTCGTTTTAGGATAAAACTTGTCTTGCAAGGCCCAACATTGGTACTACATTTGCCTAATAACTTATAAAATGCATAGGGACCCGCCGACACCCGCGGATAATTTAATCAACCCTCGGGCTAGTGCTCCTCATGAGTGTTGGTCCAAAATATGTGCAGGGCCAACCCGGGGCAACTCGGGAGATTTCTATCAAGCCACTGTATGCATAGCTCATCTACCATGCCCTGAGAATGAGATACGCGGATCCTATCGGGATTGTCAGCACATCGGGCGGCCTTGCTGGACTTGTTTTACCTTTCTCGAACGTCTTGCGCATGGAATTTTGACGACACTTAGGGCTATCTCAAAGTTGATATTTTCCATCGGGATTCCGCAAATACTACGGGCGATTCCGTGGTTGAGGATTTCCAACGCGGTGTGTGGTTAATTTGTGATGGATGAGTTGGAGCACCCCTACAAGGTTAATTATTTCGGAAAGCCATGCCTGCGGTTATGTGTCAAACTTGGAAACTTTGTTTAACACCCAGTCATAGTAAACTTGAAGTAAACTCAAATAAAATACACCAACCATGTGCATAACCATGACTGTCTCTTCTCATGAGTCCTTATCCGAGAGAGAACATGGTGGGGTTATGTTTGGCGTAAGTAGGTGTTCAGGATCAGTTAGTGACCATTACTAGTTCACATCCGTATGCGTAGACCACCATACTTTACTTTCTGTATTCGTAAGTAAGCCACTCAAATAAATGCTTAGTCGCTTGCTGCAGCCTCACCACTTAACCATACCTCACCCATTAAGCTTTAATAGTCTTGATACCCTTGGAAATGAGATTGCTGAGTCCCTGTGGCTCACAGATTACTACAACGACAGTTGTAGGTATAGGTAATGCGATGCTTTGACGTGAGAGCGATGCTTGTTTGATTTGGAGTTCTTCTTCTTCATCGATCTAGAATGGGTTTTATGCGGCAACCTGGGATAGCAAGGATGGATGTCATTTTATCGTTTGATTTCATCCGCAGTCGGACCCTGCTCTTCTGTATGGGGTTTGAATATGTTGTTGTATTGGTGTGATCTTGATGTAGCTTGTGGCGAGTGTAAGACAATTCCATATACTCATCTCTTCGGTACATGTACTTGTAAGGGTATCCATTCTTACAAAACGACGAGATGCGCTCCTATCCCTGTCGAGGCCCGCGTGCAGAAATAAGGATAGGATCGCATCTTGGGCGTGACAACCACTCCGTCAATAGTCCCAGCTACCGGGTCTTCCTGCCACATCGGGCCCGGGCCGGTGCATGGTTCAGGCGCGCTCGCCATGGCAGACGAGCTGCTCCACTACCGCCCCACCATTGACCGCTATGATGCCTAGCTTCGACGGACCCCGGAGCTCGTCAGTACTGCTAGCGACGCCTCTGTGCTCTCCTACTCGTTTCAACCCCAACCTTCCCTGGCAGATGATGCGGACCACGACGTGCCACCACCTCCTCCGCAACACGATGTCGACCCTGAGCCCAGGCATGAGGCGCGCCCGTGCAACCAACCCAGCGGGCTGCATGCAAGGGAAAGAGATGATTTAAGCAGCTAGGTGGTGCCCCGGCAGCGCGTCGACACGCGTGCGCTTCCCGTACTGCCAAACCAGCACCGCGACCGGGCACCACTTGAGGCGGCCCCTGAGGAGCGTCAAGACCAAGCCTCGCCCACACGCACATCAGCACCCGTTGAGCCGATGGGGTGCCTCGCCATCGCGCTAGAGCTCCATCTGACCACATGGAATTGCAAGTTCAAACCCAATTTACCCCCTCGCTACGACAGCACCCTGGACCCCATTGAGTTCCTATAGCTCTACTCGCTCAACATCCGGGCGGTCGGTGGAGATGACAAGGTCATGAGCCTACTAGTTCCCCATGGTGCTCAAGGGGGGCATGCTCTCCTGGCTCCTCGACCTCCTGACGAGGTCCATCACCTCCTGGGACGACCTGTGCAAGCGCTTCATCGCCAACTTCCAAGGTACCCGCGACCGCGTGCTCACCGTGAACGACCTGCCGCATGTGAAGCAACAGGATGGAGAGACGCTACACAAGTTTATACAACGCTTCACGACTACACGCCTCAAGGTCCCGAAGGCGTCGGATAAGGCTATCATCTCCGCTTTCACCAACGGCGTCACATATCTCAAGATGAAGGAAGAGCTCGCCATGAACGACGAATTGTGCTTCGCCTTGGAGATGTTCAACCTGGACAACAAGTGCGCCAAGGCCGAAGAGGGCCGCCTGTCACTCCGTGAGCCTCCGGTGGCAGAGCCAGAAGAAAAAAGACCAAGGCCAAGGAGGCGAAGTGCAATGCCCCAACTGTACTTGCTATCGAGCCCAAGGTGAAGCGTAGCCAAGCCAAGGAGTACCCCGCAAGGGGAAGACCGACCTGCGTCTTCCATGGCACCAACCACCAAGACACCGATGATTGCCAGGAGCTCAGGCTGGTCCATGCCATACACTTCGGCCGGCATCCTGGGCGCACCGACTGTGGCTCCGGACGTGGCGGAGGCTATGGTGGAGGACGCTGGGACTGCCGGGATACGCGACCGGGGTGGTGCGACCGCTGGCGTGATCAGCCTCAAGAGGACCGTTGGCATAATCAGGCTCGAGAGGACCGCTGAAGCGATGTCCCTCTGGATGGGTCGTGTCATGGCCCGCCTCGTGAGGTCCGCCCTCGTCCGGCCGGCCTACCAACTCTACCGCCTCCACCCAGGAGGAAGGAAGAGGACAGGTAGGACGATGGGGCTTGGGGCTTCCAGGGGATCATGGTCGTAGCATGTATCCTGGGCGGTGCCCAGGCCCCAGCCTCGAACCCCGTCTTCAAGCAATTCGCATGCGGGGTGAACGCAGCTCTCCCAAAGCCTGAGACCATGCGCCCCTTTAGGTGGTCCCATACCACCATCACATTTGACTCGAGGGATCAGTTCAGGTGCTCGTCCATGGTCGGCAAACTCTCCATGTTGTGCACCCCTACCATCAGCAATGTCCTCGTCACCAAGACCCACATTGACAGTGGGGCGGGACTCAATCTCCTCTCCATCGAGACCTTCGAGATGCTCCCAGTACCGTACGACTAGCTCATGCCGACCAAGCCCTTCTCAGGGGTCACTGACGGGTCCACCGTTCCCATTGGGCAAGTGTGCCTGCCCGTCACCTTCGGCGAGCGCAAGAACTATCACACTGAGAGCATCGCCTTCGACATCGCCCACATCCACCTGTCGTACAGTGCGATCCTTGGATACCCGGACCTCACCAAGTTTATGGCAGCCAATCATCACGCCTACAATGTCCTCAAGATGCCAGCAAGTGGTGGCGTCATCACCATTGCCTGTGATGAGAAGGATGTCGTATGCTCCCTTGATCGTGCCTACCGCGCTGTTGATGCTGATCGCTTGGATGATGAGGAAGATGCCCAGCTTCATGAAGACGCACGCAAGAAGAAGAATCAGCTTACCCCCGCGGAGTGCCTGGGGGCTGGAACCTCCAGGGGCGGAGCCTTGGGCTCTGCATCCGGAGACGGGGTCGCACCTTCCATCGCATAGGAAAGCATGCTCGGCGCCCCCCTTGGGTCGGGCTCGAGGGCTTCCACCTAGGAGGCCCCCGACTTGGATGGCGAGACAAGGGAGACGTTCGGGCATAACCTGAAGGCGCGTCCTCATGCACGAGGTCCAGGGCTATGGGATCGACACGAGGCACAAAGCTCGCGAGAGTCAGTCGTCAAAGCAATTGAGGAGCTTCAAGAGGCACAGGCCGTGCAAGGAAGGGACTGCCCTGCACCACCAATCGCAGCGGCCATCGTCAGCCCGTCTGACCATCCACGCATCTGCGTCAACACGTGTGCAATCAAGAAGGCCTCGACCCAGGGCCTCTTTGGGTCGGCGCGTGCTGACCACGGGTGGGTCTACTCGCACAACTACGTTTGCAAGCCCTTTGGCTTGGCCAATGTCGGCGTCATGTTCTAGCGCCTTCCCCGGGCCATGCTAGCTCCTTGCCTGGTGAGACGTGATGAGGAGTTGGAGGAGATGCCCGGACGAAGCATGGTTCCCGGGCCTCAGGAGACGACGGGCCTGTGAGGGCCATGCTCATGGAGGTGCAAGATCAGGCTACAACGACAGCTTCGGTTCTTTAGCGACATGGCCGTGTGGGGACCCCGACTCATAAGTTGTGATATCTGAATGTACGTGCACAGTAATCCCAGAGATGAATGCTCACTGAACACACGAAATCTAAATAACAAGAGTCTTACATCCTTTACATACCATTTGTTTTCAAATATGGCCTTTATGCCCAAGTCTTCATATACTTGGAGCGGAAATCTTCAACGATAGTGTGAAACCATGCCATCTGCCTTAACCTTACAGGCATTCTGACTGGGAAGCATCCTAGCTCGCACGTACGTCACCATGGTAATCTTCATCATAACCTGATCTTTCATGCTTGGCCAATAAAATAACCAGTGGCAAGTCAATGAGTACTTTGAATGTACTCGCAAGCAACCCATGTTTGGAACAAGGCAATAACAATGCATGATATAGCACTAATAGGAAATTTGCATCAAGCTAACTTTTCAGTGCAATGACATGATCAAGTAACTAGGTAAGCATGCATCTACAGTTGGCAGGTATCCATATGAACAAGTTACAGATATCATTATAAACAGGGGGTTGAACATCTGATGCTCAGTCATCACATCAAGTCATCTGACTTATCTCAAGTGTCATCTCTGTGTCATCCACACACACCAAGTTTTTGCGAAAACATCTGGACGTGGATTAAGCAACACCACCCAACTGTCCTTGACCGTGGACACGGCTATTCGAATAGTTTTACACTCTGTAGAGGTTGCACACTTTACCCACAAGACTCGGCGAACTTTCATGTCATCCATGACTCGCTATATTTAACATACTCGAGGTAACCATCCGAACAATGCCTTTCCCCTGGTGATACTAAATAAAGAGTCCACTCGATTGGTACATAACACACATGGTGTACATCACTCGTTGTCACACCCTGTGTTTGTATCACACCGTTATGTTTGGGTTTATAAAATTTGGAGCCAACTAAAACTTTTTCAAATACTTGTGCTTGTTTGAAATGATGTCCGTTGCTTGATGATTGTGATGTATGGCACTCTTAGATTCTAACCCTCTCCATATTCATCTTCCTTCACCCAAACTTCTTTCCCAATGAACATGCCATGTGAATAGTGCCCAAAACTATTTTTACCCAATTTTGTTTTGAACAAAAATGATTTGTTCAAATTAGTTTTTCAAAGAACCCTGAAATGAGGTTTGCACTGCAAGTCCTCAAATTGGGTGGATTCTTTTTCCCCAAAAGCTTTACTTCAAACCTACTATATATAAGACTTTCCAAAACCAGCAAATATTAATTCTAAAGATTATTCTTATATTTTATTTAAAGGCTTTTTATTAAGACCAAAAATGGTCTTTCATAGGGAAAAATTATTTAAATGCTTTAAAAATATTTTCGAAAATTTCGGTAAACTCAATGGGCATATATTTTCCATATATATGAGTTTCAACTCATGAGCATGATTAAATCATGGGAAAACCCCCTCAAAACCCTTCCTGTTCAAATCAAGCTTTTGGAATATTTCTATAAGAAATATTCTCAATAAATTCCAAGAAAATTCCAGCAAGTCAACACTATCATAGGTAATGATCTTGCAAAGATTCACCTCAATCCAAGTTGATTTGACTCATCAAACCCCTCAAAACCCTTCCTGTCCAGATTCAAATTTGAGCAGCTTTACATTGTGAAGTTTTTCCCCTTGACCTCAAACTTTGTCAACATGCTCTAATTACCAAATGATGATGCTACACTAAGTGGTGCATCAAGGGTCAGAGCTTAGCATATCTAGATCTATGGAAACCTGATTCTGTTAATTTCTAGGGTTCACAAAGTTTCCATTATCAACTTTGCTTACTTGAGCTCAAACTTGGTGAATCATCTCATTTTTACTTAGCCCTTGACCCTGTTGTATATCTCAGTAAGTTGGTAAACTTACCTTGCCCAAATCACTATCAAACACCTTCTAGTGAAATGAAGTCCTTGTTTTCACCTCTTTCCTCTATTCCCCTTGCCATGAAATTTTTACCACAACCCCTGAGGGTTACTAGCTACCCCCAGTAACTCTCCCTGGCCAAGACTCCATAGGTAAGTGGGGTAAAACCCTCATTTTACCCCTCTGGACAGAAGTTTCTCTCCCTCTCTCTGAACTTTCCTTCTCTCCTAAGTAACCCTAGGGCATCCAAGACCATTTCCCACTATTCTATACCCTCCTCTATCCTCTAGACGTAGGTGGCCGCGTAGAAGATGCCAAGGACAATTCCATGGCATGTAATAGCCGCGCTCTAGAGCATGCTACATTGCCAAACGCACTATAGCCACTGCCCAATGGCCGGCCCTGACCACCTTTGGCCTCCCCCGTGTGTCACCCGAGGCGCCCTCGGTGTCCATGACACGCTACGCGATCGGCCCCCTCCTCTCTCTCCCTCCTCCGACCCCCTCTCACGCGTGCCCAACGCCACCCAAGCCGGCCAACGCACGAGCTCACATGCGCGGGCGCTAGACCCCTCCCCCTCTCTCTCTCTCCCTTTCCCTGAACCTGGACCACGCCCAGGAACTCCCCGAACCCGAACCGGAGCCCCCATGGCCTGTGGCGATAGCCCTATCCTTGTGGGCGCATCGCAATGTGGTGGACCATTTCCCCCCTATAAAAAGGTCCTTCCCCGAGGTCTCTCCTCTTCCCTGACCCCTTTCCCTACCCACTCGACGCCCGGACAAGCTCCAACTCCTCCCCTCCCTCTCTGCTCAGGATCGAGCCGAGCGCTGCCGCTTCGGGCTACCGGCTTCCGCGAGGTAACCAACCCCCTCCGCCCTTGTTTTTCACCGATCTGGAGCCCCTATCTCCTCCTGACCAGCTTTCGTTCGTCTCCGCCTCCTTTTGATGCCTAGGGTGACCGGACCATCCCCTTCCCGAGGAGCCGCCACCGGACTTCCTCGTCGCCGGCGAATGGGAGCCTCCCGGCGTCCCCTCCTCCACCACTTGACCGGCGGCGAGCCCCTGAGCACGACGGTGCCCTTTGTTCGCCTCCCCGTGCCATGTAGCCACCAGTGAGCTCCCTCTCCCCTCCCTGGCCCGAGGAAGGTGATGATAGCGGGCCTCGCTTGTCATCCTCCCCAGGTTCCCCGCCTCCCTGTCGCTCGCTGACCAACCTGGCCTGCTGGTTAGGTTTGAACCAGCGCGCATGCATGCCAGGCTCGCGTGGGTCGGCTCCGCCGGCTGGGCCGATCTGACCAGCCACTTTTGGCCCATTCCCTCGAGCCTTTTCCTTTTTTTCCTAAAAACCCCAAAAGTCACCCAGGACACATTATTTGCCCTATTGAGATAATTCCAACTCCACAAATATTAGAATATTCCATAGAATTTATTAGTGCCATTTCTAAAAATGTTTGGAAATATTTTATGTACTGTTTTAATTAAAAAACCTATTTGACATTATTTGTCCCTGTTTAATAGTTTTCAAAAATGTTTTTCATAACAAGATATTAAACAAGCATTTTTACTGTAGCCTTTAGTATTTATCAGAGTATGGTAGCATTTTATTAGTGGCTTGTGTGCTCTGTTTTTGTGTGATGCTTATTTTTATCGCTTTTATTCGCGATGGTAGATTGCGCTGCTGACGAAGAAGTTGGACCCGAAGACTTCGAAGACCCTGGAGACTTTGTTGAGCCAGGCAAGCAGCCCTTTGACCATGTTAAGAAAAATTTTGTGCATGCCATATAGCACTTGTTGTATCGATGTTTGATCATGATGTGGTATTCCCCCTTCGGTGGGTGACTTCCGATACTCTTACCATTGACACTTGCATCGTGCATGACCCTACCATCTTATGAGGGTTATGCGGATGGGTGTAGATAGGATGCTAGTAGGTGCTACGCAAATGGTTTGGGTTTATGCATGGTGATGGGAACACAAATGATTTCAAGACATTTTTGAAAACTCCGTCGGGTGCCACTAATGCCCGAGGGAGATGATGATGAGTTGAGTGACCACTTGAGAAAGAAGTGGTGTGCCAAAACAAGATGAGGGTGTGTTTTCAAAAATGGAGGGTTTAAGATTTGTCGACCGTCCCAACCTTACATGCGCAACCACGATACCACTTATGGGATGGTACTATGTTGATTACTATGGTTGGTACTAGCAAGGAGCACGCATTTACTAGTGGCAAGAGTGAAGTGATCACTCTTGAGACGGTGTCGTCCCGGATGATACATGCGCTGTCTACACAGGCACCGAGCACACCGTTGCGTGCCCTCATGGATGATACATGTGATGTACATCATGAGGGATGGCACCAACGAGTGGACTCTTTGTTTAGTATCACCATGGGAAATACATTGTTTGGGTGCTTACCTCGGGTATGTTATATACCGCGAGTCGAGGATGACACGGAAGTTCCCCGAGTCTTGTGGGTAAAGTGTGCAACCTCTGTAGAGTGTAAAACTATTCGAATAGCAAGGTCCATGGTCAAGGACAGTTGGGTGGTGCTGCTTATGCCACGTGCGGATGTTTTTTGTAAAACTTGGTGTGAGTATGGTGTGATGGTGACAAAGAGGTCACATGAGCTAAGTCCGATGACTTGGCATGGGAACTGGACTAAGTTCGAGGACTTATCCTGAGGAATGAACATGAGGTCTTCAACCCTTACTTATGATGATATCTGTAATTTGTTCATGTGGATATTTTCCTATTGTTGATGCATGCTTACTAGTTACTTGATCATGTCATTGCATTTAAAGTAGCTTTCCGCAAAACACCTACTTAGTGCTATATCGTGCATCATTATTACCTTGTTCCACAACTTGGGTTGCTTGCGAGTACATTCAAAGTACTCATTGGCTTGCCAATGGTTATTTAATTGGCCAGGCATGGGAGAACAGGAGTATGTTGAAGAGTTCGTTGGTGACGAACATGCGAACTAGGACGCTTCCCAGTCAGAATGCCTATAGGTTAAGGAAGATGGCATGGGTTCACGCTTTCGATCAAGATCCCTGCTCTCTGTTCTATTTAATTGTTTGGCCCTCATGGAACATGTGATGTATATCATGAGGGATGGCACCAACGAGTGGACTCTTTGTTTAGTATCGCCATGGGAAAGGAGATGGTCGGGTGCTTACCTCGGGTATGTTATATACCGCGAGTCGTGGATGACACGGAAGTTCCCCGAGTCTTGTTGGTAAACTGTGCAACCTTTGTAGAGTGTAAAACTATTCGAATAGCCACGTTTGCGGTCATGGACAGTTGGAGGTCCTTCTTAAACTATGTTCGGATGTTTTCGCAAACTTGGTGTGAGTGTGTGTGTGTTGGTGACAAAGATGGTACCTGGGCTAGGTCCGGAGACTTCGCATGACGATGAACTAAGTCCGATGACTTGGCATAATGATTGACCATGAGATGTTCAACCTCTGGTTAAGATGATATCTGCAACTTGTTCATATGGATATTTGCCTACTGATGATGCATGCTTACCGAGTTACTTGATCATGTCATTGGATTGAAAATTAGCTTTCCGCAAATTACCTACTTAGTGCTATATCATGCATCATTATTATCTTGTTCCACAACCTGGGTTGCTTGCAAGTACATTCAAAGTACTCCTTGGCTTGCCGCTGGTTATTTAATTGGCCAGGCATGGAAGAATAGGAGTATGTTGAAGAGTTCGTTGGTGACGAACATGCGAACTAGGATGCTTCCCAGTCAGAATGCCTGTAGGTTTAAGGGTGATAGCATGGGTTCACGCTTTCGAACAAGATTTCCGCTGCTTGTTCTATTTAAGTGTTTGGCCCTCGTGGCCCTATCTATGTAAGACTTGACCTTCATGGTCTTTATTTGTGTAAGATGCTAAATGTGGATGTAAGACTCTTGTTATTTAGCTTCTGTGTGTTCAGTGAGCATTGATCTCTGGGATCACTGTACACGTGCATTCGGTGATCACGACTTATGAGTCGGGGTCCCCATAGAGCTGGTATCAAAGCCAGGTTGACTGTAGGAAGCCCTTAGTTAGCATGGATGTTAGTCAGGATAAAACCATTTTCAAAACTACACCTAGCATTTATACTTAGGAATTCTGCACTATTTACCTGTTCTATTCTTCACACAACACTTTTTTGACTCTCCTCCCTTCAAAACCTTTGTAGATGTCCGTCGTACCCTAAGCCTTCCTAACATTCGGCTTTCCCTTACTCCTTGGGGATAGCCTGGAGAAGTGCCAGTTTTGCCAACCACCCATTTTCCTCTACCACGAGCACTGGGTCGATGCTGTCACAAAGGAGTACCACGTGGATGTGGTAATGAAGGAAAACGACTCCTCGACCAGTTGGTTCATTGAAGGACCACGGATGGAGACCATGATACTTGCAGTCGAGACAGTTGCACGCAAGGCACTCCTACACCTTCGAGACATCATTCCAGAGATGGCTGACGAGCCAGCTACTTGCTACCTTCCTTTAAGAAAGGATGATCTTGGCGAGAGTTGGAAACTAGTTCCGACCCAGGAGGATGGCACACCACTCAGGTTCCAGACCTACTTCAGCCTCTCTGCCGATAGTCTGGTTCACCACTTGATTAAGGAGTTTGTGAAGCTCCGCGAGGAACTTCACCACACGTCTGTGAAGCTCCGCGAGGAACTTCACCACACCCAGGAGCTACTTCAGCAAGCCAAGACGAAGCCAGACAAGATTAAGAAGGATGGAGCCCCTGAGGGACGACCAGCTGTCGCTTACAGAGGAGGAGTACACCCAGCTAGTGATGCACCTACATGTCATCATCGCATGAGTGCGAAGGAGTATCGTGAGCTCTTCACCGACCCGCCAGCAAAGCGTCGTTGGGATGGACCTCCTTGTTCCCTGACCCCTTCAACCGGGAATGATGCCCGTTCGGATGACGAACAGGAGGAAGACCCAGAGGAGCGTGACTACGAGACCGAGCACTCCACCACCTGAGTCTGAGAACCCCTAGGGTAGGATCAGTCATGTACCCCTCATGTGAAGTCGAGTCCGTGTAATGGTCCATATGAAACCATGTGTGCTTCTTGTTTGTTTTGTTGTTTGTGTTCTGATGCAAGTCACGCTTTTACCTTAGGCAACATGTAAGCGACTCCATCGTCTATCTTATTATATGTTGGTCTTTCGACCTTTGTTTTACCACACTTGCACTTGACCAACCCCCTTAGGTGCGCTTTTCCACTATTGCTTTTCCTCTCGTCTATCCTTGTTGTTTCACTTGGCTGCTCCAAACAGGATGGTGACTGCTACCAGCAATAGCTCCTTCACCAACCCTGAAGCCGACAACTCAAGCCAGCAACAGGGAGCTGGTGGGGATGCTCACGCCAGAGGACACCAGGAGCAGCCACAAGGCGACATTCCCCCGCCACCACCTCCACGAGAGAACATGACCATAGCTCAGTTTTTCCAAGTTCTCTGGGAGGAATGCCAGGCCAACAATGCTGCTATCCAGCAGATGGCTCAGGCCCTTGTGCACAACCAGCAGCAAGGCAGGAACGGCAATGGCCACTCCACTCTGTCCGAGTTCATGAGGAATTCCCCCCCAACCTTCACCGACACTGCTGAACCATTGGATGTTGATGACTGGATGCGCACCATTGAGGACCTCCTTGCACTGGTCAATTGCAATGAGGACCGTGAGAAGGTTCTTTATGCCTCTCACTGCCTCGGAGGTACCGCCCGAGCTTGGTGGGAATGATTCAAGGTCATGCAAGGTGAGCGTGTGATCACTTGGAATGACTTCAAGGAAGGATTCCACACCGCCCACATTCCTTCGGGGATCATGGCTATCAAGAAGAGAGAATTCCAAGCGCTGAAGCAAGGAAGTGGCTCTATCAAGGAGTACATGCACAAGTTCAACCTGCTGTCAAGGTATGCACCTAAAGATGTCAGCATGGAGGCTGCAAGGAAGGAACGCTTCATGGAAGGACTTCAACAGACCCTGCAGTATCAGCTCATCGTCTGCGACTGTCGTACCTTCTTTGACCTGGTAAGGACCCCGTTTTCTGTTTTGATGAAGCGGGCAAGTGATTTATTGGAAATGATACATGTTGATGTATGCAATCCAATGAGTCTTGTAGCGTGCGGTGGATATCATTATTTTCTTACCTTCACTAATGATTTGAGTAGATATAGTGTATATTTACTTCATGAAACACAAGTCTGAATCGTTTGAAAGGTTCAAGCAAATTCAGAGTGAAGTTTAAGATCATCGTGACAAGAAGATAAAAATGTTTGTGATATGATCGTGGAGGTGAATATCTGAGTTACGAGTTTGGCATACGACTTTAGACAATGTGAAAGTTGTTTCACAACTCACGCCACCGGGAACACCATAGTGTGATGGTGTGTCCAAACGTCATAGTCGTGTTCTATTGGATATGGTGCGTGCTATGATGTCTATTATCGTTTTGTTACTATAATTTTGGGGTTATGCATTAGAGACAACTACATTCACTTTAAATAGGGCACCATCTAAATCCGTTGAGATGACACTGTGTGAACTATGGTTTGATAGAAACCTAAGCTGTCATTTCTTAATGTTTGGGGCTGCGTCGCTTGTGTGGAAAATGTTTTCACCTAATGAGCTCGAACCAAAAGCGAACAAATGCATCTTCATAGAATACCCTAAGACCAGTTAGGTGAACCTTCTATCTCAGATCCAAGCATAAAATGGTTGTTGCTAAACTGGGTCCTTTCTCGAGAAAAGGTTTCTCTTGAAAGAACTAAGTGGGAGGAGGATAGAACTTGATGAGGTTATTGAACCTTTGCTTCAACCAGAAAGTAGCGCAGCACAGAAAGATGTTTCTGTGAAGCCTATGTTAGTTGAAGAGGAAGTTAATGATGATTATCATGAAGCTTCGGATCAAGTTACTATCGACCTACGAGGCAAATAGAGCTTGATGAGGTTATTGAACCTTTACTTCAACCAGAAAGTAGCACAATGCAGAAAGATGTTTCTGTGAAGCCTACATCAGTTGAAGAGGAAGTTAATGATGATAATCATGAAGCTTCGAATCAAGTTACTATCGAACTTCGTAGGTCGACAAGGACGTGTACTGCTACTAAGCGGTACGACAACCCTGTATTGGAGGTCATGTTGTTGGACAACGATGAACCTACAAACTATGGAGAAGCGGTGATGGGCTCGGAAACCAACAAATGGTTAGAGGCCATGAAATCTGAGAAAGGATCCATGTATGAAAACCAAGTATAGACTTTGGTGGACTTGCTCGTTGGACGGCAGGTCGTTAAGTACAAATGGATCTTTAAAATGAAGACAGACGCTGATGGTAAACGTTACCATTTATAAAGCTCGACTTGTTGCAAAGTAGTTCACGACAAGTTCAAGGAGTTGATTGCGATGAGACTTTCTCACTCGTAGCGATGCTAAAATCTGTTGGAATTATGTTAGCAGTTGCTGCATTTTTCAATTATGAAATCTGGCAAATGGATGCCAAAACATCGTTTCCTTCCTTAAGGAAAGGTTCTATGAGATACAACCAGAAGGTTTTGTCAGTCCTAAGGATGCTAAAAGGTGTGCGAGCTTCAGTGATTATTCTATGAACTGAAGCAAGCATCTCGGAGTTGGAATATACACTTTGATGAGGTGATCAAAGTTTTTGAGTCTATACAAAGTTTACGAGAAACTTGTATTTGCAATAAAGTGAGTGGGAGCACTATAGAGTTTCTGATAAGTATATTTTGATGACATATTGCTATTCGGAAATGATGTAGAATTTCTAGAGAGCATAAATGGTTGTTTGAAAAGAGTTTTTCAAAGGAAGACCTGGATAAAGCTACCTAATTGTTGAGCATCAAGATCTATAAAAATAGATCAAGATGTTTGATAAGACTTTCAATGAGTACATACCTTGACAAGATTTGAAAGAGTTCAAAATGGATTAGTCAGAGAGAAGTGTTCTCGCCTGCTTTGTAAGGTATGAAGTTGAGTGAGACTCAAAGCTCGACCACGGTAGAAGAAAGAGAAAGGACGAATGTTGTCCCCTATGCCTTAGCGATAGGCTCTGTATAGTATGCCATGCTGTGTACCGCACCTGTGGGTGCCTTGCCATGAGTCCGTCAAGGGGTACAAGAGTAATCCAGGAGTGGATCACTGGACAGCGGTCAAGATTATCCTTAGTAACTAAAAACTAAGGAGATGTTTCTCGAATATGGAGGTGATAAAGAGTTCGTCGTAAAGAGTTACATCGATGCAAGCTTTAACACCAATCCGGATAACTCGTAGTAGCAATCTGGATACGTATAGTAGGAGCAGCCATTTGGAATAGTACCAAGTGTGGTAGCAGTGTTTACAGTTTGGCATAGAGATTTGCAAACTACACACGGATCTGAATGTCGCAGGCCCATTGACTATAAAGACCTCTCTCACATGCAAAGCATGATCGAGCCCCAGAACTCATTGGGTGTTAGATTCATAACAATGCGAATCACATGGTGATGTGAACTAGATTATTGACTCTAGTGCAAGTGGGAGACTGTTGGAAATATGCCCTAGAGGCAATAATAAATTATTTATTATCATATTTCCTTGTTCGTGATAATCGTTTATTATCCACGCTATAATTGTATTGAATGGAAACACATTACATGTGTCGGTAAATAGACAACACTCTGTCCCTAGTATGCCTCTAGTGAACTATCTCGTTGATCAAAGATGGTCAAGGTTTCCTAGCCATTGACATGTGATGTCATTTGATAACGGGATCACATCATTAGGAGAATGATGTGATGGACAAGACCCAAACTACAAATGTAGCATATGATCGTGTCAGTTTATTGCTACTGTTTTCTGCATGTCAAAGTATGTGTTCCTATGACCATGAGATCATGCAACTCACTGACATCGGAGGAGTACCTTGTGTGTATCAAACGTCGCAACATAACTGGGTGACTATAAAGGTGCTCTACAGGTATCTCTGAGGGTGTCTGTTGAGTTGGCATGGATCAAGACTGGGATTTGTTACTCCGTGTGACGGAGAGGTATCTCAGGGCCCACTCGGTAATACAACATCACAATAAGCCTTGCAAGCAATGTGACTAAGTGTTAGTCACGGGATCTTGTATTACGGAACGAGTAAAGAGACTTGCTGGTAACGAGGTTGAACTAGGTATGGAGATACCGACGATCGAATCTCGGGCAAGTAACATACCGAAGAACAAAGGGAACATCATACGGGATTAACTGAATCCTTGACATAGAGGTTCGACCGATAAAGATCTTCGTAGAATATGTAGGAACCAATGTGGACATCTAGGTCCCACCATTGGTTATTGACCGTAGAGGTGTCTCGGTCATGTCTACATAGTTCTCGAACCCGCAGGGTCTGCACACTTAAGGTTTGGTGACGTTTCGATAGTATAGAGTTATGTATGGAGGTGACCGAAGGTTGGTCGGAGTCCCATATGAGATCCTGGACATCACGAGGATCTCCGTAATGGTCCGGAGGTAAAGATTCATATATAGTAAGTCCTATTTTGGTCGCCGGAAAAGTTTCGGGCTCATCGGTAGTGTACCGGGAGTACCGGTAGTGTACCGGGGGACCATCGGGAGAGGTATTTCGACCCAAGAGGCTACATGGGCTGTGGGAGGGTGGAAACCAGCCCTTAGTGGGCTGGTGGAAGTCCTCTAAGAGGCCCATGTGGCTGGACTTGGGAAATAGAGAAAAAAGGCCAAGGTGGAAAGAGATTCCAAGTAGGAAAGGAGGAATCCTAGTCCTAATAGGATTGGAGGAGGATTCCTCCTCTCCTCCTTGCGCAAGAGGCAAGGCAGGGCTGCCTTGTGCGCCAGCCCTCCTCCTCCCTCCCTCTTATATATACTGGAGGTATTGGGTGTTTCGCACTTGATTTTACGGCCACGTGCTACCCGTTCCACCGGTGCTCCTCTAGATCGGATTTCCGCAGTGCTTAGGCGAAGCCCTGCCGGAATTGCTCCACCAACATCGCCGAAGCGCCGTCACGCTGCCGGTGGACTCTTCTTCCTCTCCACTTCCTCTTGCTGGATCAAGACGGTGGAGATCGTCATCATGCTGCACGTGTGCTGAACGCGGAGGTGCCGTCCGTTCGGCGCTAGATCGGAAGGACCGTGATCAAGATCGCGAGACGGTTTGTGATGAGTTCACGGGACGGATCGTGATGAGTTCATGTGACGGATCATGACGAGATCGCGAGACGGATCATGATGAGTTCGCGGGATGGATCGTGATTGGATTGCGGGACGGATCATGATGTGATCGCGGGACGCTCGACGATTTGGATCGCGAAGATGTTCGACTACACCAACCGCGTTTCTTAACGCTTCCCACTTAGCGATCTACAAGGGTATGTAGATCCACTCTCCCTCTCGTAGATGCTCGTCACCCTGGATAAATCTTCCTTGTGCGTAGGAAATTTTTTGTTTCCCATGCAACGTTCCCCAACACTATATACCCTTGTAGATCGCTAAGCGGAAGCGTTAAAGAACGTGGTTGATGTAGTGGCACGCTTCGCGATCCAAATTGCAAGCCGTCCCACGAACTCCCGGTCAAGTACCGAATGGACGGCACCTCCACATTCAGCACACATGAAGCTCGATGAAGATCTCTGCCTTCTTGATCCAGCAAGAGGGAGCAGAGAGGTAGATGGGTACGCCAGGAGCATGATGGCGTGGCGGCGGTGGTGGTGGAGTTGATCCGGCAGAGCTTCTCTAAGCGGTGCCAAACCAATCTACTAGAGGAGGGGTAATCGGGGAGGGAGGAAGGGATGTGTCGTGACTTATGTTTGCAGCCCTATCTCCCCTCGGGCTGGCCACCCTAGGGTTTCCCCTAGGGTTTGGTGTGGCGGCCAAGGGAGGTGGGGCGGCGGCCAGGGTGGCTTGGCCACCAAGTTTGGTGGCTAGCCCACCCTTTTGGCCCAACCCAAGCCTCTAACCGCATGGGCCTTGAGGTGGGAGGTGCAGCCAGCCCACCAGGGGCTGGTTTGCACCCTCTCACAGCCCATGTGACCCTTTGGAGTAGATGGGACCATCTGGTGGACCCCCGGGAGCACTTCCGGCACTCCGTCACACCACTTGTAGGTCCCGGAACTTTTCCGGAACTCAAACACCAACTTCCCATATATGAATCTTTACCTCCGGACCATTACGAAATCCTCGTGACGTCCGGGATCTGATACGGGACTCCGAACAACCTTCGATCACCAACACACATAACTAATCTATACCAAAACGTCATCGAACCTTAAGTGCGCAGACCTTACAGGTTCGAGAACAATGTAGACATCACCGAGACACCTCTACGGTTAATAAACAATAGGAGGAGCTGGATACCTATATTTGTTCCTACATGTTCTACGAAGATCTTTATTGGTCAAACCACTATGTCAAGGATTTAGTTAATCTCGTATGATGTTCCCTTTGTCCTTCGGTATGTTACTTGCCTGAGATTCGATCGTCGGTATCTCTATACCTAGTTCAACCTCGTTACTGACAAGTCTCTTTACTCGTTCCGTAATACAAGATCCCGTGACTAACACTTAGTCACATTGCTTGCAAGGCTTATTGTGATGTTGTATTACCGAGTGGGCCCTGAGATACCTCTCTGTCACACGGAGTAACAAATCCCAGTATTGATCCATGCCAACTCAACAGACACCTTCGGAGATATCTGTAGAGTACCTTTATAGTCACCCAGTTACGTTGCAACGTTTGATACACACAAGGCACTCTTCCGGTGTTAGTGAGTTGCATGATCTCATGGTCATAGGAACATATACTTGACATACAAAAAAACTATAGCAATAAACTGACACGATCATATGCTACGTTTATAGTTTGAGTCTTGTCCATCACATCATTCTCCTAATGATGTGATCCTGATATCAAATGAAATCTCATGTCCATGGCTAGGAAACCTTAACCATCTTTGATCAACAAGCTAGCCTGCTAGAGGCATACTAGGGGCACATGTTTGTCTTTATGCCCACACATGTATTTAGTTTCCAATCAACACAATTATAACATGGACAATAAACGATTATCATGAACAAGGAAATATAATAATAATCACTTTATTTATTGCCTCTAGGGCATATTTCCAACAGTCTCCCACTTGCACTAGAGTCAATAATCTAGATCACATCACGATGTGATTTACATTGTAATGAATCGAACACCCATGCAGTCCTAGTGCTGATCATGTTTAGCCCGTGGAAGAGGTTTGGTCAACGGGTCTGCAACATTCAGATACATGTGCACTTTGCAAATATTTATGTCCTTCTCCTCGACATAATTGTGGATGGAATTGAAGCGTCGCTTTATGTGTCTGATCCTCTTGTGAAACCTTGGTTCCTTGGCCAGAGCAATGGCACCAGTGTTGTCATAGAACAACAGCAGCATCCAACCTCAGGAATGCTCCTTGTGGCCCCGATTCGCTAAATTCCCTGGGATGTACGCGTGAGGGGGCTGCATGGGGGCTACTGTCGGGCTGGGCCTAGTACACGCCACCTTCCCAGGTCTGCCAAACCTAGTCTTCATGCGCCCCTCTCATGAAAATCCAGTATGAAAAGGTACGGGAGCCGCTCGTACGTCAAGGGGGACTCCTAAGCGTCGCGACTCAGGAGCCTCCCTGGCCACGTATCCCCCCACCCCTTGGGATCGTCCTTGGTGATCCAGTCGGCCCAACGACGACTGAGGTATGCACGTGGCCAGGCCTTGCCGACGCAAAGCTCAACGCGCTCAAACTCGAAACCTTAAGGAAAACACTGGAGCTCGTACGTCAAGGGGGGCTCCTGAGCATCGCGACTCAGGAGCCTCACTGGGCACGTAGCCCCTTACTCCTTGAGACCGTCCTTGGTGATCCAGTCGGCCCCAACGGCGGCTGAGGTATGTGTGGGGCTGGGTCGTGCCGACGCAGAGCACAAGGTGTTCAAAAATCTCCAAGCTAGGAGGACGCTAGAGCTTGTACGTCAAGGGGGACTCCTGAGCATCACGACTCAGGAGCCTCAGTAGCCACGTAGCCCCTCACCCCTTGGGACCATCCTTGGTGATCCGGTCGGCCCCAACGGCGGCTGAGGTGTGCACGGGGCCGGGACCTACTGATGTAGAGCGCAAGGTGTTCGAAATCTCCAAGTTAAACCTATCTTCACCATGTTCCCTTCATGAGGGCTGCTCGTACATCAAGGGGGACTCCTGAGCATCGCGACTCAGGAGCCTCACTGACCTCATAGCCCCTCACCCCTTGGAAATGTCCTTGGTGATCCGGTCGGCCCCAATGGCGGCTGAGGTACATGCGGGGCCGGGCCCTGCCGATGTAGAGCATCCCAACACGCAAGAAGTAAACAAGGCGATGAAGGCAATCACGCAGTTCAAAAGTCTTTACAAGCATTAAAAGTTTTCCGTGAATACAAACAAGTTTAACACCTCCACAAGGCAGATAGAATGTTACAGGAAAAAAAACATGGAAGAGGAATCAGGAGGAGCCTTCACCACCACTCCCCCCGTCGCAGGGAACTTGTCCTCAACATCGCCGGCGTCTAACAGCACATTTGCTCCCTTGGTAGTTTTGGTAATTCATAACAACATATAAGTCATTGAACTAATGTTTTCATCAAGTATGTTTCAGAAAAGTTCAATGATGGGTTGGCAAAAAGAGATTATGGAACACCCCAAGATGCAAGGAAATGGATTAGCAAAGCTTGAAGCAAGAAGACTCTGCATTTTATATTTGTCAGAAATCACCTTCAGTCCATAGGAAAGCCAGTACTATTAAAAGGGGGTAAAGTTTTCTTGGTGAACAAAATGCTCATACGTGCACAAGTGATAGTGACCAAAGACACCCACAAACACTCCCACAAAACTCTATCATAAGCCAAACACCCAAAATTGGTGCAACCAACATTCCACATTTGGTGCCACTGATTCCAAACCCTAGACAAACTCAGCGAAACCCTAACCCTTCGGTAAAGCCGATACTGCTTTTGGTGCCACCAAGTTCAGGCTACCAACTTTCTGTTACGCGAGTTCAAAGTTTCAGTCCCTCCGTGATTGCTGAATCAGCGTCACCGAGAATGGGCATTCTGACCATTGGTCACCTTATCTGTGCAACCGAGATTCATATATCGATCCCTCCGAGATTCAAAAGTTTCCACCTTTTGGTCACTTTGGTACCACCGAGATTATCACATATGTGTCACCGAGTTGGTCATTTTGTGTGTAAAGGTTGGATTTTTGGGGATGCCTATATATACCCCTTCACCACCACCTACTCAACAGGGAAGCACTCAGAACCATTCCATACCTATCCTATCAGTTTTCTGAGAGAGAACCACCTACCATTGTGTTGAGGTCAAGATCTTCCACTCCAACCATATGTATCTTGATTTCTAGCCTCCCCAAGTTGCTTTCCAAAAATCCCATCTCTTCTACCAAGCCATATATGTGAGAGAGTGATTGTGTGTTGAGGAGTCTATCATCTTGAAGCACAAGAGCAAGGAGTTCATCGACATTACCGAGCCTATTACCTTTTGGAGGGTGGTACCTCCTAGATTGGTTAGGTGTCGCTTGGGAGCCTCCTACTTTGTGTTGTGGAGTGAACCAAGAAGTTTTTAAGGTCAAGGAGATCGCCTACTTCGTGAAGATCTACCCCAAGTAAGGCTAGTCCTGCATGGACGTAGGCCGTCATGGTATAGTCAAGGTTGCTTCTTCGTGGAACCCTCCGTGGGTAGAGCCGTCCATGGATTCTTGCGACCATTACCCTCCGTGGGTTGAAGACTCAATGAACGTGGACGTATGATAGCACCACCTATCGGAACCACATGAAAAATCATCGTGTCACCAATTGTGTTTGCTTTCCTTACCCTCTCTTTACTTACATGTGCAATGTCTTTACTTTCCACTGCTATACTCTTAGACATGCACGTGTAGGGTCTACTTGACATACTATGAATGCTAAAATCTGCCAAGAATTAAAATTGGGAAAAGGTAGATTTTTATTTGGTCAAGTAGTCTAATCACCCCCTCTAGGCCTACTTTCGATCCTACAAGTGGTATCAGAGCTTTGGTCTCCATTGCATTGGTTTCACAACCTAGGAGAAGTATGTCATCTAGTGAGGGAAATTATCACCATAAAGGTTCTTACTTTGATGACACAAATTTTGCTAGTTGGAAGCACAAAATGAAAATGCATTTGCTTGGTCATAATCCTATCATTTGGGTTGTTATTCGTGTTGGCTTGCAAGGTGAATTCTTTGCGGAAGGAACAGAACCCGATCGTGAAGCAACTACGGATGAATTGAAGATGTTGCAACTCAATGCTCAAGCATGTGACATTCTCTTCAACTGCCTATGCCCCGAAGAATTCAACAAAGTCAACCGTCTTGAACATGCAAAAGATATTTGGGATACTTTGGTTGATATGCACGAAGGAACTGAGTCCGTGAGAGAATCCAAGTTCGATGTTCTTCGAGGTCATCTTGACAAGTTCAAGACGAAGGATGCTGAAGGAGTCGCTGAGATGTACTCTAGGCTAGCTCTCATCACCAATGAGATTGCGGTCTTAGGAAGTGAAGAAATGACAGACAAATTCATCATCAAGAAGATACTTCGAGCTTTGGATGATCGTTATGAAACCGTTTTCATATGATGCCCAACTACAAAGATCTCAAGCCTACGGAAGTGATTGGTAGAATTGTTTCTCATGAGATGACACTCAAAGACAAGGAAGAGCTTCATTACAAGTCTAGCGGTGCTTACAAATCCACAAGTGATGCTCCCACTACCTCAAGCGACAACCTTGTCACAAATGAAGAAATAAGCCTCATGGTGAAGAAATTCAACAAGTTCTACAAGAATAGAAGCAAAGATCAAGGCTCCAACTCAAGACATGAAGAGAAGCGTTCGTCAAGTCGTGACCGAAACTGCTACAATTGTGGGAAGCCCAGCCACTACTCCAATGAGTGCATAGCTCCTTACAAACGAAGAGAAGAGTCACCAAGAAGACGAAGCTCAAGAGACGAGTCACCTCGAAGAGAGAGAAGGAGTAGAGATGATCGTTATGAACGAAGACCCTCAAGGAGAAGTAGGTACTTGGAGAAGAAGGACAAGTACACCAAGAGCTACTCAAGAAGCAAACAACAAGCTCATGTTGGTGAATGGGTTTCCGGCTCCGACTCCGACAACCACTCTGAGAGAAGCTATCACTCCAACTCTGACTATAGTCAAGATGAATGTGTTGCCGGAATTGCGCTAGTGACTACCAACTCCTATGATCTATTTGATTTACCAAATGAAGGGAGTGGAAGTTGCTTCATGGCTAGAGGCCCCAAGGTACCACACCTTGCGTATCTTGATTTCAATAGTGATGAAGATGACTTGTTAATTGAAGATGACTTGCTATTTGACAAAAGTAGTAATGATAGTCAAAATGAACTTGCTAGTACTCACTCTAGTATAGATCAGTCGTGTGATGATAAGTTGGAAATAGAACGACTAACTCAAGAACTAAAAACTCTTAAGTTATCTCATGAGTCAACTCTAGAAGATCATAGAGAGCTTGTAAGGACACATGAGAAGCTACGCTTCAAGAATCTCAACTTAGAGCAAAAGCATGAGTTCCTTAAAGCTATCAATGATGATCTTTGAAAGAATACTTCCTCTTATCTAACCATACAACTTCTCTTATATAAATTCATGCCTCAAGTTAAGTCTAAGCAAGCTAGTAACAAAGGAAAGAAAGGTGCTTCAACTAGTAGCAATAAAAATGATAAATCCAATGGTATTACTTCTAGTAGTTCTCTTGATCCCACTAACTCTTCTCTTAGTGAAGTTACACTTGAGCAAGAAAATGAACTCTTGAAAGGGATTATAGAGAAAGGTATCTATAAAAGTCTTGAAGGGTGCAAACAATTTGAGGAGATTGTATGCAAGCATGGAGGATACCAGAAGAATCGTGGTGTTGGATACTTCAACCTAATGGAGTTGAATGGGAAGAAGGTTAATATCCCAACCCCAAGTTTGTTCCTCAAAAGGAGAAGTATGAAAATACTCTTCCCAGGGGAACAAAAGCTCAAGATGACCTTCCACCACAAGACACCGAGCTCAAGGGAAGGACAAGCTTGAAGAGGGCTTTGACTCATATGAAGATGAATCCCAAGCTTTGGTGAAGTGGGTTCCCAAGGCTACTACAAGCTCAACTTCTACAAGTGCTACTTCAACACCAAGGATCCCCATGAACTTGATCTGGGTCCCCAAGAAGAAGAACTAGAGAGTTCTTGAGGGGTGACTCCGCAAATGAAATTCACTCATATTCATTATTGGCAAGGACTATTAGCAATCAACATCAACTCTATGCAATAGTTCAAGGAGTCACACATTCCCTCAAAGGTAAGCAAGGGACAAGGTAATCAACAAATCGATGGACATCATCACATATGCTTTGCACTACATGTCCATAGATATCCTTGTATTTCTCTCTTGTTTGTTGGGACTAACCCATGTAGGTGAGAAGAGTAATGAAACAACAAGGATGCTCCCAAATCTTGGTGATCTTCATCAACTTTGAGCATCCATCACTACCTCAACAACATGAAGTCTTCTTCAACAAAACCAAAGGTTAGTTTATCCCTATTATGGGGGGATGTCACATCAAGGGGGAGATTTACTCTAAGACTTGAGTTAAAGCGTCTCAAAAGAATGTGACAACATTAAATGGTTTATGTGAAAGTGGTAACCCCACTTGTGCTTAAACAATGAGTATGACCTATGATCAAGTATTCTTACTTGGATCCTAAGTCAATATACTCATATATAGATGACTCTATCATCGCCAAAGTGCTTGTTAGATGCTATTATGTTTGTGCATGTTTGCCATGATTTCATTTGACATCTTATTGTGTGAGCATGTTGATCTGCATTTATTTAATCATTCGAGGATATCCAATTGTTGCTATTTGGCTTTTGATTTATCTTTTGCCAATTGTATATACAAGAATGCCTAGGACCACTTCTTTAGCTATCTATGCTTTCTCACCTCATACTCTATTCATGCTACATCACAAAATTTGAATAAGTGCTTTTCGATCCCTCTGTGTGTGGAGCACTCGGAGTTCCGTATCGACAAGGACTGACCATTAAACCTCCGAAGTGCATCTCGATGGAACCAACACCAAAATATCGGTCACACCGAATGCCTAGGGTTGATTTGGATTTCTTGCCTCGGTACTACCGATTCCGTATTCTCGGTTACACCGAGTTTCCTTGTCAGCTGACAGTTGAGAAACTCGGTCACACCGAAATTTTAGAATCGGTGTCTCCGACAGTAAAGGGTATTTATTCGGTGGTCCTGACAGTTCGAAATTTCACTCCTCAAACCATCGTGCCCCAAGCCCTATAAGCTGCCACGAAAGGACCCCTGGTCGTCGTACTTGTCTTCCAGCACTCCTTCGCCGTTGGGAATCACCGCCATCGACGGAATCTTTGCCCCCGTCGCCACCGTAGCGGATCCGTCACCAAGCTAGGGTACGGATTCGGCTCCCTCTTGCGCATTAGGGTGTCATGTTTATCTTTCCATAGTTTGAGATTGTTCTATCCAAAAGATTAACTCTATAGTCTAGCGAATCGGAAAATTTTAGGTTTAGTTGCTCGTGAAATTGCATTTGGGTGAGACCGAGTCAGAAAAATATGTTCCACTGATTGCCTCTTTGTGCTATTAAGGAAAAAACTCGGTGAGACCGAGTGACAGTTTTTGGTCTGACCCAAACTGTTGCCAAGTTTCTGTTAGGGGTTTTGTGAGTCTTGTCAGTACCGAAAGGTTTGACTCGGTGACACCGAAATCCAATTTTGCAGTGAACTACAAATATATATTTTTGTTCAAACTTTCAAAAACTAGCTAAATATTTTGTGATGACCTATCCTATTCCACCCTTCTCTACCCTATTCACAGGGTCAACATGTCAGGGTCAGACAGTCAGAATTTGCTAGAGCAGGATGTTGAGTTGAGTTTGGGCACTAGCCCTGAGCCTAGTTCTTTTTCAGATCCAGGCACCCCCAGCTCTCATGGGTTGCCCAAGGCTACCACTAGGGCCAGGAAGAAGCTGAATTCGGATGAAGAAGATTTAGATTTTGTGCCTGAGGAGGCTCTTGCCAAGAAGAAAGAGAAAGCTGCCAAGAAGTCAACAAATGAGGCCACCTCTTCCAGGAGGATGGTCAGCAAAATTTATGCACCTGCTGATACTATCAAAGCACATGAGAGTGCTAGGGCAACAGTGACCATTGATACCCCAAGGAAGTCTATGCCTAAGAAGGCAGGGGAGAAGAGAGCCAGAAAAAGGATAATCCATGTGACTGGCAGGCCTACATCCATGTTTGAAGATCCAGAGGAGGCAGCTGCTGCTGAAGAGGGGGATGAGCCAGCTACAAAGGCTCCTCCAAAGAAGACGGCCAAGAAACTTCTAGATGATGCTATGCCCAAGTATGGCACATCCAATAGCACCATATCTAGATCCAAGAAGGCTGCTGCTGAAAAGCCTAAGAGAACATCCAGGCAGATTCTAGCTTCTCAAAAGAACAAGGGAACTGCTTCCAGAGCTAAGCATGATGATGATTTGGCAACCTTGATGAAACTTACACCACACCTTCTAGTGCATAATGCCAGCTATCCAATTGCTGGAGATACGAAGAAGAGGAAAGACTCAGGTTTGAGGGCATGGAGAGCTATAGATCCATATGCCCAAAGGAAGAAGATAGCTGTGGACTACAGATTCTATACCAAAGAGCAACAAGATTTCTATGAGACTGTGCTATTTGACAAGAGTCCAGCTGTGAGCGACATGAGATATGTTGAGTGTAAATTCATTAAGGTGAATGAGGACTATTTTCCAAGTGTCCAAGACAATTTCCACTGCATTAGTTTGGATGATATTGTTGGCAGAGAACTTACTGCATGGAATGATGAAATGATCATGCAATTCTACTCCACTGCACATTTCTATGGAGATGGTAGGATTGTATGGATGATAGAAGGAGCAAGATATGAGTTCACAGTTGATGAATGAGCTGCACTTCTAGGAGTTCCAGAGGTTCAGGATGGAGATTTGGATGTCTACACGGAATCCAAGGCAAGCCACAATGCCATGAAGGATATGTATACTCCTATCCCTGCGGAGAAGGTGCAATCTCACAAGCTAGGATCCATCTACTATCTTCAAGCTGGCCTCCGCACCATGAACACCATTCTGAGGCATACCTTGATGCCCAAGCCAGGAGATGACAAGATGATCTGAGGATATTCCCTCAACATGTTGATCCACCTTGACAGACACACAAGGATCAGAGTCATGGACTTGATTGTTGAGACAGTCAAAAGGGTTGCTACTGATCAAAAGCGCTCTTGCTTCTATGCACCCTATATCCAGATGCTTATCAACTCTCAGATTGAGAAGCACATATTTGCTCTTGACAATCCCCATTTTCCCTTACAGCCAGAGCTTGAGTATAACATCATGGTGATGGACCCACATCATCCCACATCTGCTACATCTCACGCAGAGGCAGAGGTAGTTCGAGTCACTAGTGCTCAAGTCCCTAGATCCAGAATGAGCAAATGGATCTATTGATTTCATCGGTTCCGGACATGTAGAAGGACATTAAGGGGATTCTGGACAACCAGAACAGTCTTGTGAGGATCTTCGAAACAAGGATCAAGACTCTTAATGATAAGGTGGACAGGGTGACTAAGATAGTCATAGAGCTTCAGAAGGAAGTTAACTCACTACACATCCCTTAGGCTTCTTCTGATGATGATGAGGAGGAGGAGGAGGATGGATCACCTCTGAGGACAGGCACATAGATTGCTACTCAGGCCAGATTAGCCACTGTGCCAGCTCTAGACTTGAGGCCCTCTTCATCAGCTCCTGCTGCTGTCACCTCAGCTCCTGCTCCATCAGCTCCAGTTCCTCCAGCTGCAACACCACCTCCATCCACGACATCTACAGAGATTTTTGCTGATGCTGTTCTCTCGACTCCTTCATCAACAACCGAAGGAGATCATCCCAAGAACGCTTAGACATATGCCTTTCAACTTTTTGGTAACTTGTTGCCAAAGGGGGAGAAGTGTATATAGATCTTTAGGCTTCGAGTGAGAGAGCGTTTTGGTGTTTATTGCTTTTCAAAAACAATTGTCTTTTGGTTGCTTGTAATATTACTTCCTATCATCTTAATGCTTTATGAGACGATCTTTCTACATTTCTTGATTGTGTTGTGCTATGATGTTCACTCTAATTATTCTCCGACACCACCAAGATGTATGTGACATGAAAGAAGTGCCCCATGTACCTAATCGATCGTGCATTTGCATTCAAACACAAATCCAAAATAATGCACAAATTTAGGGGGAGCTCTTGCTTATCACATACTTCTCAAAGCAATGATTATATTCATTGATTATATCATATGTCGAAGCTTTGATCTATATGTTGTCATCAATTACCAAAAAGGGGGAGATTGAAAGCACATTTGCTCCCTTGGTGGTTTTGGTAATTCATAACAACATATAAGTCAATGAACTAATGTTTTCATCAAGTATGTTTTAGAAAAGTTCAATGATGGGTTGGTAAAAAGAGATTGTGGAACACCCCAAGATGCAAGGAAATGGATTGGCAAATCTTAAAGCAAGAGGACTCTACATTTTACATTTGTGAGAAATCACTTTGAGTACATAGGAAAGCCAATACTATTAAAAGGAGGTAAAGTTTTATTGGTGAACAAAATGCTCATACATGCACAAGTGATAGTCCCCAAAGACACCCATAATCTCTCCCACCAAAGTTTATCCTAAAACAAACACTCAAAATTGGTGCAACCAACATTCCACATTCGGTGCCACCGATTCCAAACCCTAGACAGACTCAGCCAAACCCTAACCCTTCAGTACAACCAATACTGCTTTCGATGCCACCGAGTTTAGGCTGCCAACTTTTTGTTATGCAAGTTCACAGTTTTGGTCCCTCCGAGATTGTTGAATCAGTGTCACCGAGAAAGGGCATTCTGACTGTTGGTCACCTTATCGGTGCAACCGAGATTCGTATATAATTCCCTCCGTGATTCAAAAGTTGCCACCTTTTGGTCACTTCGGTACCACCGAGATTAACACATCGGTGTCACCGAGTTGGTCATTTTGTGTGTAATGGTTCGATTTTTGGGGATGCCTATATATACATGTGGGGACCCCAACTGATAAGTCGTGATCACCGAATGCACGTGTACAGTGATTCCAGAGATCAATGCTCACTGAACACACAGAACCTGAATAACAAGAGTCTTACATCCACATTTAGCGTCTTACACAAATAAAGTCCATGAAGGTCTAGTCTTACATAGATAGGGCCATAAGGGCCAAACACTTAAACTTAACAAGTAGAAGAAATCTTGGTCGAAAGCGTGAACCCATGCCATCTGCCTTAAACCTACATGCATTCTAATTGGGAAGCGTCCTAGTTCGCATGTTTTCACCAACGAACTCTTCACCGTACTCCTGTTCTTCCATGCCTGGCCAATTAAATAACCAGTGGCAAGCCAATGCATACTTTGAATGTACTCGCAAGCAACCAATGTTTGGAACAAGGCAATAAAAATGCATGAAATAGCACTAAGTAGGTATGTTTTGCAGAAAGCTAATTTTTGTATGGAATGAGATGATTAAGTAACTTTGTAAGCAAGCATCAACACTTGGCAGATATCCAGATGAATAAGTTATACATATCATCATAAGCAAGGGGCTGAACATCACATGTTCAATCATTTCATCAAGTCTTTCGACTTAGCTCAAGTATCTCTTTATCACACACGCACACACACCAAGTTTTGTGAAAACATCTGGACATAGTCTAAGCAGCACCACCCAACTGTCCTTGACCGTGGACACGGCTATTCGAATAGTTTTACACTCTGCAGAGGTTGCACACTTTACCCACAAGACTTGGGGAACTTCCGTGTCATCCATGACTCGTGGTATTTAACATACCCGAGGTAAGCACCCGAACATTGGCTTTCCCCTAGCGATACTAAACAAAGAGTCCACTCATTGGTGCCATCCCTCATGATATACATCACACGTATCATCCATGAGGGCATGCCACGGTGTGCCCGGTGCCTGTGAAGACAGCACATGATCGTCCATTCCGGTATGACCCCGTATCGAGAGTGACCACGCCACTCCCGCCACTAGTAATGCGGGCTCCTTGCTAGTACCCACCAAAGTAATCAACAAAGCCCATTCCCATATAGGGGTAGAGTGGTTGTACATGTAAGGTTGGGACGGTCGACAAATCTTAAATCTAATTTATTTTCTAAAACCACACACACTCACTTGCTCCGGTACACCACTTCTTTATCAAGTGGCTACCTAGCTCATCATCATCTCCCTCAGGCATTAGTGGCACCCCCCGAGGTTTTTGAAAAGTCTTTGAAATCATTTTGTTTTCATCACCATGCATATTCCCGATCCCAGTTGCGTAGCATCTACTAGCATCCTATCTACTCCCACCCGCACAACCCTCATAAGGATGGTAGGGTTGTGCACGATTCAAGTATCAATGGTAAAAGTAACGAAGGTATCCCACCGAAGTGGTCACCATATCACATGATCAACAACAAGGAATAAGGTGCTATATGACATGCCTGAAAATGGTTTCTTAACATGGTCAAAGGGCTGCTTGCCTAGCTCAACAAAGTCTTCGGGGTCTTCAAAGTCTTCGGGTCCAACTCCCTCATCAATAGTGCAATCTATTGTCGCGATAAATAGCAATAATTATAAGCATCACACAAAAATAGAGCACACAAAGCTACTATTAAAATGCCAACCTATTCTGATAAACACTAAAAACTATAATAAAAATATTTTCTAGGGTTTTGCTACGAAAAATATTTTTGAAAACTTTTAAATAGTGGTGAAAAAAACCAAAAATAGGTTTTAAAATAAAATAGTGCATAAAAAGTTTCCAACATTTTTCACAAATGACACTATTAAATTCCACTTATTATTCTATGATTTTAGGTGGAAAAATATTTGTCATTGGATTTATTTATTTTCCTGTGGGATATTTGGAAAACAGGGGAGAAAAAGAAAAGGGGAAGGGCACTGTGCCCTGGGCCAAAGCCAGCCAGCTGTTGGGCAGGCCCAGTGGCCAACCAGGCCAGGTGCGCTGGCACCCCCGCGCCCGTCAGGTTTCAAACCTGACAGGTGGGACCCAGTGGCTAGGAAGAGAGAGAGAGCGGGAGGGGGAGGTGAGAGACTGACAGGTGGGGCCCCTGTTGGGTCCTTCTCCCACCTTGGGACAGAGAGGAGAAGGCCTCGCTGGCGGCGGTGTAGGGCACGGCCGCGACGGGCGAGTGTGGGGATGGGCTCGGTGTCGAGTCGCCGATCCCCTGGAGGTCGAGGGAGCGCCGGAGGTAGACGAATTCTTCGGTGGCGAGAAAGTCGCGGCAGAGGGTTTCGGGAGGAGGTCACCGGGGCTGCTCCGTGCTGCAAAAAGGATGGGAACGAGGGGGAGACGCGTAAGGAGGGAGCGGGGGATCCAAATCGGGGCGAAACAGGGGAGGAGGAGGCCATTACCTCGTGAACGCCGTTTGCCAGATGCGGCGGCGCTCGGCTTGATCCCGGGCACAGAGGCTTTGGGAGCTCACAGGGGGGCATAGGGGCTCTAATGGGACGAGGAGAGAGAGACTAGAGTGGAGAGGAGGCTCGGGGAAGGCCTTAAGTAGGTGGCCCTGGGTCCACCGAGCTCGGGTGCGCCCATGAGCTCGTGGTCGAGCCCAGAGGCCACGAGAGGGGGAGGAGACGTGTCTGGGGTCTTCCTAGAACCCGTCCACGACTAGGGGGAGAGGAGAGAGAGGCGGGGGAGCATGCGCGTGCGAGCACCCCGGTTGGCCGAGTTGGGCGGCGTCGGGCACGCATGTGGGAGGCCGTCAGAGAGAGAAGGAGGAGGGGGCCTACAGGGTGGAGGCTTGCGGACATCGAGGGCATCTCGGGGGACAGCTCCCCTCATCCCTAGGCTGCCAGGTGGCTCCGGATGGGTGCGGCTATAGTGCGGGAGCACACCGTACCGCACTCTAGAGTGTGCATATGGCCGGCATTGTCGTTGCCCGTGCGCTCTGGGGTGCCCCACCTTATCCTGTAGCACCTGGATGGTCTGAAGATGCTCTAGGAGCTAGAGAAAGCTAGTCAGAAAACAAATCAAGTGGGGGAGAGGGTAGAAATACTCCAGCCATTGCTGTCCAGGGGGTAAATGTGGGTTTTGCCGCACTTACCCATTGAGTCTTGGCCAGAGAAAATTAGTGGAGGTGAAATGCAATACTAGATAGTTGTGGTAAAATTCTGGAGGCAAGGGGAAGTGTAGAAGTGGTGGAAACGGTAGTTTTTAGAAATGGCCAGAAGGTGTTTGATGGAAATTAGGGCAAGCAAATGAGCTTTGCTTGCCATAAGAATTGACAGGATCAAATGGTGGTTAGAATTAGGCCTAATGACCAAGTTTGAGCTTGATTCGAAAAAATCACAATGTAACTTTGTGAAACCCTAGAAATCAACAGAATCTGGTTTCTATAGATCTAGTCATGCTAAGCTAATCCCCTTGATGCACCACTTAGTGTAGCATCATTTTTTGGTGATTAGAACATGTCCACAAAGTTTGGGGTCAAGGGAAGAAACTTCATAATGTAAAGTTGCTCAAATTTGAATCTGGACAGGGAGGGTTTTGGAATAGTTTGATGAAACAAATCAACTTGGATTGAGCATCACCTATGATAATGTTGACTTGCTGAAATTTTCTTGGAATTTATTGAGAATATTTCTTATAGAAATATTTCAAAAGCTTGATTTGGACAGAAAGGGTTTTGAGGGGTTTTGCCCATGATTTTGAACATGACCATGTGTTCAAACTCATATATATGAAAAATTATGTCCACTGAGTTTTCCTAAATTTTCTCAAATATTTTGAAAGTATTTAAATAATTTTTCCCTATGAAAAACCATTTCTGGTCTTAAGAAAAAGCCTTTAAATAAAATATTAAAAAAATCTTTAAAATTAATATTTGGTGGTTTTTGGAAGTCATAAATATAGTAGGCTTCAAATAAAGCCTTTGGGGAAAAGGATCCACCCAATTTTAGGACTTGCAGTGCAAACCTCAACTCAGGGGTTTTTGAAAACCTAATTTGAATAAATCCTTTTTGGTCAAAATAATATTTGGTAAAAATAGTTTTGGGAACTATTTACATGGCATGATCATTCGGCAAGAAGTTTGGGTCAAGGAAGATGAATATGAATAGGGATAGAATCTAAGAGTGCCATACACAACAACCAAACAAGCAAATAAGCAACAATTCAAACAAGTACAAGCACTGGAAAAGTTTTAATTTGCTCCAAATTTTGTAAATCTAAGCATAACAAGGTGATACAAACATAGGGTGTGACAAACCTACCCCCCTTACAAGAATATCGTCCCCGACATTCCTAGGCTAAGCGCTAGAAAGATAAGTGAACTCAGATCTAAGATAGTCTTCACGCTCCCAGGTTGCTTCAGCCTCAGTGTGGTTGCTCCATTGGACCTTGAAGTACTTGATGGTGCGGCTTCGGGTGCAGCGCTCGGCTTGATCCAAAATCGAAACTGGCCTCTCACGATAAGTGAGGTCTGGCTGAAGATCGATGGTTTGATGGTCGATGTCCTTTTAGAGGCCGGGGAGGTTGGGAACTTGGAGACACTTTCGAAGTTGTGACACATGAAAGACGTTGTGCACATCCGATAGTTCGGAAGGTAGCTCTAGCTGGTAGGCAACTTCTCCTCGTCTCGCGGTGACCTTGAAGGGGGCGATGTATCTG
This sequence comes from Hordeum marinum, assembly GCA_022496015.1. Classification (NCBI taxonomy): domain Eukaryota; kingdom Viridiplantae; phylum Streptophyta; class Magnoliopsida; order Poales; family Poaceae; genus Hordeum; species Hordeum marinum. Next base: position 236,212,997 of record CM039673.1, read on the forward strand.
GGTGCAAGCTTTCCTTTAACGTGGAAACGCTTGGTTCCTTTAAGAGGTGTGACTCGAAGATAGACATGATCTCCATTATCGAAGCTCGCTTCTCGGCGATGAGAGTCGGTGTAGCTCTTCTGTCTTGTCTTGGTGGTCTCAAGGCGCTGTCGGATGAGTCTAACTTGCTCTTCTGCTTCGCGGAGAATTTCTGGGCCAAAGACTAGTCCTTCTCCGGTTTCCGACCATATGAGGGGAGTACGTCACTTGCGTCCATACAACACCTCGAATGGTGCTATCTGAAGACTCGACTGATAGCTATTGTTGTAGGAGAACTCAGCAAATGGTAGGCAATCTTCCCACTTGACTCCATAATCCAAAACACAAGCGCAGAGATATCTTCGAGTATCTGATTTGCTCGTTCTGTTTACCCACCGGTCTGGGGGTGAAAAGCAGTGCTGAAGGAGAGCTTTGTTGCCATAGCTTCTTGAAACTTCTTCCAGAACCTTGAGGTGAACTGGGTGCCTCGATCTGACACTATCTCCGTAGGAACTCCATGGAGGCTTACAATCCGGTTGATGTAGAGGTTGGCCAGTTGGTTCTCGTCATAGGTGGTCTTAACGGGAATGAAGTGGGCTACCTTGGTTAGGTGATCGACAATGACCAAGATGGAATCATGTCCTTTTCTTGACCTGGGCAATCTGATGATGAAGTCCATCCCGATTTTGTTCCACTTCCATTCAGGCACTTTGAGAGGTTGCAATAGTCCAGCGGGTCGCTAATGCTTAGCTTTGACTCTCTGGCATATATCACACTTAGCAACAAATGTGCCTATTTCCCGTTTCATGCCTTGCCTCTAGAATCTTGCCTTGAGGTCTTGGTACTTCTTGGTTCCTCTAGGATGGATGGAATACGGAGTGTCATGATCTTCTTGCAAGATCAAGTTCTTGAGCTCCTCTTTGTTTGGTACGTAGATGCGATAACCAAACCATACAATTCCTTGTTCATCCACTGCGAATCTTGGGGCCTTCCCTGCCTTGGTCTTCCTCTTGGTGCCTTCAATGCTCTGGTGTCCCTTCTGAGCTTCTTTGATATCATCCATCAGGGTAGGCTTCGTTTCTAGGTTGGTGAGGAATCCAGGTGCAAGTAGTTCCAAGCCGAAGCTTTCAAGCTCTTCATATAGGGCGGGTAGCCTTTCCTTAATCATGGCATTCAAGGAACAAGCCTTTCTGCTTAAGGCGTTTGCTACCACGTTCGCCTTTCCGGGGTGGTATTGAACATTGAGGTCGTAATATTGATCAACTCCAACCATCTTTGCTACCTCATGTTTAATTCCCTTTGGGTGAAAATATACTTCATACTCTTGTGGTCTGTGTATATCTCACATCGCTTCCCTAGAAGGTAATGTTGTCGTGTCTTCAGCTCATGAACTACGGCTACCAACTCAAGATCATGAGTAATGTAGTTCTCTTCATGACGACGTAGCTGGCTGGATAGATATGCTACAACTCTGCCTTCTTGCATCAGAACACCTCCAAGCCCGGTTCTTGATGCATCATAGTATATCACAAACTCCTTATGAATGTCGGGGGTGGCCAAAATTGGGGTTGTGGTCAATCTCTTCTTGAGCTCCTGGAAGCTTTCCTTGCACTTAGCCGTCCATTGAAACTTCTTATCCTTCTTCAAAAGCTGAGTCATGGGTCGGGCAATGCTCGAGAACCTTTCCACGAACTTGCGGTAATATACCGCAAGTCCGAGAAAGCTATTGACTTCCTTCATGATGGTTGGGGATTGCCATTCAGTCACGGCTTCAATTTTGGCAGGTTCCACTGATAATCCTTCTATAGTCAACACATGACCCAAGAATCCAACTTCATGTAGCCTGAATTCACACTTGCTGAACTTGGCATAAAGTTGGTCCTCTTGAAGCTTATCTAGGACCAACCTCAAGTGTTGCTCATGTTCTTTGTCAGACTTGGAAAAGACGAGCATGTCATTGATGAAGACAACAATGAACTTGTCCAAGTACTCCATGAAGACTTTATTCATGAGGTACATGAAGTAGGCAGGGGTATTGGTTAACCCAAATGACATGACCGTGTATTCATACATGCTATACCGGGTTACAAATGTCATCTTCGGAATGTCTTGGGGTCTGATCTTCAGCTGGTAGTACCTAGACCTAAGGTCGATCTTGGAAAACACCTTGGCTCCGTTCAACTAATCGAACAATTCTTCAATCTTGGGGAGTGGGTACTTGTTCTTTATTGTGACTTCATTGAGAGAATGGTAATCGGCACAGAGTCTGATAGTTTCATCCCTCTTAGACACAAACAGAACAGACGATCCCCAAGGAGAGGCACTAGGGCGAATGAATCCTTTTCTGAGTTGCTCTGCTAGTTGCTTCTTCAATTCAGCCAACTCTTCGGATCCCATCCTATAGGGCTTCTTATAAATGGGCCTTGATCCGGGCATAAGCTCAATGATGAAATCAATGTCGCAGTCAGGAGGCATTCCGGGCAGCTCATCAGGAAATACATCCGGGTATTCACATATCACCAGCACTTGATCCAACTCAATTCCCGTTAGACAGTTAGCCTGAGGGGCTTGGTGGAAGCAGGGTTGGGAACATACTTGACTTCCACTCCTTGTCTATTGGTCATGGTGACAATCCTCTTGGCACATTCTAGCAAGCCTTGGTGCTCAGTTAACCAGTCCATGCCTAGGATCACATCCAAGCCCTCTGACTTCAGGATGATAAGGTCTGCTAGGAAATCTACCCCATTGATGTTAATCTCAACTCCTTTACAACCTATCCCAGACTTCATAACTGATCTCGGGGTTTGTATCAACGTATGACTACCCAGGGGTGTAGGCTTCATGCCACTCTCTAGTGCAAACTTTTTGGTGACAAAAGAATGCGAAGCTCCACAATCAAACAGTATTGTAGCTGGGGTTGAGTTGACGAGGAACATACCCAATATGACGTCTGGGTCTTCCTGGGCTTCCTTAACGGTGACGTGATTGACATGCCCCTTGCCATTGTTAGGTTGGTTGTGGGGAACTGGGTTCCTTGGTGGTGCTCCATGGCCTTGACCTTGGGTTGGCACATTGCGGCACGGGGCATCTGGCTTCTTGTTGGGGCATAGCTTAGAGATGTGTCCAGGCTGACCACATCCAAAAGAAGTGACTTTCCCAGGGTTGTTGTTGTAGTTCCTGCCGCCATTGTTGTTATTGGGGTTGTTGTAAGCTAGCCTGGGATTGGCATACTGCTGAGGCTGGTAGCTCGAACGAGGTGCAGGAGGTCTTGCCTGCTGTGGCTAATAGGTCGGCTTGGCTAGGGCTGGCTGCCGGGGGCGAGGCTTCTGGTTGCTGGAACTACCCTTGCTAGTCATCTTACACTTACGAGTGTCATCTATGGCACAACACTTGTCTTCCAGCATAAGGGCCTTTTTTCCCAGGTGGAAGAAGGTACGATAGTCGCAGACGATGAGCTGATACTGCAGGGTTTGTTCTTGGCAGCCTCCGTGTTGACATCTTTAGGAGCATACCTTGACAGCAGGTTGAACTTTTGCACGTACTCCTTGACAGAGCCACTTCCTTGCTTGAGCGCTCAGAATTCTCTCTTCTTGATAGCCATGATCCCAGAAGGAATGTGGGCGGTGCGAAATCCTTCCTTGAAGTCATCCCAAGTGATCACATGTTCACCTTGCATGACCTTGAATCGATCCCACCAAGCTCGGGCGGTACCTCTGAGGCAGTGAGAGGCATAAAGCACCTTCTCACGGTCCTCATTGCAATTGACCAGTTCAAGGAGGTCCTCGATGGTGCGGATCTAGTCGACAACATCCAATGGCTCTGCAGTCTCGGTGAAGGTTGGGGGTGAATTCCTCATGAACTCAAACAGAGTGGAGCGGCCATTGTCGTTCCTGCCTTGCTGCTGGTTGTTCACAAGGGCCTGAGCTGTCTTCTAAACAGCAGCATTGTTGGCTTGGCGTTCCTCCTGGAGAACTTGGAGAAATTGAGTTGTCGTCATGTTCTCCGGTGGAGGTGGTGGTGGGGGAATGTTGCCTTGTGGCTGCTCCTGGTGTCCTCCAGCCTGAGCAGTCCCACCAGCTCCCTATTGCTGGCTTGAGTTGCCGGCTTCAGGGTTGGTGAAGCTGTTGCAGGTAGCAGTCACCATCCTGTTTGGGGATAGACGAGAGGAAAAGCAACGATGGAAAAGCGCGCCTAAGGGGGTTGGTCGAGTGCAAGTGTGTTGAAACAAGGGTCAAAGGACCAACACATATATTAAGATAAGATAGACGATGTAGTCACTTACATGTTGCCTAAGGCAAAAGCGCGACTTGCATCGGAACACAAACAACAAAACAATCAACAAGCACACATGGTTTCATATGAACCATTACACGGACTCGACTTCGCATGAGGGGTACAAGACTGATCCTACCCTTGGGGTTCTCGGACTTAGGTGGTGGAGTGCTCGGTCTCGTAGTCACACTCCTCTGGGTCTTCCTCCTGTTCATCATCTGAACGGGCATCATTTCCGGTCGAAGGGGTCAGAGAACGAGGAGGTCCATCCTGACGACACTTCATCAGTGGGTCGGAGAAGAACTCATGATACTCCTTCACACTCATGCGATGATGATGTGTGGGTGCATCTCTAGCTGGTGGTCCTCCTCCTCTATAAGCGTCAGCTGGTCGTCCCTCAGGGGCTCCATCCTTCTTGATCCTGTCTGGCTCCGCCTTGGCTTGTCAAAGTAACTCCCGGGTGTGGTGAAGTTCCGCACGGAGCTTCACAAACTCCTTAATCAAGTGGTGATCCAGACTGTTGGCGGAGAGGCTGAAGTAGGTCTGGAATTTGAGTGGTGTGACATCCTCCTTGGATGGAATCAACGTCCAACTCTCGCCAAGATCATCCTTCCTGAAAGGAAGGTAGTGAGTAGTTGGTTCGTCAGCCATCTTTGGGATGATCCCTCGAAGGTGGATGAGTGCCTTCCATGCAGTTGTCTCCATCTGTGGTCCTTCAAAGAACCAACTACTCGGGGAGTCGTTTGTCCTCACGAACACATCCACATGGTACTCCTTCATGACGGCATCGATCCAGTGCTCCTGGTAGAGAAAAACGGGTGGTCGGCGAAACTGGCACTTCTCCAGGCTATCCCCAAGGAGTAAGGGAAAGTTGGATGCTAGGAGGGCTTCGGGTACGACGGCCATCTACAAAGGTTTGAAGGGAGGAGAGTCAGCAGAGTGTTGTGTGAAGAATAGAAGAGATAAATATTGCAGAATTCCTAAGTACGGGTGCTAGGTGCAGTTTTGAAAACGGTTTTATCCTAACTATTGTCCATGCTAACTAAGGGCTTCCTATAGTCAGGATGGCTCTGATACCAGCTCTGTGGGGAACCCGACTGATAAGTCGTGATCACCGAATGCACATGTACAGTGATCCCAGAGATCAATGCTCACTGAACACACAGAAGCTGAATAACAAGAGTCTTACATCCACATGTAGCGTCTTACACAAATAAATACCATGAAGGTCCAGTCTTACATATATAGGGCCACAAGGGCCAAACACTTAAACTTAACAAGCAGCGGAAATCTTGGTTGAAAGCGTGAACCCATGCCATCTGCCTTAAACCTACAGGCATTCTGGCTGGGAAGCGTCCTAGTTCGCATGTTTGTCACCAACAAACTCTTCACCGTACTCCTGTTCTTCCATGCCTTGCCAATTAAATAACCAATGGCAAGCCAATGAGTACTTTGAATGTACTCGCAAGCAACCCATGTTTGGAGCAAGGCAATAACAATGCATGAAATAGCACTAAGTAGGTATGTTTTGGAGAAAGCTGATTTTTGTAGGCAATGACATGATTAAGTAACTTTGTAAGCATGCATCAACATTTGGCAGATATCCATATGAACAAGTTATAGATATCATTATAAGAAAGGGTCTGAACATCACATGTTCAATCATTTCATCAAGTCTTCTGACTTAGCTCAAGTATCTCTTTGTCACACACACACACCCAGTTTTGTGAAAACATCTAGACATAGTCTAAGCACCACCACCTAACTGTCCTTGACCGTGGACACGACTATTCAAATAGTTTTACACTCTGTAGAGGTTGCACAATTTGCCCACAAGACTCGCGGAACTTCCGTGTCATCCACGACTCGCGGTATGTAACATACCCGAGGTAAGCACCCAAACATTGCCTTTCCCCCAGCGATACTAAACAAAGAGTCCACTCGTTGGTGCCATCCCTCATGATATACATCACACGTATCATCCATGAGGGCACGCAACAGTGTGCCCAGTGCCTTTGAAGATAGCGCATGATCGTCCATTCTGGTACGACCCCGTATCGAGAGTGACCACGTCACTCCCGCCACTAGTAATGCGGCGTCCTTGCTAGTACCCACCAAAGTAATCAACAAAGCCCCTTCCCATATAGGGGTAGAGTGGTTGTACATATAAGGTTGGGACGGTCGACAAATCTTAAATCTAATCCATTTTCGAAAGCCACACACACTCACTTGCTCTGGTACACCACTTCTTTATCAAGTGGCTATGTAGCTCATCATCATCTCCCTCGGGAACTAGTGGCACCCGACGATGTTTTTAAAAAGTCTTTGAAATCATTTTGTTTTCATCACCATGCATATTCCCGATCCTAGTTGTGTGGCATCTACTAGCATCCTATCTACTCCCACCGTACAACCCTCATAGGGATGGTAGGGTTATGCACGATGCAAGTATCAACGGTAAAAGTAACGGAGGTATCCTACCGAAGTGGTCACCATATAACATGGTCAAAAACAAGGAATAAGGTGCTATATGACATGCATGAAAATGGTTTCTTAACATGGTCAAAGGGCTGCTTGCCTGGCTCAACGAAGTCTTCGGGGTCTTCGAAGTCTTCGAGTCCAACTCCCCCATCAATAGCGCAATCTATCGTCGCGATAAATAGCGATAATAATAAGCATCACACAAAAACAGAGCACACAAAGCTACTATTAAAAATGCCACCCTATTCTGTTAAATAATAAAAATATATTCTATGGTTTTGCTATGAAAAACATTTTTGAAAACTATTAACCAGAGGCAAAAAGATGCCAAAAATAGGTTTTAAAATAAAACAGCGCATAAAAAGTTTTCAATATTTTTCACAAATGGCACTATTAAATTCTACTTATTATTCTAAGATTTTAGGTGGAAAAATATTTATCATTGGACTTATTTTTTTCCCTGTGGGATTTTTGGAAAATAGGTAAGAAAAAGAAAAGGAGAAGGGCACTGCCCTCTAGCCAGAGCCAACCAGCTACTGGGCCGGCCTAGTGGCCAGCCAGGCCAGGTGCGCTGGCGTCCCTGCGCGTGTCAGGTTTCAAACCTGACGAGCGGTGCCTAGTGGCCAGGGAGAGGGAGAGCGTGGGAGGGGGAGATGAGAGGAGGACAGGTGGGGCCACCTGTCGGGTCCTTCTCCCATCTCGGGACAGAGAGGAGAGGGCCTCACAGGCGGCGGTATAGGGCATGATGGTGACGAGCGAGTGCGGGGATGGGCTCGGGGTCTAGTGGCCGATCCCTTGGAGGTCGAGGGAGCACCGGAGGTAGCCGGAGTCGCCGGCGGAAAGAAAGCCACAACGGAGGGTTTCTAGAGGAGGTCACCAGGGCCGCTCCGTGCTGCAAAAAGGACGGGAACGAGGGGGAGATGCGTAAGGAGGGAGTTGGGGATCCAAATCGGGGCCAAACGGGGGCGAAGGAGACCGATACCTCGCGAACGCCCGTGGCCGATGCGGCGGCGCTCAGCTCGATCCCGGGCACAGAGGCTTCGGGAGCTCACCGGGGGGCACTGGTGCTCTAATGGGACGAGGATAGAGAGACTAGAGGGGAGAGGAGGCTCGGGGAAGGCCTTAAGTAGGCGGACCTTGGTCCGTCGAGCTCGGGTGCGCCCGCGAGCTCGTGGCTGAGGCCTGAGGCCATGGGAGGGGGACAAGACATGTCTTGGGTCTTCCTAGGACCCGTCCACGACCAGGATGAGAGGAGAGAGACGCGGGGGAGCATGTGCATGCGAGCCCCGCGGTTGGCTAAGCTGGGCAGCGCCTGTCATGCGTGTGGGGGGTGCCGGAGAGAGAAGGAGGAGGGGGCGATAGAGTGGAGGCTTGCGGACGTCGAGGGCATCTCGGGTGGTACAGCTCCCCTCATCCCTAGGCTATCGGGTGGCTCAGGATGGGTGCGGCTACTGTGCGGGAGAAAACTGTAGCGCGCTCCAGAGCGTGCATATGGCCGGCATTGCCGTTGCCCGCGCTCTCTGGGGTGCCCCACCTTGTCCTGTAGCACCTCGATGGTCTGAAGATGCTCTAGGAGCTAGGGAAAGCTAGGCAGAAAAGGAATGGAGTTTGGGAGAGGGTAGAAATGGTCCTGCCATTGTTGTCCAGGGGGTAAATGTGGGTTTTTCCACACTTACCCATTGAGTCTTTGCCAGAGAAAATTACTTGACGTGAAATGCAATACTAGATAGTTGTGGTAAAATTTTGGAGGCAAGGGGAAGAGTAGAAGTGGTGGAAACAATAGTTTTTAGAAATGGCCAAAAGGTGTTTGATGGAGATTTAGGCAAGCAAATGGGCTTTGCTTGCCATAAGAATTTACAGGATCAAATGGTGATTAGAATTAGGCCTGATCAACAAGTTTGAGCTTGATTGAAGAAAGTTCACAATGTAACTTTGTGAAACCCTAAAAATCAACAGAATCTGGTTTTTGTAGATCTAGTCATGCTAAGGTTATTCCCTTGATGCACCACTTAGTGTAGCATCATTTTTTGGTGACTAGAACATGTCCACAAAGTTTGGGGTCAAGGGAAGAAACTTCATAATGTAAAGTTGCTCAAATTTGAATCTGGACAGGGAGGGTTTTGGAATAGTTTGATGAATCAAATGAACTTAGATTGAGGTGAAACTTGGCAAGATCATCACCTATGATAATGTTGACTTGCTGAAATTTTCTTGGAATTTATAGAGAATGCTTGATTTTGATAGAAATGGTTTTGAGGGGTTTTTCCCATGATTTTAAACATGACTATGTCTTGAAACTCATATATATGGAAAATATATGTCCACTGAGTTTCCCTAAATTTTATCAAATATTTTGAAATCATTTAAATAAATTTTCCTATGAAAAACCATCTTTGGTCTTAAGAAAAAGCCTTTAAATAAAATATTAGATTAATTTTAAAATTAATATTTGGTGGTTTTGGGAAGTCATAAATATAGTAGGCTTCAAATAAAGCCTTTGGGAATAAGGATCCACCCAATTTGAGGACTTGCAGTGCAAACCTCAACTCGGGGGGTTTTGAAAACCTAAATTGAATAAATCCTTTTCGGTCAAAATAATATTTGATAAAAATAGTTTTGGGCACTATTCACATGACATGATCGTTGGGCAAGAAGTTTGGGTCAAGGAAGATAAATATGGAGAGGGATAGAATCTAAGAGTGCCATACACAACAACCAAACAAGCAAACAAGCAACAATTCAAACAAGCATAAGCACTGAAAAGGTTAGCTCCAAATTTTGTAAATCCAAGAATAACAAGGTGATACAAACAAAGGGTGTGACAATACCCCTTCACCACCACCTACTCGACAAAGAACCACTGAGAAGCATTCCATACCTATCCTATAAGTTTTCTGAGAGAGAACCACCTACCCTTGTGTTGAGGTCTAGATCTTCCACTCCAACCGTATGGATCTTGATTTCTAGCCTCCCCAAGTTGCTTTCCACCAATCCCATCTCTTCTACCAAGCCATATCTGTGAGAGAGTGATTGTGTGTTGAGGAGTCTATCATCTTGAAGCACAAGAGCAAGGATTTCATCGACATTACCGAGCCTATTACCTTTTGGAGGGTGGTGCCTCCTGTATTGGTTAGGTGTCGCTTGGGAGCGTCCTACTTCATGTTGTGGAGTGAACCAAGAAGTTTGTAAGGGCAAGGAGATCACCTACTTCGTGAAGATCTACCCTGAGTAAGGCTAGTCCTCTGTGGACATAGGCCATCATGGTATAGTCAAGGTTGCATCTTCATGGAACCCTCCATGGGTAGAGCCCTTCGTGGACTCTCGCGACCGTTACCCTCTGTGGGTTGAAGACTCCATAAACTTGGATGTACGATAGCACCACCTATCGGAATGACGGGAAAAATCATCATGTCACCAATTGTATTTGCTTTCCTTACCCTCTCTTTACTTACATGTGCAATGTCTTTACTTTTCGCAACTATACTCTTAGACATGCATGTGTAGGGTGTACTTGACATACTATGAATGCTAAAATCTGCCAAGAATTAAAATTGGGAAAAAGTGGATTTTTATTTGGTCAAGTAGTCTAATCACCCCCCTCTAGACCTACTTTTGATCCTACAACATCGTCCTCCTCACCACAAACCCCTGCAGCTTCAAGAGGCGGATGAACGGTAATGCGGGTGAACCTCTTCACCAACACCTCCACGACGGCCTTCACTACCTTCGCAACGCTTATGCGAACCTCGGGGGCAACCAGGCGGATCAGGGAGTCAAAGTGAAACCCTGGCTCGCGAAGGTAGAGCTGGCTGAAGACGCACATCATGGCCTCAAAGAAGAGGTCACGACACTCACTATCCAAGACCCCCTCCACCTTGACAATGGCGCCCTCTAGCACCTCAGCATGCTTCGAAGCAAGCTTCACGAAGCCATCCTCTGGATCCACTAGGGGCTCCACAAAACCTTCCCGGTAGAGGGAGTGGAGTGCTCGGCGCGGCCTGAGCTTGACCGGGGGAAGGGCCCTTAGATCTGTGGCCTTTCCCTCTTTGGCCTCGGCAATAGCTTTTTACATGGTCTCGAGCCGAGCATTCTCCAGCACGGCCTCCATCTCCTACGCCTCTAGGCACTCTCGCGCCGTGGCGCGGTCAGCTGTTGCCTGGGACAGCTCGGAGTCCCGGTCGGTGGGCTGGGCCATGGAGGCCCTTAGGGCCTCCCCCTGCTGACGTAGTTCTTCCTCGAGCGCGGACTTGTCTCCCTGAAGAACCTTCAAGCGGGACTCTGCCTTGGCAGACATCGCGTCGAGCAGCGCCGCCTCAAGGGCTTCTTTGGCCGACGCGACCTCCTTCTCGCTCTTCACCACGGCGGCCTCAGCACCTGCGAGGGTGTCCTGAACCTGTCCCAGAGCGGTGAAGGCCCTGTCTAGGACGTTGAGATCGCGTGACGAAGGCACCAAGACCCCCTCCGGAGGAGTCGTCTGCGTGATCAAATAAAATGTTCCCTGGGAGTCCATAGCATGAGGAGCAAGAGGCTCTGGGGGCTACACGACGACCAAGGGCAAGACAGATGCAGACGGATCGACGGGCGGCTGGACCTCGGGGGCTGGCCCTCCGAACAGCAACACCGGCACACCATCAAGAGCAGGAGCGACCACATCAACAGGCATCAGGAGCTCAGGGGGCTCCGTGCCAGTGACCGGGAGGGTTGCCTCGCGAGCCTTCATCCACTCGCTCACAGGCGCCTCGCCAGGCGACGGCGGCATGACAGGAGCGGGCAGAGAGTCGGAGGACGTCTTCGGTTGAAGCTTGCCTTCTTCTTCCTCATCTTTAGTGCAGTGGCATTCCTAGTTATCGGTCAAAGGAAGAATCATAAGCACGCAAGCTACCGGCAGGCGAGAAAGGCCGAAACGGATACTTACTCCTCAACGTCGACCCACTTCCTCTTCCCCTCCGCTCCGACGACGACGTCAACACCATCGCCTCTCTCGCTGAGGGACCACAACGCCGGGGGACAGGGGCACTGTGCGCCGAAGCGGCCGCTAGAGGAACCGCCTCGGCCCCGGCCTCGTCCACTTGGTTAGTGGGCTGTGCTTCGGGTGGGGGCGAGCCCGACGCCTCAACTACCATGCCTATAGAGGCAGGGCACACCGAAGGAGAGTCAGCTCCACACTTCCTGGGGGTCGCCAGGCAGGCGGATTGTGTGGCATGATGTGCCGGCACTAGCCCCCTAGGTACCTTAGCGGGGCGTGGGGAGCCTACAGCAGGAGCTTCACCAGCATCATCGTCATCCGCTAGCTCATGCAAGAGCATGCTCTGTGGCGGGGAGAGGCCTCCATCAAGTCATCGTCCGCCGTCTTCTCGGAATCCTCCCTGCCCGTGGTGTCACTGGAGGACACCTTCGCCCGGGAGCCAAGGCCCTTAGTTGGGAAGAGCCCCAGTTCATTGAAGACTGGCATCTTGGAGACCAAAGCGGCTGCGTCATCGTGGCAGTACAGTGGGGCACAGGCCTCGGGGAGATCTCCAGGGTCGCCGTTGAGCAGGGTTGCCACCGCCATGCTCAATTCCTTAGGGGTTATGCACGCAGACCGAAGCCTGAGGTTGTTGTCGCTGCCCTGATAGTCCCACATGGGCCTAGAGTGAGACTAGAGGGGCGCCAGGCGCTCCGTCAAGAACTCCTTCACTATCATTCCCCCAGTCAGCTTGATGGCACTGATGTCGCGGGAAATCCGCTCCAGGACGGGTTTGGCCTGAGGGTCAGAAAGCTTCGTGGAGCTCCACACGGAGGTTTTTTTCCGGAAGCCCCTTCAGTAGCTCCAAGCAGGGGTTGGGACTGCCGAGATCCATGAGGACCCAACGGTGCCAGAAGTTCTCTACCTTCTTCCCGACAGCATGCTACTTCTCTGGACCGCGGCAAAGGAGACACATGCCGATCGCTGAGCACCATCATGCACGCGCAAGCTGAAGAAATGTCGGAAGAGGGCTACTGAGGGCTTTCTGCCCATGAAGGCCTCGCAATAAAAGGCGAAGATGGACAAGAGCAGGATGGAGTTGGGTTGAAGCTGAAGGGCATGAATCCCATAGTTGTGGAGGATGGCGGTGAAGAACACGGAGAAGGGTGGGACGAGCCCGACAAAGACACTGTGAATGAAGAAGGGATAAGCTGACTAGGACGAGGGTCGCTTCCTCTAGGAGCCTCCCCATATCAAGGTCCGCCCACACTCGTTGGTCCCGTCCACCATTGACGGGAGCACCGGGACGAGGTCTCTGTCCTTGGCAATGGTGGACTCAGAAAGCGCCGGTGAGATGGGAGAAGAGGCTGAGCCGTGGGCCTCAGAATTCGACTTGTCGATGGGAGCCATACGAAAGAAAGACGGAGCAATGCAGGATCTAGAGAGGTCTAAACTAAGGCCAGGATCTCGGAGCAAGAGCAGGCGCGCAGAGAGGAAAGCAGTAATGGCTCCGTGCTGGAAGTTAGGCTTTTGTCGATTCAGACGGTAGCCGAGGGGGCAGTCCACTCAGCCACACGACGTGCGCCAACCCTGGACCCTCAGGCAATTGGGGCCCACAACACTTCAGGCCATCCTCAAGGCTTCGCCCTTAAGCCAGCTCGAGCGTGCCTTGGGCCCGGGGGCTACTATCAGTGTTCTTGGAATGGGGGTACCCAGACCTGCCAGCCTGCGGGGCAGGGCATGGCCCACCTCGACAGGCACGCTCAGCCTGGTGCGGCTTCACACAAGACAAAGCCCTCGCAAGGTCCCTAGGCTCGCTAGGAAGAACGACACCAATACCAGCAAGGATGGGCCTCCTCAGGCCCCCTCCAAAGCAGCGGAGATCTCTATGTAGAACCCAGCCTCAGGAGTTAAAGATGACGCAAGGAAGGACAGGTGGGCGCCAGCGCGCCAGGCTATGCAATTTCCCCTTTGGTGCAAAGGGGGCAAGGATGTACGCGGGTTCCCGAAGCTCCACCCAAAGGTTTCCATTTTAGTGCAACAAGACCACGACCACGAGCCTCGTAGGGTGGATGTCATCGCCGAGCCCACCACTGCCTTATCGACAGCCGCTTTGTAGGCTAAGACCGCCTTTGCACAGCACGCGGATGTACACCTGTTCCCCTTCAAAATTGGCCATTGTGAGATCCCTTCCCGCCATTGTGATAAGGGAAGAGGACCTGGGCAACCGACATATATATAGAGAGAGAGGCTAGGCCACACCGTAGAAGGGATCCGCTCCACGACTTAGCCAACAAACCACTAGACAAGGCAGAGAGCCAAGAACAACACTTGGGCACCCTCGTGAGGCCCGAGCTCATTGTACTAGTTCATCCACCACGCCTCCCCGAGAGGCAATCCACCAAAGAAGGAGTAGGGTATTACGCTTCACAACGGCCCGAACCTGGGTAACTGTCGTGTTCATCTTCTTCCTTGTCATCTTGTGAGTTTGTCGTTGTATCCATAGAGTAGTGAGCTAGGTAGGACGAGGCTCCAGCGGATCTTCACACACGCCCCTGTGTTCGAACCTTGAGGATTTTGCAGAGACCAAAGTCCGATAGAAATGCATCAGCCGCTGGAATGTCGCCCAGCGTTCCGTAGCCCGAAGGGCATGCATGTGTAGCAGAACACTCCGCATGAAGTGTGGAAGGCAATCTTCTCGATGTTCTCCACCGCCATTTTGATATGATGGTAGCCCGAGAAAGCGTCCAGGATGCACAGGAGGTCACACTCGGTGGTGGAGTCTACAATCTGATTGATGCACGACAGCAGGAATGGGTCCTAGGGATAGGCTTTGTTGAGTCTCGTGAAGTCGACGCACATACGCTCCTTCCCGCACTTCTTCGGGACGTCCACCGGGTTGGCAAGCCACTCTAGGTAGTGCACCTCTTGGATGACCCCAGCCTCCTTTAGTTTGCCGACCTCCTGAGTGATGAACGACTGTTTCTCCTGACCTTACCTTCTCGCCTTTTGCTTGACTGGACGCAAGTTCGGGCACACCATGAGGTGGTGCTCGGTCATGTCCCTCGGGACCACCACCAGGTTGTGACATCCCTATCCAGCTTCTTAGGACAACATGTGTGTGCATCATATTTCACTTGTTGCATCAACTTGAAATGGGGACTAAAAGAAACCCCAAACACTTCATTTGAATCAAACCAACTTAATGATTGTGAGAACCAACAAATCCAAAATGCCCATCTAAAATGTTCCCTATGTCTGATAAATGTAGACATGATTATACAAGGGGTCATTTTAAATATTTGAACATTTATAGAAATTCAAAAATAAATATTAAAGCTGCTGAAAATACCAAATAAAGCATTATAATTATTTCAGATTTCAAAATATTCTGAAACTTTTTATAGAAGTTTGAAATATTGAAACTAAGTTCTATAAAATATTTGGGATATTTTATACCTAGCATTTGTGCCTAAAAATAAATAAAACAAATGTCAGAAAAATAAAACAGAAACTGGAAATGTTAAAAAAGAAAAGGAGGAAGCACCTGGGCCGACCCAGCTGGCCCAACACCGTCGTCGTCCTCCTGGCAGCCAGGAGCACGAGCACGTGTCCGCCGCACACGCGCACGTCGGAGCTGCCACGCAGCCTCCTGCGTGCTTGCTTCCCCCGACGCGCTTTCAAAATATTTAAATGCTTTAAAAATATTTGGGAAAATTTAGGAAATCTCAGTGGACATATATTGTCCATCTATAAGAGTTTCAAGGCATGGTCATGTTCAAAGTATTGGACAAAACCCATCAAAACCATTTCTACCTATTTCCAGCATTTGGAATATTTCTATAAGCAATATTCTGAAATAAATCTTGGAAAATTCTAGCATGTCACATATGATATATGTGGTCATCTTGCCAAGTTTCATATCAATCCCAATTGTTTTGGTTCACCAAAATATCCCAAAACCCTCTCTGTCCAGATCCAAATTTGAGCAACTCTACATAGCCAATTGTCCCCTATTGTTCCCAAAATTCTTACACGTGTTCTAATCCTCCCATAATGCAGCCACACCAAGTGGTGCATCGAGGAGAACAGATTAACCTGTCCAAATCCCCTCAAACCCATTTATGCTGATTTCAAGAATTGGAAATTCTTGCATTATCAAGTTTCCCCATTTGCTCCCAAACTTTTTGGGCATGCTATAAGTGCCAAAATATGTCACCACATCAAGTGGTGCATCAAGGGGAATGGATTTGCATAGCTAGATCTAAGCAAATGAATTTCTGCCCATTTCTAGGGTTTACCAAGTTTACATTGGCAACCTTCTTCAAATGAGTTCAAATTTTGTGATCAACCTCACTTGCACCTATTATCAAGTCCTGTCAAGTTTCATATTGATGAGCATCTCTTTGCTAGCTCAAACTTGCATCAAACACCTTCTGTCCTATTCTAGGGATCAATAATTGGGAGGGCAAAATAATTCTCCTTGAGCCAAGGTTTTTACCACACCTCCACCTGGCCCCCTCCTACCTCCAGTAAAAATCCCATAGTCATAGCTCAAAGGTTGATGTGGTAAAAAACCGTTTACCCCCTGCACAGCAAGATTTTCCTCTCTCTCTCATATTATATCAGCTACCCAGGGCATCCAAGGCCACATAGAACTTCTTTATCCCCCCTAGATGCCCTAGACACCAGTGGCCACGCCCAACACACCAAAGACATGCCTTGGCATGCAAGGCTCGCACTTTGCAGCATGCTATAGTGCATCTGTGCATTATAGCTTGCCCAATCCGAGCCATCCGACAACCTTGAGTGCCGTGTTGGTGTCTCCCGAGGTCGCCTTGACGTCCTCGCCACACCACCCCGTCGGGCCCCTCCTCCCTCACCCTACTCTGGGCCCTGCAAAGCACGCCCGAGCCCCGTCCAAGAGATCGGTCCATGGTGGACCTCGGCTTGGCCATATAAGGCCTCCCCCCGCCCCTCTCGTGCTCTATGGCCTCTCTCTCTCTCCCTGGAAGCCCTGGACCATCCCCTTACCCCCTGTTTCCCCCGAACCCCCTCCATGGCCGAAGCCCCGTCGGTGGCCTCCGCTCGAAATCCGGCCACGGTGACCTCCCCTGCTTCCCTTTGACTCACTAGGTCCCCTCCATCGTGTCCGCGCTCCTCCACGAACCCCATCCCTCCATTTCCAGGGCTACGGTGTTGCGTCCCCCCATCATCGTCAGCCTCCTTTGCACGGAGCAATACCATGCTCGGTGACGGCCTCCCCAGGGCTCAAAACCCACCTGTGGGTGAAGAGGGATCCCTCCCGAGCTCGTCGGTGCAACGGGAGCCGACAACGGTGCCCCAGGCTGCCGGCGCGAGCTCGGCCTCGCCTCCTCTGTCCCTACTGCGAGAGACGGCCGCGCAAGGGAGAAGAACCTGACTAGTGGGGTCGGTGACCCCACCAGTCAGACTTTGCCAACCTGTTTGGCCGGGCCCGCGCGGAGTAAGTGGAGACGGTCTGCGCAGAAGTCGTCTTCGGCAGGCGAAAGCACATTCCGCAGAAAACGCTTTCTTCGTGGCCGATGTGTGTGTGCAACTGTGCTACTGGGCCGGCCCAGTAGCCATTCCTCGCCTTGTGCACCTCTGAGCCCATTTAGGTGAGAGATTTTCCTTTTTCTTTTATCAGAGTAATTATAAAATGTGTAGAAAATTCATTTGAATTCCAAATGGGATGATTCAAAGTCCTGGATGTTCCTAAAATCAAGATCTGTCCAATGGTGTGCAGTGCACATTTTTGCCATATGAAAATTTCCGCTCCACCAAATATTTTGGTAATATCTTTTATTATTAAGCCACATTGTAAAATTCTTAGGACACTCACTTTATCTCCAAATGCAGTGATTCAAAATCCTAGGCACATCTAAATTCATACACTAAGTGGTGAACATTTTTTCCTTACACTTATTCTGCCATGTCAATTATTGGGCCATTTAATCATATGTGACCCACTTTGAAAATCCATAGGAATATCGTGCCAACTCCAAATCTAGTGAAACCACTTCCCTCATGTTTCTAAAATCATGCCCTATTTTATGAGTACCTCTACTCATTTTTATAAAAATATTTTCTGTTGACATCTTAAAGGATCATCATTTCCATCATTCCCACCATTCAAAACTCCCCCTTGACCCACATCCAGCAAAACCTCCTTGGTTATTTTACTCATGACCAGAGGAGTCCTAGAAAAATAAAACTCCTATTTATAGAGCACATTTATTTCTCTGCTTGTTGTGTTGCTTATTGTGGTTGTTTACCGACGGTAGTTGACGAGATATACGGAGTGCTCAGAGTTGGACGAGAAGCATGTGAAGACCTCGAAGACGTTGCTAAGTAAGGCAAGCAGCCCTTTGACCATGATAAGAAACCATTTTTATTGCATGTCATATAGCACTTTACTTTCATCATATTTGATCATGTGATGTGGTGTTCCCCTTTCGATGGGATGCCTCCGGTACTTTTCCATTGACACTTGCATCGTGCATGACCCTACCACCTTATGAGGGTTATGCGGGTGGGTGTAGTTAGGATGCAAATAGATGCTACGCAAGTGGTATGGGATTTATGCATAAAGATGGAAAGGAGAGAAATGATTTCAAAGACTCTTTGAAGAAAAAAAACGTCGGGTGCCACTAATGCCTGAGGGAGATGATGATGATTTGGATAACCACTTGAGAAAGAAGTAGTATGCCGGAGCAAGTGAGTGTGTGTTTTTGCAAACAGAGAATTCTAAGGTCTGCTGACTATCCCAACCTTACATGCGCCACCACGATACCCCTTATGGGACGGGGCTTTGTTGATTATTATGGTTGGTACTAGCAAGGAGCCCGCATTACTAGTGGCAAGAGTGAAGTGGTCACGCTTGACACGGGGTCGTCCCAGAGTGGAAGGTCATGCGCTATCTTTATAGGCACCGGGCACACCGTTCCGTGCCCTCATGGATGATATGAGTGATGTATATCATGCGGGATGGCACCAACGAGTGGATTTCTTTTTAGTATCACCATGGGAAAGGCCTTGTTCGGGTGCTTACCTCGGGTATGTTATATACCGCGAGTCGTGGATGACATGAAAGTTCCCCGAGTCTTGTGGGTAAAGTGTGCAATCTCTGCATAGTGTAAAACTATTCAAATAGTCTCATCCGCGGTCATGGACAGTTGGAGGTCCTTCTTAGACTACGCCCGGATGTTTTCATGAAACTTGGTGTGAGTATGGATGTGTTGGTGGCAAGGAGGTCACAGGAGCTACGTCCGATGAGTTAGCAAGGGAATTAACTAAGTCTGATGACTTAACGTGATGAACGAACATGAGATGTTCAATCCCTACTTATGATGATATCTGTAACTTGCTCATATGCTTATCTGCTAATTGTTGATGCATGCTTACTAGTTACTTGATCATGACATTTGCATTCAAATTAGCTTTCCGCAAAATGACCTACATTGTGCTATATCATGCATCATTGTTACCTTGTTCCACAACTTGGGTTGCTTGCGACTACATTCAAAGTACTCATTGGCTTGCCACTGGTTATTTTATTGGCGAAGCATGAAAGATTAGGTTATGATGAAGATTACCTTGGTGACGGACATGCGAGCTAGGACGCTTCCTAGTTAGAATGCCTGTAGGGTTAAGGCAGATGGCATGGGTTCACGCTATCGTTAAAGATTTCTGCTGCAATTATATGAAGACTTGGCCGTGAATGCCATATTTGAATAAACCGGTATGTAATGGATGTAAGACTCTTGTTATTCTGTTTTTGTGTGTTCAGTGAGCATTGATCTCCGGGATCACTGTGCACGTACATTCTGTGATCATGACTTATGAGTCGGGGTCCCCACAGAGCTGGTATCAGAGCCATCCTGACTGTAGGAAGCCCTTAGTTAGAATGGACATTAGTTAGGACAAAATTGTTTTCCCACACCCGTAAAACACTTGCAAGGGCTACAATATTTCTCAACTCTTCTAAGCTTTCAGATAAACTGAAGGATTGTGCCTAGCACTTCCACCATTTTTCTTTTGGCTCTCCTCGTCTACTTTTCAAAACTTTGCAAATGGCCGCTACTACCCTTGTGCCCCTGACCACGGGATTCCTTGTAATCCTCGTGGGAAACCTGGAAGGAAGCCACCTTGCCAGACGATTGCTAACATATCTCGGACCCAAGTTGGAAACACTAGACAAGGAGCTACCAGCAGAAGACACCTTCTCAAAGGATGAGGACGTCAAGACTTAGATGATGGTGACACCTTCGACACATCCCTAGGATGATACCACCCCGGCCTTTGATGTCCAGGGCACAAGACCTGCAATGTCATGATAATGCATCGCTAATAGAGAAACCCTGTCCTTCTCGTTGTTATATCAGTAACCACCGCTGGATGAGAACCTTGCCATTTAGTCTGTCTCACTATAGTGAGAAGGAAGACGGTTCTCATCATCCCCCTCTCTTGATGCCGATGATATTGTCAACGTGACCGGCAGGATACAACTCTACCATGCCTTGTTAATGTCATTGCATAAAAGGTTGCCTACCTGGAACCCTCGGCGTCTCAGAAGACTAGGAGACACTGGCACGACTACGAAGACACCAGAAGACCCTGTCAACAACTGCCATGAAGATTCACCTTCGCCGTCAACTGAACAGACCTGAAGTCGTCAAGGACGCTTCAGGCACAAACATGATCGTTTTGAGGAACAACAACCAAAGACATAGCGACACCCGAAGAAGACCCAGAAGATTAAGCAGACTCCTCTCCAAGACGTGGAGCAAACACGACTACTCAGTCCGAGAACCCCTAGGGTAGGATGATTCGTGTATCCCCCATGCGAAGTCGAGTCCGTATGATGGTTCTGACAAAACCATGATTGTTTGTTGCTTGTTTTTCCTGTTTGTGCTTTGGTGTAAGTCACACTTTTTCCCTAGGCAACAAGTGCGTGACTATATCACATACCTTGCCTTGATGTTTGGGTTTGGCCTTTTCGGCACTTGATTGATTACACTTGCACTATACCACCCCCTTAGGCATGCTCCTCTATGATACTTTCTCTCGCCAATATCGTCAACTGAAGACCGACAAGACAAGATGCACCAAGGATCCACCTTGATGGACAGGTAGTGTTGAAGACTATGACTACAATGTACTCAACGAAAGGCAACCCCGTAGAGTTATTCTTTTCCCTCAGGGTTGGAAACCCCTCCCTAGCCCAACCTATACCTCACAAGCTCCCCAACACAAGTCTCTGAATCATGTGTTTAATACACGGATTTGCTAGAGCACTTATTGAGCTTCAATAACCCCTGCCTAGCACTGGGTTTGTTATGGAGCTAGTGATCATAGTGAACACACATCCTTCGTTCTTGCTAGCACTAGAACCTTGATGCCACGGGAAGGGTCATTTTGAGGACGTACTATTTGTGGACAATGATTTGATTTAGCCATAATGAAAGTCTTGAGGAAGTGGTTGTGACCCCTTTGGTGGATTACGGGACTTTTATGTTGGTGAGTGGACTTGGTGGGTCCAAATTGATAGAGTAGCATAACCTACTTGTCCCTTGAGAAAAATGGATTAGTAGGGAGAATATGGTCACAAGCTGAAATTCTTGGTGGATTAATGACTTGACTTTGGCAAGAAATGTTGATATTGGATTGTTGGTGATATGATAGTGACTGAAGTAACTAGTAGGGAATTCTTACTAGATGTAAACCTTGGATTTAAAAAGGTGATTCTGATAGGTGCTCGATATCAATTAAACCACATGGTTCGGAGTAACTTGGATTTAGTCCAATGATCTTGGTCATGATACCATGTTTCTCGGTGGATGATAGTAGTAGGAATCAAATGATGTTAGGGATAATTGAGGGATCTATATAAGCTCGACCTTGGGGTTTTGTTGGCCATGGGATTGGAAGTTCATGGATATATTGTGATAATAGTCCTTGCAATGACATGTGGATTATATGAACTCGAGGAGATCATGCTGGACACCATCGATGCTGGATTTGTAGCAGTAATGGATCACGTAATAGTGGATGACATTCGTGGATCAATTAAATTGAATTCGTAGGAAGGAAACAAGATCTTGGAGTGGTTTATTACCTGTTTCCTTAGCATAGTAATGCTATACCTTAGACCTTGGATAGGTCAGTAGGACACTTGGATTGGTAGTGTCATGATCAAGCTTAGCGGCTTGTAAATTATCCCGAGGATCTTTATATAGGGATATATGTGAGTTAGCTATAGTATACATATAAGATTCTCGGTATAGTCCTTCTATTAAACCTTGGAGATATGAGTAGCATGTGTAATATTGGAGTTGACTTATATGAGGTGGTACCTTCGAGGCTACATGGTGATTTTTTTGGAGTAATAGTCAGCACTATTGGCATCTAAGAACTGTGCTCGAGGATAAGATGGTAGACGTTCACTCACATCCTAAGCTCCCTGAAACCTCCTAAGCTTCACCAAGCCACAATATGGTCAGATTATGACCATAGGCCTTGGACTCTTAAGTCCTTAGACTATGGTCGATACTCCACCTCAACCACCACCAATCCTGTTCAAAGGGAAGGTGACCATGAAGACCTGTATTAGGTTGGAGCACAAACCCTTGATACTAGTGTCCATCCGGAGCAAATGCCTGCTCCTCTCACATATCCCACGAGCAGTGTGCGTGTGTGATACTTGGGGAAATTATGTTTTTGTCCTCATGGATGGCATACTTATTTACCCAATGAGAGGAATGGAACACCTTAGTTCTGTTTGGACCAGCCCCAGACACACCCATTACCATGCCTCTTGAGTATAAGGTTTGACCTTGAAGGAGTTGGACTCCTCAAAGCACCCTCCCTCCATCAGAAGACATTCCTACCCAAGCAAGATGAAAAGCCACTACACGGTTGAGAAGCCATGACGAAGAAGAAGAAGCAAGAGAAGTCAACCGCCTCTGTCGGCTACATCCACTAGGTTATATCTAGAAGCATCGACGTCCAAGCATGATGAAGCCCTTGCACATCAAGAGGTTTGAAGGACCCCTTGTTACGACTGGTCATCCATCAGTTCCTGACTAGGAAGGAACCAAGGGGTGGATAACACCCCTCACTCCCCCACCTTGATGGTGTACAATGAGCATGACGTCCCTACTCCCTTCCGATGCTTGGAACGGAGTGGAACAACTGTCACGACCTCATTGCTATCCCCTTACTGGTCCAATCTAGGGTGTAAACCCTGACTCAATCATGGTAAGCCACCTGTCAAAGGTAGTTCACCTCTCTTGCCAAGACCTAGACCTTGGGGACTAGATGGCCGATCCATACTTCTGGATAGTCAGCTTATTTAGGACCCCTCAGAAACCTTCCTAGATGGTAGAACCCATTTTGACACTAAGTCTCTAAGCCCAGTCTTAGGGACGAGACTCAACGCAGACCTTGCCAGCGGAGAGGCCAGTAGACCAAACGCTCAAAGACCATCCAGAAATGTGTGTCCATGACGAAGAAGACAAACGACCAGAGAAGAATGAAGAATCTACTTGAGCAACTTACTCAAGAAGAAAATCTTGACGAGAAGCCCACGATGACACACCTCAGCACTCTCAAGGATGGAGACCACCTACGGTTGAAGACCCCTGCTTTAAGGAAGATAAGGACTTCCCCGTCAACGAGAATCTACACCAAGACTCAAACCTTCTATTCTGACACGAGACATATAGATTTCACTAACCAACATGAGCAGTCCTACGACCAACACACAGACACACCACTTGGCCAGGTATTCTGACTTTGGGGTACACACGTAAGCCAGGTACTGTGAGAACCTCGTCCACCAAACCCTTAACCATTAGGCAAGCCTAGCAGGTTGCTGGGAATCCGTTCACCCTGAGGCAAAGTCAACAATGCACTCGAAGGCATACCACCAGGCACTTCAAGATCCAGAAGGACAACCACGCATGAGCATAAGCCACATGGGAACATGAAGACTACCTCACCTCTGAATTTTCGCATCCTTCCCACGCCTAGCCTGGGAATCTCGGGGACAAGATTCTTGTAAGGGGGGTAGGTTTGTCACACCCTGTGATTTGCCTCATGACTAAGTTATCATGACTCAAAAATCAGGGCCAATTAAAACTTTTATGTGCTTGTTATGCTTGACTTGATTGCTGATTGTTTGATTGCTTGCTAGTGCTCTATAATCATAAAATCCCTCCTACTCTCAAAACTATTTTCCTTGATCGCCACTCTTGTCCAATGATCATGCCATGTGAATAGGACTTAATTATATTTTTACAAAATATTATTTTGGCCAAAAAGGTTTTATTCAAATTAGGTTTGCAAAACCCCATGTTTTGAGATGTGCACTTCAAGTCCCCAAATTGGGTGGCTCCTTTTTCCCCAAATGATTTATTTTGAACCTACTATATATATAACTTCCCAAAACAACAAAATATCATTTTAAAAGATTATTTTCATATTTTATTTAAAGGCTTTTTCTTAAGCATAGAAATGGTCTTTTATAGGAAAAAATTATTTAAATGCTTTAAAAATATTTGGGAAAATTTAGAAAGCTCAGTGGACATATATTGTCCATATATAAGAGTTTCAAGGCATGGTCATGTTCCAAGTATTGAACAAAATCCTTCAAAACCATTTCTGCCTATTTCCAGCATTTCGAATATTTCTATAAGCAATATTCTCAAATAAATCCGGGAAAATTCTAGCATGTCACATATGATATATGTGGTCATCTTGCCAAGTTTCATATCAATCCCAGTTGTTTTGCTTCACAAAAATATCCCCAAACCCTCTCTGTCCAGATCCAAATTTGAGCAACTCTACATTGCCAACTGTCCCCTATTGTTCCCAAAATTTGTAGACATGTTCTAATCCTCCAATAATGCATCCATGCCAAGTGGTGCATCAAGGATAATAGATTAACCTGTCCAAATCCCCTCAAACTCATTTATGCTGATTTCAAGAATTGGAAATTCTTGCATTATCAAGTTTCCCCATTTGGTCCCAAACATTTTGGGCATGCTATAAGGGCCAAAATATGTCACCACATCAAGTGGTGCATCAAGGGAAATGGATTTCCATAGCTAGAGCTAAGCAAATGCATTTCTGCCCATTTCTAGGGTTTACCAAGTTTACATTGGCAACCTTCTTCAAATGAGTTCAAATTTTGTGATCAAACTCACTTGCACCTATTATCAAGTCCTGTTAAGTTTCATATTGATGAGCATCTCTTTGCTAGCTCAAACTTGCATCAAACACCTTCTGTCCTATTCTAGGGATCAATAATTGGGAGGGCAAAATCATTCTCCTTGAGCCAAGGTTTTTTACCACACCTCCACCTGGCCCCCTCCTACCTCTAGTAAAAATCCCATAGCATAGCTCAAAGGTTGATGTGGTAAAAAAACCGTTTACCCCGTGGACAGCAAGATTTTCCTCTCTCTCTCATATTATATCAGCTACCTAGGGCATCCAAGGCCACATAGAACTTCTTTATCCCCCCCTAGATGCCCTAGACACCAGTGGCCACGCCCTACATGCCAAAGACATGCCTTGGCATGCATGGCTCGTGCTCTAGAGAATGCTACAGCGCATCCACGCATTGTAGCTTGCCCAATCTGAGCCATCCGACAACCTTGAGCGCCATGGTGGTGTCTCCTGAGGTCGCCTCGACGTCCTCGCCACGCCACCCGATCGGGCCCCTCCTCCCTCACCCTCCTCTAGGCCCTGCAAAGCACGCTCGAGCCCCTTCCGAGAGATCGGTCCATGGTGGACCTCGGCTCGGCCATATAAGGCCTCCCTCGTGCCCCTCTCATGCTCTCTGGCCTCTCTCTCTCCCCGGAAGCCCTGGACCAGCCCCTTGCCCCCCTGTTTCCCTCGAACCCCCTCCATGGCCGAAGCCCCGCCAGCGGCCTCCGCTTGAAATCCGGCCACGGTGGCCTCCCCTATTTCCCTTTGACTCACCAGGTCCCCTACATCGCCTCCGTGCTCCTCCCAGCACCCCATCCCTCCATTTCCAGGGCCGTGGTGCTGCGTCCCCCCCATCATCGTCAGCCTCCTTCGCCCTGAGCGACACCACGCTCGGTGATGGCCTCCCTTGGGCTCAAAACCCACATGTGGGTGAAGAGGGATCCCTCCCGAGTTTGTCGGTGCAACGGGCGCCGACAGCGGTGCCCCACGCCGCCAGCGCGAGCTCGGCCTCGCCTCCTCTGTCCCTGTCGTGAGAGACGGGCGCGCGAGGGAGAAGAACCTGACTAGTGGGGCCGGTGACCCGACCAGTCAGCCTCTACCAAGCTGTCTGGCCAGGCCCACGCGGACTAAGTGGAGACGGTCTGCACAAAAGTCCTCTTCGGCACGCGAACGCGCATTCCGCAGAATACGCTTTCTTCGTGGCCATTGTGCGTGCGCAACTATGCTACTGGGCCGGCCCAGTAGCCATTCCTCGCCTTGTGCACCTCTGAGCCCATTTAGGTGAGAGATTTTCCTTTTTCTTTTATCAGAGTAGTTCTAAAATGTGTAGAAAATTCATTTGAATTCCAAATGGGATGATTCAAAGTCCCGGATGTTCCTAAAATCAAGATCTGTCCAATGGTGTGTAGTGCACATTTTAGCCATATGAAAATTTCCCCTCCACCAAATATTTTGGTAATATCTTTTATTATTAAGCCACATTGTAAAATTCTTAGGACACTCACCTTAGCTCCAAATGCAGTGATTCAAAATCCTAGGCACATCTAAATTCATACACTAAGTGGTGAACATTTTTCCTTGCACTTATTCTGCCATGTCAATTATTGGGCCATTTAATCATACGTGACCCAAAATCCATAGGAATATCATGCCAACTCCAAATCTAGTGAAACCACTTCCCTCATGTTTCTAAAATCATGCCCTATTTTTTGAGTACCTCTACTCATTTTTATAAAAATGTTTTCTGTTGACATCTTAAAGGATCATCATTTCCATCATGCCCACCATTCAAAACACCCCCTTGACCCACATCCACCAAAACCTCCTTGGTTATTTTTCTCATGACCAGTGGAGTCCTAGAAAAATAAAACTCCTACTTATAGAGCACATTTATTTCTCTACTTGTTGTGCTGCTTATTGTGGTTGTTTACCGACGGTAGTTCACTAGATATATGGATTGCTCGGAGTTGGACAAGAAGAGTGTGAAGACCTCGAAGACGTTGCTAAGCAAGGCAAGCAGCCCTTTGACCATGATAAGAAACCATCTTTATTGCATGTCATATAGCACTTTACTTTCATCATATTTGATCATGTGATGTGGTGTTCCCCTTTCGGTGGGATGCCTCCGGTACTTTTCCATTGACACTTGCATCGTGCATGACCCTACCACCTTACGAGGGTTTTGCGGGTGGGTGTAGTTAGGATGCAAATAGATGCTATGCAAGTGGGATGGGATTTATGCATAAAGATGGAAAGGAGAGAAATGATTTCAAAGACTCTTTCGAAAACCCCTTTAGGTGCCACTAATGCACGAGGGAGATGATGATGACTTGGGTAACCACTTGAGAAAGAAGTGGTATGTCGGAGCAAGTGAGTGTGTGATTTTGAAAACGGAAAGTTCTAAGGTCTGCTGACTATCCCAACCTTACATGCGCAACCATGATACCCCTTTTGGGACGGGGCTTTGTTGATTACTATGGTTGGTACTAGAAAGTAGCCCGCATTGCTAGTGGCAAGAGTGAAGTGGTCACTCTTGAGACGGGGTTGTCCCAGAGTGGAAGGTCATGCGCTGTCTTTACAGGCACCGGGCACACCATTGCGTGCCCTCATGGATGATACGAGTGATGTATATCATGAGGGATGGCACCAACGAGTGGACTCTTTGTTTAGTATCACCATGGGAAAGGCATTGTTCGGGTGCTTACCACGGGTATGTTATATACCGTGAGTCATGGATGACTCGAAAGTTCCCGGAGTCTGGTGGGTAAAGTGTGCAACCTCTGCAGAGTGTAAAACTATTCGAATAGCCACGTCCACGATCATGGACAGTTGGAGGTCCTTCTAAGACTACATCCAGATGTTTTCATGAAACTCGGTGTGAGTATGGATGTGTTGGTGGCAAGGAGGTCACAGGAGCTAAGTCCGATCACTTAGCACGGGAATTAGCTCAGTCTAGTGACTTAACGTGATGAACGAAAATTAGATGTTCAACCCCTACTTATGATGATATCTGTAACTTGCTCATGTGCTTATCTGCTAATTGTTGATGCATGCTTACTAGTTACTTGATCATGACATTTGCATTCGAATTAACTTTCCGCAAAATCACCTACATAGTTCTATATCATGCATCATTGTTACCTTGTTCCACAACTTGGGTTGCTTGCGAGTACATTCAAAGTACTCATTGGCTTGCCACTGGTTATTTTATTGGCCAGACATGAAAGATCAGGTTATGATGAAGATTACCTTGGTGACAGACATGCGATCTAGGATGCTTCCGAGTTAGAATGCCTGTAGGGTCATGGGTTCACGCCATCGTCAAAGATTTCCGCTGCAATCATATGAAGGCTTGGCCGTGAAGGCCATATTTGAGTAAACCGGTATGTAATGGATGTAAGACTCTTGTTATTCAGTTTCTGTGTGTTCAGTGAGCATTGGTCTCTGGTATCACTATGCATGTACATTCGGTGATCATGACTTATGAGTCAGGGTCCCCACATATCTGGGTCTAGGATTCCTCGGGTAGGGCCTCAATGTGGGGACCCTTGGAAAATCGCCGATCCAGAAGAAAGAGAACTCAAGATTGCTAAAAAGTGAAAGCAACAAGATAAAAGTCCCCGCCCCTTTTCTTTTAAATTTAGAGCTCTGAGCCCTTCAATCTTCTTTTCAAACGTTGGCAAATTGACAACAAAAAGAAATAAAGCAAATGCTGCGACCAACACCTAGGCTAGACTTTGTCTTCCCCCAACACTGAGCGTAGGGCATCCACCTTGCATGGGCATAGCCATTGATGGGCAGTGTTGACTTCTCCGCCAGCGTGGAGCTATGGCTGCCACATTGCGTGGGAGGAACCCATCCGCGTCCTTGGGGCGTTGCGGGCGTATACAACTTGCTCATTATTACGTGAGAGTGTCACGGCCGTAGATAGCTGGACAAGGCCCCGGGCGCCAAGCCCGATAGCTCCCAACTCGGTTGCGCGCCCTTACGACCCAAACCCAGATGCATTGTTCCCCGCGTAGCCACAAAATTGCGCTCCCATGGCCCAAACATGAGTACAATGCATCCAGCACAGCCGTAAGGGTGTTTTGTCATCTAAGCCGCCCCGTGAGGCATTTGGGTGGTGACCGTGTGCTTCCTCGGGAGCCTCATGAGGCCGGGCCTCCCGAGGCTGCGTTGATGCTCCAGTTGCCGCGGGTGGCCCGCGTTACCTGTGTCTTGCTGCACTTCCCCAGGGCATTACGCCCAATACCCCCGGGTCTGGTTCGTCGATGCTTGCCCGCACGGGGGGGAGCCGGTAGCTAGCACTGTGCCCCAATGGGTCCGGTGGCGTCCTCCCTCTTTCTTCGGCTTGCGTTGTCCAAACTTGGTGCTCCTCTGAGGGAAGCCCCCAAGCCCGGCTCCGGGAGGACGTCTAGGGCTTCTCCTACCCTTGGGGGGTGCTGGCGCCTACGGCAGGCACCCAATCTTGGTCATCTTCCCTAGGCACGACATAGCACGGTACATAGGGCTCCACATGAGGGTCTGGTACACCTCCCGAGCCGTCCCACGCGGCGCCTGGAACGGCCCCTCCAGGCGGCGGCAGGGCGGCACCGTGCGCACGCAGTCCACAGACCCTCTTGCGTCGAGCCTCAAAGTGAAGTTGCCTACCTCTGTTGCCGCCGCTCGGTAGGCTGCGTGTCTCCTGAAGTGAGTTGATTCCCCGACGGTCCGATGCGACTTCGCCGTTCTTGCTTCCCTGCCTGGACACCCACGCCATTTGCTCCCAGCGCAAGGTGTTGCACTTGCGTCTGGTCAGCTGGCTTGTTGGTGATCCACTAGGTCACGGGGGCGTGTGCTGGCACGCGCGTGGGGTGCTCTGTTGTCTTCTCCGCGAGCTCGGTCACCATGGCCGGGCTGTTCCCCTAAATCAGTTACCGAGATCAGCAGGAGAAGGAGCACAACGTTCAACGGGCCCCGCCCGAGTTCGTCCTGGGCTGAAGGGGGCATGTCGTTGGCAGGCTGGGGGACAGACATGGCGAATGAGCCACCAGCACATGAGGACGGACGAGGGACCTTGGCTCCATGCGCAATGGTGATTAGCTCCGTGATGTGGTCGGCACATGCGTCGAAGTCCCCCTAGCGTTGGACGGTGGCGGAGCACCTCGCTTGCCAGCAGAAGCGCGTCGTGTGCATCTATGTCCCCACGTAGGAGCGACGCGACGCGGATGCCGAAGGAGCCTCCCGACCGTCATGCACTTCGGTGGTGCGAGGGGCGGTGACGACAGAGGCGACGCTGGGGACTTGATATTGCCCGCCCAGCACCAGGCCATTGGGGCGCAGGTTCCTGATGATAGTGTTGAGGTCGACAGTGGCTGGTTCATCGCGGCCGACAGATGCTCGTGGGGCGTTGTCCATGGGAGCGGCGAGGCGGATGGAGAGCCTGGCTTTAGGAGGACTTCGACATGCCCCCTACCTGGCGCGCCAAATGTCCGATTTACAGGCTCCACAAAAACCTTAATGTTCGAACACAGGGGCTTGTGCCAAGGTTTCCCTGCAGCCTCACCCAACCTAGATCGCTAATCGATGGACATAAGGACAAACTCGTTTGATGATGAGGAAGAAGATGAACACAACAGTTTACCCAGGTTCGAGACGTTGTGAAGCGTAATACCCTACTCCTACTTTAGTGGATTGCCTCTCATGGAGGTTTTGGTGGATTAACTAGTACAATGGGCTTGAGCCTCGCGAGGGCACTCAAGGTGTGTTCTTGGCTCTCTGCCTTGCAGTGGTGAGTGGAGCGGCTAAGTGTTCGATCAAATCGGGATCGATCCCCTCTATGGTGTGACCTAGCTTCTATATATAGTGGCGGCCCGGGTCCTCTTCCCTTATCTCAATGACGGGAAGGAATCCCACAACGACCAATTTTGAAGGGGGATAGGAGTACATCCATGCCCTGCCCAAAGGCAGTCTTCTCCTGCAAAGTAGCCGATGGTGATGTAGTGGTGGGCTCGGCGATGACATCCGCCTTGCAGGGGGGTGGTCATGGTCTTGTTGCACCAGAAGGGAAACCTTTGGGCTGGGCTTTGGGAACCCGTGTATGTCCTTGCTACCTTTGCACCAAAAAGGAGACTGTGTTGCCTCGCGCATTGGGGCCCGCCTGTCCTTCCTTGCGTCACCCTTGACTCTTGAGGTCGGGCCTTGCATAGGGATCTCCGCCCCTCGGGAGGGGGGCTTGAGCAGGCTCATCTTTATGGGTATTGATGTCGTTCTTCCTCGCGATCCCAAGGTCCTCGTGATGGCCTTGTCTTGAGTGTGCCACGCCGGGCCTCGCCTGGCTGACGAAGTTGGCCATGCCCTGGGCCGCAAGGAGGGAGGACTAGGTAGCCCCGTTCCCAAAACGCGGATAGGTGCGTTGCCGCCATGAAGTGGGCAATGGTGGGGTGGCCAAGTCTTGCGTTGTATGGGAGGTGGATGTGGGCAACGTCGAAGTCGATCTACTCGGTCCAGAAGTTGGAGCGGGTGCCGAAGGTGACGGGGAAGCGCACCCGCCCCACGGGAACGACGGATCCCCGACCACCACAGAGAAGGGCCTTGAGGGCGCTAGTTGGTCATGGGCAACTGTAGCGCATCAAAGGCCTCCACGGAGATGAAGTTGAGGCCATCATCATCATCTATGAGGGTCCTGGAGATGGCCACACCCCTTATGGTTGGTATCGGTGTCAAAACCGGCGGATCTCGAGTAGGGGTCCCGAGCTGTGACACTAGAATCGATGGTAACAGGAGATGAAGGGGACAAGGTTTTACCCAGGTTCGGGCCCTACTATGGAGGTAATACCCTACGTCTTGCTTGATTGTATTGATTATATGGGGGTTAAAGAGTTGATCTAATCGAGATCGAATAGCTAACCCTAGATGAGTTGTTCTATGGCTACAGCCTACAACCCTCCGGCATATACAGGCGCCAAGGGTATCTAGGGTTTACACATGGTCAGTTACATGCCGAAGAGATAAATATGCATATTCACTACATTAAATGTGGAGGACAAGCCATGATTCCCAAAGCTTCCTTCCAAGAGAAAGGGCCTTCGATCAATCCAATTTTCGGTAAGCGGCCCATACCGTCCGACCCATAAGAAATAGGACGGCCTTCTGAGGACCCCTAAATCCAGGACTCCCTGAGTAGACTCCGAACTTGCCTCCAACGCCAAGGGTCTTAGCTTCTTCCGCTTCGCGTAATCAGAGTGGCTTGCGAAGTGAGTTCTTCCTGCTGAATTCAGTTCAGCCTCCGATGACCTGTAGTTTTCCAAATAGTGGTGTGTCCGGACACCGTAAATAGGTCGGCCCTGAAGGCCAAACATCAAGGGGTAAAATAACGTCCCTTGGTGACCTTTTTGACGAAAGGTCACAGCCCACCACGACCGCTAGGCCAGTCACAAAGACTTGATTCGCGGTTCGAGGCCGTTTTAATCAACACGATCTATCAATGCACAGATCGTGTCCCGTTTTATGTGGGATACGTTTAATCATGCGCCTGTAACGACGCGCACGTCTCGGGAAGCATGTAGGATCGGAAATAAGTCTAGAGGGGGGGTGATTAGACAACTTGACCAAATAAAACTATGTTTTTCCCCAATTTTAATTCTTGGCAAGTATTAGCATTCATAACATATCAAGTACACCCTACACATGCAAGTCTAAGAGTATAGCAGTAGAAAGTAACAACAAGCATGAGTAAAAAGGATAGGGTAGGAAGATCAAACACAATTGTAGACACGATGATTTTTCTCGTGGTTCTGATAGGTGGTGCTATTGTACATCCACGTTCATGGAGTCTTCGACCCACGGAGGGTAACGGCCACGAGAGTCCATGGAGGGCTCTACCCACGGAGGGTTCCACGAAGAAGCAACCTTGACTATGCCATGATGGCATACATCCATGGAGGACTAGCCTTACACAGGGTAGATCTTCACGAAGTAGGAGATCTCCTTGCCCTTACAAAATTCTTGGTTCACTCCACAACACGAAGTAGGAGGCTCCCAAGTGACACCTAACCAATCTAGGAGGCACCATCCTCCAAAAGGTAATAGGCTCGGTAATGTCGATGAATTCCTCACTCTTGTGCTTCAAGATGATAGACTCCTCAACACACAATCACTCTCTCATAGATTTGGCTTGGTAGAAGAGATGAGATTGGTGGAAAGCAACTTGGGGAGGCTAGAAATCAAGATCCATATGGTTGGAGTGGAAGATCTTGACCTCAACACAAGGGTAGGTGGCTCTCTCTCAGAAAACTGAGTAGGATAGGTATGGAATAGTTCTGAGTGCTTCTCTTTTGAGTGGGTGGTGGTGAAGGGGTATATATATAGGCATCCCTAAAAATCCAACCGTTACACACAAAGTGACCAACTCAGTGACACCGATGTGCTAATCTCGGTGGTACCGAAGTGACCAACTCAGTGACACCGATGTGCTAATCTTGGTGGTACCGAAGTGACCAAAAGGTGGCAACTTTTGAATCTTGATGAGACCGATATAGGAACCTCGGTTGCACCGACAAGGTGACCAATGGTCAGAATTGCCAAACTCGGTGATGCCGATTCAACATTCTCAGACAGACCAAAAATGTGAACTTGCATAACAGAAAGTTGGCAACCCAACTCGGTGGCACCGAAAGCAGTGTCGGCTGCACCGAAGTAGCTAGGGTTTGGCTGAGTCTGTCTAGGATTTGGAATCGGTGGCATCGGGATAGGAATGTTGGTTGCACCGATTTTTCATGTTTGGCTATAGACAGACTTTGGTGGGAGAGCTTGCGGATGTTTTTGGTGACTATCACATGTGCATGTATGAGCATTTTGTTCACCATCAAAACCTTACCCCCTTTTAATAGTATTGTCTTTCCTATGGACTCAAAGTGATTTCTCACAAATATAAAATGTAGAGTCCTCCTGCTTGAAGCTTGGCCAACCTATTTCCTTGCATCTGGGGGTAATTCCACAATCTCCACAATCCTTTTTCCATCCCTATCATTAAACTTTTCCTGAAATATACTTGATGGAAACATTAGTTCAATGACTTATATGTTGTCATTAATTACCAAAACCACCAAGGGAGCAAATGCGCTTTCAAAGTGGAGGGATTCATGGTGCAGCAGAGGGAGGCCAAATAGCGGTAAGCCCCATAAAAGGGAAAGAAAACACCAAGGCCTTTCCACACCTCCCATTCGCCTCCTATGCTTCCCCATTCCTCTGAATCTCCAAAGGGAAGATCTAGGTTTTCCACTCTCCCCCTTCAATCTGATGCATGGCGGGCTCCAATGGCAAGTGGGAGACTTCCACGATCACCGACCAGGACATCCAAGACCTCAAGAAGGCCGGCTACCTCCCCACAAACATCCATCACCGTGCGCCAGAGATGGGCCAAGTGATCCCTACTCCCAAGCCAGGTGAAAGGGTGGTATTCCTCCCCCACTTCATCCGAGGACTGAGCTTCCCGCTCCACCCCTTCATCAGGGGCTTATGTTTTTCTACAACCTCTACTTCCATGACCTCCCGCCAAAAATTTGCATGCACATATCGGCCTTCATCCTTGTCTATGAGGCCTTTCTGCGGATTGAGCCACACTTCGGGCTTTGGCTCAAAGTGTTCAACATCAAACCAAAGTGCATCGGAGGCAAGCACGCAGACTACAGCGGGGCTGTCGTCGGCAAGCTCACCCGTGTCGTATGGCCATCGGGTACCTTCATCAACACCATCAAGGTGTGGCAGAAGGAGTGGTTTTATATCACTGAGCCAAGGGAAGAAGGTCAAATTTCCCCCTCCAGATTCAGATCCGGTCCCCAAACCAGATTAGCTTCATCACTCCACAAGGGCCTCAGCTGGGGACCAAGCATGCAAGTGAGCGACCTGCAAAAGCGCATCGGCTCCATGATCGATAACAACATTGCGTTGACCAACGTGTTCTAGGTTATGCTCCGACGGCGCATCCTCCCCTGCTAGCACCGGGATACTTCCCTGTGGGCTTGTCAGCTCGACGACGCGCCCATGATTCTGCACCTCTTCCACACTACGCGAGAAAAGCTGTGGAAGGCGCTTTTCAAGCCGCAAGAGGATTGGCTAGCCGAGGAGGAAGATCGGGGTCTGCACGCCGCCAAGCCCGCTTCCAAGGTATGGTATAATTTTTCTTGATCGGCTCTGTCCTTCATAGAGATGATCTATAACATGTTTTCTGATCACTCTTTGCGGAAATGGCTGAGCAAAGCCACGGGCATCGACTGCTCGGCGCCTCAGCCCGAAGACCCCAGGTCCGGGCTGTTAGTGGATATGCTCATCAAGGCGCCTTATGAGGCGCCCGCGAAAAAAGAGAAGAAGAAGAAACTAGGCCAAGAAGGCCTCCGCATTAGGGACCAACCAGAGGCTATGTCCGAAGAAACCCATGCGTCCTTGAATCAAGAGCAGCATGAGGACGAGGATGAAGACGAGGGAGAGGGTGATTCCCCTCGCAAGAAAGAGAGCAGCGTCATCGGACGCCGCGGAGGCCGTACCCCCTCCTGCCCCAAAGAGAGCGCGTCGGTCATAGGTAATCTTGTCCGAGAACAATTCGGACTCGGATACTGAGTCCGATGACTTCGAAAGGGTTCCACAAAGGAGCCTGAGGGTCAAGCCCCCTGCTCGAAGGTGAGGATCTGAATACTCCTTTAATTGTCATTGACAAGTTCATAGTTTAATAACATGAGGGCATTTATTGATTTTGCAGCCCGCGCGCGTGCTCCCCACTGACCAAGTTTCGGACGGGGGAACCCTGCCCGCCAAACTAGTGGAGAGCGGGAATGCGTCGCATCCCACCACTCCGGGCATCGCGAAGGACACCATGGAGGTGTCGTGCTAGCATGCTCCTATGGAGCCGGGCATCGGCGGTAGGGGAGACAACATCATGGCTGAGGCTAACACCTCAGTCACTAAAGACCGGGGGGAGGTACCCCACCCGGGTAATGAGAAGGTCGGATGAGCAGCTGCTCAGTCCTCTCCGAGGATATCTCCGGAGCGCACCACACCTCCGGAGGCAACGGTTCAAACCCCGGTTGGTGATCGGGTTATACGATCACCACCTGCACCATCGACCAATGAGTGGCCGGTCATGGAGGAGGCTTTGTCAAGCGCGTCCATCTCTGAAGAGCACCGCACCCTTATGGGTGCGGTATTGCAGAGCATTCAGTCCATCGACAACGAACTGAAGGAGGCCTTCAAGGGTCTCGTGACGGGTTTTCAAGTAAGACACGCGACACTCTTGTTTACAAAATGTTTATTTATTTTTATGATTACATACATGGAAGACCCCGAGCCCTAGGTGAGTTTGAAAAAACTTACCTAGGGGTCAATCATGGATCCGATTCTGAACTATATACAAACTGTGTGTTTGAAACGTTAGAATGGCCCCTAAGAGGGTCGGACGTATGATCAGATTGACGGCTGTTCGGAAGTACTGAACACATGTAACCTGAAGAGGATTTGTGTGTTACATGCTTCGTCATAGGCGGCGGCTGTGAATGGCGCCGAGCTGGGTGAGATGAATCAGAAGCTCAAAATCTCCGAAGACGAGCTTGATGCTCTCAACATAAGATTTGACGAGGCGCAAGGTAAGTCTAAATCACCATCTGGACAGTTTTGTCAGAATACTGTCAATGAAGTGTTTCATAGTGGTAATGATCAAACAGCCTCGGTGAAAGAGGTAGAAAATCTCAAGGACGAGCTGCGGCAGGCGAAGGATGAGGCGGCGGTTGAGAGGGCGGCGGCCGAACAAGCAGCCATCGCGCTTTCGGCTTTGAGAGCCACTAGCGACAAACACGAGGCACGGGTGCGAGAGATCCAGCAGGAACTCAAGGACGCCAGCCACAAGTGTGAAGTCCTTGAGAAAGAAGGCAAGGAGCGCACGGCTAAACTATCCACCCTAAAAACTGATCTCCAAAAGGAGCGGGTGGATAGGTGGTTCTTTGAGGAGCGGGTGCGCCAAGCGAAGGACATAACTTGTGGTAAGCAATACTTATTGTAGTGTGTCTTCGGGGATAGCAAGTTGAAGTTGCTTACCCAGGTGTGGCATTCCTCAGGCGCCTCCTCCGACCTCCAGAAGAGAATAGTGGACGCCAATCAGTTGTATGCGTCGTGGGAAGAAGGAGACAAAGCCCGTCTATTTTGGGCACAGTTTGAAGCCCTCGAGTGCTCTCCTCTTCTTGTCGAGCAACTAAAGCAGCTGATGGAGCTGGACCAGATGGCAGAGCCGGCCAAGAACGATCTCTACATCCTCTTATGGCACGACGAGCCACTGCCAGACAGCTACTTCGACATGGTGTAGAAGCTGATCACCGCTTCGCCCCGCCTCGACACTGTGAAGCATTCCTCCTACATCAAGGGAGTCCGGATGGCCTTTGCAAAGGCCAAGGTGCACTGGCCAGGGCTAGATCTGATGAAGACATCCACTGCCCCACCGCCTCATGGGAAGGAACATAGGCGCCCTGAGCTATACTTCGCCGGAGTAATGGAAGGTGCTCGGGCGATAGCGTCACAGTGTTCGACAGATAACATGCATGAATAAGTTGTAATGAGTCCGAAGACATTTCAAAACTTTAATGTTATAATTTATCATGCTTTCAATGTTTTGCATTCCTTTATATATCCTGTGTGGCCGTGTGAAACTGAAAGATGTGAGTCGTCGGCTTCAGCCCCCATGTAGATACTACATGGGGTGTCTCTGCCAATGCATTATGTCCCTTAGCCGAGTTATGGGAACCCGAAGGCGGTCGAGTGCGGCAGACCAGGCAACCAGACTATAGTGATTTCTTTCTTTCACTTAGTCTTAGGGGCGCGAAAAGGACTGTGGGGGCTGATGACCAGCCCCCAGAGTGTTGTGATGTTCGGATTACCGCGGCTAAGGCCAGCATCACATGGTTTGCATGAAGAACAAACCCCTCGTACAACATGGGATATCCTCTGATGAGGATTTAAGTATAATACTTTAAGCTCATATTTACAGAGCGGCTCTCGCATACTATGACAGTCAGTTTTCAGCTTTCTCCCTGAGGTGCTTGATCGGACTATCCGGAAACACAATCGTAGGGGTTCTCCCTTTGCCCTCTTTGTCGGACGAGTGGAACGTAAAGGGGCAAGCACAGGAGCCGGGCAACCCAACTATTGACCCAAGACATATTTCGGAACCAATGCATATAAAGTCAATTCCAAGACGCTGAACGCATAATAAGTTATATGTAAGGCAATTTGTTTTTAAACTCGAGCCCACGGTTTACTAGCCGGTTACATTGTAACATACCGAATAGTTTCACGAGGAGAGGGAGAAAAGAAAAATAAGTGCCACAAGGGACAACAATACTAACATGTATAATGATGCTATATTTTTCTCAACAACTCTTATTACTAGGATTGCCGAAGCAACTGCTTACAGGTATCTGAAAAAAGAAGGGAAGAAATTCTACAAGAGTGGCTGTACCAGGGGTCTTCGGTTGGGGACCTTAGATCCTCGATTTGCCCAGCTACTTGTGTACTCCTGCGTCTTGGTGCACCTCAGTGGATGGTACTATTCGGTGAACGGATCTTGCAAACAAGGTCTTAAGAAGTCGCCGAAGTGTCGATGAGCTTTAAGCCTTGTGCAGGTCCTTTGATAGTCCGTGGGATATGTCCAAAAATGTTGTAATGGTAATAGTTCGGTCGAGCCGAACACTTACCCTTTTTTCCCCACCGTCGCACATGGAATTTTGAGCGTGAAGTTGTGCCTCCTTGGCACATACTTTGCTGGTCTTGGGTTTGTGAGATGGGGGTGAATCCCTATTTAAAGGTCGGGGAAGGTTCTGAGAGTTCAGAGTGAAGCCGTGCTTGCTTCCCAACTTTGCGGGCCTTTATGGCAGGTGTCGGAGCTTGTCGATCGTCTTTGTAGTTAAATTCAGCTGCCAAGGCTAGCGCATGTTCCTCAGTTCGAGAGAGCGCTTTGTGTTGTCGTTAATAGTGATGACCCCTTTAGGGCCTGGCATCTTGAGCTTGAGGTACGCATAATGCGGGACGACATTGAAGCGAGCGAATGCTGTCCGGACGAGCAGGGCATGATGGCCGCTGTGGAAGGACACAATGTCGAAGATCAAGTCTTCATTGCGAAAGTTATCGGGCAAGCCGAATACTACTTCCAGGCTGATGGAGCCTGTGCACCGGGCCTCGACGCCTGGAATCACGCCTTTGAAGGTAGTGTTACTGGGTTTGATTCTTGACGGATCTATGCCCATCTTTTTTACCGTGTCTGAGTAAATCAAGTTGAGGCTACTTTCTCCGTCCATTAGGACTTTTGTGAGGTGGTACCCATCTATAATGGGGTCTAGGACGAGGGCAACTGAACCCCCATGACGGATACTAGTCGAGTGATCACGCCAATCGAAAGTGATCGGATATGCCGACCATGGGTTATACTTCGGGGCCACGGGCTCTACAGCATAGACCTCTCGAAGGGCGCGCTTCCTTTCCTTCTTAGGTATATGGGTGGTGTATATCATGTTTACCGTTTTGACTTCTGGAGGGAATTTCTTTTGTCTGCCACCAATCGGACCCCGAGGCTTATCCTCATCCTTCTTGCGAGGGCTCTTGCCTTGATCCTCGGGCGGGAGCTTGCCGACCTGTTTAAGCACCCAATAGTTATGGTGTCTATGATTAGCGGGATTCTCTTGGGCCCCGTGCATTTGGCAAGGCCTTTCCATGATATTCTCCAGCGGGTTGGGTCCATCGTGGTTGCCTTTAGGAGGCTTCTTCCATTGCCCAGGTCAGGAGTTGCGGAAGCCGGCGTTAACGATCGTGTCATCGGCATCACTGTAGTTGTGCCAGCGCTTGTTCTTGTTGCACTTTGGTTTCCCATTGCTATCACGAACTTCAGAGGTTCCAGGGCTTTCGGAGTTGTGGATGCGTCTTTCTAGCCAATTGTCTCCGCCCGTGCAAAAGTGGGTCATGAGGGATGTATGGGCGGACATAGTCTGAGGTTTATCCCTGCCGAGCTGGGGAGCCAGCCATTCATCCCGAATATTATGCTGGAAGGAGGCTATTGCCTCAGCATCCGGGCACTCGACAATCTTGTTCTTCTTGGTCAATAATCGATTCCATAATTGCCGCACACACTCTCCAGGCTTTTGAACGACATTACTTAGGTCGGAGGAATCCGACGGCCAAACATAAGTTCCCTTGAAATTAGATCAGAATGCATCCTCTATGTCTTCCCAACATCCAATGGAGTTTTCGGGGAGGCTGTTTAACCGTTGCCGAGCTGTCCCCTTGAGTTTTAGCGGAAGATATTTTATGGTGTGGAGATCATATCCTTGTGCCATGTGTATACGGAGGAGGAAGTCCTCAATCCATACGGTTGGATCAGTTGTCCCATCGTACCGTTCGATGTTCACAGGTTTAAAGCCCTCTAGGAACTGATGCCGCATAACCTCATCTGTGAAGCACAAAGGGTGGGCGGCGCCTCGAACCCGAGCTATGTCACGCCTGTATTCAGCGTATGTTGTAGCTCGGTTATGTTCCTGGCCTCTTTTATGGCTTCGGTCGAGTCATGGTCTGTACCCATCCCGTCTATCGAGTGAGTAGTCTCTGGATCCCTAGATGGATCTGGTGTGACCTGCTCTGTAGTCTAGGTCGTCTTGCAGGTCGAACCTGTCACTGGGCTCTAGTGGCTCCTTTCCCCGTCTTCGGGGTATAGCTGGTCTATAACCGGTGTCGTCAGCCATCCTATCACGCCCGCGAGGAGGGCGGTCCGGCTTGTCGTATGGGGTATGTTTGGGAGACGTGGTCTCAGTGAGCTCGTCATCAAATTAAGGCAACAACTTTCTGCATGGATAACTCTTAGGTTCATCCGACAAACCGATATCGTATCCCTCCTTTGATAAGAGGAAACTTGTCCATTGATCGTTGAGGTCATCTTGTTCGGCTTTAAGTTGACGTTCCTTTGCTTTCAGGCCACAGGCTGTTGCTGTGAGTTGTTGTCTGAACAGTTCTTGATCTTCAGGGTTATCAGGAACGTCTAGGTCATCGGCTTTCGAGATGTCCTCCTCCTTGAAGGGAGGGAGGTAGTTGTCATCCTCGGAATCGTTGAAGTCATCGGGCTTGCTCTGGTCTTCAGGCCTTTCCTGACCCTCTAACGCGTGTTCGGGGATAAAGGGATCGCCACGGTCCTCAAGGGTATCTCTCCCTGGTGTCGATAATAGCTTTCCTTCCCTTTTTTGCCTTTTGACCTCTTATGCGGTTTTTGGCGCCTTGGCGGTGCGTCACCCGACTTGTCGCCATCGTTAATAGGTGTTTTGTCACCATTAGTGGCAGGAGTGTCCACAATGTAGACGTCATATGTAGAAGTGGCAGCCCATTGCCCGGTGTTAATAGGGGTTGGAGCACAGTCCTCTTCATCCATGTATTCTGCCTCATCGGAGGCATAGTCCAGCATGCCGGTTAAATCTTCGACTCTGGCTATCAGGTGGGTGGTGGGTGGGTTGAAAAATTTGTCCTAACCCGCTCTTTAACCGATCTGATCATAGATCAGTGTCGAATCATCGGTAATTTTCATCGATGAGATCCAATCTAGGTCCTCGTTGAACGCTGAGAGCCCGATCGGATCAAACTACATGCAGCTTCCGGAGTTGACCTCCGATGTGTCCAGGCGAGAAGAGTGTTCGGCAAGAATGAGTATCCGGTCCTCTGGCACTATGGCCATATCCGGACTAAGAATCGGACCATTGCCGGAGTTAACCCCATGGGCGTGATCGAAGAAGGGACCCGAGGTTAAGGCCTGAGAGTCTCCGGGTGTGACAGGCAAAACTGCGAACCCGGATTGTGACAAGTCACCCCGAGGATCCACGGAGAACTCTAGGTTCCCGAATCTGACCTCTCGATCAGGAGCGAAGCTTTCGACACGGACTAGATGGTCAGTCGGGTCGGCATGCAGCACAACGCTGCCGAAGGCAAAGATCTGTCCGGGGACGAAAGTGTCCATGTTGCGGACCTCTTCATTGATGACAAGGCGAGACATCGATTTCTTGGGTGCTCACAGAGGAACTCTCAATGAAAACACCAATGTCGGTGTCAAAACTGGCAGATCTCGGGTAGGGGGTCCCAAGCCGTGAGACTAGAATCGATGGTAACAAGAGATGAAGGGGACAAGGTTTTACCCAGGTTCGGGCCCTCCTATGGAGGTAATACCCTACGTCCTACTTGTTTGTATTGATGACATGGGGGTTGCAGATTTGATCTAACTCGAGATCGAATAGCTAACCCTAGATGAGTTGTTATATGGCTACAGCCTAAAACCCTCCAGCTTATATAGACGCCGATGGTATCTAGGGTGTACACATGATCAGTTACACGTCAAAGAGATAAATATGCCTAGTCGCTACATTAAATGTGGAAAACATGCCATGATTCCCGAAGCTTCCTTCCTAGAGACAGGGCCTTCGATCAATCCAATGTTCGGCAAGCGGCCCATACAGTGTGGCCCATAAGAAATAGGTCGGCCTCCCGAGGACCCCTTAATCCAGGACACCCTCAGTTGGCATGCACAACATGGGGAGCGTTTTGGCGGCCGCCGTTGTCTTGGGGTGTCCTCGGGGCCGAAGGTGATTTTGGTCTCCGGCCACGTCGGAGGCGGCATGGGCTCGCACTGCGGCCTAATCGCGCCTCCGCAATAGAAGAACTGCTTGACTTGGAGGTTGGAGGTGGGTGCTTGTGATCCGCCAAGGATGCACGTGACTGCGGGGCCGGCCTTGCGCGATATGGCGCCACCACACACGAAGGGACGCCTGGCTTTGGGGATCTCTTCCTCCATGGGATCGTCGTACCAAGGTTCAACTGTCACCGCAAGTGTGGAAACTTCGACACGCCCCCTACCTGGCACACCAAATGTTGAATTTCGGGCTCCGCAAAACCCAAAGAAGTTTGAACACACGGGCATGTGTGAAGATCCCTAGAAGTGTCTCCCCACCTAGCTCACTACATGATAGTTTCTACGACGAACTCGCACGATGACGAGGAAGAAGATGCACACAGAGATTTACCCAACTTCGGGCCGCTATAAAGCGTAAAACCCTACTCCTACTTTGGTGGATTGCCTCACATGGAGGTTTTTGGATGAACTGGTACAGTGTTGAGTTTCCTGGTGAGGGCGCTTTGGTGATGTTGCCTCTCTTCTATTGTCTCTCGGTCGTGCCGTCCTTCTCTACGGTGCAGTCTAGCCTCTATTTATAGTGCCCCGGGTCCTCTTCCCTCATTGCTTTAGCTGCAAGGAAACCCACAATGGACAAATTCTAAGGGGAACAAGAGTACATCTTCATCATGACAAAAGGTGGTCTTTGCCTGCAAAGTAGTTGTTGATGATGCAGAGGTGGGCTCAGTGATGAGATCGTTCCTACCGAGCTCGGGGTCATGGTCTTGTTGCACCGGAATGGAAACCTTTGGGGGCGCTTTGGGAACCCGCGTATGTCATTGCCCCCTTTGCACCAAAGGTGGAACTATACCGCCTGGCGCGCTGGCGCCCGCCTGGCCCAATTGGCGTCATCCTTGGCCTCCCGAGGCCAGGCGTTGCATAGAGATCTCCGCCACTCCGAAGGGGCCCTGGGAAGGCCCATTCTTCGCTGGTGTCACACCCAGTGTTTGTATCACCTTTTTATGCTTGGATTTACAAAATTTTGAGCCAATTAAAACTTTTTGAGTGCATGCTTGTGTGAATTATTGCTTGTTTGATTGTTTGGTTGAGAATTTTGCACTCTTTGGTTCTACTCCTCTCCATATTCATCCTCCTTGAGCCAAACTTCTTGCCCAATGATCACGCCATTTGAATAGTAACCAAAACTATTTTTATCAAAATTTATTTTGACCAAAAAGAATTTATTCAAATT
Organism: Hordeum marinum; assembly: GCA_022496015.1. Lineage (NCBI taxonomy): Eukaryota > Viridiplantae > Streptophyta > Magnoliopsida > Poales > Poaceae > Hordeum > Hordeum marinum. The sequence continues at coordinate 236,256,845 of CM039673.1, forward strand.
AGGTTTTCAAAACCCCCCGAGTTGAGGTTTGCTCTGCATGTCCTCAAATTGGGTGGATCCTTTTTCCCCAAAAGCTTTATTGGAAACCTACTATATATATGACTTCCCAAAACCACCAAATATTAATTTTAAAGATTATTTTACTATTTTATTTAAAGGCTTTTTCTTAAGGCCAGAAATGGTTTTTCAAAGGGAAAACTTATTTTAATGCTTTAAAAATATTTGAGAAAATTTGGGGAAACTCAGTGGATATATGTTTTCCATATAAATGAGTTTCAACACATGATCATGTTCAAAATCATGGGCAAAACCCCTCAAAAGCCTTTCTGTCCAAATCTAGCTTTTGAAATATTTCTATAAGAAATATTCTCAATAAATTCCAAGAAAATTCCAGTAGGTTACAATTGTCATATGTGATGATCTTGCAAAGTTTCATCTCAATCCCAATTGATTTGCTTCATCAAAATATTCCAAAACCATACATGTCCAGATTCAAATTTGAACAACTTTACATTGTGAAGTTTCTTCCCTTGACCCCAAACTTTGTGGGCATGTTCCATTACCAAAATAATTAAACCACACCAAGTGGTGGAATTGTGGGAAGTTAAATGCATGCCTAGATCCATAGAAATATGATTCTGTTGATTTCTAGGGTTTCACAAAGTTACATTGTGAACTTTATTCAATCAAGCTAAAACTTGGTGATCAACCCTATTTCTAATCACCATTTGCCCGTGTTAAATTTCTTGGCAAGCAAACTCCATTTGCTTAGCCAAATCATCATCAAACACTTCTGCTTATTTTTTGAAAAACCCTGTTTCACCCCCCAAACCTATTCCCCTTGGTCTCAAACTTTTACCACTGTCTCTAGGATACTCCTTCTACCTCCAATAGAAATTCCAAGTCCAAAAGCCACTAGTAGATGGGGTAAAACCCTAATTTACCCTTCTGGATAGAAGGAATCTCTCTCTCTCTCCACTCCTCTCTCACCCTGGTGGATCACTAGAGAATCCAATGCCTCCCCCTAATTGTTTAGACCCCCTAGACCCACTGGACAGGGATGACCGCACCCAAAACGCCATTGGCATCCCGTGGCATGCCATATGCGTGGTCTGGAGCATGCTACATTGCCCGACAACACTGTAGCCATCGCCCAATCGCTGCCCCCGACCGCCTAGGGCCTCCCCCTTGTGTCTCCCATGGCCGCCTCGACGTCCGGGACACGCAACGCAGTCGCCCCCCTACTCTCTCCTCCTGCTCCCTTCTCCCGCGCATGCTAAGCACCGCCCGGCTCGGCCAGTGAGCTGCCTCATACGCGCGTGCTCCTCTCCCTCTCTCTTCTCTCCCCTGGTCCTGGACCACGTCCAGAAGGACCCCAGACACGCCCTCTCCCCCTCTCGTGGCCTCTGGTGTAATAGCCCAAGTGCATACCTTGCCATATTTGTAATGTTCCTCATGTGTGACCTCATATTTGTAATGCCATCATGAGTTTGGGTTCTACTTGCATTGTCATTTCATGCATCATGCATCATGCCATCATGATCATCATATCTATGCATAATTTTTTCGTGCCATGGTTGCCTTGTGATTGTGGTGGTGGTGTGAGTGTATGTGTGGTGGGGTGAGTGCATGTGTTGTTTGAAGTGGTGCTCAAATCCCTCCCATTTCAAACCATTGCCTTTTCTAATCCTTCTAAATTCCACATGTTTATATTTATTTGTTGTTTTCACTTGTTAAAATTGCTGAACCCCTTCTAAATATTCTTCTAAGATTTATAAAATATTCCTCTTTCGTGGTTCGAGTTTTTCCATTTAAATTTTTTTGCAATCAGTGCCTAGTATTATAATTAGATGAATTAATTTGCTTGCGCTAAAAATGCCAACCTCATTTTTATTAAATATCTTACACTTTTTAGAGCTCAAAAGTATCTTTGTTTGTTTTCCCAAACATTTTTCTCTGTCCTCTGTAAATTGTCTTGTCCCAGGCTTAATTCCAAAAGGAAAAAGGCCTTTTCTGCGAGGGAGAGCGAGTGTCCAGCAAGTTGGGCCTCGCTGGGCCCAACTAGCACAGCCCAGCTAGCTCCTACACGCGCATCCACTAGCTCCTACACGCACAGCCCAGCTAGCTCCTACACGCCCATCGTCCCTCTCCTTTGTATGACAGTGCATCCACTGGCGCCACATCGGTTGCCTGGTGATTTGACGGCCGATGGAAGCCCCTAGCCCCTATATAGCATGCCCTAGACCTAGCCCAGAGTCCCCTCTCTCAATTCCTCCCTCCTCCTTGCCGCGTCGTGGCAAGGTAAGCTAGCCTCGCTCCGCGCCGTCACCATGGTCCCGTTGCTCCGGCCGAGCACTTGCTCGCGCACGGGGTGACCCTCCTGCAGCCCCACGCTCCCGTGTCGTGGACTTGTCACCCCAGAGTGCCTCTTCTTCCTCGTCGACTAGGGAGACTCCGAGGCCCGGATCTTCGTCTCCTTCTTCCTCTCCGCTTCGGACCAGGAGATCGTCATCGTTCGATTGCATCCCCGGGCCCGTCTTCGAGTCGAGGTAGGGAAGGTACTCCCCGCGCCTGATCCCTACCTTTCGTACTGTCGTTTGTTCGCCGTAGTTTTCGCCAGAGCCACGCCATACTCTTGCTCTCCATGATCCGGCAAGCCGCATTTTTTCTGTTCTTCAGTTGTCAATAGAGAGTGTATGCCGCCTTGCCCCGCGCCCCGCGTGCCCATGCATGTGTAGAAGCCTTCCGCGGCGTCTTAGGGGCCCTGCTAGCAGTGTGCATTTCTGGACTGGGCCATTTTTGGCAGTGTCCATTTAGGGCAAGTTTTAAATTATAAGTGTATGTTGCTGTTTTCGAATTGAGTTTTGGGGGATCTATAGACGCAAACATAGGAGTATGATATATGATTTTGGGGTAGAATTTCCCAAGGAATTAAGTGGTGCTATTAGTTTTTTTATTTGAGCAAGTTTGCAAAATGTCATTTTGTTCCTACATGCCATTTTGTCATTTTTGTATGATTAAATCCATGCATGCTATGATGAAGTTGTCAACATGAATATGCTAGTGTTTTGTGGGCACTAGGCCATGGTAATTTTGTTTGGCATGATAAACTTGTGGATAAGTGGGTTTCTTGCTTTTAACATGCTTAGAAAATAACACTGGTTCATGTCTCAAATTTTACTAAGTGTTGCGAGCTGCTCCCTCTATTCCTTGATATAAGGTGTATAGATTTTTGAGAAAAATCCCAAAATATAAGGTATATTGCATTGCGCCACTCGTTTGGATATATTTTTTAGGAATTTGATTAGATTTTCTTATATCACGCAAGCTCCTGTATTTTATGATCTCCATTAGTAAGGTGTAATCTCGCCTAAAACTTGTGAAATTTTCCCTCCACGTGCATTCTTTAATATTCGTGCCAAAAACTATACACCCTATATCTAGGAACAAAGGGAGTATTATTTTCTTGCTATGTTTAGAAGATGATTCCCATGGATATAGTGCTCCTTTGTGGTTGTTCCAATGCCATGAATTGTTGTGCTTGTCCCCCTCTATCATGTGGTGTAATGCCTTTCCCTTATGATTGATTCTTCTTCTAGTTATAATCTATCAAAGATGCCATGTTGAAATAAACTGCCGCTAACCTCTTGTTGAAATTTGTCTAAGTCTAAGATGTTGTATTTATTTTTATGCCATGTTTAGTCGATGCTACCAAGTGTTCTGTTGAGTTTTAGCTCAAGCTCAGTGCTAGTGTTTTGTAGTAGATGTTGACCTCTACCATCCTGCTAATTTTCATGCCATGAGGTGGTCTCTAGCATCATTGTTTTCTGTTGTCAAATTGCTATCAGGTTAACTCAGATTCCAGTGTCACAACCCTAGAATTTGCCTCATATTGTTTGCATCAACATCAGCATGTGCATCATTCATCATGTCTAAATTCAAATTAATTTGAAATGGGGATGATCAAACCCTAGCGCAAATAAAATTCAAATAGGTTAAACTTCAAAAATAATTTCAATGAATCAGAAATGCCCTCAAAAATGTTCATTTTCTTTGGTAAATATTGGCAACTCCATATCAAAGAAGAATAGATTTTTCAAACCAAGAATATCATTTTAAAATGAGCATCTAGTGCTACTGAAATCGACTAATAAAGCATTATAAATATGATAGATGTCCAAAAATGCCCAAACCTTTTTGTGGAAGTTTGAAATAATCAAACTATATACCATAAAAATTGTGGGCATTATTGTGCTAGATATTTTGACCTCACAAAATAAAACAAATGTCGGAAGAAAAGAAAAACAGAAAAAAGGAAAAAAAAAGGGCAAACCTTACTGGCCCAAGTGGGAAGCCCATCCCAGCCCACTAGGGGTGGGGAGGTCATCTCCCACCTCCGGCCAGTAGGCAACCGAGGTGTCGGCCGCGCGCGCGCCGGCCTTCACCTCCTGCTTGCCACGGAGCTGCTCCCCTCACCTTCCTGCGCCATGGAGGCCCTTGGAGCTCCCTCTCCCCCCTCCCCCGAGCTCATTCTCCCCTCCCCCTCTGCCTCCTCTCTGTCGGACCCGAGCGGATCTCGTCGCTGCCGTTGTTGTCGATTTCATCACCGGCCATCGGAGCTCACCGCGCTTGTTCTGCCCCGTCCAGAGCTCCTCCGCCCCTGTCGTCGCCTCCGTTCGACCCTGCGGTGAGCCACTACAGTTTCCCCCTCGCGCCCTTGCTCTCCCGTGCCCTCTAGCCGCCGTCCTCGCAAGCCAACCTCCGGCCGCCGCTATGGGCTCGCCCCCGACGAGCTCCGGTCACCCCAGGGCCTCCCATGGCCCCCCTTGGATGCGCACGAGCGAGGGCTACGCCCTGGTGCCCTCAGCGCTCTTCCCGATGCCGCAAGCGCATTTCCGGCGCATCACCACCGCCCTGCATGGTCGCCGGCGACCTCACTCCGGCGTGCTCACGTGGCCGGTTTAATTAGCCGCTAACCAGCCCTCTTAGTCACTCACACTCGACCCCACCGCACTAATTAACCCCTCTGTTTTAATTAGTTTAATCGGGTTAGCCTCTAAGTCAATGACAGACGGGTCCCACATGACAGGTTTGACCTAGACCTGGCCCTGTTGACCTGCTGACGTCATGATGACATCATGGTGACGCAGTAATTAATTTTTTATAATAAAAAATAAATCAGGAAATTTCAGAAAATGTTTAAAACTTCTAAAAATCATAGAAAATAATCTGTAAGTCAGATGAAAATAATTTATATATGAAAAATGATCAGAAAAAATCCAATGAATTTGTTTATGCCATGATCATGCATGTTTGAGCTAGTTAACATCACCAAGTAGGACATTTCATGATTAGGATAATTTAATAAATAGTGTCGGAGTTGGAATTTAGTATAAGTTTGAATTCCACTTCATTTAATATGACTACCTATAGCACTAGGTCAATTCAGCAAATTAACATGCCATTACATCCATCATGATTGTTGCATCACATTGAATGTGTTCCTTTCTTGTTTGCCGGTGTTTGTTCCCTCTCGGTAGATGATGGTTCTAACGATGTGATCGTTGACACTGATGAAGAGAAATGATATCTTCAAGACTGTCAGGCAAGCAAACCCCCCTTGAACATACTGATATGAACCCACTCTCTCGCTCCTGCTCTTTTTTATTGCATTAGGACAATCACGATTCAACTGTTACATGTTCCCGGTAGTTGAGCCCATTCCTTTGCATGACCTGTCCTTACCACAGTAAATAGTTGAAACCACTTAGCTTGAGTAGCAACTGCTTGAGCCTTGTTGTGCTTACTCATCCATGCTTGCTTACTTACTATGCTCGCTAAGCTTAGAGTCATGTCGTGTCGGATCTGATCCATCTGGGCGATGAATTGGAATGGTGGTGAACATGTCCTCCTGTCTGAGAGCTAAGTGTGTGAACACGATTTGGTAAAGGTAGCGATGAGAGGCCATGTAGGAGTACATGGAGGGTTGTCTCATTGGGACCGTCCTTAAGAACTGAGTTATGTGTATGTTATCCAAGACAAGATACTACCGCGCATTGGGATACTTAATTGACCCTCTTGGCCTATTAATTGCCTTGACCTTTGTCCAGGAGTTGCAACTAGTTTCTGGTGTTTGTAGGAAAAGTGTTGGCAGCCGTGCATAGCGCTGCCCGACAGGGTGGACTGTGATGCGGTATAGACACAGTGGCACGGTGTACCAAGTGTCACCCGAACGGTGGGCTTGGGAACCTTGCGCACATCGTTTGAGGACGTAGCAGAAACTTCGGCCGAACTTCCATGCGGGTTTAGTCTCAAATAGGCGATAAACCTGGACTAGGGTCTTGTGTGATTGACGGTCGTGGTTGACTCCCTTGCTGGGCTTCCGCTTTAAGATTGCCGAGGTGCCTTTTATGTGCACATAGCGATAAGTGGCGGGAGCATGTGTGAAGAAGTACACCCCTGTAGGGTTATGAATCTATTCGAATAGCTGAGTCCTCGGATATGGACTACGTGGAGAACTTATGTGGTTCATAGATAAGTGGAATTGGATACTCTAAGATACGCAAGATAAGCGTGAGTGCTATGGATGGCCTTCTCGTAGGGAGACGGAAGGGGATCCATAGTGGTGTATAGATTGGAGAATATGTGGACTCGTGTGCGCTATCCCACCTCAAAGATACTACTTGTAGTCGTAGTACAGGTTAGCCAAGAGTCAAAGCTGGCTTGCTGCAACAAACTCCACAACCCCCTTCATTGATACTGATGCATGTGTAGTTAGTTCCGATGTAAGTCTTGCTGAGTACCCTTGTACTCACGTTTGCTTAATTTATGTTTTTGCAGAGGAGACGTCAGTCTCATTAGTGGTATTTTCGACATGAAGTTCGATGTTGACTGGATTAGCTTGCGAATCCCATACAGAGGTCTGGTTCCTTTGGTATGGTCGTTGTAGCTTTTCAGGCTCCTCTAGCCACTTTTGTAGATGTCTGTACCCAAACATGTTTAACCTCTGCTTGTTTGATTGAATGCTCTGAATGTTGGGTCTTGTGACCCCTGTTTGTAACATCTTATTGTATTGGTTCTTCTGAGCCTTCTAAATAAATGTTGTAATGTTGTATGGTTATGTTGTGATGCCATAGTTGTATCTATGCATATCGGGCATGTCGTGTGTACGTGTGACGTGCAACGGTATGTATGGGATTCGACACCTAGTTGTGTGACTTTAGTAGTACTCTTTACGAGGAACTGCCTCTTTGTGCTTCCATCGAGCCTTGGTAGCTTGCTACTGCTTCGGACACATTGATTGATCGGCATGTAACCTTCTTTGATGTTGTGTCCGTCCCTTCGGGGAAATGTCTCGCAATGTAACGGAGTCCCTGTAGCCTGCTACGACTCATCTATGTGCAGTGATGACATTTATGTCCCACGGCGTAATGGAGTCCTTGTAGCTTGCTATGACTCATCTACACACGCTAGAGATCGACACCTGCACTGCTGGGTTACGTATGCCTGTCCCTATACGGATGTGCCACTTGGATTCTACGACTAGTCATGTGGGCCCGGGTTCTTTGACATTTGAATGCTAGCGACACATTCACATACGTGAGTCAAAAGACACAAACGGACCCGGCCCAGGTAAGGTGGCAGCCGTGGAGATAACCGTGCGTGCGACCGCAAAGTGATGTGATGTGTTACAGGCTGGATTCCTATGGCTTAGGATCGGGGTCCCAACATCTAGAAAACTAGAATTTTCACGAAGTCCCTAGAATCTATTTCACCATGCTATCTTGTGAGCTTCATTTATAGTAATCCATGCTTCCTTTCAAGTTTGTGTAGTTGGATGATTTGTTAAGCATGAGATGTAGTTTCTGTACATACTTTGGTTGTGGTTGGAAACATCATGTAGCTCTAGATAAGTGTTGTGCAAGTTGCTATGTTGCTGTTTTGGTCAGAATGTGTGTGGATTTGTTTTGTGGCTTGTGGGAGCTATGCTCCATAGTTTTGCTTGATATTTGGATCCATTGTTGCTATATTTTCTTCTCCTAACCAGTGTCATCCTTGGAATACCTAGAAATAGCCCATGGCCTTCCTTGTCTTGTGTTTTGTCTTCGTACCTTGCCATGAGCGTCCCGAGAGCTATGTTACTCCGTTTGCGACATTCTTCATATGCACTTGCATCGATTTTGCATGAAGCATCCATATTTTCCATGATCATGCATGTTCAAACAACTAAACATGAGGTTCTGTCCAGAATTCTAATAACTCAACAATTGCATGAGAAACATGACTAACTTAGGGTTGCCATGTTAAATACTTCAAATGGATCATGCATCATCTTGATTGTGCATTGCACCTTGGTTTTTTTATTTCGTGTTGTTTCTCTTTGGGTAGACGCGAGTGTTGAACCGGAATACGAGGATCCAAGAGAGTACCACTACGAGGACCCAGCTGTTTGTCCCTCCGAAGAACCAACATGCAAGATGATCATACCCGGATCCCGACAGTATTTTTGCTCTGCTAGATGTCTCGATCTTATCGTTACACTTCTGTTACCTACCACTTACATGTCAGCCTCCTACATTGCCATGAAAGCCTCTAACCCCTCCACTACCTAGCAAACCTTGTTTGGCTAAGTTACCGCTGCTCAGCCCCTCTTATATCGTTCTTAGCTGCAGGTGCAGGTTGTTTCCATGTGATAACATGGATAATGAGAGATATCACAACATTATTGCTATTTAATTTAATGCACCTATATATCTTGGTAGAGGTGGAAGGCTTGGCCTTTTGCTTGGTGTTTTCTTCCACTTTTGCCATCCTTAGCTACTTGTTACCGGTGTTATGTTCCATATTTTGTGCTCCTAACATGCGCGGGGTTGTTATGGGGACCCCTTGATTATTCATTTGAGATTAAAGCTTGTCTATCAAGACCCAACTTTGGTACTACATTTGCCTAATAACCTAATAAAAATGCATAGAGCTTTGCAACCCCATGGATAATTTAATCAACAACACAAGCCAGTGCACGTCATGAGTGTTGGTCCAAAACTAGAGCACTGAGCAGGGCCAACCCGGGGCAACTCGTGAGATTTCTATCAGGCCACCGTATGCATCGCTTATCCGTCGTGTCCTGAGAACAAGATACGCGACTCTTATCTGGTTCGTCGACACGTCGGGTAATCTTGCTGGACTATTTTACCTTTTTCGAATGTCTTGCGCGAGAAATTTCGATGTTTCTTCGAGCTATCTCGAGGTGGCGGTTTTCCAGTTGAATTGCCTAGGATGATCGAGGTTATTCTCGGAGCGTGTGGTTAATTTGTGATGGATTAGTTGGAGCACCCCTGCGGGGTTAAATCTTTTGGAAAGCCATGCCCACGGTTATGTGGCAACTTGGAGATTTGTGTAACACCCGATTATAGTTAACTTGAGGTAAACTCAAATAAAATACACCAACTATGTGCGTATCCATGACTGTCTCTGCTCGTGAACATGAACCGTGAGAGAACACGGTGGGGTTATGTTTGACGTAAGTAGGTGTTCAGGATCACTTAGTGATCATGCTAGATCACGACCGTCTTACATAGACCACCATATTTAAATTCATGTTCTCGTAAGATAGCCACCAAATACATGCTTAGCGCTTGATGCAGCCTCACCACCTACCCTTCCTCACCCAAAAGCTTACATAGTTTTGGTACCTGGGTTATGAAATTGCTAAGTCCCTTGTGGCTCATAGATTACAACAATACAGGTATAGGTACAGGTATTGATGAGAAGGTGCCAGAAGATGTGACCCAGTTCAAGTGGGAGTACGATGAAGAGAGTAGGCATATGTACATTACCTATCCCGGCGAGTAGGGAGTTCCTTGGTGGTGATCCTGGGATAGCAAGGCAGTTTTACATTGTTTCTTTTATCGTTTGATTTCGTCCGTAGACGGACCTTGCTTTCTAGATAATGTATGAATAATTTGTGTGAACTTGTAAGGTAGCTTGTGGCGAGTGTAAGCCAGCTCATATACTCATCTCTTCATACATCTATGGGATGTTTACTGCACTTACAAAACAACGAGATGCGCCTCTATCCTTGTCGAGGCCCCCGTGCCAAAATAAGGATAGGAGTGCATCTTGGGCATTACAACTTGGTATTTAGAGCCATACTAACCATAGGAGCCCCTTGCTTCATCGAACTTGGCCGAGTCGACTCTAGTAAAAAACTATTTTGAGTCTAGTTATATCAGAGAGTAGGTTACTTTTACTCCTCTTCTATACTCTGGTGAGGCATTCGACTTAGGAATTTTAATTCTACTCCTCTTCTCGCTCATTTTTTTTCGGATCATGCGGGTATTGTTGGGATCGTTTTGATATCTTTGTGACAAGAACATTGTTCTTGGTGCCTCTTGACATTTAGGGGTTGTGGCAGTGTCCCGGGGGGTTGACCTCTGAGGTGTTGTCATCACATTTATATCTTTGTAGTTCCAGAATACCAGAGGTCGCCGACATCGAAAACGCTTCTATACTCTTTGTGGTGAGAATAGTTTCACGCCACCCAGTACTGGGGAGAGCGATCAGATGTATTGCCATAGCTAGTATATCAGATGTTTTTCGAAGGTCTGGGGTACCTGATTTCCGAGGTTTTACTTGGTTATGTGTTGATGGAAGAATAAAGTTGGAGTGTAGGGCTTGTTAGTTGTGTGAGATATTTTGCCTCCATGTATCTCGAACACCCGACTACATAACCAAAGATTTCAGAAGTCTTAGGTGGGAATTCAAGTAGCTACCTAGGATCATCTTATTCATATGTATGAGGGTCTATACATTTGTTCTGAGCAACCTTCGCTCAAAACTTTTGTGTTATTGCAAGTGTCTTCAAGATCTGTTGATGTTATCCCGAACCTGAAGTATGCGTTCTTACTAATTTCAGTTCAAATGATTTGATGAGATTCATTGAAATTTCTTTCAAGTCGTTGGTTCAGCTTATTGCTATCATCTTGTAAATGGTTTGCTGATGATTTTGTCAGTCTTTAGGATGGCTCCAGCAACTCATGGGAACCCAGGTCGTGAGGGGGAGCAGTCTGATCCTCCACCACCCCCACCACCGCCTCCTCCTCTAGAAGCTTGGCAAGCTCTGATGGCCACAACCAACACGAATACTCAGATGCTGCTTCAAATGATGCAAGAAAGGAATCAAGGAGAGCAAGGACAGTAAGGTTATCAAGGGAATTTCCAGAATCAGCCCAGTTCGCGACGCTCAACCAGTTCCTCGCCAACCAGCCCAAGTCTTTCACGTGTTTTGAGCAGCCTTTGGATGCGGATGATTGGTTATGCGACATGAACAAGCATTTCAAGTGCAGCCATGTTAGACAAGATGACTATATCAGGTTCACAACCTTCCAGCTTAAGGGTCAGGCAGCAGATTGGTGGCAGCAGTACAAGGACTCCAGGGGCGATCGTGTTATCAGCTGGGATGATTTTTGCTGTGACTTCAAATCTCATCACATCCCAACGAGATTTGTCGAGGAGATGTGTAAGAAGTTCGGGAATCTAAAGCAGGGGAGTAAGTCTGTCTATACGTATAATGTCGAGTTCAAGAATTTGGCCCACTATGCTAAACAAGATGTTCCTGATGAGAAGTCCAAGATATATCAGTTCAGAGGTGGTCTCAAGGATGAACTTCAGCCGGGCCCAGTCCCGCAAGATCCTCGTGAGTTTGATTAGTTCTACAACATGGCTTTGAAGGTAGAGGCAACTCAGCTCAGGTTAGAGAACTCAAGGAAGCGTTCCAGGGAATCCTACTCTTGTTCTTCTAGCTCTCAGATGGTTCCCAAGCAGCAGAAGTATTGGGTTCCTCCTCCAACCTCCGTTTCGTCCTCCTCAGCAGCAGAGATAACAAGGTGGTCGTGGTTCTTTCCACCCTCCCAACCCAGGTTCTCAGCAGAGGCCCTAGGAACCCAAGCCATCTAATGCTCCTCCTCCAGGCAACTTATGTCCGCTCTCAGAGGTTACTTGTCACAAGTGTGGTCAATAGGGTCACTACTCAAACAAGTGCAACAACCAGCAGCGTCTCCAGCCTCCTCCTCTTATCAGACCTCCAGGCAATTCTATGGTGAGGCATAACCCCAAGTTAGCAAGAGTGAATATGGTGAATGCAGTTGAAGCATGGGATTCTTCTCAAGTGATCATGGATAATCTCGTAGTTAATTCTATTCCTGCAAAAGTGTTGTTTGATTCTGCTAGATCATATTCATTTATGTCAAAATCATTGTTCTCCAAGCATGATTTCGATTCTGAATATTTGAGCAAGGCTTGGCGCATTGCTTCTCCTGGCGCTCTCATGACCGCTAATAAGATGGTTCCGGATGTCTCTGTCGAGATGGGCAACTATTCTTTTCTGGCCTCTCCAGTTGTTCTCGGCAATTCTGATATTGATCTCATTCTTGGCATTTCCTTGGACAGAACCAGGCTAAGATCGATTGTGCAGCTAAAGAAGTCAAAATGACTCATCCTTCAGAAGACGTGATCATTTTCGCTGCTCGCGGTGACATGATTCATCTCTTTTCTCTTAATGAGAAGGGTGAGATCTCAGCCATTTCTCAAATCCTGGTTGTTTGTGGAAGATGTCTTTCCAGAAGAATTTCTAGGAATGCCTCTCTCGTCGTTTTCTCACGACAGATGCCATGGGGTGGCTTATCGCAGGTGGTTGGGGCCGAAGAACGCCGACGGGCTCCGGGTGCGAGATTGGGCACAAATGGTGACGACACACGATGTACCCAGGTTCGGGGCACTCTGGGGAGGTAATACCCCTAGTCCTGCTTGGTTTTGTTGGATGGATAGGTATGAGTACAATGGTGCTCCTAGAGCTGTGTCTAGAGGAGGAAGAAGGGGCAGCCGGCTCCTCTTCCTCCGCTGCTAGAAGGGGATGTGTAGGGATGATCATTCGTGCGTGGATGTGTCTGACCTCGAACATTCGTCCGTCCCCGTTGCATGGGGGGCTCGGGGGTTTTATAGGCCAACCTCCCAGCTCTTACAACACGTTATAAGTACAAAGGTGGGGGGACCCGGCTGGCAGTCTCTCTGGCTGGCCAGAGGTCCCCGCCGCTCGTGGTGTCTCATCGCTGGTGGGCCCCACCGGACGAGCGGTCCCATATCTCGTTGGGGCCCGCCAACTGGCTCTACGATTCGCCCCCGCCCACCTGCCATGGCACGGGCCGCCCAGGGGCATCGTCTAGCGTGAGTCAGCGAAGTCTTCGGTACGGCCGGCGGCACTGTAGCCACGCCGAGGTAGGTAATCGAGTGGCGAGGGCGTGTTGACACTGTTCCCTCGCCCGGTCGCACTCACCAAGGTCAGTGGCCGGGACGGTTGGTCTGTAGCCACGCGTCGTAGTCCGTAAGCGGCCACTATAGCCGCATGCCACCTGTCGTGCCGGTCGCGTTGCGTCGTCATACCCGCGCGCAGGGGGAGGGGACGGGGCATGTCCGCCCCGTGGTCAACGGAAGAGCTGGCCCATGGGCAGCCGGCCACGCCCAGCCGGCCGAAGGTCCAGCGGCTCCTTGACCAGTCGGCCCTGGCTCGCGCCGGACATCCTCCAGCCGGCCACGTCTAGCCAGCCATGTAGTTTTTCTTCAAAGCGAAAGGGGGAAGACCCCGTTGCTTTGGCCTACCTAGGGGTAATAAGCCCGTCAGTAGTCCCCGAAGCTAGCGAGGGCCCGCGTTTGGGGGATGGTGGGGAGCTGGCGGCTTCCCCTTAGCGCCACCCGCCTACGGCTCGAAGGCGAAGGGGCAGCCGCGTCGGCCGTTGGACCCGACGCCTCGGGTACCAGCGTGCCGCCCCGAGACTCACACCGGCACACGGCACGCCACGCGGTGTGTAATGATGTGGTGGGTCCCGCGCATGCAGGGAGATGAGACGTTGCCTGGGCCTAGCCCGCTAGGACCCAGGCATAGCCCAGTAGGCCTCGGGGCATAGGGCCGGATCCTCTGCGCCCTGAAGCGGCTGTTACGGCCCAGGGCCACCCACTCGCGTGGAGTTTCCGAGGGGAGTGGGCACAATCGATCCCACGTCCCCCGGTCATGGCCTCCCCTATAAAAGGTGAGGAAGGGCAGGAGGCGGAAGTACCCGCGCCCCAATGCCTCCTTGCCGCCCTTCTTCGTTGTCTCTCTTCCTTCCTTGCACGACGTCGCACCCGTGCTCGCACCCGCGCCCGCACGCCGCTGCGATGGCCGATGGACGCATTGGCAGCTGGGCTGGCTCCTTCTGTTGGAAATATGCCCTAGAGGCAATAAATAAAGTGTTTATTATTATATTTCCTTGTTCATGATAATCGTTTATTGTCCATGCTATAATTGTATTGGTTGGAAACACATTACATGTGTGGGTAAATAGACAACACTTTGTCCCTAGTATGCCTCTAGTGAACTAGCTCATTGATCAAACATGGTCAAGGTTTCCTAGCCATTATAATGGGATCACATCATTAGGAGAATGATGTGATGGACAAGACCCAAACTACAAACGTAGCATATGATCGTGTCAGTTTATTGCTATTGTTTTCTGCATGTCAAGTATATGTTCCTATGACCATGAGATCATGTAACTCACGGACACCGGAAGAGTGCCTTGTGTGTATCAAATGTCACAACGTAACTGGGTGACAATAAAGGTGCTCTACAGGTATCTCCGAGGGTGTTTGTTGAGTTAGCATGGATCAAGACTGGGATTTGTTACTCCATGTGACAGAGAGGTATCTCAGCGCCCACTCGATAATACAACGTCACAATAAGCCTTGCAAGCAATGTGACTAAGTGTTAGTCACGGGATCTTGTATTATGGAACGAGTAAAGAGATTTGCCGGTAACGAGGTTGAACTTGGTATGGAGATACCAACGATCGAATCTCGGGCAAGTAACATACCGAAGAACAAAGGGAACATCATACGGGATTAATTGAATCCTTGACATAGAGGTTCGACCGATAAAGATCTTCGTAGAATATGTAGGAACCAATATGGGCATCCAGGTCCTGCTATTGGTTATTGACCGTAGAGGTGTCTCGGTCATGTCTACATAATTCTCGAACCGTAGGGTCTGCACACTTAAGGTTTGGTGACGTTTCGGTAGTATAGAGTTATGCATGGTGGTGACCGAAGGTTGTTCGGAGTCCCAAATGAGATCTCGGAAGTCACGAGGAGATCCAGAATGATCCGGAGGTAAATATTGATATATAGGAAGTCCTATTTTGGTCGCCGGAAAAGTTTCGGGCTCATCGATAGTGTACCGGGAGTGTCGGTAGTGTACCAGGAGACCATCGGGAGGGGTATTTCGACCCAAAAGGCTACATGGGCTGTGGGAGAGTGAATACCAGCCCTTATTGGGCTGGTGTAAGTCCCACATAAGGCCCATGCGGCTGGGAAGAAAAGCCCAAAGAGAAAAAGGCGGGAAAAGGCAAAAAGACCAAAATAAGGAGGAGTCCTAGTCCTACTAGGATTGGAGGAGGAATCCTCCTCTCCTCCTTGGTTCGGACGAAGCCTAGATGGCTTGGCCCTTGTGCCAAGCCTCCTCCTCTCTTCCTCTTATATATACTAGAGGTTTTAGGGTTTTTGACTTGATTTTCAGCCATGTGTTACCCGTTCATGTAGTGCATAGTTTCTCCTCTAGATCGGTTTTCTGCAGTGCTTAGGCGAAGCCCTGCCGGAATTGCTCCACCACCATCACCGCGGCGCCGTCATGCTGCCGGAGAACTCGTCTACCTCTTCGCTCCCTCAAGAAGGCGGAGATCGTCATCAAGCTGTAGGTGTGCTGAACGCGGAGGTGTCGTCCGTTCGGTGCTTGATCGGGACGGAACATGATTGGATCTTGGGATGCTTGGCGATTTGGATCGCGAAGACGTTCGACTACACCGACCGCGTTTCTTAACGCTTACCGCTTAGCGATCTACAAGTTTACGTAGATCCACACTCCCTCTCATAGATGCTCATCACCATGGATAGATCTTGCGTGTGCGTAGGAAAATTTTTGCTTGCCATGCAACGTTCCCCAACATTGGCATCATGAGCTAGCTCTATGTGTAGATCAAATCTAGGGTAGAACACAAATAGTTTGTGGGCATTGATGCTTAGATTGCTTCCTCCCTTGGTCATGTTTTGGTTCAGCGGTATTGTGGGATGAAGCGGCCCGGACCAACATTACTCGTACGCTTACGAGGGACCGGTTCCCTCAACTGCAACTTATTGCAAAAGATGGCTGGCGGGTGCCAGTTTCTCCTACTTTAGTTGGATCGGATTCTACAAAGGCGGTCCTTGAGAAGGTTGAAAAGCAACTAATGTATCACCGTTGTGGTTTATGCGTAGGTGAGAATTGTTCTTGCTAGATACCCATAGCAGCCATGTAAAACATGCAACAACAATTAGAGGATGTCTAACTTGTTTTTGCAGGGTATGTTGTGATGTGATATGGCCAATTACATGATGTTATATATGTGATGTATGAGATGATCATGTGATGTATAGAATATCACGACTTGCATGTCGATGAGTATGGCAACCGACAGGAGCTATAGGGTTGTCTTTAATTATTGTATGACATGTGTGTCAATCATTAAACGCTATGTAATGTTTTACTTTATCGCTAAACGGTAGAATTAGTAGTAGAAGCATAATGGGCACGACAACCCCGATGGCGACACATTGATGGAGATCAAGATGATGGAGATCATGGTGTCGTGCCGGTGATGATGGAGATCATGCCAATGCTTTCAAGATGGAGATCAAAAGCACAAGTTCATGGCCATATCATGTCACTTATGATTTGCATGTGATGTTAATCCTTTTATGCGCCTTGTTTTGCTTAGGACGACGGTAGCATTATAAGGTGATCCCTCACTTAAATTTCAAGATGAATTGTGTTCTCCTCGAGTGTGCATCGTTGGGAAAGTTCATCATGTCGAGACACCACATGATGATCGGGTGTGATAGACTCTATGTTCACATACAACGGGTGCAAGCCAGTGTTGCACATGCAGAACACTCGGGTTAAACTTGACGAGCCTAGCATGTACAGACATGGCCTCGGAACACAAGAGACCGAAAGGTCAAACATGAGTCATATAGTAGATATGATCAACATGATGATGTTCACCATTGTAACCACCTCAACTCACGTGATGATCGGACTTGAGTTCGTGAATTTGGATCATGTGACACTCAGATGACCTGAGGGATGTCAATTTGAGTGGGAGATGTAGTAATTTGATTAACTAAACTCATTATCTTGAACAATAGTCTAAGTAACCTTTGCATATTTATGTTGTAGATCAATGGCTCGTGCAGTAGCACCCCTGAATTTTAATGCGTTCCTAGAGAAAGCTAAGTTGAAAGATGATGGAAGTAACTTTGTTGACTGGGCCCGTAATCTGAAGATTATCCTCATGGCTACCCAGAAATCATATGTCCTTGATGCACCGCTTGGTGACCAACCAGAAGACATGTCATCCGAAGACGTTAAGAACGCTTGGGAGGCACATTTTGGAGATTACTCAATAGTTCAGTGTGCAATATTGTATGGCTTAGAACCGGGACTTCAAAGATGTTTTGAACGTCATGGAGCATATGAGATGTTCCAGGAGTTGAAGTTTATCTTTCAGAAGAATGCCCGGATCGAGAGGTATGAGACCTCCGATAAGTTCTATTCTTGCAAAATGGAGGAGAACGGGTCTATCAGTGAGCATATACTCAGAATGTCTGGGTATTCGAATTGTCTAGCAGAGTTGGGAATTGTCCTTCCGCCAGAGGCGATCACTTACAGAGTTCTTCAATCACTGCGACCTAGTTACAAGAGCTTTGTGATGAACTATAACATGCACGGGATGAACAAGTCAGTCACCGAGCTGTTTGTGATGCTAAAAGTCGCTGAGTCTGAAATCCAGAAAGAACATCAAGTGTTGATGGTCAATAAAACCACTAGTTTCAAGAAGAATGGCAAGGGCAAGGGCAAGGGCAAGAAGGGTAAAACCAAGAAGGATGGCAAAGCAGTTGCTACTCCTGTAAAGAAGCCCAAGCATGGACCCAAGCCAGAAACTGAGTGCTTTCATTGCAAGGGAACTGGTCACTGGAAGCGGAACTGCCCCAAGTACCTGGTTGACAAGAAGGCGGCCAACGACAAACAAGGTATATATGATATACATGTTACTGATGTGTACCTTACTAGCTCTCATTGTAGTGCCTAGGTATTTGATACCGGTTCGGTTGCTCACATTTGCAACTCAAAACAGGAACTATGGAATAGACGAAGGCTGGCAAAGGATGAAGTGATGATGCGCGTGGGAAATGGTTCCAAGGTTGATGTGATCGCCGTCGGCATGCTCTCTCTGCGATTACCATCGGGATTAGTGATGAACCTGAATAATTGTTATTTAGTGCCTGCGTTAAGCATGAACATTATATCTGGATCTTGTTTATTGCGAGACGGTTACTCATTTAAATTAGAGAATAAAAGTTGTTCTATTTATATGAGTAATATCTTTTATGGTCATGCACTCAATGTGAGGGGTTTATTCATATTGAATCTTGATAGTGATGCTACACATGTTCATAACATTGATGCCAAAAGATGTAGAGTTGATAATGATAGTACCACTTTCTTGTGGCACTGCCGTTTAGGTCATATTGGTTTAAAACGCATGAGGAAGCTCCATGCTGATGGACTTTTGGAGTCACTTGATTTTGAATCACTTGACACATGTGAACCATGCCTCATGGGCAAGATAACTAAAACACCGTTCTCTGGAACAAAGGAAGGGGCAAGTGACTTATTGGAAATCATACATACTGATGTGTGCGGTCCAATGAATGTTACAGCGCGTGGTGGATATCGTTATTTTCTCACCTTCACAGATGACTTAAGTAGATATGGGTATATTTACTTAATGAAACACAAGTCTGAAACGTTTAAAAAGTTCAAGCAATTTCAGAGTGAAGTTGAGAATCACCATAACAAGAAGATTAAATTCCTACGATCTGATCGAGGAGGTGAATATCTGAGTTATGAGTTTGGCAGTCACTTAAGATAGTGTGGAATCATTTCACAGTTGACACCACCCGGAACTTCACAGCGTAATGGTGTGTCCGAACGTCATAATCGAACCTTATTAGATATGGTGCATTCTATGATGTCTCTTGCTGATTTGCCACTATCGTTTTGGGGTTATGCATTAGAGACAACTGCATTCACTTTAAATAGGGCACCATGAAAATTCGTTGAGATGACACCATATGAACTATGGTTTGGCAAGAGGCCAAAGTTGTCGTTTCTTAAAGTTTGGGGATGTGATGCTTATGTCAAAAAGCTTCAGCCTAAAAAGCTGGAACCCAAAGCGGAGAAATGCGTCTTCATAGGATACCCGAAAGAGATAGTCGGGTATACCTTCTATCTCAGATCCGACGGCAAAGTGTTTGTCGCTAAGAACGGAACATTTATTGAGAAAGAGTTTCTCTTGAAAGAATTGAGTGGGAGGAAAATAGAGCTTGATGAGGTTATTGAACCTTTACTTCAACCAGAAAGTAGCGCAGCGCAGAAAGATGTTTCTGTGGAAACTACGACGGTTGAAGAGGAAGTTAATGATGATGATCATGAAGCTTCGGATCAAGCTACTATTGAACCTCGTAGGTCGACAAGGGCGCGTACTGCTCCTGAGTGGTACGGCAACCCTGTCTTGGAGGTCGTGTTGTTGGACAACAATGAACCTACGAGCTATGGAGAAGCGGTGATGGGCCCGGATTCCGAGAAATGGTTAGAGGCCATGAAATCTGAGATGGGATCCATGTATGAAAACAAAGTATGGACTTTGGAAGTATTACCTGAAGGGCAAAAGGCCATTCAGGACAAATGGATCTTTAAGAAGAAGACGGACGCGGACGGTAATGTCACTGTCTATAAAGCTCGACTTGTGGCAAAGGGTTTTTCACAAGTTCAAGGAGTTGACTACGATGAGATCTTCTCACCCGTAGTGATGCTTAAGTCTGTCAGAATCATGTTGGTAATAGCTGCTTATTTCGACTATGAAATTTGGCAGATGGATGTCAAAACAGCGTTCCTCAATGGTCTCCTTGGGGAAGAGTTGTATATGATGCAACAAGAAGGTTTTGTCGATCCAGAGAATGCTGACAAAGTTTGCAAACTCCAGCGATCCATTTGGGCTGGTGCAAGCATCTCGGAGTTGGAATAAGCGCTTTGATGAGGTGATCAAAGCGTTTAAGTTTATACAAGTTTATGGAGAAGCTTGTATTTACAAGAAAGTGAGTGGGAGTTCTATAGCGTTTCTAATATTATATGTGGATGACATATTGCTGATTGGAAACAATATAGAAATGCTGGAAAGCGTGAAGGAATATTTGAACAAGAGTTTTTCAATGAAGGACCTAGGAGAAGTTGCTTTCATATTAGACATTAAGATCTATAGAGATAGATCCAGACGCTTAATAGCACTTTCATAGAGCACATACCTTGATAAAGTTTTGAAGAAGTTCAAAATGGATCAGTCCAAGAAGGGGTTCTTGCCTGTGTTATAAGGTGTGAAGTTGAGTAAGACTCAATGCCCAGTGACTGCAGAAGATAGAGAAAATATGATTGTTATCCCCTATGCTTCAGCCATGCGCTCTATCATGTATGCAATGTTGTGCACAAGACCCGGTGTCAGCCTTGCCATAAGTATGGCCGGAAGGTTTCAAAGTGATCCTGGAATGGAGCACTGGGCAGCGGTCAAGAATATCCTTAAGTACCTGAAAAGGACTAAGGAGATGTTTCTCATTTATGGAGGTGATGAAGAGCTCGTCGTAAAGGGTTACGTCGATGCAAGCTTTGACACTGATCCAGATGACTCTAAGTCGCAAACCGGACACATATTTATTCTTAACGGGGGAGCGGTAACCTAGTGCAGTTCCAAGCAAAGCGTGGTAGCCGATTCTACATGCAAAGCGAAGTACATCGCAGCCTCGAAGGCGACAAAGGAAGGTGTCTGGATGAAGCAGTTCATGACAGATCTTGGAGTAGTGCCCAGTGCACTGAATCCAATGAACCTGTTCTATCACAACACTAGTGCCATTGCTCTGGCCAAGGAACCATGGTTTCATAGGAGGACCAGACACATAAAGTGACGCTTCAACTCCATCCGCGATTACATCGAGAAGAAGGACATAAATATTTGCAAAGTGCACACGGATCTGAATGTTGCAGACCCGTTGACTAAACCTCTTCCAAGGGCTAAACATGATCAACACCAAAACTGCATGGGTGTTCGATTAGTTACAATGTAAATCACATAGTGATGTGAACTAGATTATTGACTCTAGTGCAAGTGGGAGACTGTTGGAAATATGCCCTAGAGGCAATAAATAAAGTGTTTATTATTATATTTCCTTGTTCATGATAATCGTTTATTATCCATGCTATAATTGTATTGATTGGAAACACATTACATGTGTGGATAAATAGACAACACTTTGTACCTAGTATGCCTCTAGTGAACTAGCTCGTTGATCAAAGATGGTCAAGGTTTCCTAGACATTGACATGTGATGTCATTTGATAACGGGATCACATCATTAGGAGAATGAAGTAATGGACAAGACCCAAACTACAAATGTAGCATATGATCGTGTCAGTTTATTGCTACTATTTTCTGCATGTCAAGTATATATTCCTATGACCATGAGATCATGTAACTCACGGACACCGGAAGAGTGCCTTGTGTGTATCAAATGTCACAATGTAACTGGGTGACTATATAGGTGCTCTACAGGTATCTCTGAGCATGTCTGATGAGTTAGCATGGATCAAGACTGGGATTTGTTACACCGTGTGACGGATAGGTATCTCAGGGCCCACTCAGTAATACAACGTCACAATAAGCCTTGCAAGCAATGTGACTAAGTGTTAGTCATGGGATCTTGTATTACGGAACGAGTACAGAGACTTGTCGGTAATGAGGTTGAACTAGGTATGGAGATACCGACGATCGAATCTCGGGCAAGTAACATACCGAAGAACAAAGGGAACATCATACGGGATTAACTGAATTTTGACATAGAGGTTCGACCGATAAAGATCTTCATAGAATATGTAGGAACCAATATTAGCATCTAGGTCCCGCTATTGGTTATTGACCATAGAGGTGTCTCGGTCATGTCTACATAGTTCTCGAACCGTAGGGTCTGCACACTTAAGGTTTTGTGACGTTTTGGTAGTATAGAGTTATGCATGGTGGTAACAAAAGGTTGTTTGGAGTCCCGGATGAGAACCTGGACGTCACGAGGATCTCCGGAATGGTCCGGAGGTAAAGTTTGATATATAGGAAGTCCTATTTTGGTTGCCGGAAAAGTTTCGGGCTCATCGGTAGTGTACCGGGAGTGCCGGTAGTTTACCGGGAGACCATCGGGAGGGGTATTTCGACCCAAGAGGCTACATGGGCTGTGGGAGAGTGAACACTAGCCCTTAGTGGGCTGGTTTAAGTCCCACATAAGTCCCATGCGGCTGGGAAGAAAAGCCCAAAGAGAAAAAGGTGGGAAAAGGCAAAAAGACCAAAATAAGGAGGAGTCCTAGTCCTACTAGGATTGGAGGAGGAATCCTCCTCTCCTCCTTGCTTCGGCCGAAGCCTAGATGGCTTGGCCCTTGGTCCAAGCCTACTCCTCTCTTCCTCTTAGATATACTAGAGGTTTTAGTGTTTTTGCACTTGATTTTCAGCCACGTGCCACCCATTCCTCTAGTGCATAGTTTCTCCTATAGATCGGTTTTCTGTAGTGCTTAGGCGAAGCCCTGCCGGAATTGCTCCACCACCATCCCCGCGGTGCCATAACGCTACTGGAGAACTCGTCTACCTATCCTCTTCCTCTTGCTGGATCAAGAAGGCGGAGAGCATGTCACGCCCAAGATGCGCGCCTATCCATTTTAAGGCACGAGGGCCTCGCAAGGGATAGATGCGCATCTTGCCATTAGCAAGAATAGTATCATCACAACATACAATACTGAAAGAGATGAGTATACAAGATTGGCTTACACTCGCCACATGCTAACTTACAATGTCACTCAAATTCATATCATCAAGTTGAACACAGGGTCCGACTACGGACGAAATCAAACGATAAAACAGTTGCAAATGATACTATCAAGCTATCCCAAAGATCATGACCAGGTCCTCTACTCATCCGGATACATCACATACATCCTGCCTCTTTCCTCATCATATTCCCACTAGATCTGGGTGAGATCATCCTGCACGAACTCATCTGAACCTGTACCTGGAGTTGTTGTAGTAAACTGTGAGCCACAGAGGACTCGGCTATCATGTGCTCGAGTATCGAGACTATTCCAGCTTAAAGGTTGGGATGGGGTAAGTGTTTAGTTTGCAGCAGCACTAAGCATTTATGGTGGCTAACTTACGCAACATGAAAATAAATATGAGAGGCCTACGATGAACAATCGAATCTAGTATGATCCCTATGAGATCTTGAACACTTACTTACGTCAATCATAACCCCACCGTGTTCTCTCTCGGATCATGTTCATGAGCAGAGATGATCACGGTTACTCACACAGTTGGTGCATGTTAATTAGAGTTTACTTCAAGTTAACTATAACCGGGTGTTAAACAAATATCCAAGTTGCCACATAACCGCGGGCACGGCTTTCCAAAAGATTTAACCCTGCACGGGTGCTCCAACTAATCCATCACAAATTAACCACACTCCACGGGAATAGCCTCGACCACGGATCTTGCGGTCATCATAGGTAATTCCAAAGGAATTCCAACACCTCGAGAAAACCCGAAGAAAGTCAGACTCCACACGCAAGACATTCGATAAAGGTAAAACAAATCCAGCAAGACCACCCGACATGTCGACGAACCCGATAAGAGCCGCATATCTCGTTCTCAGGACACGACGGATAAGCATGCGTACGGAGGCCTGATAGAAATCTCCCAAGTTGCCCTGGGTTGGCCCCGCACAGTGCTCTAGTTTGGACCAACACTCATGAGGAGCACTGGCCTGGGGGTTGATTAATTATCCACGGGTTTGCAAGACCCTATGCAAATTTTATAAAAAAATTAAGCAAATGTAGTACCAATGTTGGGTCTTGCAGACAAGTTTTAATCTCAACCGAATAAACCAGGGGGTCCCCATAACAACCCCGATCATGTTAGGAGCGCAAAATATGGAAAACATAACACCGGTGACAAGGAACTAATGGCGGTAACAGCGGAACAAATCACTTAGCAAAAGGCCAAGCCTTCCACCAATACCAAGATATATATGTGCATTAAATTAAATAACAGAATTTACTATGATATCCAAATCCATGTTATCACATGGAACCACCTGCACCTGCAACTAAGAACGTTATACGAGGGGCTGAGCAGCGGTAACTTAGCCAATCAAAGGTTTGCTCAGATGTGGAGGTTAGAGGCTGTCATGGCAAATAGGAGGCTGATATCAAGTGGTAGGTAGCGCAATTGTAACGATAAGAGCGAGAAACTAGCAAGCAAAATTAGTATCGGGATTCGGGTACGATCATCTTGCTTGTTGGTTCGTCAGCGGAACAAGTAGCGGGATCCTTATAGTGGTACTCTCCTGGGTCCTCGTACTCAGTATCGACACTCGCGTCTACCCAACATAAACAGCAACAATAAATCTCCAACCAAGGTGCAATGCACAACAATATGATGCATGATTCATTTATGAAGAATTCAACATGGCAATCCAAAACTAGTCATGTTTCAGATGCAAAGTTCGTTTATTAATGAATCTGGACAGAACCTCATGTTAAGTTATGTAAACATGCATGATCATGGAAAATCTGGATGCATCATGCAAAATTGATATAAATGCATATAAACATCGCAAGAAATGGAGCTAGGGTTCTCACGATACGCTCTCGACAAGGTGCGGAGGCAAAACACAAGTCATCCAAGACATGGCTAATTCTTGGCATTCCAAGGTAGCCTATGGATAGGTGATGAAAAATCAATCACAATAGCCTCAAGAATCAATCAATTCCATGGAGCATAGCTCCCACAAGTCACAAAACAATAAAACCCACAATCTGCCACAAAACAGCAACATAGCAACTTCTACAGCTCACAACTTGAGCTATAGGAACCCTACAGCCACAAACAAGATATGGACAGTACCTACTCAACACACACATCTACTAATCCAACTACACAATAAGCAAAGGAGGCACACATCAATAAGCATGAAGCATTCAAGCTGACATGATGAAACAGTTTTCTGGGACTTAGTGAAAAATCCAGTTTTCTGGAATCTGCGATTATAAAGTAGCAAGTTGACAGCAGTAATTAAATATGCTAGAGAGCTCCTATTGGCATGAAAATTAACAGGATGGTAGAAGGCAATATCTACTACAAATAACTAACACTGAGCATGAGCAAATTCCAAACACATCACTAGATACCACCCACTCTTCATGGCATAAAAATAACAGCAGATTCTCAGACTGTAGTTTTTAGCATGCTGAAACAGAAACAGAAACACCCACTAGCATGACATTAAATGGCATGAGCATGTTAGCAACTTAGATAAGAATGGAAGTGAAATGACAAGGCCTACATGACAAGCATATATCAACAAGGGTATGCCAAGTGGGAAAACCCACTAGTCCCCTAACACACATAAACACCCTACTCACACCAATACTAAAAACATACCCAAGCTCTAAGTATGCCCAAGGCTCATGAGCTCAAAACACCAAGATCATACCACCCAAGAAGGGGGGATGATCATCTACCACACATACACTCACCACTAATGCATCAAAGGCATAAAGCATTAGACTCCACTCACTCTCACACAAATGTGTGTGTATGTAGAACATACACACATACTCTCATGCATCTACACCTACACATGTCAGGGAAAATAAAAAAGAAACAAACCTGAAATAATTAACTACACATACATACACACATGTGCATACATAGCAGGTTATAAACAAAAGAAAAAGAAAAAAAGAAAACAGCAAAAGGGGGGAGTTTGGGCTCGAACCCACAATCTCCTGCTCACCTCACCCGAGCCCAACCACTACGCTATGGCGCCGAATGCTAACAGAGGGGGGGTCCTTTGCTCCACTAATACACACATACGCACTACACGCTTGACGAAACTGAACCTGCACCTGCACCTGCTCTACGGCGACATCGGCGACGGCGAGCAAAATCCGGTGAGGTCACGCACTAGCAGACTGTTGGACCTACACGCAGCATGCGGGGTCTATGGGGAACCCATCCATCGGCTCATCTCGCGATGAGGGGGACCGGAGGCGAGCTCAAGCTCGAGCTTTCATACCGGCGGCGACAGCGGCAGCGGCGACCAAATACGAGCACACGACAGCGAGGGAAAGGCTGCGGGGATCTATGGCTCACCTTGGGGGAAGGCGATGATGAGCTGATCGCGGAGGAGAGGAAGGAGAGGCAGAGACGCGGCACGCGAAGAGGAAGAAGACCCGGCGACGAACTCCTCCTTGTGGACGACGGCGACGGCAATCCGCACCGCGAGGGGCGCTCCTCACCTCCTAGCGGCAGGAATGGAACGCGGGGACGAACCACGTTCGCCATGCCATCCTGGACGCGGAGGGGATTGACCGGAGACGAGCTGCGATGGCGACGATGACCCGGCGGAGCTCTCTGCTCCCTCACTGAAACTTTGTCAACCTTACCTGGAAGGGAGGAAGAAGAGAGGGAGGAGGGAGAAATAGAGGAAGAGGGGAGTTGCGGTGGCGTAGGGAGGAAGAGGGAACCCTAGGGGAGCGGCACGGACGTCGAGGGGCTAAAATACGCTTGGAATAGCTGGCGACGGCGATGGAAAAGGCGACGGGGGACGCACTCTCACCCTCTGAACCTGACGGCAACAGGCAATGGATCAGGTGACCGTTCCCGACAGGAAGGTGAAGGAAATAAAGAGCCCTATTTAATAAAAAATATTATGTTGATTTATTGAGCAAGTAATTATTAATATTATAAAATGGCAGCTCCTGTTATTTAAACCCCCCATTAACATAAAAAACTCAAAATAGTAAAAGGACAACACTCACATGCTTAATACAAAATAGGCTAGCACTTGAATATTTTTAAACAATTATTAAAGCAAAATAATTCTACTGTTAAAAGAGGGAGGAATTTAAAGGGTTTTAGGAAGGGTTTGATGAGAGCAAAGAGAAGGGGGGAAGAAGAGTGTTGCACCACACACACTCTTGCCACATCACCATAACAATCACAACACCACAGTCACTAAGCACATTACAACAATGCATGGCATGATGGATGAATGATGCATGATGCATGAATACATGACAAGACATGGCATGACAAGGCTCAACTCATATCATACAATCTCATGACAACCAGGTTAAACAAGATACAATGTCATAAATGGTAGGAACAACACTTGGGCTGTGACAGATCGTCATCAAGTTGTACGTGTGTTGAACGCGGAGGTGTCGTCCGTTCGGTGCTTGATCGGGACGGATTGTGATTGGATCGCGGGACGCTCGGCGATTTGGATCGCGAAGACGTTCAACTACACCAACTGCGTTTCTTAACGCTTCCCGCTTAGTGATCTACAAGGGTACATAGATCCACTCTCCCTCTCGTAGATGCTCATCACCATGGATCAATCTTGCCTGTGCGTGGGAAATGTTTCATTTCCCATGCAACATTCCCCAACACCTTCGTTGTCAAGGCGGACATCGCCGAGCTGCGCCGGGCGCGCATGTTGCCGCCGGCGGAGCGGGTGGCCGCACGCGCGCCGGGCGACGAGATTGCGTCGTCGCCATAGCCAGGGGAACATCTCGTGTTCCTCTGGCACTTCTCCCGGGGATTCAGGCTCCTAGTGAGCATCTTCTTTCGTCTCCTTCTAGATACCTTCGACCTCCAGCCGCACAACCTCGGTCCGAATTCAATCCTTTACCTCTCCTCCTTTGTGTCGTTGTGCGAGGGATATCTTGGTATCCTTCCTTTCATCGACCTCTTCAATGCCCTCTTCTTCCTCAAACCTCTGAAAAGCGACACCTGCGGGGGCACAGTGGTGTGCTGCCACGGTGTTTCTCGCTTTCCTCCTCTTTCCCTCATTGATTCCGTCAAGGGGTGGCGCCGGACGTTCTTCTACGTGAAGAACGTCTACCCGAGGACGGATTACATCCGGCTACCGCCATTTGAGGACTGGCAGTCCTCCAAGCAGAATTGGCTGGGGTCTGCCCCATGCAGCCTGGCCTTGGATGAGCTTGCCTAGCTCACGCAACTAAAGAGCTCCGAGGGGCTGGTCACCGCCGACCTGGGGGCGGCCTCCATCTCGCGTCGGGTGTTGCCCCTCCAGATGAGGTCACACCGGAATTGCGACATGTTCGGCCGGCACGACCCCTGCCGGCTGTCTACCGTTGAGCTGGCACTGGCTCAGGTGGCGAAGCGGGTGAACGCCCTCACGACGTTCAAGCTGAAGCTCGCCTCGTGGTCCTTCGGCATGGAGCCGTACGACCACATCAACCGGCCTCCCCTGGTAAGTTTTTCGTCGAGGTGGATCTTTTTTGCTTGATATTCCCCAGCCGGTAGCCGGCTGGAGGACTCACTTTGATGTGCTGGCCGTAGCTGCTGGTGCGACAGAACACGCCAGACAGCCCGCACCCGCAAATCTTCAAGGCGGACCGTGAAGGCTCCGACTCCGAAGACTACTAGACAGGAGGCCCCTTGGAGGAAGGAGTGGACTCCTGGAGAGGAGCCGACGAGCCAGCCAACCCACGAACCGGTGCTCCCAATGGAGCCGAAGGATCCGGCACGGATGGGGAGCCTAGCGGAGCGGGTGAGTTCCCTCATGCACCCTCGATCAAGGATTGGACGGATGATGACAATGATGATGACGCCTTGATTATTCTGAACGAGCCTCCTCCTTCAGCGCGCCAGGACCGGAGGAGCAAGGAGCGGCCGGCTCGAGGCGCGGCAGCCGAAGCGGCCGGCCAGGGGAAGAGGCCGGCTCAGGAGGGGCCGACGGCCCCGTCGCCCGGTCCGAAGCGGGTGAAGATGGCCGCGCGGAAGCCACCGCCACATGCCAAGCGGGCCTTGCCCCTTGTTATCACGTAAGTTCTTTGTTTTTGCGCATTTTTTTGCTTTCGCCTCATGAGACGGTCAATGATCGGTCCTTGGGCGTTGCAGCGACCCCATCGAGCTCCACGACGAGGAGTCGGTGGAGGAGCCGACGGATGCAGCCAGCCGGCTGGCCCGCGAGCACGCGGCCACCCAACGCGAGGAGAAGAGGAGGCTTGCGGAGCTGCGAGCCTCCAGGTCCGGGACGCGAGGGGGGAGCGCACTCTGGGACCTCGAGCAGCCGGCGGCGGAGGGGGTCGGCCAAGCCTCTGCGGGCTTCGGACTCAGCAGCGGAGTCCACCCGCATGTTGAGGCCTCCATCGAGTGAGCCGCGAGGGGCAGCTATGGACCCGCCAGTGCCTCCGCCCGCGCAAGAGACAGTCCAGGCGAGGGAGGCGTCGATGGAGCCGGCTCCCGAGGCGACCCGGCTAGAGGTTCCGAAGGTGACCCCGCCTGCGACCGAGCCAGCCCGGGTCAAGGTGCCGGAGGTCCCGGCGGCCCCGAAGGCGCCGCCGGAGGCGGCGGCCATGGAGGTGGAGGTGCCTTCCGGCGCGACCGACGCGCCGGAGCGGCCGGGAGAGGAGGAGGCGACGGCGTCGGGCGGGGAGCCGGCGAGAGGCGACTCCCGGCCCCTTGCTGTCATCAACCCACCCTCGGCGGCTGGAGCCGCGGCGAGCCCGGGTGGCAGCGGCGGCCGGGCCCAAAGGACCCTACGGTCGATGTCGGAGGTCGTCTGGGACTGGGAAGCGCTGGCGAGCGTGCAGGCCCTGCTGGCCCCCCAGGCAGGCGGCCCGGTCCCTTCCCTCGCAGATTTGGGAAGTGTCCTAGACCGGTGCCGGCAAGAGCTGACCTGGTTTGGGGAGGCGGCGGACGCTGCCCTTCAGCGTGCGGAGGTAAGCTGGCACTTTGCCTTAGAGTTTTCATTGGGGGCGCGCGAGCGCACCCACTGGGTGTAGCCCCCGAGATGCGGGCCGGCTGACCGGCTGATGGGCAGCCGGGTCGGATCTCCTTTGAGCATGTCTTGACCTTTGCCTTTTTTGCGATAGGAGGGAACATCCCTACGGCAGAAGCTATTTGCAGAAACGGTCACCATCCACGACCGCGACAAATACGGCTTCTACCGCCTGGAGGAGGAGCTGGTGTAACGCCCCGTTATGTCTGGTGAGATCTCGACCAGCCCCACAGACCAACACTAGTCTTTCCTGCGCACTTTGTCTTCACTCGTGCGCACCCGGACCAACTTTCCGATCGGTCACCCATCGTAGAATCGCTCCAAGCCAAGCACACTTAACTTTGGAGTTCTTTTCGAGTGGGCTTCCAGAAAAGAATGAATTCCTTGTTGATATGAGTAGTCTATCATTCCTATTAAGCCAGGATCTCACATAGACCCCCACTCAAAGGAACCGACGTCCTCGTCGGCCCATCAAGAACGTTCCCTTTTGGCACACGTATGCGCGTCCAGTCCCTTTTGGCACACGTATGCGCGTCCAGTCCAGCACATGTGTCATGCTGTGTGCCACGACGGGCCACACACGCCATGCGCCACATGCCCGTGCACCTGCCCCGCGCATGCCCATGTAACCGCAAGGGTCGGCTCTGATACCAATTGTAACACCCCGTTACGCCTGGCGGGATCTAGACTAGCCCCACAGACCAACACTAGTCTTTCCTGCGCACTTTGTCCTCACTCGTGCGCACCCGAGACCAACTTCTCGGTCGGTCACCCATCCTAGAATCGCTCCAAGCCAAGCACGCTTAACATTGGAGTTCTTTTCGAGTGGGCTTCCGGTAAAGAAGGAATTCCTTGTTGATATGAGTAGTCTATCATTCCTATTAAGCTAGGCTCTCACAGCTGGCACGTGTGCAAGGTAGGTTGCACTTCTTAGGAGAGGCATATAGCCCCCGGGAGTCGGTTGACGTTGGTTGTGTCTTGTAGGTGAGATGGCCACCCTTCGGGGGGAGAAGACCGGGCTTGTCGGCGAACGGGACCGGCTGGCGCGGGACGTCTAGGCGGCCGCGCGGGATACGGATCGGCTGGCCGCGCTGCTGGTCAACGGGGAGGCGGCCCGGGATGGGCTCAAGGCCGAGGGGGAAAGGGAGATGGCGGCCCGGGAGGCGGCCGTCAAGGAGGCGGCTAACGCCACCTTGAGGACCGCCGCCCTTCAAGGCGAGGTGACCCGCCTCGAGAGGACGCTCGAGGAGGTCAAGGGTTCCCTCGCCACCTTGGAGGCGGCCCTGGCGTCGGAGTGCAAGGCGGTGCTCCACTTCACCCTTGGGGTGGGCGACGCGATCGAAGGTAGGTGCTAGTCTTTTTCTTCCTTAGTCGGTTGCTTTTCCTTTTGCCCTTTCTCATGGTTCATCTTGCTTTTCTTTCCTTCTCTTTTTCTTCCTTCCAGGGCGTTTCCCGGAGACTCATCGCCGCGCTACGCGCGCCGTTGAGGAGCATCGGGAATACCTTCGGGAGTGCGGTCGCTCCATCGAGGAGCATGCCGCGTGAGACATGGACGAGATCGGGCTCGCCGTCGAGATGTAGATGACCCATCTCAAGTGGAGCATTGAGCGGCTCAAGACCGCCAGCAAGGAGGTCATCGCCGTGCTGTGGCCGGGCCGTGGGGGAGCTCCGACGCACCGCGTGGCTCAGTGGCTGGAGCATGTCGTCCCTCGCCTTGAAGCCTGGAAGGCATCGACAGACCGAGCCAGAGCGCAGATGGCGCTCTGGTTCGTCACGTCTTGGTACCGTGGCCTGGACCTAGGCCGGCTAGCGACCATGCAGGACATGCCGGTCATGGAGCGTGAGGCCCGTGAGCCGGCCCTTGTCCAGTGGGCCAACGAGCTCGCGTCGTACATCGATGCGGACGAATTCCTGCCGCCCCTTGGCGAGGATGGCTAGCCGCTGCCCGAGGACTCCTTCGGCATCCCTCAGGGCCCAAATGATCATGAAGTCGCCGACGAGAGCACCAACTCGAGCGGCGAGACGGCTCAGACCGAGGGGCCCGCCTCGAAGGACAAGGAGGCCGACCCAAAGGCCGTGAACACCTTCGAGGCAAGGACCGAGCTGCCCCGCGACGCGCCGGTTGGGGGCACGCCGGCTGGCGACGCGCCGGTGGCCTGAGCCCCCGGGCATCTTTTTTATCTTTCTCTTTTTTCTCCCTGCATGTAAGACTTGAATCCACCCACTGGGGGTGTTGGTGTAATGAACTGAATGCTGGCCATGGGGCGCTTTTGTCTTAATATTTATGCCAAGAATAGCTTGTCGTGTTTGCCTTGTGACTCATGCCGCCTCGTCCTTATCCTTTTTTGCCCGCCTCGACTGTTTTCGTTTCTACTCCTTTTCCCCTTTGGTTTCGGTCCCGCCAGCTGACAGCCGGGAACCGGTCTGTAGCTGGGTCGGGGCATCCGCCTCAAGGTAGCCGGTTCAAAACTTAGGAATCGCGAGGGTTTTTCGGAATAAATAGAGTGGTAGAGATGCGGCGAGGGTCCGGCTGGGCCTAGAAGGGGTCTCCCTTTGTTTTGACCTTTCATGTGAGCTAAACCTTGCCGCCCCGAGGCCCTGTCAGTCGGACAACCGGGAGCCGGTTCTGTAGCTGGTAAGGGTGGGGAAGTTTGGCCAGCTCACATTACTTAGCCATTTTTAGGAGAGGCGTTTCTAAGCCCAGCCGACTAGCCCCCGGGCCCGGGAGCCAGGCCGGGGAGCCGGTGAGTGAGGAACTCTTTTGAGCAAAATGAAACGGGGCGCACCCCAAGAGCCGGCTTGGGGCTCCCATTGCATTCATAAGCCCAAAAGGGTGCGGATACATACATACATTGGTTTTTCTCAGCAGTAAAACGGGCGCAGGAGGGCCGCATTCCACGGGCGCTCCTTCTCTTCACCGGAAGCATCTCTTTTGCGCTTCTGCGGCTTCTAGGCGTCTATCGGGTAGTATGTGTTGTTGTGTAGCGCCTTGCTGATGATGAACGGGCCCTCCCATGGGTAGGAGAGCTTGTGATGTCCGGCAGTTCATTGGATCCGTCTGAGGACCAGGTCCCCCTCGCGGAATGAGAGTGGCCGGATCCGCTTGTTGTGGTAGTGTCGGAGCTTCTGTTGGTAGATCGCCGTCCGGCTCAAGGCCAGTTTGCGAGCTTCCTCGAGTAGGTCAACGCCATCTTCTCTTGCCTCCTTCGTGTCCTTCTCCGTGTATAGGGTGACCCGAGGTGAATCAAACTTGATGTTGGTGGGGATGATTGCCTCGGACCCATACACAAGGAAGAAAGGAGTGTAGCCGGTTGACCGGTTCGGGGTGGTCCTGAGACTCTAAAGGACGGCCGGAAACTCGTTGATCCAACAGTCGACCGACCTTACCAGCGGCATCACGAGCCGGGGGTTGATGCCGGATAGGATGAGGCCGTTCGCCCTCTCGACCTGGCTGTTTGACTGCGGATGAGCGATTGAGGCCAGGTTAAGACAGATTCCTTGCTTAGAGCAGAAACGTGCGAGTGCGCCCTTGGCAAAGTTGGTGTCATTGTCGGTGATGATGCTGTGGGGAACATCGTAGTGTACTGTGATGTCATCGATGAACCGGACGGCCGTGGGGCCGTCCATCTTCTTGATTGGTCATGCCTCGATCCACTTGGTGAATTTGTCAACCGCCACAAGCAAGTGTGTCATGCCGCCTCGAGCGGTCTTAAATGGGCCCACCATGTTCAGCCCCCAAACAGCGAAAGGCCACGAGAGGGGGATGGTTTGGAGAGCCATTGCTGGCAGGTGGCTTTGTGCGTTGAAGCGTTGGCAGGCCTCGCACTCATTGACCAACTTCTTAGCCGCCTCGAGAGCCGTCGACCAGAAGACGCCATGGCGGAAGGCCTTGTCCACTAGGGTTCGGGAGGCGGCATGATGCCCGCACTCGCCCTGCAGAAGAAATGCTAGGATGGGTTGGGCCTAGGAGGGAGCCGAGACGGCGGCCAGCCCGGGAGCCCCCGTGACTAGTTGATTAGTCCCCGGGACTGGCTCGGGAGCCCCCAGGGCTGGTTGGTCAGCCCTCGGGTCTGGCTCGCCGGCCCCCAGGGCCGGCTGGTCGATGATCATCATGACGGCCGCCCCGCTGGGGCTGGCCGTCCCGGACGCCGCCGGCTCGATCGGAGCCGACTAGGCGGCCGATGGTTCGGGAGCCGATGGTGAAGTTGCCGGAGAGGCGGCCAGGGCCGTCGATGGGCTAGCGACGCTCGCCGGCACGAAGATTGACTCCGATTCTAGGGAAGGCTTGATCGACGGCTTGAGTAGTCATTCGAGGGAGAAGCCGGCTGGGATGGCTTGTCGGGTGGAGCCAATCTTTGCCAGTGCGTCTGCCGCCTCGTTATCCGCCCGTGGGACGTGATGAAACTCACAACCCTCAAAGGAGCCAGTGAGCTGTTGTACGAGGAAACGGTAGCTGGCCATGTTGGCGTCCCTGGTGTCCCATTCACCAGAGACTTGCTGCACCATGAGGTCGGAGTCGCCGAAGCAGAGGATGCGCCTGATGCCGATCTCCTTGGTGAGCCGGAGGCCATGGACAATGGCCTCATACTCAGCCACGTTGTTGGAGGCGGCGAAATGGATCTGGAGGGCGTATTTGAGCTGATCACCTTTCGGGGAGGAGAGGACTATGCCGGCACCCAGGCCGGTCCTCATTTTCGAGCCGTCAAAGTGCATGTACCAATGCGTGGGGTCTGGGGGGGAGGAGTTCATTCCGCCTCCTGTGCCTATAGTACGCCGCTTCTCCTCGGAGAAGCGGCGCAGGGGTTGCTTGACCGACTTGACGTCCGGCCGGACATGGAGTTTGTGCTCGGCGAACTTCCTCAGAACACCCGGCATGTCCTTGGGGGACCACGCGAAGATGTCCCGATTCTCATGGAGGAAGTCGGCGAGCTCACCTTCCTATTTGCTATTGAGGCGGGAGCCAATCGTGGCGCACTGAGCTGGGTTGGCCGGGTCGAGCGGAATTTTCTTGGTGTCTTTAGACAGCTGAAAGGAGGCCTCGTCGATGGATTGCGAGGGCGGAGCCGGCACGGCCGGCTGGCTGGCAGCAAGGGCCACGAGCCGGTCGAGCTGTCGCCTCTTCTCAGCGATCTCTAGAGCCTCGGCCAGCCGGCTGCTGTCTCGAGCGCACTCAAGTGACATTTTGTGGTCGCCTTTGATGGTGATGATTGTTGGGGAACATTGCATGGGAAACAAAAAAATTCCTACGCACACGCAAGATATATCCATGGTGATGAGCATCTACGAGAGGGAGAGTGGATCTACGTACCCTTGTAGATCGCTAAGTGGGAAGCATTAAGAAACACGGTTGGTGTAGTCGAACGTCTTCACGATCCAAATCGCCGAGCGTCCCGCTATCCAATCACGATCTGTCCTGATCAAGCACCGAACGGATGGCACCTCCGCGTTCAGCACACGTACAGCTTGATAACGATCTCCACCTTCTTGATCCAGCAAGAGGGAGTGGAGAGGTAGACGAGTTCTCTGGCAGCGTGACAGTGTTGCGGCGATGGTGGTGGAGCAATTCCGGCAGGGCTTCGCCTAAGCACTGCAGAAAATCGATCTAGAGGAGGAACTATGCACTAGAGGAATGGGTAGCACGTGGCTGAAAATCAAGTGCCAAAACCCTTAAACCTCTAGTATATATAAGAGGAAGAGAGGAGGTGGCTTGGCCCAAGGTCCAAGCCATCTAGGCTTCGGCCAAACCAAGGAGGAGAGGAGGATTCCTCCTCCAATCCTAGGACTAGGACTCCTCCTTATTTTGGTCTTTTTGCCTTTTTCCACCTTTTTCTCTTCGGGCTTTTCTTCCCAGCCGCATGGGCCTTATGTGGGACTTCCACCAGCCCACTAAGGGCTGGTAGTCACTCTCCCACAGCCCATGTAGAAACTTGGGTCGAAATACCCCTCCCGATGGTCTCCCGGTACACTACCGGCACTTTCGGTACACTACCGATGAGCCTGAAACTTTTCTGGCGACCAAAATAGGACATCCTCTTTATCAATCTTTACCTCCGGACCATTATGGAGCTCCTCGTGATGTCCGGGATCTCATCCGGGACTCTGAACAACCTTCGGTAACCACCATACCTAACTCTATTCTACTGAAACATCACTGAACCATAAGTGTGAAGACCTTGTGGGTTCGAGAACTATGTAGACATGACCGAGACACCTCTACGGTCAATAACCAATAGCGGGACCTAGATGCCCATATTGGTTCCTACATATTCTCTGAAGATCTTTATCGGTCGAGCCTATATGTCAAGGATTCAGTTAATCCTGTATGATGTTCCCTTTGTTCTTTGGTATGTTACTTGCCCGAGATTCAATTATCGGTATCTCCATACCTAGTTCAATCCCGTTACCGGCAAGTCTCTTTACTCGTTCCGTAATACAAGATCCCGTGACTAACACTTAGCCACATTGCTTGCGAGGCTTATTGTGATGTTGTATTACCGAGTGGGCCCTGAGATACCTCTCTGTCACACGGAGTAACAAATCCCAGTCTTGATTCATGCCAACCCAACAGACACCCTCGGAGATACCTGTAGAGCACCTTTATAGTCACCCAGTTACGTTGCGACGTTTGAGACACACAAGGCACTCTTCCGGTGTCCGTAAGTTGCATGATCTCATGGTCATAGGAACATATACTTGACATGCAGAAAACAATAGCAATAAACTGACACGATCATATGCTACGTTTGTAGTTTGGGTCTTGTCCGTCACATCATTCTCCTAATGATGTGATCCCATTATCAAATGACATCACATGTCAATGGCTAGGAAACCTTGACCATCTTTGATCAACGAGCTAGTTCACTAGAGGCATACTAGGGACAAAGTGTTGTCTATTTACCCACACATGTAATGTGTTTCCAATCAATACAATTATAGCATGGATAATAAATGATTATCATGAACAAGGAAATATAATAATAAACACTTTATTTATTGCCTCTAGGGCATATTTCCAACAATGATTCCCTTGCGTCCCAGCATCTTGAGCTTGAGGTAGGCATAATGGGGGACTTCCATGAAGCTGACAAGAGCCGGACGGCCCAACAACGCGTGGTAGGGGCTTGCGAGGTCCATGATCTCGAACAACACTGGCTCGTGGCGGAAATGGCAGGGTCTGCCGAAGAGGACGTCGGGGGTGATCTTGACGACAGGAGAGCGGGACTTCCCAGGCACGATGCCGTGGAAAACCGTCCGGCTCGCCTTTGGTCCTCTATCTTCAGTCCCAGCTTATGCATCGTGTCGAGGTAGAGAATGTTGATGCTGCTGCCACCATCTATCAGCACCCACGAGAAGCAGCAAGCTCACTCCTTGGTGGCGATGGTGGGGTCGAGGACCAAGGCATAGCTGCCAGGATTCGGCATCATGGCAGGGTGATTGGCCTGGCTCCATGTGACCGGCTTCTCCGACCAGTGCATGAACTGGGGAGTTGTCGGCATGGTTGCATTCACCTCATGGCGGAGCCGGTGCTGGGCGTTCTTGCCTGTCTCTTCACTGGTGAAGACGACGTAGCAACCGTCCTGGTTGGGGAACTGGTCGATTACACGACAGTCTTTCAGACACGTTGCCGGCGCCGGGGCAGCAGCTTGGGTCGGGGCCGGCGCACGGGCTAGTGGTGCGGGGGGAGCCGGAAGGCCGTCCCCCCGGGACAATTGCTATGAGAAGCTGCATTGTCGGAGCGTGTCCATGAAGGGTTTGGCCCCTGAATGGTTCTTGCAGGGGAGATCGAGCATTTGCTCGAAGCTGAGCTTCAGCTGCCAGGCAGCCTTGCCGATGCGCTGGCGCTGGCCGGAAGGCTGGGCAGCCGGCTCCTGATCCTCGATGGTGTTAACCTGCCGGCTCCCGTAACGGGGATCCGGCTAGTCGTTCTTGCGCTTGTTGTTCTGCGGTTGTCGGTTGTCGGCAGCCGGTCGGGTCGTGGCCGGCGTTGTTGTTGCCTTGGCGGGCGGGGTCATCTTGACCCGGATGGCCGAATCAGCCGTGGCGTATTTGTCCTCCTTGGTCATGAGCTCGGCAAGCGTGGCTGGCTCGAAGCACAGGAGCTTATGCTTGAGAGGGGTGCCATCCCAGCAGCCCTCAATGAAGTATTGCACGGCTTGCACCTCGTGCACCCCCTCGCAAGAGTTGCCGAGCTCGGTCCACCGGGGGAGGTAGTCGCGGAGGGATTCGTCCGGCCCCTAAACGCACATGGCGAGTTCACGGGGACGGCCAGGCCGCTTGTAGGTGTCGGTGAAGTTGCGGATGAAGGCCTCCTCAAAATTCGTCCAGGTGTTGATGCTGCCGGCCGCCAGGCTGTTGAGCCAGGTGCGGGCCGGGCCGATCAGCATGAGGGGGCATAGCGATCGGATATGCGCTTATTCCCCCTGGCGATGCCCATCGCGGTGGTGTAGTTGATCAGCCAGCCTTCGGGCTTGGCAGCCCCGTTGTATTTCGGGGTGTCCCTAGGGAGCGTGAAGCCGTTTGGCAACGGCTCCGTGCGAATCCGGGGGCCGAAGCAGGCCGGACCAATCGAGCCCTCCTCCTCGAGGAGGGCGGATTGCGCGAGTTTGTCGAGGCGGTTGCGGGTGTCGTTCTCGCTGCGGGGGACACGTGATCCGAGCCGAGCCAAGAGTTCAGGAAGGACGGTGGGTGGCGCCGACTTCCGCGACTCGCACCACGGAGGCAGCATGTGCCGATGGCTGTGCCGGCTGCCAGATGCCGGCGCTTCGTGGAGGCGGCCGCTCCGAGGTGGCTCATTGGTGTGCCGGTTGCTAACAGTCAGCTGCTCACTCCCCGGCGTCTGAGAGGGCCAGGGGTTGTTTTCTTCGGCCCGGCGGTCGGAGACGCGAGGGGAGTAGGAGTATTGGGCCGCCTGGCGGCCGGCAGTTCACGTGCCCTCGCGCTCGGGCCGGGGGCCTTTAGTAGCGGCGCCGCCCGTCACGAGCAGATGCTGCTGCGCATCAGCAGCATCGATGAGCTCTTTGATGTGGCGCTCGTGGGTGGCACGCTCTTCGCCATCCAAGGTGGCCAATTCCTTGTAGGCCACCTTGAGATCCCGCAGGTTAGCCGCGGGGGTGTCGTAGATGGGCATTTTGCTGCCGAGGATTTCGGCGACCACGCGGCCGCGGTCACGCACAGCCCCACGCCGGCTGGCCCGGTGCCAGGCGGGGTGAGTCCGTAGGCGGAAGCATACTCCCGTTGTGCCTCCTCCATGTGGCGTCGTGTGGCAGCGAGAGCGGTGGCATCCTCGAACAGGATGCAGCGAGCCGCCTCGAGGTCAGCCACGGCTGCATCGGCGTTCGTCGTCCGGGCGATTGGAGTGCTCAAACCCCGGAGGGTCACGCCGAGCGGGTCGGACGTGCCGACGCGGGCAGCGGCAGCGGTAGCCGCAGCCCGCACCCGTCCGGAAGAGGTGGAGGAAGTTATGGCCATCACTCCCACGTGATCGTGGGACCCGCCGGGCTGAGCCGTAGTGAGTGCGCCCACTACCGTGGGTGGGCCAGCGTAGACGGCACCCCCGCGGGGTACTAGTCAGCGGCCGGAGCCTCAGCGAGGCTGAGCCTGCCGAAGCGCTCGGTGAGCACGTCGATGTCGGTCGTGAGGCCGACGGAGTTGCCCGCAGGGCGTGTCGAGGCAAGCCCCACGAGCTCCCC
Source organism: Hordeum marinum (assembly GCA_022496015.1). Taxonomy (NCBI): domain Eukaryota; kingdom Viridiplantae; phylum Streptophyta; class Magnoliopsida; order Poales; family Poaceae; genus Hordeum; species Hordeum marinum. The sequence continues at coordinate 236,296,611 of CM039673.1, forward strand.
ATGGTTTCACCGGGATGAGCGGCGAGGGCGGGGAATGGCGAGGGTCCCGCCGGAGCGTGAATCCGGCCGGCGCCATGTACGGCCCCACGGTGGGCATCAACTGTCGTTGTTTTCTCACGACAGATGCCATGGGGTGGCTTATCGTAGGTGGTTGGGGCCGGAGGACGCCGACGGGCTCCGGGTGCAAGATTGGGCACAAGCGGTGACGACACACGATGTACCCAGGTTCGGGGCCCTCCGGGGGAGGTAATACCCCTAGTCATGCTTGGTTTTGTTGGATGGATAGGTATGAGTACAATGGTGCTCCTGGAGCTGTGTCTAGAGGAGGAAGAAGGGGTAGCCGGCTCCTCTTCCTCCGCTGCAAGAAGGGGATGTGTAGGGATGATCGTTCGTGCGTGGATGTGTCTGACCTCGATCATTCGTCCGTCCCCGTTACATGGGGGGCTCGGGGGTTTTATAGGCCAACCTCCCGACTCTTATAATACGTTATAAGTACATAGGTGGGGGGACCCAGCTGGCAGTCTCTTCGGCTGGCCAGAGGGCCCCGCCGCTCGTGGCGTCTCGTCGCTGGCAGGGCCCGCCGGCCGAGCGGTCCCATCTCCCGTTGGGGCCTATCAGCCAGCTCTGCGATTGGCCCCCGCCCACCTGCCACGGCAAGGGCCGCTCGGGGGCGTCATTTAGCGCCAGCCGGCCGAAGTCTCCGATACGGCCGGCGGCACTTTAGCCACGCCGAGGCAGGTAATCGAGTGGCGGGGGCGTGCCAACACTGTTCCCCCGCCCGGTCGCGCTCACCAAGGTCAGCGGTCAGGATGGTTGGACTGTAGCCACGCATCGTAGTGCGTAAGCGGCCACCGTAGCCGTAGGGCCGCCCGTCGTGCCGGTCACGTCACGTTGTCGTACCCGCACGTAGGGGGACGGGACGAGGCAAGTCCGCCCCGTGGTCAACAGAAGAGCCGGCCTGTGGGCAGCCGGCCACGCCCAGCCGACCGAAGGTCCAGTCGGCTCCTTGACCAGCCAGCCGGGGCGCCAGATGTCCTCCAGCCGGCCATGTAGTTTTTCTTAGAAGCGAAAGGGGGAAGACCCCGTTGCTTTGGGCTACCTAGGGGTAATAACCCCGTCAGCCTCCGCACCGACCAGTAGAGTTTGTAATTGACCTCGAGCCTGGAACTGAACCGGTGTGCAAGCGTCCTTATAAGCTTGCCCCCGAAGAGCTGAAAAAAATTAAAGAAACAGCGAGATGAACAAGAGCATCTGGGTTTGATCAGGCCAAGTTCTTCACCATGGGGTTGTGGTATTCTTTTTGTCAAGAAGAAGGATGGCACGGACCGACTTTCTGTTGATTACCGTCCATTGAATAAGAAGACAATCAGGAACAAGTATCCACTTCCCAACATCAATGAGTTGTTTGAGCAACTGAAAGGTGCCAAGGTTTTCTCGAAGCTAGATCTTCGCATGGGCTATCATCAGATTCGCATTCATGAAGAAGATATTCCAAAGACTGCTTTCAGGACGAGTTTTGACTCTTATGAGTACACCAGCATGTCCTTTGGTCTCGCCAATGCTCCTCCGACCTTCTCCAGAATGATGAACTTCATATTATCTCCTTTCAAAAATGAGTTCGTCTTGGTGTATTTGGACGACATTATTGTTTTCACGGAGACTGAAGAAGAACATGCAGAGCATCTTCGGCTTGTGCTTGACAAGTTAAGAGAGCATTGGTTCTATGCTAAGTTCTCCAAGTGTGAGTTTTGGCTCAATGAAGTGGTGTACCTTGGGCATGTCATCTCTGCCGAGGGCATTAAAGTGCACCCTGAGAAAGTTGAGGCAATCTTGAAGTGGGTGCCTCCTCAGAATGTAAAGAAGCTTCGTAGCTTCCTCGGGCTTACAAGTTACTATAGAAGATTCGTGGAGAACTTCTCTTAAATTGCTAAGCCTCTGTCCAATCTCCTCCATAAAGATGTCAAGTATGCTTGGTCTCTTGAGTATGATGTGGCGTTCAATACGCTCAAGGAGAAGCCGACTTTAGCTCCAGTTCTTGTGCCTCCCGAGAAATCAAAGCCTTTCCAAGTGTTTTGTGATGCTTCCCTCCAAGGTCTTGGTGGTGTTCTCATGCAAGATAAGAATATTGTTGCTTATACCTCGCGTCAGCTGAAGCCTACCGAGAAGAACTACCCCACTCATGATCTTGAGCTAGAGGCAGTTGTGCATGCTCCCATGACTTGGCGGCATTTGTTGTTGGGTAGACCAGTTGAGGTGTACACCGACCACAAGAGCTTGAAGTACATTTTCACTCAACCCAATCTCAATCTTTGGCAGTCACGTTGGTTGGAAATGATCCAGGACTTCAATCCAAGCATTGAGTATACACCTAGAAAAGCAAATGTTATTGCGGAAGCACTTAGCCGAATGGCGTACTGCAACAGTCTTATCCCAAATCCTCTTCAACCCGAGCTTTGTGAAGCCTTCCGCAAGCTCAATCTCTAAATTGTTCCTCAAGGATTTCTTGCAAATCTTCAAGTCTCTCCGACTCTAGAAGATCAGATTCACTAGGCTCAACTTATTGATGCTATGGTAAAGAAAGTAAAGAAAGGTGTGGCCAAGAGCATTCCAAAGTATAAGTGCTTTCGTGTTGATGACAAAGATACCTTGTTCTTTGTGGATTGGCTGGTGGTTCCAAAAGGTGCTCTCGGGAAGGTTATCATGGATGAAGCACACAATTCTCTCCTCTCCATTCATCCAGGCAGTTCCAAAATGTATCGGGACCTCAAGCAAACCTTCTGGTGGACTCGAATGAAGCGCGAGATTGCTCAGTTCATGAACGAGTGTAATGTTTGTCGCAGAGTGAAGGCAGAACATCAACGTCCAGTAGGTCTCCTTCAGCCTTTGACTATTCTAGAATGGAAATTCGATCATGTGGAGATGGATTTTGTCACTGGTTTTCCTAAGTCCAAGAAGGGCAATGATGCCATCTTTGTGGTTATCTGCAAGCTGACCAAAGTTGCCCATTTCCTTCCTATCAAAGAGTCTATCTCGGTAGCTCAGCTGGCAGAACTATACACGTCAAGGATAGTTTCTTTGCATGGTATTCCTCAGATCGTGGAAGCCTCTTCACTTCCAAGTTCTCAGACTCCTTCCAGACCGCTATGGATACCAAGATCCATTTTAGCACAGCCTTCCACCCTCAGACTAATGGCCAAGTTGAGAGAGTCAATCAAATCCTCGAAGACATGCTCAGGGCATGTGTGATTTATTGCGGCATGAAATGGCAAGACTGCCTTCCATACGTCGAGTTTTCATACAACAACAACTTCCAAGCTAGTTCCGATAAAGCTCCTTTCGAGATTCTCTACGGCAGGAAGAGTCGTACCCCACTCAGTTGGTCTGAAACAGGTGAGCGTCAAATCCATGCGAATGACATGATCATTGAAGGAGAAGAGATGTACGTGTCATTCACGAAAACCTCAAAGCACCTCAATCCCGCTACAAGAGCTATTATGACAACAAACATCATGATGTCTCCTTTCAGATCGATGAGTTTGTCTATCTTAGAGTTTCTCCCATGAAGGGCACTCACGTTTTGGCATCAAAGGGAAGCTCGCTCCTCGCTTTGTGGGTCCTCTCAAGATTGTGGGAAAGAGGAGTGACCTTGCCTACCAATTAGAGCTTCCTCCAAATTTCTAAAATGTTCATGATGTATTCCACGTCTCTCAGCTCTGGAAGTGCTTCAAGAGTCCTGAGCGTACCATTGACCTCCTAGATATTGATCTCCATGAAGACATATCCTATCGTGAGCATCCAGTTGCTATTCCTGAGGAAACTGAGCGTAAGACTCACAGCAAGTCAATCAAGTTTCTCAAGGTGAAGTGGTCTCATCACTCCGACAAAGAAGCCACTTGGGAACATGAGGATCTTCTCCCTTCTGAATTTCCAGAGTTCTTTCCTTCTTAGATCTCGGGGCGAGATCCTCGTGTAGTGGAGAAGAGTTGTAACAGCCAAAGTGCATCCCTTGCCATATTTGTAATGTTCCTCATGTGTGACCTCATATTTGTAATGCCATCATGAGTTTGGGTTCTACTTGCATTGTCATTTCATGCATCATGCATCATGCCATCATGATCATCATATCTATGCATAATATTTTCTTGCCATGGTTGCCTTGTGATTGTGGTGGTGTTGTTAGTGTATGTGTTGTGGGGTGAGTGCATGTGTTGTTTGAAGTGGTGCTCAAATCCCTCCCATTTCAAACCATTGCCTTTTTCTCTCCTTCTCAATTCCACATGTTTATATTTATTTGTTGTTTTCACTTCTTAAAATTGTTGAACCCCTTCTAATAATCTTCTAAGATTTATAAAATATTCCTCTTTCATGGTTGGAGTTTTTCCCTTTTAAAAAAAACTTTGCAATCAGTGCCGAGTAATATAATTATGTGAATTAATTTGCTTGCTCTAAAAATGCCAACCTCATTTTTATTAAATAGCTTACATTTTTGTGAGCTCAAAAGTATTTTATTTTTTTTCCCAAACATTTTTCTCTGTCCTCTATCAATTATCTCGTCCCAGGCTTAATTTAAAAAGGAAAAAGGCCATTTCTATGAGGGAGAGAGAGTGTCCACCAAGTTGGGCCTCGTTGGGCCCAACTAGCGCAGCCCAGGTAGCTCCCGCACGCGTTCGTCCCTCTCCTTTGTATGGCAGTGCATCCACCGGCACCACATCGGCTGCCTGATGATTTGACGGCCGACGGCAGCCCCTTGCCCCTATATAGCGTGTCCTAGACCTAGCCCGAAGTCCCCTCTCTTCATTCCTCCCTCCTCCTCGTCGTGCCGCCGCCAGGTAAGCTAGCCTCGCTCCGCCTCGTCGCCATGGTCCCGTTGCTCCGGCCGAGCCACTACTCGTGCATGGGGTGACCCTCCTGCAGCCCCCAGCCGCGCTTCGGTGTCGTGTACTCGTCGCCCCGAAGTGCCTCTTCTTCCTCATCGACCAGGGAAACTCCAAGACTCGAATCTTTGTCGCCTTATTCCTCTCCGCTTCAGGTCAGGAGATCGTCGTTGTTCCTCTGCCATGTCGCCGTTGTTCGGTTGCGTCCCCGGCCTCGTCTTCGAGTCTGAGGTAGGCAAGGTACTCCCTGCGCCCGATCCCTTCCTTTCCTACCGCTGTTTGTTCACCGTAGTTCTGTCCAGAGCCGCGCCATGCTCGTGCTCTCCATGCTCCGGCAAGCCGTGCTTTTTTTGTTCTTCAATTGTCAGTAGACAGTGTGTGCCGCCTTGCACCATGCCCCGCGTGCGCGTGCGTGTGCAGAAGCCATCCGCGGCATGTTAGGAGCCCCACTAGAGAGCCTGCCTACTGTAGCCGCCCTAGTTGTTGCCGTTGTGCCCAGCCCGAGCCGAACACAAGCTCAAGCGCAAGCTCTTCTCTGCCGCCACGCAATGTGGATCTTGCTGTGGGAATGGATCCCCCAGGAACCCTACAGCACCCACCGGTAGTCCTTGGCTGCCTCCATCGCCTCCTCGCTTGCCGGCGTTGTCGTTCCCTTCCCTGTCGTGGGGAAGAAGGAGGTGGTGGCACGGGAGCTTTTCAAAAGGACAAACACCCCTAGTAGTTCAGATACCGGTTTGTAGCGTAGTGGTAGCGTGAAAGCACAACATGCTCCCTTGGTGGTTTTGATAATTCATGAAAACATACATTGTCTCTTGGACTAACACCTCTATCTAGTGTATTTCAGATAATAGTCCATGGAGAGTTGGGCTGGCAAAAGGATTGTGGAGATTGTGGAATTACCCCAAGATGCAAGGAAATAAGTTGGCCAAGCTTCAAGCAAGAGGACTCTACATTTTACATTTGTGAGAAATCACTTCGAGTCCATAGGAAAGCCAATACTATTAAAACGGGGTAAGGTTCTATTGGTGAACAAAATGCTCATACGTGCACAAGTGATAGTCACCAAAAACATACACAAGCTCTCCCACCAAAGTATGTCTGTAGCCAAACATTCAAAATCGGTGCAACCAACATTCCTATCCCGGTGCCACCGATTCCAAACCCTAGACAGGCTCAGCCAAACCCTAGCCACTTCGGTGCAACCAATTTTATACCGGTGCCACCGAGTTCAGGTTGCCAACTTTCTATTATGCAAGTTCACATTTTCGGTCCATCCAAGAATGTTGAATCGGCATCACCGAGTTTGGCAATTTTGACCGTTGGTCACCTTGTTGGTGCAACCGATATTCCTATATCGGTCCCTCCGAGATTCAGAAGTTGCCACATTTTGGTCACTTCGGCACCATCGAGATTAACACATCGGTATCACCGAGTTGGTCATTTTGTGTGTAACCGTTGGATTTTTGGGGATGCTTGTATATACCCCTCCACCACCACTCACTCATAAGAGAAGCACTCGGAACTATTCCATACCTGTCCTATCAGATTTTCTGAGAGAGAACCACCTACCCTTGTGTTGATATCAAGATCTTTCACTCCAACCATATGGATCTTGATTTCTAGCCTCCCAAGTTGCTTTCCACCAATCCCATCTCTTCTACCAAGACAAATCTATGAGAGAGTGATTGTGTGTTGAGGAGTCTATCATATTGAAGCACAAGACCAAGGAGTTCATCATCATTACCGAGCCTATTACCTTTTGGAGGGTGGTGCCTCCTAGATTTGTTAGGTCTCGCTTGGGAGCCTCCTACTTCTTGTTGTGGAGTGAACCAAGAAGTTTGTAAGGGCAAGGAGATCGCCTACTTCGTGAAGATCTACCATAGTGAGGCTAGTCCTTCGTGGACGGAAGTCGTATGGAATATTCATGGTTGCTACTTCGTGGACACTTATGGGTGGATCCCTCCGTGGACTCTCGCGATCATTACCCTCCATGGGTTGAAGACTCCATAAACGTGGACGTACGATAGCACCACCTATCGAAACCATAGGAAAAATCCTTGCATCTCCTATTGTGTTTGATCTTCCTATCTAATCTCTTTACTTCATGTGCAATGTCATTACTTTCTGCTGCCATATTTGTAGACATGCATGTGTAGGGCTGCTAGACTTGCTAAAATAGTTAAAATCTTCCAACCAATTAACTTGGGAAAAGGTTAGGTTTTAAATTCCTTCTAGTAGTCTATTCACCCACCCTCTAGACACTCTTCTAGCGATCCTACAAGTGGTATCAGAGCTTTGGTCTTCATTGCTTCGGTTTAATCACCGTGGAGGAAGATGGATGTGTCTAGAGTAGAGAGTTTGAGTTGTAGAGTGCCCATTCTTGATGGAGAGTACTATAGTCAATGGAAGAATGTCATGGTTGATCTATTTGATAAGTTCTATTTGACTAAATATATTGAAAACCCCTATGTGCTCCCTATTGATGAATTGCATCCCACACACGAAGAGGAAATTAACATGCTTGGTAACCTAAGAACTGTCAATCTTATCGTTAGAGGTTTACCAAGATTCATGCTCTCTGAATTGAAGAACTTTGCATGTTCCTATACCTTGTGAACTGATTTAGAGAAACGATATCCAAATATTTCATTAGGAAATCTTGATGAAATTCTTCATAAAACTGTTGCTTTTCACAAAATGAAGCCTAGTGATCCAAACTTTGATAAATGCCTATTTGAGCTCCGTAATATTATGCGTGCTAAAGGAGATTTCACCACTATCAACAACATTATCTTTGAAGCCATTCGCATTCATAAACTTGAACAGTGTCATGATCACTATTCTAACGAATCTCTTGTTCTTTATGACGAGGATTTCCCACTTGACGATGACAATGCGGAACATGACTATCTTGGAGAAGATGTGTTGTTCGACATCGAGCATGAGAAGATCATGAACAATCTAAGTCTTATGGCAAACTTCAAGGATTACATGTTCGAAGGAAAAGAGTGGATTCTCGACAGTGGATGTACGGATCATATGACTGGTGATAAAGACATGTTCCAAGAGATCACGCCTAATCAAGGTCCTCAAAGGTACATAACCTTTGGAGACAACTCTAAGGGTAAGGTACTTGGCCTTGGTAAGGTGGCCATATCCCATGATAGCTCTATTCAAAATTTTATGCTTGTTGAATCCCTTGGCTACAATCTTCTTTCGTATCTAGACTTGCCGACTTTGGTTTCAATGTGTTATTCACGAAAGTAGATTGCCAAGTGTTTCGTCCAGATAATCATAAAATGGTCTTTACCGGTTTCCGTGGAGGTGATCTATACATTGTTTATTTCACTAACAGATCCAAACCTTGCACTTGTTTAATTGCAAAATATTTTAAAGGTTGGCTTTGGCATAGAAGACTAGGACATGTTGGCATGCGTAATTTAGACAAGCTTATTAAAGGTGATCATATACTTGGTGTTCAAGATGTTATCTTTGACAAAGATATACTTTGTAGTGCTTGTCAAGATGGAAAGAAAGTAGGTGGAAGTCATCTCATTAAGAATATCATGACTACTAGGAGACCACTCGAGTTACTTCACATGGATCTTTTTGGTCCCAATGCTTACAAGAGTCTCGGTGGAAATTCCTATGGTCTAGTTATAGTTGATGATTTTTCGGGTATTCTTTCTTCATGATAAGTCGTAGGTTCAAAAGATCTTCAAGAACTTCGCTCGCAAAGCGCAAAATCAGTTTGAAGTGAAGATCAAGAAGGTTTGGACCGATAACGCATCGGAGTTCAAGAACACCCATGTGGATACCTTTCTTGACGAAGAAGGTGTCTCACATGAGTTCTCGACTACGTACACACCTCAACAAAATGGAGTTGTTGAGAGGAAGAACCGGACGCTCATTGAGATGGCAAGAACGATGCTTGACGAATACAAGACGCCAAGACACTTTTGAGCAAAAGCCGTTGAAATAGCATGTCATGCCACAAACTGACTTTACTTGCACAAGCTTCTCGGTAAAATGGCATACGAGCTACTCAACAAACCCCAAGTCGGATACTTTCGGGTATTTGGCTCAAAGTGCTACATTCTTGATAAGCATCGTCGTACTAAATTTTTTCCTAAATCTCATGAAGGATTCCTACTTGGTTATGGATCGAACTCTCACACTTACCGTGTCTACAACAACTTCACTTGAAAAGTTGAGGAGACAGTAGATGTGAAGTTTGATGAATCTAATGGTTTGCAAGTCGAACAATTTCCAAATGATGTAGGTGATAAGGACCCTTCGAAAGATATTCTAGATCTATCCATCAGCAAGATTTGTACCATGGAGGTGAAGGAAAGTACTTCATCAACTCAATTGGAAGCCCCTACTTCACGCCAAGGTGAACCTCAACACGACATGGAGGCATCCACGAGCGGTACACAACGAGATGATGAAGAGGAGGAAGTGCATCATGAAGATACACCACAACCACCTTCACCACCACCTGAAGGGAATGACACCTTCAACAACAATGAAGATGAAGGAAATGATGATGAAGAAGAATAAGCTCCACCATCCAACAATCGGAAGCTAACCCAAGTTCGAGCTCAAGTGACCAAGAACCATCCCCTAAACCAAATCTTTGGTGATATACAAACAGGGAGAATCACTCGCTCTAAAACCCGTCTAGCTAACTTTGGTGAGCATTATTCTTTCATCTCTAGCATTGAGCCATTGAAGGTAGAACAAGCTCTTGAAGACGCGGATTGGGTGAACGCTATGCATGTAGAGCTTCACAACTTCGAAAGGAACGAAGTGTGGACACTCATGGAGAAGCCCGAAGATGAGCACAACATCATCGGAACCAAATGGGTGTTTTGGAACAAACAAGATAAAGACGGTCAAGTCATGCACAACAAGGCTCATCTCGTAGCCCAAGGATATACGCAAGTTGAAGGTATGGACTATGGTGAGACATATGCCCCCGTCGCTAGACTTGAAGCTATTCACATTCTTCTTGCTTCTCCTAATCACCATAATATCACGCTTTATCAAATGGACATCAAAAGTGCATTTTTAAATGGTGAAATTGAAGAAGAGATTTATGTTAAGCAACCACCTGGTTTTGTGAATCCTAAGAAACCTAATCATGTTTACAAGCTTCGTAAAGCTCTGTATGGACTTAAGCACGCCCCTCGTGCTTGGTATAAATGTTTAACAAAGTTTCTCATTGAAAAAGGTTTTTGAAATTAGTAAAATCGATGCAACCTTGTTCACTAAGAGAGTTAATGGTGAATTATTTGTGTGCCAAATCAATGTGGATGGGATTATCTTTGGTTCCACTAACCCTCAATTTAGTGAAAGATATGGAAGGTTGATGTCCGAGAAATATGAGATGTCTATGATGTGTGAGATGAAATTCTTTCTTGGATTGCAAATCAAGCAATCAAGAGAAGGAACTTTCATATCTCGAACTAAGTATACCAAGGACTTGATCAAGAAGTTCAACATGCAGGAGTGCAAAGGTATGAAAACTCCTATGCTCACTAGTGGACATGTTGACCTTACCAAGGAGGATGAACCGGTTGATCAAAAAGTTTATCGATCTATGATTGGATCATTGATATATCTCTACGCATCTCGTCCCGATATTATGCTTAGTGTTTGCATGTCTTCTAGATATCAAGTTGCACCTAAAGAGTGTCATCTTTTGGCTGTGAAACGTATTGTGAGATACTTGATACAAACACCAAACTTTGGCATTTGGTATCCCAAGGGATCTTCTTTTAATCTTGTTGGCTATTCCGATTCGGACTATGTCGGAGACAAGGTTGATAGGAAGTCCACCTCGGGTACTTGTCAATTTTTGGGTAGATCTCTTGTGTCTTAGTCCTCCAAGAAACAAAACTCAGTATCTCTATCTACTGCCGAAGCTGAGTATATTACTGCTAGATCTTGTTGTGCGCAATTACTATGGATGACACAAATGCTTAAGGATTATGGAATCTGTGTTAAAAATGTTCCGTTACTTTGTGACAATGAAAGTGCTATTAAAATTGGTCATAATCCTATGCAACATTCTCGAACTAAGCATATTCAAGTTTGACATCATTTCATTTGTGATCATGTTGCCATAGGAGATATCAATCTTAAGCATGTTCACACTAACAAGCAATTGGCCGATATCTTTACTAAGCCACTTGATGAGAAAACATTTTGTCACTTGAGGAGTGAGTTGAACATCATTGATGCTTCAAATTTGAGCTAGACTCACTCGGTTGCAAGCAAGGGCATGAGCTTTCTTGTTATTTCCATGTTCCCGTAACTCGTTATCATATGCCATGGAATTCTATGCTCCCTTGTATTGCATCTAACCTTTTGTAGGTACTTGGAAGAACTTCATTCCACAAGATTTCCATCAACTCCAATCATAAGCTGGAGCTGTGTTGACCGCCAGCATGGAGCTATGGCTTCCACATTGCATGGTCATAGTCATTGGTGGACCGTGTTGACTTCTCCGCCAGTCTTGGGTTGTGGCTTCCACATTGCATGGGAAGGGACCCCTTCGCGTCCTCGGGGGCCCCGGGCATGTGCAGCCCATAGAGTTCGTATGCATGGCTGGCACGGTAGAACCGGTAGGTGTATCTGGGAGGTCGCGAGGGCGCTTTGGCCTCACGAGTGTCCCTACCTCAAAGGCGGTTTGCGCCTGAATCTTCTTGTGGATGGGGCCATTTGAAACCCTGCTTGCTTCTTCTTCTTCGGGAATGAGGCAGGTTGGGGGTCCTTTTGGTACTCTACGTTTGCAGGTCCCGGTCCCGCACATTTCCTGACCACCGCAGCATACGACCGGAAACCAAGGACGCAGCTACGGGGTCAGGCTCCGGCACCCTTGACGCCGACCGGAAACCAAGGACGACATCAAGGGGCGGGTGGCTTTACGACCAGTAAGGCTCCTGAAGAGCCCCCTTTAACGCTCAAGTGGCTCTACGTCGACAGGTCCCGGTCCCGCACATTTCCCCACCACCGTTAGGCACGACCGGAAGCCAAGGACGCACTTCACAGGGCAAGGCCCCGCCACTCCTGATGCCGATTGGAAACCAGGGACAGCATCAGGGGGGCGAGTGGCCTTATGACCAGTAAGGCTCCTGAGGCTCAATGCTCAGGACCCCCTTTGATGCTCGAATGGCCCCCATTCCACCCTATCGGCTGCTGCCTCGGGAGGCTGCGGGGTCTCCCAAGACTCCATGCTGAGGCCGCATCGCGGCCGGAGCCCCCAAGCGGGGGGTCGACCGCCCAGCGATGCAAGTAAGGTAGAACATCACGACATAGAATAAATGCACAAGAAGCTAGTGAAAGATGCATAAACGAAGTGATGGTAGGGGAGTACCCTGATCACCTAAAGATCATGTGGCCTAGTGGGCACCCTTGGACAGAGTGAACCAAAAAATTACCTGGCAACAGCCAACAAAAAGTCACCTGGCGGCCATGCCGCTGAAGAGCCGAGGCCACCGTCATTTCCCGATCTCCTGCTTCCACGAGCACGACCTTCACGGGCTCGTCGTCTCCTGAGGCTTGGAACCTTCACTTGGTCTGAGCACCTCCTCTGGCTCCTCGCTGAGCCCCGCCAGGCAAGGCACGAGCATGGCTCGATGAAGGCGCTAGAAGGTGATGCCTGCGTTCGCCAGCCCGAAGGGCATGGGGACATAGGTGTTCGGGTAGACCCATCCATGATCGGCACGCACTGGTCAAAAGGGGCCTTGAGCCGCGACTTTGTTGGTCGCGAGCATGTTGACGCAGACGCGCGACTGATCGACTGTGCCGATGACGGCGACTGCGATTGGTGGTGCGGGGCAGTCCCTGCCTCGCACAGCCTAGGCTCCCCGAAGCTCTTCGATCGCTCTGAGGATGGACTCTTGCGAACTGGGCCCCACGCTCCAAGATCCCATCTCGAGCTAGCGCGTTGGAGCGCGCCTTCAGGTTGTGCTCGAGTGCCTCTCTTGCCTCGCTGACCAAGCCAGAAACTTCCTCGGGGGGAGCCCCCGGGCCCGGCCCAAGAGGGGCGCCGAGCGCACTTTCCTATGCGATAGGAGGTGGAGCCCATCCTTGAGTGCAGAGCCTAGCGTTCTAGGACGCCCTGTGGGGAGGAGTTGCTTCTTATTCTTGCATGGGTCCTCACGAGGCAGTATGTCTTCCTCGTCGTCAGAGCGCTCAACCGCCGCAGCACGGTAAGCATGCTCGAGGGTACAGATGACATCCTTCTCATCGCAAGCAATGGTGATGACGCCGCCACTCCCCGGCATCTTGAGGATGTTGTAGCCATGGTGGGTTACTGCCATGAACTTGGCGAGAGCCGGGTACCCAAGGATCACGTTGTACGGGAGGTGGATGTGCGCGATGTCAAAGATGATGATCTCGGTGTGGTAGTTCTTGCGCCCGCCGAAGGTGACAGGCAGACGGACCTCCCCCATGGGTACGATGGACCCGTCTGTGACCCGCGAGAAGGGCTTAGTTGGCATGAGCTGTTCGTATGGCACTTGGAGCGTCTCGAAGGTCTCAATGGAGAGGATGTTGAGCCCGGCCCCACTATCGATGAGGGTCTTGGTGACGAGGACGTTGCTGATGGTTGGGGTACACAGCATGGGGAGCTTGTCGGCCATGAACGAACACCTGAACTGATCGCTTGAGTCGAAGGTGATGGTGGTCTGGGACCAATTGAGGGGGCGCATCGCTTCAGGCTTCGGGAGAGCCGCATTCACCTCCCGTGCGAATTGCTTGAAGGCACGGTTCGACGCTGGGGCCTGGGCGCCGCCCAAGATACAGGCCACCACCCTGATTTCTTGGAAGCCCCCAGCCCCATCGTCATGTATGTCTTCCTATTTCCTTTTGGGTGGCGGAGGCAACGGAGGTAGGTCAACCTCACGCGGACGAGTCTCGCGAGGCTGACCGCGTCGTGACCCCTCCGGAGGGTCGTCGTGCCAGCGATCCTCATGAGGCGGGTCACGCCAGCGGTCGTCCCGGGTTTGATCGCGCCAGCGGTCCTCCTGAGGTTGATCGCGCACCCCTGACGCGGCTCCCGGTTGTCCTAACGGCCTCCACCGCGGCCACCACCGCATCCGAAGCCTCGGTCGCCTCGACCGGGGCGCCTTACAAAATGCTCGGCACATATCAATCGGAGTTCCTGGCAGTCGGCGGTGTCGTGGTTGTTGGTGCCATGGAAGATGCAGGTCGGCCTTCCTCCTGGGGGGTTTTCTTCTCCCCGGCTACACTTTGCCTCAGGTTCGGCCGCAAGCACTGCCGGGGCCTTGCTCTTTGCTTCCTTGGGCTTGGTCTTCTTTTCTTCTGGCTCCGCTGCAAGAGGCCCGCGAAGGGATAGGCGGACCTCCACAGCCTTGGCGCACTTGTTCGCCAAGTTGAACATCTCTAAGGCAGAGCACAGTTCGTCATTCATGGCAAGCTCTTCCTTCATTTTGAGGTCAGTGACTCCGTCGGTGAAGGCCGAAATGATGGCCTCGTCTGACGCCCTGGGGATCTTGAGGCGTGTGGTCGTGAAGCGTTGTATGAACTTGTGCAGGGTCTCCCCATCCTGCTGCTTAATACGTCGCAGGTCGTTCACGGTGGGCGCACGATCACGGGTGCCTTGGAAGTTGGCGATGAAGCATTTGCATAGACCCTCCCGACGTGATGCATGCCTCCGGGAAGTTGAAGAGCCAGGAGAGTGCGCCGCCCTTGAGTGCCATGGGGAACCAACACGCCATGACCTTGTCATCTCCTCCTGCCACCCGGATACTCAGCGAGTAGAGCTTTAGGAACTCGGCTGGGTCTGGGGTGCCGTCGTAATGCGGGGGCAGGTCAGGCTTGAACTTGTAAGGCCATGCAGTCGGGTAGAGCTCTGGGGTGATGGCGAGGCACCCCACCGGCTCGACGCGCGCCGCGTGCGCGAGGGCGACCTGGTCTTGATGCTCCTGTGGGGCCGCCTCGAGCGATATCCGGTCGCGGCATTGGGTCGGCAGCGCAGGGAGTGTGCGTGCGTCGGCACGCGGTCGGGGGATAACTTGGCAGCTTACTTCATCTCCCGACCTCGCCTTCTGTTTGTGAGGCTGGTCACGGGGGCGCGCTTCTCGCCTTGGCTTGGGGTCAGTGTCGTGTCACGGATGCGAAGGTTGCGCGTCTTGTACCACGTCGTGAGCCAGGGACGGTTGGGGTCGAAGAGAGTAGGAGAGCGCCAAAGCGTCGCCGGCAGCACTGATGAGCTCCGCGATGCGCCGAAGCCAGTCGTCAGGAGTGGGGTGGTAGCGAAGCAGTTCGTTAGCCATGGCGAGCGCGCCCTAGCTGCGCACCGGCCCTGGCCGAACATGAGAGGACGAACCGGAGGCTGGGATGATCGACGGAGTGGTGGTGTGGCTGTCGCACTGCGCCATGACCGGCTAGGAGCAGTCTTGTTGCTCGTGGGCGTCAGGGCCCGTGCTGGCATTCGCCATAGGCGAAGGTGACCTGCGTGCACTGGCACAGCCTATCGACACCGTCTGGGCGACACGGGTGGCACGGTGCTCAGCGCGGGCTCGGCGAGCGTCAGACATCCGAGCGGCGAGGTGGGAGGAGATCTTGGCTTGAGGGAGAACTCCGACATGCCCCCTACCTGGCATGCCAAATGTCAGACTTCGGGCTCTGCAAAACCCTTAAGATTCGAACACAGGGGCGTGTGTGGAGATCCCCTACAGCCTTGCCCGACCTAGCTCGCTACTTAATGAACACAACAAAGAACTCACACGATGACGAGGAAGAAGATGAACACAACAGTTTACCCAGGTTCGGGCCGCTGCAAAGCGTAATACCCTACGCCTGCTTTGGTGGACTGCCTCTAGAGGAGGTGAGGTGGATGAACAAGTATAGGGTTTCGGTGCCTCCTGAGGGCTCTCAGTGGTGTTCGAGGCACCCTGTGGTTTGGTGAGTGGTGGAGTTGGTTGATTGGGTTCGGATCGGATCCTCGTCTACGAAGCAGCCTACCCTCTATATATAGCGGTGGCCCGGGTCCTCTTTCCATATCGCAATGGCAGGAAGGAATCCCACAATGACCAATTTTGAAGGGGTACAGGGGTTCGTGCTCGCCCTGCCCAAAGGCGGTCTTCGCCTTGCAAAGTAGTTGTCGACGCCGCAGGGATGGGCTTAGCGATAACGTCTGTCCTGCGGAGCTGGTGGTTGCTGTCTTGTTGCACCTGAATGGAAACCTTTGGGAGTGCTTTGGGAACCTGCATACGTCCTTGTTCCCTTTGCACCAAAGGGGAAATTGCATCGCCTGGCGCACTGGTGCTCGCCTATTCTTCATTGTGTCATCTTTGACTCCTAAGGTCGGGCCTTGCATAGAGATCTCCGCCGCTCTAGAGGGGGCCAGGGGAGGCCAGCCCCTTGCCGGCCTTGATACTGCTTTGGGCTGCACGCAGGCAGGTCTGGGTATCCCCATTCCCAGAGCGCCGGCAGAACTGATGGTAGGGTTGCTGATGAAGATGACATCTTAGACGGTGGTAGTGGTGGTGGTTTGCTTCTATTATTAGGGAAACGGCAGAGTAAGGGCACCACATGTGGGTCTATGGATAAGTTTTGCATCAAGACACCTGAAGAGGTTGTGGCTGCAAGGAAGGGGGAGGCATTTCTACAAAGTTGCAAACCAAGTTGTCTACTCAAAGAAGGGAAGAGAGGAGGATTCGTGCTTGTGAGTATGTCTGTCAGTTCTTCTATGAAGCAGGCATTACCCACAATACAGTCCTACTTCC
Source organism: Hordeum marinum (assembly GCA_022496015.1). Classification (NCBI taxonomy): domain Eukaryota; kingdom Viridiplantae; phylum Streptophyta; class Magnoliopsida; order Poales; family Poaceae; genus Hordeum; species Hordeum marinum. Next base: position 236,313,250 of record CM039673.1, read on the forward strand.
AAGCTTTGAACTAATGCTAGAAGTGGTTGGGACATTTGGAACAGACATGAAAGGACCCACTCCTCATGAAATGAGTGGCCCTTTCTTGTAGAAGAGCAAGAAGAAAGTCGAGGAAGGATTCACTGGACATAAAGAAGCATGGAAGCTCACTGGATGTACTATCATGACAGATGCATGGACGGACAAAATAGGAAGGGGTGATGAATTTGGTAGTTCACAGTGTGTATGGTGTTGTCTTTGTTGATTCCATTGACTATTCAGATGTGAGAAAAGATGGCAAGTTGATATTTGAGCTTGTTGATAGATGCATAGAAGAAATTGGGGAGAAAAATGTAGTTCAAATTGTAACTGATAATGCTTTTGTCAATATATCAGCAGCAACGATGATGAGAGTGAAGCACCCATCCCTATTTTGGAATGGTTGTGTAGCCCACACAATTGATTTGATGTTGGAGGACATAGGCAAGATGCCTATGATTGATCAAACCATTGCCAAAGGAAGGGTTGTGATTGTGTTCATATATGCACATACAAGAGTTTTGGCATTGATGAGGAAGTATCTTGGACAAGACTTGGTACATTCTGGTATTACTAGGTTTGCCACAACATATTTGAACTTGAAGAGCATGCAGGACAACAAAAAGGAGTTGCAGAAGTTGTTCAGGTCCGACGAACTCCATGAGATGGACTACCTAAAGAAGGGAAGGGGATGATTGCAGCTAAAACTGTTCGCTCTAAAACATTTTGGAAGGCAGTAGATACCACTGTCAATTTCTTTGAGCCAATGGCAAATTTTTTGAGGAGGATGGATAGCGATGTGCCGGCAATGGGGCTTCTTCATGGTTGTATGGTGGATGCAAAGAAAGAGATCTCCGTGAGATTTGACAATGACAACTCTCGATTTCTGGAAGTGTGGGACATCATTGACAAGAGATGGGACAACAAGTTGAAGAGTCCATTACATATGGCTGGATACTACTTGAACCCATACTACTATTATGCAAACAAGCTTGATATTGAGATTGATGATAGTTTCAAAGAAGGACTAATAACTTGTATTTCAAAGATGATTGAAGGTTTGATCCAGGTAAATGGTTGTCTAATAATTGTTTCTTATGATGTTATCCTGCCCAAAGGTTTCCTAACATGTCCCACTTGTTTTATGTTGAAGCTAAATGGTGGATGAACCATGGGACAAGTGCTCCGAAACTAAGGATCTTGGTTGCAAGGATACTGGGTTTGACATGTAGTTCCTCTGCTTGTGAGAGGAACTGGAGTGTATTTAATCTAGTAAGTACATTTATTGTTTTTTTCCACTTTCATGCATTGTTTGTTTCATGTTTTTGTTCACACTCTTCATTTGTTCATGTTGTAGGTTCACACAAAGAGACGCAATAGGCTGCTGCATGATAGGATGAGGGACCTTGTGTTCATCAAGTTCAACTCCAAGCTGAAGGACAAAAAACTGCAAAAAACCAGGGACCCCATTGAGAAGAAGGTGGTTGATGTCTTAGAAGATGATGCCAATGAATGGATCACCGTTGTGGTGCCAATTGTTGCTGAAGAACAAGCTGAAGGTGAAGATCAAGAACACAAACTAGCTGGACCATCAACTTTGAAAATTAATCCACTTAAAAGGAAGAGGGGTATCTATGGTAAGAAGAAGAGGATGATGATCCCTGTTACTCCTCAAGGTGATCTGCTCTCCACTTCTTATGCTTTAGAGAGTGACGACAACAACGGCAACACTAGCATGAGTTCCGATTCTGACATGTGAGGTTGTTAGTTTCTCTATGACCTTCCTTATGCTGCTCATTATCCTATCATTTACTGTGTGCTTTGGAAAACTAGGCAATGATTTGTGAAGTGATGCATGTAGTGGACCTATAGTAATGTTGTTGTACTATTATTCAGACCTCATGAACTTCAGTGTTGAACTGGTGATATTATGCTTGCTGCAGACCTTGAGAGCTTATCTATTGAACTGGTGCAGACCTCCATTGTATTTGTCATGTCTAATTTTGTACTGAAAATACTCTGTTTTTTTGCTAAAATCCCCTGTTTTTTGATAGAAATATGCATATGCACTAGTTTTGAGGTGGAATATACATGCACGTGCACTGTTCCTACGAAATGGCTTAGCGGCCGCTATCTGCAGCTATAGTTGTTGTTGCTTTGCCAGGAACCTAACGCGAAATGACTTAGCCTGCGGTTTAAAAGTTTGGACATCATATGCTCTGTTGCACATAAGCCTCATTATATCTTCCTCAATACATCCACCATACCTACCTATCATGGCATTTCCATAGCCATTCCGAGATATATTTCCATGCGAATTCCATCGTCACTTCACATGACTAGTTCATTCATCATCATATGGCTTTGCATGATCATGTAGAGCTGACATAGTATTTGTAGCAAAGTCGCTGTTCATTACATTTTTGATACATGTCACTCTAGATCTTGCACATCCTAGTACACTGCTAGAGGCATTCATATAGAGTCATATCGTCCTATTAGTTTTCTTCATATTAAGTTGTAAGTAAATAAAAGTGTGATGATCGTCCTTAATAGAGCATTGTCTCAGTGAGGAAAGGATGATGGAGACTATGATTCCCCCACAAGTAGGGGTGAGACTCTGGACGAAAAATAAAATAAAAAATGGGGGAGGCCAAATGAGACAACCATATAAAAAGATATGAATGGGGGGCAAAAAAACACCATGAAAAAATATAAAAAAAGAGAGAAAAAAGAGAGAAGGGACTTTGCTACTATCCTTTACCACACTTGTGCCTCAAAGTGGCACCATGTTCTTCATATAGAGAGTCTCATGTTTTGTCACTTCCATATGCTAGTGTGAATTACCTTTTCATTATAAACTTGGCTTGTATATTCCGATGACGAGCTTCCTCAAATGCCCGAGGCTTCATGAGCAAGCAAGTCGGATGCACACCCACTTAGATTCAATTGAGCTTTCATACACTTATAGCTCTAGTTCATCATTTGCATGGCAATCCCTACTCCTTACATTGACATCTATCGATGAGCATCTCCATAGCTCGTTGGTACACCTAGTTGATGTGAGACTATCTTCTCCACTTTTTACCCCTTTGATATCTACCATCATATTATATTCCACCCATATGGTATGTCCGATGGTTCATGCTCATCGTGAAGAATAAAAAGTTGATGCATATTGAAAAAGTACGATCCAACTGCTTGACTTGGACACCGTGGTGCTTAAAATTTGTATTGATGTGGTGAAGACGGAATCATGCCTTGCTAATATAATAACATGAATGGGGGTAAACATTCTTTTAGGATCGTATACTTTGAAAAGCAACGATTTTGTTTCTTATACTTATAAATATTGTTATGCTAATGTTTGTTAATTCATCATTTCTCAATGAGAATACATACAAAATATTACATAATGGGTAGCATGTCAAATCCAAAATTTTGTTTTTATCATTTACCTACTCGAGGACGAGAAGGAATTAAGCTTGGGGATGTTGATACGTCTCCAACGTATCTATAATTTTTTATTGTTCCATGCTGATATATTATCATTCTAGGATACTTTTGGGGAATTTGTTTACCAATTTATAATATTTTTGAGCACTAACCTATTGACCTAGTGCCTAGTGCTAGTTGTTCTTGTCTGCACATTTTTGACTTTTCAGGTTTACAATACCAAACGAAGTCCAATTGCCACGAAACTTTTCGATGATTTTTCTGCACCAGAAGAAGACGTGGAAGCTTCGAGAGGAGGCCGGGAGGCGCACGAGGGCCCCAACAGACAATAGGGCGCACCCTAGGGGGGCATGCCTTGATATGTGGTGGCCCCCTCGAGCGTCCCCCGACATTCCTCTCTGGCCTATAAATTCTCTAATATCCCAAAAACCCTAAGGGAGCTGCAGAAATACTTTTTCCACCACCGCAAGTCTCTATTCCGACGAGAGCCCATCTAGAGCTCTATTCCGGCACCTTGCCAGAGGGGGGGTCGATCACGGAGGGCCTCTTCATCAACCTTGCTGACCTCATGATGATGTGTGATCAGTTCACCATAGACCTATGGTCCGTAGGTAGTACCTAGATCGCAATCTCTCTCTCTCTTTCTCTCTCTCTCTCTCTCTCTTGATCTTGATCTTCAATACAATGTTCATTGCATCTTTGCCTTGATCTATCCGATGTAATCCCTTTGCATGGTGCATTTGTTCGGATCCAATGAATTGTGAGCTTATATTCAGATTATTCATGGAAAGTATTTGGGTCAAACATGAATACTAAGATTCTTATTTGCACGATCATTATAGCTTCATAATGCTCTCCGGTCTATTGAGATAGTTTGGCCAACTAGATTGATATTTCTTTGGTGGGAGTGGTGCATTGTAATAGGTTCAACCTGGTGAGTTCCTATATCCCAGTGACAGAAGGGGACAAGTTGCATCTTTGTGTTGCTACTACTAAGGATAAAACGATGGGGTTTATTCATATTCATTGAGTTTACTTTGTCTACATCATGTCATCGTTCTCCAAGCATTACTTTGTCTTACTTAATACTCTAGATGCATGCTGGATAGCGGTCGATGAGTGGAGTAATAGTAGTAGGTGCAGGCAAGAGTTGGACTATTTGCTTATGGGCGTGATGCCTATATACACATGATCATTGCCATGAAAATCGAATAACTATTCGCTTTTCTATCAATTTACCAACAATAATTTGTTTACCCACTATATGCTATTTCTTTGAGAGACGCCACTAGAGAACTCTATAGCCCCCGGGTCTATTCACTTATATATTCACAAACGCTATTACTACCTTGTTGTTATTTATTTGCTTTTATTTATTTATTTAATTTACAATTATCTACATAAGTCACTTTCTTGCAAATAAAGAGATCAAGGGGATTGGCAACCCTCTTGTCGGCGTTGGGTGCAAGTTGTTTGTTCTTTTGTATGCAGCCGCTGAAGACGGTTGAGGATTGGTATTCCTATTGGTTCGATAAACTTTGGTTTCATAACTGAGGGAAATACTTGCCCATATTGTGCTGGGATAACCCGTTCCTCTTCATGCAAAACCCAACGTAGATCACAAGTATCAACTACCAGCTAGAAAACTCTTAGTCAGACACGAAAAGTTGAGACTCCGAAGCCAGCAGTACTGCATGCGCTACTAGTCAAAGGCACTACTGCTCATAAGAGGTACTACCGCTGCCTAGAGCGGTAGGACCACTTACTGGTCTAGGCGGTACTACCGCTTGGCATACGCAGTACTGCCGCTTGGTTCCTTCTGGTCTAGAGTAGAGACAACATTAGAGCAACTCCATTGATGCAGGCAAGGATCAGGGGTGCAAATGAAAGTTTATGTGTTGATTCCACCCAAACCTTTCCGAAGCAAACCCTCTCTCAATAGTACGGTTCTCCTATGACTCGGTTCCACCAAAAACAAAACGCGGGAAGAAACTGTAGTACCGTACTCTAATCCACCAAGGGGCTAGAATCTTCTTGTACCATATGATGAATTATATGAAATGCTTAATGCACACGATTAGTCCAAAAATGCATTGTCATCAATCACCAAAACCACTGGGGTAGAAATATGCCCTTACAATGGAAAAACCATAAACTTGATTCCTATGACCCCCAATGAGATAATAATAAGATATGCAACCTAAATCAACAAATTGTATTACCCATAGTATGCTTGCTATCAACTCTCAGAAAATTTCATTGAATGTCTCAACTTCTGATGTGTAGGTGCCTTGTGCTCCAGTAGAATATATGAACTCACTTAAATTCATTTGCAGATATTGTGTGGAAGCAAATCAGTTGTTTTCATAACAACTTTTCTTCTTTATCCAATGCCATTGTTGCACCCATTAGTGAACATAGTATTGTCTACTTTGATCTGCATGACACGAATGATGAATTAGATGGTAGTTTGCAATCTCCACGCATATTTTAGTTCCTAAGAGAATATCTGATAATGTACCTTCATGTGCTGTAATTTTGGCTATGAATTCATGCATTGGCCAAGGAATATTTGTACTACACACATTCTTTGTTTTCTGCATGATAGGTTCCAGGTAGAAGAAAGTCGGGGACGACTTTGTTTTTAAGGAAGGGAGGATGATGTGGACATCGCTTGTTCAAAATAAGCTGCCGAAAAGACATCATCAATGTGTACAACGGTGAAGAAAGTCGAGGACAAGGGTGACCGGTCTAAAACCACCAAGCTTGAATCATTCATGCAAAATCCACATGTGTACATACATGTCCCTATCACCATGCAAGTTTTCATGAGCCACAAGTCAAACCACGCTTATGTCCATGCATGCATGCTTGGTGGGGGCAGTTACTATTGTTGCTGCCATGTACAGTGCAAAATTACAACAATAAACAAAGTGGGCCTTTTGTTGCATATGACAAAGCCATCAAGGAGTCAGCATGGCCCACCATGTCAAGAACGTTCGTCTGGATTATGTTTCCACTGTGCGCATCGAGCACGTCTCTGTGTTTAATAAAAGGCTAACTACGGCTAGGGTTTAGATTTGGATTTTGTTTAAAGAAGTTTAGCTATTGCTATTTTTATTTGTCTTTGCTCGTAGGAGCTAGTGCGACTATCAAGACATCCTATCGGAACCCCAAATATTTTGTCTTGTGAAATTTTATTCCAAATAGCATATTCACAATTTCATATTGTTTTACTATTATTTTCTTTCATGTTCAGGAAAAATCCTTTGTGGATAGGTCGATCACACCATTGGCTTGATCGATTACACAGTGGAGTTGGTTTAGCAGTTGTCATGGATATCAGTCATGTACGATTCTCCCTATATGGTTAGTAGACGGATTGTGAGGGTCAAGTCCCACAAAATGGTAATTAACACCTCTTGTCAAATGTTCGGGCCCCAGTTTACATCACATGCTCTTGAGGCTTCCGATCATATCGAAAGCATCAACATCTTTGAATGGTTGTTGTAGATCAGGCTCCATAGAAGCTAGCTAATCTCGTTTGATTCATCAACGAGTTTCTAGTGAGCATTCCTGGTATTGGCATTAGCATTCTCAGAGGGTTCCTCTGGAAGTAGATCCTCTAGAACATGTTTCTTTTTGTCAGGCCTGAGAACAATTCTCAGATTTCTATACCAGGTGGTACAATTTGTTCCATTTAGTTTATCTTCTTCCAGGATTGATTTCAACGAGAAACTAGGTTGAGAAGGTGGTGTCATTAATCTACAATAGAAATATGCAGAATTAAGATATGTATTCATGAAGAGTAATTCACATTTAACATTTTAATAAGAATATTAATCCCACTAAAATCAACATCCCTTCGCTGATACTTAGCGATTCAAGATCCAAGATCAACATGTCAACTAGTGAGATTTTCCATCACTGCTAGAAAGACTAGATCATTCGATACACAACACTTGCTAATAATATCTCTCTATGACTCTTGTTTGTTGATGACGTCTCATGACACGCCAACTCTTATGCCTCAAGACCCAAAATTATTTTGATAACCACAAGTTAGTGCCCGACACAAACACACCACGTTAAGGAGAGTTGGTAGCACCCTAATTTTATAGGCCCACCACTAATAATACTTAACATGTGATGTTTCAAAAATTGGGGAGGAAATTTTACTTGACATTCTATGAAGGATCACCCTACTTAATACATCAACCATGCAAAAGAAGGGTGTACAAAAGGGATAAACTTTCACGGGCAGTTCATATATGTGTGTGATATGGTATAGTCCCTCTTGACAATGCATGGTGATCTCCATCTCCACGTGCGTGGATTACACATGGTGCTCTCCATCGCCATGCATGGTTGTTGTCGTGGTGACCTCCATCTCGACACCATGGTGTCTACCACCAAGTCTTACATAAGATACTACACTATTGCAAACTAATTGCTATTGTAAGTAAATTACATTACATGGCTTCTTGTGTTGACACGCAAGTCATTATAATACAATAATGGGACAACCATATGGCTCCCTTCGGTTGCCGTAACCATGACACGCAGGTCATGAAAAAATAATACACAAGCACCATTCATGGGTTATACCAAATCACAAACATACCATGCAAAAACAAGTCACACGTTCTACGGCCGAAACAAAATCATCTGAAGATCAATTTTTCAAGTGGATTTTGACATCCAAAAAATCGCTGAAAGTGGCAAAGCGACTGAAGGACATCTCCAGCTTTTCGTTCCATTCTGTTTGACAATTCATGGAGCAAAATCGGAGTTTGTACGCAAAAGTTATGCTCGTTTTACCGTGATTGCTCCAACGGATTTCAGCACTATGGAAATCACTTTTCCTTGGTGTCGATCTTTGTTCTGATTCGATCAATCTCATTGATCTTCGCGTATGTTTCTGGATTTACATTCCACCGTCTACTCCGATGGAAGAAACCGACCGGTAGGGGTAATTCATGTCAAGATCTATGCATCACGATCACGAAAATAAGATCACAAAACCAACCTTCAACACTGACATGCACGACCAATCTCATCGACATGCACTTGAACTTATTTACATATCTTATATGCAAACCACAAAATCTATCATCACACACCAGAGGCTTTGATGCCACTTTTGGAACACTTGGCATGCTACACTAGCGCCATATAAAAAAGTTCTATCGTGCAACCAAGATCATGCTACTGGAAATAGATAACGGTATCGAGTTTACCACTAGGCACATAGCCACCACAGCAGAAGTAGAGTTGGTGATGATTTTAGTCATTCGGCCAATCTCCCGCGAACAGTGATGTCCCTCAAATGATGAAGTCCCACAAACAGCTCCTCACGGATCTCTCGAACGGCTCCTTTTGGTTCACTCGAACGGTTTGTCCTATCAACACAGATGTGATGCCTCCAAGGCATCCACATGTACAGGGAGAAGTGTCGTGCGGTGGAATGCTAGGTTTGGTCAGGTGGCATGGGGGCGTGGGGAGTGGTGGTTGCGGCTGTAGAGGTAGGACAGGATCAACCATAAGTGTTGCGCCCAATCCCCTTTATATAGACCTCCAAGGTGGGATCAATGCTTACGGCCCACTAGTTGTTTGAACCCATTTTCCATCCGGGTCCAGTCTGAATGAGCTCCTATCCCTTAAGTGTGCGACCCTATAGGTTCGCGTACACATGGACACGGCACGAGTCGATAGTTGGTAGCGGCTCCTAGCAAAACGAGCAAACTCCCATGTGTGTGTAAAGTCGTTTTGATGAACCTTGTGTTGGGAGACGTAGTAGTAAATCAAAAAATTTCCTACGCGTTCACCAAGATCCATCTATGGAGAAACCAGCAACGAGCAAGGGGAGAGTGGATCTTCATACCTTTGAAGATCGCTAAGCGGAAGCGTTACAAGAACGCGGTTGATGGAGTCGTACTCGCAGCGATTCAGATCGCGGTAGATCCGATCAAGTGCCGAACGGACAGCACCTCCGCGTTCAACACACGTGCAGCCCGGTGACGTCTCCAACACCTTGATCCAGCAAGGAAGAAGGAGAGGTTGGGGAAGGGCTCCAACAGCAGCACGACGGCGTGGTGGTGGTGGAGTAGCAAGGTATTCCGACAGGGCTTCGCCTAAGCGCTGCGGAGGAGGAAGAAGAGAGGTAGGGCTTTGCCGTGAGAGAGAGAGATCAAATCTTCTTTCAAAACATCCAAAACCTCAAGTATATATAGGAGGAGGGACGTGGAGGGCTGGCTTGGCCTCTACTCCAAAGAGGAGAGGGTCGGCCGAATTAAAGGGAGAGTCCACCTCCCACAAGGGAGGTGGATCTCCTCCTTTTAAATCCTTTTTGCCTTATCTCCTTATCTCCAGCCACATGGGCCCACATAGATGGTCTTGGCCGACCCAATATGGGCTGGCACACCTCCTCTAAGGGCCCATGAGGTCCTTTGGTCGTCACACCCCTCTCGGGGGTCCTCCGGCACCCTCCCGGCACTCCCGGTACACTACCGATGAGCCCGAAAACTTTCCGGTGACCAAAACTGGACATCCTATATAACAATCTTTACCTCCGGACCATTCCGGAGCTCCTCGTGACGTCCGGGATCTCATCCGGGACTCCTAACAACCTTTGGTAATCACGTATACCATTTCCCTATAACCCTAGCGTCATCGAACCTTAAGTGTGTAGACCCTACGGGTTCGGGAGACACGTAGACATGACCGAGACACTTCTCTGGCCAATAACCAACAGCGGGATCTGGATACCCATGTTGGCTCCCACGTACTCCACGATGATCTCATCGGATGAACCACGATGTCGGGGATTCAATTAATCCCGTATACAATTCCCTTTGTCTATCGGTATGATACTTGCCCGAGATTCGATCGTCGGTATCCCCATACCTTGTTCAATCTCGTTACCGGCAAGTCTCTTTACTCGTTCCGTAATACATCATCCCGTGGCTAACTCCTTAGTCACACTGAGCTCATTATGATGATGTCTTACCGAGTGGGCCCAGAGATACCTCTCCGTCATACGGAGTGACAAATCCCAGTCTCGATTCGTGCCAACCCAACAGATACTTTCGGAGATACCCGTAGTGCACCTTTATAGCCACCCAGTTACGTTGTGACGTTTGGCACACCCAAAGCATTCCTACGATATCCGGGAGTTGCACAATCTCATGGTCTAAGGAAACGATACTTGACATTGAAAAGCTTTAGCAAACGAACTACACGATCTTGTGCTATGCTTAGGATTGGGTCTTGTCCATCACATCATTCTCCTAATGATGTGATCCCGTTATCAACGACATCCAATGTCCATGGTCATGAAACCGTAACCATCTATTGATCAACGAGCTAGCCAACTAGAGGCTTACTAGGGACATGTTGTGGTCTATGTATTCACACATGTATTACGGTTTCCGGTTAACACAATTATAGCATGAACAATAGACAATTATCATGAACAAGGAAATACAATAATAACCATTTTATTATTGCCTCTAGGGCATATTTCCAACAGTCTCCCACTTGCACTAGAGTCAATAATCTAGTTCACATCACCATGTGATTAACACTTACATCACCATGTGATCATATCATCATGTGATTAACACCCAATAAGTTCTGGGGTTTGTTCATGTTCTGCTCGTGAAAGAGGTTTTTTAGTCAGCGGGTCTGCGACATTCAGATCCGTGTGTACCTTTGCAAACTTTCCATTTCATATTTGTAGATACTGCTCCCACGCTCCACTTGGAGCTATTCCAAATGGCTGCTCCACTATACGTAGCCAGATTTCTACTAAGAGTCATCCGGATTGGAGTTAAAGCTTGCATCATCGTAACCCTTTACGATGAACTCTTTATCACCTCCACAATCGAGAAATATTTCCTCAGTTCTCAAGTTACTAAGGCTAACTTTGACCGTTGTCCAGTGATCCACTCTTGGATTACTCTTGTACCCCTTGACAGACTCATGGCAAGGCACACACAGGTGCGGTACACAGCATGGCATACTTTATAGATCCTATGGCTAAAGCATAGGAGATGACACTCATCTCTTCTTTATCTTCTGCCGTGGTCGGGTATTGAGTCTTACTCAATTTCACACCTTACAATACAGTCAAGAACTCCTTCTTTGACCCATCTATTTTGAACTCCTTCAAAAACTTGTCAAGGTATGTCTTCGTCGAAAAAACTTATCAAGCGAATTGATCTATCCCTATAGATCTTGATGCTCAACAAAATAGTAGCTTTATCTGGGTCTTCCTTTGAAAAAAAACCTTTTCAAACAACCCTTCATGCTCTTCCAGAAATTCTACATCATTTCCGATCAATAATATGTCAACTACATATTCTTATAAGAAATTCTATAGTGCTCCCACTCACTTTCTTGCAAATACAAGTTTCTCATAAACTTTGTATAAACTTAAACACTTTGATCACCTCATCAAAGCATATATTCCAACTCTGAGATGCTTGCTCCAGTCCATAGAAGGATCGCTGGAGTTTGCATATTATTAGCATCCTTAGGATTGACAAAACCTTCTGGTTGTATCACATACAACTCTTCCTCACAGAAACCATTACGGAAACCTTGTTTTGTCATCCATCTGCCAGATTTCATAATCGAAAAATGCAGCAACTGCTAACAAAATTTTAATAGACTTTTAGCATCGCTACAGATGAGACAATCTCATTGCAGTCAACTCCTTGAACTTGGCGGAAACTTCTTTGCGACAAGTCGAGCTTTATAAACGGTGACATTTCACCATTAGCGTCTATGTTTATCTCAAAGGTCCATTTGTACTCAATGACCCGCCATTCAACAGGCAAGTCTACCAAAGTCCATACTTGGTTTTCATACATGGATCCTTTCTCGGATTTCATGGCTCCTAGCCATTTGTTGGAATCCGGGCCCACCATCGCTTCTCCATAGTTCGTAGGTTCATCGTTGTCCAACAACACGATTTCCAAGACAGGGTTGTCATACTACTCAGGAGCAGTACGCGTCCTTGTCGACCTACGAGGTTCGATAGTGACTTGATCCGAAGCTTCATGATCATCATCATTAACTTCCTTTTCAACTCAGTAGGCTCTACAGAAACATCTTTCTGTGTTGCGCTATTCTCTGGTTGAAACAAAGGTTCAACAACCTCATCAAGTTCTATCTTCCTCCCACTCAATTCTTTCGAGAGAAACTCTTTCTCAAGAAAGGACCCGTTCTTAGCTACAAATACCTTTTGCGCTTGGATCTGAGATAGAAGGTATACCCAATGTCTCATTAGGGTATTCTATGAAGATGCATTTGTCTGCTTTGGGTTCGAGCTCGCTAGGTGAAAAACCCATTTTCACATAAGCGTCGCAGCCCCAAACATTAAGAAATGACAGCTTAGGCTTCTGTCAAACCATAATTCTCACGGTGTCATCTCAACAGACTTAGATGGTGCCCTGTTAAAGTGAATGGATTTGTCTTTAATGCATAACCCCATAACGATAGTGGTAAAACGATAAGAGACATCATAGTACTCACTATATCCAATAGAGCACGACTACGACGTTCGAACACACCATCACACTATGGTGTTCCAGGAGGCGTGAGCTGTGAAACAATTTCCACATTGTCTAAAATTGCATACCAAACTCGTAACTTAGATATTCACCTCCATGATCATATCATAGACATTTATCTTCTTGTCACGATGATCTTTAACTTCACTCTGAAACTCCTTGAACCTTTCAAACATTTCAGATTCGTGTTTCATTAAGTAAATATCCCCATATTTACTCAAATCATCAGTGAAGGTAAAGAAAAACAACGATATCCACTGTGTGTTTCAACACTCATTGGACCACATACATCAACATGTATTAATTCCAATAAGCCACTTGCCCGCTCCATCATATTGGATGACGGGGTCTCAGTCATCTTGCCCAAGAGGCATGGCTCGCATGTCTCAACCGATTCGAAATCGAGTGAGTCAAAAAAATCCATCATCATGGAGTTTCTTCATGCGATTTATACCAATATGACATTACGTGGCAGTGCCACAAGCATGTGGTACTATCATTATTAACTTTGTATCTTTTGGTACCAATGTTATGAATATGTGTACTACTACGATCATGATTCGATAAACCATTTCGAGTGGGTGCATGACCATTGAAGGCATTATCCATGTAAACAGAATAACCATTATTCTCTAACTTATATGAATAACCGTATCGCACTAATCATGATCTAATCACGTTCATGCTCAACGCAAACACCAAATAACATTTATTTAGGTTTATCACAAATCCTGAAGGTAGAGAGAGCGTGCGATGGTGATCACATCAATCTTGGAAATACTTCCAACACACATCGTCACCTTTCACCTAGCTAGTCTCCATTTACTCCGTAGCTTTTATTTCGAGTTGCTAACACTTAGCAACCAAACCGGTATCCAATACCCAGGTGCTACTAGGAGTACCAGCAAGGTACACATCACTAACACGTATATCAAATATACTTCCATCGACATTACCAGCCTTCTTATCTACCAAGCATCTAGGGTTTTTCCGCTTCAGCGAACATTCTCCTCATAACAGAAGCACTTAGTCTCGGGTTCGGGCTCAACCTTGGATTTCTTCACTAGAGCAACAACTGGCTTGCCATTCCTGAAGTTTTCCCTTCTTGCCCTTGCCCCTTTTGAAACTAGTGGTTTCACTTAACCATCAACACTTGATGCTCCTTCTTGATTTCTACCTTCGTGGTGTCAAACATCACGAACAACTCAAGGATCATCTTATCCATCCCTGGCATGTTATAGTTCATCACGAAGCTCTAGTAGCTTGGTGGCACTGACTTGGAGAACTGCATTAATCACTATCTCATCTGGAAGATTAACTCCCACTTGATTCCAGTGATTGTAGCACCCAGACAATCTGAGCTCACGCTCACCGATTAAGCTATTCTCCTTTATCTTGCAGACAAAGAATCTTGTTGGAGGTCTCATACCTCTCAACATAGGCACGAGCCTGAGATCACAATCTCAGCTCCTAGAACATCTCATATGTTCCGTGACGTTCAAAACGTTTTGGAGCCTCAATTCTAAGCCGTAATGCATGACGCATTGAACTATCACGTAGTCACCAAAAAGTGCCTGTCATATGTTCACAACATCTACAGACAATGCTTGAGGGAGTGATGCAGTTAGCGGTACATAAAAAAACATAAGCTTTCTGTGTAACAATGAGGACAATCCTCAGATCACGGACCCAGTCCGCATTATTGCTACCATCAACTTTCAACTTACTTTTCTCCAGGATTGTATCAATAAAACTGGGGAGCTACAGCGTGAGCTATCTACGACATAATTTGCAAGGACATTTTTAGACTAAGTTCACGATAATTAAGTTCATTTAATCAAATTATTAATGAACTCCCACTTAGATAGACATCTCTCTAGTCTTCCAAGTGATACATGATCCATGTCAACTAGCCCGTGTCCGATCATCACGTGATACGGACTAGTCATCCATGGTGAACATCTCTATGTTGATCGTATCTTCTATATGACTCATGTTCGACCTTTCGGTCCTCCGTGTTCCGAGGCCATGTCTGTACATGCTAGGCTCGTCAAGTCAACCTAAGTGTTTCGCATGTGTAAATCTGGCTTACACCCGTTGTATGCGAACGTTAGAACCTATCACACCCGATCATCACGTGGTGCTTCGGAACGACGATCCTTAGCAACGGTGCACAGTTAGGGTGAACACCTTTCTTGAAATTTTATTGAGAGATCATCTTATTTACTACCGTCGTTCTATGCAAATAAGATGTAAACATGATAAACATCACATGCAATCAATATAGTGACATGATATGGCCAATATCATCTTGCTCCTTTGATCTCCATCTTCGGGGCACCATGATCATCACTGTCACCGGCACGACACCATGATCTCCATCATCATGATCTCCATCATTGTGTCTTCATGAAGTTGTCTCGCCAAATATTACTTCTACTACTACAGCTAACGTTTAGCAATAAAGTAAAGTAATTACATGGCGTTTATGATTGACACGCAGGTCATACAATAGTATAAGACAACTCCTATGGCTCCTGCCGGTTGTCATAGTCATCGACATGCAAGTCGTGAACCCTATTACAAGAACATGATCAATCTCATACATCACAATGCATCACATCACATCCTTTTGGCCATATCACATCACACGGCATATGCTGCAAAAACAAGTTAGACGTCCTCTAATTTGTAGTTGCAAGTTTTTACGTGGTTGCTATAGGTTTCTAGCAAGAACGTTTCTTACCTACGTCAAAACCACAACGTGATATGCCAATTTCTATTTACCCTTCATAAGGACCCTTTTCATCGAATCCAATCCGACTAAGGTGGGAGAGACAGACACCCGCTAGCCACCTTATGCAACTAGTGCATGTCAGGCGGTGGAACCGGTCTCACGTAAGCGTACGTGTAAGGTTGGTCCGGAACGCTTCATCCCACAATACCGTCGAATCAAGATAAGACTAGTAACGGCAAGCATATTAACAAAATCGACGCCCACAACTACTTTGTGTTCTACTCGTGCATAGATTCTACGCATAGACCTAGCTCATGATGCCACTGTTGGGAGACGTAGTAGTAAATCAAAAAATTTCCTACGCGTTCACCAAGATCCATCTATGGAGAAACCAGAAACGAGCAAGGGGAGAGTGGATCTTCATACCTTTGAAGATCGCTAAGCGGAAGCGTTACAAGAACGCGGTTGATGGAGTCGTACTCGCAGCGATTCAGATCACGGTAGATCCGATCAAGTGCCGAACGGACAGCACCTCCGCGTTCAACACACGTGCAGCCCGGTGACGTCTCCAACACCTTGATCCAGCAAGGAAGAAGGAGAGGTTGGGGAAGGGCTCCAACAGCAGCACGACGGCGTGGTGGTGGTGGAGTAGCAAGGTATTCCGACAGGGCTTCGCCTAAGCGCTGCGGAGGAGGAAGAAGAGAGGTAGGGCTTTGCCGTGAGAGAGAGAGATCAAATCTTCTTTCAAAACATCCAAAACCTCAAGTATATATAGGAGGAGGGACGTGGAGGGCTGGCTTGGCCTCTACTCCAAAGAGGAGAGGGTCGGCCGAATTAAAGGGAGAGTCCACCTCCCACAAGGGAGGTGGATCTCCTCCTTTTAAATCCTTTTTGCCTTATCTCCTTATCTCCAGCCACATGGGCCCACATAGATGGTCTTGGCCGACCCAATATGGGCTGGCACACCTCCTCTAAGGGCCCATGAGGTCCTTTGGTCGTCACACCCCTCTCGGGGGTCCTCCGGCACCCTCCCGGCACTCCCGGTACACTACCGATGAGCCCGAAAACTTTCCGGTGACCAAAACTGGACATCCTATATAACAATCTTTACCTCTGGACCATTCCGGAGCTCCTCGTGACGTCCGGGATCTCATCCGGGACTCCGAACAACCTTCGGTAATCACGTATACCATTTCCCTATAACCCTAGCGTCATCGAACCTTAAGTGTGTAGACCCTACGGGTTCGGGAGACACGTAGACATGACCGAGACACTTCTCCGGCCAATAACCAACAGCGGGATCTGGATACCCATGTTGGCTCCCACGTACTCCACGATGATCTCATCGGATGAACCACGATGTCGGGGATTCAATTAATCCCGTATACAATTCCCTTTGTCTATCGGTATGATACTTGCCCGAGATTCGATCGTCGGTATCCCCATACCTTGTTCAATCTCGTTACCGGCAAGTCTCTTTACTCGTTCCGTAATACATCATCCCGTGGCTAACTCCTTAGTCACACTGAGCTCATTATGATGATGTCTTACCGAGTGGGCCCAGAGATACCTCTCCGTCATACGGAGTGACAAATCCCAGTCTCGATTCGTGCCAACCCAACAGATACTTTCGGAGATACCCGTAGTGCACCTTTATAGCCACCCAGTTACGTTGTGACGTTTGGCACACCCAAAGCATTCCTACGGTATCCGGGAGTTGCACAATCTCATGGTCTAAGGAAACGATACTTGACATTGAAAAGCTTTAGCAAACGAACTACACGATCTTGTGCTATGCTTAGGATTGGGTCTTGTCCATCACATCATTCTCCTAATGATGTGATCCCGTTATCAACGACATCCAATGTCCATGGTCATGAAACCGTAACCATCTATTGATCAACTAGCTAGCCAACTAGAGGCTTACTAGGGACATGTTGTGGTCTATGTATTCACACATGTATTACGGTTTCCGGTTAACACAATTATAGCATGAACAATAGACAATTATCATGAACAAGGAAATACAATAATAACCATTTTATTATTGCCTCTAGGGCATATTTCCAACACCTTGATAATGTGTCATATACAACATTCCTTTTGCCTCACGATATACGTTGTTGAGCTCAAGGCGAGTACTTGTCACCCTTGTAGTAGCTCGACCTCTCTTCTCAAAACTACGATGCAGACTCCCAAACCGGTTTAACACTTAATACAAGTCACATGGCCTTGCTTTCGGAATCCGATTGCTCGAGAGGGTCCAGAGAATATATATCCTTGTCGGAGGGGAAATCACACCTTTGTCAACCATGTCTCGTGGCATGTCTCGCGACTCACCCGAAAGCTACCTTTAAAACTAACAAGTTACAGAGTAGTGTTTGATAGACCCTAAGTGAGTTGATTCTCATTGATAGAACATCCGAGGACCTCAAGTCTAGGACATGGCATTACATTGTACTTGATATGACAATATATCATTGCGTCTCGAAGTTGGTATGTCCGACTCGGTTATCTCCATCCCCGAGTCTATATTATCGGTTTAGCATCTTCATGCCCATGACTTGTGGAACATAGTCATCAACCGAATCATATACTAGTTAAAGGGTATCTGCTCGCATAACCTTATCAACTAGGGAGTATTAGAATGATCATCATACAATATATAGTTTCACAAACAAGTCACATACTTATTGACACATATCACTGATGATGTTCAAGAACAACACAAAAGGCGCATGAATACATAGGGAAATATCATCATCACATGATTGCCTATGGGGCATATCTCCAACAGGAACTTCAAAAAACTCGCAATTTTCTAGGAGTTAAGTTTTGGGATGGACTAGAGATTGAAAGCACATTTGCTCCCTTGGTGGTTTTGGTAATTAATAACAACATATATCTCATTGGAATAATGTTTCCACTAAGTATATTTCAGTAAAAGTTCAATGATGGGATGGCAAAAGGATTGTGGAGAGACCCCTAGATGCAAGGAATGGGATTGGCAAAGCTTCAAGCAAGAAGACTCTACATTTTACTTTGTGAGAAATCACTTTGAGTTCATAGGAAAGCCAATACTATTAAAAGGGGGTAAGGTATTGATTGGTGAACAAAATGCTCCACGTGCACAAGTGATAGTCACCAAAAACACACACAAACTCTTCCACAAAAGTCTGTCAAAACCTATCATGCAAAATCGGTGCGACCAATACTTCCCACTCGGCCCTACCGATTTTCACCTCAAACAGATCCCAGCCAAACCCTAAGTCTTCGGTACAACCGATTCTGGATCGGTGCCACCGAGTTTAGGTTGCCAACAATCTGTTGCCTCTTTCCTTAAAATCGAAATTTCCAAGACTTTAGATCGATGCCACCGAGTTTTGTAATCTGACCGTTGGTCACCTTTTCGATACTGTCAAGACTTCTATATCGGTTTCACCGAGATTCAAAAGTTGCTACCTTTGGAGCAACTCGGTACCACCGAGTTCTATACTTCGGTGTCACCGAGTTGGTAACTTAAGGTGTAACAGTTGGATTTTTAGAGATGCCTATATATACCCCTACACCACCACTCACTCGGAAGAGAAGCACTCAAAACAGTTCCCCACTTATCGCATCTGATTTTCTGAGAGAGAGCCACCTACTCATGTGTTGAGATCAAGCTATTCCATTCCAACCATATGAATCTTGATCTCTAGCCTCCCCAAGTTGTTTTCCACCCAATCAATCTCTTCCACCAAAGCCAAATCTGTGAGAGAGTGATTGAGTGGAGGAGTCTATCATCTTGAAGCACAAGAGTAAGGAGTTCATCATCGTTATCGAGCCTATTACCTTTTGGAGGGTGGTGCCTCTTAGATTGGTTAGGTGTCGCTTGGGAGCCTCCTACTTCATGTTGTGGAGTTGAACCAAGAAGTTTGTAAGGGCAAGGAGATCGTCTACTTCGTGAAGATCTACCCCGAGTAAGGCTAGTCCTCCGTGGACGTAGGCCATCATGGTATAAACAAGGTTGCTTCTTCGTGGAACCCTTCGTGGATAGAGCCCTCTGTGGACTCTCGCGACTATTACCCTCCATGGGTTGAAGTCTCCATAAACATGGACGTACGATAGCACCACCTATCGGAACCATGAAAAAAATCTTTGTGTCTCCAAATTGCGTTCGATCTTTCTCCCTATCCTCTATTACATATGCCTGTCTTTACTTTCCGTTGCTATACTCTTAGACTTGCATGTGTAGGGTGTGCTTGACTTGCTATCATTGCTAAAATCTGCCAACACATAAAATTGGGAAAAATTAGAATTTTTATTTGGTCAAGTAGTCTAATCACCCCCCCCCCTCTAGACATACTTTCGATCCTACAGAGATACCCTAACTTCCAAAAAAATCACTTGCAATAATTCCTAGCTCTTCCTCTAAAACACCAAACTCCCAAAAAACTAAAAATATCGAGAGTTATACCAGTCTAATCCACCCCTAAAGTGATATAACTCTGAGAAAAAAAATAGAAGCTAACAATAATCAAACCCTTTCTCCTAGATTTTTTTCGAAAACTTTGCCATCTCCTTGCTTCTCGATTGTCTCGCGGGAGGAGCCCCCAACCCTGCCCCCTTTCTTAACTGTTACTCCGCCTACCCCTCAAGGTTGTTTTTTGCCACCTTCGATGACTACGTTGTCGTGGGACTAGATCTTTCATGTGTGCTTCCCTCGTGTGCGCTCCCACGGGAAGCGGATGGGGCCATGCATAGGAAGCGGATGGGGCCATGCACAGGTGACAACATTAGAGTCATGAGAGAAGGTTTCATGGGTAGTGATGCAAAGGGGGCATGATTAAAGGTTCATAACACTCACTGTTTTAGTTTTAGTTTTTTTTTTTTTGGAGTTGGGGATTTCATGGGGTTTTAGGGGATGGGTTTGACTAGTATGACACTCACTGTTTTTAGATTTTTTGGAGTTGGGGGTTTTAGCGGAAGAGCTTGAAATGTTGTTGGCGTATCTCTTTTGTAAAACTAGTATTGGATATTGAACCATTGTTGTAATTCTAGTGTTTCTAAAGCTTAGTACAATAGTACACCCTCTGTTTCTAAACATAAGACGCTCTGGCAGTTTAATTTATACTGCCAAAACAAACATCTTAAACGTTACTAGCTTATAATTCTCCCAAGACTTCATGTTTTTTTTTTTGAGAAAGCAAGTTTTCAACTTGGTAATCGTGTGCTGGTCACTGAATTCATCTCACATCGAGTTTGATTTGATTTCTTGTTTAACGGTAAATTAGATGAAAATTGTTCCTGTGAATTATATTATCATAATTGACCACCAAATTAAAAATAAATATGAAATGATCCATAAAAAATATCCTATTCGGTCATTGGCCCAGGTGGCACTTATTGTTAGCCTTTACAACATGATCCATACCAGCATCTACATGCACCTACAAGCACAATGCCATACGGCTAAAACCAGGCAAACTACAAACCGCAATAACATGCTAGCAGCAAATACATACACCTGATTCGGCCAAAAGCATCAATCAGATGGTCCTAAAATGTAGAGCATGTGATTTTTCTTAATGTACAATACAAGAATTACATGGCCCCTAGCAGACACTTCACCTCCTGCATGCCGGCGCCTGCTGCTGCTCTTTACTGAACTCCAGCTGCGCCAATATAGCATACAGATCAGAAAATGGCCAATATAGCATACAGATCAGAAAATCTCATGACGTGCATAACCAAGCATCAAGGGTAACAGAGGCAGCACAGCAGCATGGTGATTTAGCCGTTTCTGATAAATGATTACATGTGATGAACTCCCCCGTTCACAAATATAAGATGTTTTGGGTTTCAGTGCGGACTACATACGGAATGAAATGAGTGAACAAACACGCTAAAATGCGTCTATATACATCCGAATCAGAAAAAAGTAGAACAACTTATCTTTCCTACTTATAAAGATTGGAGTTGGTGGTGAGTTCACATATGGCTCTTAACATCCTTTTCAAATAAACAAATACACACATCCCCAGATACGGAACTAGCAACCTTTCAAGAGACATAAACAAATCTACTTTACTCACATGTGGGATCTATCATAAATAGACAAATACATTACTTTCATGTGAGACCAACTTTTTTGTAAAAGGCACAAAAAACAAAGACAAAAATGTGACTTCAACTCAAAGTCGATCTTGGTTTTAGTTCTCTTTCCAACATTTTTCGAGAAAACGCAAAGGCTGTGTGTTTCATTTCATTGAAAAGATAGAGAGTACAATCCTCCTAGGAGGTTAGTGATACATGGGCTGTGCGCCCGGTCAGTGAACATCCCAGGACGTGGGCAGAACAACCCGTAGCCCCTGTGCTCCAGCGAGTGCCCAACACTTGGCCTCGCTCTGATCCTATCCACTAATGCATTGACTGCAGGCCTTTGCGCAGCGCCTGTGGAGTCTGCTCCCTTCCTTTCTGCCACCAATCCACGAGTGTAGGCTCATTTGTGGGTGCTGGTGACGGTATGCGTGTCCAGGCCAGGATGCCGTGCCAGGTTTGCCTAGCAAATGGGCATGCCAAGATCAGATGTTGTATCGTCTCCGGTGCTTGGTCGCACAAAAGGCATTTGGGGTGGTGTGGTAAGCCGCGTCGGGCGAGCCGCTCTGCCGTCCAACATCGATCTTGTCCTGCCAGCCAGTTGAAGAACCTGACGCGAGGCGGCGCCCAGCTCTTCCATGTTAGCTTCCAAGATGGGCAGCGCGTAGAACCGTGGAATGTCGCGGCATAGCAGGATTGGGCCGAGTATGTGCCGCTTGCCGTCCACTTCCATTGCATTCGGTCTGGCTTGTGTGTGAGGATGATGTGTTGCACGGCCTGCCATAGCTGCAAATATTGCCCAATCTCGTGTATCCCGACGACCCCTTGAATGTCGCGAGCCCAAGAGTTGTCGGCACGCCCCTCCGCCACCGTTCTTGATTTGCGTCGCCGCTTGGGTATGCATTGATATAACGCCGGCGCGAATTCACGCACAGACTGCCCATGTAGCCAGTGGTCGTCCCAAAACAGGGCTGTCCTTCCATCCCCGATGACCATGGTGGTGCAGGCGAAGAATATCGTTTGCTCCTCGCGGGAGAATTGCAGATCAAGTCCTTGCCACACGTGGTTGCTATCAATGTGAGTGTACCACATCCATCGTAGTCTAAGTGCCAGCCCGGCGCGCTTGAGGTCTCGGATGCCCAGTCCACCGTATTCCAATGGGCGGCACACGTGGCGCCAATTGACATGGCAGTGTCCGCCGTTGGCCACGGCGCGCCCGGCCCAAAGAAAACCCCTCTGGATCTTATCAAGCTGTCTCTTTCCAACATACTATGGTCATTTAAAATTCTTTGACGCCGCATGTCTCTTACTGTATTTTTGCTATCTTTTCTAATCGTAAATCACGCAACAGGCATAAAGGACACTAATGTTATTTCACCACCTCTAAGCCAATGGTTTCGTGGCAACGCACGGGCATCATGCTAGTAATAGTGAACGGAGGGAGCAACTTACAAGTTTGCTAATCTAACTATATTCTTCTGCAAACAGGCGACAATTGACTCCACTCAGTAACATTCTAAAAATAAGCATGATGCCACGTAAAAGCAGCAAACACTGCAATCACGGCAACAGTCTGAGACATGATTTCCTATTAAACTTGCTTCATTTACGATTTAGATATCGCATCAACCATCTCACAAGCTCTGTCATGTCATCTACCCAATGATACGAGTAGACCAGTATTGGAGAGTAAAATACATACCTTGGCCTCCTCATGAGCAATCCTCATCCTCCGGTACTCATGCTGTGCCCGATGACAACGAAACAGAGCCTGAACACGTACCACTGATCTATTAAACCTGTCCTCCGCTTGTTGCCGGCTGGCCTGGAAGAAACCTTCTTCTGCAGTGCTTGCAGGCTCTACATCCACTGTCATTTCTATTGGCATTCCATTTGCAATGCCACGCAAGCCTTTTCTCTTCTTTCTCCATCGCAAAATAGCTTTCTCCACGACTCCAACAGACCATATTACCTTGCGGTACTGACGTCTCACTTGATGGCCTCGGTATGCAGCCTGGGGGGTATGTTATAATCATTAAAATATCTACTGTGCAACATAACAACATAGGAAAAAAAACTTCCAGTTTGCTTTCTAATAATGACTGTCATGTATGTATGTATGTCTGTCTCTCTCTCTCTCTGCATGTGCGTGTGCGTGTGCGGGTGCGCGTGCGGGTGCGCGTGTGTGTGTGTATGTCTGTGTGTGTGTGTGTGCGTGCGCGTGCGCGTGGGTGCGTGCGTGCGTGCGTGTGTGTGTGTGTGTTGTGTGCGCGTTGCGTGCGTGCGTGCATGTGTGTGTGTGTGTGTGTGTGTGTGTGTGTGTGCGCGTAGCTTACCACAGAACTAGTTTAGGCTCACTAAGCTTTTAACGGTTTAAAAGTTATCAAAAAATATGAAGTACATAGTGGAGCATCACTATAATGTGATAAGATGATCCAACAGACAGATTGTGAAAATATGCATTAATGTGTCCTCGGCAAAAAAAAGACAATATTTTCAGCTCAATGCGACATAAATACATACTGAACCATTTGTTTTTTAGTCAAGGTCACATACAGTCATATTTTTTCAATCGCTCCGTTGGATTATCTTATATTATAGGTGCGTTGTCTCAGTATTTTCTTCAGAAATTTTGGGAACTTCACACCGTCAAAAACTTTAACTAGTTCTGTGGCAAGCTATGATAGAAAATCCTAACTATTAGTCACCCTGGGTGAGTAATAGTTATTCTTCACCCCCTCTATTTTAACATTAATGCACGGTAATTTTACGTTCTGTAAATTTAGTCTTATTTCATACGTAAAAAGAGACCGTAATAAAATATATAATCGCCGTAAAAAATATTTTTTGTTACGTAAAATTACAAATGGAAAAACATAGTGTAAAATATACATAAAATGCATTTTTTTTCTGGTCTTATGACCTATATTTTTGTTTTCTTATGCCAAATTTTACGTAGTGAATCAATATGAATGTAACTATTTGTATTCCAAATGTAATTTATTTATGAAACGATCATAAGATTACCTCGGGAGAAGAATAACTTATTCTGCACCCAGGGTGATGAATAGCACTACTATATATATAAAGTGCTTCCAGCGGTATGGCGTATATTTATGAAATAAATCCCCGAGAGAAGGCAACAAATAGAAACAAGCAACAGCAACATGGAACTTACTTGTATTCTGATAGCTTGTCTTCGCATGTTCGTAAAGTTCCTTCTGACCTTCCACGTGCGGAAATGATTTTGTATTCGTGCAGCAGCTCTCATCTCTTTTTTTCTGTTGTAGTTCCGGAATGCATGTTGAATCCTCATAGCTGCAACTATCGCAGTTGCTTGCATCTCAGGATTGGCCAAAAGAATTGCTTTTGTTTGGAGTTTAAGAGTTCTATCGCGAAGTGCAGCTTGGATATTACTGGCAGCGTCAGCAGCATTTCGATAGGCCGCTAAAGATTCTTTTAAGCAAAGTTCTTGTTCACTAAGGTTCTCAAACTTCTCGCTATGTACTTTTGTAAATTTCGTCCTTGATGGTGATTGCTTAGTACTCTTGGACAGTGACATTGATTCAAAATGTGCAGTCAATCCTTTCTCAGCAAGATATGCAGCTAAGCCCACATAACCTTGTCTTGCTGCCAGATCAGCAGGAGTGCATCCACCAGGGGACACTGCAGTAGGATCTGTAACCAAGCTTGGATTTGCTCCAGCAGATAACAGAACAGCAACCATTTTTTCCCTGGCAAAAGTTTAGCAAAAAAATGAGTAACAAGATCATAAAATTCATGAACATATATGAAGCAATATATTCCAACAGATAATGTTTCCGAGATCAGAAATTACTAATCACCTAAAGCAAAAACAAAAACTGAAGTGTCTAATATCACCATCTAAGACTGTTGATGAGATTATTTTCAGAGATTTCCAAATCTAGAAGGTTGTTGAAAACAATATATGGCTCATTTCGTCTGACAGTCAATATTAGTTTTTTGTCAGTTGGGTCCAAGGAAGTTTGACTTGCAAATTACACAAACATGTCACAGTTGCCAGGCCCAAAACTCACATTAAAAATGATTTTTGCTCTCGTTTTTTCAAATTCCATGGTAAGCAGAAGGTAACAGAAAATAGAAGATACCTTCCGTGGTATGCCGCCCAGTGTAAAGCAGTCCAACCAGAAGAATCACGGAAATCCAAGGAGAATCCGGACACAGAAAACAAGCGGATAGCCCAAGTATAGCCTAGGAAAGAACACAGATGGATAGGTCCTTGTCCTAGATCATCACAACCAGTTGATTTATGGCCTCCAATTACTCTTTCCAGAAGCCATTCTTGCAATCTATTCCGTAAAACTAATTCAAGCAAGTCTTCAGTAGCATGAACAGATGTGCCTTCAGAATCGCCAGCAATTTTCCACAGATCCATCCATTCCTTCTCTGGTGATGCCAATATGAGATTGGAAACTTTGCTGCCTTCCACGAGAAGCTTTGGTGCTATCTTTTTCTTGTTCGTCACAAACAGCAAACGAGCTAGTCTCATCTGCATCTGAAGCTTTGACTTTGTGTACTCATCTTCCGGCGGCTTCAACTCACTATGCAATGAACTTCCAGGCATACTAAGATACTCAAAATTCAAAACCTCAGAGATTGGTGTTTTCCCATCCAAAGTCAAATAAAAATCCACTCGTCCAGCTGTATGTGGTCCAACCATGAAACGGTAAACACCAGTTTGGACCATGTTTGCGGTAACACAGTTATCACCAAAGATACCGTAAATATTGGAACCAGCCAGATGCTTGTATTGCTCATAGTAATCCCCGATCACCAAGATCTACAATTCAGCAGCTGTCAATAATTTTGCAAGTTGATAGAATATTAAAATTTACAAACGTGTATATTACAATTCAGCAAGCAAACTGTACTATACAGTACTCCCTCCGTTCCTAAATATAAGTCTTTTTAGAGATTCCACTACAAACTACATACATACGTATATAGACATATTTTAAAGTGTAGATTCACTCATTTTGCTCCGTATGTAGTCCATAGTGGAATCTCTAAAAAGACTTACATTTAGGAACGGAGGGAGTAAATTATATATGTGCCAATGTGCGTCCATTCACTACAATTGCATTTACGAAAGTGACTGTCCTACCAGAAGTACCTGCTAGATTTTTTTATTTTTTATTTTGGAGAAACACAGTAAAAATCAGATGCTTACATATGCTCACCCATATGAACACACCCACACCCTGCCCCTATACCTCCTGAGAGAAATTATTTTTCATAGCTGGTATCAGATGAAGACATGATGGAACAGTTCCATCAGAACTGAACAGTGGGAAATGGAATGACCATGCACAAATACAGTAAAACAAGAAAGGATGATAGTTCAGTAGAACATGAAAGGGGCAAACCTTGGTATGCTCTGTGGAACAAGCCCATTCTGGGGAGAAATCAGTGATGTTGAAGATTTTTTCATTGCTCACTATATTATCCCCTAGACAAGGACTGTCATCATCCAAGTACTTCCACAGTCCGAGACTGTTCTCCCTAGCAGGCACATCATTAGGAATGTCACCATCCACTGGAGTTTTCCGCAAAGAAGTTGCAAATTGCTGTGACTGAGAATCGAGATCTGATGTTAAAGGATATTGAGATTGGTCTACTTGATGTTCCAGAGCTCCAGCGTGGTTTGCATGTACCTGATTGTGGGCATAATTAGTAGGATAACTGGATAAGCTTCGGGTATCAAATTAAGTGGTGAAGCTAACATAGACTGCATTTTTATGATGAAGTAGCTGACTTTCCATGCCGTGAGGGCTATGGAATTAATGAAAAATATCCACTCACATAGCACGATATCCATAGAACCCAATGGTTACAAACGTAACAAAAAAAATCTTCAGAAAATACCAGGGATCCTGCAATGACAAAATCCTAAAATGTAACAGGGCAGACGGCACGACCAGATCCGCACCGCATGATCGCCATGCAGCCACCCGGTGATGGTGTGCGTAGTGATATCACTCGGAATTGGAAGCCACTGCGCGGGCTCCAGCCATAGCATATATTGTGGCAGGACAGAAGACCTATTGGTCCACAGGAGTTAAACCTTACAGATTCACAAAAAAATAACATACATATAGAATACAACCAGTATTACAAAGGAGGTTGAGAGAAATCAGTGCACTTTCTAACTTCCAGACTAAGCATTACCAGATATGGTATTCTAAATTTTACATGGAAAAGAGGGCAGTCCGGTGCATGTAGTTCCTGCTTGCGCAGGGTCCGGGAAGGGTCCAACTACTTTGGGTCTTTGGCATGGAAGATGAAACTAAACACCAATCAACTAAGGACCAAAGCAACATTTCATTTAGCAATGTAGTATTATCGCACACAATTTTCATCATGATGTATACTAGTATTGCAATTTAATAACTTATATAGGTTATAGCAACTAGCTTACATTATTTGCAGAGTCCGTGTCATTTCCAGAATCCTTCGGTCCGCATTTAATCTGCTGACTAAATGACACGGATGCACCTGTAATATATAATGAGAAATATTTACACTTTCTGTAGAAGTACAATGAAATATTGTAGCTCTGTCCAGAAGTCCCACCACAAGCAGTATCCTTTTTCATAGATGACTCCAATAGATGCACCCAGAACTCTTCCAGACTAGAGCCGCCAGTATCTGCACAATGACCGATGCAATATACAGTAGTAGAAGAAGCACATCAGTAAAGTCTATAAAGGTTATGATATCATGCTGTCGGAGAGTCCAATCGACAGGGTATAAAGCTACATATTTAGCTCACTGGAGTATAGCATATTTCTAAGAGAAGGTCGCAGTTTGTGCATATGCATACAACAAATCATTACGACTGAAGTATGTCTCACCACTAGAAATTGCACTGCCACCATGTGAGTTAATTTCCTCTGGTGCAGGAGGGGAGAAAGATATCTCGGTATGAACTGAGGCTGAATTTGCTGAAATCGGAGAAGTATAATACTGAATCGCATTCATTGTAGGTGCTTCGGCTTCGGCTTCTGTGCTCGGATGTGCTATGGCATTTTCCTGATCAAGACGAAGCAAATTAGGAGCTTAAGTGGAACCAAACATATAGCAACTTGGCCTACTCAGCTTGCTCTAAGGACATGTTAATACTTTGTGAAAGGAAGATGTTTTTAGTTTTACAGGATCCTGGTATGCATTTTCAGCTATGCTCGGGGTTTCTGTATGGGACTTGGAGTCATTTTCTCATAATTCTGAACAGACTTCAGAACTAAATAGTTAGAATCCTATATACCTAAATAGTTGATCCCCACTACCTCTATTATCTAAACATGCACACATGTCATCTCATCATAGGCGCCCACCACAATATGCATAAGAAAAAGTTTTCCATTATTAATTGACCTCATGCACACATTCATCTCACCACACATGCCACCTCATCAAAGGTCCATTCGACATGGATGTTGGGTTTAGTGCCACATAGGTTGTGGGAGGAGACATAACACGACTTATAAGGGTGGGGGTGTCCCTTCCAAACAGGGTAGTCTTTTGGGGGGAGAGGGCCCAAGGCCTCTCTTAAGTCTGTGTTGCTCTCCGGCTGGGCCTGTTGACGCATGTGGGTCAGAAACGCTGGTGTTAGCGGACCCGGGATTGCGTAACATTTGGTATCAGAGCCCAGGTGTCCGGAATAAATCTCGTCAGACTCACGGGTAGTCGGTCATGGTTGATGGGCTGGAAACGCTGGTGTTAGCGGGGCCCATGGTGACCGATGTGTGAGGGGGAGATTGTTGGGTTTGTTACAATATATGTGGATTGTACTAGCCCTTTCCATCAGCTTGGACTTTTGGTTGCGTTGGCTAGTGCATGAAGCTTAACATGGTATCGGAGCTAAGGTCTTGAGTTCAAGTCCTGGTTTTCGCAATTTATTTAAAAAATAAAAAATTGCTGGTAGCCCCTCTTTGTGTCCACGTGGAGGCCTCTTGAGTCATACGTGAGTTTCGCACACCGTCGCTCCCTTCTGGTTGCACGTGTTGACTTGTCTTCCCCGTCACACGTGAGAGGGGGTGTTACAGTATATGTGGATTGTACTAGCCCTTTCCATCAGTTCAGACTTTTGGTCGCGTTGGCTAGTGCATGAAGCTTAAGTACAATCCACATATACTGTAACACCCCCTCTCACGTGTGACGGGGAAGACAAGTCAACCCGTGCAACCGGAAGGGAGCGACAGTGCGCGAAGCTCACGTATGACTCAAGAGGCCTCTACGTGGACACAAAGGGGGGCTACCAGTAATTTTTTAAATAAATTGCGAAAGCCAGGACTTGAACTCAGGACCTTAGCTCTGCTACCATGTTAAGCTTCATGCACTAGCCAACGTAACCAAAAGTCCAAACTGATGGAAAGGGCTAGTACAATCCACATATATTGTAACAAGGTTTAGTCCCACATCGGTTGTGGGAGGAGACATTAACACGACTTATAAGGGTGGAAGTGTCCCCTCCTAACAGGCTAGCCTTTTGGGGGGAGAGGGCCCAAGGCCTCTCATAAGTCGGTGTTGCTCTCCGGTTGGGCCTGTTGACGCATGTGGGTCGGAAACGCTGGTGTTAGCGGACCTGGGATTGCGTAACAATGGATGGGAAAAGTTTTCCATTATATTATGTCACTTATATTCAATAAATATTTTCAAATACACAATAATCAAATACAGTATATAATAAATCTTTTTTGTTTTAGTTCATATATTAATTCAACTATTCATGTTCCGTACAATCAAATCACTCGAAATATATTACAATCGATTCCCGCAGCAACGCGCATGGTATCCTCTAGTTTTTATATACATTTGACTCCCATGACAACTTAAAAAAGAGATAAGTTTAGGCAAGCTACGTTTACAGCTTACACTTCGTTTGGCAATAGAACTGTTAGCTCTATACATTAAAGCAACAGAGAATCAAGAAATCCACTGGGCCACGTCAAGTTTGCATTAGAGTCATTCAGTATTTCCGTATTGTATTAGGAATATGACAGCTGTGCACGTACATAAATTGGCCTACAAGTTGCTCCCTCCTAACAAGGTATCAAGCCTGGTTCAGTTTTAGATCGATTATTCTCCTTTCACATAAAATTAACTCTAGCATTATGAATATAAAATGTGGCCCTTGTTTGAATGGTCAATGATCAACGAATTTGAGGGGGTACTTAAAATTTGCTAGATATATCATGACCTCTTGGCAAGATAAGCTGGGCCGATCTCAGAATTAATTGGACAGAATGTCCAACAAAGAGGCAGATTGGTAAAAGGCCACTTTACAATAGTATGAACAGAAGAACAAACACAATTAACCCCATGCACGCCTTCAAATTATACTTAAGATTTAAGAACAGAAAACAGGTGATGGAGGGAAATAACCTCAGATGTTTGACGATAATGCACAAGAACTATCCGTTCAGCCTCTCTGAATAAGAGATAACCAAGAACTATGTCAACAAAGAAAAGTAATTATATCAACAATTCATGCAGTAGGCCATAACAGAACTTTTCATTATTAGAGAGCGCGTCCTAGTTAATGTGGTAATAACAAAGCTGTTTCTTAGATTAGAGTATAGAATTATTGAACAGAATTCCAGATAGATCTTAGGCAGCAAATAACATAATAGGTTTAGCGTGCAACATGATCTGAGTAGTTATTGTTTTAACCTAAAAAATAATTAATTTCTTAATTTTAGCTGCAGGAAATTGACAACATTGATGGCAAATGTCTTAGAGCTTCTATTAGCCTTAGAAAAGCAAATAGTTTGATAGTCCAGTAAAAGTGCATGGCCTTTGTGTACACAGCATCACACGATACAAAAAAGGAATTGCACGGGAAAACAATGTAAATAAATGTTGCACAGAGAAAAAAATGTAGTGAAGCTTCCATTTTTCTAAAAGAAAAGGAATTCTTACTTGTCAAGTAGCCAGTAGCACCTTCTAAAGAAATTTGGATTATCCTCACCTCGAGCATAATAGACATGAACCCTCTCTTCATTACCAATCTATGAAAATGACAGAAATCAACAATAATGGTGGAGATGCTTGAATGTAACAACAGCAATAAAATTTGAGTTTTTTGTCATTGTGCTGGTGGTGGATAGTCTCACCTTTAATTTTTCATGGGCTTCTTGGACAGTTTTTCCATCCTTCTTTTTCTTCCAATTATGGCCATCCTTCCGGAAGTTCCGGACAACTTTACGATCATATAGAACAATAGTACCACCTGGTTTAAAAGAAAGTTAAACTGGTGGTTGATGCAAAAGCCATTTTCTGGTGCCAACATGATGCGGATTATATCTTAAAGAACAAAGATAACATAAAGCTATGAAACGAATAAACATTTTCAATAGAATCTCAAGATGTAGGCATCCTTGGAATGTGCGCATCCGAACAACAGTAGATAAATGCAAGAACGTTAACAACCAAAAAGTTAAACAAGTGGTAAAACATAAATATACCCCTTGTATAACTAATACTCTTATAAAGTATCATGTAACAGTAATATCTTAGTGGACAAAATGTACATAGTGACAAGTAGCCACTTAATACATAGACAGGTGAGCAAATTCAATTCCCAAGACACGCGTCTGCTGGAAATGGGAAAAGCACACACAAAAACTGCATTCACAACAAGCAAAAGCTAAGTGCAAATTTGCATTGAGAACATGAAAACATGTTGGTTTTACTTATGGTAGCATAGTCACCCAAGATGTTATATTACTTTATAATCTGACTCTTGTGCACATGGGAGATTTGGGTGGTAGATCATGTGTATTACGTTCACAATTGAATATTCCGTAATGACCAAGAGAATGTATTCTGATGAGAACAATAACAAGGCTCCTGTGCATAAACATTTCGGAGAAAACACTGAGAAGAGCGCTTTATAGCAATGATGTTCATCAACTTATACTCCAGTTCTTAAAAGTATTCATTCATCTATTGTGTTAGATGCCTGAGGTGGGCGATTAAGACGTGGAGTGTATGCAGCAGCACCTCATGGATTGCCAATTTTGCTATCAAACCTGGCACACAGTCCTGTCTTAGATTCGATCTACAGCACATCCTCCCAACCCTGGCAACAACTTTACGGACTGGTGGGCTACTTCTGTACGGAGGGTGCTTCCAGCTTCATATGATGTTATCTTGATGTAAGAGTGTCTGTTTGCTCTTCATTGGGAATGTACAAAGATTATGCTAACTTTCATTTTTACCGAAAAAGGCTTTCGCCCCGCTTTATATATAAGGCAATGACCAACATACAACCCAAACGATACAAACGCAACACCACACGCACCATCAATGCATCAAGATGCAAACTTTTTGTGTACCCTAGAGAGAGAAGAATACAAGACCAAGGATGGGATATTCAACAACCCCAACGTTCCAGCATTAAATCAACCGACACGTACATTATGCCCCCAAAAAATGAACCAACAGGGCTTGAACTAGTAGCCGCTCGTTGTTATTTTTGACACATAACCCATTCGTCATACGTCAACACGCATGTCTGTATATTCCCTTTTGTTCACACCAAGTTGTGCAGTCAAACACGGAAGCTAAGCAAGCACAGAGGTATGGAATGGAAATGGATGCCAAGATGAGGGTTTAGGGTTGATGTGAAACACATACTCACGGGCTTGTCGATGGGCTGTGCATGGACCTTGAACCTCTCGTGGTTGGCCAGGACCGCGTAGATCTCATTCGGCCGGAACCAGCGCAACGCGGCCTCTGCTTTCAGCTTCTCGAAGTTCAAGTCTGTCCACCAACCATGAGAAGAAGGAACACGGTCGAGCAATCAGCTCAAGATGCTACAACGTGTTTTTTTCCTTTGAGCAACAAAAGATAGCAACGAGCTAGACGTAAATTCCATAATATTTCTAGAGCATCGGAACAGCATGAGACACCAAAATCTAAGCTAACCTCAAAGCCCTAAAATTTAAACGATACAAAATTAAGTTAAAAAGAGAATAATCAAATGAGCAGCCAAGACCTCACTCGCCAGTCGCCACACACACAGAGCATTCGACCAAATCCCAAGAACAAAAACACCAGTAGTTGGATTCCAATTGAACAGCCAGACCACCAACAGGACAGGAGAATTCGTTCCGTAAAAGAACATGTATTGCAACCCGGGATTGGCAAAATGCATGAACAGTGAGAATCAGAGCCCGAGAGCGAGGCATCAAGTGACAGCAACTCCAAAACCCGAACGAATCACGGCTCGAACAAGCTTACACGAACCACGCGAGCCCACGGAAGCTACAGAATCAGCCGCACCAAACAAAAGCAAAAAGAGAGGTAGGGGAATAAAAAAAGGAGGAAGAGGAGGGGCGGCGGTCGGACTGGAGAGGTCGGACCTGCGTAGGTGATGAAGCCGTGGATCTCGGAGCGGAGGAGTGGGTCCCTCTCCCTCCCGGCCGCTCCCGCCATAGCCTATAGCCGCCGCGCCTGCTGCTTCCACTCTCCCGGTCGGTCTATTGCACGGGCCGCGCAGGCAGGCGAGAGGAGAAGACGACGACCACCACCACGAGCAGGAGAAGGCCTTAGAAAGAGGAAAATGGTGAGAGAAAAGAAAACAATTAAGTGCAGGTAAATAAACCGCTCATTTTTCGGGGGAAATCAGATGGTGAGGACCCGCCTCAAAAGGGCCACAATGATCCGGGCCCACCTGTCGGGAACGGAATAGTGGGTTGGTGGCTGGTTGCAAAGATGGATCCTGAATTTCCCGTCAACCACTCACGCCGGACAGAGACTCGGCTGTAGTCATATAAATTTAAACCAATAAGAGTAAGTTTAATAATACTATATGATGTTGGTATGTCATCTATAACCAAGCTTATAGCCCGTAAGTATAATAAGATTAAATACAATGGTGCTGAATCAGCGGGCTATAAGAAATAAACTAATATATTATTGTTTAGTTGGAAGAAAGAAAAGAAAAGAGAGAAGGTAAGCGGACTCTTTTTGAAGAGTCAGCTCTAGCACGTGCTCCTAGACACTTAGTGAGAATGAAAGGTGGGTCACATAATAAAAAAGTAGTACACACTTTTTAATCAACTATTGTACATGTTCGCTATAAGATGGGCTATAGATGACATGGCAATGGCTTATAGCCAGCAGCTGGCTATATTATTAACCATGCTCTAATAGATAGATGTAAATAAGTAGTACTGCTTTATTGATATAAGGTCCACCATCCTCTCTCACAAAGTGTCTTGAAGCGCGTGTTACAGCCGGTTGTTAGTTTGTAGCCCGCTTCTTCTCTCTCTTCTTCTCTCTCTTCCAACTCATCACAAATATATTATTTTAAGTCTTACAGTCCGACTACGTCATCCTATTATACTTGCTCTAAAGTGGCTGGACAACTCGCCTCCCAGGAGCTCCCTCGATTTGAGCCTTCGTGATTGTCGGATCTGTCTTTTGGTGCATCTTAGCCATTGGATCTTCACATCGGTCAAAAATGATTTTCACATCGCAGTCGTTTTCGCTGGCCAATGACGGGTGGGCTCCCGTTCCGCGCTCATTGGATGGGTTGGCCCTTTCCGCCTACAGAAGGTTTTGCCCAATTTGCTCGACGCGTTCCGCACCCAATCGCCCGCGTCTCGCCCCACTCCTACCCCAGCCGCCAAACGAACCCTAACCCCTTTCTCCTTCCCCTCAATCCTCAAAGCCGCCACACCACTCCATCTCTCCCTTCCACGGCATCCTCTCCTCGCCCGCAGCCGCCGGCCTTGTTGCTTCGCTGCCCCTTCCGACGAGATCCACCGCCTTCCAAGGTTCGCATCTGCCCAAGGTCACGAAGAAGCCGCGTGAGGAGTGATAACCCACAAGTATAGGGATCGTAACAGTTTTCGAGGGTAGAGTATTCAACACAAATTTATTGATTTGACACAAGGGGTGCCAAAGAATATTCTCGAGTATTAGCAGCTGAGTTGTCAATTCAACCACACGTGAAAGACTTAATATCTGCAGGAAAGTGTTCAGTAGCAAAGTAATATGGTAGGTAACAATGGCAAAGTGATAGTAGCAGTTTTGTAGTGATTGTAACAGTAGCAACGGAAAAGTAACTGAGCGAAGATCAATATATGGAAAGCTCGTAGGCAATGGATCACTGATGGATATTTATGTCAGATGTCATTCATCATGCAACAGTTATAACATAGGGTGACACAGAAATAACTCCAATTCATCAATGTAATGTAGGCATGTATTCCATATATAGTCATATGTGCTTATGGAAAAGAACTTGCATGACATCTTTTGTCCTACCCTCCCGTGGCAGCGGTGTCCTATTGGAAACTAAGGGATATTAAGGCCTCCTTTTAATAGAGAACCGGACCAAAGCATTAGCACTTAGTGAATACATGAACTCCTCAAACTACGGTAATCATCGGAAAGAATCCCAGTTATTGTCACCCTGCGGGATGCAGATCATAACTCGTAATAGGTGTCTACAACTTGCAAGATAGGATCAAGAACACACATATATTCATGAAACATAATAGGTTCAGATCTGAAATCATGGCACTCGGGCCCTAGTGACAGGCATTAAGCATAGCAAAGTCATAGCAACATCAATCTCAAAACATAGTGGATACTAGGGATCAAACCCTAACCAAACTAACTCGATTACATGATAAATCTCATCTAACCCATCACCGTCCAGCAAGCCTACGATGAGATTACTCACGAATGGTGGGGAGCATCATGGAATTGGTGATGAAGGATGGTTGATGATGACAAAGGCGTCGATTTCCCCTATCCGGAGCCCAAAACGGACTCCAGATCTGGTCTCCCGAGGAAGAACTGGCGATGGCGGCGGCTCCGTATCATGAAACACGATGAACTGTTCTCCCTGTTTTTTTTCCTCGACAAATAGGGTTATATGGAGCTAGAGAGGAGGCTGGAGGAGCCACGAGGGGCCCACAAGCCTGCCCCACGCGGCCAGGGGGCTGGCCACGGCTAGCAGGCTTATGGCTTGCTAGTGGCCCCCATCTGGTTAATTCTTGGGCCAGTATTTTTTATTAATTACAAAAATATTCTCCGTAAATTTTCAGGACAATCCGAGAACTTTTATTTCTGCACAAAAATAACACCAAGGCAATTCTGCTGAAAACAGCGTTAGTCCGGGTTAGTTCCATTCAAATCATGCAAATTAGAGTCCAAAACAAGGGCAATATAATTTGGAAAAGTAGATACATTGGAGACGTATCTACTCCCCCAAGCTTAAACCTTTGCTTGTCCTCAAGCAATTCAGTTGATAAACTGAAAATGATAAAGAAAAACTTTTACAAACTATGTTTGATCTTGCTGTTGTAAATATGTCTAACTTATGTTTAGATTTTCAGCAAAGATTATAAACTAACCATATTCACAATAACATTTAGGTCTCACATTTACTCATGTCAATGGCATAACCAACTAGCGAGCAATAATAACAAGTCTCGGATGACAACAATTTATCAAAACAATCATGATACAATATGACATAATGGTATCTCGCTAGCCCTTTCTGAGACCGCAAAACATAAATGCAGAGCACCTCCGGAGAACAAGGACTGACTAAACATTGTAATTCACATTGAGAGAGATCCAATCATGCTCATACTCAACATCAATTAATAGCAAGGCATACAAATGACAATGACGCTCTCTAACTGGTGCTTTTTATAAGAGGATGATGACTCAACAATAAAGTAAATGGACAAACCCTTCGCAGAGGGAAGCATTGATTTGCAGAGGTGCCAGAGCTCAAGCTTTTAAACAGAGATAGGTAATGATTTTGGAGCGGTATGCTTTCGTTGCTCACATAACAACCAAGAGGTTTTCAATATCTTCCATGATAGATACATTATAGGCGGTTCCCAAACAAAATGGTAAAGTTTTTACTCCCCCTCCACCAATCAGTCACACTCCACGGCAGGCCGAATTCACGGGTACCGTCCATACAAACACATTCCTGGGAGAGTTTTGTTTAATTATATTTTGCTTTTTATATCGAGCATGGAACTGGGCATCCCGATTACCAGCCACCTTCTCATGAATGATAGTGAATCAACACATATCGTGAGAATAACCCACCTAGCATGGAAGATACTGACGGCCCCCAGTCGCCACATGAGCGATTTGGGCATACAAAACAGAAGGTTTATTTGAAGGTTTAAAGTTTAGCACATGCAAGTTTACTTGGAACGGCAGGTAAATACCGCATATAGGTAGATATGGTGGACTCATATGGAACAACTTTGGGTTTATTGAGATGGATGCACAAGCAGTATTCCCGCTTAGTACAAGTGAAGGCTAGCAAAAGACTGGGGAGCGACCAACTAGAGAGCGACACAACCATCAATATGCCTTGAGATTAACCAACATTGAATGCAAGCATGAGTAGGATATAATTCATTGTGAACATAAATATCGTGGAGGCTATGTTGATTTGTTTCAACTACATGCGTGAACGTGTGCCAAGTCAAGCCACTTGAATCATCCAGAAGAGGATACCATTCTATCATACTACATCACGACCATTTTAATGCGCATTTTGGCACTCAAGACGAACCATTATCCACTCTTAGCTAATTAAGCATGGCATGAATAACTATAATCTCTAATTGTTATTGCAAACTGTTCAACCCATAATGTACTGAATTCGGAACGATGAGCTAATAAAAGCAAGATAGGTCGAGTTCATACCAGCTTTTCTCCATCTCAGTCTTTTCATCAAATATCGTCATTATTGCCTTTCACTTGTACGACTGAACGATGTGAATAATAATAAGAGTGCACGTACATTGGACTAAGCTGGAATCTGCAAACAATAAACCAAAGGAGAAGACAAGGCAATATGGGATCTTTGTAAGATAAACAATAGTGCATATGAGAGCCACTCAGCACGTCATCGTGGTCTTCTCCTTACAAACCAAAGAAAAGAAAGGAAAATTATTTACATGGGAAAGCTCCCAACAAGCAAAAAGAAGAACGAGAAATATTTTTGGGTTTTATTTTTAATTCTACAGTTAAGCAGCTAGGAAATAAAGCTATAACTAAATTTTTTGTATTTTTTTCAAAGTTTATTAAACACACAAGAAGAAAGCATAAAGAAGAAATAAACTACCATGGATAGTACAATGAAAAAGTATGAACACCGACAACTGAAATAAGTGTGTGAACATGAATGTAATGTCGGTGAGAAAGACGTACTCCCCCAAGCTTAGGCTTTTGACCTAAGTTGGTCTAGGGCCATGGCTGGAAATAACCTTCTCAGGGATAGTCCGGAGGACACTGAGAGTTCCACTGATTAGCGATCTCCTGTGGCTCCCATTGAAAAACCGGGGTTTGATATGGATCCAGAGCTGGTGCTGGCTTAGGTGCTGGGGGTTGCTCCAAACCCCAATATTAGTAGATTTCATCGAGCATGACAGTGTACGTGCCTGAATGAATATCGAACAGAGAAGAAGCAGGCAGAGTAATAATCTCACAAGTACCCTGACTAAATACTAAATTGCAAAGGAGCCTCCTATCATCATTCTTCTTAATAAAACCATGGGCTACCATACGGTCATAATCTAAAAACTTTGCGAGTATCACCTTTTTATCTTTCTCGTGAAGCCTAATGGGTATCTCAAAATGTTTAGCTAGACGAGATGCATAGATACCTCCGAATATAGGCCCCTTCAAACGGTTGGTGTTCAACCGTTGGGCTACCATAGCGCCCAGACTAAAAGTTCTATCAGCAAGTAAAGCATGGTGTAAAATAGCGAGGTCAGGAGCACTAAGGCTACCACTCTCCCAGCGACCAACTAAACATCTTCCCGCAAATAATGAATACCAGTGTAGCATAGGAAAATGTAAACTAGATGTTCTTGCCTTTGACACGCCTCTCTCTTCTCCTACAGTGACCGAGGCAATAAAATCTTCCATGTCTCAAGGGCATGGTTCCCTGATGCTGCCCTCATAGGGTATCTTGCAAACTTTGCAAAATTCATAAAGATTCATTTTCTTAGGCACATCATATAAATGAAATTCTACTGTAGGAGGGTCTTCCCTAGGGTGAAAGTGAAAATTTTGCACAAAGGTATTAGTGAGCAAGAGGTACTGGTCACACTTATCGTTGAGGAAGTCGGTGGTGCCTGCATTCTCGGCCAAATAATAGAAATCTTCATATGTTCTAGCCGCCCTCAAGAATGTGTCACAGGGCCATTCACATGGTCAGATTTCTGCGATGCGAGGAAGATTGTATTTGGGTTTCTCCTTCATTTCATTCTCATCTTCCTTAGAACCCCGTATTGAAGATCCTCTTAGCAACCTTCTCAACATTTCTTAAAAATTCTGAAATTTTTAGTGAGTGAAAATAAAGGTGAACAAAACTCATAGCAACTACTCCCTCAAGTGCCTAGAGACCATATCATGCATCAAAACTACTTGGGACCATAAATTTTTGACATGCAAGCTCAAGAACAGGGTCACCATAGCAGCAAAAATTGCAATATATAAGGCACTAGAACAAAAACTAATTGGACCATTGGAGGAGTCACATACCGATGAATAATCCCCTAAACAGTTTTGCAAATGGGCTTTGAGCAAGGAGATTGAAAATGGCAGCAAGATGAGCTAGAACACGGGTTTGAGCAATGGTGGGATTTTTTCTGGAGGAAGATTAAGTGAATGGGTGCTGGAATAAGTGGAGGGGGGCCACGTGGGACCCACAAGCTTGCTCGGCGCGGCTAGAGGAGCCATGCCCTGCAGGCTTGTGGCCCACTGGTGCAGCCCCCTGATGCATTCTCAGTGCCAAAGATTCTTAAATATTCCATAAAAAATCATACTAAATTTTCAGGGGATTCTGGGAACTTTTATTTCCAGGTCATTTTTCTATTGCACGGGGAACTCAGAAAACAGAAAAATAATAGCATTTTTTACTTAATTTCATCTAGGTAACAGAAAGTAAAAGTTAGGTGCAGGAAGTTGTGCTTTCTAAATTCATCCATCTCGTGCTCCTCAAAAGGAATCCATCAGTAAGGTTGATTAAGTCTTATTAATGAACTTCGTTCGAATGACATGAAACCGAAGAATTTTCGAATAACTCTAAGTTACCTCAATGGGGATATGCATTTCCCCAACAATAAGTATATCATATTTCTTCTTGACAGTAGGAAGAGGGAAATCAAAGTCTCCAATAATAATTGTTGGATTTTTTTCAATAGAGTTGATACTATGAACTTGAGGTTGTTTCTTCGGGAAGTGTACCGTATGCTCATTACCATCAATATGAAAAGTGACATTGCCCTTGTTGCAATCAATAACAGACCCTCCAGTATTCAAAAAGATTCTACCAAGGATGTGTTGGGGAACGTTGCATGGGAAACAAAAAATTTCCTACGCACACGCAAGATCTATCCATGGTGATGAGCATCTACGAGAGGGAGAGTGGATCTACATACCCTTGTAGATCGCTAAGCGGGAAGCGTTAAGAAACGCGGTTGGTGTAGTCGAACATCTTCGCGATCCAAATCGCCGAGCATCCCGCGATCACATCACGATCCGTCCCGCGATCCAGTCACGATCCGTCCCATGAACTCATCACGATCCGTCCCGCGATCTCATCATGATCCGTCCCGCGATCTCATCACGATCCATCCCGTGAACTCATCATGATCCGTCCCGCGAACTCATCACGAACCGTCTCGCGGTCTTGATCACGGTCCTTCCGATCTAGCGCCGAACGAACGGCACCGCCGCATTCAGCACATGTGCAGCTTGATGACGATCTCCACCGTCTTGATCCAGCAAGAGGAAGTGGAGAGGAGGAAGAGTTCACCGGCAGCGTGATGGTGCTCCGACAATGGTGGTGGAGCAATTCTGGCAGGGCTTCGCCTAAGCACTGCGGAAATCCGATCTAGAGGAGCACCGGTGGAACGGGCAAAACACCCAATACCACCAGTATATATAAGAGGGAGGGAGGAGGAGGGATGGCGCCAAGGCTGCCCTTGCACAAGGAGGATTGGAGGAATCCTCCTCCAATCCTAGCAGGATTAGGATTCCTCCTTTCCTACTTGGATTTTATTTCCACCTTGGCCTTTTCTTCTCTCTTCTCAAGTCCAGCCGCATGGGCCTCTTAGAGGACTTCCACCAGCCCACTAAGGGCTGGTTTCCACCCTCCCACAGCCCACGTAGCCTCTTGGGTCGAAATACCTCTCCCGATGGTCCCCCGATACACTACCGATGAGGCCGAAACTTTTTCGGCGACCAAAATAGGACTTCCTATATATGAATATTTACCTCTAGACCATTCCGGAGCTCCTCGTGACATCCGGGATCTCATCCGGGACTCCGAACAACCTTCGGTCACCACCATACATAACTCTATACTACTGAAACGTCACCAAACCTTAAGTGTGCAGACCCTGCGGGTTCGAGAACTATGTAGACATGACCGAGACACTTCTACGGTCAATAACCAATAGCGGGCCCTGGATGACCATATTGGTTCCTACATATTCTACGAAGATCTTTTATAGGTCGAACCTTTATGTCAAGGATTCAGTCAATCCCGTATAACGTTCCCTTTGTTCTTCGGTATGTTACTTGCCCGAGATTCGATCGTCGGTATCTTCATACCTAGTTCAACCTCATTACCGACAAGTCTCTTTACTAGTTCCGTAATACAAGATCCCATGGCTAACATTTAGTCACATTGCTTGCAAGGCTTGTTGTGATGTTGTATTACCGAGTGGGCCCTGAGATACCTCTCCGTCAAACGGAGTAACAAATTCCAGTCTTGATCCATGCCAACCCAACAGACACCCTCGAAGATACCTATAGATCACCTTTATAGTCACCCAGTTATGTTGCGACGTTTGATACACACAAGGCGCTCCTCCGATGTCTGTGAGTTGCATGATCTCATGGTCATAGGAACATATACTTGACATGCAAAAAACAGTAGCAATAAACTGACACGATCATATGCTACGTTTGTAGTTTGGGTCTTGTCCATCACATCATTCTCCTAATGACGTGATCCCGTTATCAAATGACATCTCATGTCCATGGCTAGGAAACCTTAACCATCTTTTGATCAACGAGCTAGTCTATTAGAGGCATACTAGGGACATGGTTTTGTCTATGTATCCATACATGCATCTAAGTCTCCGATCAATACAATTATAGCATGGATAATAAACGATTATCATGAACAAGGAAATATGATAATAACTAATTTATTATTGCCTCTAGGGCATATTTCCAACAGGCTGATCGACATACTGTCGTCCTCGGGAATATCAAGAATAACAAAGTCCGTCAAGATAGTAGCATTTGCAACTACGACAGGTACATCCTCACAAATACTGATAGGTAGAGCAGTTGATTTATCAGCCATTTGCAAAGAGATTTTAGTAGGTGTCAACTTATTCAAATAAAGTCTACGGTATAAAGAGAAAGCCATAACACTAACACCGGCTCCAAGATCACATAAAGCAGTTTTAACATAATTTCCTTTAATAGAGCATGGTATAGTAGGTACTCCGGGATCTCCTAGTTGTTGGAAATATGCCATAGAGGCAATAATAAATTAGTTATTATCATATTTCCTTGTTCATGATAATCGTTTATTATCCATGCTATAATTGTATTGATCGGAGACTTAAATGCATGTGTGGATACAT
The DNA here is from genome assembly GCA_022496015.1 of Hordeum marinum. Classification (NCBI taxonomy): domain Eukaryota; kingdom Viridiplantae; phylum Streptophyta; class Magnoliopsida; order Poales; family Poaceae; genus Hordeum; species Hordeum marinum. Next base: position 236,356,836 of record CM039673.1, read on the forward strand.
AGACAAAACCATGTCCCTAGTATGCCTCTAATGGACTGCTCGTTGATCAAAGGATGGTTAAGGTTTCCTAGCCATGGACATGAGATGTCATTTGATAACGGGATCACATCATTAGGAGAATGATGTGATGGATAAGACCCAAACTACAAACATAGCATATGACCGTGTCAGTTTATTGCTACTGTTTTCTGCATGTCAAGTATATGTTCCTATGACCATGAGATCATGCAACTCACGGATATCGGAGGAGTGCCTTGTGTGTATCAAACGTCACAACGTAACTGGGTGACTATAAAGGTGCTCTACAGGTATCTCCGATGGTGTCTGTTGAGTTGGCATGGATCGAGACTGGGATTTGTTACTCCGTGTAACGGAGAGGTATCTCGGGGCCCACTCGGTAATGCAACATCACAATAAGCCTTGCAAGCGATGTGACTAATTGTTAGTTGCGGGATCTTGTATTACGGAACGAGTAAAGAGACTTGCCGGTAACGAGGTTGAACTAGGTATGGAGATACCGACGATCGAATCTCGGGCAAGTAACATACCGAAGAACAAAGGGAACGTTATACGGGATTAACTGAATCCTTGACATAGAGGTTCGACCGATAAAGATCTTCGTAGAATATGTAGGAACCAATGTGGACGTCTAGGTCCCGCCATTGGTTATTGACCGTAGAGGTGTCTCGGTCATGTCTACATAGTTCTCGAACCCGCAGGGTCTGCACACTTAAGGTTCGGTGACGTTTCGGTAGTGTAGAGTTATGTATGGTGGTGAACAAAGTTTGTTCGGAGTCCCGGATAAGATCCTGGATGTCATGAGGAGCTCTAGAATGGTCCGAAGGTAAAGATTCATACATAGGAAGTCCCAGTTTGGTTTCCGGAAAAGTTTTGGGCTCATCGGTAGTGTACCGGGAGTGTCGGTAGTGTACCGGGAGACCTCCGGGAGGGGTACTTCGACCCCAAGAGGTCCATGGGCTGTGGGAGAGTATTAACCAGCCCTTGGTGGGCTGGGAAAACAGCCACAAAGGCCCATGGCGCAGGAGAGAAAGTCCTAAAGCAAAAAGTGGAAAATCAGCCAATAGGAGGCAATCCTACTCCAACTAGGATTGGAGGTGAAGTAGGATTGCTTCCCACCTCCTATTTCGGCCGACCCAAAGGCCCTGGATGCCTCTCCTCTCCTCTCCTCCTATATATACTAGTGGATTGGGTGGTTTTTGGACAGAATTTCCGGCCACGTGCTACCCGTTTCACCGGTGCACAGTTTCTCCTCTAGATCGGTTTTCCGCAGCGCTTAGGCGAAGCCCTACCGGAATCACTCCACCACCATCACCGGAGCACCGTCACGCTGCCGGTGAACTCTCTCTCCTCTCCACCTCCTCTTGCTGGATCGAGACGGTGGAGATCGTCATCAAGCTGCATGTGTGCTGAACGCGGAGGTGCCGTCCGTTCGGCGCTAGATCGGAAGGACCATGATCGAGATCGCGAGACGGTTCGTGATGGGATCACGGAACGGATCGTGATGAGTTCGCGGGACAGATCGTGATCAAGATCGTGAGACGGATCATGATGAGTTCGCGGGACGGATCATGATGTGTTCGCGGGACGGTTCGTGATTGGATCGCGGGACGCTCGGCGATTTGGATCGCGAAGATGTTCGACTACACCAACCGCGTTTCTTAACGCTTCCCGCTTAGCGATCTACAAGGGTACGTAGATCCACTCTCCCTCTTGTAGATGCTCATCACCATGGATAGGTTTGCGTGTGCGTAGGAAATTTTTTGTTTCCCATGCGACGTTCCCCAACAGTGGCATCATGAGCTAGGTTGATGGTTCGATGAGATCTCGAGTAGAACACAAAAGGTTTGTGGGCGTTGATGCTTAGATTGCTTCCTCCCTTGGTCGTATTTTGGTTCAGCGGGATTGTGAGATGAAGCGGCCCGGACCAACATTACTCGTACGCTTACGAGAGACCGGTTCCCTCGACGCAACTTGTTGCCTAGATGGCTTGCGGGTGACAGTTTCTCTCACTTTAGTTGGATCGGATTCGACAAAGGCGGTCCTTGAGAAGGTTGAAAAGCAACTAGTGTATCACCGTTGTGGTTTTTGCGTAGGTGAGAATTGTTCTTGCTAGATACCCGTAGCAGCCACGTAAAACATGCAACAACAATTAGAGGACGTCTAACTTGTTTTTGCAGGTATGTTGTGATATGATATGGCCAATTACATGATGTGATATATGTGATGTATGAGATGATCATGTGATGTATAGATTATCACGACTTTCATGTCGATGAATACGGCAACCGGCAGGAGCCATAGGGTTGTCTTTAATTATTGTATGACCTGCGTGTCAATCATTAAGCGCTATGTAATGCTTTACTTTATCGCTAGACGGTAGCAATAGTAGTAGAAGCATGCAGGGCGTGACAACCCCGATGGCGACACGTTGATGGAGATCAAGATGATGGAGATCATGGTGTCATGCCGGTGACGATGGAGATCATGCCGGTGCTTTCTAGATGGAGATCAAAAGCACAAGTTCATGGCCATATCATGTCACTTATGATTTGCAAGTGATGTTAACCCTTTTTGTGCACCTTGTTTTGCTTAGGTCGACGGTAGCATTATAAGGTGATCCCTCACTTGAATTTCAAGATGAACTGTGTTCTCCCCGAGTGTGCACCGTTGCGAAAGTTCGTCGTGTTGAGACACCACGTGATGATCGGGTGTGATAGACTCTACGTTCACATACAACGGGTGCAAGCCAGATTTGCACGCGCAGAACACTCGGGTTAAACTTGACGAGCCTAGCATGTACAGACATGGCCTCGGAACACAAGAGACCGAAAGGTCGAACATGAGTCATATAGTAGATATGATCAACATAATGATGTTCACCATTGCAGCCACCTCAACTCACGTGATGATCGGACTTGAGTTGGTGAATTTGGATCATGTATCACTCGAATGATCGGAGGGATGTCAATTTGAGTGGGAGTTCTTAGGTAATATGATTAATTGAACTCATTATCATGAACATAGTCAAAGTGTCTTTGCAAATTATGTTGTAGATTACTAGCTCACGTTGTAGCTCCCTTGTAGTTTTATATGTTCCTAGAGAAATAGAGTTGAAAGATGTTGGTAGCAATATTGCGGACTGGGTCCGTGATCTGAGGATTGTCCTCATTGCTGCACAGAAGGCTTATGTCCTTAATGCACCGCTCGGTGCGCCACCCCCTCTAGCGTTGTCTATAGATGTTGTGAACATCTAACATACACGTTTCGATGACTACTTGATAGTTTAGTGCGTCATGCATTACGGCTTAGAATTGAGGCTCCAAAACGTTTTGAACGTCACGGAACATATGAGATGTTCTAGGAGCAGAGATTGTGATCTCAGGCTCGTGCCTGTGTTGCGAGATATGAGATCTCCAACAAGATTCTTTGCCTGTAAGATGAAGGAGAATAGCTCAATCGTTGAGCATGTACTCAGATTGTCTGGGTACTACAATCGCTTGAATCAAGTGGGAGTTGATCTTCTAGATAAGATAGTGATTGATATAGTTCTCCAAGTCACTGTCACTAAAGCTACTAGAACTTAGTGATGAACTATAATACACCAGGGATAGAAGTATTGATCCCTGAGCTATTCGCGATGTTTGACACCGCGAAGGTAGAAATCAAAAAGGAGCGTCAAGTGTTGATGGTTAATCAAACCACTAGTTTCGAAAAGGGCAAGAGCAAGGAGGGAAACTTCATGGATAGCAAGTCAGTTGCTGCTCCACTGAAGCAACCCAAAGTTGACCTCAAACCCGAGACTAAGTGCTTCTATTATGAGGTGAGAGGTCGCTGAAGCGGAACAACCCTAGATACTTGGTAGATAAGAAGGCTGGCAACATCGACAGAAGTATATTTGATATACGAGTTATTGATGTGTACCTTGCTAGTACTCCTAGTAGCACCTGGGTATTGGATACCGGTTCGGTTGCTAAATGTTAGTAACTCGAAATAAAAGCTACAGAATAAACAGAGAACTAGCTAAGGGTGAGGTGACGATGTGTGTTGGAAATGTTTCCAAGGTTGATGTGATCAACATCGCACGCTCTCTCTACCTTCAGGATTAGTGACGAACCTAAATAAATGTTATTTGGTGTTTTGCGTTGAGCATGAACATGATTAGATCATGTTTGTTGCAATGCGGTTATTCATTTAAGTCAGAGAATAATAGTTATTCTGGTTACATGAATAATACCTTCAATGGTCATGCACCCAGTGAGAATGGTTTGTTGAAATCTTGATCGTAGTAATACACATGTTCATAACATTGATGTCAAAAGATACAAAGTTAAATAATGATAGTACCACATACTTGTGGCACTGCCGCAAAATGTCATATTGGTATAAAGCGCATGAAGAAACTCCATGGTGATGGATATTTGGACTCATTCGATTTCGAATCGGTTGAGACATGCGAACCATGCCTCTTGGGCAAGATGACTAAATGACCCCGTTGGATGGAGCGGGCAAGTGATTCATTGGAAATGATACATGTTGATGTATGCAATCTAGTGAGTCTTGTAGCGTGCAGTGGATATCGTTATTTTCTTACCTTCACTGATGATTTGAGTAGATATAGTGTATATTTACTTAATGAAACACAAGTCTGAATCGTTTGAAAGGTTCAAGCAAATTCAGAGTGAAGTTTAAAGATCATCATGACAAGAAGATAAAAATGACTGCGATATGATTGTGGAGGTGAATATCTGAGTCACGAGTTTGGCATACAACTTAAGACAATGTGAAAGTTGTTTCACAACTAAACGCCACCTGGAACACCATAGTGTGATGGTGTGTCCGAACATCATAGTTATGCTCTATTGGATATGGTGCGTGCTATGATGTCTCTTATCGTTTTACTACTATAATTTTGGGGTTATGCATTAGAGACAACTACATTCACTTTAAATAGGGCACCATCTAAATCCATTGAGATGACACCGTGTGAATTATGGTTTGACAGAAACCTAAGCTGTCATTTCTTAATGTTTGGGGCTGCGATGCTTGTGTGGAAAATGTTTTCACATAATAAGCTAGAACCCAAAGCGGACAAATGTATCTTCATAGAATACCCTAAGAACAGATGGGCATGCCTTCTATCTCAGATTCGAGTGCAAAGTGTGTGTTGCTAGAACTGGGTCCTTTCTCGAGAAAAAGTTTCTCTCGAAAGAATTGAGTGGGAGGAAGATAGAATTTGATGAGGTTGTTAAACCTTTGTTCAACCAGAGAGTAGCGCAGCACGGAAAGATGTTTCTGTGAAGCCTACGTTAGTTGAAGAGGAAGTTAATGATGATGATCATGAAGCTTCAGGATCAAGTTACTATCAAACTTCGTAGGTCGACAAGGATGTGTACTGCTCCTCAACAGTACGACAACTCTGTCTTGGAGGTCATGTTGTTGGACAACGATGAACCTACGAGCTATGGAGAAGTGATGATGGGCCCGGATTCCGACAAATGGTTGGAGGCCATGAAATCCGAGATAGGATCCATGTATGAAAACCAAGTGTAGACTTTGGTAGACTTGCTCGTTGGACAACAGGTCGTTGAGTACAAATGGATCTTTAAAATGAAGACAGACACTGATGGTGAATGTCACTATATGTAAAGCTCGACTTGTTGCAAAGATGTTTGTGACAAGTTCAAGGAGTTGACTATGATGAGACTTTCTCACTTGTAGTGGTGCTAAAGTCTGTTGGAATTATGTTAGCAGTTGCCGTGTTTTCAATTATGAAATCTGGCAGATGGATGTCAAAACATCGTTTCCTTAACGGTTTACTTGAGGAAAGGCTGTATGTGATACAACCAGAAGGTTTTGTCAGTCCTAAGGATGCTAAAAGGTGTGCAAGCTTCGGTGATCCTTCCATGGACTGAAGCAAACATCTCGGAGTTGGAATATACGCTTTGATGAGTTGATCAAAGTTTTTGAGTTTATACATAGTTTATGAGAAACTTGTATTTGCAACAAAGTGAGTGGGAGCACTATAGAATTTCTGATAAGTATATGTGGATGACATATTGTTGATCGGAAATAATGTAGGATTTCTGGAAAGCATAAATGGTTGTTTGGAAAGTGATTTTCAAAGGAAGACCTGGATAAAGCTACCAAATTGTTGAGCATCAAGATCTATAGAGATAGATCAAGATGACTTGATGAGACTTTCAATGAGTACATACCTTGACAAAGATTTTGAAAGAGTTCAAAATGGATCAGTCAGAGAAAGAGTTCTCGCTTGATTTGTAAGGTGTGAAGTTGAGTGAGACTCAAAGCTCGACCACGGCAGAACGAAGAGAAAGGACGAACGTCGTCCCCTATGCCTTAGCCATAGGCTTTGTATAGTATGCCATGCTGTGTACCGCACCTGTGTGTGCCTTGCCATGAGTCTGTCAAGGGGTACAAGTGTGGTCCAGGAGTGGATCACTGGACAGCGGTCGGAATTATCCTTAGTAACCAGAGGACTAAGGAAATGTTTCTTGATTATGGAGGTGATAAAGAGTTCATCGTAGAGAGTTACGTCGATGCAAGCTTTAACACCTATCCGGATGACTAGTAGTAGCAATCTGGATACGTATAGTGGAGCAGCCATTTGGAAATAGTACCAAGTGGAGTGTGGTAGCAGTGTTTACGGTTCGACATAGAGATTTGCAAAGTACACACGGATCTGAATATCGCAGACCCGTTGACTATAAGACCTCTCTCACATGCAAAGCATGATCGAGCCCCATAACTCATTGGGTGTTAGATTCATAACAATGCGAATCACATGGTGATGTGAACTAGATTATTGACTCTAGTGCAAGTGGGAGACTGTTGGAAATATGCCCTAGAGGCAATAATAAATTAGTTATTATCATATTTCCTTGTTCATGATAATCGTTTATTATCTATGCTATAATTGTATTGATCGGAGACTTAAATGCATGTGTGGATACATAGACAAAACCATGTCCCTAGTATGCCTCTAATGGACTAGCTCGTTGATCAAAGGATGGTTAAGGTTTCCTAGCAATGGACATGAGATGTCATTTGATAACGGGATCACATCATTAGGAGAATGATGTGATGGATAAGACCCAAACTACAAACATAGCATATGACCGTGTCAGTTTATTGCTACTGTTTTCTGCATGTCAAGTATATGTTCCTATGACCATGAGATCATGCAACTCACGGATATCGGAGGAGTGCCTTGTGTGTATCAAACGTCACAACATAACTGGGTGACTATAAAGGTGCTCTACAGGTATCTCCGATGGTGTCTGTTGAGTTGGCATGGATCGAGACTGGGATTTGTTACTCCGTGTAACGGAGAGGTATCTCGGGGCCCACTCGATAATGCAACATCACAATAAGCCTTGCAAGCGATGTGACTAATTGTTAGTTGCGGGATCTTGTATTACGGAACGAGTAAAGAGACTTGCCGGTAACGAGGTTGAACTAGGTATGGAGATACCGACGATCGAATCTCGGGCAAGTAACATACCGAAGAACAAAGGGAACGTTATACGGGATTAACTGAATCCTTGACATAGAGGTTCGACCGATAAAGATCTTCGTAGAATATGTAGGAACCAATGTGGACGTCTAGGTCCCGCCATTGGTTATTGACCGTAGAGGTGTCTCGGTCATGTCTACATAGTTCTCGAACCCGCAGGGTGTGCACACTTAAGGTTCGGTGACGTTTCGGTAGTGTAGAGTTATGTATGGTGGTGACCGAAGTTTGTTCGGAGTCCCGGATGAGATCCCGGATGTCACGAGGAGCTCCAGAATGGTCCGAAGGTAAAGATTCATACATAGGAAGTCCCAGTTTGGTTTCCGGAAAAGTTTTGGGCTCATCGGTAGTGTACCGGGAGTGTCGGTAGTGTACCGGGAGACCTCCGGGAGGGGTACTTCGACCCCAAGAGGTCCATGGGCTGTGGGAGAGTATTAACCAGCCCTTGGTGGGCTGGGAAAACAGCCACAAAGGCCCATGGCGCAGGAGAGAAAGTCCTAAAGCAAAAAGTGGAAAATCAGCCAATAGGAGGCAATCCTACTCCAACTAGGATTGGAGGTGAAGTAGGATTGCTTCCCACCTCCTATTTCGGCCGACCTAAAGGCCGTGGACGCCTCTCCTCTCCTCTCCTCCTATATATACTAGTGGATTGGGTGGTTTTTGGACAGAATTTCCGGCCACGTGCTACCCGTTTCACCGGTGCACAGTTTCTCCTCTAGATCGGTTTTCCGCAACGCTTAGGCGAAGCCCTGCCGGAATCACTCCACCACCATCACCGGAGCACCATCACGCTGCCGGTGAACTCTCTCTCCTCTCCACCTCCTCTTGCTGGATCGAGACGGTGGAGATCGTCATCAAGATGCACGTGTGCTGAACGCGGAGGTGCCGTCCGTTCGGCGCTAGATTGGAAGGACCATGATCGAGATCGCGAGACGGTTCGTGATGTGATCATGGAACGGATCGTGATGAGTTCGCGGGACAGATTGTGATCAAGATCGTGAGACGGATCATGATGAGTTCGCGAGACGGATCATGATGTGTTCGCGGGACGGTTCGTGATTGGATCGCGGGACGCTCGGTGATTTGGATCGCGAAGATGTTCGACTACACCAACCGCGTTTCTTAACGCTTCCCGCTTAGCGATCTACAAGGGTACGTAGATCCACTCTCCCTCTCGTAGATGCTCATCACCATGGATAGGTTTGCATGTGCGTAGGAATTTTTTTGTTTCCCATGCGACGTTCCCCAACACTAGTTTCTTAGGTATTCCACCTTTAAAAGTATAATTAGCAATCATGGTGGAAATCTCAGCTTCTGGTATCTTTCTTTTGTTTGTCACAATATCTTTCATATACTTAGCATAAGGAGACATTTTCAAAATATCAGTCAAGCGCATACGTAAAAAGATAGGTCTAAGCATTTCAGCAAAGCGCTCAAAGTCCTCACCATCCTTTTTCTTGGATGTTTAGTACGAAAGTGCATGGGTTTCTAAACTCATGGTTCTCTTTCTCTACCATGTTTCCTAGCAATGAAGTCTCTTTTATCGTATATTTTATTCTTAGGTTGTGGGTTATCAAGATCATCAGCACATTCAATCTCCATCATTATCTTTACTAGGTTGAACTTCAACATGAACATCATTATTAATGTTATCACTAGGCTCATGTTCATCACCAGATTGTGTCTCAGCATCAGAAAAAGAAATATCATTTGGATTCTCAGATGTATCTATAACAGGTTCACTAGCAGCATGCAAAGTACTATCATCATTCTTTTTCCTACTCTTATTGGAAGGAATAGATGCATCGGTATTAACTCTCTGAGAATCTTGCTCAATTCTCCTAGGATGGCCCTCATGATACAAAGGTTCGTGAGTCATTCTACCACCTCAAGTCACAACTTTAACAGAATGATCATTGTCTTTACTATTCATCTCATTAAGCAAATCATTTTGAGCCTTAAGTACTTGTTCTCCTTGAGTGGTTACCATGGAAGCATGTTTACTAATAAGCTTAAGATCATTGATAGTTCTACTCAAATAATCACCCAAGCGATCAAGCATATAAGCGTTATATTTCAATTGTCTACAACATAGGCATTGAAATTTTCTTGCTTCATAATAAAATCATCAAATTCATCCAAGCATTGGCTAGCAGGCTTATTGTTAGAAATATCTCTTTCATCAAATATTCTGAGAGAATTTACCTGTACTACCTGTGTCGGGTTATCAAGACCATGTATTTCTTCAATAGGTGGTAGATTCTTAACATCTTTAGCTTTCATACCCTTTTCTTTCATAGATTTCTTTGCCTCTTGCATATCTTCAGGACTGAGGAATAGAATACCTCTTTTCTTCAGAGTTGGCTTTGGAGGTGGTTCAGGAATAGTCCAATCATTATCATTGCTCAATATATTATTCAATAGTAATTCAGCTTGTTCAACAGTTCGTTCCCTGAAAACACAACGAGCACAACTATCTAGGTAGTCCCTAGAAGCATTAGTTAGTCCATTATAAAAGATATCAAGTATTTAATTTTTCTTGAGAGGATGATCAGGCAAAGCATTAAGAAATTGGAGAAGCCTCCCCCAAGCTTGTGGGAGACTCTCTTCTTCAATTTGCACAAAGTTGAATATTTCCTGCAAGGCAGCTTGTTTCTTATGGGCAGGAAAATATTTTTTAGAGAAGTAATAAACCATGTCCTGTGGACTACTCACACAACCAGGAGCAAGAGAATTAAACCATTTCTTAGCATCGCCCTTTAATGAGAAAGGAAACAACTTAAGAATATAGTAATAGAGAATTTTTTTCCTCATGAGTAAACAGGGTGGCTATATCATTCAATTAGGTAAGATGTGCCACAACAGTTTCAGATTCATAACCATGGAAAGGATCAATTTCAACCAAAGTAATTAACTCAGGATCAACAGAGAATTCATAATCCTTATCAGTAACAATGATGGGTGAAGTAGCAAACTTAGGATCATATTGCATTCTAGCATTTAGAGATTTTTCCTTCCACTGCGAAGCAATTTCTTAAGATCATCTCTATCCTTACAAGGAAGAAAGTCCCTAGCTACCTCTCCTTCCATAACATATCCTTTAGGTATATGAGGCAATTCATATCTAGGAGAGCTAGGTCTAGCAGGTGAATCATAGTGTTCAGTTTCAATAATTTCATCAGATTCAGAAATATTATCAGTTTCAGCATTAGCTCTAGCAATTTGTTCATCAAGAAATTCACCCAGTGGCACAGTATCATCAAGCAAATTATCATAAGCATCATGCGTAGCAGAAGTAGCATCATCAGTTACTTGCGACATATCAGAATTACTAGCAGGTGGTGGTGTCGCAAACTTACTCATAACAGAAGGTGAATCAAGTGCAGAGCTAGATGACAGTTCCTTACCTCCCCTCGTAGTAGATTGGTAGATCTTGGTTTTTGGATCTTTCAGATTCTTCATAGTGATCAATAGATATATATCCCAAGTGATTCAGAGAATAAAGTTATGCTCCCTGGCAACAGCGCCAGAAAAAGGTCTTGATAACCCACAAGTATAGGGGATCACAACAGTTTTCGAGGGTAGAGTATTCAACCCAGATTTATTGATTCGACACAAGGGGAGCCAAAGAATATTCTCGAGTATTAGCAACTGAGTTGTCAATTCGACCACACGTGAAAGACTTAATATCTGCAAGAAAGTGTTCAGTAGCAAAGTAATATGGTAGTGACGACAACAATGGCAAAGTGATTGTAGCAGTTTTGTAGTGATTGTAACAGTAGCAACGGAAAAGTAACTGAGCGAAGATCAATATATGGAAAGCTCATAGGCAATGGATCAATGATGGATAATTATGTTAGATGTCATTCATCATGCAACAGTTATAACATAGGGTCACACAGAACTAGCTCCAATTCATCAATGTAATGTAGGCATGTATTCCATATATAGTCATACGTGCTTATGGAAAAGAACTTGCATGACATCTTTTGTCCTACCCTCCCGTGGCAGCGGGGTCCTAGTGGAAACTAAGGGATATTAAGGCCTCCTTTTAATAGAGAACCAGACCAAAGCATTAGCAATTAGTGAATACATGAAGTCCTCAAACTACGGTAATCACCGAAAAGAATCCCAGTTATTGTCACCCTGGGGGATGCGGATCATAACTCGTAATAGGTGTCTACAACTTGCAAGATAAGATCTAGGACACACATATATTCATGAAAACATAATAGGTTCAGATCTGAAATCATGGCACTTGGTCCCTAGTGATAGGCATTTAGCATAACAAAGTCATAGCAACATCAATCTCAGAACATAGTGGATACCAGGGATCAAACCCTAACCAAGCTAACTCGATTACATGATAAATCTCATCCAACCCATCACCGTCCAGCAAGCCTACGATGAGATTAGTCACGAACGTTGGGGAGCATCATGGAATTGGTGATGAATGATGGTTGATGATGACGAAGGCGTCGATTTCCCCACTCCGGAGCCCAAAACAGACTCCAGATCTGGTCTCCCGAGGAAGAACTGGCGATGGCGGCGGCTCCGTATCGTGAAACGCGATGAATTGTTCTCCCTGATTTTTTCCTCGGCAAATAGGGTTATATGAAGCTGGAGAGGAGGTCGGAGGAGCCACGAGGGGCCCACAAGCCTACCCATGCGGCCAGGGGGGTGGTCGTGGCTAGCAGGCTTGTGGCTTGCTGGTGCCCCCCTCTAGTTAATTCTTGCGCTAGTATTTTTTATTAATTCCAAAAATATTCTCCATAAATTTTCAGGACGATCCAAGAACTTTTATTTCTGCACGAAAATAACACCAAGGCAAATCTTCTGAAAACAACGTCAATCTGGGTTAGTTCCATTCAAATCATGCAAATTAGAGTTCAAAACAAGGGCAAAAGAGTTTGGAAAAGTAGATACGTTGGAGACGTATCAAGGAGGAGATCCCTCATCATGAGGAAGCAACGGGAGGAGGAGCGTCATCTTCCAGAGAAGAAGGGTAGGAGTGGATGTCAGCTAGGAAGGCCGCACGGCTCGCCATCGCTGCGCCATGTGACGCCGCCGCCTCTGCCCCCACCTTCACCTCCTTTGTCACGCCTCTACCTATGCCTTTGACCTCCTCACACCGCCGGCAGCCGCACGTCCGCCGCCGCGAATCTAGAGCTCCTCCTCGCACCGCCCCTCACCGTGGTCAGATCTCCTTCATCTTGGACTCCTCCTCACGCCGCTGGCCGCTTGACTTCGTCCTTATCTCGCCTGGATCTCGTGCCCCCTCACGCTCTTCTTCTCTTCAGGAAGGTGAGGCCTCTCTTCTCCTCTTTAGCCTTCCTTCTGGTCGTGCTCTGCTGCTACTAGCTGTTGTTGCTCCCATGTGGACGATTTGCTTCTCTGTGTTATTATAATTCGTTTGCAGGGTTTGCTCAGGCTGAACCATGAAGTTGTAAATTCATGTTCTTCTTTATATTTGTGCAGATACTTGACTACATTGGCGAATGTTCTAGGGCTGGCGCAGAAGCTAAGCTTAGGTGAGTCCTCATGTTCTATGTGGATCACTAGAAAACATAAATACTAATTTCTGGAAATAGATTGAATCATCTATATATTTGCAGGTCAAGACAAGCATATTAGTTGGATCCAGCATCTTGAGATTGCATGTGACTCAACAAAGGGTTTGCACTTATATTTTGTAAATTCGGTATCAGGTTTTTGCATATGCTTAGTGATTATATAGTGCTGCCTTATGAACTTGCGGAAATTGAATGCATATAAGAATCAAGGACCTTCATGATTTTGATCATCCACCGAGGCATCAAGATACGGGCATCATATTGGACAACCAGATGTGAATTTCTGGTAGGTATGCTTCTTCGGTTGTCCCTCCCATCAAATATCTCAACTCCTAAAGCATTAAACCTGTCCCGATTGTTCCTTTTTTACCAATGCATTTCTTGGCATGTTTGGGTGTGTTCCTTCCTACGACCAGCTTGACCATTTGCTCCATAGGGAGTTTGTTTAACTCAAAAGGAGCAAATAATTTGAGAATGCATTAGTTTTTTCCGCGGTCTATTGTTCAGGTGGATCTATGATATTAATTATCAGAGGATGGTATCATGTGGAAAGTGTTATTGTGATGTGACTTATTGGCCTAAGAAACCACATTGAACGATTTATTGGCCTAATAAGCTCTCTTTAACTGTAAAACTAATAAGCATACATGTCCGCATGATGGTTTTGTTTTATTAGTTCATAGGGTATCATGTTCTTTCATGATCTTCAATACTTGTGACTAACTGAGATTGGTTTGCTTATTCTACTATTTCTTTTGAGTAATACCAAATTGACTTGGTTAATGATGTTACTGGCGGTATGAAGCTTTATAGAAGCATTTGTTTGTTCTCGAGTGTAGCAGTAAGGAGTTCAAGGAGCAGCAACAGTAGTAGTAGCAGCAGTAGTAGTAGCAGCAGCAGCAGGTGTAGCAGCAGTAGCAACAGTAGCAGCAGTAGCAGTAGTAGCAGTAGTAGTAGTAGTACTACTAGTAGTAATACTACTACTAGTAGCAGTAGTAGCAATAGCAGCAGTAGTACTAGTACTAGTACTAGTACTAGTAGTAGCAGTAGTAGTACTAGTACTAGTAGTAATACTAGTACTAATACTAGTACTAGTAGTAGTAGTAGTAGTAGGCAGGAGCAGCAGGGGCAGCAGCAGCAGCAGCAGCAGCAGCAGTAGCAGTAGCAGTAGCAGCAGTAGTAGCAGCAGCAGCAGCAGTAGAACTAGCTTCAGAACAATTGGTAGGTTTATTAACCATTTGATATTTTTTGTGCATTGCACGGTTGCTACTTGACAAATACTCAAAAATAGTGTTCTTTTGCATCACCAACCTATGGAGCCATGAGAACTGAACAAATGAATACGGAGAACATTAACTATGTTTATGGAGCACTACATGTCTACATGTTCTATTGGAACAAGGTGTGATATTTTTTCACTACTTATTTGAACATGCATCTTGCTTTTCCGAGTATAATTGAGCATCTTCAGCGGCCATGTTTACTGGTGTGTATATATATTTTAATTGCAATTTTGCATCTCTATGTTTCATTTCAATTGCAATAATGTACTTCCTTGTTAGAAAATTACAAGGGATTTTTGCATTGTGTCATGTCATCCTTGGTAACTAAAACTATTTTTTGTTTGATAAGAATTCCGGTCCCGTGTGGTTATGCGGATTGCACAATAGGTGCCAAACAGGATAGCCAAGCTAGACACCTTTCTTATCTGTGAATTATTGTTTAAGACTTTGTAGTGTGCATATCATATTTTTTGTAAGTGTCTTGGATATCCTTTTTTCAAAAGTTTTCCATTTAGTAGTAGTAATAGCAGTAGCAGCAGAAGCAGTAGCAGTAGCCGTAGCAGTAGCCGTAGCAGTAACAGTAGCGGTAGCAGTAGAAGTAGATGTAGCAGTAGCAGTAGAAGTAGTAGTAGCAGTAGCATTAGCATTAGCAGTAGGAGTAGCAGTCGGAGTAGGAGTAGGAGTAGGAGTAGTAGTAGCAATAGCAGCAACAGTAGTAGTAGCATCAGCAACTGTAGTAGTAGTAGCAGCAGTTGTAGCAGTAGCAGTAGTAGTAGCAATAGCAGTAGCAGTAACAGTAGCAATAGCAGTAGCAGTAGTAGTAGCAGGAGGAGTAGGAGTAGGAGTAGTAGTAGCAGCAGCAGCGGTAGCAGCAGTGGCAGTAGCAGTAGTAGTGAAAGTGCGTTATATTGACTAGAGGGGGGGTGAATAGGCGATTTTTACAAATTCATCACTTGAGGAATTTCAACTTTGAGGAATTTGAAATGTGATGAATAACTAGCAGCGGAATAAGTACTCAAGGGCATGAGGAACATAGTAATAGCATAGTCTTCATGATGAAATGAAACATGCACAAATAGAGAGTAGCGTGATACAGGATAAGCAGTGATGAACAAGGTAACTTGGAGAATTTGAGGTGAGGAATTTGTGAAAGTCTTCACTCAAATTCTTCAAACAGTAACAATCAATTTCATCAACAAGTATATGAGGAATAGTGGGGTTGAGGAAATAGAACCAGATAGCTCGATGAAGACAACGGTTTGATGACCCAGTTCCAACTGCTGTGACAGTCGTACGTCTGGTTTGGAGCGGCCTGGTATTTAAACCAGAGGACACACAGTCCCAGGACACACAGTCCTTACTATATTCTCCTTGAGCTAAGGTCACACAGTCCTCGCCCAACACTCGTGGTAAGTCTTTAGGGTAGACTTCCGAAACCCTCACAAACTGGTCACCCGACGATCCACAATTTACTGTTGGATGCTCTAGACCAAAGTCACTTCGTGGTCCCCAATTGACTGCAGGAGCACTAGACCATGACGCCTAACCGTCTAGAGGATGCACAGTCCTCAAAGGTAACAAGCGTCGGTTCCACACAGGAATTTCTTCAGTGATGCTCAATCACTTTGGGTTTTGTGGTTTGATTGTAGGTTTTTCCTCACTGATGATTTTCTCTCAAAAGTCCTTGGAGGATGGGTTGCTCTCAAATGACAAGTGTCAGTTCTCTCTCTCGGAGCAGCCAACCAGCTAGTGGTTGTGGGGGGTGGCTATTTATAGCCAGGATGCAACCTGACATGATAAGACATAAATGCCCCCAATGAGATGACCATTATGTGGATAAGAATGATTGGGGACAGCTGGCGCTAAGCACAGCAACGGTTGGAATTTCGAACTATGAAAGTCCTCAGCTTATCATGTTCCTCACTTGTAGGCAGTTCGCACTGGCGAAATTCTAACTCCTCAGTCAGGTCAATTTCCTCAGAGACCAGAAGAACTTCGTCTCTGTCACTGAAGAACTTGTCTGAACCGTAAGAGATATCCAAAGGCTTCACTCGAAGGATTGTATGGGTTGAGGATTTTGGAGTTGAGCATCAGTTGGAAATTTTCCTTAGTATTACCTCAGCCCACTTTAACAGTACGGTGTTTCCTATGACTCAAATAAAGGAAACGAAACTACAAAAACAAAAGTCTTCATGCTTCATATTCCTCGTTCATTTATTCAAGGTCACACCAACTTCTTCAATTTCAAAGTCTTCACAAAGTCTTCACCAAAGTCTTCAGAAAGTCTTCAACAAAGTCTTCACTTGAAGACACACATTTTTAGGGGTCGATAATCTTCGAATATATCAAATTCTTCATCGACTTATAGAGCCTGTGTACACTCACAAACGCATTAGTACCTTAACCTATAAGTCTTCAATACACCAAAATCACTAAGGGGCACTAGATGCACTAACAAGTAGCAGCAGCAACAACAGTAGTAGTAGTAGTAGGAGCAGCAGTAGCATGCCACTAAGGATAAAATGATGGGGTTTATTCATATTGCTCGAGTTTAATTTGTCTACGCCATGTCATCGTTCTTCATGCATCACTCTGTTTGTCATGAACTTAATACATAGAGAGTCAAGCATATAAGCGCTCTTGAAGTGGAGTACTAGTAATAGGTGCAGGAAGGAGTCAGCCTATTTGCCTTGGACGTGATGCCTGTATGCACATGATCATTGCCGTGAATATCACATAACTATCCGCTTTTCTATCAATTGCCCAACAATAATTTGTGTACCCACCGTATGCTTATTTTCATGCGAGATGCCGCTAGGGAAAACTATGCCCCCAGGTCTATTCACCTATATATTCGTAAACGCTACAATACCTTGCTATCATTTATTTTATTTTATTTTATTTTGCAATTTACAATTATCGACACAACTCACTTGCTTGCAAATAACGAGATCAGGGGGATTAACAACCCTCTTGCCCGCATTGGGTGCAATTTGTTTGCTCTTTTGTGTGCAACCCCTGAAGATGGTTGTTGTTGATATTCCTATTGGTTCGATAAACTTTGATTTCATAACTGAGGGAAATGCTTACCCGTATTGTGCTGTAATTACCCGTTCCTCTTCACGGAAAACCCAACGCAGATCACAAGTATCAGCTAGTCAATAGCCTCTTCAAGCAAATTGTCAGGACCCCAATCCTAAGCCATATGAATCTAGCCTGTAACATGTCACACCACTTTGCGGCCTCATGCACGGTAACCCACATCTGCCACCTTATCTTGGCCGGGACTGTTTGCGCCTTTTGGCTCACGGATATGAACATGTCGCTAGCATTCACACGTCAAAGAACCCGGGTCGACATGACTAGTCGTAGAACCCAAGTGGTACATCCATACAGGGACATGCATACGTAACCCAGCAATGCAGGTGTCGATCTCTAGCTTGTGTTGATGAGTCATAGCAAGCTACAAGGACTCCATTACGTCGTGGGACATAAATGTCATCACTGCACGTAGACGAGTCGTAGCAGGCTACAGGGACTCCATTACACCGCGAGACATTTATCACGCCCAAGATGCGGTCCTTCCTTATTTTGGCACAAGGGCCTCGACAGGGATAGAAGCGCATCTCATCGTGTTGTAAGAATGGATATCATTACAAGTACATGTACATAAGAGATGAGTATATGGAATTGGCTTACACTCGCCACAAGCTACATGAGAGTCACATCAATACAACAACATCTTCAAACATCATACAGAAGAGCAGGGTCCGACTACGGACAAAATCAAACGATAAAATGACATCCACCCTTGCTATCCCAGGCTGCCGCCTGGAACCCATCCTAGATTGATGAAGAAGAAGGAGAACTCCAAATCAAATCAAGCATCGCTCTCACATGAAAGCATCGCATTACCTATACCTGCAACTGTTGTTGTAGTAATCTGTGAGCCACAGGGACTGAGCAATCTCATTTCCAAGGGTATTAAGACTATTAAAGCTTAATGGGTGAGGTATGGTTAAGTGGTGAGGATGCAGCAAGCGACTAAGCATTTGTTTGAGTGGCTAACTTACGAATACAAAAAGTAAAGTATGGTAGTCTATGCAAAACGGACGTGAGCTAGTAGTGATCACTAACCGATCCTGAACATCTACTTACGTCAATCATAACCCCACCGTGTTCTCTTTCGAATAAGAACTCACAAGAAGAGACAGTCACGGTTATGCACATAGTTGGTGTATTTTATTAGAGTTCACTTCAAGTTTGGTATCCAAGTTTGCCACATAACTGCGAGCACGACTTTTCGAAAGATTCAACCCTGTAGGAGTGCTCCAACTCATCCATCACAAATTAACCACACGCCGCGGGAATAACCTCGACCATGGATCTCGTGATCATCCTAGGCAATTCCAAAGGAAATCTGACACCTCGAGATAGCCCGAAGAAGATCAGAGTTCCTCACGCAAGACATTCAAGAAAGGTAAAACAAATCCAGCAAGGCCGCCCGGCGTACCGACAAAACCCGATAGGAGCCATGTCTCTCGTTCTCAGGGTACGACCGGATGGGCAAGATGTCGGGTCTGCTGAGACCCCAGGTGACCAGGGGGCGCCGGACATCGCCCGGTTTGGACCAACACTCATGAGGAGCACTGGCTCGGGTTGTTGATTAATTATCCACGGGGTGATCATGCCCTATGCAAATTTTAGTTGTTATTAAGCAAATAGTACCAATGTTGGGCCTTGCCAGACAAGCTTTATCCTAAAACGAAAATCAAGGGGGTCCCCATAACAATCCCGAGCATGTTAGGAGCGCTCAATTATGGAACATAACACCGGTTCACAAGTAACTAGGGCGGCAAGAGTGGAACAAAACACCGAGCAAAAGGCCAAGACTTCCACCCTTTACCAAGTGTATAAGTGCATTAAGTTAAATAACAATGATATTGTGATAACAAAAGAATGTCCATGTTGTCACATGGAAGCAATTGCACCTGCAGCTAGAAACGCTATAAGAAGGGCTGAGCAAGCGGTAACATAGCCAAACAACGGTTTGCTGGGAAGGTGGAGGGTTAGAGGCTTTTCATGGAAATGTTGGGAGGCTTGACAAACAAGTGGTAGGTAGCGAGACATAACGATAAAAGCGAGACAACTAGCATAACAATGATAGTAGTGGTATCCAGGGAAATGTGTCATCTTGCCTGAGATCCTGCTTGGAAGAAGAACGAGTCCATGAAGAAGACGGGCCAACATAGACGAACGAATCCTCACACTCCA
Source organism: Hordeum marinum (assembly GCA_022496015.1). Classification (NCBI taxonomy): domain Eukaryota; kingdom Viridiplantae; phylum Streptophyta; class Magnoliopsida; order Poales; family Poaceae; genus Hordeum; species Hordeum marinum. Next base: position 236,376,518 of record CM039673.1, read on the forward strand.
AACGCTTTTGGAACTCTATCGAGAAGAAACAATCCGGAAACAACAATCAACACAAGATACACCACAACATATGCATGACACAATGCGCAAACAAATAAGATGCATGTCCGGTTTAATATGCAACGCAGGGCATGGCAAACACAACAAACAACTACTACATATTAAGTGAAGTTCAATATGCAACGAGTTGCATATTGACGAAACTCCACGTTCGAATTATTTAGTTCACTCTCGTTTAGGTACTCATCAATCTTAAATGTTGTTTAACATGGCAAACGGTGAAGCACAAACAACTACAACATCTAGGCATTTTAAATGAGACCGGAAGCAATATATATCATATCCGAAACAACCCCATATGCATGTTAAGAATTTGGTCCAGATCTGTCCTAACACAATTTTAGAGTTGTTATACAGCAAAATAAATGTCACCATGAGATTCTACACATTTTTCTAGCCAAGTTACATATGTAAAACATTTTCAATGGAGCTACGGTTAATTAGTTATGAAATAAATCATTTTAACATGGCATTTACGCATATCAATGCAAACAGCAAGTTTAAACACTTTTTTTATCACATGTGAAAGTTGGATATTGTGAATCTACAGGAAATTCTAGTCAAGTTTCATGTATAAAGTTTTTTAATCCGATGCACGGATGTGAAGTTATGATATGTTCAGGAATAATTAGAAAATTCGCCAGCAGGGAAAAAAATACACTATGGGCCGAATTCGGATAGGCCCGAACAGAGCACTGGGCGCAGGATAGCTAAAGTGCGCACTGGGCGGGGGATAGCTCACCAGAGCGCCCTGGGCCGGCTGGGGTGGCTAGGCCTTGCGCGGTTGCGGGCTGGGCGTGGCGGGCGAAGCGGTCAACGCGCCTGGATCGGGGGGGGAGGGCTCCTCCTGACCCCGATCTGGACGAGGCCAGGTGATGCGGCGGCCTGCGCCAATGCCGATGGAGCCGGCTTCCGACGACCAAGCGTGGAGGCGGCGAGGGGAAACGGCAGCACGGGGCGGAGGGAATCCGGCCGGCGGGCACCGGATCCGGCCGGCACCGACGACTGGCGGCGACAGAGCTTATCCTGCGGGCAGAGAAAGAGGCAAGGTGAGAGAGGGAGAAGGAGGAGAGGAAGGGAGGAGAGAAGAGGAGCGGCGGCGGGGTCCGGCCTGGCTCCGGCAATGGACTGTGGCGGCCGGAGAAGGCGAGCTCCTCCCGCGAGGGGCCGGCTGGCCCTGGCGCGGGGCGGGCGCGGGGGAGCTCGGGAGGAGCACGGTTAGGGCTGCTCGCTCAGGCGCCCGCGGGAAGCGGCGGCGGCGCTTTGGGCCCGGGCCGGGCCCGGATGGGCTTCGGCGGGTCTGGCGGCTGAGGAGAGAGGCTGGCGGCTGGACACGGGAAACGAGGAGGATTAGGGTTGGCCTCCTTCAAATTAGGCAGGTGGTCTATTTATAGGTTTAGGGGCTAGGGTTGATGGTTTTTCAGAGCCGATTTCAGCCGTGTGATTGCAATCTGACGGCCGGATTGGGGGAAGGGTGGTGGGCTGTGTGTGGAGTGGGCTAGGAGGGGACGAGAGGATGAATTGTGGCCCGAGACAAAGTTTAAACACCGAAAAACGTCCGACGAATAACCGATGACCGCACTACTACGGTTGACCGATGGGGTATCAAACGAACTCAGAATGCGACGAAACTCGGCAGGCGGTCTACCTACAATATAATAAAACCGCATGCCAACTTTCAACCCAATCCGAGATTATTTTAAAGGCACTTTTAAAAACAATATTTTCAATGCCGTGGGCGCGTGTGTGTGTGGTTGGTCACGAAACGGGCAACGACAAGAACGGAGAGAACCGACAACTACAAACAGATGCAAGTTTTCGGAAACGAGTGACGATGCTATGCAGATGATGCGAATGATGCGATGAGGAATGCAACAACCAAACGAAACACAGACGAGAATGGAAACAAAAGGGAAATCTTCTGGAGCGTCGGTCCCGGGCTGTTACAACATTTCCCCGAGGGGACAAACACAACAGCAAAGAATGATACATGCCTGTCAATCAATGTGTCCGGAGTAGTAGCAAGCTACCAAGGCTCGATGGAAGCACAGAGAGGCATTTCCCCGTAAAGAGTACTACTAAAGGCACATAACTAGGTGTCGAATCCCACACATACCAATGCATTTCAAACATACACACAATATGCACGATATGTGTAGATACAACATGGCATCACAACATAACTTCATGACTCAAGTATTTATTAAAGACTCATAGGAGCCAACAAAGTGTGGTATTACAAACAGGGGTCACATGACCCATCACTCAAGTCATACAAGGAACAAGCGGAAGCAAAACATGTGTGGGTACAAACATCTACTAAAAGTGGCTGGAGGAGCCTGAAAAGCTACAACGACCCTACCAAAGGAACCAGACCTCTGTTTGGGATTCCCAAGCTAATCCGGTCAACATCGAACTTCACACGTCGTAACGATCACTAATGAGACTGACGTCTCCTCTGCAAAAACATAAATTAGGCAAACATGAGTACAAAGGTACTCAGCAAGACTTACATCAGTTCTAGCTACATATGCATCATTGTCAATAAAGGGGTTGTGGGTTTTATTACAGCAAGCCAGCTTTGACTCTTGGCTAACCTGTACTACGGCTACAAGTATTTCTTTGAGGTGGGATAGCGCACACGAGTCCACATATTCACCAACTCAATACACCACTATGGATCCACTCCCGTCTCCCTACGAGAAGGCCATCCATAGCACTCACACTTATCTTGCGTATTTTAGAGTATCCATTTCACTTGTATATGAACCACATAAGTTCTCCAAGTAGTCCATATCCGAGGAAGCGGCTATTCGAACAGATTATTTCACCCTACAGGGGTATACTTCTTCACACACGCTCCCACCACTTATCGCCATGTGCACATAAAAGACACCTCAGCGACCTTCAAGCGAAAGCCCAGCAAGGGAGTCGGCCATGACATCAATCACGCAAGACCTTAGTCCAGGTTTATCGCCTATTTGAGACTGAACCCGCACGGAAGTCCGGCCAAAGTTTTTCGCTACAGCCTCAAACGATGTGCGCAAGGTTCCCAAGCCCACCATTCGGGTGCCACTTGGTACACCGTGCCACTGTGCCTATACCGCATCACAGCCCACCCTGTCGGGCAGCGCTATGCACGGCCTCCAACACTTTTCCTACAAACACCAAAAACTAGTTGCAACTCCTGGACAGAGATCTAGGCGATTAATAAGCCGAGAGGGTCAATTAAGTATCCCAATGTGCGATAGTATCTTGTCTTGGATAACATACACAGAACTCAGTTCTTAAGGACGGTCCCAATCAGACAACCCGCCATGTACTCCTACATGGCCTCTCATCGCTACCTTTATCAAGTTGTGCTCACACGCTTAGCTCTCACACAGTAGGACATGAACACATCCATTCCGATTCATCACCGAGATGAATCAGACATGACATGACTCTAAGCAAAGCAGGCACAGTAAGCAAGCATGGATGAGTAAGCACAACAAGGCTCGAGCATTTGGTACTCATGCTAAGTGGTTTCAACTATTTACTATGGCAAGGACAGGTCATGCAAAGGAATGGGTTCAGCTACCGATAACATGTAACAGTTGAATCGTTATTGTCCTAATGCAGTAAAAGAGAGCAGGAGCGATAGAGTGGGTTCATATCAGTATGCTCAAGGGGGTTTGCTTGCCTGACACTTCTGAAGATAGCGATGAGTCTTCATCGGTGACAATGATATCAACGTCGGAATCACCATCTATCGGGAAGGAACAACACTGGCAAATAGAGAAATGAACACATTCAATGCAATGCAACAAACATGATGCATGATATGGCATGTTAAGGTACTTAATTCTCCTAGTACAAAATTTAGTCATATTAGTTGAAGTGGAATTCAAATAGACATCGAATTCCATCTCCAAACTATTTATCAAATTTTCCCTAATCATCATTTGTCCTACTTGGTGATGATAAATTTCTCAAACACACATGAACATGGCATAAACAGATTCTTTGGATTTTTTGATCATTTTTCATATATAAATTATTCTCATCTGAGCTACAGATAATTTTCTATGATTTTTAGAAGTTTTAAGCATTTTCTGAAAAATAAAAATCATTTATAATTTATTTTAATTCCAGAAAGTATATATTGCGTCCGCTTGACGTCAGCCTAGCATAAGCAAGTCAACGGGGCCGGTCCAGGTCAAACTTGACCAGCAGGGCCCACATGTCAGTGACCCATGTCTGGCTTCTGCCACTGCTAGGTGGGTCCAGTCAACGACCGTGTCAGCAAGTCAAAGCTGACAAGTGGGTCCACTTGGTTTAAACTAATCTTAACCATAGAATTAATCGAGGTTAGTTATCTAATGTGGGTCCCACAAGTCATTCTCTTAGGGGCTGGTTAACTAGGTCATTAGGGCCTAATCTAATGGCTGCCATGTCGGCCATCAGCGTTTAGCTGCCAGTGACCACACACCCCGGAGGCGTCCATGTCGAGATTGGGCCAGAGGGTGTCGTTCGGTGCATGGGACGGCGCGTTCGAACGAGGGGACGATGCCGCATCCAATGGTGGCCTCAGCCGGAGCCGGGGCTGTCGAAACCGACGACCACGATGGCTACTGCGGCGGCCGGAGCTCGGTGGTGGACGAGCACGCGGTTGTAGCGTGCTAGGGAAAGAACTAGGCAGAGGGTTAGCTTCGTGACAATGCCAGGAGCTCGTCCATGTCCTCAGACACGAGCTTTGGGGCCCTGGTAACAATGACGACGAACCGCGGCGGCGGTCAATTCCGGTCATGGCAGGATTGGAGCTAGGGGACGTCCGGGGCTACGGGGATAGGTTAGAGAAGAATAGGGGCTCACCGGGATCATGCAGAGATGCTCGGCACGCTCGGGGACGCGCTGGGGTGACCGAATCGACGCCGGTGATCTCCTATTCCCGAGGTTGAAGATGACGATGTTGGGGGTGTTGCGGTGCTTCCGTCGAAGCTTGGCTCCACGGGGAGGTCATGTTGCAAGGGAGCTCAGGGGCGTGTCAGCATGTTGGGGGGCGCTAGCTACGCGGGCGGCGACGGCGAGCTTGAGCAGGGCTCGTCCATGGCAGGAAGAAGGCGAGAGAGCGAGGGGAGGGGAAAATGGAGGGGTTTGTAGGATCCAGACGGCATCGGGGACTCATCCCAGCGTCGTGCTGGCTCGGGTGAGCCAGGAAGGCAGGAGGTGTGGCGCCCCGGCCGTGCCCGTTGTACCTACCTTCACCTCTGCCTACTGGCAGAGGTAGGGGACGACTAGCACGGCCCAGGTGGGCCAGGTGGGCCGGCTGGGCTGCCAGGTAAGCTTCGGCCTTTTCCCTTTTATTTCGTTTTTTTCTATTTTTGCAATCTGTTTTATAATGTTTGGGAAAAACTACTAAAGTCAAAAATACTGAAATAATTTTTGGGGTTTATACATATTATTTCGAGTCCCCACAATAATTACCAGAATTTTTGAAACAACTAAAATAGTTATAGTCGTTTATTTATCATTTCCAGCAACATTGCTGGTTTATTTATTATGTCAAAAAGAGTGGTTAAAATTATATCACCCCTGGTATGTTGCCAACATTTATCAGCGAGGTGGGACATTTTTGAAGAGCATTTTGGGATAATTGGAAAATTCATTTATTGGAAATTGTTTATTCAATGAAGTACTAGGGTTTGTCATCCCCATTTCATAGTCATTTGAATTTAAACATGATGCACATGCAATGACAAGCAGAGCCTAAGCTAGGGCTGTGACACAAACTCCTACGGTTAAGTGAAAGCAATAAAGCCATATATTCCGATTGTGTCGTTTCCCTTGTACACTACTGCCTATGGGTACCGAGATGTTGGCTAAGGGTAGAAGTGGTGGAGGTCGAAACACCCCCTGTAGCATCTACATCGGGCTAAAGCCGAAGACTGGCAACTTTCAAATTAAGACGACCACACATGAGTCAAAATAAACAAAATTAAGCATGATATACCACGCAAAGCACCTGCGTTATAATTTGCGAAAGCCTAACAGTTATTCGATACATGACAGTACGATCACTCAAATATTACATCTTTTGAGCACTAGGCCTCTATTGCCCAAGCACAATCCATAACGATAGAGAAGTATTGCTCGAGGCACCTGTGCTCGTTTCTAGGAGGCGGGGGGCCAGTGGCCATCTCGGTCAGCTAAATCCTTGGCCGGTGCATCATGGTGTTCACGAAGGCTATCCGAGCTCCTTCGATCCAGATGGTGCTTCAGGACATCCATTCGGGGTGCAACATCGCAAAGCCTCTGCACTAGGCCAAAGTAGCTGATCAGTAGTGGCTCCGTAGGCCATAGCCTGATGAAGAGGTCCTTCTTGCCGGCTCCGCCATCCAGTGCAGCTCCATCAACTGCTTCACTTGGTCAGTAAGGAGGGGAGGATGTTATAGAGCTTGAAATTCCGCCTAGAACAGCCGCTGGTTGACGTCCCCGTCCCGGATGACAAAATGTCTGGTTGCATCCGCCACACTCTACGAAACATACGAAAAAGTGCCTGCATAATGCATCATTTGAGTATGCAATACAAAGCTATTGCCACCAAAAGGACGTTGCACTAAGTATGTCTTACCGGCCGGAATGAGCTGGACCTCATGGGGCTCCATTTGGCAACCCTGCACCTCCATCTGCGCTTCTTGAACCGCCAAGTTAACCAAGGTTAGCTCGAAGTTTTTTGCTGAAGGACCTCACATTTAGTGACGACATCCTTGATCTCTTGCTGCACCTCGGCCACCCTGGCCTCGTGCTTCTCACTAGCCGTCCTCGCCGACGTCAGGTCGGCGGCCGCTCGTTCGGACGCCTTCTTCTGCTCTTTGACATATGGTCTCGCCTGCTGTAGCTCTACCTTGAGGCTCTCGACCTCAGTGACAACTGCAATCATAACAAACATGAGCACACTTAGGTATAACAATTCGAATACCAAATTCACATAGGAAATTCAAGGTATTAAGACAATCTATCTCAAACTTACCCTGCGCTTCTTCTGTCGGGACCCCAATCCTAAGTCATAGGAATCTAGCATGTAACACATCACATCTCTTTGCGGCCTCACGCAAGGTAACCCCACGGATGCAGCCTTACCTTAGCCGGGACATTTGCGACTTTTGGCTCACGTATGTGAATATGTTGCTAGCATTCAAACGACAGGGAACCCGGGCCGACATGACTAGTCATAGAACCCAAGTGGCACATCCATACAGGAACATGCATACATAACCCAACAATGCAGGTGTCGGTCTCAAGCATGTGTAGACGAGTCATAGCAAGATACAAGGACTCCATTACATCGTGGGACATAAATGTCATCACTTCACGTAGACGAGTCGTAGCAGGCTACAGGGACTCCATTACACTGCGAGACATTTCCCCGAAGGGACAGACACAACAGCAAAGAAGGATACATGCAGGTCAATCAATGTGTCAGGAGCAGTAGCAAGCTACCAAGGCTCGGTGGAAGCACAAAGGGGCAGTTCCCCGTAAAGAGTACTACTAAAGGCACATGTCTAGATGTCGGATCCCATACATACCGTTGCACGTCACACATACGCACGACATGCCCGATATGCATAGATACAACTATGGCATCACAACATAACCATATAACAACACAACTTTTATTTAAGAGGGATCAGAGGAGCCTTGCATAATATGTTCTTATAGGTAGGGGTCACATGACCCGTCACTAAGTCATACAAGCAAGTTCATACAAACCAAGCGGAAGCATAAAGTTGTGTGAGTACAGACAGTTGAAAGGGTCAAAAGGCACATGGCCTGACTATCTATAGATCGCCACAGGGCATAAGGTCGTAGCTGGGACACCTGCTATTCGGCGTCATCGACATCTAGGTAGAACCCACCTGATGGATCCTGAGTCTCATCTGCAACATTTATCAAGCAAACGTGAGTACAAACGTACTCAGCAAGTCTTTAAAATAGACCTAGTCTAATCATGCTCATGTATCAACAAAGGGAGTGGTGGAGTTCATGCAACAATGCCAGCTTTGACTCTTGGTTAACCTATACTATACATATTAATTCATTGTTCAAATTTTAGATATCGCACACGAGTCCACTAACTCCACATCAATACACCACCAAGGATTCACTTCCGTCATCTACGAGAGTGCCATCCACGGTACTCACACTTGTCTTGAGATTTTTATGAGTATCCATTAAATTATCTATGAACATCATAAGTTCTCCAAGTAGTCCATATCCAAGGACGCGACTATTCGAACAGATTCATACCCTGCAGGGGTGTACTTCTTCACACACGCTCTCGCCACTTATCGCTGTGTGCTCATAAAGCCATGCACCTCGGCAACCTTCAAGTGGAAGCCCATCAAGGGAGTCGGCCACGACCGTCAATCACGCAAGACCTCTAGTCCAGGTTATCGCCTATTTGAGACTGAACCCGGACGGAAGTCCGGCTGAGGTTTTCGCTATGACCCCAAACGATGTGCACAGGGTTCCCAAGCCCACCATTCGGGTGACCCTTGGTACACCGTGCCACTGCCTACCGCGTCGTAACCCACCCCTAGGGTTAGCGCTACGCACGACCTCCAGCATACTATAAACACCATAAACTACTTGCAACTCCTGGACCAAGGACTAGGCGATTGATAAGTCGAGCGGGGTCATATTTCAGGGCCCAGTATGTGGTAGTAACTAGACTTGGATCACAAACACGAAACTCAGTTCCTAAGAATGGTCCCAATGAGACAACCTACTATGTACTCTTACATAGCCTCTGATCGCTACCTTCACCAAATCTGGTTCATCATTAAGCTTATCACATTAGAACAATATTGTTTCACTCCAGTTCATCACCCAGATGAATCAGACCTGACACAACTCTAAGCATAGCAAGCATAGCAAGCAAGACGGTAAAATAACATCATGGCTCAAGCATCTACCAGGTATGCTAGGTTTCAAGGTTTAGCTATTTTACTGTGACAATGACAGGTCATGCAAAGGAATGGGTTCATCTAACGTATATGACAGGCAATTGAACGTTTGTCCTAATGCAATAAACAAGAGCAGGAGCGAGAGAATGGGATGTTATCGGAATGATCAATGGGGTTGCTTGCCTTTCTGGGAAGCGGGGAGGTATTCTCCTTCGTTGGAATACTCGGGGGTATCCTCGGAAGAAGGGCCTACCGCAATACAGATAAGTAACAATCAATACACGACAAGTGCAACAATATGATGCATGATCATGACATGGCAACATGAATGGATGAGCTAATGCAACTATTATTCAAGTTGGATGGAGTGGATTTGAATATAGGTTCGAAGTCGTTCTCCATTTCGTATTCCATACATTGACCTACTACTAAATGTCAATGTTCATCTACATAGGTTGCTCTAACATGCATGATAACAGCACCATTGGATTCATTGGGTTTTCTGATAACTTTTCATATATAAGTTATTTCAATCTAAGTTATAGATTAATTTCTATGAATTTTCTAGGTTTTAACTATTTTCTGGAATACATTTAAATCAGAAATTCCTTTAATGCATCAGCATGACGTCAGCTGATCAAATTGCTGTTGACAGGTCAAACCTGACCAGTGGGGTCCACTGGTGAGTGACTCGGTCATTAACAGAGTTAATTAAATCACTGAACACTTAATTAATTAGCAGGGGGCCCACTGTTAGTGGGTCATTAGATTAATTAAATTAATTAATTAATTAATTATTTTTAAGCTAAACCTAAATAATAGGGCCGGGCCCACTTGCTAGTTGACCCTGGGGTCAAATTCCCGTGGTCAAACTGGTTGACTCACCGGCGTTGAGCCGCCGACGACGTCAGGGATGACAGAGGGATCGGAAACCCTCCTCCTTCAACCAAAAGGACGGCGGAGGGCACCGAACGGCCCTGCGTGCTCGCGCGCATCGAACCCGACACCTCTGAGGGGCTGGGATGGCCGGAGTCGGCGCCGGCGTTGAGCACGGCGGTTGCCGGAGCTTGGGCGAGCACGAGCTCGTCGAGCCGGATCTCGAATGGGCCAACTAACGGCTCCTATGGCTACCTAGGACCCTCCTGAGCACTCGTACGTGCTCAGGTGCGAGCTTGGGATACGCAGCGACGACCACGTCCTTGCCGGTGGCGAGGAGCTCTCGGGCCCGAGGGAAAACGACGCTAGAGCGTGCTAATGATGGGGAAAGAGGGGGAAAAGAACCGGGGGCTCACGGCGATTGCGACAGCGTCGAGAGCGGGCTCGGGGAAGCTTTGCTTGCAGCGAACGAACAACGGCAGTTTCCGGTGACCGAGGAGGAAGAAGACGACGGGGTCGACGCTGGGGGGCCTTCGGGCTCGATTCCTTCGGTGAAGAGGAACAACGCGTTGAGGCGAAGCTAATGGGGGGCTCAGGGGCGAGGGGCAGCGGCTGGAGCGGCGGCTACGGCGGCAAGAAGACGGCGGCCATGGTGGGGCAGAGGGGGAGAGAGAGAGCTGCGAGCGAGGGAGAGAGAGAGAGAGCGATGGGGACGAGTCTCTGAGCTTATCCCCGTCGCGCTGGCGAGGGGAGGCAGGCAGGCACGGAGGTGCGTGGCAGCTCCGGCATGGGCACACGGCGACCACGCGCTCGTCCTCCTGGCCGCCAGGAGGACGACGACCTCCCTGGGCCAGGTGGGCCAGCCTGGCCTGGGCCTGAGGTAGGTTTCCTTTTTTTTATTTCCTTCTGTTTTGCTTTTTCTGACATTTTTTTATTTTATTTTAGGCACAAATGCTAGGCACAAAATACTCAAATATTTTATAGAGCTTAGTTTGAATATTTCAAACCTCTACAAAAAGTTTCAGAATATTTTGAATGCTGAAATAATTATAATGCTTTATTTGGCATTTTCAGCAGCTTTAATATTTATTTTTGAAATTCTATATAGGTTCAAATATTTAGAATGACCCCTGATATATTGATGTGAACATTTATCAGACGTAGGGGACATTTTTATGGGCATTTTGGATTTGTTGGTTTTTCCCATCTTTTGAATTGGTTTGATTCAGGTGAGATGATAGGTTTTCTGTTAATCCCCATTTCAGGTTGATGCAAAAATGAAAACATGATGCACACACATGTTGACCTAAGTAAGGTAACTAGGGATGTGACATCTTCGAATCGCTTATTGAGACGGTCAAGCTCTTCATCAGATCTCTTGAGCTTACGATTCATCTCAGCCAGCTCCATGGCGTTGGCGGCTGCCGCCGAGGATGAGGCCTACATTAAAATTTATGTGTGTTAGACTCCTGAGTTATTGGTTTTTGGACCCTATGCCCGGATTTTACTTCAATCCAGCCAAAGACTCGGGGGCTACGGCTCATTTTCGCTATTATCAGTGTTTCTTGCACTATTTTTTGACCCGCGCTCGAGTTTTTCTAACTCCAACAGGGCTCGAGGGCTGCCATATATAAGTATTACACAATGTAAATTATATATCTAAAAGAATATTAAATTATTTACCTTGAAGCCTGCCAAGAGGCCTCCAAAAGCTCCTGCAGCCCGCTGTCGACAGACTGAATGCTTTGTAGAACCACACCAAGGATAGTGTTGTGTTCTTCACTAATAGAGAAGCCATTTAAATCCTACTCCAACATGGTTGGCCACCCGGTCTTGGCCTGCTCCGCTATCGGTGGCGCTTGTAGTGGCACCTTGGCTCCTCCTTTCGTGGAGTCCAAAATGAATGGCTCCAGGGCAGCCTCCATGGTAGTCTCGAGAATAGGCTCCGAGGTAGTCCGCGGGGTAGTCTTCGGGGAGAGCTCGGATTGATTGGACTCCCCATTCTTACCCGCCATAAGGGAACTTGCCTCCTTGTCTTGGACAACCGAGGTATAAACATAGGCGATGTTGTCATCACCTCCGCCCTCCGTGTTCGGCATGGGAGGGGTCCATTGGGACAACACCTTTGTGGTCTCATCGATAGCAGGGGAGGGGTGGTGCGTGACGCGGTCCCGCTCTCCGCCAGCTCGGAGGGCGGAGAGTTCCCCTCCGAGTTTTGCTCGGTAGGGAGTTCGCGTGCTGGGTACAGTTTGAAAGACGGTCATCTGTTAATAACACACCTCGACATAATTGCGAGAAAACGTCTTTGAATTAATACCCTATGGTCGAAGCTTGACCCTAGGGTTCCTTTGACGAACCATCTCATAAGCCTCAGACCCTTCTGCGGAGTCCGATCTGTCTTTGAATAGGACCAACTTGGCCCGACGTAGCCTCTTCGAGGTGGGAGGACGCAATTCCTCATCAGCACCGTTAGATGCCGCTCTCCTCCTAGTTCGGGAGGAATCACTCTCTTCATTGTCCTCCTCCTCCTCTTCATGAGCGGAGGAAGCATGCGTTTCCACGGACCTGCTATCTGGCGGTCCTCATGAGGGGAGGCCCTTTCGTGCCTCCCTCCTCTCTCCCTTATTCTTCTCCTTCTCCTCTAGTGCTGAATACGGCACCTCGACCAGCATTGCCGTCAATAAAGGCATCTTGGGGTCCTCGGGCAGCGGGGCCTGGCTGTTAATCTTCTTGGCCTTCGCCAACCATTTTTGCGAAAGCAAGGAAGAATGGGTTAAAATTCCTTGTTAAAGGGGATAGCCTGAAAGAAAAACATAAACTTTTTATACCTCATTGAAGAGGGAGGGGGGTTCTCGGCGTCGTGGCCGATGTCTTCTTCCTTGTCCGGCCAATCCTTCTAGGTTTGAACAACACCTTCAACTTGTAATGAGTGGTGCGGAAGAAGTGGATTACGGTGGCAAGGTCATCGACCTTGTTAGCCCACATTAGGGAGGCCCAATGTTGGCAAGATAGAAGGTGGAGGCGGATCATGACCTGAATCTCATTGGTCAGTGTGACATTATGCTCCAACATATGGGAGATGCGCTTCTGTAGCAGCTTCACCTTCGTTTCTGACCCCTAGTCGAGCCCCTTCTTGATCCATGACACCAGCCTCTGGCAGGACCGGATCTGAATTCGGAAGGGGCCGCCCATTCCGCGTCACATGGCTCGAGAATGTACAACCACTGCTTCTTCCAGAATTTGGCGGTATCGACAAAGATGTCGTCCGTCCACTCAACACGGTGAGTTTGCTCATCACCGCCCCGCCCCCACAGTCTACATGTTGACTGTTGACTATCTTCGGCTTGATGTTGAAGATTTTCAGCCACAAGCCAAAGTGTGACTGGACTCGTAGGATGGCCTCGCATTAGAGAATGAAGGCCAAGTTGTGCATAAAGGAATTTGGGGGAAGGTCATGGAAATCCAGCTCATAGAAGAACATCACCCCCTGGTGAAGGAATAGAGAGGGAAGCCAAGCCCTCACAAAAAATGGGGGATGAATATCACCCTCTCGCCGTGCTTGGGCATGGGGATGACCTGGCCCTTCTTCGGAGCACGGTGGGGGATGTCAGATGAGAGGTAGCCGACGCACTTCATCTCTTTGATGTTGTTGTTGGTGATGCACGAAGCCTACCACTTGCCCTTGGAGCCTGAATGGGCCATAGCCGAGCTAAGGGTATGGCAGGGGAGAATGGAGAAAAGTGGATCTAAGTGCTTGAGCTCTGAAGATTGGGAAGATGGTGGCTATGGAGGATCTGGGAAGCCCGTGGTGGCTTTGGTGGCTTTTCCCCTTTTATAGGCAGCCGTAATACCAAGAGTCCCTTTGTTACGCCATAGACTTCGCCACCCCCTTAAATTGTGTTGTTATGCGCACATGGGATAACCCAAATCATTAATTATATCCTGCAAAAAATGGAGCACGATCTCTATATTGATGAGACGTACCAGTGGAGTGATTGTCTTGAACCACGAATCGAGTTTTCATAACTAGTCAGGGGTCATGACCGGCCGTGACCCTTCGCCAAAATCTTGCCAGGCGAAGGCATTGTTCACACCCAAGTTGTTGTCCTTTGAGGCTGGGTAACACATAATGTTCGGAAAATGAGGAATCACCGATGGCCGGACTAATATCATCCGAATATAGAAACGAATGAGAACTCGCCCCGCAAGCCGAAGACATTCGCAGGACTGCTGGTGATTGTGGATCACGACATTGGAGCCTAGTTCGAGGGCTACTGAGGGATTCCAGGACTAAGGGGTCCTTGGGCCGCCGGCCTATTTCCTATGGGATGGACAGGTGGGCCGCTTTGTGCCCAATACATGGAAGTCAAACTACATGTCAACCTCGTTTTTGGGAAGGAAACCTTCGGTGTCTTGGTGTGTCCTCCAAGTCAAGATGGCAAGATCGGCGTGTTTATCCTTTGATGGTAACCGACTATGTGTAACCCTAGGTGCCCCTGGTGTCTATATAAGCCACAAGGTTTAGCTCGTAGAGAGGAGAACCGTTATTCCAACTCATCTAGGGTTTAGTTCCTTTGACCTCAAGGTAGATCGAATCTGTAACCGTCATACATTCATCAATACAATCAAGCAGGACATAGAGTTTTACCTCTTCAAGAAGGCCCTATCCTGGGTAAAAATCATCTCCCTATTTCCTGTTCCCCATCGATCCGACATGCACAGCTCGGGACCCCCTACCCAAGATCTGCCGGTTTTGACACCAACACTTAGCTCTCCTAATAGACATGAATTATCTGATGTACATGAGGGTTATATTATGGATGAGGAGATAGCTAGAGACTTTCTTGCTTGTAATGATAGAGATTATTTGAGGAAATTGCTATGCAAAATGAAAGAATAATCTATGATGGAGAAAATGAAACATGATCCTAAATTTGCTACTTTTCCTATATGTGTTATTGATACAGATTATGAATTGTTTGTTGATACTGAATTAATCACTATAGTAGAATCTGATCCTTTTCATGTCTATGAAACTGAAACTGTTGTGGCACACCTCACTAAACTGAATGATATTCACACCTTGTTTACCCATGATGAAAAATGTGGTATTGCTATATTCTTAAGATTTTTTTCCTTTTTGGTAAAAGGTGATGCTAAGGAGTGGTTCCTCACTCTTGCTCCTGGTTGTGTGCGTAGCCCCCACAATATGATATATTACTTCTCTGAAAAATATTTTCTTGCTCATAAAAGACATGTTGCTTTACAAGGAATATTTAACTTTTTGCAAATTGAAGAAGAGAATCTCCCTCTAACCTAGGGGAGGCTTCTCCAGCTACTAGAGATTTTCCTAATCATCCTTGAGAAAAAGGAAATACTTGATATCTTTTATAATGGACTAACCAATGCTTCTAGGGAATGCCTATATACTTGTGCTGGTTGTGTTTTCAGGGAGCGAACTATTGGACAAGCTGAAGAGGTATTGAATAACATATTGCAAAATGCTGATAATTGGACACTTCCTAAACCATCGCCGGAAGCTATTCAATAGAAGAGAGGTATTATATTCCTCAGTCTAGAAGATATGCAAGAAGCCAAGAGATCTATGAAACAAAAAGGTACTCCCTCTGTCCTAAAATAAGTGACTCAAAAGTGATTCAACTTTGTACTAATTTTAGTACAAAAGTAAATCATTTTTTATTCACTTATTTTGGGACGAAGGGAGTATTAAATATGACGATGTCAAGAATGTACCACCTATTGAAGAAATACATGGACTCAACATCCCTACACAGGTAGTAGACGTAAATTCTCTGTGTAGTGTTGATGCAAGTGATATACCTTACACTAAAACTCCTAGTCAATGAATGGATGAATTTCATAATTACATTTTCAAGCAAGAACACTTCAATAATTATGTCAAAGATCAATTATAATGTAATTCTGTGATGATAGATCACTTGAGTGACTTGATATTAAGAATTGCTAATGATGTTAAAGGTCTAGGTAAACATGCTTCTATGGTTCATACCCAACTAGACCAAGTTACTAATTCACAAAATGATTTGCTTGCTGAATTTAATGAGAACATGAATGACCATGATGTTAGAGCAATGACTAGAGGAGGCAGAATGACTCAGGAACCTATTTATCCCAAAGGTCATCCTAAAAGAATAGAACAAGATTCTCATGAAGTTAATGATGATGCCCTTAGTCCATCTAAAACGAAAAATAAAAAGAATAATGATAGGACTTTGCATGCTTCCAATGAACCTATTATAGAAAACCCTATTGAGAATCATAATGAAGTTTCTATTTCTGAAGCCGAGACACAATGTGGTAGTGAACGTTCACCTAGTGGTAATGAGAATGATAAAGATAACAATGATGTTGACGTTGATGTTCAACCAGATAGTAGTAAAGAACTTGATAATGATGTGGAAATAGAACCTGCTAAAGACTTGATAACCCACACCCTAAAAATAAACGAGATGAGAAGAAATACTTTGTTGCTAGAAAACATGGTAAATAAACAGAGCCATGGGTCCCAAACAACTATGTTGTTCCCTCGTAAGCCTTCCAAGACTAAGGATAGGAGGAGTTTGAACGCTTGCTGAAATGATTAGACTTGTCTTTTTGCGCACTCAGTTGCCTGATATTTTAAAGATGTCTCCATACGCTAAGTATATGAAGGACATTATTACCAACAAAATAAAAATACCTAAACTGAAATTGCTACTATGCTTGCTAATTATTGTTTTGATGGTGGAGTGCCTAAGAAGTTGGGAGATCCGGGTATACCCACAATACCTTGCTCCATTAAACGAAGTTATGTTAAAACTGCTTCATGTGATCTAGGTGCCGGTGCCGGTGTTAAATCCATATATAAAGACTTGATTTGAATAAGCTTGCACCTACTGACATATCTTTGTAAATGGCTGATAAATCCACTTCTATACCTATTGGAATTTGTGAGGATGTTCCTGTTGTGGTTGCAAATGTTAATATCTTAACATACTTTTTTTATTCTTGAGATGTTCAGGAATGCTTTTTGGCCAAAGTAATTTTTTAATAAAATTATTTTAGGTCCTATACACATGGCAAGATCATTGGGTAGAGATTTGGGTCAAGGAGATGAGTTCTTGAGAGAAGAGGAGTTTTTGTGATAAAACAGAAACAAGCAGTTAAGCAAATAACAACCGATCCAAGCATCATAAGGAATTAAAAGGTTTTAGTTGGTCCAAATTTTTATAAACTCACACGTAGCAAAGTGGTGCAACACAGGGTGTGACAATAAATCAACAATTAAATGCCTAAACAGTATCCTAGAATTATAATATAATAGTATGGGACAATAAAAAATTATAGATACGTCGGAGTCGTATCAGCATCTCCATGCTTAATTCCTGCTCGTCCTTGAGTAGGTACATGATAAAAACAAATTTTTTTTTGTGACATGCTGCCTAAGATGTAATCTTTTTCAATTATGATCATTGAGAAACGATGAACTAATAAACATTAACATGGTAATATCCATAAACATAAGTAACATAAGCATTAACTTTCAAAATATACGATCCTTACAGAATGGTTACTCCCCATTCATTTTATCATATTAGCATGGCAAGGTTCCATCTTCACCGCATAAATACAATTGGAAAGCACCACGGTGTTAAGGCAAGCAACTGGATCGTACTCCTTAATGCACTTCGGCTTTTTATACCTCACTCAATGCATGAGTGTTGATACGTCCATTTTGCATCATGATTTCCTATTGATATTTATGTTATTCTTGGTCGTTGTTCTACTTTATGATTCAATTCTTATGCCTTTTCTCTCTGAATTTAGAAGGAACATCACAAGGAGGGAAATTGCTGGGAACTGGAATTCTAGACCAAAAAACCAAGAAAAAGGGTGGAAAAAATACTGGACTCCAAATGACATGAAACTTCACGGAGAATTTCTATGGAATATATGAGAATTATTGGGCCAAAAATATACCATAGGGGGCACCTGCTGGCCACAAGCCAACAGGGCGTGCCAACCACCCTTGGGTGCCCATTTTAGGTTGTGGGGGCCTCGCAAGTGCCCTTCCCCGTCTTCTGCTATAATGTGTGTTTTTGGACTAGAAAAAGAGTCAAGAGATACTTTCGGGATGAAGGGTCATCGTGTTGTGGCGGAAATCTGGGCTGAGGCCCTTTTGCTCTCCGGTAGAGACATTCTGTCAGGAAAACTTCCCTCTAGGGGAGTCGAAGCCATCGTCATCACCAACGCTTCCTCCTTCATGGGAGGATCAATCTTCATTAACATCTTCATCAACACCACCACATCTCAAACCCTAGTTCAGGCCTTGTATTCAATCTTTGTCTCAAAACCTCAGATTGGTACCAGTGGCTTACTAGTAGTGTTGATTACATCTTGTAGTTGATGCTTGCTGGTTTACTTGGTGGAAGATATTATCTTCAGATCCTCGGTCATCATTATTACACCTATGATCTTGAACATTTTGATCATGTGTGAGTAGTTACTTTCATTCCCGAGGACATGTGAGAAGTCTTGTTATAAGTAATCATGTGAAGTTGGTATTCACTCGATATTTTGATGATAAGCATGTTCTTGCTTCTCTTAATGGTGTCATGTGAACGTCGACTACATGACACTTCACCATATTATGGGCCTAAGGGAAGGCATTGTGGAGTAATAAGTAGATGATGGCTTGCTAGAGTGACAGAAGCTTAAACCCTAATTTATGCACTATTTCATAAGGGTTTGATTTGGATCCGCACGTTTCATGCTATGGTTATATTTATATTAATTCTTGTTTCATAGTTACGGATGCTTGCGACAGGGGTAATCATAAGTGGTTTGCTTGTTCAAGTAATAACATCACCTTAGCACCAGTCCACCCACATATCAAATTATCAAAGTAACAAATGTGAATCAACTCAACATGATGAACATGATTAGACAGAAATTCCCATGTGTCCTCTGGAGCGCTTGCTTACTTGTCACTTGTTACAAATTATCTTGCTACAAAACTATCTATCGATGTTACTCACATCACTTGCAGAGAATACCGTGCTGAAAATTGCTTTTGATTTCCTTCTACTCCTCGTTGGGTTTGATACTCTTACTTATCAAAAGGACTACGATTGATCACCTATACTTGTGGGTCACAAAGACTCTATTCTGATGCCATTACCAGGGAGTGAAGCGCCTTTGGTAAGTGGAATTTTGTAAAGGAAACATTTTCGGTACATGTTGAAATTTACTATTGCTTGTTACTATGGATTATCAACCTTTGAGTGGTTTGTTTGGGGCATCTTCGCCTTGAAGGGAAGTGAGAAAAGCCCTCCTCAACCTACTGAACCTATTAAATTTTTTATTACGAGATTCCTTCTAGTATGTTAGAGAAACTGCTAGCTAATCCTTATGCAGGAGATGGTAGAACTCATCCTTATTACTAGTTGATATATGTAGATGAGATTTGTGGATTATTTGAGCTTGCAGGTTTAACCGAGGACAAAGTTAAGAATAAGGTTTTCCCTTTATCTTTGGGGGGAGCACTAATGTGGTACAATCTATTGGATGATATTGGATCATGGGACTAGAATCGCTTGAAGCTGGAATTTTATTAGAAGTTTTATCATATGCATCTAGTTCATCGTGATCGGAACTATATATATAATTGATGGCCTCGTACAGGAGAAAGCATCGCTCAACCTTGGGTAGGCTTAGATCTATGATGCACAATTGTCCCAACCATGAGCTCTCAAGAGAAATGATTATACAAAACTTTTATGCTCGAATTTATCATGATGATAATTAATACTCGATTCTTCTTCTACTGGTTCCTACATGAATAGAACTAACAAATTCAAATGGGATCTTGTGGAAAGAATTAAACGCAAGTCTATAGACTCGGAACTCGATAAAGGTAAAGAGTAAGGTATAAAGCTTGAGTTTGATTGTGTTAAATCTTTTATGGAAACTGACACATTTCATAAGTTTAGCAATAAATATGGGCTTGACTTTGAGATAGTAGCTACTTTTGTGAATCATTTGCGACTCATGTTGATCTCCATAAGGAGAAGTGTTTTAAATATCATCCACCTATTGAAAAATTATTAGAGGAACCCATTAAATTTAAAGAAGAAACAATTGTTTATCATGTTGATACAGTTGTGCCTAATGCTTATGTTGAGAAACTACCTTCCCCTGTAAGGATTAAGAAACCCGCTAAAGCTACAACCATGGATAACAAAAAATATATTAGTACACCTAAGCCTTCTGGACAAATAAATGTTGAGCCTAATATTTCTATGGTTAAAGATTTATTAGTTGGTAACATTGATGGTCAAATTATTTATTTCTGTGATGAAGCTGCTAGAATTGCAGAACCTGTTAGAAACCATGAGGATGAGTTGAAAAAAATAAACTAGTTGTTGGCATGCAATTTCTTTTGTTAAAATTGGAGATCATTGTTATCATGGATTGTGTGACATGTGTCGGAATCGGGGCTCAACAAAACCCAACAAGGTTCGAACACTGGGGCGTGTTCGAGGATCTTAACTGGCTCAAAGTCTCGAGCTTGTCATCCTACGACCTAGCTACGACGAGCAAGTGCAAGTGAGGAAGAAGGTGGACTCGGAGATTTACCCAGGTTCGGGCCACCTTGTGGAAGACCCTACTCCTGCTTTGTGGTGGATTTGCCTCACGAGGAGGCAAGGATGAACTATTACAGTGATGGCGTGGCCTCACGAGGATCCCTAGGGGTGATGAACTAGCTCTACTCAACCTGCCTTCTATGATGTGAGCTGGTGGCTATTTATAGGGGCCACAGTCCTCTCCCCTTATTGCACCAGCGGGAAGGGATCCACAACAGCCAAATTTGAAAGGGGACAGGAGGTACATCTTATCCCGACTAAAGGTGGTCTTCGCATGCAAAGCTTTGGGGGCTGACGCAGTGGTGGGCTCGACGATGACATCCGTCCCGCCGAGCTCGTGGTCTCGGACTCATTGCACTGGGAAGGAAACCTTTGGGGGATTCCTTGGGAACCCACATATGTCCTTATATCCTTAGCACGAAAGAGGAAACTTTCCACCTCCTGCGCCCGCTGGTGCTCGCCTCGCTTTGTCGTTAGGACCCACTTCATATCGTCCTTGGGAGGTTGGGCACTTGCATAGGAATCTCCGCTCCTCGGGAGGCAGCCTGGGGGATGCCACTCTCCAGAGATCTTGACGTTGTCCTCCCCGCGAGGAGAGAGGGCTCTTGCGAGGGTCTTGACTTGGGGGATTTGTCGTCGGGCCATACCGAGTCGTTGTGGTGGGCCACACGTTGGACCGCAGGCAGCCATGTTTGGGTACCCCGAGTCCCAGAACACCGACATTAGCCCCCGGCCCAAGGCACATTCGGGCTAGTTTTGAGGCAAAGCCAAGGTGGAAGACCGAGGCACCGTGGGCCCTAACCGCCTACAGGCCAGGATCGACGTGTGGCGCATGATGAAGCGTGAACGCCTCCACTTCCCCATGCTGCCTCGGTAACCACCGTGGCTGATATGGGCTGGCACGCGCCTTTGGGCCATCATTGCCTAGGATGTGGAGCGACACCGGCTAGTCTCAGACTGGCTATAAATGGGCGAGGGAGGCAAAGCCCTCAGCCCATCCTCATCTTCTCGTGTCGCTCCTTCAATCCTCCACCTCCACAACCATGGCGCCGGTGAGGAGGTTCTCCGCTGCTGAGAAATGGAAGGCCCCCGTGGAGGAGCGGGGCTTGCCGCTACCCAGGACGGGTTACGGCTGCACCAGGAAGTTTATCGCGACGCCGGAGCCGACCCCTCGAGGGCGCGGGCACAGTCTCTCACGGGCCGGCGCCCCCTTCGGCGGTCATGGCCGGGATCCCTCTCGCATGGGCTGCCGCAGTGACCGGGGTGGCTGCACCCAAGGGGGAGGCCTGCTGAGGCCGTTCAGCCACCCCGCCCATGACTCCACTCGGCTGACGCAGTCAAGGAGTTTGTGGTGTGGGCGGAGAGCTTGGAAATCACCTAGTTTTCGCTCCCACGCTTCTTTGCGGATGCGCTGCCGGTCGGGGGGCCTGCTGTCCTATGGCTGCAGGCCGATGGTTGTTGCAGCGCGGCCTCATGGGCGGAGGTCGACGTTACCCCTACGGGCTACATGTTCTTGACCCACGGATGGTAGGCGTTTTCCCATGCCCGCGGCCTGAAGGGGAGGTGCACCCTCCACTTCAAGCATGACGGGGTGGCGACGCTCGTCATCAAGATCTTCGATGAAGACGGTAGGCGTCTGGGGTGCTTCCCGAAGGGCAATGATGGTGACATCAACCGTCTTCTCGCCGGCGATGGTCGTCGCAACGGCAGCGCCCTCGATGATGAACTTGCTTTTGGAGATGGCCATGGCTCGTCCAACGGTGACGACACCTTCTCCAAGGAAAGCTCGAGCGACAAAGACTACGACGAGACGCCACGCCGCCGCACCCGGACCAGGGAGGGTGACGAGCCGCTGCGGCGGCGCGCTCCTGCCCAGGAGGACGGCGAGCCACCACGTCGCCGTGCCTGCATCAAGGGGCAGGAGGACTCCGACTGAGCGCGGGTGGGAGCAAGGCCTCTAGAGACCATCTTTTGCTTTTGTTTCCTGCACCAAAAACCATAAAGGGCCCTGCGGGGGCATATAATGAACCGCGACGCTTGCGCCTTTTATGTTAGCATTTTTATTTTCGCATCCTAGTTTTTTGCCACTATAAATTGAAATGTTCCTCATCGTCGTGATTAGGTAACTCGTAATTAGGATAACTTAGCTTGGCGCGCCCATGGTAGGCTCTTATGCCGTAGGGGCGCGTCCCTCTGAAGCTTCTTTTCTTAGCCGTAGAGCCCCCGAGACCCCTTGCGAGGGTCGATGGCTGCCGCAGAGCTTATTTTCTTAGCCGTAGAGCCCCCGAGCCTGCTTGCGAAGGTCGATCACGACCAGAGTGCCAGGTCATGATGCCTGACGAGGCCAGGAATTGGGGCGCTCCTAAGGCCAGGGGCGATACTGTGCGCTAGCTCGCCTCAAGAGCGTCGCACGAGGTTTAGGACGCCAATTTTTTGGTGAGGTATGTGCATGGCTTGGAGCCCCCATAACGTACCGTGCGCAGCCCTTGCTCGCAGGGCGCACGCGAGAGAGCTAGCAGTGTCAAACCCCTTGAGAGGAATTCAAAATGAGAAAACGTTGCAAGGAGAAGATTCCCACCACATTTTTCGAATAAGACATGAAAACTCCAAACTTCATTCCAAAAACGTGGCAAATTTGGTTACAAAAGAGGGAAAATAATAGCCACGTCTCGTGCCTAGACTAGTCTTCCCCCAGCGTGGAGCATGGGGCATCCACTTGGCGTGGTCATAGTCGTTGAGTGACAGTATCGCCCGCCAACGTGGAGCATGGGTTTTCACTTGGGCATCAGTGGGAACCTCTCTGCGTCCTCAGGGGGCTCTAGTCTTATACAACCCATTCATTATTACGTGAGAGTGTCACGGGTAGAACTTCTGGAGATGCCGAATGTTCCTGGCGTTCTGGATGGGGACCCGATCCTGAGTCTCCATGCACACAACGCCAGGCCTGGAGACGCGGGTGACCTTGAACTGGCCCTCCCACATGGGTGAGAGCTTGTGCAAGCCCTCCCTAGAGAGGACCCGCCTCAGGATGAGGTCTTCGACTTCGAGGGTCCTGGAGTGGACGTCGCGGAAATGGTATCGCCGCAGTGCCTGTTGGTACCTTGCGGCGCAGAGTGAGGCCTGGCGACGACCCTCCTCCCCGAGCATGAGATCTGTCCCCCGCTCAGCATCCTGACGCTCCTCGTCAAATGCCAAGACCCGCGGGGAGCGATGCTTGACCTTACGGGAGGACCGCCTCAGCTCCTTAGACGAGGAAGAATGGGGTCTCGTCGGTCGGCTTAGTCGCGGTGGTGTGCATGGACCACAACACAGACTGACGCTCACCGAGCCAACCCTTGCCGCAGGCCTCGAGTTTCTTCTAGAAGCTTCTTGCCTTGAGGCCGCTCAGGACCTCTGCATTGGCACACTTGGCCTAGTCATTGCTCCACGGGTGTGCCATCGAAGAGTAACATATCTGCGTCCCAAGATTAGCAAAATATTCTCTAAAGAGGTTGCTTGTGAATTGTGAGCCATTGTCAGTAATGATACTGTTGGGGACCCCTAATCATCTCACAAGGCCCCGGATGAACTTGACTGCTGAGCCGGCAGGGATGGTGCGCAAGGGCTCCACCTCCACCCACTTGGTGAACTTGTCATGGCGACAAAGTGATAGCGGTAGCCTCTGGCTGCCCGAGGAAAGGGGCCCAGTATGTCCAGCCCCCAGACCACGAAGGTCCAAGAGAGCGGGATGGTCTAGAGGTCTTGGGCTGGTTGATGAAATTGATTGGCATGGAACTGACAGGCCTCGCAGGATCGGACCAGCTCGGCGGCGTCATTTAGCATCGTGGGCCAGTAGAAACCACTGCGGAATGCTTTTCCCATGAGGGTGTGAGACAACGAGTGGTGCCGCAGTTGCCTCCGTGGATATCGGCTAGTAGCTTGTGCCGCTATTCCTCGGATATGCACTGCAATGAGATGTCGTTCGTGCGCCTGCGGTACAGTTCGCCATCCTTTGGGCAGTAGACGGTGGCCTGACGGGCCACATGTTCGGCGTCCGCTTCCTTTTCTGGCAAGGTGCCGCTGAGTAGGAACGCCTTGAACTCTTTGGTCCAATCATTGGCCTGAGCTTCCAGCACCAAGAGCAAGCATGCTACTGAGGCTGGCCTGTCGTGGGAACGAGTCTGATAGTAGAAGGTAGGGGTACGAAAGGAGAGGGCAGAGTCCTAGCTACGGTGAGGATTTACACACAGATGTATGAGTTCAGGCCTCTCTCGTGGAGGTAACAACCCGACGTCTCAGTGCTCGGGAGCTCTTGTCATGTGGTAAGTATGTGTTATAGAGGGTGCAAACCCTTGTGCCAGAGTGGGGGGCGGCTTATATAGAGTGCGCTGCCCCTCATGAATTTCAGGAAACCAAGGGTTCGATCGTGGGAATAAAGGCGTACGTTACAGGTAACGTATACAATAAATGCTACTAATGGCGACTGGTCGAACGCCTGCGTGTTAGCCTCCCCAGGGTGCCTTCTAGTCTTCTAGTGTTGACTGGTCGTTAGTTCTTCCGAGTGACAGGAGACTGTCGAGTGGAGGGAGAAACCTCCAAATGACTTAATTGTCGAGTGACTATCGCGGCATGATGACTTCACTTGGAAACTCTCTTGCAATCATTAAGTCCTCCAATATACTGTCCTTAGGTAGGGTATGTAGGTTAGGCCTAGGACCCTACCCTAGGTACATATCCTCATCATTAGCCCTCGAATGGATCAAGGTTCGAGTGAAAAAGGGATCGATGCTAGTTCTGATAAGGCACCGAAATTTCGAATGCACTTCAGGGTTTCAGGGAGATCTACATTGACTGGAATCTTTATCATTTGCCCTGATCGATTCAGCTTTGATGAGTGTCTGAGTGAATTTAAGGATGGGTTTCAATCCAAGTGACTCAAGAGGATCTCTGGATGCGACGGGTCGCTCTGTCAGACCCATATTCCACGAGATACGAAAATTTTGTAAGCACGCATTGCACGCAAATAGCAAAACGATTGGAGCAAGTGGGGGCATGATGCCTCGATCTCTATGTCGCCTTTTACGCCATGTATGGCGCCTCCTCCGCGACCGGGATTTACAAGGATCCAGCGTGCCCACAGGTGAGTGACCCACTTGGACACATATATAAAATAGACCGTGTGGTGGCTGGCACAACACTTCTCCCCCAAATCCCCTCTTTTCCTCTGCTCCCTCTGCTCCACGCGCGCCGCTTAGCTCCACCTCGATAACCGTCGCCGCGATGACAAAGGGCAAGACCGAGAAGCTCGAGCGCACCAAGAAGGGAGCCGCCAAGGCCAAGAAGCCGTCCAACGCCCAATTCATGGTGCTAGCGGGGTGGATCCAGGGAGACTTCCTTCCGTTGATGGTCATGGCGACGGATTTCAGGAACCTCGTCGCCGACGGGCTCATGGCCGACGGCGCATGGCAGCTGTCGGAGGTGGAGACCGAGCCGGAGCCGTGCGAAGGAGAGCTGGTCCTCCTCCTCACCCACGTCGAGCAAGGTTTTTCTATGCCTCCCCATCCTTTCA
The DNA here is from genome assembly GCA_022496015.1 of Hordeum marinum. Classification (NCBI taxonomy): domain Eukaryota; kingdom Viridiplantae; phylum Streptophyta; class Magnoliopsida; order Poales; family Poaceae; genus Hordeum; species Hordeum marinum. Next base: position 236,402,617 of record CM039673.1, read on the forward strand.
TTCGCGGGTTTCTGTACTTTTTCAGAGCTCAACTTCACCACTTTCCTCCGAATGCCATTTTATACCTTGTTGCTTTCATCACCTTATGTGAGTGCTTCTTGGGTTGTCATCCACATTGGGGTTTATTCAAACACATCTTTACAGTTCGATCTCAGTCGGTAAAAAGGGCAATCCAGAGGATGATAAGACCCATGTCATCCAGCTGTGTGGTGGCTTGGGGATACAAAAGAGAGCTAGAAGCTCCTTTCTACCAATGACTTTTCCTGAATCAGTTAGGGGCTGGCAGTCGACTTCGTTCTACTGTAAGGACGTTTCGTCTCCGAATATGTCGACTGGCCTTTCCCCCTTCACACCAGATCGACCCACTACTCCCAAATCACTGTCACTGCTAGAAGGGGAGAAAGTCCAAGTGGGAATCTTAGTTAATGCTGTAGTGGCTTTGGTTCGTGGCGGAGTGACTGGCATGGATCTGTTGGAGACATTCCTCAGTCGACGAATCCAACCTCTTCAAGTGAGGACCACGCCATGTGGCACTACTTAGGCCCTGAGGACACCAGTCGGATGCACCCATAGGAAGTCTTGGAGGAGACTGTTGCATAGTGGCTTCGGAGCATCACCGGATCCTACAACAATCCTCTGGGAGCCAAGCGGATCAAGCCTTTCTCTGTTGAGAACCCACCACCAAATCTGGTAAGTTATATATTTGTAAAATGTTTTGATGTTTTGTTGAGTGATTGGTAGCATCAGTCGTCTGACTTTACTATTTGAATCTTGCAGGAGCTGACGAACATGTACTCGCTCGTGTCGAATGGAAATCAGCCCGAAGATGGATGGGAGAGTGAGGGTGACAACATAGATGTTGATTATGCTGAGGATAGTGAAGATGTTAACGAGGACTTGGGAGAGAACAAAGAAGAAGCCGAGTCTCCTCCGTGCACCGAGCATCGTTCCAAGCAGCATCAAAACCCCGTGGCTACCCCAAGCAAGACCTTGACGTCGAGCAGCAGGAATCCAAAGCGTGATCGAGCGTCGACAATTGAGTAGAGCGGGCCGCAAAACAGTCCAAGTTTGACGCGCCAAAACCTCGGAAGGCTCTGCTCCGCATGAAGATTGTTGTACCTGTTGTTTCAACATAAGTGTTCACTTTCTTTTTCCTTTGTTGTTGTGGAACTTCAAACCTTTGCTGACCGAGTGGGATCTGTCCACCAGAGCTGCTACCTCGGTGACGTCGCCTCCACGAGATGAAGAGGAGCATATGGAAGTGGACACTCCTATGTGGCCACCTCTGAACGAGGTATAACGAACCCTCACTCTATTCCATTTCTTGGGAATAATTCACTGGTTGAATAAACTAACATTGCCGACTGGTAGCTGCAGAAGTCATTCAGCTGGAGGATGATGAAGAGCCACCATGAGGTATGGGGGGTGAAGGTGTGACCTCAAGCACTCCCCACGTACGCGCTCAAAGAATGTCATCAGGGCAGACGCCTCGCAAGTCGACTACCGCATCGTCTGAAGGGCTTGGGGACTCATCTCAAGCTAGAACAATGCTTGCTGCTCCATTGTCGAGTGCTCCGCCAACCACTTCGACCATTGTGGCCTCGACGCCAATCGGGTAACCTCAAGCAACTTCATCTACTCTCGCGACAACAACTCACCCGACAACTGCCTTTCCTCTATATCGTGTCCTGGAGAATCAGACCAGAGTTGGCATGGAGGCCATGATCCAAGCAGAGCAGATCATGCTACACACAAAGGAGGTGTACGAAGCCAGCCAATTGGCTTATGATGCCAGCTCAGCGCTTCGCACCAATGTTTGAGTAAGTGCGATTGTAAGTTCATTTTCAATTGAATTCCTGTTTTTCTTGATTGCACACCCACTGGATGTTTTCCTTTTTGAAGCAAATTTGCTTGTTTTCATCTCAATTAGATTAGGTCTTAGTCGAGTGGTTTTTGGTCCAGTGGGGGCATGCTAAGTGCACCCACTGGGTGTAGTCCCCGAGACCGTTGTCAAATGATGACGACATCGGTAGGGGTCTTAGAATTGTTTGATAGTCGCTCGACAGGTCAAGTGATAAAAGGTCCAGTGGGGGCACGCTGAGTGCATCCATTGGGTGTAGTCCCCAAGACCGCCGTCGAGTGCTTGCTTCGGCGGGGGTCTAATAGAGATGATGTTTGCAGACTTGCGCACTTTTTTTAGGTTGCTTGTCGCTCGACATGTCGAGTGATAGCATGTTTAGTGGGGGCACGCTGAGTGCACCCACTAGGTATAGCCCCTAAGACCGTCGTCGAGTGCTTGCATCGGCGGGGGTTTGATAGAGACAATCTTTTGCTCGGACAGGTCAGACCTGGTCGAGTGGTTTCATATCCAGTGGGGGCACGCTGAGTGCACCCACTGGGTGTAGTCCCTGAGACTACTATTGATCATTGACAATAAGCAGTAGTCTTAAGAACTTGGACTCAGGGTCCTTTGTCGTACGCGGAGTACGCTCGTCACTCGGTTCGTCGAGTTAATTATTTGTTTTATTGTTTCCACTTCTTAATACTTGTCTAAGGGAAGTAGAGGTCCGAGTCTATTCTGCCGGTTTCTTGGACATCATTTCCATCAACCATGATATGACGCAGGTTTCATGGACATCATTTCCATCAACCATGATATGACGCTTTTTCAGGGGTGTGAGGTGGGGCGGCGGGCCGCCCCCTAGTCAACTGAACTTGTTCTTTTCCACTCGAGAGTGCAGGAATTTTAATGTCGACTAAACCACTTCTTTGGTTATTTCAGACAGCTTGTGAACTAGGGACTAGGTACATCAAACTGGAGAAAGAGAAGAATCAACTTCAAGTGGACCTGGAAGTCCCCAAGAACAATGTGGATAGGGCACAGGCTGAACTGAGGACTCTGGGAGGTATTCTTTGTTGACCAACTCAACTATCGTTTTTTCTTCCTTCCTTTGAACCGAGAGCTCTCGCTCGAACAGATGTGCGTGATGAGAATTGCTGACTCCAAGCGCAACTCAACAATGTTGTTTCTTTAGATACCATGAAGAAGGCACTGGAGGACAAGGACAAGGCACTTGCTGAAGCTTAAAAGGTGGTGAAGGACAAAACTGAGGTTGCCGAGAGGAAACTCACAACAGCTAAGAAGCTAGAAGAAGAGAATGTGAAACTCAAGCAGGAGCATGCCGACTGGATCAAGAAGACCGAACTGCTGAACAAGAGGAGCAAAGGTCTTGAGAAGTACTTGGGGGACTTTGCAAAGAAGATGTTCAACATGCTCGACGGAAACTTTCTGTCACCGAATGACTTTCTTTGATCCCCGTAAGACAGAAGCATGACTACCTTTCCATTCTCCCTTCATATAGAATTCTGCCAAGACTTTGAAAAGGAAACTAAGGAGATTGAACCAAATCTGGATCCCACCAAGTCGCCCGTTGGGGACGCTGTGGCCATGAACATGTTTCGTCTCGACGTCCGTCTCAAGAGTGTTCAAGAATATACCACTTGACTGAAGGCTGCACTAGAGAAGGTTGACAAGGAACTATGGCCCGAAGACACCCTCCAGACTGACCTTGAATCAATGATGACTCGTCTCAATGAGATTCCCGGTCGAGTGTAAGCATGTAAGAATTCTGCAGCTCATGGTGGAGCCGATGTGGCGCTTTCACTCGCCAGAGTCCATTGCAAGGAGGCCAGAGAGGACAAGCTGAAAGCTCTCTAGGTGATCAACACGAAGAAACTTCAAATCGAGGATTTCATGGAGACTTTCATCGACACAGCCACTTGGATTGCTGACGAGATTGACTTGGACACCTTCGTCGAGTCTGCGAGTCCCACATGTGCTTGATAGAACTTTGGTCACAATTAAGACTTTATTTGCCTTGGTATGCCGAGTGGAAATGTAAGAGTATTAAAACTTCATTCAGACCTTAGGCTTGAGCACTTTCGTTTGGGTGAACAACTTTTATTCGTGGTAGAAACTTTGGATTTATCTGCACTTAGCTTTCAATCCTTTGTTTGCTCGAATTTGCTTTGTTCCCAAATGGAGTGAATTGTCTGGCCAAGTCCCCGAGTGAGAAGAATATTCATCACTCGGGTAAAGATTTTAACTTAGGCGAAAGCTAGTTCGCAGCTAAGCCCCCGAGTTAGAGGATCGGTTGTCACTCAGAGAAGTTTTTGAACTTACACAAAGACTGGTTCGTAGCTAAGTTTCCGAGTGAAGGGACTACTGTCCACTTGGAAGGTTTTTTAACTCAGGCGAAAGCTGGTTTGCAGGTAAGTCCCCCAAGTGAGAGGATCGTTCGTCACTCGGAGAAGTTTCTGAACTTAGACCAAGACGGGTTCATAGCTAAGTTTCTGAGTGAATGGACTATTGTCCACTCGAAAAGGTTTTTAACTTAGGCGAAAGCTGGTTCACAGCTAAGCCCCCGAGTGAGAGGATCGCTCGTCACTCAGAGAAGTTTTTGAACTAATACGAAGACTGGTTCGTAGCTAAGTTTCCGAGTGAATGGACTACTGTCCACTCGGAAAGGTTTTTAACTTAGGCGAAAGCTGGTTCGCAACTAAGCCCCTGAGTGATAGGCTCGCTCGTCACCCAGAGAAGTTTTTGAACTTAGACGAAGACTGTTTCGTAGCTAAGTTTCCGAGTGAATGGACTATTGTCCACTCGGAAAGGTTTATAACTTAGGCGAATGCTGGTTGATAGCTAAGCCCCTAAGTGAGAGGATCGCTCGTCACTCGGAGAAGTTTTTGAACTTAGACGAAGACTGGTTCGTAGCTAAGTTTCCGAGTGAATGGACTACTGTCCACTCAGAAAGGTTTTTAACTTAAGCGAAAGCTGGTTTGCAGCTAAGCCCGTGAGTGAGAGGATCGCTCGTCACTCAGAGAAGTTTTTGAACTTAGACGAAGACTATTTGTAGCTAAGTTTCCGAGTGAATGGAATATTGTCCACTCGGAAAGGTTTTTAACTGAGGCGAAAGCTGGTTCACAACTAAGCCCCTAAGTGAGAGGATCACTTGTCACTCGGAGAATTTTTTGAACTTAGAAGAAGACTGGTTCGTAGCTAAGTTCCCGAATGAATGGACTACTATCCACTCGAAAGGTTTTTTTTAACTTAGGAGAAAGCTGGTTCACAGCTAAGCCCCCGAGTTAGAGGATCGCTCATCACTCAGAGAAGTTTTTTGAATGTAGGATGGTGTGATCGGAATCGAAAAAAGACTATGGAAGTCATAACCTTCATGAACGATATTGTCTAGAATACTTTTATTACATAAAAAAAACCCAGTCTCAAGTATAGAAACGTCGAAGTAGATCTGCGTTCCAGGCCCGTGGCTCGTCAATCTGCTTCTTGAGGTTGTAGAGATGGTAGGCTCCATTGTTTAGTACCTTTGTGATGACGAAAGGGTGTTCCCACGCCGAAGCGAGCTTGTGAGGTCGCTGTTGATCCACTCGGAGCACCAGATCTCCTTCATGAAATGACCGACTCTTGACATGTTTTGCATGAAAGCGGCACAGATCGTGCTGATACACAGTCGACCGAACCAGAGCCATCTCGTGCTCCTCTTCCAAGAGATTTACGCCGTCCTGTCATGCTTGTTCTGCTTCAGCCTCGGAGTAAAGATCTACACGAGGGGAATTGTGAAGGAGATCACTCGACAAAATGGATTCAGCTCCATACACCAGGAAGAAAGGAGTGCATCCAGTCGACTGATTGGGACACGTTCTCAAGCCCCATAGAATAGATGGCAGTTCAGTAACCCAAGCTCCAGCTACATGTTCTAGATCTCGCATGAGTCGAGGCTTCAGCCCTTAAAGGATAAGGCCGTTGGCTCGCTCAGCTTGACCATTAGTTTGAGGGTGTGCGACGAATGCGTAATGCACCCGAGTGCCTTGGGTGAAGCAGAAGTGTCTGAACTCTTCCGAGCCAAAATTTGAGCCATTGTTTGTAATGATACCGTGGGGAACTCCATATCAGAAGATTAACTCTCTAATGAATTTGATCGCAGTGCGCGAGTTCAGCTTCTTTATAAGCTTGGCCTCAATCCACGTAGTGAACTTGTCGACTGCAACAAGCAAATGAGTAAACCCACTCTGGCCCGTCCGAAAGGGACCGACCATATCCAAACCCCAGACAGCGAACGACTAGACAAGTGGAATTGTTTTCAAGGCGGATGCAAGCTTGTGTGACACGTTTGAGTAGAACTGGCACCCTTCGTAGTGATCAACAATCTCCTTAGCCATCTCGTTGGCGCGCGGATAGAAGAAACCAACTCGGTATCCTTTGGCGACAATCGTCCGAGAGGACACATGATGACCAAAGGTCCCCGAGTGTATTTCCTTCGGGATCAATCGACCTTCTTCGTGAGAGATGCACCGTTGTGTCAAGCCAGTTATGCTTTCTCTATAAAGTTGATCATCCATCACAATAAAAGCCTTGGATCTACGAACAATCTATCAAGCTTCAGCTTCGTCCTCTAGGAGTTCTTGCCTCAGAATATATGCAATGTAAGGCACAGTCCAATTGGGCGTGATGACCAGAATCTCCATGACCAGATCTATGACCATCAGGACACCAACTTCAGTCGGATTAGAGGCGCTTATAGCTTGCGGGGGCTCTTTAGTAAAGGGATCTTCCTGCACCGAAGGAGAATATAGGTGTTCCAGAAACACATTGCTGGGGACAGGCTTCCGAGTGGATCCAATCTTTTCTAGCTCATTAGCTGCCCGATTCTTCACTCAGGGAACATGGTGGAGTTCCAAACCTTCAAACTTCTTCTCAAGCTTTCTTACTGCATTGCAGTATCCAGTCCTGGCGGGGTTCCTAACATCCCACTCTTTCATCTCCTGATTGACCACCAAATCAGAGTCACCGTAAACCATCAAGCGCTTGACACCGAGTGAGATGGCCATACGCAACCCGTATAGGAGTGCTTCGTACTCAGCTTCGTTATTGGAGGAATCAAAGTGAATTTGTAAGACATAACTGAGTTTGTCGCCTTTCGGGGATACCAAAACTACGCCATCACTAGACCCATTCAGCATCTTTGAGTCATCAAAGAACATGTTCCAGTGTGCCGAGTGGATCTAGATTGGCTGTTGTTGTTTTATCCACTCGTCCAGGAAGTCAGCAAGAGCTTGAGACTTGATCACCTTTTTCGCTTCAAACTTGATATCAAAGTAGAGGAGCTCAATAGCCCACTAGGCCACTCGACCAGTCGCATCTCGATTGTTGAGGATCTCAGATAATGGAGCATCGCTGACGACTGAAACCGAGTGATCTTGAAAGTAGTGTGCCACCTTCTTCGCTGATAGATATATACCATAGATGAGCTTCTGGTAATGTGGGTACCTTTGCTTTGAAGGAGTCAACACTTCAGAAATGTAATAAACTTGATGTTAGACTTTTTAGGCTTGGCCTTCGTGTTCCCGCTCGACAGTGAGAACTGTACTGACGACTTGATTAGTGGCCACGATGTACAGGAGCAAGGGCTCTTTGCTGTGTAGAGCAGCAAGCACTGGCTGGGTGGAAAGTAGGGCTTTGAGCTTGACAAACACTGTTTCAGCTTCTGGAGTCCAGTCGAATGTATCAGACTTCACCAGTCAGTATAAAGGCAATGCCTTCTCACCGTGACGAGAAATGAATCGACTCAACACCGCCAGGCAACTTGTGAGTTTCTAGAAATCGTGCACGCTCCTAGGGCTTTTCATTCGGGTAATTGCACCGATCTTCTCAGGATTGACGTCGATTCCTCATTCGGAAACGAGAAAAATGAGTAACTTGCCACTAGGAACACTGAAAGTGCACTTAGTCGGGTTCAACTTGATATCATACCTCCTCAGATTGGCAAATGTCACAACCAAGTCACTCAGCAGGTCAGAACCTTTGCGAGACTTGACGACAATATCATCCATGTAAGCTTCAACATTTCGAGGGATCTGATCAAGTAGACATGTTTGAATCATGTGCATGAAAGTAGCGCCAGCATTCTTCAAACCAAAAGGCATGGTTATATAGCGGAAACACCCTAAAGGGGTGATGGAGGCCGTCTTTATTTCATTCGGACCAAACAGACGGATCTGATGGTAGCCGAAGTATGCATCAAGAAAAGACAAGCGCTCGCACCCCACATTCGAGTCGATAGTGTGATCGATGCGGGGGGAGCGGAAAATGATCTTTTGGGCAGACCTGATTGATATGTTTGAAATAAATACACATGCAGAGTGGCTTGTCCTTCTTGGGGACCATGACGATGTTAGAGAGCCAGTGAGAGTGGTAAATCTCGCGTATGAACTTAGCCGCCATGAGGCGAGCCACCTCTTTGCCGATTGCCTTCCGTTTCTCCGCTGCCGACCGATGCAAGTGCTCTTCACAGGATTGGCCTTCAAATTGACTCTCAGTCAGTGCTCAGCCAGTTCCCTGGGAACCCCCGACATGTCAGCTGGCTTCCATGCAAAGATGTCCAGGTTCTCATGATGGAACTAGATGAACTCAGCTTCCTATTTGCTGTCGAGTGTCGTCGAAATGTTGGTCGGGGCAGCATTGGGATCTATCGGGTGAATGTGCAATCCTAGTTGCTGCCGCGACATTTAAAACTAGAGTGTGGTATACCTCAACGTTGTTCCGAGAACAACTCGGAAACAACTATCACTAACATCGACGGGGAAGTGGTGGACGCTGGTGAGCATGCTCGTCGAGTTCTTTCTGGATCTCTTCGAGCCGAAGGTGCGCGACCTCCAAGGCCTTAGCCTTAGCAGTCGCACCAACGATGGGCATATGGAGAACCTCCTCATCTTGGTGCTGCTAGTCATTCGAGGCCCCACCAGCCTCATGCCTGCCGTGGCCGAAGCCAGGCGGCGGGCTCTGATGCGAACCAGTCATAAGAAACTCAGCCGCAGGGTCGCAGCTCACACTCTCGGAGGGAACATCGGATTGATCTGACGCCGAGTCGAACATGCCATGAAGTGATTCAGCAGGCTCAATAGCCGCAATCTGTGGGGACGAAGTTTGGCGAGCTGCCGCATGCCTCACCCAATGCTGGAGCCACGAACAGCCGGATCGCTTGCGGCAACGAACATCGGGGAGGGCCGACAGGTACGGAGTCGACGGCTGCCATAGAAGAACGCCGCAGGAGCTTGCACCGAAGTGCGCCGCCCCACGGATCGAGAGCGCCTCAACATCTAGAGGCGCCCCTTGGAGCCATACCGAGTCGTCGGCGATGAAGGTGAGTACTTTGAGACGGATCTCGTGGCCTAGGAACAATCCACCACCGGAAGACATGATAAAGGGGAAAAACCGTAACCTTGCCGGAAGTCGCTTAGATGCCTGCCCTAGGGTGGGCACCAACTGTCATGGGAACGAGTCTGACAAAAGAAGGTAGGGGTACGACAGGAGAGGGAAGAGTCCTAGCTACGGCGAGGATGTACACACAGATGTATGAGTTCAGGCCCCTCTCGTGGAGGTAACAACCCTATGTCTCAGTGCTCAGGAGCTCTTGTTGTGTGGTAAGTATGTGTTACAGAGGGTGCGAATCCTTGTGCCAGAGTGGAGGGTCGGCTTATATAGAGTGTGCTGCCCCTCATGAATGTCAGGCAACCAAGGGTTCGATTGTGGGAATAAAGGCGTATGTTACAGGTAACATATACAATAAATGCTACTAATGGCGACTGGCCGAACGCCTGCCTGTTGGCCTTCCCGGGGTTCCTTCTGGTCTTCTAGTGTCGACTGTTCGTTAGTTCTTCCGAGTGACAGGAGACTGTCGAGTGGAGGGAGAAACCTCCGAATGACTTAATTGTCGAGTGACTATCGCGCCATGATGACTTCAGTCGGAAACTCTCTTGCAATCATTAAGTCCTCCAATATACTTTCCTTAGGTAGGTATGTAGGTCAGGCCTAAGACCCTACCCTAGGTACATATCCTCATCACAGTCCGCAGGCTGGGCCCCCTGAGGGCGGGGCCGGTGGCAGCTCCTCCCGAGATGACATCAGGTCGGCGGCCGGGGGCGCCGCCAATGACTTGAAGAGCCTCTCCTCGAAGATGCCAGGCTCCTAAGGCCCGTGGCGCGACGCCTTCTTGGCAATGTCGTCCGGCTCCTTGTTCGCACCGCGCAGGGCGTGCTGCAGTTCCAGGCCCTGGAAGCGCTTTTCCATCTTAGGCACCCCTCTAGGTACGCCTCCATGTGTTCATCCTTTGGCTTGTACTGTTTGTTGGAGAAGTTGACAAGGAGTTGTGATGTCTACTATGCAACCTTCTGCAACCAAATAACAAAGAGTCTCTTGTGTCCCCAACACACCAAATACACCCAATACAATGGTAAATTGTATAGGTGCGCTAGTTCGGCGAACAGATGGTGATACAAGTGTAATATTGATGGTAGATATAGGTTTTTGTAATCTGAAAATATAAAAACAGTAAGGTAACTAATGACATGAGAACAAACGATATTGCAATGCTTAGAAACAAGGACTAGGGTTCATACTTTGACTAGTGCAAGTTCTCTCAACAATACTGACATAGTATAATCATATGTAAATCCCTCACGTGCGATAAAGAGTGCACTCCAAAGTCACAAATAGCGGAGAAGAAACTGTCAGATTTCAGGCTCCGCAAAACCCTCAAGGTTCGAACACAAGGGCATGTGCGAAGGTTCCCTACAGCCTCGTCCAACCTAGCTCGCTACTCGATGGTTACTATGGCGAACACGCTCGATGACGAGGAAGAAGATGAACACGGTAGTTTGCCCAGGTTCGGGCCATTGTGAAGCGCAATACCCTACTCCTGCACTGGTGGATTGCCTCTCGTGGAGGTTTGGTGGATGAACTAATACAATGGGCTCGAGCCTCGTGAGGGCGCTCAAGAGGTGTTCTTGGCTCTCTGCCTTGTGGTGGTTCATCGAGTGGCTAAGTGTTGGATCGAGGGTCTTGTGTACTATGTGACCTAGCCTCTATATATAGTGGTGGCCTGGGTCCTCTTCCCTTATCATAATGGCCGGAAGGGATCCCACAACGACCAATTTTGAAGGCGGGCAGGAGTATAGCCGCCCATGTCCAAAGGTGGTCTTCGCTTGCAAAGTGGCTGTCGACGGTGCAGTGGTGGGCTCGGCGAAGACATCCGTCCTGCGGGGCTCGTGGTCGTGGTCTTATTGCACCATAATGGAAACCTTAGGGCGGCGCTTTGGGGACCCGTGTACATCCTTGCTCCCTTTGCGAGAAAGGGGAAACTGCGCCACCTGGCGTGCTGGTGCCCGCCTGTCCTTCCTTGCGTCACCTTTGACTCCCGAGGCTGGGTTGTGACACCCTGGATTTCTGCTACAGTGATCATTGTAATTAAGCGACACTGATGGCCAGGATTATGGTAATGCTTTTACTAATCCATGTGTGATCACCCTTAAATGAAAGCTCAATTCAAATTCCACTTCAAAAGCCCATGGAAATTTTATATGATAAAATAAAATTTGCAAACATAATGAGAGAAATGTTGCACCCTTGTTAAAAATCTCAGAACTAATGTTGTTAAAGAAACAACATCACCAAGATTCTGGTGTGGCCCCCACCATTAATGACAGTAGGTGAAAGTATTTTTAAAATGCAATTAAATTCAAATGGGAGATGCAAACAGATTATAAAAATGCTCAAACTTGGTATGGCCTTTCAAAATAATGCATGTTATTTTGTGGACCATGTCACACATTTTTTCTAAGGCAAATAGTGGCTAAAAATAATTAAAACAGAAATTACAAATAAGAAAAACAGAAATAAAACAAAAAAAGAAAAAGAAAAAAAGGGGGAACCCCCCCTTCCCCACTGGGTCGGCCCCAACCGGCCCAACCCCACCAGCCTGCTCCCCCGTCGTCTCCCTCCTTTGTAGCGACGAGAGCGGTCGCTACAGAGCAGCGACCCCGCTCATCACCGACGCACCATGTCGCCCCGGCACCGTGGAGGATAAGAATGACCCAATGGCCTCCCTCTCGCTCCCCCCAAACCCTAGCCCCCCTCCAGATCCCCTTGTCGCGCTCCCTTGTCCCCTCCCCTGCAACCGAGCGCAGCCATGGCGTAGCCGCCGTAGAGCTCGCGGCCACAACCACCACCGAGCCCCGCTGAGACGCCCGCGAGCTCTGCCACGACCTCCTCGACCTCTCTGACCACGAGCCCGGGCTCCTACACCTCTAAATCGCCATCCCCGCATCGTCTTCTTCCTCGGGCACCCGAGCTCGTTGCCGTCGATTTCGTCGTCGTCAAGCCCTCCCCGAGCCCACCGTGAACGGCAACACCCCGCTGTGAGCTCCAGCCTCCTTCTCCTATCTTCCCCGCGATGAACCTGACCTCGTAGTGCTAGTTCCCACCAGAGCCCGAGCGCACAGTCGCCTGACCTCGTCGCCGGCGACCATCCGGCGACCATTTGGTCATGTCGTCGCTACCAATCGACTCTGCGCAACACGTAGGCCCGCACCATACCCGTAGGAAGCTCGGTAGCGCGCTGGTTAGCTCAACGCCGTCACCGCTCGAAGCCGCCTCCGCCAAGCTCAACGCTGGCGAGGGCACAGGCCACCGCAACCCCTCCCGACGCCTGGAACGGATCGGCGACAACACAAGCTTTCAAACGCAAGAAAAATGAGCCAATTTGGTGCATTGCACGTGATTTCCAAGCCTCCCCACGATTCGGGAGCTCGCCGGAGCATCGTCGGTGGCTAAACGTCGGCCAACGCCGAGCTGGCGCCCCTAGGGCCACCCCCAGGGTCACTGCCAACTGGGCTGACTAGGTTGACCAGCCATTGACATGTGGGGCCTTTCCTGAGTGTCTATGACATATGGGCCCCACCCTATTAGGTGTTTAATTAGTAAATAGAATAATTAAAATTAATTAAATTGCCTAGTCAGTCACTGACAGATGGGTCCCACTGTTAATTAAACTTGTTTAGTTTAATTTAATAAACTCGAATTGGACTGTGTCAATGACATGTGGCCCCCACATGCCAGGTTTGACTCTGGTCAGCCAGAGTTGACTGTTGATGCAGTGATGATGTCATGCTGACATCATAAAGCATTTTTCGAATTAATAATAATCTGTTAAATTCCAGAAATTAATTAAAACTTTAGAAAATCATATCTTTTGAACCGTAGCTCAGATGAAAATAATTTATATATGAAAGTTGATCAAAAAAATCCAACGAATCCAAATATGCCATTCATTCATCTGTCACGTGCTCCTAGCATTATGAACATGGAACTTTCCCCTCTGATTCAGTTGTCCGATAAATCCAAAGACCCGGGAAATATCGTCATTTATTCTCCCGCTCCGTCTGCGACGTGTAGTATTGCGTTAGTGCATGCCTAGCTCTGCATATTGCCATGTCATGCATCATGGTGCACCTGTTTGCTTTATATTTATTGTTCCCCCCTCTTCTTACTGGTAGACCCCGAGACTGACGCTATTGCCGAGTACGACTACGCCCCTGATGACGAACCTTTTACAGCAGAGCAACAAGGCAAGCAACTCCCCTTGAGCATTGTGATACCACCTATTCTTCCCTCTTATTCTTGCATTGGATTTTTGCTACTGTATTAGTTAGCTCCTATTCTAATGCATAGCCTGTTTTTGATGATCTGCGACTATTCCTGTAATCATACCAACTGCTTAGTACCTAGTGACCCCTTAGTCCTAGTTGCCCCTGCTTCTTCATCGACGACCCGATGACTCGATGACTCGAAGACTCAGTCAACCGACCGACAAGCCATGCCCCTCACATCACTGCACTCCCCTTAGCTGTGCGACTCTGTAGTGCTATTATCGAGTACTGAGGGTGACACCTCATGAAGTACTTGTGATGCTAGCCTTGTAGTGCAGCTAGCTGGTCGTGGTTATCGAGGGTGATTCCTCCTTCACCATTCCCGATGATGTCTCTGTCGTGCAACCCCTCAAGTGTGGGACCATTGAGGGCGATTCCTCTAAAGTCCACATTGACGGTTACATCGAGCGGGGACCGTTGAGGGTGATTCCTAAGTTCCCGCCTTGATGTTTTATACACACAGTTACTATGACCTGGTTTTAGAAACATGTCGGTGACGGGTCGGCCCCAAGGGTACTCGTGTGAGAAAGTTTTGGTGGGATGCTTCGTAAGGCATCCAACGACTTGGTGGGGTGCGCCGATAAGGCACCCGAGGGTTATTTGCGGGGTGACGGATTGCATTATGATTTGCGCTTGCCCCGCGTTAATAAAATGCTAATGGGTTGGGTACTTGATCTGAGTTAGGTCATTGGCCTTAATACACACTAACCTTCATGTGGGAGAAGTTATGGGTACTCAGCGTCGTTGTATCAACCGAAGCTCTTTGGACGTCAGCAATGGAGCGTCACACGCCGGATTGGGCTGGAAGGTACAACTCCCGGACTGAGTGTACTAGGTCTGCTTCCGGCTGCGTACGCCTCATGCAGGAGTGCAAAGGGCGATTGGCCCATGACCCCTGCACGCATAGGATTTAGACCGGCGGACTGACCTCTTTGTTGAGTCTAGGTGGGGCGACGATGTTTTGATATCCCGAGGTCGGGCATGACCCAGAAAAGTGTGTCCGTCCGGAGGTGATTCAAGCATAAGGGGAATATGTGGTGCACCCCTACAGGGATGATAATCTATTCGAATAGCCGTGTCCACGGTAACAGGACGATTTGGAGTCCTACCTTGACCTTATACAACTACAATTGTGACTCTAAATTGAAATGTGGCTCCGGGATTGCTTCCTCGCAGGAGTCGAAGAAGAATCTCTGAGCGTGGTTACTTAATAAAATTGCTACAATTAATATGACTATATATGAGATACCGGTCTACTCTCTTCTAATGTTGCAAGGTTCTGAAGATGCTAGTCTTTGATAGGACTAGGCCTTCCCCTCATTCTTGCTTTCTGCAGTCAGTCCAGATATAACCCCACCCCTTGATAATGATGCATACTTAGTATAGTTCTGATGTCAGTCTTGCAAGTACTTTTGATGAGTACTCACCGCTGCTTTGCTTTCTCTTTCCCCCTCGATTCGATTCTGCGTTCAGATGATGGAGCACATGAGATGGAGTACGCGGGAGACGACTACTACACCATCGTAGGAGTCTACTACTACGTGGAGGCGCCCCCCGACCAGTAGTAGGATAGGAGGTTCCTAGGCAGGAGGCCTCGCCTCTTTCGATCCATTGTTATGTTTGTGCTAGTCTTCTTAAGGCAAAACTTGTTTAACTTATGTCTATACTCAGATATTATTTGCTTCCGCTGACTCGTGCTTGTCGAGCTTTGTATTCGAGCCCCCGAGGCCCCTAGCTTGTAATATGAAGTTGTATGACTTTAAATTTGTGTCTAGAGTTGTGTTGTGATATTGAATAGTGAGTCCCTGATCTTGGTCGTACACATTGTATGTATGTTTAGCGTACGGTCAAAATTAGGGGCGTTAGAAGTTGGTATTAGAGCCGACTGCCTGTAGGTAGCCCCCTTTCCAACTCCTTGGCCGAAGTTGAGTGTACTACTTGAAAAACTTTTACTAACATAGTTGTGTGGCTTATGGGCCCACATCTCAATCGGGTGGTATTAGGATCTTTTATTCCTCGTCTATACTCTCGGTTCTGATCTCTCTTCTCTTTCGGGTTAATGATTTTACTAACTCTAACTCTAGGTTCTCGTAACTACTTCCCTCGGAGAGCCCCTCATTCCAGATGATGACTTGATTCACCAGAAGACTCTGGAGATACTCTCTAATGTTTTCCCGAGAACTTGTGCTCACCGCGTTTGCGATTCCCTTCCACCGTCAAACCCTATGGATAACTACATACAACTATCATCCGTACTCATTTCCAGTTGCTCTTGTTGTTATAAGGTACATCGAATTATCTTACCTGGGATTCGTTCGTCCTCGGTTGTCATTCATTTAAAAGAGAAAATCCTTCAAATTGCTGTTCAATCTTACGAAATCCTCAATAGCCTATTGCTCTTGACCTTTCTCACCCACTTGCATTATGGTTAATTCCATATGTCTAGCAATATTAAGTAAATCCTCTGTGACCTTCATTTTATATTATTGATTCAACCTGTGTGTGGATGCGCGCAGTCATCATTTGTTTATCATAAATTATCCATCTGGCTCAGACGTATTTTCTAAACATGGGTTGGTTCTTGACAAATCAACCTTGATTGATTGGCCATCTATGTCCTTCCATCTTACTTCTATTTGATCGGAACATCGACTTCCAATACACCAATTTGGAACTCCTAAGTCCTTGGGTTATTTAACCATCAAATTATTTGGATGTTCTATGACCCGATGCCTTGCGTTCTTTCTCCCTTTGATTTGGTACCGATACTCACATCAGGTCCTTTGTGGACCGCCAGACCCATTCTTGGGTTATTATCCGATAGCATCCTTCACTTCCAAATTATTGTGGTGTTCTTCCCAGGGTACATGATGCCATTAGTAAATTCTGCCTTCTCCCTCTAGTAAGTTTTATCCTATGCTTTTGTCAGCCATGCTCTGTTGTCAAGCATGTGTTAATTACTCTTGAAATTTGTGGTATATGTTTCTGGGTTGAGCCTATGCCTTCCTCAAACCGTGTGGACCCGACGGTTTTCACGAGTCATACTTTTCTGGTGTTTTGCCAGATAATCTTTCAAAACTATAATTTCACCAAAGGTGAGGTGTAAATGGAAGGTGATGCATTGATGAAGTGGGAGTCAACCTTGAACCTTGTGTTCATGCCCATGGAAACGATCACTGCTAGTCATCTCGCAACTCTCTACATTGTCCAGAATTGTTTCATTTCACGATATTCCACTACTGATTAGTTTAGACCGTGGAAGTTTATTCACTTCAAGATTGTGGGCAAGTTTCCAGGAAGCTATGTGTGACAGCCCAAGTGATACCCCTACCATTTATGGCCCTGTAACCTATGTTGACCTTGTGTCATGTGTTGAATGAATTGAGTTTGCTTCTTTCCATTTCATCCCATGCATCATGCATCATGCATCTCATCTTCATGTCATGTATATATATCTTTGTGGTGTGCTTTAATGTGATCTTGTTGTGAGGTGTGAGAAGTTCTTGTGTGATTTGTGGTTGTGTGCATGTGTGGGCATCAACTCCTTCCCTCTCCCTTATTTTCAAAAACTACCTAAACCTTTTATTCCTTTTGTCTTTCTTCAACAGAATTAACTTGCTAAATAAATCTGTTAAAAATGTTCATCGGGTAGCTAATATTATTTTGAGTTCATTTGAGTTGCTCTCTTTGTGTTGGTTAATTGTGCTCATGGGGTTTTGAATTAAACAGGGGTTGTTGTTTTATGTAAGTATTTAAATTACTTGTTTTAAAAATCAACTTGCTAATTTTATTAAATAGGGCATAATTCCTTTTATGTCAAAATATTTTTGTTCTGGCAAAAAAACCTTTTCTTCTTACTCTAGGGTTTTATCTTGTTTTCTGCTATT
Organism: Hordeum marinum; assembly: GCA_022496015.1. NCBI lineage: Eukaryota > Viridiplantae > Streptophyta > Magnoliopsida > Poales > Poaceae > Hordeum > Hordeum marinum. The sequence goes on from CM039673.1 coordinate 236,420,064, forward strand.
TAATTAAATAGGAAGTCTGTGGTTTTTTCCAGAGAGAGAGAGAGAGCAGGGCGAAGTGGGCTTTTCCCTTCCCCATCGGCCCAGCCCGCAACGAAGCGGAGACCTGCTCCCGTCTTCCTCCGTCAGTTCAGTGCGCTTCGTCAGAGAGAGCGCGCGCGAGAGAGCCGTCGCCGTCGCCGTGAGGGGCTCACGACGTCGAGGCCGCTCCTTAAAAGGGCATGGATTCCTAGGGTTTTCCTCCTCTCCCTCCTCGCCGCTGCCGCTCCCCTTCTCCCTTCTCCCTCTTTCTTCCCCTTCCCCTTCTTCTCTGTCAGGTAGGTTTTCGGAGAGGCGAGGTTCAGAGAGCAGAGTGCCGTCAGTATTCGGTCGTTGTCGTCGCCTCCGGTGGCCCCCTCATCCTCGTCGGAGATGGCCTGGTGCGCGTCGGTGCTGTTCGCGCCCCGCTCCCGGTGCTAGGGCGTGGAGAGAGGCTCTGCAGCGTTGTCGTCGTCCTCGCCTTCCCCGCATGGCCGCAGCTCGCATCTTCTTCTTCCCCTGCTCCGCCCTACTCCGAGCGCGTCGTCGCCCACTGTGAGCACCTACAGCTCCTCCTCCCCCTCTCTCCGCATCTCTTCGTCCGTAGCCTAGCACAGCTGAAGCCTCTGTTCGTCGCCGCCTCGTCTGTCGCTGCCGTGCCCTGAGCTGAGCAGAAGCTCGAGCTCGAGCGCCTCCTCACCGCCGCGTTTAGGCATAGCGTGGTGCGGGGATGGGTTCCCCTAGGACCCCTCTCTCCCTGTGGGTGGTTCGAGTCGCCGAATCCCCTTGTTCGCCGTAGTTTCGCTGCTGCTTGTCGCCGGTGTCGTGTTTCGTCAGTTTCGTCAGTTAACGTGGGCCTGTTAGTACTAGAAGTGTTAGGCCTCCCCTTGGTCAGTTGCCTCGCCGTAGCGTAGTGGTAGTGCGCTCGGGATATGACCGAGAGGTCGCGGGTTAGATCGTGACTCCGCCCTTTTTGTTCTTTTATTTGATTGGTCGGATCCGGTGTTGCGTGTGCGGATCCCGTGCGGCTATGCCTAGATCTGGTGTGGCCATGGGTGTGAGAGTGTGTGTGCCTGTGTGTGGTGTGTATGTGTGTGTGGATCTGGTGTGGCTGGCCTGATCCAGTGTGTGTATGTGTGTATGTAGGGTTGTGTGTGAGTGACAAGTGGGCCCAGGCCCCACTTGTCATCCACTAGGGGACCCTGGTGAGTATGCCAGGTGGGTCCCCCTCTTAATAGTTGTTTTATTTTATTGTTTGTTTGTGTTTTGTGTGATATTTATGATTATTACTATTTCTGGTATATTACCATATATGGATATGAACAAATATGTCATGAGTATTTTTAGTAAGTTTTCACTTATAGGTATGTTGGGCTATTTGCTAACTAGTGTTTTGCCTTGTTGCTCCATGCAAACATAGGAGTGTGATATATGATTTTTGGGTAGGATCACCCAAGGAATTCATTGGTATAACTTGTTTGGTCATTTGAGCAAGTTTGACAAAATGTCATTTTGTCTCAAAGTGTCATTTTGTCATTTTAGTTATATTTAATCCATGCATGCTATGATAATTGTGTCAACATGAAAGTGGTAGCCTTTGATGAGTAGAATGCCATGGTATTTACTTTTGTCATGTTAAACTTGCATATAAGTGGGAACCATGCTCTAAAGTAGTTTCTGCTATCAACTTGCTATCAGCTTAACTCAGATTCCAGAAAACTGTTATTTTCTCCAAGTCCCTAGAATCTGTTTCATCATGCCAACTTGTGAGCTTCATGCCTATTGATATGTGCTTCCTTTACAGTTTGTGTAGTTGGATGATTTGATAAGCATGCTATGTAGTTTGTGTAAATGCCTTGTTTGTGGTTGGAGACTTCCTGTAGCTCTAGATATTTGTTGTGTAAGTTGCCATGTTGCTGATTTGTGGCAGATTGTTTGTTTTAGTGTTTTGTGACTTGTGAGAGATATGCTCCATGGAATTGTTTGATATTTGACTCTATTGTGGTTGGATTTTCATTACCTAACCAGTGGCTACCTTGGAATGCCAAGGAATAGCCCATGGACTTCATTGTCTTGTGTTTTGCCTTCGTAACTTGTCGTGAGCGTAGCGTGAGAACCGTAACTCCGTTTCCTATGGTCTACATATGCATTTGTATCGATTTTGCATGAAGCATCTTTATTTGCCATGATCATGCATGTTTAAATAAATTAACATGAGGTTCTGTCCATATTTGTAAATAAATAAACTATTGCATGTGAAACATGACTAGTTTAGGATTACCATGTTGAATACTTCAAATGAATCATGCATCATCTTGTTTGTGCATTGCACCTTGGTTGGTTATTTATTGTTGCTGTTTCTCTTGGGTAGACGCGAGTGATGAACCTGAGTATGAGGATCCAGGAGAGTACCACTACGAGGACCCCGCTCTTTGTCCCTCTGAAGAACCAACAGGCAAGATGATCGTACCCGGATCCCGACACTAATTTTGCTTTGCTAGATGTCTTGTTCTTATCATTACATATGCGTTACCTACCACTTGAATTTCAATCGACCTAAATTTCCATGATAGCCTCTAAACCCTCCACATCCTAGCAAACCTTGTTTGGCTAAGTTACCGCTGCTCAGCCCCTCTTATAGCGTTCTTAGTTGTAGGTGCATGTTGTTTCCATGTGCTAACATGGATTTCTGGCATATCACAATATTATCTGCTATTTAGTTTAATGCACATATATATCTTGGTATGGTGGAAGGCTTGGCCTTTTGCTCGATGTTTTGTTCCACTTTTACCGCCATAGTTTCTTGTTACCGGTGTTACGTTTGCCGTACTTTGTGCTCCTAACATGCTCGGGGTTGTTATGGGGACCCCCTTGATTATTCGGTTGAGATTAAAACTTGTCTGGCAAGACCCAACATTGGTACTATTTTCTTAAACAACTTAATAAAACTGCATAGGGATCTGCAACCCCGTGGATAATTAATCAACAACCCGGGCCAGTGCTCCTCATGAGTGTTGGTCCAAACTAGAGCCACTTGCGGGGCCACCTCGGGGCAACTCGAGTGATTTCTATCCGGCCGCCGTACGTAGTGTTCATCCGGTCGTGTCCTAAGAACGAGATACGCGACTTTTATCGGGTTCGTCGACACGTCGGGTGGTCTTGCTGGACTTGTTTTACCTTTCCCGAGTGCCTTGCGTGTGGAAGTCTGATTTTCTTCGGGCCATCTCGAGGTGCCGAAATTCCTTTGGAGTTGCCTAGGATGATCACGAGATCCGTGGTCGAGGCTATTTCCATGGAGTGTGGTTAATTTATGATGGACTAGTTGGAGCACCCCTGCAGGGTTAAAACTTTCGGAAAGCCATGCCCGCGGTTATGTGGCAACTTGGATATTTGTTTAACACCCGGTTATAGTTAACTTGAAGTAAACTCTAATAAAATACACCAACTGTGTGAGTAACTGTGATCGTCTCTGCTCGTGAACATGAACCGAGAGAGAACATGGTGGGGTTATGTTTGACGTAAGTAGGTGTTTAGGATCTCTTAGAGGTCATTCTATTACTCGATCGTTTATTGTAGACCACATATTTACTTTCATGTTTCGTAAGATTAGCCACCATAAATGCTTAGTGCTGCTGCAAACCAAACACATACCCCCTTCAAACCTATAAGCTTGAATAGTCTCGGTGCCCGGGCGCGACATTGCTGAGTCCCCGTGGCTCACAGATTACTACAACAATCCAGGTGCAGGTACAGATGAGATCGTGCCAGATGATGTGACGCAGCCCCAGTTGGAGTATGACGAGGACCGTGGCAGGATGTACGTCACTTATCCAGACGAGTAGAGTGGCCATGATCGAGATCTTTGGGCTAGCAAGCCAGTGTCATTGAATCATTTTATCGTTTGTTTTCGTCCATAATCAGACCCTGCCTTTGTATTGATGTTTGAATAAATTGTGTGGAATTGTAATTTAGCATATGGCGAGTGTAAGCCAACTCATATACTCTTCTATTCCTAAATGTATGTAATGATACTGTACTTGTGAACGGCAAGATGCGCCTCTATCCCCGTCGAGGCCCCCGTGCCTTAATATGGATAGGCGCGCATCTTGGGCGTGACAAGTTGGTATTCAGAGCCATACGACCATAGGATCCCTTTGCTTGATCGAACTTGGCCGAGTCGAGTCTAGTAAAACTATTTTGAGTCTAGTTATATCGGAGAGTAGGTTTCTTTTTACTCCTCTTCTATGCTCTGGTGAGGTATTCGACTTAGGAATTTTGATTCTACTCTTCTTCTCGGTGAAATTTGTTTTAGGATCATGCAGATATTTTGGATTCTATATGATACCGATGTGACGGTGTCTTGGTGCCTCCTGTCTGACTTGATTTCTTCTGGGGAGTCGAGCTCCAGGGAATTCTTGGCACATCGTTATCATTCAGCTTCCTTAGTATCTCAAGACGGAGAGTGTTCGAAATTACTTCAATACTTGTCGTGGTGAGATAAGGTCGGAGTCACCTAGTACTGGGGAGGCGTCCGGGGTACCACCATGGTTAGTATCATTGTGCTTTCGAGGATTCGAGTTAGATGGATTTGCGAAAGCCTCTGGTTATGTGTTGAAGGATGGATACAATTGGGGTGTAGGTTTGCTAGTTGTGTGAGATATTTCCTCCTTGTATCCCCCACACTGGATTGCATAACCAGAAAGTTTTTGGAAGTTCTTAGATGGGAACTCATGTAGTTATCTAGGATCATCTTCTTCAGATGTATGAGGGCATATACATTAGTTCCGAGCAACATTAGCTCAATACTTTTGCGTTATTCCAAGTGGCTTCTAATATCTGATGATGTTATCGCAAAGCCGAAGAAGGCATGCTTACTAATTTTTCAATAGGAAGGCTATTTGTGTTATTCGTTCAATTTCTGTCAAGCATTTGACTCAGCTTCGAATTCATCTTTGTCAATGAAGTGTTGATGTTTTTGTCCATCTTCAGGATGGCTCCACCAACTCGGGGGAATCCGGGTCGGGGTGAGGAGCAGGCTGATGTTCCACCACCCCTGCCACCGCCTCCTCCTTCAGAAGATTGGCAAGCTATGATGGCCGCAACCAATGCGAATACTTAGATGTTGCTCTGGCTGTTGCAAGAAAGAGATCAGGGTCAGCAAGGCTTTCAAGGGAATTTTCAAAATCAACCTCATTTTGCGACGCTCAACCAGTCCTTGCCAACCAGCCCAAGTCATTCACGTGTTGTGAGCAGCCTTTTCATGCTGATGATTGGCTCCGTGACATGAGTAAGCATTTTGATTGCAGCAATGTCAGGCCAGAGGACTTTGTTAGATTCATGTTGTTCCAGCTCAAGGGTCAAGCAGCTGATTGGTGGCAGCAGTACAAGGATTCCAGGGGCGATCCTGTTGTTACTTGGGGCGATTTCTATCGTGACTTCAGGGCCCATTACATTCCGACAAGCTTTGTCGAGGAGATGCGTGAGAAGTTCATGCACCTGAAGCAGGGGAGCAAGTTTGTCTATTAGTACAACATCGGGTTCGAGAATCTAGCCCGCTATGCTAAGCAAGATGTTCCAGATGACAAGTCCATGATCTATCAGTTCAGAGGTGGTCTCAAGGATGAGCTTCTACCAGGTCTAGTCCTTCAAGAGCCTCGTGAGTTTGATCAGTTCTACAACATGGCTTTGAAGGTCGAGGCAACTCAGCTCAAGTTGGAGAACTCAAGGAAGCGTTCAAGGGATTCATATTGTTCTTCTTCTAGCTCTCAGATGGTCCCTAAGCAGCAGGAATATTGGGTTCCTAATCCTCCTCTGTTTAGTCCTCAGCAGCAGAAGCAGTTCGGTGGCCATGGTTCTTCCCACCCACCCAACCCAGGATATCAGCAGAGACCCCAGGCGCCAAAGTCAGCTTTTGTTCCTCTTCTAGGCAACTTTCGTCCGCTATCTGAGGTTACCTGTCACAAGTGTGGTCAGAAGGGTCACTACTCAAACAAGTGCAACCAGCGGCGTCTTCCGCCTCCTCCTCTAGTCAAGCCCCCAGGCAATGCTATGGTGATGCATAATCCCAAGTTTGCGAGGGTGAACCGTGTGAATGTAGCTGAAGCGGAGTAGTCTCATGAAGTGATTATGGGTAATCTCGAAGTCAATTCTATTCCTGCTATAGTTTTATTTGGTACTAGTGCATCACATTCATTCATATCTAGGCCTTTTGTTGCTAAGCATGATTTTGTGACATTGAAGACCCCTAGGCCATTAAATGTTCTTTCTCCTTGTTTGCAAATGACTTCCAATGTTTGCGTCCCAGATGTGTCTATCAAGATGGGCAATTATTCTTTTCTGGCTTCTCCAATTGTTCTCGGTAAGTCCGACATTGATCTCATTTCGGGCATGGACTTCCTAGCTATGAACAAGGCTTATGTTGATTGTCAAGCAAAAGAAGTCAAGCTGACTCATCCTTCAGAAGATGTGATTATTTTCGCAGCTCGTGATGACACAATTCGTCTCTTTGCTCTTAATGAGGAGGGTGAAATCTCGGCTATTTCTCAAATTCCGGTGGTTTGTGAGTATGAAGATGTCTTTCCAGAAGAATTGCCAGGAATTCCTCCGCACCGGCCAGTCGAGTTCGTGATTTACCTCGAGCCTGGAACTGAACCGGTTTGCAAGCGCCCTTATAAACTTGGCCCCGAAGAGCTGAAAGAGTTGAAGAAGCAGTTAGATGAACAAGAATGTCTGGGTCTGATCAGACCAAGTTCTTCTCCATGGGGTTGTGGTGTTTTATTTGTCAAGAAGAAGGATGGCATGGACCGACTTTGCGTAGATTACCGTCCATTGAACAAGAAGACAATCAGAAACAAGTACCCACTTCCCAACATCAATGAGTTGTTTGAACAACTGAAAGGTGCCAAGGTTTTCTCAAATCTTGATCTTCGCATGGGCTATCATCAAATTCGCATTCGCGAAGAAGATATTCCACATACCGCTTTCAGGACGAGTTTTGGCTCTTATGAGTACACCGTCATGTCGTTTGATCTTGCAAATGCTCCTCCAACCTTCCCAAGAATGATGAACTTCATATTCTCTCCTTTCAATAATGAGTTCGTCTTGGTCTATTTGGATGATATCCTTGTGTTCTCGGAGACAGAAGAAGAGCATGCAGAGCATCTTCGGCTTGTGCTTGACAAGCTAAGAGAGCATCAATTCTATGCCAAGTTTTCCAAGTGTGAGTTTTGGCTCAATGAAGTGGTGTACCTTGGGCATGTGATCTCTGCCAAGGGCATTAAAGTGCACCCTGAGAAAGTTGAGGCAATCTTGAAGTGGGAGCCTCCTCAGAATGTGAAGCAGCTCCGTAGCTTCCTCAGGCTTGCTAGTTATTGCAGAAGATTCGTGGAAAACTTCTCTCAAATTGCTAAGCCTTTGTCTAATCTCCTTCAGAAGAATGTCAAGTATGTCTGGTCTCCTGAGTGTGATGTGGCGTTCAATACGCTCAAGCAGAGACTGACTTCAGCTCTAGTTCTTGTTCCTCCCGAGCAATCGAAGCCTTTCCAAGTCTTCTGTGATGCTTCTCTCCAAGGTCTTGGCGGTGTTCTCATGAAATATAAGAAGATAGTTTCTTATACCTCGCGTTAGTTGAAGCTTGCTAAGACGAACTACCCCAGTCATGATCTCGAGTTGGCGGCAGTTGTGCATGTTCTGATGACTTGGAGGTATTTGTTGTTGGGTAGACCAGTTGAGGTGTACACCGATCACAAGATCTTAAAGTACATTTTCACTCAACCCAATCTCAATCTTAGTCAGTCTCGTTGGGTGGAAATGCTTGAGGACTTCAATCCAAGCATTGAGTATACTCCTGGAAAAGCAAATGTCATTGCAGACGCGCTCAGCCGAAAGGCGTACTGCAATAGTCTCATCCTGAAGCGTCTTCAACCTAAGATTTGTGAAGCCTTCCTCAAGCTCAACCTTCAGATGATTCCGCAAGGATTTCTTGCCAATCTTCAAGTCTCTCCGACTCTGGAAGATCAGGTTAACCAAGCTCAACTTCTTGATGCAATGGTGAAGAAAGTGAAAAAAGGTGTGGCCAAGGGCATTCCGAAGTATAAGTGCTTTCGCGTTGATGACAAAGGTACCTTGTTCTTTGAGGACCGTCTAGCGGTTCCAAAAGGTGATCCCAGGAAGGTTATCATGGACGAAGCACACAATTCTCTTCTATCCATTCATCCACACAGTTCCAAGATGTATCAGGATCTCAAGCAAACCTTCAGGTGGACTCGCATGAACCGTGAAATTGCTCAGTTCATGAACGAGTGTGATGTTTGTCGTAAAGTGAAGGCAGAACATCAACGTCTAGCAGGTCTCCTTCAGCATTTGCCTATCCTAGAATGGAAATTTGATCATGCGGAGATGGATTTCGTCACTAGGTTTCCCAAGTCCAAGAGAGGCAATGATGCCATCTTTGTGGTTATCGACAAGCTGACCAAAGTTTCTCATTTCCTTCCGGTCAAAGAATCTATCTCGACAGCTGAGGTAGCAGAGTTATATACGTCAAGGATAGTTTCTTTGCATGGTATCCCTCAACTCATCTCATCTGACCATGAAAGCCTCTTTACTTCCAAGTTTTGGGAGTCCTTCCAGACTGTTATGGGTACCAAGATCCGTTTTAGCACTGCATTCCATCCGCAGACAAGTGGTCAATTTGAGAGAGTCAATTAGATCCTTGAAGACATGCTCAGAGCCTGTGTGATTTCGTTCGGCATGAAATGGGAAGATTGCCTTTCATACGCTGAATTCTCATACAACGATAGATTTCAGGCTAGCTTAGGCAAGGTCCCTTTCGAGATTCTCTATGGCAGGAAGTGTTGTACCCCGCTTAACTGGTCTAAAACCAGTGAGCGTCAAATTTTGGGCAATGACATGATCACTGAAGCAGAAGAGATGTGCCGTGTCATTCGTGAGAACCTCAAAGCAGCTCAATCCCGATAGGAGAGTTATTACGATAACAAACATCGGGATATCTCCTTTCAAGTTGATGGTCTAGTCTATCTTAGAGTCTCTCCCATGAAGGGCACTCAGTGGTTTGGAATTAAAGGGAAGCTAGCTCCTCGCTTTGTTGGTCCTTTCAGAGTTGTTTGCAAGAGAGGTGAACTTGCATATCAATTAGAGCTTCCTCCAAACTTCGCAAATGTGCACAATGTATTCCATGTCTCTCAGCTCCGGAGGTGCTTCAAGACTCCCGAGCGTACCATTGACCTCCAAGACATTGATCTCCAAGAAGACCTCTCTTATCGTGAGCATCCAGTGGCTATTCTCGAAGAAACTGAATGTAAGACTCATAACAAATCAATCAAGTTTCTCAAGGTGAAGTGGTCACATCATTTTGACAAAGAAGCTACTTGGGAACGTGAGGATCTTCTCCCTTCCGAATATCCAGAGTTCTTTCGTTCCTAGATCTTGGGTCGAGATCCTCTTGTAGTGTGGGAGAGTTGTGACCGCCCAAGTGCTGCCCCTGCCATTTATGGCCATGTAACCTATGTGGACCTTGTGTCATGTGTTGAATGAATTGAGTTTGCTTCTTGCCATTTCATCTCATGCATTATGCATCATGCATCTCATCTTCATGTCATGCTTATATATCTTTGTGGTGTGCTTCAATGTGATCTTGTTGTGAGGTGTGAGAAGTTCTTGTGTGGTTTGTGATTGTGTGCATGTGTGGGCATCAACTCCTTCCCTCTCCCTTATTTTCAAAAACTACCTAAACCTTTTATTCCTTTTGTCTTTCTTCAACATTATTAACTTTCTAAATAAACCCGTTAAAAATGTTCATGGGGTAGCTAATATTATTTTGAGTTCATTTGAGTTGCTCTCCTTGTGTTGGAGCTTTGTGCTCATGGGGTTTTGAATTAAACAGGGGCTGTTGTTATATAAAAGTATTTAAATTACTTGCTTTAAAAATCAACTTGCTAATTTTATTAAATAAGGCATAATTCCTTTTATGTCAAAATATTTTTGTTCTGGCAAAAAACCCTTTTCTTTTACTCTCGGGTTTTATCTTGTTTTCTGCTATTTAATTAAATAGGAAGTCTGTGGTTTTTTCCAGAGAGAGAGAGCAGGGCGAAGTGGGCTTTTCCCTTCCCCACCGGCCCAGCCCGTAGCGAAGCGGAGACCTGCTCCCGTCTTCCTCTGTCAGTTCAGTTCGCTTCATCAGAGAGAGAGCGCGCGGGAGAGCCGACGCCGTCGCCGTGAGGGGCTCACGGACGTCGAGGCTGCTCCTTAAAAGGGCGCATCCCTAGGGTTTTCCTCCTCTCCCTCCTCGCTGCTAACGCTCCCTTTCTCCCTCTTTCTTCCCCTTCCCCTTCTTCTCTGTCAGGTAGGATTTTGGGGAGGTGAGGTTCAGAGAGCAGAGCACCGTCGGTCTTAGGTCGCCGTTGTCGCCTCAGGTGGCCCCTCGTCCTCGTCGGAGATGGCCTGGTGCGCGCTGGTGCTCTTCGCGCCCCATTCCTGGTGCTAGGGCGCGGAGAGAGGCCCTGTAGCGTCGTCTTCATCCTCGCCTTCCCCGCATCGCCGCAGCTCACGTCTTCTTCTTCCCCTGCTCCGCCCTGCTCCGAGCGCGTCGTCGCCCGCTGTGAGCACCTGCAGCTCCTCCTCCCCTCTCTTTGCATCTCTTCGTCCGTAGCCTAGCACAGCTGAAGCCTCTGTTCATTGCCGCCACTCTGTCGCCACCGTGCCTCGAGCCGAGCGAAAGCTCGAGCTCGAGCGCCTCCTCGCTGCCGCATTTAGTCGTAGTGTGGTGTGGTGATGCGTTCCCCTAGGACCCCTCTCTCCTCGCGGGTGGTTCGCATCGCCGAATCCCCTCGCTCGCCATAGTTTCGCCGCCGCTTGTCACCGGTGTCGTGTTTTGTTAGTTTCGTCAGTTAACGTGGGCCTGTTAGTACTAGAAGTGTTTGGCCTCCCCTTGGTCAGTTGTCGTGCCGTAGCATAGTGGTAGCGCGCTTGGGGTACGATCGAGAGGTCATGAGTTAGATCCTGGCTCCCCCTTTTTTGTTCTTTTATTTGATTGGCTTGATCCAGTGTTGCGTGTGCGGATCCCGTGCGGCTATGCCTGGATCTAGTGTGGCCATGGGTGTGAGAGTGTGTGTGCGTGCGTGTGGTGTGTATGTGTGTGGATCTGCTGTGGCTGGCCTGATCCAGTGTGTGTGTGTATGTGTGTATGTGGGGTTGTGTGTGAGTGACAAGTGGGCCCAGGCCCCACTTGTCAACCACTAGGGGACCCTGGTGAGTATGCCAGGTGCGGTCCCCCTCTTAATAGTTGTTCTTTTTTTTTTTGTGTTTTGTGTGATATTTATGATTATTACTATTTCTGGTATATTCCCATATCTGGATATGAACATATATGGCATGAGTATTTTTAGTAAGTTTTCACTTACATGAATGTTGGGCTATTTGCTAACTAGTGTTTTGCCTTGTTGCTCCATGCAAACATAGGAGTGTGATATATGATTTTTGGGTAGAATCACCCAAGGAATTCATTGGTATAACTTGTTTGGTCATTTGAGCAAGTTTGAAAAAATGTCATTTTATCTCAGTGTCATTTTGTCATTTTAGTTATATTTAATCCATGCATGCTATGATAATTGTGTCAACATGAAAGTGGTAGCCTTTGATGTGTAGAATGCCATGGTATTTACTTTTGTCATGTTAAACTTGCATATAAGTGGGAACCGTGCTCTAAAGTAGCTACTAAAATGTTGCTGTTTTCAAACATGCCAAATATTTCTGTCTGAGAATCTGTTAATATTTTTATGCCATGAAGAGTGGATGCTACCAAGTGATATGTTGAGAATTAGCTCAAGCTCAGTGCTAGTGTTTTGAAGTAGATGTTGTCCTCTATCATCCTGTTAATTTTCATGCCATGAGGTGGTTTCTATCACCATTAGTTTCTGCTATCAACTTGCTATCAGCTTAACTCAGATTCCAGAAAACTGTTATTTTCTCCAGGTCCCTAGAATCTGTTTCATCATGCCAACTTGTGAGCTTCATGCTTATTGATATGTGCTTCCTTTAAAGTTTGTGTAGTTGTATGATTTGATAAGCATGCTATGTAGTTTCTGTAAATGCCTTGTTTGTGGTTGGAGACTTCCTGTAGCTCTAGATATTTGCTGTGTACGTTGCCATGTTGCTGATTTCTGGCAGATTGTTTGTTTTAGTGTTTTGTGACTTGTGAGAGCTATGCTCCATGGAATTGTTTGATCTTTGAATCTATTGTGGTTGGATTTTCATTGCCTAACCATTGTCTACCTCGGAATGCCAAGGAATAGCCCATGGACTTCATTGTCTTGTGTTTTGCCTTCGTAACTTGTCGTGAGCATAGCGTGAGAACCGTAACTTCGTTTCCTACGTTCTACATATGCATTTGTATCGATTTTGCATGAAGCATCCATATTTTCCATGATCATGCATGTTGAAATAACTTAACATGAGGTTCTGTCCAGATTTGTAAATAACTAAACTATTGCATGTGAAACATGACTAGTTTAGGATTACCATGTTGAATACTTCAAATGAATCATGCATCATCTTGTTTGTGCATTGCACCTTGGTTGGTTGTTTATTGTTGCTGTTTATCTTGGGTAGATGTGAGTGTTGAGCCTGAGTACGAGGATCTAGGAGAGTACCACTACGAGTACCCCGCTCTTTGTCCCCTAAAGAACCAACAGGCAAGATGATCGTACCCGGATCCCGACACTATTTTTGCTTTGCTAGATGTCTCGTTATTATAGTTACATATGTGTTACCTACCACTTGAATTTCAAGCCTCCTACATTGCCATGATAGCCTCTAAACCCTCCACATCCTAGCAAACCTTGTTTGGCTAAGTTACCGCTGCTCAGCCCCTCTTATAGCATTCTTAGTTGCAGGTGCAGGTTGTTTCCATGTGATAACATAGATTTTTGGCATATCACAATATTATCGGCTATTTAATTTAATGCACATATATATCTTGTTATGGTGGAAAGCTTGGCCTTTTGCTCGGTGTTCATTCCACTTTTACCGCCATAGTTTCTTGTTACCGGTGTTATGTTTCCATACTTTCCGCTCCTAACATGCTCGGGGTTGTTATGGGGACCCCCTTGATTATTCGGTTGAGATTAAAACTTGTCTGGCAAGACCCAACATTGGTACTATTTGCTTAAACAACTTAATAAAACTGCATAGGGCTTTGCAACCCCGTGGATAATTAATTAACAACCCGGGCCAGTGCTCCTCATGAGTGTTGGTCCAAACTAGAGCCACTTGCGGGGCCACCTCGAGGCAACTCGAGTGATTTCTATCTGGCCACCATACGTAGTGTTCATCTGGTCGTGTCCTGAGAATGAGATACACGGCTCTTATCGGGTTCGTCGACATGTCGGGTGGTCTTGCTGGACTTGTTTTACCTTTCTCGAGTGGCTTGCGTGTGGAACTCTGATTTTCTTCGGGCTATCTCGAGGTGTGAGAATTCCTTTGGAGTTGCCTAGGATGATCACAAGATCCGTGGTTGAGGCTATTCCCGCACAGTGTGGTTATTTTATGATGGACTAGTTGGAGCAGCCCTGCAGGGTTAAAACTTTCGGAAAGCCGTGCCCGCGGTTATGTGGGAACTTGGATATTTGTTTAACACCCGGTTATAGTTAACTTGAAGTAAAATCTAATAAAATACACCGACTTTGTGAGTAACCATGATCGTCTCTACTCGTGAACATGAACCATGAGAGAACATGGTGGGGTTATGTTTGACATAACTAGGTGTTCAGGATCTCTTAGAGGTCATTCTAGTTCTCGATCGTTTATCGTAGACCACATATTTACATTCATGTTTCGTAAGATTAGCCACCATAATTGCTTAGTGTTGCTGCAAACCAAACACATACCTCCTTCCAACCTATAGGCTTGAATAGTCTCGGTACCCGGGCGCGAGATTGCTGAGTCCCCATGGCTCACAGATTACTAGAACAATCCAGGTGCAGGTACAGATGAGATCGTGCTAGATGATGTGACGCAGCTCCAGTGGGATTATGACGAGGAGCATGGCAGGATGTACGCCACTTATCTAGACGAGTAGAGTGGTCGTGGTCGAGATCTTTGGGCTAGCAAGCCAGTGTCATTGAATCATTTTATCATTTGTTTTCGTTCGTAGTCGGACCCTGCCTTTGTATGGATGTTTGAATAAATTGTGTGGAATTGTAATTTAGCATGTGGCGAGTGTAAGCCAACTCATATACTCTTCTCTTCCTAAATGTATGTACTGATACTGTACTTGCAAACGACAAGATGCGCCTCTATCCCCGTCGAGGCCCCCGTGCCTTAATATGGATAGGCTCGCATCTTGGGCGTGACACTATGGGAACTCTTTTGTCTTTCAGCACCGCTTTTCATCCATAATACCAGGGACAAGTTGAAAGAGTCAATCAGATTCTCGAAGACATGCTTCGAGGTTGTGTCATTTCTTTTGGCAAGAAATGGGAGGAATCTCTCCCGTATGCTGGGTTCTCCTACAACAATAGATATCAAGCTAGTCTGAAGATGGCTCCTTTTGAAGTATTATATGGACGTAAGTGTCGGACTCCTTTGAATTGGTCAGAAACTGGGGAATGTACACTTATCGGTCCGGATATTATCCAACATGTCGATGATCAAGTCCGCATTATTCATGCAAATCTGAAGGCTGCTCAGTCTCGTCAGAGGAGTCAGTATGACCGTCATCACAAGGATATGGTCTATTAACCTGGCGAAAAGGCTTATCTTCGAGTCACGCCAATGAGAGGTACACACCATTTCGAGATCAAGGGCAAGCTGGCTCTTCTTTATATTGGTCCTTTCACTGTTCTCAAAATGCGTGGAAAAGTGGCATATCAACTGGAACTACCGCCAAACCTTTCTCAGGTTCACGATGTGTTCCATTTGTCATAGCTTCGTCGCTGTTTCAAGGATCCTATCCGAGAAGTGGATCATGATATACTTGAACTGCAACAAGACCTTTGTTACAAAGAACAACCAGTCCGCATTCTTAATGAAACTGAATGTCAGACTCGTCAGAAGGTTACCAAGTTCTTCAAAGTGCAGTGGGAAAATCATTCTGAAGATGAGGCCACTTGGGAACGCGAAGATCATCTTCGTGCCGAATACCCTGGGCTCTTTCCATCTACTTCTTAATTCTCAGGACGACAATTCTTGTTAGTAAGGCAGAATTGTGACACCCTGGATTTCTGCTACAGTGATCATTGTAATTAAGCTATAGTGATGGCCAGGATTATGCTAATGCTTTTACTAATCCATGTGTGATCCCTCTTAAATGAAAGCTCAATTCAAATTCCACTTCAAAAGCCCATGGAAATTTTATGCGATAAAATAAAATTTGCAAACATCATGAGAGAAATGTTGCACCCTTGTTAAAAATCTCAAAACTAATGTTGTTAAGGAAAACAACATCACCAAGATTCTGGTGTGCCCCCCACCATTAATAACAGTAGCTGAAGGTATTTTTAAAATGCAATTAAATTCAAATGGGAGATGCAAACAGATTATAAAAATGCTCAAACTTGGTATGGCCTTTCAAAATAATGCATGTTATTTTGTGGACCATGTCACACATTTTTTCTAAGGTAAATAGTGGATAAAAATAATTAAAATAGAAATTACAAATAAAAAAACAGAAATAAAATAAAAATAAAAAAATAAAAAAGGGGGAAACCCCCCTTCCCCACTGGCCCGACCCCAACCGGCCCAACCCCACCAGCCCGTTCCCCCGTCGTCTCCTTCCTTTATAGCGACCAGAGTGGTCTCTACAGAGCAGCGACCCCACTCGTCGCTGACGCACCGCGTCGCCCCGGCGCCGTGGAGGATAAGAACGGCCCCACGGCCTCCCTCTCGCTCCCCCGAAACCCTAGCCCCCCTCCAGATCCCCTTTTCGCGCTCCCCTGTCCCCTCCCCTGGAACCGAGCACAGCCATGGCGCGACCGCCGTAGAGCTCACGGCCATTGTGACCCCCGAGCCCTGCTGAGACACCCGCGAGCTCCGTCATGACCTCCTTGACCTCTCCGACCACGAGCCCGAGCTCCTGTGCCTCTACATCGCCGTCCCCGCGTCGTCTTCTTCCTCGGGCACCCGACCTCATCGCGGTCGATTCCGTCGCCGTCAAGCCCTCCCCGAGCCCACCGTGAACGACAACACCCCGCTGTGAGATCCGGCCTCCTCCTCTCTTCCCCACGATGAACCCGACCTGATAGCGCTAGTTCCCACCGGAGCTCGAGCGCACAGCCACCTGACCTCGTCGTCGGCGACCATCTGGCGACCATTTGGTCACGCCGTCGCTACCAATCGACTCTGCGCAACACATAGGCCCGCACCGTACCCGTAGGAAGCTCGGTAGCGCCCTAGTTAGCTCAACGCCATCACCACCCGAAGCCGCCTCCGCCAAGCTCGACGTCGGTGAGGCCACATGCCACCGCAGCCCCTCCTGATGCCTGGAACGGATCGGCGGCAGCACAAGCTTTCGAACGCAAGAAAAACAAGCCAATTTGGTGCACTGCACGCGATTTCCGAGTCTCCCCGTGATTCGGGAGCTTGCCGAAGCATTGCCGGCGGCTAAACACCGGCCAAAGCTGAGCTGGAACCCCTGGGGCCACCCCCACGGTCACTGCAAGTGGGGTCCCTGGCCCCAGTTGACTGGGTTGACCCAGTCAACTGGGTTGACTGGGTTGACCAGCCACTGACATGTGGGGCCTTTTCCCTAGTGTCTATGACATATGGGCCCCACCATGTCAGGTGTTTAATTAGTAAATAGAATAATTAAAATTAATTAAATTGCCTAGTCAGTCACTAACAGATTGGTCCCATTGTTAATTAAACCTGTTTAGTTCAATTTAATAAACTAGAATTGGACTGTGTCAATGACATGCGGGCCCCACATGTCAGGTTTGACTCTGGTCAGCTAGAGTTGACTGCTGATGCAGTGATGATGTCATGCAGACGTCATAAAGCTTTTTTCGAATTAATAATAATCTATTAAATTCCAGAAATTAATAAAAACTTTAGAAAATCATAGCTTTTTCGAACATGGAACTTTCCCCTCCGATTTGGTTGTTTGATAAATCCAAAGACCCGGGAAATATTGTCAGATATTCTCCCGCTCCGTCTGCGACATGTAGTATTGCATTAGTGCACACCTAGCTCTGCATATTGCCATGTCATGCATCGTGGTGCACCTGATTGCTTCATATTTGTTGTTTCTCCCCCCTCTTCTTACCGATAGACCCCGAGACTGACGCTGCTGCCGAGTACGACTACGCCCCTGATGACCAGCCTTTTGCAGCAGAGCAGCAAGGCAAGCAACCCCCCCTTGAGCATTTCAATACCGCCTATTATTTCCCTATTATTATTGCATTAGATTTTTGCTACCGTATTAGTTAGCTCCTATTCTTATGCATAGCCTGTTTGATCAACTACTACTATTCCTGTAATCATACCAACTGCTTGGTATAGGTTGGTCAGTGAATCCCTAGTGACCCCTTAGTCCCAGTTTCCCCTGCTTCTTCATCGACGACCCGACAACTCGACGACTCGAAGACTCGGTCAACTGACCGACAAGCCAGGCCCCTCACATCACCGTAGTCCCCTTAGTTGTGTGACTCTGCAGTGCTATTATTGAGTACCAAGGGTGACACCTCGTGAAGTACTCATGATGCTAGCCCTGTAGTGCAGCTAGTCGGTCGTGGTTATCGAGGGTGATTTCTCCTTCACCATTCCCGATGATGTCTCTGTCGTGCAACCCCTCAAGCGTGGGACCATCGAGGGTGATTCCTGTAAAGTCCACCTTGACAGTTACATCGAGCAGGGACCGTTGAGGGTGATTCCTCAGTTCCCTCCTTGATGTTTTATACACACAGTTACTATGACCTGGTTTTAGAAACATGTTGGTGACGGGTCGGCCCCAAGGGTACCCGTGTGAGAAAGTTTTGGTGGGATGCGCCGTAAGGCATCCGAAGACTTGGTGGGGTGCGTCGATAAGGCACCCGAGGGTTATTGGCGGGGCGATGGACTGCATTATGGTTCACGCTTGCCCCGCTTTAATAAAATGCTAATGAGTTGGGTACTTGATCTGAGTTAGGTCGTTGGCCTTAATGCGCACTAACCTTCACGTGGGAGAAGTTATGGGTACTTAGCGTCGTTGTATCAGCCGAAGCTCTTTGGACGTTAGCAATGGAGCGACGCGCGTCGGATTGGGCTGGAAGGTACAACTCCCGGACTGAGTGTACTAGATGTGCTTCCGTCCGCATATGCATCATGCAGGAGTGCAAAGGGCGATTGGCCCATGACCCCGGCACGCATAGGATTTAGACCGGGGGCTGGCCTCTTCGTTGAGTCTAGGTGGGGCGACGACGTTTTGATATCCCGAGGTCGGGCATGACCTAGAAAAGTTTGTCCGGCCGGAGGTGATTCAAGCGTGTGGGGCATATGTGGTCCACCCCTGCAGGGATGATAATCTATTCGAATAGCCGTGTCCATGGTAACATGAGGATTTGGAGTTGTACCTTGACCTTATACAACTACAATTCTGACTCTAAATTGAAATGTGGCTCCGGGATTGCTTCCTCGTGGGGATTCGAGGAAGAATCTCTGAGCGTGGTTACTTATTGAAATTGCTACAATTAATATGACTATATATATGAGATACCAGTCTACTCTCTTCTAATGTTGCAAGGTGCTGAAGATGCTAGTCTTCGATAGGACTAGGCCTTCCCCTCATTCTTGCTTTCTGCAGTCAGTCCAGATATAACCCCACCCCTTGATAATGATGCATACTTAGTATAATTTTGATGTCAGTCTTGCGAGTACTTTGGATGAGTACTCACCGCAGCTTTACTTTCTCTTTCCCCCTCGATTCGATTCTGCATTCAGACGATGGAGCCCAGGAGATGGAGTACGCCGGAGACGACGACTACACCACCGCAGGAGCCTACTACTACGTGGAGGCGGCCCCCGACCAAAAGTAGGATAGGAGGTTCCCAGGTAGGAGGCCTCGCCTCTTTCGATCCGTTGTTATGTTTGTGCTATCCTTCTTAAGACAAAACTTGTTTAACTTATGTCTGTGCTCAGATACTATCTGCTTCCACTAACTCGTGCTTGTCGAGCTTTGTATTCGAGCCCTCGAGGCCCCTGGCTTGTAATATGAAGCTGTATGACCTTACATTTGTGTCTAGAGTTGTGTTGTGATATTGATTTGTGAGTCCGTGATCTTGGTCATACGCATTGCGTGTATGTTTAGCATACGGTTGAAATTGGGTGCGTCACATGGGCTCTACATAGAGATCTCCGCTGCTTTGGAGGGGGGCCTGATGACGGCCATCCTCGCTGGCTTTGGTGTCGTTCTTCCTCACGAGCCCGGGGTCCTCGCAAGGGCCTCGTCTTGAGTAGAGCCACGCCAGGCCAAGCCTGGCTGATGAGGTGGGCCATGTCCTACCCCGCAAGCAGGCAAGTGTGGGTACCCCCGTTCCTAGAACGCCGACAATAACCCCCGGGCCCATGGCGTGCTCAAGCCAGCTTCAAGGCAAAGCCTTGAGGATGGCCCGAAGTGCCACGGGCCCCAAATGCCAGCGGAGCCAGGACTAGCGCGCGTCGTGTGGCTGGCGTTGGGCGTCCTCATGGCCACCGCCCGAATCGACAAAAGCCTGATTTATAGCGCCGAGCTATTACTGCTTTCCTCTTCTGCACGCTTGCTCTTGCTCCCAGATCCCGACCTTAGCTGAGACATCTCCAGATCCGGCGTCGCTCTGTCCTTCCTCCTAATGGCCCCCACTGGCAAGTCAAACCTAGAAGCCTAGAGTTAGGCCTCCGCTCCTATCTCGCCGGCGCTCTTCGAGTTTTCCATTGCCAAGGATGTCGACCTCGTCCCGGTGCTCCTGTCGACGGTGGACGTGACCAACAAGCACGGGCGGACCTTGATATGGGGCGGCTCCTACGAGAGGTGGTCCTCGCCTAGGTCAGCCTATCCCTTATTCCTCCATAGAGTCTTTGCCGGGCTTGTCTCGCCTTTCTTCGTGTTCTTCACCGCCATCCTCAATCACTACGGGATCCAGGCCCTTCACCTTCACCCTAACTCCATCTTGCTCTTGTCCGTCTTTGCCTTTTAATGCGAGGCCTTCGTGGGCGTGAAGCCCTCGGTGGCCCTCTTCCGACATTTCTTTAGTTTGTGCATGCACGACAACACTCAACGATCGGAATGGGTCTCCTTCATCGTGGTCCAGAGCGGTAACATGCTCTTAAAGGCCGGGAACAAGGTGGATAACTTCCGGCACCGCTGGGTCTTCATGGATCCTGGGAGTCCCAACCCCCGCTTGGAGCTGTTGAAGGGTCTACTGGAGAAGACCCCTGCATGGAGCTCCGCAAAACTTTCTGACCCCCGGGTCAAGCCGGTCCTAGAGCAGATTCCCGCGACATCAGCGCCAGGAAGCTCACTAGGGGATGATAGTGAAGGACCTCTTGACGGAGCGCCTAACGCCCCTCCAGTCCCACTCTAGGCCCTTGTGGGACTATCAGTGTAGCAGTGACAACCTCAGGCTTTGTTCCGTGTGCATAAGCCCCAAAGAGTTGAGGAGGGCTGGGGAGACCCTACACAACGGCGACCCCGGAGATCTCCCCGTGGCCTTCACCCCGCTATATCGCCACGGCGACGTGGCCGCTTTGGTCGCCAAGATGCCTGCATTCGATGAACTAGGGCTCTCCCCAGTCGAGGGCCTTGGCTCCCTAGTGACAGTGTCCTCCGGCAACACCTTAGGCGGGGAGGACTCGAAGAAGACGTCGGACGACGATCCGGCAGGGGCGTCCTCCGTCACAGAGTGTGCTCCTGCGTGACCTTGAGGAGGACGGCGATGCTGATGAAGTTTCTGTTGCGGGCTCTCCGTGTCCCACCAAGGTTCCCAAGGGGCTCGTGCCAGCCCCTCGTGCCACGCGGTCCGCCTGCCTGATGACTCCTAGGAAGCGTGGTTTTGAGTCTCCTTCAGTGCGCCCTGCCTCTACAGGCATGATGGTTGAGGTACCGGTGTCGCCCCCACCTAAGCTGCAACCTGTGGGCTAGGTGGGCGAGGCCATGGCCGTGCTGATTCCTCCGGCGACGGCTCTGGCGCATGGTGCCCCTGTCCCCTACCGTGACGGTTCCCTCACCGAGTAAGGCGAGGGTGTCGCTGTCGTTGAAGCGGAGGGGAAGAGGAAGTGGGTCGATGTTGAGGAGTGAGTACCTGGTTTGTCCTTTCCTGTCCTTCGGTAGCTTGGGTGCTAATGATTCTTCTTTTGCCTCGCAAATAGGAACGTCCCCGTGTTGAAGATGAGGAAGAAGAAGGTAGGTGTCAAGCCGAAGGCGTCCTCCAACGCTCCACCTGCTCCCGTCATACCACCGTCGCCTGACGAGGTGCTTGCGGGTGAGGGGGTGAAGGTTCATGAGGAAACCCTCCTGGCCACCACCGCAAAGCCCCCGAAGCCCCCGGTGCCTATCGGGGTGGTCTCCCCTGTTCTTGATAGCGTGCTGGTGCCACTTCCCGGAGGGACCACCGAGGGACAGCCACCCATCGATTCGTCTGCGTCCATCTTGCCCTTGGTTGCTGTGCAACCCCTGAAGCCTCCTGCTCCTCGTGCTGCCGTTTCTCAGGAGGTGCCACCTGCCATCGTGCAGGTGACTCCTTGGAAGGAGGCCTTGGTGCCCCCGCCAAGTTTGTGATGCCATCGTGGGCGCTGATGATTGCCTCACGAGCAGGCTTCTAGGCTCCTCTTCGGGTGGCTCTGGGTCAACGCCTCTGTCATGGCGTCCTGCGGCCAAGCCAAGGACATTGTGGTGAGGATTGAGAAGGAGGCTGCATAAGCCAAGGCAACCCTCGAGGCAGCGCTAGCAGGCGCGACGTCTACTGAGGGCCGCTGCAATGAGGCGGAGTCCTGCTTGAAGGTCCTTCAGGAAGAGAAGTCCGTGCTCGAGGAAGGACCACATGAGCACCGGGAGGCCCTCAAGACCTACAAGGCCCAGCTTGCCTACCTGGACTCTGAGATATCCCAAGCAAAGGCCCATGGTGTCATGGTGCGAGGGTGCCTGGACGCATGGTAGAAGGAGGCAGCCCTGGAGAAGGCCCGGCTCAAGACCGCAGAAAAGGCTCTAGCTGAGGTCGGGAAGAGAAAGGCCATGGAGCTCAGCGGCATTCCACCGATTGAGCTTAGGATTCGCCGAGTGCTCCACTCCCTCTGCCAGAAAGGGTTTGAGGAACCCCTGGTGGCCCCAGAGAATAGCTTTGTGGAGCTCGCCTCGTAGTTCGTCGAGGCGCTGGAGGGTGCCATTCCCAAGGTTTTGAGGGGGTCTTGGACAGTCAGTGCCACGACCTCTTTTCTGAGGCCGCGACATGCGTCTTCATCCATCTTCATGTTCGCGAGCCAAGGTTCGACTTCGATTCTGTGATCCGCCCGGTCGCCCCCGAGGTCCGCAGCAGCGCTACGGAAGCAGTGAAGGCTGTCGTGGAGGCACTGGTGAAGAGGTTCACCCGCATCACCGTTCAACCGCCTCCTGAACCTACAGAAGTTAGTGGTGAGGAGGACTCGACGATGAGTTCTCTGCGGATGGGGCGAGTGGCGGTGAAGGCTCCTCCTGATTCGTCTTCCTTGTTTTCTTTCCTGCATCATTCGACGTGCCTCGTGGAGGCATTAAACTTGTTTGTATTCGCAGAAACTTTTTAACGCTTGTTATAACTATCAAACTGCATGATTGCCCTCTTCTCCTTGTTTCCTTCTTGCTTGCTGTGTTGCTCTGTGTCGGCAGGACCTGGCACCGCACATACCTTAGCCGTCGTTGGGGCCGACCGGATCACCAAGGACGGTCCCAAGGGGTGAGGGGTTACGGGGTCAGTGAGGCTACTGAGTCGCGATGCTCAGGAGTCTCCCTTGACGTGTGAGCAACCCTCATGATTAGGAACATGATAAAGATAGGCTTAGCTTAGAAAAAATTTCGAACCCTTACACTCTGCATCGGCTTGGGCCCGGCTCCGCGTATACCTTAGCTACCGTTGGGGCCATCCGGATCACCAAGGACGGTCCCAAGGGGTGAGGGGCTATGTGGCCAGTGAGGCTCTTGAGTCGCGATGCTCAGGAGTCCCCCTTGACGTATGAGCTCCAATGTCCTCCTAACTTGGAAATTTTTGAACACCTTGTGCTCTGCGTTGGCAGGGCCCGACCCCCACATACCTCAGCCGCCGTTGGGGCCAACCGGATCACCAAGGTCGGTCCCAAGGGGTGAGGGGCTACGGAGCCAGTGAGGCTCCTGAGTCGCGATGCTCAGGAGTCCCCCTTGACATACGAGCTCCAGCGTCCTCCTTAATGTTTTGAGTTTGAGCGAGTTGAGCTCCGCGTCGGCAGGGCCCGGCCCCACGCATACCTCAGCCGCCATTGGGACCGACCGGATCACCAAGGACGGCCCCAAGGAGTGAGGGGCTATGGAACCACTGAGGCTCCTGAGTCGCGATGCTCAGGAGTCCCCCTTGACATATGAGCTCCAGCGTCCTCCTTAATGTTTTGAGTTTGAGCGCATTGAGCTCCGCATCGGCAAGGCCCGACCCCACGCATACCTCAGCCGCCATTGGGACCGACCGGATCACCAAGGACGGCCCCAAGGAGTGAGGGGCTATGGAACCAGTGAGGCTCCTGAGTCGGGATGATTAGGAGTCCCCCTTGACGTACGAGCGGCTCCCATACCTTTCCTTGCCGGCTTTTCTTGAGAGGGATGCGTGAAGACCAGGTTTGGCAAACTTGGGAAGGTGGCGAGTACCAGGCCCGGCCCAGTAGTAGCCACATGCATCCCCTCACACGTACATCCCAGGGAATGCAGCGAGACGGGGCCGCAAGGAGCCTTCCTGAGGTTGGATGCAACCACTGGGGCGCCCTTAGTTGTTTATCCCCAACACCGGGCATAGGGCCTCCACGTTGCATGGGCATAGTCATTGGTGGACCGTGTTGACCGCCAGCACGGACCCGTGGATTCCACATTGCGTGGGCATAGCCATTGGTGGGCAGTGTTGACTTCTCCGCCATCACGAAGCTATGGCTGCCACATTGCATGGGAGGGAACCCCTCCGCGTCCTCAGGGGGGGGAGGGGGGCATGTACATCCCATTGAGTTCGTACGCGTGGCTGGCACGGTAGAAGTAGGAGGTGTATATGGGAGCTGACGATGGCGCTTTGGCCTCGTGAGGTCCCTACCTCGAGGCGGGATGCGCCTGGGTCTTCTTGTAGATGGCGCTATTTGAAGTCCTAGAATCTTGGTTGCATCCTACACTGAGCGTCCTCCCTAAGGCCATGGGAGGACCAAGCCACAGTGACCCCAGGAGATGAAGTGAAAGTAGCCGCCCTGCCAAACAAAGCTCAGTCACTGGATTTTTTGACGTTGCAGGGACGCACCCGAGCACAGTTGTTGTGCCTGCCCTCTCGTGAGGCGGCCAAAGGTGGGCCCGCTCGGGAGTGACGACATTCACGCCGGCCAAATGTCATGCTGGCAAAGTGGGACATGTTAAGAAATAGGTTGCATAGATGAAAAACTGCCGAAATATCGGAAACACGGTGGCTGCAAGGGTACGCCCTGATCACCAGGGGAGGACACGGCCTAGCGGGTGCCCTAAAACAAGACAAGACAAAAAGTTACATAGGCATAGATCAACAAAAAGTTACCTGGCGTCCATGCCATTGAAGAGCCGAAGTTGTCGTTCTGGCCTGATCCTGTACCTCCACGAGCGCGACCCTCACGGGCCCGTCGTCTCCCGGGGCCTGGGACCCATGCTCGGTCCGGGAATCTCCTCCAACTCCTCATCACGTCTCATCAAGCAAGGCGTGAGCATGGCCTAGGCAAGACGCTGGAATGTGACTCCGGTGTTCTCTAGGATGAAGGGCATGCAGACATAGTTGTTCGGATAGGCCCACCCGTGGTCGGCGCGCACCGGCCAGAAACGGTCCTAGGACGAGGCCTTGTTGATGGCAAGCGCGTTGATGCAGGCGCACAGCTGGTCGACCGGGCCGACGATGGAGGCTGCGATTGGTGGTGTAGGGTAGTCCCTTCCTTGCCCGGCCTGTGCCTCCTGAAGTTCCTTGATCGCCTTGATGACCGACTCTTGCGAGCTTGGCGCCTCGTGCCGAGCCCCTGGTCCTTGCAGTCGCGCATTGGGACCCGCCTCGAGGTTGTGCCCAAACACCTCCCTTGTCTCACCAACCAAGCTGGGAGCCTCCTGAACGGAAGCCCCCGATCCTGACCCAAGGGGGGCACCGAGCGCGCCTTCCTATGTAACGGGAGGGGTGGCCCCGTTGCCGAATGCATAGCACGAGGCTCCGCCCTTGGAGGTTCCAGCCCCCTGGCTCTCCGTGAGGGTGAGATGATTCTTCACCCTGCATTCATCCTCGCGTGGCGGGGCATCCTCCTCGTCATCCGAGCGTTCGGCCGCAGCCGCACGGTAGGCACGGTTGAGGGAGCAGGCGACATCCTTTTCATCGCAGGCGACAGTGATGATGCCACACTCCCCGGCATCTTGAGGACGTTGTAGCCGTGATGAGTCACCGCCATGAACTTGGAGAGGGCTGGGTATCCGAGGATGGCATTGTATGGGAGGTGGATGTGGGCGATGTCAAAGATGATGGTCTCGGTTGGGCAGTTCTTGCGTCCACCAAAAGTGACGGGTATGCTTACTTGCCCGATGGGAACTGTGGAACCATCAGTGACTCCTGAGAAGGGCTTGGTTGGCATAAGTTGGTCGTAAGGTACTTGGAGTATCTCAAAAGTCTTGATGGAGAGGACATTGAGCCCAGCTCCACTGTCGATGAGGGTCTTGGTGACGAGGACATTGGTGATGGTCGTGGTGCACAACATGGGGAGCTTGCCGGCCATGGTTGAGCACCCGAGATGATCCTACGAGTCGAAGGTGATGGAAGTCTGGGACCACTTGAGGGGGTGCATGGCCTCGGGCTTTGGGAGTGCCGCATTCACTTTCCGCGCAAACTGCTTGAAGATGCGGTTGGAGGCTGGGGCCTGAGCGCCGCCCATGATACAGGCCACGACCCTGATCTCCTGGAGCCCCCAACCCCGTCGTCCTGCCTGTACTCTTCCTTCCTTCTGGGTGGATGTGGTAGTGGTGGTAGGCCGGCCTCATGAGGCCAGACTTCACAAGGTTTACTGTGTCGTGACCCCTCCGAAGGGTCATCGCGCCATCGGTCCTCCCGAGCCTGATCGCTCCAGTGGTCTTCCTGAGGCTGGTTGCGCCAGCGGTCTTCTTGAGGCTGGTTGCACCAGCGGTCCTCTCGAGGATGGTCACGTCACCCCTGGCGCTGGTCCCTATTACCCCAGCGGCCTCTGCCGCGCCCAAAACCATAGTCGGTGCGTCCATGGTGTCGGCCAAAGTGTTCGGCGCAGACTATCCTGAGCTCCTAGCAGTCGGCGGTGTCGTGGTTGTTGGTGCCATGGAATATGCAAGTCGGTGTCCCCCCCGTGGAGTGCTCCTCGCCTCGGTTGTGCTTCGCCTCAGGCTCGGCTGTGAGTACCGCCGGGGCCTTGCGCTTCGCCGCCTTGGCCTTGGTCTTCTTCTCTTCTAGCCCTACCGTCGGAAGCTCATGGAAAGACACATGGCTCTCTTCGGCCTTGGCACACTTTTTGGCCAAGTTGAACATCTCTAGGCGGAGCACAGTTCATCGTTCATGGCGAGCTCTTCCTTCATCTTGAGGTATGTGACGCCGTCGGTGAAAGCGGAGATGATAGCCTCATCCGACGCCTTCGGGATCTTGAGGCGTGTGGTGGTGAAGCATAATATGCACTTATGCAGGGTCTCCCCATCTTGTTGCTTCCCAAACTGCAAGTCGTTCATGGTGAGCGCATGGTCATGGGTACCTTGGAAGTTGGCAATGAAGCACTTGCGCAGGTGTTCCTAGGAGGTGATGGATCCCACTGGGAGGTTAAGGAACCAGGAGAGCACACCACCCTTGAGCGCCATGGGGAACCAGCATGCCATGACCTTGTTGTCCCCACCGACAGCTCAGACGCTTAACGAGTAGAGTTGTAGGAACTCGGCGGGATTCGCAATGCGGTCGTAGCAAGGCGGGAGATCGGGTTTGAACTTGTAGGGCCATGTAGTTGGATGTAGCACCAGCGCGATGGCGAGGCAGCCCACCGGCTCGAAGGATGCTGCTGCACGTGCAGGCGGGGCCTGGTCTTGATGCTCCTGAGGGGCCGCCTGAAAGCACATTTGCTCCCTTGGTGGTTTTGGTAATTAATAACAACATATAAGTCATTGAACTAATGTTTCCACCAAGTATGTTTCAGGAAAAGTTCAATAATAGGGATGGCAAAAGGATTGTGGAATTACCCTAAGGTGCAAGAAATAGGTTGGCCAAGCTTCAAGCAAGAGGACTTTACATTTTTCATTCCCAAGAAATTAATTTGAGTCCATAGGAAAGTCAATACTATTAAAAGGGGGTAAGCTTTTGTTGGCGAACAAAATGCTCATACGTGCACAAGTGATAGTCACCAAAAACATCCACAAGCTCTCCCACCAAAGTCTGTCTATAGCCAAACATTCAAAATCGGTGCAACCAACATTCCCATCCCGTTGCCACCAATTCCATACCCTAGACAAACTCAGCCAAACCCTAACCCTTCGGTGCAGCCGACACTGCTTTCGGTGCCATCGAGTTGGGCTGCCAAGTTTCTGTTACGTAGGTTCAACATTTTCGGTCCATCCAAGAATGTTGAATCGGCATCACCGAGTTTGGCAATTCTGACCGTTGGTCACCTTTTCGGTGCAACCGAGATTCCTATACTGGTCTCATCGAGATTCAAAAGTTGCCACCTTTTGGTCACCTCGGTACCACCAAGATTAACACATCGGTGTCATCGAGTCTGACTTATTGTGTGTAATGGTTGGATTTTTGGGGATGCCAATATATACCCCTCCACCACCACCTACTCAAGAGAGAAGCACTCAGAACTATTCCATACCTATCCTATCAGATTTTCTAAGAGAGAACACCCTACCCTTGTGTTGTGATCAATATCTTCCACTCCAACCATATGGATCTTGATTTCTAGCCTCCCCAAGTTGCTTTCCACCAATCCCATCTCTTCTACCAAGCCAAATCTATGAGAGAGTGATTGTGTGTTGAGGAGTCTATCATATTGAAGCACAAGAGCAAGGAGTTCATCGTCATTACCGAGCCTATTACCTTTTGGAGGGTGGTGCATCCTAGATAGGTTAGGTGTCGCTTGGGAGCCTCCTACTTCATGTTGTGGAGTGAACCAAGAAGTTTGTAAGGGCAAGGAGATCGCCTACTTCATGAAGATCTACCCATAGTGAGGCTAGTCCTTCGTGGATGGAAGTCATATGGAATAGTCAAGGTTGCAACTTCATGGACCCTTATGGGTGGAGCCCTCCGTGGACTCTCGCGGCCGTTACCCTTCATGGGTTGAAGACTCCATGAACGTGGATGTACGATAGCGCCACCTTTCAAAACCACGAGAAAAATCATCGTGTCTACAATTGCGATTGATCTTCCTACCCTATCTATTTTACTCATGCTTGTTGTTATTTTTTGCTGATATAATCTTAGACATGCATGTGTAGGGTGAAATTGACTTGCCATGAATGCTAAAACTGCAAACACTAAAATTTGGGAAAAGGCAAAACTTTTATTTGGTCAAATAGTCTAATCACCCCCCTCTAGACCTACTTTCGATCCTACAAGTGGTATCAGAGCTTTGGTCTCCATTGCATTGGTTTCACAACCTAGGAGAAGTATGGCATCTAGTGAGGGAAATTATCACCATAGAGGTCCGTACTTTGATGGCACAAATTTTGCTAGTTGGAAGCGCAAAATGAAAATGCATTTGGTTGGTCATAATCCTGCCGTTTGGGCTGTTGTTCGTGTTGGCTTGCAAGGTGGATTCTTTGCGGAAGGAAAGGAATCCGATCGTGAAGCGATTACGGATGAATTGATGATGTTGCAACTCAATGCTCAAGCATGTGACATTCTCTTCAACTGCCTATGCCCCGAAGAATTCAACAAAATCAACCGTCTTGAACACGCAAAAGAGATTTGGGATACTTTGGTTGATATGCAAAGGAACTGAGTCCGTGAGAGAATCCAAGTTAGATGTTCTTCAAGGTTAGCTTGACAAGTTCAAGATGAAGGATGGTGAAGGAGTCGCTGAGATGTATTCTAGGCTAGCTCTCATCACCAATGAGATTGTCTTCTTAGGAAGCGAAGAAATGACAGACAAATTCATCATCAAGAAGATACTTCGAGCTTTGGATGATCGATATGACACCATTTGCACATTGATCCAAATGATGCCCAACTACAAAGATCTCAAAACAACGGAAGTGATTGGTAGAATTGTTGCTCATGAGATGATACTCAAAGACAAGAGCTTCACCACAAGTCTAGCGGTGCTTACAAAGCCACAAGAGATGCTCCCACTAACTCAAGCAACAACCTTGTCACAAATGAAGAGATAAGCCTCATGGTCAAGAAATTCAACAAGTTCTACAAGAATAGAAGCAAAGATCGTAGCTCCAACTCAAGACATGAAGAGAAGCGTTCGTCAAGTTGTGAACGAAACTGCTACAATTGTGGGAAGCCCGGACACTAATCCAATGAGTGCACAGCTCCTTACAAATGAAGAGAAGAGTCACCAACAAGACGAAGATCAAGAGACGAGTCACCAAGATGATCATTATGAACGAAGACCCTCAAGGAGAAGTAGGGACTCGAAGAAGAAGGACAAGTACACCAAGAGCTACTCAAGAAGGAAACATCAAGGTCATGTTGGTGAATGGGTTTCCGGCTCTGACTCCGACAATCACTTCGAGAGAAGCTATCACTCCAACTTCGACTACAGTCAAGATGAAGGTATTGCTGGGATTGCACTAGTTTCAAGTAACTCCCATGATCTATTTGATTCACCAAATGAAGGGAGTGGCAGTTGCTTCATGGCTAAAGGCCCCAAGGTATCACACCCCGAATATCTTGATTTCGATAGTGATGAAGATGATTTGATTTGTGATGATGACTTGCTATGTGACAAAACTAGTGATGGTGATTAAAATGAACTTGATAATTCTCATGCTAGTCTAGATAGGTCGATTGACGATGATGAGATGAAAATAGAAGAACTAACTAAATAACTTAACACTCTTAAGTTAGCCCATGAATCTACTTTTGAAAATCATAGAGAGCTTGTAAGAACTCATGAGGAACTACGCTTCGAGAAGCTCAATTTGGAGCAAGAACATGAATTTCTTAAAGCTATCAATGACGATCTCTGAAAGAAGACTTCATCTTATCTTTCCAAATGACTAATCTTGTCTACATTCATGCCACAAGTTAAATCTAAGCCAACTAGTAACAAAGGCAAGAAAGGTTCTTCATCTAGTAGCAACAATAAAAATGCAAAACCCAATGATGTTGCTCCCAGTAGTTCTATTGATGCCACCAATGATGATTCTCTTAGCCAAGTTACACTTGAGAAAGAAAATGCTTTATTGAAAGTAATTATAGAGAAAGGTATCTACAAGAGTCTTGAAGGGTGCAAACAATATGAGGAGATTGTATGCAAGCACGGAGGATACCGGAAGAATCGTGGTGTTGGCTACTTCCACGCTAATGGAGTTGAATGGGAAGAAGGTCAATATCCCAATCCCAGGTTTGTTCCTCAAAAGGAGAAGTATGAAAATACTCTTCCCAAGGGGACAAGACACCAAGCTCAAGCGCAAGAACAAGCTTCAAGAGTACTTTGACTCATATGAAGATGAATCCCAAGCTTTGGTGAAGTGGGTTCCCAAGGCTACCACAAGCTCAACTTCTACAAGTGCTACTTCAACATCGAGGATCCCCATCAACTTGATGTGGGTCCCCAAGAAGAAGAACTAGAAAGTTCTTAAGGGGTGACTCCGCCAATGAAATTCACTCACATTCATTATTAGCAAGGTCTTTTTGCAATCAACATTAACCCTATGGAATAGTTCAAGGAGTCCAACATTCCCTCAAAGGTAAGCAAGGGACAAGGTAATCAACAAATCAATGGACATCATCACACATGCTTTGCACTCCATGTCCATAGATATCCCTATATTTGTCTCTTGTGTTGGGACTAACCCATGTAGGTGAGAAGAGTAAGGAAACAACAAGGATGCTACCAACTCTTGGTGATCTTCATCAACTTTGAGCATCCATCACTACCTCACCAACATGAAGTCTTCATCACCAAAACCCAAGGTTAGTTTATCCCTCTTGTGGGGGGATGTAACATCAAGGGGGAGCTCTACTCTAAGACTTGAGTCAAAGCATCTCTTAGTATGTGACAACATTAAATGCTTTATGTAAAAGTGGTAACCCCACTTGTGCTTAAACGACGAGTATGACCTATGATCAAGTATTTTTACTTGGCTCCTAAGTCAAAATACTCATATATAGATGACTTCGTCATCGCCCAAGTGCTTGTTAGATGCTAGAGTGTTTGTGCATGTTTGTCATGATTTCATTTGACATCTTATTGTATGAGCATGTTGGTCTGCATTTATTTTCTCATTCGAGGACATCCAATTGTTGCAATTTGTCTTTGATTTATCTTTTTCCAATTGGATGGACAAGAATGACTGTGACCACTCTTTAGCTATCTATGGTTTCTCACCTCATACTCTATTCATGCCGCATCACAAAATTTGATCAAGTGCTTTTCGATCCCTTTGTGTGTGGAGCACTCAGAGTTCCGTATCGACAAGGACTGGCCATTAACAGCTCCCAAGTGCATCTCGGTGGAACCAACTCCAAAATCTCGGTCTCACTAAATGCCTAGGGTTGATCTGGTTTTCTATCTCGGTACTACCGATTCCATATTCTCGGTTACATCGAGTTTCCGTGTCAACTGACAGTTGAGGAATTCGGTGACACTGAAAATTTAGAATTGGTATCACCGAGAGTGGTGGGTATATATACTATGGACCCCGATGCTTTGAAATTCATCCTCAAACCATCATGCCTCAGAACCCTAAGCTGAAGTTTTCAAGACCCTTGGTCATCGCCCTTGTCCCCCTGTGCTCATCCGCCGCTGGGAATCACCGCCGTCGACGAAATCCTCTCCATCGTCGCTGCCGTAGCGGATCCGTCGCCATGCTAGGGTACGGATTCGTCCCCCTCTTGCGCTCCAACCTCCAAATCTTGCGCATTAGGATTTCTATGATATCTTGCCACTATTTGAAAGCATTCTATTCACAAAAGGAATCTCGTAGATTAGAGAACCGTGGAATTTTAGGGTTTTGGCGTCCGCCCGATGAATCTCGGTGGAACCAAAGCAGGCAAATCGGTGTCACCGATTTGGACATCTGGGGTACTGAGAACTTTCTCAGTGAAACCGAGTGCACCTTTTGGTCTCTCCGAAAGGGGTGCCAAGTTTCAGCTAAGGAGGAAGTCTGTCTCGATAGCTCCAATAATTTTGCTTTGGCTGTACCGATATTCGTTTGTCAGAATGCAAAACTTTGAAAATCTATTGTTCAAACTTTCAAAAACTAGCCTCATTTTGTGATGACTCATCTTCTTCTGCTCTTCTATACTCTATTCATAGGGTCAGTATGTAGATGCTGAGGACAGTCAGAATTTGCCACAACAGGGTGTTGACATGAGTTCAGGCACAAGCCCAGAGCCTAGTTCATTTTTAGATCTAGGCACCCCCAGCTCCCATGGGTTGCCCAAGGCTGCCACAAGGTCTAGAAAGAAGCTGAATTCAGATGAGGAGGATTCAAACTTTGTCCCTGAGGAGATTCTTGCCAAGAAGCAAGAAAAGGCTGCCAAGAAGTCCGCTACTAAAGCCACTTCTTCTAGGAGAGTTGTCAGCAAGATCTATGCTAGCTCTGAAACTATCAAAGCACATGAGAGTGCTAGGGCTACAATGTCCATTGATTCCCCAAGGAAGTCTATGCCTAAGAAGGCAGGGGAGAAGAAAGCCAGAAAGAGGATTATTCATGTGATTGGTAGGCCTACATCCATGTATGAAGATCTAGAGGAGGCTGCTAGTGCTGCTGCTGAGGAAGAGGAAGAAGAACATGTTGAGAAGGCTCCTCCCAAGAAGAAGGCCAAGAAACTTCTAGCTGATACTATGCCTAAGTCAGGCACATCCAAGAGCACCAAATCCAAGAAGGCTGCTGCTGAAAAGCCTAAGAGGACATCTAGGTAGATTCAACTTTTGAAAAGAACAAGGGAACTGCTTCTAGAGTTGAAGATGATGATGACTTGAAAACCTTGATGAAACTCAGACCACATCTTCCAGTACATGATGTCAGCCACCTAGTTGCTGAAGATATGAAGAAGAGGAACAACTCAGGTTTGAGGGCTTGGAGAGCTATAGATCGATATGCCCAAAGGAAGAAGCCTGATGTTGATTACATATTCTACACCAAGGAGCAACAAGACTTTTATGAGACAGTGCTGCTAGACAAGAGCCCAGCAGTCAATGATATGCGATATGTTGATTGGAAATTCATTAAGGAGAAAGAGGACTATTTCCCAAGTGTCCAAGACAATTTCATCTGCATTGGTCTGGATGAATTTGTTGGAAGAGAGCTTACTGCATGGAATGATGAGATGATCATGCAATTCTACTCCACTGCACATTTCTATGGAGATGGTAGGATTGTATGGATGACAGAAGGAGCAAGATATGAGTCTACTGTTGATGAGTGGGCTGCACTTCTAGGAGTCCCAGAGGTTCAGGATGGTGACTTGGATGTATATTCAGAATCCAAGGCGAGCCACAATGCCATGGAGGATATGTATAGTCCTATCCCTGCAGACAAAGTGCAATCTCACAAGCTAGGATCCATCTACTATCTTCAAGCTGGCCTCCGCGCCATAAACACCATTCTAAGGCACACTTTGATGCCCAAGTCAGGAGATGACAAGATGATCCGAGGATATTCCATCAACATGTTGATCCACCTTGATAGACACACGAGGATCAGAGTCATGGACTTGATTGTTGAGACAGTTAAGAGGGTTGCTGCTGATCAGAAGCGCTCTTGCTGCTATGCACCCTATATCCAGATGCTTATCAACTCTCAGTTGGAGAAGCACATATTTGCTCTAGATCGTCCACATTTGCCCCTACAGCCAGAGCTTGAGGATAATATCGTGGCGATGGACCCAAATGATCCCACATCAACTACAACTCACGCAGAGGCAGAGGCAGCTCGAACCACTAATGCTCAAGTCCCTAGATCCAGAAATGAGCAAACGGATCTGCTGATTTCATTAGTTCAGAACATGCAGAAGGACATTAAGGGGATTCTGGATAACCAGAACAATCTTGTGAGGATCTTTGAAACAAGGATCAAGACTCTCAATGATAAGGTGGACAAGGTGACTAAGACAGTGATAGAGCTTCAGAAGGAAGTTGAATCAATGCACATCCCTCGGGTCTCTTCTACTTCTTCAGATGATGATGATGATGATGATGATGACGATGATGATGATGATGAGGATGGATCACCTCTCAGGCTGAGCACATAGTTCACTACTCAGGCTAGATCAGCCACAGTGCTTGCTCCAGACTTGACGCCCTCTTCATCAGCTCCTGCCACTGTCAGCTCATCTCCTTCTCCATCAGCTCCAGTTCCTCCAGTATCCACTCCAGCTCCATCCATGACATCTACAGAGATCTTCGACGACGCTGTTCTCTTGACTCCTTCACCAACAACCGGAGGAGATCAGCCCAAGATCGCTTAGATATATGCCTTTGAACTTTTTGGTAACTTGTTACCAAAGGGGGAGAAGTGTATATAGATCTTTAGGCTTCGAGTGTGAGAGCGTTTTGGTGTTTATTGCTTTTTCAAAAACAATTATCTTTTGGTTGCTTGTGATACACGTTTGATGATGTTTGAACATACACTTTAATGTGAGATGCTACTATTTCCTATCATCTTAATGATTATGTGATGATCATTCATCTTTGCTGGATTGTGTTGTTCTATGATGTTCATTCTAATTATTCTTGCACACCACCAAGTGGTATGTGACATGTAAGAAGTGACCCATTTACCTTTACCGATTGTGCATTTGCATTCAAACAAAAATTTAAAACAATGCACAAATTTAAGGGGAGCTCTTTCTTATCACATACTTCTCAAAGCGACGATTATATTCATTGATTATATCTTTGTCGAAGCTTTGATCTATATGTTGTCAGCAATTACCAAAAAGGGGGAGATTGAAAGCACGTTTGCTCCCTTGGTGGTTTTGGTAATTAATAACAACATATAAGTCATTGAAATAATGTTTCCACCAAGTATGTTTCAGGAAAAGTTCAATAATAGGGATGCCAAAAGGATTGTGGAATTACCCAAAGATGCAAGGAAATAGGTTGGCCAAGCTTCAAGCAAGAGGACTCTACATTTTACATTCGTGAGAAATCACTTTGAGTCCATAGGAAAGCCAATACTATTAAAAGGGGGTAAGGTTTTGTTGGTGAACAAAATGCTCATACGTGCACAAGTGATAGTCACCAAAAACATCCACAAGCTCTCCCACAAAAGTCTGTCTATAGACAAACATTCAAAATCGATGCAACCAACATTCCCATCCCGTTGCCACCAATTCCAAACCCTAGACAGACTCAGCCAAACCCTAACCCTTCGGTGCAACTGACACTGCTTTTGGTGCCACCAAGTTGGGATGCCAAGTTTTTGTTACACCAGTTCACATTTTTGGTCCGTCCAAGAATGTTGAATCGGTGTCACCGAGTTTGGCAATTCTGACCATTGGTCACCTTGTCGGTGCAACCGAGATTCCTGTACCGGTCTCACCGAGATTCAAAAGGTGCAATCTTTTGGTCACCTTGGTACCATCGAGATTAACACATCGGTGTCACCGAGTCTGACTTATTGTGTCTAACGGTTGTATTTTTGGGGATGCCTATATATACCCCTCCACCACCACCTACTTGAGAGAGAAGCACTCAGAACTATTCCATACGTGTCCAATCAGATTTTCTGAGAGAGAACCACCTACCCTTGTGTTGAGATCAAGATCTTCCACTCCAACCATATGGATCTTGATTTCTAGGCTCCCCAAGTTAATTTCCACCAATCCCATCTCTTCTACCAAGCCAAACCTGTGAGAGAGTGATTGTGTGTTGAGGAGTCTATCATCTTGAAGCACAAGAGCATGGAGTTCATCGCCATTACCGAGACTATTACCTTCTGGAGGGTGGTGCCTCCTAGATTGGTTAGGTGTCTCTTGGGAGCCTCCTAATTCATGTTGTGGAGTGAACCAAGAAGTTTGTAAGGGCAAGGAGATCGCATACTTCGTGAAGATATACCTATAGTGAGGCTAGTCCTTCGTGGACGGAAGCCATATGGAATAGTCAAGGTTGCTACTTCGTTGACCCTTATGGGTGGAGCCCTCCGTGGACTCTCGCGATCGTTACCCTCCGTGGGTTGAAGACTCCATAAAAGTGGATGTACAATAGTGCCACCTATCAGAACCACGGGAAAAATCATCGTGTCTACAATTGCAGTTGATCTTCCTACCCTATCCCTTCTACTCATGCTTGTTGCTATTTTCCGCTGCTATACTCTTAGACATGCATGTGTAGGGTGAAATTGACTTGCCATGAATGCTAAAACTGCAAACATTAAAATTTGGGAAAAGGCAAAACTTTTATTTGGTCAAGTAGTCTAATCACCCCCCCCTCT
Organism: Hordeum marinum; assembly: GCA_022496015.1. NCBI lineage: Eukaryota > Viridiplantae > Streptophyta > Magnoliopsida > Poales > Poaceae > Hordeum > Hordeum marinum. The sequence continues at coordinate 236,456,842 of CM039673.1, forward strand.
AGACCTACTTTTGATCCTACACCGCGTCAAGTGGCGCCTGGTCGCGGTGCTGGTTCGGCAAGATGGTTTATTTATCTCATTCTTGACAACTATCCTTTGGGACTTCTCGTAATCAAGAATTTAATAGCACCATATCAAAAGACAATGGAGAAGGAATTAAACTTACAAATCAAATATAAAGAACACTTGAGCACCTCCAACAAGATTCTTGAAGAACAACTCGAGAAGAATTACATCCTTAACAAACCACGATGAAGAAGCATCGGGATGAACTCCGGAATGAAAGGATGATAGAAGAGAATTGAAGGATTGCAAAATGAACAAGATCGAGGCGTTGCAAAGGTTTAGATGAAGCTTCACAAATAGATACTTGAGAAAACTTGGAACTCCAGAAATAAAAGATGAGACCACTTGAAATCGGGAATTGATATCATGAACAACTCTAGAGGAAAGAATTGAGATCACCTTGATGAAATAAAAATAATAATTATGTTATGCTTATCCTTCATGAAGTAAATTGATGACAAGCAATGGATTTCACACACCACTTATTATTTTTGGAAAGAATTGAAGAGAGAGAGAGATAGATCACAAACTTGAAGAAGTCTTGAACGAGAACACCGGTGAGAATTGAAATTAATGGGGATACTACAAATGAATGGAGGTACATGGCATGAGGATGAAGAGATCATGATCCGCCTAGAGAAATCTCGAGCTAAGCACCGGAATAATAGAGATATGAAGGGAGAGACAACAATTGAGAAGAATTCGAGAACGAAAGCTGAAAGCTGAGAACGAAGAAATCTTCTGAAATGATGGCCTTCAGAGGATCGAGAAATGAAAACAATTATGAAATTCACCGGATAGATATGGGGGGAATTACTCATGACTAAAACAAATTGATAGTATACCATGAACTTTGAGCATGGAATTCTTCAAGAGAACGGATAAGGATTTAAAAGAAACTCTCCTTTGATCTTCAATGGAGAATGATGATGAGAAACACCACCATGAATTACTAAGATACTCCGGAATAACGAATAAAGAACGGTTGAGCCAATGATGAAATTAATTCGAAGCAATCTTGGATAATGAATATGACTGATGAAAATCATTCTTAAGTCATATTGAGAAGAACTTGATAACCTCTCCAAAAAGATTAGAAGAGCTAGGTAAGATCCTGGGGGGGAAAACCTATGGGTTATGGGCCCAATGAAGAGAAACCACTGATAAAATGATTGCTTAGAAAGAGGTATTGCACCAGAAAAATTAAGAACTCGATGAGGTGGGAACCTCGAAATAATGTAAAAGGATATGAATGGAAATGAAAGTATTCCGAGATATCTTCAACACTCCGGATATAATAGAGAGAGATGAAAAACAAGAGATAGTTGGACAGAATTTCCGATGTGGGGAAGCATTTAGCGATTGATAAGGATATGAAGAACACTGAGATCTTGAATTGAATGTGCCAGGAAGGAAAACAATAATAAAGAAATGACGAATTCGAATCACTTGAGGATCTTCACAATGAATCACCGGACACGATATAAAAGAGAAGATAGCGGAAGCATCGATGAAAAGAAAGGCATTTGGATGAGAATTTAATCATTGAAGAAAAAGGGCGGGAGGGTGGAGAAAATAAAGAAAACTTGGGATGGATGAAATGATATCCAGGAAAGAATAAGAGGATTGATGTTGCAAATATTGGAAGGATAGAATTATCTTGAAGAGAAGCACACCATATGAAAAGAATTGATATCACAACTTGATTGAGCAAAAGAATTAGCATTCCCACAGAAATATGAGAACACCGCTTCGGAAAGATATGAGTTCACCTGTTGACATTGAAGCACCACGAATTACCATATTCAAAAAACAAAACAAAGGATGAGGCTTACGAAACAAGCCAAGAACGAATACATAATAGAGATTCCGTCCGATATTTTCGTGGTAAGGTTTGCACGGGCTCAATCGTACATTAGATTGTCATATTGAAATGACGCTCGAATATGCTCCCTAGGCGTAGCGAGCTACAAGGCTTGACGAAGCATACCGATACTGTCCTCTATAAAAAAGACCAGGAAAAAACAAACCACTAGATGTCGAAACCCAACCTCACATCATGATCTGTTGGATGATAGCCTAGGTAACTACTTGAATTCCTACCTAAGAACTCCCAAGAATCTTTGGTTATGCATTTGGGTGTTGGGGATACATGGAGGCAAAATATCTCACACAACTAATAAGCCCTACACTCCAACTGTATCCATCCGTCAACACATAACCAAGAAAACCTCGGAAACCGTGTACCTCAGACCTTTGAAAAACATCCGATATACTAGCTGTGGCAATACATCTGATCGCTCTCCCCAGTATTGGGTGGCGCCAAACTATTCTCACCACAAAGAGTACAGAAGCGTTTTTTATGTCGGTGACCTCTGGTATTCCAGAACTATAACGATCCAAATGTGACGACAACACCTCGGAGCTCAACTCCCCGGGACACTGCCATAACCCCTAAATGTCAGGAGGCACCAAGAACAGTGTTCTCGTCACAAAGATATCGAAACGATCCCAACAATACCCGCGTGATCCTAAAAAAATTGAGTGAAAAAAGAGAAGAGGAGTAGAATTAAAGATTCCTAAGTCAAATACATCACCAGAGTATAGAAGAAGAGTAAAAAAGAATCCTACTCTTCGATATAACTAGACTCAAATAGTTTTTCACTAGACTCGACTCAGCCAGGTTCGATCAATCAAGGGGGCTCCTAGGTTGGTACAGGCTCTGGTACCAACTTTGTAATGCCTAAGATACGATCCTATCCTTATTTTGACGCGAGGGCCTCGACAGGGATAGAAGCGCATCTCGTCGTTTCGCAAGAATGGATATCATTACAAGTACATGTACATAAGAGATGAGTATAAGGAATTGGCTTACACTCACCGCAAGCTACAACAAGATCACATGAATTCAACAACGCATTCAACCATCATACATAAGAGCAGGGTCCGACTATGGACGGAGACAAACGATAAAATGACATCCATCCTTGTTATCCCAGGCTGCCGCCTGGAACCCAACCTAGATCGATGATGATGAAGAAGAACTCCAAACCAAACAAGCATCGCACTCACATCAAATCATCGCATTACCTGCACCTGCAACTGTTGTTGTAATAATCGGTGAGCCATAGGGACTAAGCAATCTCATTTCCAAGGGTATCAAGACTATTACAACAAGCACTAAGCATTTATTTGAGTGGCTAACTTACGAATACAGAAAGCAAAGTATGGCTATCTACACATAACGGACATGAACTAGTAATGATCACCAAGTGATCCTAAACACCTACTTACGTCAAATATAAACCCACCGTGTTCTCTCTCGGATAAGGACTCACAGAAGAGACATTCATGGTTACGCACATAGCTGGTGTATTTAATTAGAGTTTACTTCGAGTTTTCCACGACCGGGTGTTAAACAAAGTTTCCAAGTTGCCATATAACGGGCACGGCTTTCCAAAAGATTTAACCCTGCAGGGGTGCTCCAACTCATCCATTACAAACTAACCACACGTAGCGTTGGAATTCATCAACCGCGGAATCACCCGTAGTTTTTGCGGAATCCCGATGGAAAATCTCAACTTCGAGATATCCCGAAGTGTCGTCGAAATCCCACATGCAAGACGTTCGAGAAAGGTAAAACAAATCCAACAAGGCCGCCCGACGTGTCGACGAACCCGATAGGAGCTGCATATCTCGTTCTCAGGACACGACCGGATGAGCAGTACGTACGGTGGCCGGATAGAAATCCCCCGAGTTGCCCCGGGTGGCCCCGCAAGTGGCTCTGTTTTGGACCAGCACCATCATCATTGGACCCCCTGTATTATGTTAAATTAATCCACGAGGGGACGACCCTCTATGCTTTAATAAGGTGAGCAGTATTATTATGTTGGGCAAATGTAGTACGAAAGTTGGGCCTTGCCAGACAAGTTTTATCCTAAGCGAAAATCAAGGGGGTCCCATAACAACCCCGAGCATGTTAGGAGCGCTTAATTATGGAACATAACACCGGTTCACAAGTAACTAGGGCGGCAAGAGTGAAACAAAACACCGAGCAAAAGGCCAAGCCTTCCACCCTTTACCAGGTATATATGTCCATTAAATTAAATAGTAATAATATTGCAATAACAAAAGAATGCCCATGTTGACACATGGAAGCAATTGCACCTACAGCTAGAAACACTATAAGAAGGGTTGAGCAAGCGGTAACATAGCCAAACAAAGGTTTGCTGGGACGTGGAGGGGTTAGAGGCTTATCATGGCAATGTTAGCAGGCTTGTCAAACAAGTGGTAGGTAGCGAGACATAACAATAAAGACGGAACAACTAGCATAGCAATGATAGTAGTGGTATCCAGGGAAATGTGTCATCTTGCGTGAGATCCTGCTTGGAAGAAGTACGAAACCTTGAAGTAGACGAACGAGACATAGTCGAATGAATCCTCACACTCCGAATGCTTTCGGAACTCTATTGAGAAGAAGCAATCCGTAAACAACAATCAACACACGGAAAAACACCATGACATATGCATGGCATGATGCACAAACCAATATGAGGCATGTCGATTATGCAATGCAAGGAAAATCACATCAGACAAGTACTACACATTGAAGTGAAGCTCAATATGCAACGAGTTGCATATTGACAAAACTCCACGATCGGTTATTTAGTTCACTCCCGTTTAGGTACTCATCAATATTAAATGTTGTTAACCGTGGCAAGGGGTCAAGCATAAACAACTACATCATCTAGGTATATTAAATGAGGCCAAAAGCAACACATAGCATTCTCGAAACGACCTCATAAGCATAATATGGATTTGGACCAGACCTGTAATAAACATATTATATATTTTTTAAACATGAAAATAAAGTGCGTCATGATATTCTAGGCGTTTTTCTAGTCAAGTTGCATATATAAAACAATTGCATCATAGTTACGGTTAGTTATGAAATAAATTATTTTAACATGGCATTACACAAATTAATGCAAACAACAATTATAATTATTTTTAACATGTGTGAAAGTGGAATATTGTGAAACTGCATGAAAATCTAAGTTTTTTCATATATAAAACATCCTGTTCCGACGCACGATTAATTATTTATTACAATTTCAAAATGATGCATTAATAAATATGCATGTACATAAATAAATGCGAAATTGCCAAGCAAAAAAAATACAAATGCGGGCCAGAAGAACAGAACTGCGCAAGCCCAGCACCGGCTCCAACCCAAGTGGCCATGTGCGCGGCGTGTGCAAAATAAACATGCAACATGGAAAAAATGGGGCTGCCCTGGACTCGAACTCAGAACCTCTCGATTGCCACATGACACGCTGACGAGGTGGGCTACAACTGAAATGTGCTAAATAATGGATTTAACAATATAACAAGGAACCTAAACTATTCACATTACTAAAAAATGGCCAAAAGAATATAGGGGCACCTGGGAATCGAACCCCAGACCCCTCGGTTCAGTCCATGCGGTGACTACCAACTAAGCTAGTAGGCTATTTACGAAACAGTAGGTCATCCAAATCACTTGAACATAGACAAAAAAGCACGAGCTTTGCCATGAATATCCAACGATGCTTGCCGGCGAGGACGTGGAGCAAAAAAATGACGATTCGAGCAACTAGACCAAGGCGGGCGTGCGAGAATGGCATGGCAGGGTCCTCACCTAGCTGGGATGGCTCGGTGTTCCAAAGGAGAGGTGCACAGTTAATGCAGAGGTGATGTCCTCCTCTACCAAAACTGTTGCTGCTCGTAGTCGGGAAGGAGGCAGCCGAGATTTGGGCGCTGGAGGTCGGGGATGGAGCGCGCATGGCGGGATCCGGCAGCTTCGGGCACCGGACGACGTTCCCCAACGAGAAGAGGGAGCTTTATTAGAGGTCCATGGTGGGGCTGTGGAGATTCTCTGTCCATGTCCTTTAACCAAAACAGAGGAAGATGAGAAAAGAAAAGGAAGAGAAACAGAGGAAGGAGAGAGGTGGGGCGAGGTTGGCCTACACCTGCGAGGCGTGCTGGAGGAGCTCCGGTCGCCGGGGAAGAACTAAGGCAACGAGGCAAGGCGCTGATTGAGGCAAGGTTCTCGAATCCGTGAAGCAGAGGAAGCAGGGGAATATGAAAGCACATTTTCTCCCTTGGTGGTTTTGGTAATTAATAACAACATATAAGTCATTGAACTAATGTTTCCACCAAGTATATTTCAGGAAAAGTTCAATGATAAGAATGGAAAAAGGATTGTGGAGATTGTAGAATCACCCACAATGCAAGGAAATAGGTTGGCCAAGCTTCAAGCAAGAGGACTCTACATTCTACATTTGGGAGAAATCACTTTGAGTCCATAGGAAAGCCAATACTATTAAAAGGGGGCAAGGTTTTGTTGGTGAACAAAATGCTCATACGTGCACAAGTGATAGTCACCAAAAACATCCACAAGATCTCCCACCAAAGTCTATCTATAGCCAAACATTCAAAATCGATACAACCAACATTCCTATCCCGGTTCCATCGATTCCAAACCCTAGACAGACTATGCCAAACCCTAGCCACTTCGGTGCAACCGATTCCATACCGGTGCCACCGAGTTTAGGTTGCCAACTTTCTGTTACGCAAATTCACATTTTTGGTCCTACCAAGAATGTTGGGTCGGCTTCACTGAGCTTGGAAATATGACCGCTGGTCACCTTGTCAGTGCAACCGAGATTCCTACATCGGTCTCACCGAGATTCAAAAGTTGCCACCTTTTGGTCACTTCGGTACCACCGAGATTAACACATCGGTATCACCAAGTCTGACTTATTGTGTGTAACAGTTGGATTTTTGGGGATACCTATATATACCCCTCCACCACCACTCACTCGTAAAAGAAGCACTCAAAACTATTCCATACCTATCCTATCAGATTTTCTGAAAGAGAACCACCTACCCTTGTGTTGAGATCAAGATCTTCCACTCCAACCATATGGATCTTGATTTCTAGCCTCCCCAAGTTCCTTTCCACCAATCCCATCTCTTCTACCAAACCAAATCTATGAGAGAGTGATTGTGTGTTGAGGACTCTATCATCTTGAAGCACAAGAGCAAGGAGTTCATCGTCATTACTGAGCCTATTACCTTTTGGTGGGTGGTGCCTCCTAGATTGGTTAGGTGTCGCTTGGGAGCCTCCTATTTCGTGTTGTGTAGTGAACCAAGAAGTTTCTAAGGGAAAGGATATCGCCTACTTCGTGAAGATCTACCCATAGTGAGGCTAGTCCTTCATGGACGGAAGCCGTATGGAATAGTCAAGGTTGCTACTTCGTGGACCCTTATGGGTGGAGCCCTCCATGGACTCTCGCGACCCTTACCCTCCGTGGGTTGAAGACTCCATAAACGTGGATGTACGATAGCGCCACCTATCGGAACCACGGGAAAAATCATCATGTCTACAATTGCGTTTAATCTTCCTACCCTATTCCTTTTACTCATGCTTGTTGTTACTTTCTGCTGCTATACTCTTAGACTTGCATGTGTAGGGTGAAATTGACTTGCCATGAATGCTAAAACTTGCAAACACTAAAATTTGGTAAAAGGCAAATGCATTTATTTGGTTACGTAGTCTAATCACCCCCCTCTAGACCTACTTTCGATCCTACAAGTGGTATCAGAGCTTTGGTCTCCATTGCATTGGTTTCACAACCTAGGAGAAGTATGGCATCTAGTGAGGGAAATTATCACTGTATTGGTCCGTACTTTGATGGCACAAATTTTGCTAGTTGGAAGCACAAAATGAAAATGCATTTGATTGGTCAGAATCCTACCGTTTGGGATGTTGGTCGCGTTGGCTTGCAAGGTGAATTCTTTGCGGAAGGAAAGGAACCGGATCGTGAAGCGACTGTGGATGAATTGAAGATGTTGCAACTCAATGCTCAAGCATGTGACATTCCCTTCAACTACCTATGCCCCGAAGAATTCAACAAAATCAGCTGTCTTGAACACGCAAAAGAGATATGGGATACTTTGGTTGATATGCATGAAGGAACTGAGTCCGTGAGAGAATCCAAGTTAGATGTTCTTCAAGGTCAACTTGACAAGTTCAAGATGAAGGATGGCGAAGGAGTCGCTGAGATATACTCTAGGCAAGCTCTCATGACAAATGACATTACCGGTTTAGGAAGGGAAGAAATGACAGATAAATTCATCATCAAGAAGATACTTCGAGCTTTGGATGATCGATATGACACCGTTTGCACATTGATCCAAATTATGCCAAACTACAAATATCTCAAACCAACAGAAGGGATTGGTAGAATTGTTGCTCGTGAGATGACACTCAAAGACAAGGAAGATCTTCACCACAAGTCTAGCGATGCTTATAAAGGCACAAGTGATGCTCCCGCTACCTCAAGCGACAACCTTGTCACAAATGAAGAGATAAGCCTCATGGTCAAGAAATTCAACAAGTTCTACAAGAATAGAAGCAAAGACTGAGGATCCAACTCAAGACATGAAGAGAAGCGTTCGTCAAGTCGTGACCGAAACTGCTACAATTGTGGGAAGCCCAGACACTACTCCAATGAGGGTACGACTCCTTACAAACGAACAGAAGAGTCACCAAGAAGACAAAGCTCAAGAGATGAATCACCTCGAAGAGAGAGTAGGAGTAGAGATGATCGTTATGAACGAAGACTCTCAAGGAGAAGTAGGGACTCGGAGAAGAAGTACAAGCACACCAAGAGATACTCAAGAAGAAAACATCAAGCTCATGTTGGTGAATGGGTTTCTAGCTCCGACTTCGACAACCACTCTGAGAGAAGCTATCACTCAAACTCTGACTATAGTCAAGATGAAGGTGTTGCCGGAATTGCACTAGTGACAACCAACTCCTATGATCTATTTGATTCACCAAATGAAGGGAGTGGAAGTTGCTTCATGGCTAAAGTCCCCAAGGTATCACACCCCGAATATCTTGATTTCGATAGTGATGAAGATGATTTGCTTTGTGATGATGTCTTGCTATGTGACAAATCTAGTAATGATAGTCAAAATGAACTTGATAATTCTCATACTAGTCAAGATAGGTCAATTGACGATGATAAGATGAAAAATAGAAGAACAAACTAAGAACTTAACACTCTTAAGATAGCCCATGAATCAAATCTTGAAGATCATAGAGAGCTTGTAAGAACTCATGAGAAGCTAACTTCGAGAAGCTCAATTTGGAGCAAGAACATGAGTTTCTTAAAGCTATAAATGATGATCTCCGAAAGAAGACTTCATCTTATCTTGCCAAACGACTACTCCTGTCTACGTTCATGCCACAAGTTAAATCTAAGCAAACTAGTAACAAAGGCAAGAAAGGTTCTTCATCTAGTAGCAACAATAAAAATGCTAAACCCAATGATGTTGCTCCTAGTAGTTCTATTGATTCCACTAATGATGATTCTCTTAGCCAAGTTACACTTGAGCAAGAAAATGCTTTATTGAAAGGAATTATGGAAAAAGGTATCTACAAGAGTCTTGCCGGGTGCAAACAATTTGAGGAGATTGTACACAAGCATGGAGGATACCGGAAGAATCGTGGTGTTGGCTACTTCAACGCTAATGGAGTTGAATGGGAAGAAGGTCAATATCCCGAGCCCAAGTTTGTTCCTCAAAAGGAGAAGTATGAAGATACTCTTCCCAAGGGGACAAACACTCAAGATGACCTTCCACCACAAGACCACAAGCTCAAGGGAAAGAACAAGCTTCAAGAGGACATTGACTCATATGAAGATGAATCCCAAGCATTGGTGAAGTGGGTTCCCAAGGCTACTACAAGCTCAACTTCTACAAGTGCTACTTCAACACCGAGGATCCCCATCAACTTGATGTGGGTCCCCAAGAAGAAAAACTAGAAAGCTCTTGAGGGGTGACTCCACCAATGAAATTCACTCACATTCATTAATGGCAAGATCTATTTGCAATCAACATCAACCCTATGCAATAGTTCAAGGAGTCACACATTCCCTCAAAGGTAAGCAAGGGACAAGGTAATCAACAAATCAATGGACATCATCACATATGCATTGCACTCCATGTCCATAGATATCCTTGTATTTGTCTCTTGTGTGTTGGGACTAACCCATGTAGGTGAGAAGAGTAAGGAAACAACAAGGATGCTCCCAACTCTTGGTGATCTTCATCAACTTTGAGCATCCACCACTACCTCACCAACAAGAAGTCTTCATCGACAAAACCCAAGGTTACTTTATCCCTCTTACGGGGGATGTCACATCAAGGGGGAGATTTACTCTAAGACTGGAGTCAAAGCATCTCTTAGTATGTGACAACATCAAATGCTTTATGTAAAAGTGGTAGCCCCACTTGTGCTTAAACGATGAGTATGACCTATGATCAAGTACTCTTACTTGGCTCCTAAGTCAAATACTCATATATAGATGACTTCGTCATCACCAAAGTGCTTGTTAGATACTATTATGTTTGTGCATGTTTGCCATGATTTAATTTGACATCTTATTGTGTGAGCATGTTGGCCTGCATTTATTTTCTCATTCGAGGATATCCAATTGTTGCTATTTGGCTTTTGATTTATCTTTTGCCAATTGGATATACAAGAATGCCTAGGACCACCTCTTCAGATATCTATGCTTTCTCACCTCATACTCTATAAATTTGAACAAGTGCTTTTTGATCCCTCTATGTGGAGCACTTGGAGTTCCGTATCAATAAGGACTGGCCATTAAAACTCCCAAGTGCATCTCGGCGGAACCAACGACAAAATCTTGGTCTCATCAAATGCCTAGGGTTGATCTGGTTTTCAATCTGCTACCATCGATTCCATCTTCTCGGTTACACCGAGTTTCCCTGTCAACTCACAGTTGAGGAACTCGGTGACACCGAAAAGTTAGAATCGGTGTCCCCGACAGCGGTGGGTACAAATACTGTGGACCCCTATGCTTTGAATTTCATCCTCAAACCATCGCGCCTCAAAACCCTAAGCTGTCGTCTTCGAGACCCCTAGTCGTTGCCCTTGTCTCCCTGCGCTCCTTCGCCACTGGGAATCGCCGTCATCGATGAAATCCTCTCCATCGTCGCCGCCGTAGCGGATCCGCGCCAAGTTAGGGTACGGATTCGACCTCCTTTGCAGTCCTCGTCCGATTCTTGCGCATAGGATTTGATTTTATCTAGAAGACACTCATTACATTTATTCCTATCCATGAGAAACTCCAATAGTCTAGCGAATGTTAGATTTTCTGGGGTTTTCCTTTCGCCCGATGGAACTCGGTCGAACCAAAGCAAACAAATCGGTCTCACCGATTTGTCTTTCTGTGTTGCTGAGAACTGTCTCGGTGGAACCGAGTACTTATTTTTGGTCTCACCGGAAAGAGTACCAAGGTTCTGTTAAGAGGGATAGTCAGTCTCGGTAGCACCATTTTTTTTTGCTTTTGTTGTACCGATATTCATTTGACAGAATGCAAAACTTTTGAAATCTATTGTTCAAACTTTCAAAAACCAGCCTCATTTTGTGATGACTCATCTTCTTCCGCTCTTCTATACTCTATTCACATGGTCAGTATGTCAGATGCTGAGGACAGTCAGAATTTGCCAGATCAAGGTGTTGACATGAGTTCAGGCACAAGCCCAGATTCTAGTTCATTTTTAGATCCAGGCACCCCCAGCTCTCATGGGTTGCCCAAAGCTGCTAGAATGACCAGAAAGAAGCTGAATTCATATGAGAAGGATTCGGACTGTGTCCCTGAGGAGATTCTTGCCAAAAAGCAAGAAAAGGCTTCTAAGAAGTCTGCTACTGTAGCCACTTTTTCCAGGAGAGTTGTCAGCAAAGTCTATGCTAGCTCGGAAGCTATGAGAGCACTTGATAGTGCTAGGGCCACAATGACTATTGATCCCCCAAGGAAGTCTATGCCTAAGAAGGCAAGGGAGAAGAAATCCAGAAAGAGGATTATTCATGTGATTGGCAGGCCTACATCCATGTATGAAGATCCAGAGGAAGCTGCTGGTGCTACTGCCGAGGAAGAGGAGGATGAACATGTTGAGAAGGATCCTCCCAAGAAGAAGGCCAAGAAGCTTATGGTTGATGCTATGCCAAAGACTGGCAGATCCAAGGGCACCAAGTCTGCATCCAAGAAGGCTGCTGCTGAAAAGCCTAAGAGGACATCCAGGCAGATTCCAACTTCTGAAAAGAACAACGGAACTACTTCCAGAGTTGAAGATGATGATGACTTGACAACACTCATGAAGCTCATACCACATCTTCCAGTACATGATGTCAGCCACCTAGTTGCTAAAGATATGAAGAAGAGGAAAGACTCAGGTTTGAGGGCATGTAGAGCTATTGATCCATATGCCCAGAGGATGAAGACTGCTGTTGACTACAGATTCTACACCAGAGAGCAACAAGACTTCTATGAGACAGTCAGTGATATGAGATATGTTGATTGTAAATTCATTAAGTAGAATGAGGACTACTTTCAAGTGTCCAAGATAATTTCCACTGCATTGGTCTGGATGAGATTGTTGGAAGAGAGCTTACTGCATGGAATGATGAGATGATCATGCAATTCTACTCCACTGCACATTTCTATGAAGATGGTAGGATTTTATGGATGACTGAAGGAGCAAGGTATGAACACCGTTGATGAGTGGGCTGCAGTTCTAGGAGTTCCAGAGGTTTAGGATGGTGATTTGGATGTATACTCAGAATCCAAGGCAAGCCACAATGCCATGATGAAAGCACAACATGCTCCCTTGGTGGTTCTGATAATTCATGACAACATACATTGTCTCTTGAACTAATGTTTCCACTAAGTATATTTCAGGAAATGTTCTATGAGAGGATTGGCAAAAAGGAGATTGCGGAGAAACCCCAATATGCAAGGAAATAGGTTGCCAAGCTTCAAGCAAGAGGTCTCCACATTTTATATTTGTGAGAAATCACTTTGAGTCCATAGGAAAGCCAATACTATTAAAAGGGGGTAAGGTTTTGTTGGTGAACAATATGCTCACACATGCACAAGTGATAGTCGCCAAAAATATCCACAAAACTATCCCACCAAAGTCTGTTCTATACCCAGCACTCAAAAATGGTGCAACCAACTATCCCACTTCGATGCCACCGATTCTAGTACCTAGACAAACTCTGCCAAACCCTAGACACTTCGGTGCAACCGATTCCATACCGGTGCCACCGAGTTTAGGTTGCCAACTTTCTGTTACGCAAATTCACATTTTCGGTTCCACCGAGAATGTTGTGTCAGCATCACCGAGATTGGAAATTTGACTGTTGGTCACCTTATCGGTGCAACCGAGTATTGTATATTGGTCTCACCGAGATTCAAAAGTTGCCACATTTTGGTCACTTTGGTACCACCGAGATTAACACATCGGTGTCACCGAGTTGGTCGTTTTGTGTTTAATGGTTGGATTTTTGGGGATGCCTATATATACCCATTCACCACCACTCACTCGAAAGGGAAGCACTCAGAACTATTCCATACCTATCCTATCAGGTTTTCTAAGAGAGAACCACCTACCCTTGTGTTGAGGTCAAGATCTTCCACGCCAATCATATGGATCTTGATTTCTAGCCTCCCCAAGTTGCTTTCCACCAATCCTATCTCTTCTACCAAGCCAAACCCGTGAGAGAGAGATTGTGTATTGAGGAGTCTATCATCTTGAAGCACAAGGGCAAGGAGTTCATCGTCATTACCGAGCCTATTACCTTTGGGAGGGTGGTGCCTCCTAGATTGGTTAGGTGTCGCTTGGGAGCCTCCTACTTCGTGTTGTGGAGTGAACCAAGAAGTTTGTAAGGGCAAGGAGATCGCCTACTTCGTGAAGATCTACCCCATAGTGAGGCTAGTCCTTCGTGGATGGAAGTCGTATGGAATAGTCAAGGTTGCTACTTTGTGGACCCTTTTGGGTGGAGCCCTCCGTGGACTCTCACGACCGTTACCCTCCACGGGTTGAAGACTCCATAAACATGGATGTACGATAGCACCACCTATCGGAACCACGGGAAAAATCATCGTGTCTTCAACTGCGTTTGATCTACCTGTCTCAACTCTTTACTTCATATGCAATGTCTTTACTTTCCACTGCCATATTTGTTGACATGCATGTGTAGGGCTGTTAGACTTTCTAGCTTTGCTAAAACTGTTAACATCTACCAACCAATTTACTTGGGAAAAGGTTAGGTTTTAAATTTCTGCTAGTAGTCTATTCACCCCCCTCTAGACACTCTTCCAGTGATCCCTCAATTGGTATCAGAGCATTGGTCTCCATTGCTTTGGTTTAATCACCGAGGAGTAAGATGGATGTGTCTAGTATAGGGAGTTTGAGTTGTAGAGTACCCATTCTTGATGGATAATACTATAGTCAATGGAAGTCTTTGATGCTTGAGTTGTTTAATGAATTTCAATTGAGAAAATATGTTATGCGCCCCTATGAGCCTCCTATTGATGAATTGCATCCCACACACGAAGAGGAAATCAACATGCTTGGTAACCTAAGAACTGTCAATCTTATCATTAGAGGTTTACCAAGATTCGTGCTTTCTCAAATGAAGAACTTTGCATGTGCATATACCTTATGGACTGATCTGGAGAAATGATATCCAAAATCATTCCTTAGGGAATCTAGATGAAATTCTTCATAAAGCCATTGCTTTTCACAAAATGAAGCCTAGTGATCCAAACTTTGACAAATGCCTATTTGAACTCCGTGATCTTATGCGTGCTAAACGAGATGTGACCACTATCAACAACATTATCTTTGAAGCCATTCGCACTCATAAACTTGAACATTGTCATGATCACTATTCTAACGAATCTCTTGTTCTTTATGACGAGGATTTCCCACTTGATGATGACAATGTGGAACATGGCTATTATGAAGAAGATGAGTTGTTTGACATCGAGTATGAGAAGATCATGAAGAATCTGAGTCTTATGGCAAACCATAAGGATTACATGTTCGGAGGAAAATAGTGGATTCTCGACAGCGGATGTACGAATCATACTAGTGATAAAGACATGTTCCAGGAGATCACGCCTAATCAAGGTCCTCGACGGTACGTGACTTTTGGAGACAACTCTAAGGGTAAAGTACTTGGCCTTGGTAAGGTGGCCATATACCATGATAGTTCTATTCAAAATGTTATGCTTGTCGAATCTCTTGGTTACAATCTTCTTTCTGTGTCTAGACTTGCTGATTTCGGTTTCAATGTTCTATTCAGAAAAGTAGATTGCCAAGTGTTTCATCAAGATAATCATAAAATTGTCTTTACCGGTATCCGTAGAGGTGATCTATACATTGTCGATTTCAGTAAAAGATCCAAACCTCGCACTTGTTTAATTGCTAAATCTTCTAAAGGGTGGCTTTGGCATAGAAGATTAGGACATGTTGCGTAATTCAGACAAACTTATCAAAGGTGATCATATACTTGGTGTTAAAGATGTTATCTTTGACAAAGATAGACTTTGTAGTGCTAGTCAAGCTAGAAAGCAAGTAGGTGGAAGTCACCCTATTAAGAATATCATGACTACTAGGAGACCACTCGAGTTACTTCACATGGATCTCTTCGGTCCCAATGCTTACAAGAGTCTCGGTAGAAATTCCTATAGTCTAGTTATAGTTGATGATTTTTCAAGATTTACGTGGGTATTCTTTCTTGATGATAAGTCGCAGGTTCAAAAGATCTTCAAGAACTTTGCTCACAAAGCGCAAAATCAGTTTGAACTAAAGATCAATAAGGTTCGGAGCGATAACAGATCTGAGTGCAAGAACACCCATGTGGATACCTTTCTTGATGAAGAAGGTGTCTCACATGAGTTCTCGTCTACGTACACACCTCAACAAAATGGAGTTGTTGAGAGGAAGAACCGGACACTCATTGAGATGGCAAGAATGATGCTTGACGAATACAAGACGCCAAAGCACTTTTGGGCATAAGCCGTGGAAACAGCATGTCATGCCACAAACCGACTCTACTTGCACAAGCTTCTCGGTAAAACGGCATACGAGCTACTCACCGGTAACAAACCCCAAGTTGGATACTTTCGAGTATTCGGCTCTAAGTGCTACATTCTTGATAAGCATCGTCATACTAAATTTGCTCCTAAATCTCATGAAGGTTTCCTACTTGGTTATGGATCAAACTCTCACACTTACCGTGTCTACAACAACTTCACTCGAAAAGTTGAAGAGATGGTAGATGTGAAGTGTGATGAATCTAATGGTTCACAAGTCGAACAATTGCCAAATGATGTAGGTGATAATAACCCTTTGGAAGTTATCCTAGATTTACCCATCGACAAGATTCGTCCCATGGAGGTGAAGGAAAGTACTTCATCAACTCAAGTGGAAGCCCGTACCCCACGACAAGGTGAACCACAACATGACATGGAGGCATCCACAAGCGGTACATGGCAAGATGATAAAGAGGAGGAAGTACATCATGAAGATCCACCACAACCTCCTTCACCACCACCTCAAGGGAAACGACACCTTCAACAACAACGAAGATGAAGGAGATGATGATGAAGAAGAAGCTCCATCAACCAACAATCGGAAGCTGACCCGAGTTCGAGCACAAGTGACCAAGAACCATCCCCTAAATCAAATCTCTGGTGATATACAAATAGGGAGAATCACTCGCTCTAAAACTCGTCTAGCAAACTTTTGTGAGCATTATTCTTTCATTTCTAGCATTGAGCCTTTGAAGGTAGAACAAGCTCTTCAAGACGCGAATTGGGTGAACGCTATGCATGAAGAGCTTCACAACTTTGAAAGGAACGAAGTGTGGACACTCATGGAGAAGCCCGAGGATGAACACAACATCATCGGAACCAAATGGGTTTTTCGAAACAAGCAAGACGAAGACGGTCAAGTCGTGCGCAACAAGGCTCGCCTCATAGCTCAAGGATATATGCAAGTCGAAGGTATGGACTACGGTGAGACCTACTCCCCTGTCGAGTGACTTGAAGCTATTCGCATTCTTCTTGCTTATACCAACCACCATGATATCATGCTTTATCAAATGGATATTAAAATTGCATTTTTAAATGGTGAGATTGAAGAAGAGGTTTATATGTTAAGCAACCACCCGGCTTTGTTAATCCTAAGAAACTTAATCATGTTTACAAGCTTCGTAAAGCTCTTTATGGACTTAAGCAAGCCCCTCGTGCTTGGTAAAAATGTTTAACGAAGTTTCTTGTCGAAAAAGGTTTTGAAATTGGTAAAATTGATGCAACCTTATTCACTAAGAGAGTTAATGGTGAACTATTTGTGTGCCAAATTTATGTGGATGATATTATCTTTGGTTCCACTAACCCTCAATTTAGTGAAAGGTTTCGAAGGTTGATGTCTGAGAAGTATGAGATGTCTATGATGTGTGAGCTGAAATTCTTTCTTGGGTTTCAAATCAAACAATCGAAAGAAGGAACTTTCATCTCTCAAACTAAGTATACCAAGGACTTGATCAAAAAGTTCAACATGCAGGAATGCAAAGGTATGAAAACCCCTATGCCTACTAGTGGACATGTTGATCTTGCCAGAGAGGATGAGCCGGTTGATCAAAAAGTTTATCGATCTATGATTGGTTCACTTTTATATCTAAGTGCATCTCGTCCCGATATTATGCCGAGTGTTTGCATGTGCGCTAGATATCAAGCTAAGTGTTTGAGTAATCTCCAGAACGTACCTCCCAAGCGTTCTTAACGTCTTCGGAGGTCATGTTTTCTGGTTGGTCACCAAGCGGTGCATCAAGGACATATGATTTTTGGGAAGCCGTGAGGATAATCCTCAGATTACGGGCCCAGTCAACAGAGTTACTTCCATCATGTTTCAACTTACCTTTCTCTAGGAACACATTAAAATTCGGGGGTGCTACTACACAAGCCATTGATCTACAACATAAGTATGCAAAGGTTATTTAGACTATTGTTCAAGATAATGAGTTTAGTTAATCAAATTACTAAAGCTCCCACTCAAATTGACATCCCTCAGGTCATCTGAGTGTCACATGATCCAAATTCACCAATTCAAGTCTGATCATCATGTGAGTTGAGGTGGTTTCAATGGTGAACATCAGTATGTTGATCATATCTACTATATGACTCATGTTCAACCTTTTGGTCTCTTGTGTTCCGAGGCCATGTCTGTACATGCTAGGTTCGTCAAGTTTAACCCGAGTGTTATGCATGTGCAACACTGGCTTGCACCCGTTGTATGTGAACGTAGAGTCTGTCACACCCGATCATCACGTGGTGTCTCGACACGACAAACTTTCGCAACGGTGCACACTTGGGGAGAACACAATTCATCTTGAAATTTAAGTGAGGGATCACCTTATAATGCTACCGTCGTCCTAAGCAAAACAAGGTGCATAAAAGGATTAACATCACATGCAAATCATAAGTGACATGATATGGCCATGAACTTGTGCTTTTGATCTCCATCTAGAAAGCACCGACATGATCTCCATCATCACCGGCATGACACCATGATCTCCATCATCTTGATCTCCATCAATGTGACGCCGTCGGGGTTGTCGCGCCCAACATGCTTCTACTACTATTGCTATCATTTAGCGATAAAGTAAAGCTTTACATAGCACTTAATGATTGACACGCAGGTCATACAATAATTAAAGACAACCCTATGGCTCCTGCCGGTTGCCGTACTCATCGACATGCAAGTAGTGATAATCTATACATGACATGATCATCTCATACATCACATATATCACATCATGTAATTGGCCATATCACATCACAACATACCCTGCAAAAACAAGTTAGACGTCCTCTAATTGTTGTTGCATGTTTTACGTGGCTGCTACGGGTATCTAGCAAGAACAATTCTCATCTACGCAAAAACCACAACGGTGATACACTAGTTGCTTTTCAACCTTCTCAAGGACCGCCTTTGTTGAATCCGATCCAACTAAAGTGAGAGAAACTGGCACCTGGAAACCATCTATGCAACTAGTAGCGGTTGAGGGAACCGGTCTCTCGTAAGCGTACGAGTAATGTTGGTCCGGGCCGCTTCATCTCACAATACCGCTGAACCCAAAAACGACCAAGGGAGGAAGCAATCTAAGCATCAACGCCCACAAACTCCATGTTCTACTCGATATCTCATCTACACATAGGCCTAGCTCATGATGCCACTGTTGGGGAACGTTGCATGGGAAACAAAAATTTTCCTACGCACACGCAAGACCTATCCATGGTGATGAGCATCTACGAGAGGGAGATCCTACGTACCCTTGTAGATCGCTAAGCGGGAAGCGTTAAGAAATGTGGTTGGTGTAGTCAAACGTCTCCGCGATCCAAATTGCCAAGCGTCCCGTGATCCAATCATGATCCGTCCCGCGATCCAATCACGATCCGTCCCGTGAACTTGATCACGATCCGTCCGATCTAGTGCCGAACGGACGATACCTCCGCGTTCAGCACACGTACGGCTTGGTGACGATCTCTGCCGTCTTGATATACCAAGAGGGAGCGGAGAGGAAGAAGAGTTTTCCGGCAGCGTGATGGTGCTCCGGCGATGGTGGTGGAGCTATTCCGGCAGGGCTTCGCCTAAGCACTGTAGAAATCCGATCTAGAGGAGAAACTATGCACTGGAGGAACGGGCAGCACATGGCTAAAAATTCGGTGCAAAAACCCTAAAACCTCCAGTATATATAACAGGGAGGGAGGAGAGGACTTGGAGCAAGGGCCAAGCCTCCTTGGTTCGGTCGAAGTGGGGAGGAGAGGAGGACTCCTCCTCCAATCCTAGTAGGACTAGGATTCCTCCTTTTTGGCCTTTTTCCCCACCTTTTCCCTTTGGGATTTTCTTCCCTAGCCGCATGGGCCTTCTGTGGGACTTGCACCAGACCACAAAAGGCTGGTATTTATTCTACCACAGCCCATGAAGCCTCTTGGGTCGAAATACACCTCCCGATGCTCTCCCGGTACACTACCGGCACTCCTGGTACACTACCGATTAGCCCGAAACTTTTCCGCCGACCAAAACAGGACTTCCTATATATGAATATTTACCTCCGGACCATTCTGGAGCTCCTCGTGATGTCTGGGATCTCATCCGGGACTCCGAACAACCTTTGGTCATCACCATACATAACTCTATACTACCTAAACGTCACCAAACCTTAAGTGTGCAGACCCTGCGGGTTCGAGAACTATGTAGACATGACCGAGACACCTGTACGGTCAATAACCAATAGCAGGACCTAGATGCCCATATTGGTTCCTACATATTCTATGAAGATCTTTATCGGTCGAACCTCTATGTCAAGGATTCAGTTAATCCCGTATGATGTTCCCTTTGTTCTTCGGTATGTTACTTGCCCGAGATTCGATCGTCGGTATCTCCATACCTAGTTCAACCTTGTTACCGACAAGTCACTTTACTCATTCCGTAATACAAAATCCCATGACTAACACTTAGTCACATTGCTTGCAAGGATTATTGTGATGTTATATTACGGAGTGGGCCCTAAGATACCTCTCCGTCACATGGAGTAACAAATCCCAGTCTTGATCCATGCCAACTCAACAGACACCCTCGGAGATACCCGTAGAGCACCTTTATAGTCACCCAGTTACGTTGCGACGTTTGACACACACAAGGCACTCCTCTGATGTCCATGAGTTGCATGATCTCATGGTCATAGGAATATATACTTGACATGCAGAAAACAGTAGCAATAAACTGACATGATCATATGCTACGTTTGTAGTTTGGTTCTTGTCCATCACATCATTCTACTAATGATGTGATACCATTAGCAAATGACATCACATGTCAATGGCTAGGAAACCTTGACCATCTTTGATCAACGAGCTAGTTCACTAGAGGCATACTAGGGACATACTGTTGTCTATTTACCCACACATGTAATGTGTTTCCAATCAATACAATTATAGCATGGATAATAAACGATTATCATGAACAAGGAAATATAATAATAAACACTTTATTTATTGCCTCTAGGGCATATTTTCAACATACTCAACAAGTTCATCTACAAGCTACGTCATCAACATCACTCAAAGGTATGAAGTCATGTCCTTGAAAAGGCTTTACTCCAAGAAATGAGCTAAAATAACTTAAGCGACATGAAGACATTCAGACACTTAATCGAAAAATGGTAACCCCATTCTGAGCTTAACATAGAGTATGAACTATGATCAAGTATTCTTGCTTAGCTCCTAAGTCGATATACTCTAATATAGGTGACCTAGTCACCGCCCATCATCTAGTTAAGAATCTGGTGTGGTTTGCTCTCTATTGCATGATTTTTCATAACCACTCAAATCTTCTCTAGTTGATGTTCCTTGTATATTTCATTGCAAATGTTTCTCTTGACTCCATGAAAATAGAAACTTGGTTTCTCTTTCGGAGTCGTCGACCCAGATATCTCGGTTCTACCGAAATTGCACACAAGCTGCACTACAACATCTCGGTACCACCGATCTATCTATCTCGGAGTCACCGATTTTCGTTCTGGTTCATTTGAATTAATTTTTGCAATTCTGTGTTTTCTTAGTAAACTGTCTTGTAATACTTCTATTACTTCGATGATCCCTCATCAAAAAAAGAAAAAAAACCTTGTATGCTTAGGGGAGAAGAACTAAAGTTAGTCTTGAGGACATAATTTTTCTCTTCAAGGATCCCTATCTTCAATGAAGAAAGGAGGAGAAGAACAAATCATTTTTCATGACACTGTCATTTTTCATTTTTATGAATCCTACATTTCGATGACCCTTGTTCTCAAGGATTCCTTCTTAGTTAATGATCCCTGTATCTATCCCTGTTTTGTTCTTCGCCCTTGCTTTTTGGAAATTAATGCCAAAGGGGGAGAAGATCAAAGCTTCAACCATTTCGGGAGAAGACCAAAGCTTCATGCTAAAGGGGAGATACATGCTTATGCAAAGGGGGACATATTATCAAGGGGAGAGCCAACATCAATACTCATATCTTTATAAACAGGGGGAGAATATCAAAGTAGAGGGAGAAGAAAATTGTTGACCTTTATCACCCTATCCAATCCTAATATCTACGTGCTAAGTTTTAGGGGGAGAGGATAATCCATTTTCATATCTGCATGAGAAAATTCTCAATGATTTTGGAGACATATCAATTGTAAGGAATACTATTTTTTATGTCCTCCATATCTTGGAAATCTTGAGTTCTATTGTCTTGCTGTTTGGTAGAATACTCTTGTGTTTCCTAACATTATTTTCTCAAGTGTGTTTCTATTACCAGGATACTCAAGAACTCAGGGTAAGTATATGCATCATATCCTTGGTCAAGATGATCTCTTGCTTCTTGCACATATTGTTTGCAAGAGTGATGTCTTGAACAAAGATACATCTCATTCATATATATTTGATGCATATAGCCAAGATACACATGACCTGTTATATCCCTTCTACCTTATGTGTGTTCATGCATTCAAAAGCAACTATCCTTTAAAGAACTGCACACATTTAGGGGGAGCAAGTCTAAGTCATGTGTCTCTCAAAGTCTTCAATATAACCATACATATCTTTATTTGAAGCTTTGATTGTATGTTGTCATTAATTACCAAAAAGGGGGAGATTGAATGCACAACATGCTCCCTTGGTGGTTTTGATAATTCATGACAACATACATTGTCTCTTGAATTAATGTTTGCACTAAGTATATTTCAGACAATGTTCTATGAGAGGATTGGAAAAAAGGAGATTGTGGAGAAACCCCAAGATGCAAGGAAATAGGTTGGCCAAGCTTCAAGCAAGAGGACTCTACATTTTATATTTGTGAGAAATCACTTTGAGTCCATAGGAAAGCCAATACTATTAAAAGGGGGTAAGGTTTTGTTGGTGAACAATATGCTCAAACGTGCACAAGTGATAGTCGCCAAAAACATCCACAAAACTCTCCCACCAAAGTCTGTTCTATACCCAACACTCAAAATCGGTGCAACCAACTATCCCACTTCGGTGCCACCGATTCCAGTACCTAGACAGACTCTGCCAAACCCTAGCCACCTCGGCGCAACTGATTCCATACCGGTGCCACTGAGTTTAGGTTGCCAATTTTCTGTTACGCAAATTCACATTTTTGGTTCCATCGAGAATGTTGTATCGGCGTCACCGAGATTGGAAATTTGACCGTTGGTCACCTTATCGGTGCAACCGAGTATTGTATATCGGTCTCATCGAGATTCCAAAGTTGCCACCTTTTGGTCACTTCGGTACCACCGAGATTAACACATCGGTGTCACCGAGTTGGTCATTTTGTGTGTAATGGTTGGATTTTTGGGGATGCCTATATATAGCCCTTCACCACCACTCACTCAAAAGAGAAGCACTTAGAACTATTCCATACCTATCCTATCAGATTTTCTAAGAGAGAACCACCTACCCTTGTCTTGAGGTCAAGATCTTCCACTCCAATCATATGGATCTTGATTTCTAGCCTCCCCAAGTTGCTTTCCACCAATCCTATCTCTTCTACCAAGCCAAACCCGAGAGAGAGAGATTGTGTGTTGAGGAGTCTATCATCTTGAAGCACAAGAGCAAGGAGTTCATCATCATTACCGAGCCTATTACCTTTTGGAGGGTGGTGCCTCCTAGATTGGTTAGGTGTCGCTTGGGAGCCTCCTACTTCGTGTTGTGTAGTGAACCAAGAAGTTTGTAAGGGCAAGGAGATCGCCTACTTCGTGAAGATCTACCCCATAGTGAGGCTAGTCCTTCATGGACAGAAGCCATATGGAATAGTCAAGGTTGCTACTTCGTAGACCCTTTTGGGTGGAGCCCTCCATGGACTCTCGCGACCATTACCCTCCGTGGGTTGAAGACTCCATAAACATGGATGCATGATAGCGCCACCTATCAAAACACGGGAAAAATCATCGTGTCTTCAACTGCATTTGATCTACCTATCTCAACTCTTTACTTCATATGCAATGTGTTTACTTTCTACTGCCATATTTGTTGACATGCATGTGTAGGGCTGTTAGACTTGCTAGTTTTCCTAAAACTGTTAAAATCTTCCAACCAATTAACTTGGGAAAAGGTTAGGTTTTAAATTTCTACTAGTAGTCTTCCCCCCTCTAGACACTCTTCTAGTGATCCCTCACATGAAGGATATGTATACACCTATCCCTGCAGACAAAGTGCAATCTCACAAGCTAGGATCCATCTACTATCTGCAAGCTGGCCTCCACAACATGATCACTATTCTAAGGCATACCTTGATGCCCAAGTCAGGAGATGACAAGATGATCCGAGGCTACTCCATGAACATGTTGATCCACCTTGATGGACACAACAGGTTTAGAGTTATGGACTTAATTGTTGAGACAATTAAGAGGGTTGCTGCTAATCAAAAGCACTCTTGCTGCTATGCACCCTACATCCAGATGCTTATCAACTCTCAGTTGGAAAAGCACATATTTGCTCTAGATCATCCAGATTTTCCCCTATAGCCAGATTTTGAGGATAACATTGTGGTGATGGACCCAAACCATCCCACATCTGCTACCGCTCAGGCAAAGGCAGAGGCAGTTCGAGCCACTAGTGCTCAAGTTCCTAGATCCAGGAATGAGCAAATGGATCTTTTGATCTCAGCAGTTCAGGGCATGCAGAAGGACATTAAGGGGATCCTCGACAACCAGAATAGTCTTGTGAGGATCTTTGAAACGAGGATCAAGATTCTTAATGACAAGGTGGACAAGGTGAACAAGACAATCATTGAGCTTTAGAAGGAAGTTGACTAAGTGCACATCCCTCGGGTTTCTACTACTTCTTCTTCTTCTTTCTGATGATGATGAGGATGAGGATGGATCACCTCTCAGGCCGAGCACACAGTTCACTACTCAGGCCAGATCAGCCGCAGTGCCTACTCCAGACTTGAGGCCCTCTTCATCAGCTCCTGCTACTGTCAGCTTAGCTCCTGCTCTATCAGCTCCAGTTCCTCTAGTATCCACTCTAGCTCCATCCACGACATCTGCAGAGTTATTTGTTGATGCTGCTCTCTCGACTCCTTCATCAACAACCAGAGGAGATCAGCCCAAGAATGCTTAGATATATGCCTTTGAACTTATTGGTAACTTGTTGCCAAAGGGGGAGAAGTGCATATAGATCTTTAGGCTTCGAGTGAGAGAGCGTTTGGTGTTTGTTGCTTTTCAAAAACAATTGCTTTTGGTTGCTGTGATACTCTTTTGGTTGCTTGTGATACACATTTGATGATGTTTGATCATACGCTTTAATGTGTGATGCTATTATTTCCTATCATCTTAATGCTTATGTGATGATCATTCATCTTTGCTTGATTGTGTTGTGCTATTATGTTAATTCTAATTATTTTCGCACACCACCAAGTGGTATGTGACATGTAAGAAGTGACCCATGTACCTAATCGATTGTGCATTTGCATTCAATAGCAAATTTAAAATAATACACAAATTTAGGGGGAGCTCTTTCTTATCACATACTTCTCAAAGCAACGATTATATTCATTGATTATATCTTTGTTGAAGCTTTGATCTATATGTTGTCATCAATTACCTAAAAGGGGGAGACTGAAAGCACATTTGCTCCCTTGGTGGTTTTGGTAATTAATAACAACATATAAGTCATTGAACTAATGTTTCCACCAAGTATATTTCTGGAAAAGTTCAATGATAGGAATGGCAAAATCATTGTGGAGATTGTGGAATTACCCAAGATGCAAGGAAATAGGTTGGTCAAGCTTCAAGAAAGAGTACTCTAGATTTTACATTTGTGAGAAATCACGTTGAGTCCATAGGAAAGCCAATACTATTAAAAGGGGGTAAGGTTTTGTTGGTGAACAAAATGCTCATGCGTGCACAAGTGATAGTCATAAAAAACATCCACAAGCTCTCCCACCAAAGTCTATTTATAGCCAAACATTCAAAATCGGTGCAACCAACATTCCTATCCCGGTGCCACCGATTCCAAACCCTAGACAGACTCAGCCAAACCCTAGCCACTTCGGTGCAACCGATTCCATGCCGATGACACCGAGTTTAGGTTGTCAACTTTATGTTATGCAAATTCACATTTTTGGTCCCACTGAGAATGTTGGGTCGGCATCACTGAGATTGGAAATCTGACAGTTGGTCACCTTGTCGGTGCAACCGAGATTCCTATATCGGTCTCACCGAGATTCAAAAGTTGCCACCTTTTGGTCACTTCGGTACCACCAAGATTAACAACTCGGTATCACCGAGTATGACTTATTGTGTATAACGGTTGGATTTTTGGGGATGCCTATATATACCCCTCCACCACAACTCACTCGTAAAAGAAGCACTCAAAACTATTCCATACCTATCCTATCAGATTTTCTGAGAGAGAACCACCTACCCTTGTGTTGAGATCAAGATCTTCCACTCCAACCATATGGATCTTGATTTCTAGCCTCCCCAAGTTGCTTTCCACCAATCCCATCTCTTCTACCAAGTCAAATCTATGAGAGAGTGATTGTGTGTTGAGGAGTCTATCATCTTGAAGCACAAGAGCAAGGAGTTCATCGTCATTACCGAGCCTATTACCTTTTCGAGGGTGGTGCCTCTTAGATTGGTTAGGTGTTGCGTGGGAGCCTCCTACTTAGTGTTGTGGAGTGAACCAAGAAGTTTGTAAGGGCAATGAGATCACCTACTTCGTGACGATCTACCCATAGTGAGGCTAGTCCTTCATGGAGAGAAGCCGTATGGAATAGTCAAGGTTGCTACTTCGTGGACCCTTATGGGTGGAGCCCTCCATGGAATCTCATGACCATTACTCTTCGTGGGTTGAAGACTCCATAAATGTGGATGTACGATAGCGCGATCTATTAGAACCATGGGAAAAATCATCATGTCTACATTTGCGTTTGATCTTCCTACCCTATTCCTTTTACTCATGCTTTTCTGCTGCTATACTCTTAGACTTGCATGTGTAGGGTGAAATTAACTTGCCATGAATGCTAAAACTTTCAAACAATAATATTTGGGAAAAGGCAAATGCATTTATTTGGTCAAGTAGTCTAATCAGCCCCCTCTAGGCCTACTTTCGATCCTACAGAAGAAGAGGTCGCCGGAGCCTGGCATCCTTGGGCTTGGCTCATGGCGGGAATGGAACCGCGGTGGCATCGCAGTTCGATCCGACGAAGGATGTGTTGGTTGCTCTGATTTCGAATATTTGGCTTTGGAAAAACTTTTGTGGAAGAGCTTGTGGGTGTATGTGGTGACTATCACTTGTGCACGTATGAGCATTTTGTTCACCAACAAAACCTTACCCCCTTTCAATAGTATTGGCTTTCCTGTGGACTCAAAGTGATTTCTCACAAAAGATAAAATGTAGAGTCCTCTTTGCTTGAAGCTTGGACAATGCTTTTCCTTCTCCTTCTTCTTCATGGGGATACTCTCCACACTCCTTTTGCCAACCCATCTCTCTATGTGGACTTTATCTAAAATACACTAGACGGAAGTATTAGTCCAAGAGACAATGTATGTTGTCATGAATTATCAAAACCACCAACAGAGCACATTGTGCTTTCAGAGGTTGGCCAGCCAATTAGGGTACCGCACCTCCTGAATGACGCCAGCCTGATGCAGCTTGCGGACCTCCTTGACGATGAAAGCTTGCTTTTCGTGCGCCTGCCGTCTTGTCTTCTGCTTCACCGGACGAGTGTGATGGCACTCTTTGTGTCGAGGCATGCGACCGCTGCTGCCTTGTAGGCGAGCCTGAGGGCTCGTACCACGTCCTTGGTGTCCCCGACCACTGAGATGATGCAGCTGCTCCCCGACATCTTGATGACGTTGTAGCCAGGGTGCGTTACCACCAAGAACTTGGCGAGGGCCGGGTACCCCAAGATGGCGTTGTACGGGAGGCCGATGTGGGCCACGTCAAAGTCAATCATCTCGGTCCGGTAGTTATCCCAAGTGGCGATGGTGACCGTGAGGCGCACCTGCCCCAAAGGGGCGGTTGAGCCTTGAGCCAACCCGAGAAGGGCCTGGTAGGTGCAAGTCGGTCATAAGGCATTTGGAGTGCGTCGATGGTCTCTAACGAGAGGACGTTGAGGCTGGTGCTGCCATCAATGAGTGTCTTGGTAACCGCGACATTGCTGATGGTAGGGGTGCATAGCATGGGAACTACACTAGTGGCGACCGTAGTCCTGGGATGGTCCCTGGAGTCGAAGGTGATGTGCATCGTTGGCCTTGCTTCACCCCGCAGGGCCCCGAGCTGCGGCTGTGCTGCGCCCGCCTGGCGAAGGAGCTGCTTGACGTGACGATCCAACGCGGGCGCCTGCAACCCACCGAGGATGCAAGCAACCGCGTGAGGCCCGAAAGCCACGAGTCGTGTGACGAGACGACCGCAAGGCCTTTTATGCGCTTTGAGCAGCGCAGCCTATGTGTGTGTCATCCTGGGGCGATTGTGGGGGGTTGATGCCGTAGCAGAAGTGGGGGTTGGGGAAGCGGAGTGCCCACCATGTTGTATGGCGGGTGGCGGCAACGGGTTCTGCTCCTTGCGAGCAGCCGAACCAGTAGCAGCGTCGGCCTCCAGAGAGACAAAGCGGTGTGGGACACCATGGCCCGCGGGTGCCGCCAGGGCAGCGTAGGCGGCCCGATGCTCATCGCAAACTCAGTGGGTATCGTCCATGGGAGCGACAGAGCGAGGACGGGGTTGAATCGGAGAAGATTTCGACAAGCCCCTACCTGGCGCGCCAAATGTCGAAATCGGGGCTCCGCAAAACCCAACAAGGTTTGAACACTGGGGCGTGTGCGAGGATCCTAACTGACTCAATGTCTCAAGCTTGTTGCCCTACGGCCTAGCTACTACGAGCAAGTGCAAGCGAGGAAGAAGGTGGACTCGAAGATTTACCAAGGTTCGGGCCACCTTGCGGTGTAAGAACCTACTCCTGCTTTGTGGTGGGTTGGCCTCATGAGGAGGCAAGGATGAACGAGTATAGTGACGGGGTGGCCTCATGAGGACCTCTGTTGGTGATGAACTAGCTCTACACAACCTGCCTTCTACGATGGGAGCTGGTGACTATTTATAGGGACACGGTCCTCTTCCTTTATTGCACAGGCGGGAAGGGATCCACAACGGCCAAATTTGAAAGGGGACAGGAGGTACATCTTATCCTGACTAAAGGTGGACTTTGCCTGCAAAATTTGGGGGGGGGGTGACGCGGTGGTGGGCTCAATGATGACATCAGTCCCGCCGAGCTCGTGGTCTTGAAGTCATTGCACCATGAAGGAATCTTTTGGGGGGTTCCTTGTGAACCCGCATATGTCCTTGTCTCCTCAGCACGAAAGAGGAAACTGTCCTCCTCCTGCGCCCGCTAGCGCCCGCGTGGCTTCGTTGTCAGGACCCACGTCATCCCATACTCAGGAGGTTGGGCACTTGCATAGGAATCTCCGCTCCTTGGAGGCAGCCTAGGGGGATGACTCTCCGGAGGTCTTGACATTGTCCTCCTCGCGATGCGGGAGGGCTCTCGCGAGGGTCTTCACTTGGGGGATTTTTCGCTAGTCCGCATCGAGCTGTTGTGGTGGGCCACACGCTGGGCCGTAGGCAGGCAAGTCTGGGTACCCCAAGTCCCAGAATGCCGAAAAAATAGGTGGTAGTGTTAGTGATATACCTTTTCCCTTGTATCAAGAAATTATGAATGACATAGCATCCTCTTAGATTGAAGATATTGATGTCACTATTAATGTTGCAAATAGAGACACCATTTCACCACTTGGGATTGTTAGAGATGTTGAAACCTTGTCTGGAAAAATTAAGTACCCTGGTGACTTCTTAGTACTTGGTTCCAAACAAGATAGCTTGTGTCCCATTGTATTAATGTTAATGCTGAAGTTAATTATGTCACTGTTAATGTTAAAGTAAGCTTTGGTGATATGTTTCATGAATTTAATTTCTCTAAGTTTGGTAGACAACCACATAAGAAAGAGTTACCTAGTAAGGATGAAATTATCGATCTTACTTCTATTGCCATACCTCCTACTGATCCTTTAGAACAATATTTTCTAGACCATGAGAATGATATGCATGAATTAAAGAAATGAGATAGATGATATTTTTTTAGACAAACACCTATTCTTAAACACAACTTGCCTGTTATTTTTTAGGGTATCCTCCTCCACCTAAGGGAGATGTCGTGTTTGAGTTAAATAAATTACCTAATACTTTGAAATATGCTTATCTTGATGAAAATAAGATATATCCTATTATTATTAGTGCTAACATTTTAGAACATGAAGAAAATAGATTACTTAAAACTTCGGAGAAGCACAATATTGCTATTGGATATACTCTTGACGATCTTAAGGGCATTAGTCCCACTTTATGTCAGTACAAGATTAATATGGAATCAAATGCTAAACCTGTCGTTGATCATCAACACTGCTTAAATCCAAAGATGAAGGAAGTGGTAAGAACTGAAATACTAAAGCTTCTAGAAGCAGGTATAATTTATCCTATTGCTGATTGTAGATGGGTAAGTCTTGTTCATTATGTTCCTAAGAAAAGAGGTATAACTGTTGTTCCTAACTGTCAGTGTCAAAACCGCCAGATCTTGGGTAGGGGGTCCCAAACTATGAGACTAGGATCGATGGTAACAGGAGACTAAGGGGAAACGAGTTTACCCAGGTTTGGGCCCTCCTATGGAGGTAATACCGTACGTCCTGCTTGATTGTATTGATGGTGTAAGGGGTTACAGAGTTGATCTACCTCGAGATCGTGTGTCTAACCCTAGATGAGTTGTTCTCTCTCTATACCCTAAAACCCTCCGGCTTATATAGATGCCGAGGATGCCTAGGGTTTACACATGGTCAGTTACATGCTGAAGAGATAAACATGCCTATTTACTACATCAGATGTGGATCACAAGCCGTGGTCCTCGAAGCTTCCATCCTAGTAACTGGGCCTTCAAGTCATCTGGTGTTCGACGAGAGGCCCATACAACAGGTCGGCTATCCGAGGACCCCCTAATACAGGACTCCCTCAATAGCCCCCGAACTTGCCTCCAACGCCAAGAGTCTTCAACTCCAATTGCTTTGCGAACATAGTCTTCGGCTTGCGAGGTGAGTTCCTTCCGCCGAACCACAGTTCGGCCTCTGATGTCAAATAGTTCTTCCGCATTACGGCTCATCCTAACTCTATGAGATAATTCGGCTTTTGAAGGACAAGCGTCGGGAAAAAGGTAATGTTTCCTGACGATCTTTTTGACGAAAGGTCACAGCCCATCACCACCAATAGGCTAGTGCCTGGTACTCGATGCGTGGCTTGAGGCCGTTCCGTCTACACGATGTCTCCACACGCATCGGGGTCCCGTTTTATACGGGATGAATTATACGCCCACAATGGCTCATGCGCCTCGGGAAGTGGAGGGAATCACGGAGCGACAAGTGGAGCCCGAATCGATAGACCTCATAAAAGGAGAAAGAAAACTCCGGAGGCCTCTCACACTCTTCATTCGACATTTCCGCCTCCTCTTCCCTTGCGCCTCCAGAGCACAGATCTAGGTTTATCCCTCCCTTGCTTCTGAGCTCAGGAATGGCGTGCTCCAATGGTTAGTGGGAAGTTTCCACCGTCAGCAACGAATCCGGCTACCTCCCCGCCGATATCACTTATCGCGCAGCGGAGAAGGGACAAGTAATCCCCACCCCCAATCCAGGCGAGCGGGTGGTGTTCATCCCCCACTTCATCTGGGGGGTTAAGCTTTCTGCTCCACCCATTCGTCAGGGGCCTGATGTTCTTCTACAACCTTGACTTCCATGATCTTCCGCCGAACTCTATCATGCATCTCTCTGCTTTCATCCTCCTCTGCAAGGCATTCCTGCATGTCGAGCCACACTTCGGGCTTTGGCTGCAGGTTTTCAATATCAAGCCGAAGTGTGTCGGTGGCAAGCACGCCGACTGCGGTGGCGCCGTCATCGGCAAACTCACGCGCATCGCGTGGCCGACGGGCACCCTCATCGACACCATCAAGGGGTGGCAGAAGGAGTGGTTCTACATCATAGAGCCACAAGAACATGGTCTGCACCCCACCGCCACCTTTAGATCTGGTCCCTCGACCTGGCTAGCTTCATCGCTCGAAAAGGGCCTCGAGTGGGGGTCAAGCAAGGAGGTGGCCGATCTGCAAAAGCGGATCCATTCCTTGATCGAGGACAACACCAAGCTGGATGATGTGGTTCAGGTGATGTTTTGAAGAGGCATCCTCCCCTGCCAGCACCGAGACACCCCACTGTGGGCTCAGCGTCGAGTTTCCCCACACTCCGGAAATTCTTCCGCACTATGCAGGAGAAGCTGTGGAAGGTGTTCTTCAAATCGATGAATAGCTGGCCAACCAAGGGGAAGACAAGGGCCTTCACGCCTCCAAACCGAACTCCGAGGTATGCCACATCCTAGCTTATTCAGTTTTCTTACATAGAAGGTCCATAACCCTTCATCCAACATGTCTATGCATAAATGGCTAAAGAAATCCACCAACATCCATAGCCTGCTCCCCAGCCCGAAGACGTGAGGGCCGGGCTGTTGGCCAAGATACTCGTGGAGAAGCCTTACAAGCCTCCCACGAAGAAGGGGAAGAAGAAGAAACCAGGTCAGGCCTCCACATCAGGGATTAACCTGATGCTGCTTCCGAAGACACACCCGCCTCCTCAAATTAGGAGGAGGCCGAAGAGGAAGAAGAAGAGGAGGAGGAGGTTGAGAGCAAGGGGGAGGCAATCCCCCTCATACAAAGAAGAGAGCAGCGCCTTCGGACGCCCCGGGGCAGGCAATCTCTCCTGCCCCAAAGAAGGCGTGGCAGGTGCGGATGGTCCTGTCCGACGAAGTTCGGACTCGAGCTCCGCATCCGAAGATCCCGAGGAGGTTCCCCGAAGGAGCCTCAGGGTCAAGCCCCCTCCATCCACGTTAGGATCCAAAGACTCTTCTTTCTATCGCCAGTAGGCTCAGATTTTGCTAACGCGCAGGTTGTTGGTCCAACAGCCCCCCGCGTGTCATCCCCACCAAGGTTATATCGGGTGGGGAGACCTCGCCTATCGAATTGGTAGAGAGCGGGAACGCCTTGCACCCCCCACTCCAGCCGCTACGAAGGACGCCGTGGAGGTGTCGTCCCAGCAAACTCCAATGGAGGCGGTCACAGGGGCGCGGAGGAGACCCCCGTGGCCGAGGCTAACACCTCGGCGACCGAAGAACATGGGATGATGCCATGCCCGACCACCATGGAGGCCGGACGGGCGGGTCATCAGTCCCCCCCCCAAGAACGTGTCCGGAGGACGTGGTACCTCCGGAGGCATCGGTCCAAACCCCGGTGGGTGATCGGGAAATCCGATCATCCCCAGCGCCGCCAACCACTGAGTGGTCAGCGATGGGGGAGGCTCTATCAAGCGCCTCTTTCCCCGAAGACCACCGCACCCTTATGGGTGCGGTGTTACAAAGCATCCAGTCTGTTGACAATGGAGTGAATGAGGCCTTCAAAGGTCTCCTTACAGGCTTTCAAGTAAGTGCCCATCATTTGTGTTAAGATGTTATTTAATCATATTGTATACATGGAAGCCCTCGAGCCCTAGGTGAGTTGAACAAACTCGCCTAGGGGGTCATATCAATAGTTCGAGAAGTAAGTGCCAATGTGATACATATATTGTATGTGTAGGCCTCGTCATCGGTGGTGGCCAAAAATGCCGCCGAACTAGACGAGATAAATCGGAAGCTCAAGCACTCCGTGGATGAGGTGGAAGCTCTCAACAAAAGGTTCGACGAGGCGCATGGGAAGATTGAATCAAATCTTAGTATTCTTCCCGGAATTCTATCAATGCATTCCTTATAGGTAAGTCCTTGTCATGTTGTAGCTGCGTCGAAAGAGATGAAAAATCTCAGGGCTAAGCTTCGCGCGTCAAGGCCCAAGCATCCATGGAGAAGGCGACGACTAAGGAAGCGGCCACCACACTCTCCGCCCTGCGAGCCACCAGTGATAAACACCAGGCTCGTGTGGCGAAGATATAAGATGGGCTCCAGGATGCCAGCAACAAGTGCGATGTCTTGGGGCAAAAGAACAAGGCGCTCTCAACCGAGCTGTCCACCATGAAATCCGATCTTCATCAAGAGCGGGTGGACAGACGGTTCTTCGAGGAACAAGTTCGCGAAGCCAAGGAGATAGCCAATGGTTAGCCGTACTCCCTAAAGTGCGTATTCGGGGATAGCAGATTCAAATTGAAGTGTAATACTTCTAACTTGGGGTTCACAGATCGGGTCGTGCATACTATGACAGTCCGTTTTCGACTTTCTCCCGTGAGGTGCTTGACCAGACTATCCGAAAGCACAATCGCAGGGGTGCTCCCTTTGCCCTTTTAGCCGAACGAGCAGAACATAAAGGGGCAAGCACAGGAGCCGAGGAACCCAACATAATGACCAAAGACATAGTTCGGAAATCGATGCATATAAAGCGAATATGAAGACACCGAATGCGCAATGGTTAAGGTGATTTGTGTTTGAAATCGAGACCCCGGTCTATTATCCAGTGACCTTGAGTCATACTGAATAGGTTCACGAGAAGAGGGAAGGAAAAATATATGCCAAAAATAGGACAGATAAGGCGTGCGTGCGCCAAGCAATTTTGCTTTCCCTCAAAAACTCTTATAACTCGGATTGCCGAAGCAACTATTTATAGCTATGCGAAAAAAGAGAAAATAGAAAGGCCTATAGGAGCCTTTGTACCAGGGGTCATCAATTGTTGACTAAACGTCTTCGATATACCCTGTCACTTGGTAATTCCTGCCTTTGGATATATCTTGATGGGTGATAGTGTTCGGCGAACGGACCCTGCGAACTAGGTCTTGAGAGGTCGCCGATTATGTAGATGTGCTTTACACCGTAGGTAGGCTCTTTTAGGAGTGCATGTGTCTGGTCCGAAGACGTATTGATGATCACAGTTCGGAGCAACCGAACACCCATCAGAAGTTCCCCACTGCCAACCATGGAATCTTAAGTGCGAAGTTGTGCCTCTTCGGCATGTGCTTTTCTTGTCCTGAGGTTGTGCGGTGGGGGGCGAGGCCCGTATTGAGGGGAGGAAGGAGGATTGGAGTTTTCGATCTGAATCCGAACTCGTTTCCCAGCCTTTCGTGCCTTTACAGCGAATGTTGAAGCTTGCCAATCATCTTTATAGCTGAATTCGACTGCCAGCGCGAGTGCATGTTCCTCTGTTCTAAGGGACCGCTCCGTATTGCCATTAACAGTAATGACCCCCTTGGGGCCTGGCATCTTGAGCTTAAGGTATGCGTAATGCAGGACTGCGTTGAACCGAGCAAACACGGTCCAACCGAGAAGCGCGTGATAGCCGCTACGGAAGGGCCCAATGTCGAAGATCAAGTCTTCGCTGCGAGCCGAACACGACTTCTAGGGTTACAGAGCCCATGCATCGGGCCTCAACCCCTGGGATCACTCCTTTGAAGGTAGTGCTACTGGGCTTGATCCTTGACGGATCTGTACCCATCTTTTTCATCGTGTTTGAGTAAATCAGGTTGAGGCTACTTCCTCCGTCCATTAGGACTTTGGTGAGGTGATACCCATCTATAATGGGGTCTAGGACGAGGGTAGCCGATCCCCCGTGACGGATACTAATCGGATGGTCGTGCCGGTCGAAGATGATCGGGTAAGCCGACCACGGGTTATATTTTGGAGCTATGGGCTCCATGGCGTAGACCTCCTGAAGGGCCCGCTTCCTCTCTTTCTTAGGTATGTGGGCGGCATATATCATATTCACCGATTTGACTTCGAGAGGTAATTTCTTCTGACCGCCACCTATTGGACCGCGAGGCTCTTCTTCGTCCTTGCTGCGCGAGCTCTTGCCCTGGTCTACGGGTTGTATTTTGCCGGCCTGTCTAAACACCCAACAGTTGCGGTGTGTGTGATTGGCTGGCTTCTCCAGAGTTCCATGGATTTGGCAAGTCTTGTCCATGATCTTCTCGAGCGGAGTGGGTCCATCACGATTGCCTTTAGGGGGCTTCTTCCACTGTCCAGGCCGGGAGTTACGGAATCCGGCATTGATCGCCGTGTCATCACCGTCGTTACCATGATGCCGGCGCCTGTTCTTATTATGCTTCGGATTTGAGTTGCCGTCCTGTGCTTCAGGTGCCACTGAATCCACAGAATTGTGGCTGCGTCTAGCCAGCCAATTATCTTCGCTCGCACAAAAGTGGGTCATGATGGAGGTAAGGGCGGACATAGTCTGAGGTTTGTCCTGGCCTAGCTGGCGGGCCAGCCATTTGTCCCGAATATTTTGCCAGAAAGAGGCAATAGCCTTGGTATCCGGACAGTCAACAATTTGGTTCTTCTTAGTCAAGAACCGATTCCAGAATTTCCGGGCAGACTCGCCGGGTTTCTGGACAATGTTGTTGAGGTTGGAAGAGTCCGGTGGGCGAACATAGCCCCCCTGGAAGTTAGAGCGAAATGCTTCTTCCAAGTCTTCCCAGCATCCTATGGAGTTCTCGGGGAGGCTGTTTAACCAATGCCGAGCTGGCTCCTTAAGTTTAAGAGGTA
Organism: Hordeum marinum; assembly: GCA_022496015.1. Classification (NCBI taxonomy): domain Eukaryota; kingdom Viridiplantae; phylum Streptophyta; class Magnoliopsida; order Poales; family Poaceae; genus Hordeum; species Hordeum marinum. The sequence goes on from CM039673.1 coordinate 236,493,459, forward strand.
GGTATTTGATGGCATGGAGATCGTCTCTGCATGCCATATGGATATGGAGGAGGAAGTCCTTGATCCAGAGGGTTGCGTCAGTCGTCCCATCATACTGTTCTATATTGATAGGTTTAAACCCTTCGGGGAACTGATGCCGCATTACCTCATCTGTGAAGCACAGTGGGTGAGCGGCGCCCCTGACCCAAGCTATGTCACGCCTGTAGTCGGCGTCTGTATGGAGCCGGCTGTGCTTTCAGGTTCTATGGTTTTGGTCGAACCATGGTCTATATTCTCCTCGTCTATCCGGTGAGTAATCCTTGGATCCATAGATGGATCTAGTATGACCTGCTCTATGATCTAAGTCATCTCGTAGGTCGAACCTATCATTGGCTTCGAAAGGGTCATAACCTCGTCTTCGGGGCATTGCCGATATGTAACCGGTGTCATTGGCCACTTTGTCACACCCATGAGGAGGGCGGTCTGGCTCGTCGTATGCGGTACGATGCGGAGACACAGTGTCCGTGAGCTCATTGTCGAATTGTGGCAGCAACCGCCTCCGAGGGTAGCTTTTGGGCTGGTTTGACAAACCAGTGTCGTATGCTTCTTCGGCTGAGAGGACTTCCGTCCATCAATTAGTGAGGTCAGCCTGTTTGGCTTTAAGTTGCCTCTCTTTGGCCTTCAGGCTGCGAGCCTTTGCTATGAGCCGCTACCTAATTTCTTCCTGATCCTCAAGGTTGTCGGGGATGTACAAGTCATCGGACTCTGGTAGGTCTTTCTCCCCGATGGGGGGAAGGTAATCATCGCCATCGGGGTGCTTGACGGTATCAAGGTCGTTTTCGTCCGCGGGCTTGTCCGGACCCTCGAACGGGTGCTCAGGTACATCAGGATGATCATGATCGACAGGGGCGTTACCATCCCTGCTACTGATAATATTTCGTCTTCCCTTTTTGCTTTTGCACCGCTTATGCGATTTCTGGCGCCTTGATGGTGCATCGTCCGATTTGTCACCGTCGTCACGAGGCATGTTGTCGTTGTTGGTGGCAGGAGTATCCACCATGTAGACATCATATGTAGAGGTGGCGGTCCAACTCCCGGTGTTAACGGGGGTGGGAGCACGGTCCTCTTCGTCCATGTATTCTGACTCCTAGAGGCATATTCTAGCACGTCGGTTAAATCTTAGATGGTGGCTATCAAGTGGGTGGTGGGTGGGTCAAAAAATCCATCCCTACCCGAACTGTAACCGGACCGGACATAGATAGGGGCTGGATCGTTAGAGATTTTCAACGATGAGAATCGCTCCAAGGCCTTGTCGACCGCCGAGGGCCCGACCGGATCCAGCTATTCAGAACGCGTGGAGTCGACCCCCATGAAGCCCACCCCTGGGAAGTGTTCGGTAGGAACACAGGTCTGGTCATATGGCTTGATGGCCAGGCCGGGGTTAGAGATCGGGCTGCCGCCATGGGCGACCCTATTGGCATGTCAGATGGAGGGCTCGAGGTTAAGGCCTCAGAGTCCTCAGAGGTTACGGGCGAAGCCGTGGGTCCAATTAGTGACAAGTCGCCTCGAGAGTCAACAGAAAACTCTAGGTTTCCAAATCTAACTTCCTGATTGGGGGCGAGGCTCTCAACGCGGCCTAGATGACCGGTGGAACTAGCATGCACCACAACGCTGCCGAAGGCGAAGATCTGCCCGGGGACAAAAACGTCCATGTTGCGGACCTCTTCGTTGATGAAAAGGCGAGGCCTCGATCCCATCTCGCTCACAATGAACTCTCAATTAAAGCGCCAATGTCGGTGTCAATACCGTCGGATCTTGGGTAGGGGGTCCCGAACTGTGAGACTAGGATCAATCATAACATGAGACTGAGGGGACATGAGTTTACCCAGGTTCGGGCCCTCCTATGGAGGTAATACCCTATGTCCTGCTTGATTGTATTGATGGTTTAAGGGGTTACAGAGTTGATCTACCTCGAGATCATGTGTCTAACCCTAGATGAGTTGCTCTGTCTCTATACCCTAAAACCCTACAGCTTATATAGATGCCGAGGATGCCTAGGGTTTACACATGGTCGGTTACATGCCGAAGAGATAAACATGCCTATTACTACATCAGACATGGATTGCAAGCCGTGGTCCTCGAAGCTTCCATCCTGGTAACTGGGCCTTCAGGTCATCTGGTGTTCGGGGAGTGGGCCATACAGTCCGGCCCATACAACAGGTCGGCTATCCGAGGACCACCTAATACAAGACTCCCTCACTAACGATAAAAATGAACCGATCCCATAAAGAATTGTACCTTTTACCAAAGCACACACATTTTTGTTTTGTTGATGGATATTCTGGTTTCTCTCAAGTACATGTTTCAAAGGAAGACCAAGACAAAACTAATTTCACATCCTTGTCGGAGTCAGGGATCCGCGTCCAAGAACTTCTCCAAAAAACCAAGGTTCAAACACTGGGGGGATTTGCTTGGCAGCCTAATACCGGACAACTACAACAGCGAGACGATGATGAGCGCACTCGACCTCATCAGACACGACGAGGACGCGTGAGGTACCTAGGTTCTGGCCACCGTGCGTCTAATACCCTACCCGTGCATGTGTTTTATTGCAATGGAGAGCTTGAGCTCCGAGTACTTGAACTTGGGGGAGAATGGGTCGTTCCTATACATAGGAACGTCATTGTCCCCTTTGTAGTGCCTTAGTTATCTTCCCCCCAGAAAAAGAGCAGGAAATGGAGTCCACAAGGTGACAATTCAAAGGGGGGCAGGAGCACAGGCCTATCCTGGCAAAAGGTGGTCTTTGCCGCCAAAGCATCCATCCATGACGCGCTGGTGGGTTTGATGATGACTTCCGTCCTGGCGAGTCGTGTGAGCGAGGTCTTCTTTCACTAGAATAGCAACCTTTGGGAATCTGCTTTTGGGGAGGCGGACGTTGCAGCTCCTTTATCGCCAGTAGGGAAATTGGCTTGGTCACCCCTGTCGTCCTTGCCCCAACAACGGGACATCATCCATGTGGGGGGCACACAGCCCACCGCTGGTACTGCAAACTCTTCTGCACGAAGAGGCCTCGTGAGCGGGGGACCTTGTGAGGCGACTTGGCATGTTGTGTGTTTGAAGGGCATCACCAAACCATGAGGGGTCTGCCACGGCCTGCCCCTCGTGAGGAGGCTTCCTTCGGAACGGCCTCATCCTAGACATCTTCTGCAGGATGGCCCCAGCATCACCTCCCGGGTCAAAGGCAGATGAGATGTCGTACCCTGGTTCCCGTTGGGACGATAGTAGTCCCCGGGACTACAACACACACGTTTCGCAAGCGAAGCACGAAGCTACACGGGGCAAAACACCATGGGTCCTAAAGAGCTACTAGGCTAGGAGGTGACACAGTCGCGATGGGACGGGATGCACCCACTTCTCCCGCGATGCCCTAAGAATTGTGCATCCACCTACAAATTGAAACGCTTCCCCTGTGCTCTGCTACTCCTCTCCCCTCTTCCTATCTCTATGCCGCCATGGGTCCAAGCAAGAAGGGGAAGAAGAAAACTTCTTCACCGAGAATGTCGGTCCTGCTGGGGACGAGGCCCACGTCGCAGAGACCCGTGATCCTCAGTGAGGAAGGCCTGGAAAAGGTGGTGCCAATGACGGTAGGTGCTAGCAATGGGAATAGGGCGACGAAGATCTGGCCGGCGTCGCGCTCTGTGTCTCAGCTAGGGGGCATGGCATTCCTATTCTTCCCCCACTCCGTCTTCACAGGGCTGGTGATTGCCTTCTCCGACTTCTTCAACGTCATGCTCAGTCACTACAAGGTCCAAGCGTTGCACCTGCACCGAAGCTCGATCCTCCTCCTTTCTTTCTTCCTCAACCTCTACGAGGCCTTCCTAGAGTGATGCCATTTGTGGCTTTCCTTCGTAAGTTCTTCTACCTCCGGCTGACTGTAGTGGACCAGTGCTCGGGTTGTGTCCTGCCAGGTGGCTTCGGGCATGCACACGCACATCATTGAAATGTGTCTCGCCAAGGAGGTAGAGGGCTTTAGGGAGCACTGGAGCTACATGGACGCGTGCTAGTACAACCCCCTTCTCGAAGGTCCTGTGGCGCCAATGGTGCAAAGCTCCGGGTGAGGGCACACTGAGATGACCGACGCTGCTCTAGAGCCAGTCATGGCGAGGATGCAGGTACTTCAAGCCGATTGGCTCACTGCGGACATGGTCGTCAAGGCATTTGTGCGCCAATGCATAGCTCCCCTCTATAGGTGCGCGCCCTTGATACGGACTCATTTGGGCTTGGAGGACCCCATGAGGCTGAGCGCCGATCGCCTTGCCCCAAGGTGGTGGAGGGGCTGGTGAAAGTCCTCGCCGCAAAGACGATGTTTCCGTCAGAAGCAGCGGCTCCAATATATTACTTCCAAAACCAGGAGGAGGTGCGACTAGACATTCCGCAGTTTGATCAGTGGGGGCTAGTGCCCAAGGGTCACGTGAGGCCCCGCAACAACCCGGTCTTGATGCTGCCCCTTCCTGGTGGCTATGACAACACCACAGTGGCGACCACGGCCGATGCATGGGGCGAGGCGCTGTCTTCCTTGCCGATCCACCGCCGACCAACGACAGGGGCCACTAGAAGTTATGGCAACACCGTTGGGGGGTCTTGATCCAGGGTCATGCAGTTTGCGCACCTGGAGGAGGATGCCCTTGGAGCGGGGTGCCCCCCACATGGTAGGGCGACCTCGCCAGTTATGGCTCCGGGAGGGGGCCATGGCGGACCTCGCAAAGGGGCCTCACAAGGGGACCCCAGTGAGCCTCGAGGGGGCAGCGGGAGAAGCCTTCATGAGGGAGTACTCAAGAGGAGATGATGGGTCCCAAAAGACGAGTAAGCTCCTTCGCCCTGTGCACTTCACACGCTCGTCGCTTTACCATGCAGGGCTTCACCTGACCTCTTGTCGCGTAGGAGTGTCGGGCGTACGACGATCTATGGGACCTATGGGGCCCTCTGTGGTTCAAAAGTAGGGATTCACACGCAAAAACATTATCACCGATCCATGCGTGTTGAAAGGGTTTAGACAGGTTCGGGCCGCTCGGAAGCGTAAAACCCTACATCCTTTGTTTGGTGGGTTATATGAGTTCATAGTACGGGAGCACTACCACCCGACAAGGCCTGCTCAAATAGTGTGGCTACGCGTTCAAATGAATGAAGTGTCGACCTTTCTAAAGGTACCCAGGTGTCGGTGTCAAAACCGGCAGATCTCGGGTAGGGGGTCCCGAGCTATGAGATTAGAGTCGATGGTACAGGAGACGAAGGAGACGATGTTTACCCAGGTTTGGGCCCGCCTATGGAGGTAATACCCTACGTCTTGCTTGATTGTATTGATGATATGTTGGTTACAGAGTTGATCTACCTCGAGATCGAATAGCTAAACCCTAGATGAGTTGTTCTCTGTCTACAACCTTAAACCCTCCGGCTTATATAGACACCAAGGGTACATAGAGTTTACACATGGTCGGTTACACATCAAAGGGATAACCATGCCTATTCACTAATCCAAACATGAAGGACACACCACGATTCCTGAAGCTTCCTTCCTGGAGACAGGGCCTTCAATCGATCCAATGCTTGGCAAACGGCCCATATAGTTCGGCCCATAAGAAACAGGTCGGCCTCCCGAGGACCCCTTAAACCAGGACTCCCACAGTAGCCCCCGAACTTGCCTCCAATGCCAAGGGTCTTAGCTCCAACTGCTTCATATAATCAGAGTCTTCGGCTTGTGAGGCGAGTTGTTCCCACCGGGCTTAGTTTGACCTCCGATGACATGTAGTTTTCCGATTTGAGGCTCGGCCGAACACCATGAATAGCTTAGCATCGAAGGTCAAGTGTCAAGGAGCAAACATAATTCCCTGACAAACTATCTGACAAAAGGTCGCGGCCCATCATGTCCATTGGACTAGTTGCAAAAACTCAAAGCGCGTTTCGAGGCCATTTTCATCAGCACGATCCATCAATGCACAGATCATGCTTCATTTCACACGTGATATGTTTAATCATGCGCGCATAATGGCACGCACATCTTGGGAAGCAGAGCAGTATGTGGCACAACATAGGGCAGTTAACCAATGACCCGCCCCATAAGAAGGGAAAACCCCCCAAGGCACAGCCACGCCTTCCATTCGCATCCTCTGCTTCTCCAATCTCTTGAGCTTCCAGAGCCCATATCTAGTTTTTCCACTCCCTCCTCCTCCAAGCTCGACCATGGCGGGTTCTGGTTCCAACGGCAAGTGGGAGGCCTCCATAGTCACTGACCGAGACATCCGGGACCTCAAGAACGTGGCTACCTCCCCGCTAATGTCTACCACCGCACGCCGGAGAAGGGACATGTGATTCCTTCTCCCAAGCCAGGCGAGAGGGTGGTGTTAATCCCCCACTTCATCCGAGGACTGAGCTTCCCGCTCCACCCCTTCTTTAGGGGACTCATGTTCTTCTACGACATCGACTTCCACGACCTCCCGCCAAACTCCTTCATGCATATATTGGCCTTCATCGTCGTCTGTGAGGCCTTCTTGCGGGTAGAACCACACTTCGGACTGTGGCTTAAGATATTCAATATCAAGCCAAAGTGTGTCGTAGGCGAACATGCAGACTGCAGTGGGGCAGCCATCAGCAAACTCCCTCGTGTCAGATGGCCATCCGACACCTTCATCAACACCATCAAGATCTGGCAAAAAGAGTGGTTTTACATCACCAAGCCAAGGGAGGAAGGCCGAGATGCTCCGGTCGAATTCAGATCCGCCCCCCCAACCAGATTGAGTTCATGGCTCTGAAAGGGCTTCAACTGGGGGTCGGATAAAGAGGTGGACGACTTGCAGAAGCGCATCACCTCCATGATAAGAGGCGATATCGAGCTGGCCAACAAGGTCCAGATTATGCTCCGGCGGTGCATCCTCCCCTGCGAGTGCCGGGATTCTCCCATGTGGGCTTATCGGTTTGACGATGAGCCTACTATTCATCAGTTCTTCCGCACTACTCGGGAGAAGCTATGGAAGGTGCTGTTCAAGGCCTAGGAGAACTGGCCAGCCGAGGAGGAGGATTGGGGTCTACACACCGATAAACCTCCTTCCCAGGTATAATATAGTTTTGTTTGATCGACTTTGTTTTCCGAAATAAAATCTAAGCATTTTCCAATCACCTGTGCAGAAAAATTTGAGCAAGGCCATGTGCATGAACTGTCCGGTGTCTCGGACCGAGGACGTTAGGTCCAGGCTGTTGTCGGAGATGCTCACCGTGGCGCCCTACAAGGCGCCAGAGAAGAAGGAGAAGAAGAAGAAACCAGGCCGAGGAGGCCTGTGTATCAGGGACCAGACGAACACTGTGTCCGGGGAAACCCAGGCCTCCTCCAATTAGGAGGAGGAGCATGATGATGAGGGGGAAGACAATTCCCCCCTCGCAAGAAAGAGGGCGGCGTCATCGGACGCCAGAGAGGAGGTACCCCCTCCTGCCTCGAAGAAAGCGCATCAGACACAGGTAATTCTATCTGACGATAGTTCAGACTGACACACCAAGTATGATGACTTCAAGAATGTTCCACGAAGGAACCTAAGGGTCAAGCCCCCATCTCGAAGGTAAGAATCCGAAGACTTCCTGAGCTGTTAATGCTAAGGTTTTGGATGTTAAAATCCTGTGAGCGCACATTGATTTGCATCCCACCATGCATTCTCCTCACCGACCAGGTTTCGAACGGGGAGACCCCGCCCGCCGAGCTGGTGAAGAGTGGGACTACTTCGCATCCCACTCCTTCGGGCTCTGCAAAGGATGCCGCGGAGCTGTCGTCCCAACAGGATCCTGTGGCCCGAGCACCAGTAGTGGGGGTGACGATGTCATGGTCGAGGCTAACACCTCATAAACTGAAGACCAGGGGGAGGAGCCCCTCCTGGATACTGAGGAGACCAGACAAGGGGAAGTCCAGTCCCCTCCGAGACCGTCTTCGGAGCGCACAACGCCGAGGCACCGGTTCTATCCCCGGTTGGAGATCGGATTAGCCGATCACCACTGGCGGCACCGACCAATGGGTGGCCTGTGATGGGGGAGGCTCTATCAAGTGCCTCCATCTCCAAGGAGCACCACACTCTTGTGGTCGCAGTTTTTCAAAGCATCCATTCCCTTGATTGCGGACTGAAGGAGGCTTTCAAAGGTCTCCTGACGGGATTCCAGGTGATCCACGTGATACTTTGTTTGCGAAATATTAATTTCTTCATGCTATCATTATATACATGCCAGCCCCCGAGCCCTAGGTGAGTTTGAAGAAAAACTCACCTGGGGTTCACTCATAGATCATTATCCGAACTATGTACAGGGTGATATTTGTTCAGAACATTCTAACAGCCCTTAACAGGACGAGACATAGGATCATATTGAAGACAGTTCGGAAGTTTTGAACCCATGTAACTTGGTAGGGATTTGTTTTTTACAAGCTTCGTCGTTGTCGGCGGCTGTGAATGCCGCTGAGCTAGACGAGCTGAATCAGAATCTTAAGAGCTTTGAAGACGGGTTTCATGCTCTTAACAAGAGATTCGATGAGGCGCAAGGTAAGCCTGACTCAATATCAAAAAAAATTCGTCATCGTACTGTCGATACAGTATTCATATTATTGATGATTACACAGCCTCGGCGAAGGAAATTGAGAACTCATGGCCGAGCTGCAGAATGCGAAGCAGGAGGCTGCGGTCAAGAGGGCGGCAACCGAACAAGCGACTACCACGCTTTCCGCCTTAAGAGCCACCAGCGACAAACACGAGGAAATCCAAAAGGAGGTCAAAGACGCCGGCCAAAAGTGCGAGGTCCTCGAGCAGAATGTAGGGGAACGTTGCATGGGAAACAAAAATTTTCCTACGCACACGCAGATCTATCCATTGTGATGAGCATCTATGAGAGGGAGAGTGGATCTACATACCCTTGTAGATCGCTATGCGGGAAGCGTTAAGAAACGCGGTTGGTGTAGTCAAACGTTTTCACGATCCAAATCGCCGTGCGTCCCGCGATCCAATCACGATGCGTCCCGCGATCCAATCACGATCCGTCCCGCGATCCAATCACGATCCGTCCCGCGATCCAATCACGATCCGTCCCACAAACTTGATCATGATCCGTCCCAATAACTTGATCACGATCCTTCCGATCTAGCACCGAACGGACGACACCTTCGCGTTCAGCACACGTACACCTTGATGACGATCTCCACCGTATTGATCCAGCTAGAAGGAGTGGAGAGGAAGAAGAGTTCTCCGACAGCATGATGGCGCTCCGGCGATGGTGGTGGAGCAATTCCGGCAGGGCTTCGCCTAAGCACTGCAGGAAACTGATCTAGAGGAGAAACTATGCACTAGAGATTAGGGTTTGCACGTGGCTGAAAATCAAGTGCAAAACCCTAGAAATCCACTAGTATATACAGGAGGGAGGGAGGAGGAGAGGCAGCTTGGCCTCCAAGCCTTGGAGGCTTCGGCCGAAGTGGGAGGTGGAGGAGGACTCTCATCCTCCAACCCTAGTAGGACTAGGATCGCTCCTTTTTGCCTTTTTTCCACCTTTTCCTATTGGTTTTTTTCCTCCAGCCAAATGGGCCTTGTGTGGGAGTTTCCACCAGCCAAATGGGCCTTGTGTGGGAGTTTCCACCAGCCCACTAAGGGTTGATATTCACTCTCCCAGAGCCCATGAAGCCTCTTGGGTCAAAATACCCCTCCCGGAGGCCTCCCGGTACACTACCTGCACTCCCGGTACACTACCGATGAGCCCGAAACTTTTTCGACGACCAAAATGGGACTTCCTATATATGAATATTTACCTACGGACCATTCCGGAGCTCCTCGTGATGTCCGGGATCTCACCCGGGACTCCGAACAAACTTCGGTCACCACCATACATAACTCTATACTACCGAAACGTCACCAAACCTTAAGTGTGTAGACCCTGCGGGTTCGAGAACTATGTAGACATGATCAAGACACCTCTACGGTCAATAACCAATGGCGGCACCTGGATGTCCACATTGGTTCCTACATATTCTATGAAGATATTTATCGGTCGAACCTCTATGTCAAGGATTCAGTTAATCCCGTATGATGTTCCATTTGTTCTTCGGTATGTTACTTGCCCGAGATTCGATCGACGGTATCTCCATACCTAGTTCAACCTCATTACTGGCAAGTATCTTTACTCGTTTCGTAATACAAGATCCCGTAACTAACACTTAGTCACATTGCTTGCAAGGATTATTGTGATGTTGTATTACCCAGTGGGCTCTGAGAAACCTCTCCGTCACACGGAGTAACAAATCCCAGTCTTGATCCATGCCAACTCAACAGACACCCTCAGAGACACCTGTAGAGCACCTTTATAGTCACCCAGTTACGTTGCGACATTTTATACACACAAGGTACTCCTCCGATATCTGTGAGTTGCATGATCTCATGGTCATAGGAACATATACTTGACATGCAGAAAACAGTAGCAATAAACTGACACGATCATAAGCTACGTTTGTAGTTTGGGTCTAATCCAACACATCATTCTCCTAATGATGTGATCCCATTATCAAATGACATCTCATGTCCATGGCTAGGAAACCTTAACCATCTTTCGATCAACGAGCTAGTTCACTAGAGGTATACTAGGGACATTGTGTTTGTCTATATATGCACACATGTATCCGTGTTTGCAATTAATACAATTATAGCATGGATAATAAACAATTATCATGAACAAGGAAATGCAATAATAAACACTTTATTTATTGCCTCTAGGGCAAATTTCCAACACAGAAAGGCAAGGAGCAGGCCACCGAACTATCCATCCTGGAAACCGATCTCCAAAAGAACCGGGTGGATAGACGGCTTTTTGAGGAACAAGTCCGCCAAGCAAAGGTTATCATGGATGGTAAGCCGTATTTATTGCAGTGTGTCTTCATGGATAGCAAGTTCGAGTTTCTTACCCAGGTGTGGCGTTCCTCAAGCGCTTGCTCCGACCTCCAGAAGAGCGCAGCAGATGCGAATTAGTTCTATGCTTCACGGGGATGAAGGTCGGCTGTTTTGGGCGCAATTCGAAGCCTTCGAGCGCTCTCCTCTTCTCGTCGAGCAGCTGAAGCAGTTGATGGAGCTACATCGGATGGCGGAGCCGGCCATGAAGGATCTTTGTATCAGGCTATGGCCCCACGAGCCACTGCTGGGCAGCTACTTTGGCATGGTGCAGAAGCTGAGCGACACCTCGCCCCGGATCGATGCACTAAGGCGTTCCTCTTGTATCGAGGGAGCTCGGATAGCCTTTGCGAAGGCCAAGGTGCACTGGCTGGGTCTTGATCCGATGAAGAAAGCCACCGCCCCTTCGCCTCCTAGAAAGGAGCATTGGTGCCTTGAGCTATACTTCTCTAGAGTAATGGAGGGTGCTCGGGCCACAGAGTCGCAATGGTCAAAAGAAAACATTTATGAGTAAATGTATTGTAAGATGTCCGAAGACATTTGAACGTTTTGAGGTTATGATACATGGTTTATCATGTTTTTAATGTTTTGCATTCCATATGACTCCTGTGTGGCTGTTGAAACTGAAAGCTGCGAGTCGTCGGCTCCAGACCCCCTGTAGATGCTACATGGGGTGTCTCTACCAATGCACTATACCTTTAGCTAAGCTATCGGAACCCGAATGCGGTGGAGTGTGGCGCACCAGGCAATTAGACCATAATGCTCTATTGCTTTCACTGGCGTGAAAAAGGACCGCGGGGGGCTGATGACTAGCCCCCAGTGTTTTGTGATGTTCGGATGAACCGTGGCTAAAGCCGATATCACATGGTTTGTACGAACACCAAACCCATTGTATGACACAGAATAACCTCTGACGAGGTCTTTAGTATAACACTTAAGCTCGGATTCACATACTGTCGTGGTTTTGTCATGGCAGATGTCTGGATAAACGGACTTCGGTTCAAGGCCATTGCTAACGTGATGGACTCAAAGGGGTTGATGTGGACGAGAAATATGGATTTACCCAGGTTCGGCCCCTCAACTCGAGGTAATAGCCTACGTCCTACTTATGTTTATATTGCTTGATGTATCGATTACAAGGGAGCCGAAGCTTGACCTAGTATTCGACAACCTGATCTCTAAGTCGCCCCGGGTCTGCCTTTATATCGGAGGGCTAGACCACATGTCATACAATTGGTAACCGACTCTCATTGTTTATCCAAGTCTTCCTCTATCTTCTTGTCCAAGTTGTCCCCGGGAGGCTTACACACCCAGGTCTTCTGGGCCACTGTCCGGCCCACCTTATGAGCCGCCAAGCTTCCTGGGCTTTAGGACCACCGGCTCACCTTGGGCCAATGTATGAACCGTCAAGCATAACCCAGAGCCCTTAAGGCGGGTCATACCGCGGGGTTATATCCCCAACATTAGACCCCAGGTTGATTTGAGCTTGCTCACTTCATCCTCTTGTCTTGCTCTTTTGTCGAGTCGCCCGGAATTACCCGTCATGAGGTCACGTTAACCCTGCAGAAAAGATTCGCTGACGTACTCACCAAATCTTCGCATTAAGTGACCATCCCGAAAATCGAGGTGTCCGCCTCGGCCGAAACGTTTCCGTCACCTGGATTTTCGTGCTCATTCTTCCTTCTCCTTTTAAATAGGATCGCCCTTGGCGGTCTATTACTTCCCCCGCTTGCTTCCTCGTCTTCCTCCTCCGACACAACTGCTTCCTTCACTTCTAGTTCCGGCGCCACCTCCGCTCCGTCGACGCCAGGCCGCTACATCAACCTGTGCGAACCAGAGTTCCACCCGCGCTTCACTACACCATGGCCGGTAAGCCCGTGCTGCTCATTAGATCCATTACCGCACCAGTAGGGTTTGTAGGAAGCCCGTCGCCTTCACGCGGGTTCTTCCGACGCCCTTGCTCGGGGTCCTCTAACGTCGGCCATACCCTTAACGCTCATCCCGGCCGCACCGTCGTGCATGGGACGGCCGTGCACAATGTACGGGCCCCTCGCGGCTCCTTCTTGCCGTTTCAGTTTTCCTCTGCTTCGCCTGTTCTTCGCTAGGTCTAAAAATAAGAACCTTTTTCCTGCTTTTGTAGATACATAAATATAGCGGTAGTTTGTGAAATCTATTTTCCAGGACTTAGCCAAATTTCTCCCCCTCTACGCCAGCTCTCATCAGCCGGAGTATAGCATCTTATACAGAGAATCTTTAAGCTCGTAAGTCGTCATAGATTTTAGTCTCCTCTTGACCCGCCATGTTTTAATTTTCACAATCTTTGAACCGGCAGAATGTCTCGTGCCTCGAACTCCTATAACTGGGTCAGGTCGTGCGTTACGAAAGAGTTTTTGATGGACTTTGTTCACGCTGGCACTCTCCCTACCAAAGATGCCATCCATTGGCGGGTCTCGGGTGATGAACTGAAGCCTGTTCCCCAAGAAGGAGAGGTGGTCGTTTTCTCGGACCATATTGAGCGGGGTTTTGTGCCTCCCGGCTCAAAATTCCTCCGCGATGTCCATCATTTTTACAAACTCCAGCCTCAAGACCTCGCCCCCAATTCCGTCTCAAACATCTGCATCTTTCAAGTATTGTGTGAAGTCTATCTACAAGCCAAGCCGTCGGTAGGCCTGTTCCGTCAAATTGAAGTGAAGGCTGGTCTGAGTCTTGAGCTGGGCGGAATTTCTATCCAGAGGCGCCGAGACGTTACCTTTCCGGCTATGCAGCTGTCGAGTCAACCAAAGGACTAGAATAAAACGTGGTTCTATTGCAAAGATACTTCTCCAGAGGGTGAACGTCTACTACTAGGTTACCATCCTTCCCGGCTGAAGACAACTTCAGAGCTTCCTGGCCAGCTATCAGTTACAGAGCGCGCAAGATACGAGCTGGCTCATGCCAAGATTAGGGCCCTCATGGCCAACGGTTTAACCGGACTGGACCTGATCCGCTGCTGGATCTCTTGGCAGATCATGCCATTAAGCCACAGAAGCCGCCTTATGTGCGAGTATAAGGGCGAATACGACAGCTCACTCTGCTTCAGCCAGTCAACCTTGAAAGAGGACGACATCACCACTTCTATCAGGAGTCTCGTTCATGAGACATCCGGAGCCTGCAGCGCTATCGGGTTGATCCCCTTTAGTGCCCTTAATCCGGCCCCAGATGTAAGGCGATTTCTTCCCATCCGTCTCTTGGACCTTACTTGTACCTTGCTGATCTATTGCCCTTAACCGGCTTATTCTTTCAGGCAGACTCTGACTTCTAGAAGAAGGAGTACATCCCTCCCTTGAAGAAGACCAAGAAGAAAGCCCCGGCCAAGAAGCCCAAGAAGGACACCCCGCAAGAGGGATGGTTTGACCCACCACAATCATCCAGCTCAGAGGTAAAATTTTAGTTGTTTTCTAAAACTTTGTCTTCTCATCTCACTAACACCTGTTTTACTCTCAGGATGATGTGGAGACCAGCCGCGCCAACGCCCCTGAGGTAATCTACGTTTCTTCCGGATCAGAATATTTTGTCCCCCGGAAGCCGCGGCGGGTTATTGGAAAAGTTCCTCTCTCTCATCCTCTTGCTTATCTAGACCCTCAATTTCTTTTTAACAATGAACAACAGGCTGATCATCTTCAGACCCGGAGCGCCGGCTCTACAGACCTCGTGTCCGGTTTACCGAACTCCCCGGCTCCAAAGAAGCGCCCTGCAGAGGTATGTATCTCTTGTTTGACTGGTTCACTTTTTCATTTCAATACTTTCTTATGTTTTCTCAACTATCTCTCAGAGGTCACCTTCCTCTAGCGACTCTATGGCAACCGCCCTGCCACCTCCTAAGATTAATCCACTGTAAGTATTTCCTTTAACCGTGCATTTCTGTTCCCTTTGGCGGATGTAATCCTTGGGTTCTGATGCTCGTGCTCTCCACGGCCCAAGCGAAGCGTCGAAAGATGAACAAGTCCTCCCCTAACCCTGCAGCCCAAGAGCCGGAGCATGAACAACCGAACGAGCCACGACCGGATGTGAATCCGCCAGCCGCATCTACTGGGACGGCTGTTGAAGATATCATCCTAGAGAGCCCTCCAAGGGATCCTTCGAAGCCACCAAGTCCTGCCCAGATGACCAAGAACGCTGCCACCCCGTATGTCGTGATCACCGGCTCTGGCTTCCAGTCTCCCCCGGCTCACGTGCTAACCAAGCATAAAGAGCCGGCTGAAGCCTCGAAGAAGTTGGAGTTTGAATCTTCTGCTTTTGAGAAGATGACAGCCGAAGAGCTTCACGCCGGTTATGTGAACCGGCTTTCCACCAGCTGGGATCTGGAGCTTCGACTGGTCAGTCTGATGAAGAAAAAATATGAGGTACTCCTTTCCTGTTAAAACCTTCCTTAGCCCCCAAGGGCCAGCTCAATCTAATCCAAAGTTGAGCCGGGTCTTTCATGATCTTCCTTGTAGAAAATCCAAATCCGTAGCCCCCAAGGGCCGGCTTAATCTATTCCAAAGTTGAGCCGGGTCTTTCATGATCTTCCTTGTAGAAAATCCAAATCTTTAGCCCCCAAGGGACGGCTTAATCTAGTCCAAAGTTGAGCCGGGTCTTTCAGTGCCAAAACGTCTGAAAATAGACTTTAGCCACCAAGTGTCATACATATTGCTTGCGATCTGTTTGGAGACTTGCCTACTGATATTATGCTTTGACACACCACATGAAACTTTAGCTGAAGCCGGGTCCTAGTTGACGGATCTGAAGACCAATCTGGCGGCTCAACAAACGGCTCGAAGTGCTACAGACGAGCAGTGTCAGCTCCTCTCTGAGGAGTTGGCTACAATCAAGGCCGACTTTGCCGCCTTTAAAAAGTCAGCCGAGCCTGAGAAGGCCTCCTTGACCAAGCGGGCGGATGACGCTGATCAACGCCTGATAGCTGCATCAGATGAACTCCAAGCCTTGAAGCGTCATATTACTAGAATGACAGCTGCCCTCTTTGGTAAGTTTCTGATAACTTGTGCTTCAATGGTCATATAATACTTGTACTGGCGACTCATCGTGAAATTTTCGACTTATGCAGGCCCTTGGAGCCGACAACTGGCTTCTGACAGTCTGTTGCCGCTGAAGGCTATCTATACCCTGATGGAGCAGCTATACTGCGGCGAGATGTGTACTATTAAAGCTGTGTAATACAAAGACAAGATTCCTGCGACTCTCAAGGGTGTCTTGGAGCTCTTGTCCACCATGCCCAAGCAGATTGCCGAGTTGAAGAAAACAGCCACCCGCCAAGGGGCGATTGCGGGCATCAGCCGGGCCTTGGCTTTCTCTCCGGAGCTGACATCAGCCTAGATGATGGATGGATTCCCTTCAAAGAAAGACGACGACTCTGAGTTCACTGATGTTGACTACAGCCGGTGCGTAAAGGATTCCAGAGTGCTGGCTTCCATCTTAGCAGAGGAAGCTGACCTGACGACCTACCAGGCAGCTTATGGCCCTGACCAAAAGAGAATCCGCGGCCCACTTTACGAGTGCAAGGACTTAACGCCTGCCCGCAGTAAGGACCTCTTCGCTCCTGACCTTGACCCGTCTCCTTACTTTGAAGAAGGCTCTTTTACGGCTCTAACAAAACTGCAACTGGGACTTAGACAATCTCCAGATTGGGGCCACCGAAGAGCCGGAGCAAGATGACCCGGCAGCTTGCTAGTCCTTACTTTGAAAAATTGTAACAACCGACTCTCCATGACTCGCCGTGTGGCGTTGAAAAGACTTGTCCGAAATTTTGGGCTCCTCAGGGAGTGTATGTAACAGACTAGATGTCACTTTTGCTTCTGCTGAATCTTGTTCTATTATGATGTATAAAATGATCTGACCCTTCAAATGTCATTGCCTTTGTATGCTGCTTTGAGCCCTTATGCTAATTTGTCAACATAGAAGACATCGGTGGCCAAGATTAGGTAAGCTACACCTGGAGGTGGTAAGCCCCCTTGGCAATCATGGCTAATCTGGTTAGCCCGGGATGGCATAAAGCCTTGCCGATAAGGCATTAGAAGCTATACCCGGAGGTAAGAAGCCGCCCTCCGCCGGTTGTTTAAGGTTAGATAACCTACACCCGGAGGTGGGAAGCCCCCTTAACAACCATGGCTAATCTGGTTAGCCGGAGATGGCATAAAGCTTGGCCGATAAGGCGTCAGAAGCTATACCTGGAGGTAAGAAGCCGCCCTCTGCCGGTTGTTTAAGGTTAGATAAGCTACACCTGGAGGTGGGAAGCCCCTTTGACAACCATCGCTAATCTGGTTAGCCGGAGATGGCATAAAGCCTGGCCGATAAGGCGTTATAAGCTATACCCGAAGGTAAGAAGATGCCCTCTGCCGGTTGTTAGGGTTAGATACCCGTCGGTAAAAACTTCCTACAACCGCGGCTAATCATGTTAGCCGGAGATTTGGCATGAAGCCGGCCGATAGGGTGTTAGAAGCGATACCCGTCGGTAAGAAGCCCCCTTTAGCAATATGGCGTAAATGCCGGCCAATAAAGCATTAGAAGCGATACCCGAAGGTAAGAAGACGCCCTCCGCTGCGGCTAATCATGTTAGCCGGAGATTTTGGCATAGAGCCGGGCCGATAAGAATTAGAAGCGATACCCGAAGGTAAGAAGCCGCCCTCCGCCGCAGTTGATCTATCAACTAGAATTTTTATGAACTCTTCTTGTATGAACAACGATGTGTGTAACAAAAGAGGTCCCGTCTTGTGGGGATGTTATCTTATTTATATATGGTATGTACAATGATAGTGTACAATGGCAAGTCTCAATGCCCTCATGTGTAATACGGTGGTAGATGTGCTATGTTCCATGGCCGGATGGTTTCCTGACCGGCCGTCTCTGAGTCATCCCTGATATCGACCATTGTTGAGATTTCTACTGACCACAAAAGGTCCTTCCCAAGGAGAAGATAACTTATGCATGCCTGTCTGGTCTTGAATCAGCCAGAGCACTAAGTCGCCTTCCTAGAACGTTCGGGTCTTGATTCTATGGCTGTGGTGACGGCGCAGGTCTTGCTAATAGATCGCCGATCGGGCAGCCGCCAGCTCCCGTGCTTCTTCCAAAGCATCCAACGCTTCTTGACATGCCGTCTCATTATCCATCTCAACATAAGCCGCTACACGTGGCAAATCATGTCGGATGTCACTCGGCAATACTGCCTCGGCACCGTACACCATAAAGAAAGGTGTATAGCCTGTAGATCTGTTGGGGGTAGTCCTGACACTCCATAAGACGGAAGGCAATTCTTCTACCCAACACCCGGGCATTCGTTGTAAAGGAACCATAAGCCGTGGCTTGATGCCCCTTAAAATCTCTTGATTAGCATGCTCTACTTGACCATTAGACTGTGGATGCGCAACTGCTGAAACATACAGCCGAATGTGCTCCTTGTCATAGAACTCTTTCATAGCCCCCTTAGATAGATTTGTGCCATTGTCGGTGATAATGCTGTGAGGGTAACCAAAACGGTAGATCGGCTTCTTAACAAATTGAACCACCGTAGCCGCGTCACACTTGCTAACCGGCTCTGCCTCCACCCATTTGGTGAATTTATCAACCGCCACCAAGAGGTGCGTTTTCTTATCTCTGGATCTTTTGAAAGTTCCTACGATGTCTAGCCCCCAGACTGCAAACGGCCATGTAATTGGTATCATCCTTAACTCTTGATCCGGAACATGAGCACGCCGGCTAAACTTTTGACAGCCGTCACATTTGCGAACCAAGTCTTTTGCATCCTTGTGAACCGACAACCAGAAGAACCCGTGCCGGAAGGCCTTGGCTACCAGTGACCTCGAGCCGGCGTGATGTCCACAATCTCCACAAGATTTGCTGACCCTCCTCAGGTGAGACACAACGTTGAAAAATGCCAGTCACGCTGCATTTGTGCAACTCACCATTAACTATCGTCATTGATTTGGAGCACCGGGTGATCTGTCTGGCCAGGTCTTCATCATCAGGTAACTCGCCCCGGGTCAGATAGGCTAGGTAGGGGATAGTCCAATCTGGGATAGTGTGCAAAGCCGCCACTAACTCCCCCTCTGGGCCAGGAATAGCCAAATCCTCTTCAGAAGGTAACTTAACAGTCAGATGATGTAAGACGTCCAGGAATACATTGGGCGGCACCGGCTTTCGTTGGGAGCCTAGCCATGACAGCGCATCTGCTGCCTCATTCTTGCGACGATCAATGTGATCCACCTGATACCACTTGAAGTGGCTGACAATAATATCAACCGCCTGTCGATAAGCCGCCATCCGTGGGTCTTTGGAGTCCCAAGTGCCCGAAACCTGCTGAGCCACCAAATCTAAGTCGCCCAAACACCTTACCCGACTTAAATTCATCACCTTGGCTAATCTAAGCCCATGAAGTAGAGCCTCATACTCAGCCGCATTGTTAGTACATGGGAACATCAACCGGAGCACATAACAAAACTTATCACCTTTAGGAGACGTCAAAACAACTCCTACACCTGACCCTTCTAGCTGCTTGGATACATCAAAGTGTATAGTCCAGTATGTGTCATCTAGCTTTTCCTCAGGGGCTTGACATTCCGCCCAATCATTTATAAAATCCACAAGAGCTTGGGACTTGATGGCCGTACGAGGCACATATTTTAGATTAAGAGATCCCAACTCCAATGCCCACTTAGCATTGCTTCCAGTGGCTTCTCTGTTCTGGATTATGTCCCCCAACGGAGCAGAACTAACCACGGTTATCTAGTGCCCTAAAAAATAGTGCTTTAATTTGCGACTGGCCATGAAAACCCCATATACCAGCTTCTGCCAATGCGGATACCTTTGCTTGGACTCCGTCAGGACCTCACTAATATAATAAACCGGCCTTTGAACTGGATACTCCTTTCCAGATTCCTTGCGCTCGACCACAATCGCAACGCTTACTGCCCGATATTAGCCGCCACGTATAATAGTAACGATTCTTTGTCAGCCAGAGCAGCCAGCACCGGCGGCTCAGTCAACTGTTTCTTGAGAATCTCAAGTGCTTGATCCGCCGCCTTGCTCCAGACAAATTTATCCGTCTTCTTCATCATCTGATATAAAGGAATAGCCTTCTCTCCAAGCCGGCTTATGAAACGGCTCAACACGGCGATCCGCCCCGCCAAGCGTTGGACATCGTTAATACAGGCCGGCTCTGCTAGAGAAGTGATAGCCTTGATTTTATCCGGGTTAGTCTCAATGCCACGTTCAGAAACCAGAAATCCCAGGAGCTTGCCAGCTGGAACTCCAAAGACACATATAGTCGGGTGAAGCATCATCTTATAGACCCGGTGATAGAGGCGAAGTTGTCCCTGTCTTTCGATGAGATGGTGGCTATCGTTTTTGGTGGAGTAGACTTTGACGATCCGACTACGAACGTGTGAGCCGTCGCGCCTTAGCAATCGCTAAACCAACTCTGAGAGGTTATTGACCACGCCGGAGCACGATCAACCTGACCACGAGGGTCTATTTCCTGCACGCAAACGAAGAACAAGCAAGAAACTAAGATTGCAATCTGGATATTGCGAATATAAGAGGAAAACTTTATTGATGAAGTGGGGTTCTGTGACGTCTTTGTCTGGTCGTGGAACACAAACGAAGAACGCGAAGTTGCTGCTATGGCAAACTTGTAATCTAAACAAAACCCAACCCTAAAACGAAGCCCTAAGGGCTGTATATATGGGGGAATAGAAGGGAATTTCGTGGCCCCTTGGAGGAGGGGTCCGAAACCGACCCTAAGTCAGTTTCCCCATATATACGGAATCTAAAAACAGCCTATAATATGGTATTTCGAAATTACATGGGCCTGGCCCAAAAATAAGGTGGCGCAGCACCTATATTAGCCTATGGACGAATTTTATAAAGTGGCATCATGCATATTTCGTCCAAGGCTTCCCGCTCCCATTATGGTGGCTTCAATGTGCGAAAATCATCACTGGAAGCTCCATTGTTCTTCCCCGCACGCGCACCTTCTCCTCCATGCTTGATCCCGCTCCAATGTTCATCCTTCTTATCCATGCTAGGTCCTTCATTCATAAGTAAAACAAAAGTATCCAATTTAGGCAGCATCATATGTTCATGAATATTAGAAGGATTTCCAAGAAACGAAAGTACCTGGTAATTCAATTGACGTGCGCGAGCTCTAGTAATTGGTCCTGTATGTATAGCAGTCGGGGTGGGTGTAACATTAGTAGGGATGTCCTCATCATCCTCCCCTTCTTGAACTGACGTCGTCCTCGACGGAAGCTCATCTTCCTCACCCAAATAAGGCTTCAAATCTGCAATGTTAAAAGTGGGGCTAACCCCAAACTCTGCAGGCAGCTCAAGTTTATATGCATTATCATTTATTTTCTCTAACACCTTAAAAGGACCATCAGCACGTGGCATTAGCTTTGACTTGCGCAAATCAGGAAATCTATCCTTACGCAAATGTAACCAAACAAGATCTCCAGGTGCAAAGACAACATGTTTTCTACCCTTATCTCCAGCAAGTTTGTATTTAGCATTCATACGCTCAATGTTTTCCTTAGTTAACTCATGAATCTTTAATATCAATTCAGCACGTTCTTTAGCATCAAAATTAACCTTCTCCGAAGACGGAAGAGGCAACAAATCAATAGGTGCACGAGGTAAGAAACCATACACAACTTCAAAAGGGCACATCTTAGTGGTAGAATGTAGCGAACGATTATAAGCAAATTCAATATGAGGCAAGCATTCTTCCCACATTTTCAGGTTATTCTTCAAAACAGCCCTAAGCATAGTAGACAATGATCTATTGACTACTTCAGTTTGGCCATCAGTTTGGGGGTGACATGTAGTACTAAAAAGCAGTTTAGTCCCCAACTTAGCCCATAAACATCTCCAAAAGTGGCTAAGAAATTTAGCATCACGATCGGAAACAATTGTATTTGGCACACCATGCAACCGAATAATTTCACGAAAGAACAAATCAGCAACATGAGCAGCATCATCACTTTTATGACATGGTATAAAGTGTGCCATTTTAGAAAATCTATCCACGACAACAAATATGCTATCCCTCCCCTTCTTTGTTCGAGGTAAACCTAAAACAAAGTCCATAGATATATCCTCCCAAGGAACACTAGGTACAGGTAAAGGCATATATAAACTATGAGGATTGAGTCGTGACTTAGCTTTTCGACATGTAGTGCAGCGAGCAACAAAACGCTCAACATCCCGTCTCATCTTTGGCCAAAAGAAATGTGTAGCAAGTACGTCCTCCGTCTTCTTCACGCCAAAGTGTCCCATTAATCCTCCTCCGTGCGCCTCCTGTAACAACAAAAGACGAACGGAGCTAGCTGGAATGCATAGCTTGTTAGCACGAAACACAAATCCGTTATTAATAACGAACTTGTTCCATGTTCTCCCTTCTTTACAATTCTGCAACACGTCTCTAAATTCAGCATCATGCACATATTGATCTTTGATGGTCGCCAAACCAAATATTTTAAAGTCAAGTTGTGAAAGCATAGTATAACGACGAGACAAAGCATCAGCAATAACATTATCTTTACCCTTCTTGTGTTTAATGACATAAGGGAAAGTCTCAATGAATTCAACCCATTTAGCATGTCTACGGTTTAGTTTTGCTTGACTTTTAATATGTTTCAAAGATTCATGATCAGAATGTATAACAAATTCTTTGGGCCATAAATAATGTTGCCATGTTTCCAAAGTCCGAACAAGAGCATATAATTCCTTATCATAAGTAGAATAATTCAGACTAGGCCCACTTAATTTTTCAGAAAAGTACGCAACAGGTTTACCATCTTGTAGTAACACACCTCCTAACCCAATTCCACTAGCATCACATTCAAGCTCGAAAGTCTTATTAAAATCAGGAAGTTGGAGTAAAGGAGCATGTGTTAACTTATCTTTCAAGACCGTGAAGGCTTCTTCCTGTGCGGTACCCCAAGAAAAAGGCACGTCCTTCTTTGTAAGCTCATTGAGAGGCGCAGCAATGGTGCTGAAATCTCTCACAAAACGCCTATAGAAACCAGCGAGGCCAAGAAAACTCCTTACTTGTGTGACCGTTTTGGGCTGCGGCCAACTCTCAATAGCTTCAATCTTGGCTGTATCAACTTCAATTCCCTGTGGAGTAACAACATAGCCAAGAAAAGATACTCGGTCGGTGCAAAAGGTGCACTTCCCAAGGTTACCAAACAAACGTGCATCACGTAGCGCAGTAAAAACAGCACGTAAATGTTCCAAATGTTCCTCCAAAGATCTACTAAAAATCAATATATCATCAAAATAGACTACCACAAATCGTCCAATGAAAGCACGTAAAACCTCGTTCATTAATCTCATGAAAGTGCTAGGTGCATTAGTTAACCGAAAAGGCATGACTAGCCACTCATATAATCCAAACTTAGTTTTAAATGCTGTTTTCCATTCATCGCCCAATTTCATACGAATTTGATGATATCCACTACGCAAATCAACTTTGGAGAAAATTGTAGAGCCACTTAATTCATCAAGCATATCATCTAGTCTAGGAATAGGATGACGATAACGAATAGTAATATTATTAATGCCTCTACAATCCACACACATGCGCGATGTACCATCCTTTTTAGGCACTAGAATAATAGGAACAGCACAAGGACTAAGGGATTCACGTATATAACCTTTGTCAAGCAGCTCCTGTACTTGACGCATAATCTCCTTTGTCTCCTCTGGATTGGTACGGTAGGGCGCACGGTTGGGTAGGGATGCACCGGGAATTAAGTCAATCTGATGCTCAATCCCGCGAATAGGCGGTAATCCCGATGGCACGTCTTGTGGAAAGACATCAGCGAACTCCTGCAAAATGTTAATGACAGCAGGAGGCAAAGAGGGAGGCATGTCCTCGAATGAAAATAATACCTCTTTACATACAAAAGCATAGCAAACATATGTAGCAACATCCAAATCATTAATATCAGATTTAGTAGCAAGTAAACATCCACTCTTCAATTTTATTTCGGATGCAACAGTAGATGATGGTTTATTATGCTTATGGTGTTGCTCAAATTCCTGTGCTACAATCTGATTTTCACTCTTATTTTTCTCCTGTTTTGCTTTACTAGCTCTAGCAATGTCATCTTTCATAATATGTTCGGGAGACATAGGAAGCAAAGTGATATTATGATCCTTATGAACAAGAGTATACTGATTTGTCCTACCATGGTGTACAGAATTTTTATCAAACTGCCATGGTCTACCAAGTAAAACAGAACATGCTTGCATGGGTACCACATCACAATCCACATAATCAGAATATGTAGCAATGCTAAAATGCACACGAACAGTACGTGTTACCTTAACCTTGCCACTATTGTTGAACCATTGGATGTAATAAGGATGAGGATGTGGTCTGGTGGTTAGAGACAGCTTCTCCACCATCTCCATGCTAGCCAAGTTATTGCAACTCCCTCCATCGATGATGATGTGAACAGAACGCTCTTTCACAACTCCCTTTGTGTGGAACAAGTTGTGCCTCTGATTTTGCTCAGCGTGTGTAACCTGCACACTGAGAACACGTTGAGCAAGTAAACTTTCATACCTGTCAGCGTAATCAGCAGCCATGTATTGTGTTTCTGGTTCTGCATCCTTGCCACCCTGTTCGTCACTGGCAATAAGTGCCAAAGTCTCCTCATCATAATCACTAGCGGACGCATATCCACCATCCTCAGTAACAATCATTACACGCTTGGAAGGGCATTCTCTCGCATAGTGACCTCCACCCTTGCAACGACGACATATAACCTCATGTGTTTGCCCTGTGGATGCAATAGATGAAGAAGAACTCTGTGCAGGCCCAGAAGGTGTGCTCTTCGCAGAGGGTGCAGTAGGAGCATGTTTCCTGGTATCGCGATTAGAGTTGGAGGTTGAAGGAGGTGGTGTTGCAGCAGGACGTGCGGAAGTAGAGGAGGTACATGGCGTCCATGATGAAGTACGGCCTGCAAAATTAGTAGTTCTCGCCATTGCCTGTCGATCCTGCACTTCACGTTCAGCTTTGCAAGCAAGATGAAATAAACGAGTGATAGTGTTATACTCCTTATACTCTAGAATAGTCTGAATCTCTCTATTTAATCCACCCATAAAACGTGCAAGCATAGTTTCATTCTCCTCAACAATACCACATCTAATCATACCAGTTTGTAATTCCTGATAATATTCTTCTACAAAATTTTTTCCTTGTCTTAAACGCTGCAAATTTTGAAGCAATTCACGTTGATAATAAGGTGGTACCCAACGATTTCGCATAGCAGTTTTCAAAGCAGCCCAAGTAGTTGGAATATTATCAGGGTGTATTCTACAATGTTCTGACCACCAAACACAAGCAAAACTAGTGAATGAACAAACAGCAGCAGCAACACGTCGATCCTCTGGAAATTGTAAGCATGTAAAACGTTGTTCTGTTTCTAACTCCCATGTAAGATATATATCAGGAACATATCTACCCTCAAACGTCGGAATATTCAATTTAAGTTTAGGGAGATGGTCATGATCCCGTACCTGCGGGGGTGGTGCAGCCCTACCGTTACGGTTGTAGCCATGTGGTCGACCTGGTGCGTATGGTGGGGGTTGCCCCTGGGGCGGATCTGGAGCAACCTCTCCCTCATCATCGAAATCACCATCATAATCTTCAACCTGCTCAACGACAGTAGCCGCACGAGCCACCGAAGTAGCAGCAGTATCAACAGTACCAGGATGTTGGGCGTGGCCGAGAGGCACACGTCGCGCTCGTCGTTCGAAAGGAATAGGAACTGCAGCTGGTGGAGGTAGACGAGCAAGCACCTCATTGAACTTGGCGTCCATCTTGGCGTCGAATGTCTTCTCCAAACCATCTAGCTTCTCCATGGCCACTCCAAAGTTGTTCACGAAGTCCTGTACCTGCTCAGCCATCATTTGCTGAAATTTATCATAGAGCGCTTTGTTGGTCATGCTCTCCCAGTCGATCTCGTAATCGTGTGATCCTGGCATGGTTAGCAGAAATAGGAAACACACAATATGAAACCTACAGACTACTGGGACGTGGTGGTGGTGGTGGTGTGGCACAAATCCTTTAAGCGAATCTCAATTTCTTACCAGTTCTTACCCAGTAGCAGGCGGTGATCGGCAACCGTTGTAGCCAAAACTCTCAAAGCTTGGATAGAGCGATTGCCAGGTGGTGTCAAGCACACGGCGTAGAAGTATGTGGAGCTGGGATGGCTTATAATATGGTAGCAAAAAGGGTCAGCATTAATCAATTCAGAGATGCAAGGTTGAATAAACGCTCAACGACGGTACTGTGCTGGTCCTAGGCTAGACCGTGCTAGAGACGCGAGCCTAAAACACCAACAAAAACACGACGATACACGTAAGCAAGGGAAAAGCACACTCGGATTTATTTTTTTCGTTTTTTTTCCGGCGCCTCTTTGTTTTCTTTTCAAAAACTCACTACAATGGCGAGTGTCTCAAAACTCTTGCCACATCGTATAAGCAAGATGGGCACGAATTTTTCTTTTGGACTATTTTGTTTTTTTTCTGGAGCAATCCGGGGGCTGCGACGACCCAAAAATTTCGACAAAAATCACTATGATAGCAAGTGTCTCAAAACGCTCCGGGGAACCTAAAATCAAGATAGGGAAAAAATATTTTCGGCCGAAATATTTTTGGGCCAAAACGTGCTCTGCAAAGCGTGCCAGACTCTTTTTTTTTCCGACACCTGCGCAGGTAGCAAAACACGGATCCGAAATCAAAAGGATCTCGAAACTAAACCTAAAACGAACTGGACTTGGATTGGTGGAGGATTTGTGGTGGTATATATGGACACCAATGGATAGTGATGATGGATGATGAGATATGGCAGCGGCGATGATGGTGGTGGTATATGGCAACTATGAAGATGATGCGGTGGCGGCGTGACAACCTATGAAAAGAACTCAAAACTCTAAAGGACTAGACACTAAGACCAGCAACTCGACACAACGATGTAACCGCCAATTCAACAAAGCAAAATACTGAAAAGACTATGCAAAGGCTCAGATTGGTTCGGATATGATGATCTAACCCTAATATTTTTTTTTGGCTTTTTCGTGGACTAAAGGTATGAAGAACAGATGCGATCTAAACTACGAAAACTGGTAAAATCTCACCGAGCAACCTGGAAATCTGATACCACTTGATAGAGGCGAAGTTGTCCCTGTCTTTCGATGAGATGGTGGCTATCGTTTTTGGTGGAGTAGACTTTGACGATCCGACTACGAACGTGTGAGCCGTCGCGCCTTAGCAATCGCTAAACCAACTATGAGAGGTTATTGACCATGCCGGAGCACGATCAACCTGACCACGAGGGTCTATTTCCTGCACGCAAACGAAGAACAAGCAAGAAACTAAGATTGCAATCTGGATATTGCGAATATAAGAGGAAAACTTTATTGATGAAGTGGGGTTCTGTGACGTCTTTGTCTGGTCGTGGAACACAAACGAAGAACGCGAAGTTGCTGCTATGGCAAAATTGTAATCTAAACAAAACCCAACCCTAAAACGAAGCCCTAAGGGCTGTATATATGGGGGAATAGAAGGGAATTTCGTGGCCCCTTGGAGGAGGGGTCCGAAACCGACCCTAAGTCAGTTTCCCCATATATACGGAATCTAAAAACAGCCTATAATATGGTATTTCGAAATTACATGGGCCTGGCCCAAAAATAAGGTGGCGCAGCACCTATATTAGCCTATGGACGAATTTTATAAAGTGGCATCATGCATATTTCGTCCAAGGCTTCCCGCTCCCATTATGGTGGCTTCAATGTGCGAAAATCATCACTCGAAGCTCCATTGTTCTTCCCCGCACGCGCACCTTCTCCTCCATGCTTGATCCCGCTCCAATGGTCATCCTTCTTATCCATGCTAGGTCCTTCATTCATAAGTAAAACAAAAGTATCCAATTTAGGCAGCATCATATGTTCATGAATATTAGAAGGATTTCCGAGAAACGAAAGTACCTGGTAATTCAATTGACGTGCGCGAGCTCTAGTAATTGGTCCTGTATGTATAGCAGTCGGGGTGGGTGTAACATTAGTAGGGATGTCCTCATCACCCGGAGATTATCAAAGGTTTCCTTTAAGTCGCCCAAAAGAGTCTCCTTCTTCCTGGATTTGATCACGATGTCATCTACGTAAGCATGGACGTTGCGGCCAATCTGACTGTGAAGGCACTTCTACACACATCGCTGATATGTCGCCTGGGCACTCTTGAGCCCGAAAGGCATAGATACATAACAGAAAGCCCCGAAAGGTGTAATAAAAGTCGTCTTCTCCTGGTCTTTAACCGCCATCTTGATCTGATGATAACCTGAGTAAGCGTCCAAGAAACACAAGCTTTCACAACCCGCCATAGCATCAATGATTTGATCAATACAAGGGAGGGCAAACGGATCAGTCGGGCAAGCCTTGTTAAGGTCCGTGTAGTCCACACACATACGCCACGTGCCGTTCTTCTTGAGCACCAGCATCGGGTTAGCCAACCACTCTGAGTGAAAAACCTCAACAATGAAACCCGTCGCCAAGAGCCGGGCAACTTCTTCCCCAATGGCCTTGCGTCTCTCCTCATTAAACCACCGTAAAAACTGCTTAATTGCCTTAAACTTGGGATCCACATTAAGGTTGTGCTCAGCGAACTCTCTCGGTACACTCGGCATGTCAGAAGGTTTCCATGCGAAGATGTCCCAATTCTCACGGATGAATTTGATGAGCGTGCTTTCCTATTTGGGATCCATGTGAGCTCCAATGATGAACTGTTTGGATGAGTCGCCCGGAGTGAAATCTACCGCCTTAGTATCATCCGCTGAAAACTTAAGGGGCGGCTCAACCTCCGTGGTGGGATTTTTTAGCGGGGTCATATCCTTCGGGTCAACATTCTTCTTGTAATTTTTAAGCTCCTCCTGAGTGCAACTGGACTCCGCATAAGCCGCATCTTCTTCCTCGCACTCAATGGCCATCCTTCAGTCACCATGAACAGTAATAGTACCTTTTAAGCCGCGCATCTTGAGCTACAAGTATACATAACAAGGCCTAGCCATGAACTTTGCATAAGCCGGACGTCCAAACAGTGCGTGGTAAGGACTCTTGATTTTTACCACCTCAAACCACAAGGACTCTACCCTGTAGTTATACTCGTCGCTAAAGGCCACTTCCAAAGAAATCCTACCCATCGGATACGCCCACTTGCCTGGCACCACACCATGAAAAATGGTGGACGAGGGTTTTAAATCCTTGTCTAGCAATTTCATCCTCCAAAAAGTATCGTAGTAGAGGATATTAATACTGCTGCCTCCATCCATTAAGACTTTATTCACCATATACCCTCCCACTTGGGGGCCACAACCAAAGCCAGCTACCCGGGGTCATCGACATGCGGCGGGTGATCCTCCCGGCTCCATGTTATATCATACTCAAACCATCGTAAATACTGTGGCAGGGCTAGTGCAACCACATTGGCCGCCCGCTTGCACAACTTTTGATCCCTTTTGTTGAGGCTGGTTGTGAAAACATGATACTGACCGGAGCTGAGCTGTTTCGGGTTACTCTGATAGCCAGACTGATTATGCTGTTGCTGATTGTTGTTACCAGAATGCTGCTGGTGTCCTCCTTGATTACCTTGACTTGGGTGACCAGACCCTGAGCCGCCGGACCCAAAACCGGCCCCTGACCGGCCATGTCCAAAGCCGCCCGGCGGGCCACCGTCCTGATTGTTGGGGTGTGTAAAGTGATTTTTAAGTTTCTGCATGAAACGACACTCTCCTCATGTGTGGTTCGCCGGCTTATCGGGCTGGTCATGATCCGGACAAGGACCCTTCGGCGCCTTTTCCAAATTAAAGGTAGGCCTGTGCTTATTTAAAGGTGGCCTAAACCTCCTGTTGCCCCTTGGTTGATTCTGATTGGTACTTGCATTGGCCACCAGTTCTGACCCGACCTTAGGATTCTTACGTTTGCTCTGGCTAACATTGTTTGTCGTACCCTTGCTCTGATTACCCTTCTTGCCTTGGTCGGCCTTGTCCTCGTCGGAGCCCAGATCCTTCGTGTTGTCAGAGTCGGCGTATTTCGTGAGAGCCATCATGAGCTCTCCCATACCTTGACATGTGCGCTTGAGCCGGCCAAGCTTTTGCTTTAGCGGGACAAAGTGGCAGTTCTTCTCTAGGATCATTACTGCCTGAGCTGCCATGATCTGCTCCGAAGAGTGGATGATGGTCGAGACCCGCCATACCCAATGATGAGCTGACTCATTCTCCTGTTGAACACAATGATCAAGATCCACGATGGTCATGGGCTGTTTACATGTTCCTTGAAAGTTTTTAATGAATCTGGCTCTCAGTTCTGCCCATGAGTTGATGGTATTGGGTGTCAATCCCTTTAACCATCCGCGGGTCGGGCCTTCAAGCATCATGATGA
Organism: Hordeum marinum; assembly: GCA_022496015.1. Classification (NCBI taxonomy): domain Eukaryota; kingdom Viridiplantae; phylum Streptophyta; class Magnoliopsida; order Poales; family Poaceae; genus Hordeum; species Hordeum marinum. The sequence continues at coordinate 236,523,859 of CM039673.1, forward strand.
AGTATTTGGCACAAACCGCCTCACTGACGTCCAGCATCTCCATGGCTAGTTCATAACTTTCCACCCAAGCCTCTGGGGGTAAATCAACGGTGTAATTTGGAACTTTGCGGGGCCCTTTGAAATCCTTTGGCAGCCGCTCACTCCGGAGAGGCGGTGATAAACACGGCACCCCCCACTCTGGTGGTTCCTCCAACTCCTACTGACACGAATGGCGCGGGCTCCTGGCGAGCCGCCGCCTCGGCTAAAGCTGTCACCTCTTGCTGGCCTCTTGCACGATTTCTAAATGCTTGTGTATCCACAGCCGGCCGATGACCCATTGGCATCTCTCGGTGCCGGTTGCTGCTGGAACCCGCCGGCGACTCGTAGCGCCGGCTAAAACTCCGGCCAGGGAGAGGGGTTGAATGAACATGGCTCCGGCTGTAGGCATACTTTTCCTGTTGAGCCATCGCCGTCTTCAAGTATCCAATGGCGTTTCGCACATCCTCTGCAAAGGGCGCCTCATCCGGAATAGGAATTGTTTCGAGCCGGGTGGCTGCTGCCACCATATTCTCGGCCGGGTTAGAATAATGACCTGCCGGTGTTGAAAAGGCCGCAGGCGAGGCCTCATTTCGCCGGGTCGGTTGAGTCACTGCTCGAGCCGCCGGGCGGCTTCCAGGTGCATCCGCTGTTCGCCCTGTCCCCGTCGTGTTGAAGAGGTTTCTTGCCTCATAACGTTCTAGCAGACGAGATTGATGCCTCATTCGATGAACCACGGCTGCCGATTGTTGCTCTAGCCCAAGACGAAAAGCGTGTGTCTTGATGCATTCTGCCTCTTGCTCCATCTGGGCTTGTAACTCGGCCATCCTCTGCTGCTCTTCCGCCATCCGGTCCTTGATCCTTGCAATCTCCAAGTTCCTAGCCGTTTGATTGTCTGGTGTAACGTCAGTAGCCATTAGGGCCGCGAGCTTGTCCATCAGCTCCGAAAGAACTTGAGCCGATGGCGGCCGGTTATCGCCTGAGGTGGCGGCGCATGCGGGCGTACTATTTGTGCCTGGGACTGACCCCGCCGTGAACACGGCAGCATGAACCGGCGGCCCAAGATCGTCCGCCTCAGAGCGATCTGACTCAGGGCAGAGCTTATCAAAGCCCCCGGGCCCGCCGTTGTGAAGCCTGTAGATCGACTCTGTTTCTCCGCTTGAAGATTCATCCTCTAAGTAAACGAGAGTTTCCTGTCATCCGGAAGCTTCCAGATCCATACCTTGAGTAAAGCCCACGAAGACGTGCTTCCAGACCGGGCTAACATGGGTGGGTTGCATGCTACGAGTAGGTTGCAGACACCGAGCCGGCTCGACGAGGTTGGTGCAGACATCCGGCCCGGGTGTTGCTCCATCAACCTTTCTGATGAACACGTGGATCCCTCCGAATGGAACCCGGAAGCCATACTCCACAGAGCCGACATCAAGCCCCTAGTCGGTGTCATCCATGTAGAGCCGGCCGCAGCGACTCTTGCTCATTCTACCAACCACGTATCCCTCGAGCCCCGGGAGAGAGCCCTTTGAGAACTCAACACCATCGAGCGCAAGCCCCACGGTGGGGGCCAACTGTCGTGGTTTTGTCACGACAGATGTCCGGATAAATGGACTTCAGTTCGAGGCCATTGCTAACGTGATGGACTCAAAGGGGTTGATGGGGACGAGAGACACAGATTTATCCAGGTTCGGCCCCTCAACTCGAGGTAATAGCCTACATCTTGCTTATGTTTATATTGCTTGATGTATCGATTACAAGGGAGCTGAAGCTTGACCTAGTATTCGACAACCTGATCTCTAAGTCGTCCCGGGTCTGCCTTTATATTGGAGGTCTAGACCACGGGTCATACAATTGATAACTGACTCTCATTGTTTATCCGAGTCTTCCTCTATCTTCTTGTCCAAGTTGTCCCCGGGCGGCTTACACACCCGGGTCTTCTAGGCCACTGTCCGGCCCACCTTATGAGCCGCCAAGCTTCCTGGGCTTTAGGACCACCTGCTCACCTTGGGCCAGTGTATGAACCGTCAAGCATAACCCTGAGCCCTTAAGGCGGGTCATACCACGGGGTTATATCCCCAACACATACCGGTTCTCGCATACTATGACAGTCAGTTTTTGGCTTTCTCCTATGAGGTATTTAACCAGGCTAGCCGGAACCACAATCGTGGAGGTTCTCCCTTTGTCCCTTTAGCCGAACGAGTGGAACATAAAGGGGCAAGCATAGGAGCCTAGCAACCCAACTATTGACCAAAGACATAGTTCGGAATCAATGCATATAAAGCGAATTCGAAGATGTCGAACGCATAATAAATTGTGTATAAGGCGATTTTTTCAAACTCGAGCCCCCGGTCTCTTAGCCGGTTGCGTCGTGATTGTCGGATTTTATGCTCCGCAAAACCTTTAAGATTTGAACACAAGGGCGTGTGCGAATATCCCCTGCAGCCTCGCCCAACCTAGCTTGCTACTCGATGGACATAGTAAAGAACCCACCTGGTGATGAGGAAGAGGACGAAAACGACAGTTTACCCAGGTTCGGGCCGATGTGAATCCTAATACCCTACTCCTGCTTTGGTGGATTGCCTCTCGAGGAGGTGGTGTATATGAACTAGTACATTGTTTTAGGGCCTCATGAGGGATCCCTTCGAGGTGTTCGAGGTCCTCTGCGACTTGGTGATGGATGAGTGGTGGAATCGATTCAGAGCCCCACTCTACGATGCAGCCTACCCTCTATATATAGCGGTAGCTCGGGTCCTCTTCCCTTATCGCGATGGCGGGAATGGATCCCACAACGACCAATTTTGAAGGGGGACAGGGGTACGTGCCCACCTTGACCAAAGGCGGTGTTCGCCTACAAAGTAGTTGTCGACGACGCAGGGATGGGCTCAGCAATGACATCTACCTTGCAGTCTTGTTGCACTGAAATGGAAACCTTTGGGGGGTGCTTTGGGAACCCGCGTATGTCCCTGCTCCCTTTGCACCGAAGGGGAAACAACACTCGCCTATCCTTCATTGCGTCACTATGGGGACCCAGACTCATAAGTCATGGTCACCGAATGCACGTGTACAGTGATCCCAGAGATCAATGCTCACTAAACACACAAAAGTTGAATAATAAGAGTCTTACATCCACATTTAGCGTCTTACACAAATAAAGACCATGAAGGTCAAGTCTTACATAGATAGGGCCACGAGGGCCAAACACTTAAATAGAACAAGCAGCGGAAATCTTGGTCGAAAGCGTGAACCCATGCCATTTGCCTTAACCTACAAGCATTCTGACTGGGAAGCGTCCTAATTCGCATGTTCGTCACCAACGAACTCTTCAACATACTCCTGCTCTTCCATGCCTGGCCAATTAAATAACCAGTGGCAAGCCAGTGAGTACTTTGAATGTACTCGCAAGCAACCCAAGTTGTGGAACAAGGTAACAATGATGCATGATATAGCACTAAGTAGTTAATTTGCAGAAAGCTAATTTTTAATGCAATGACATGATCAAGTAACCTGTAAGCATGCGCCAACAATAGGGAGATATCCATATGAACAAGTTATGGGTATCATCATAAGTAGGGGTTTGAACACCTCATGTTCATTCATCATGCTAAGTCATCAAACTTAGTTCAATTCCCATGCCGCATCATCGGACTTAGCCCATGTGATTTCTTTGTCACCATCACATCCATACTCACACCAAGTTTCATGAAAACATCCTCACGTAGTCTAACAAGGACCTCCAACTATCCATGACCGTGGACGCGGCTATTCGAATAGTTTTACACTCCGTAGAGGTTGCACACTTTACCCACAAGAGTTGGGGAACTTCCATGTCATCCACGACTCGCGGTACTTAACATACCTAAGGTAAGCACCCGAACAATGCCTTTCCCCTAGCGATACTAGACAAAGAGTCCACTCGATTGGTACCCAGCCCTCACAATGTACATCACACGAGCCTCACTCTAATTGTACCATCCATGAGGGGACCAACAGTGTGCCTGGTGCCTGTGAAGACAACGCATGATTGTACATACCTGTACGACCCCGTATCGAGAGTGACCACGTCACTCCCTCCACTAGTAATGCGGGCTCCTTGCCAGTACCCACCAAGGTAATCAACAAAGCCCCGTCCCATAAGGGGTATCGTCGTTGCGCATGTAAGGTTGGGACGGTCAGCAGACCTTAGAACTCTCCGTTTTCAAAGACACACACTCACTTGCTCCGACATAACACTTCTTTCTCAAGTGGTTACCCAACTCATCATCATCTCCCTCGGGCATTAGTGGCACCCGACGGGTTTTCCGAAAAGTCTTTGAAAGAATCACTTCCTTTCCATCACTATGCATAAATCCCATCCCATAGCATAGCATCTACTAGCATCCTATCTACACCCACCCACATAACCCTCATAAGGTGGTAGGGTCATGCATGATGCAAGTGTCAACGGTAAAAGCATCGGAGGCACCCCACCCAAGGGGGAGCACCATAACATGATCAATCATCAAAACAACAAGTACTATATGACATGCATGAAAAAGTTTCTTAACATGGTCAAAGGGCTGCTTGCCTGACTCAACCATGTCTCCGGGCTCTTCGAAGTCTTCGGGTCCAACTTCTTCATCAATCGCGCAATCTATCGTCGCGAATAAAAGCGATACAAATAAGAGACACACCAAAACAAAGCACACAAGTCACTATTAAAAATTCTAACCTAATCAGATAAATACTAAATGTCATACTAAAAATATCCTCCTAGGGTTTTGTTGTGAAAAATATTTTGGAAATTAATTAACAGAGGCAAAAAGGTGCCTAAATATAGGTTTTAAAATAAAATAGTATTAAGAATATTTTCAAACATTTTCACAAATGGCACTAATAAATTCTATGGATTATTTCAAGAATCTAGGTGAAGGAATTATTGGATTCAGATAAATATTCTATTCTGTGGAATTTTTGGAAGTTAACAGAAAAAAGAAAAGGGAAGAGGGTCCTGTGCCCTCACGGGCCAGAACACAGCAACCGAACCGGCCCACAGGGGGAAACTGGTCCAGGCGAGGCGGCACGTGCGACAGGTTTGATTTTAAACCTGCCCGCGGGCCCTGCTTGCCAGAGAGAGAGGAGGGATGTGAGTGGATGACATGTGGGCCCCGCTTGTTATCCCTCTCCTTATGACAGGAGAGGAGGGGGCTCACCAGAGGTGGCTCCAGGCCGCGACGGCCAGAACGGAGGGCACCGACATGCTCGCGGGGCTCCCGCGCGTCGGTGGGTGGTCGCGGGGAGCACCGGGGCAGAGCGGAATGCCGGCGAGGGAAGGGGAGCTCGACGGCGGTGAGGGTTTGGTGCGGGAGAGGGATCCCGACCATGGGGTCGAGCGTTTTGGGCACGGGGGAGATGCGGAGGAAGGGGAGAGCGAGGAGAGAGGAGCACGAGGAGCGGGGAGTCTTAAATAGGGGGCCGCCGGTCCACCGTGGACCTAATGTGCCGGTGACGACCAGGTCGCCGTCACGGGCCACGGGGGCGAGCCAGGCCATGTCTGGGGGCTTCGTGGACTCAGTCCGTGCCTAGGAGAGGAGAAGGGCAGCCATGAGGGGGACCCGAAGGTGCGCGCGTGCGAGCGCGACCACATGCCGGTTCAGGTTGTGCCGTGCACATGCGAAGGAGGGGAGGAGAGAGAGGGGAGAGCGGGGGCCGACTGCCTGCCGCATCGCAAATGTCGAGGCCGACCAGGGGGACATGCGGGGAGGCCCAAGGCTGTCGGGCGGCGCCGGGCAGGGGCGGCTACAATACGGGAGCGCACTGTAGCACGCTCAAGAGCGCCCAAACGACATGCCCTAGCATATTTTAAGCCCACCCACATGTCCTCTTGTGTCTTGGGGCTATAGGAGATGCCCAAGGGCTAGGGGGAGCTAGGGAGGGCTTTGGAGGAGCCTTAGGGTAGAAGAAAAGGGGGGGAGGTAGAAAAAGATGCTGTCCAGGGATAGAAATAGAGGTTTTACCCCTCAAACCAATGAGCTATGCCCATGAGGGTTTTATTGGAGGTGAAAGGTATCCACAGGAGGCTGTGGTAAAAGTTTGGGGGCAAGGGTAAAAGGAATAGGGGTGAAACCATAGATTTTACCAATTCACCAGAAGGTGTTTGGTATGGTTTTGGGAAAGAAGAAGTTACCATCTTACTGAGATATTCATCAGGGTCAAGGGCTAGGTAAAAATGAGAGGATTCACCAAGTTTCAGCTTAAGTGGAAAAAGTTGACAATGGAGATTTGATAAACCCTAGAAATTTACAAAAACAGGTTTTTATAGATCTATTGATGCTAGGCTTTTACCCTTGATGCACCACTTAGTGTATCATCACTATTTGGTCATTAGATCATGCCCACAAAGTTTGAGGCCAAGGGGAGACACTTCACAATGTAAAGTTTCTCAAATTTGATTCTGTACAGGGATGGTTTTGGGATGGTTTGATGAACCAAATCAACTTGGATTGAGGTGAAACTTTGCGAGATCATCACCTATGATAGTGTTGACTTGCTGGAATTTTCCTGTAATTTATTGAGAATATTTCTTATAGAAATATTCCAAAAGTTTGGTTTGAGCAAAAAGGGTTTTGAGGTTTTTTCCCCATGATTAGAACATGCCCTTGAGTTGAAACTCATATATATGGAAAATATATGTCCATCGAGCTTCCCTCAATTTTCTCAAATATTTTCAAAGCATTTAAATAATTTTTCCCTAGGAAAAAACATTTCTGGCTTTAAGAAAAAGCCCTTAAAAAAAGAAAATAACCTTTAAAAATAATATTTTGTGGTTTTGGGAAGTCCTACATATAGTAGGTTTGAAATAAAGCCTTTGGGAAAGAAGGATCCACCTAGTTTGAGGTCTTGCAGTGCAAACCTCATTTCAGGGGGTTTTGAAAATCTATTTTGAATAAATCATTTTTGGTTAAAATAAATTTTGATAAAAATAGTTTTGGGCACTAATCACATGTCATGATCATTGGGCAAGAGGTTTGGGTCAAGTAATATGAATATGAAGTGGAATGAATCTAGGAGTGCCACAACCACAATCAACAAGCAACAATTCAAACAAGCACAACACTGGCAAGAAGTTTTAATTGATTCCAAATTTTTATAAACCCAAACATATCAATGTGCTACAACATAGGGTGTGACAGTCACCCTTGAGTCCCGAGGCCGGGCCTTGCATAGAGATCTCCGCCGCTCCAGAGAGGGCCTGAGGAGGCCTGAAAGCACAACATGCTCCCTTGGTGGTTTTGATAATTCATGACAACAAACATTGTCTCTTGGACTAATACTTTTATCTAGTGCATTTCAGACAATAGTCCATGGAGAGTTGGGTTGGGAAAGAGATTCTGGAACACCCCAAGATGCAAGGAAATGGATTGGCAAAGCTTCAAGCAAGAGGACTCTACATTTCATATTTGTGAGAAATCACTTTGAGTCCATAGGAAATCCAATACTACTAAAAAGGGGTTAAGTTTTGTTGGTGAACAAAATGCTCATACGTACACAAGTGATAGTCACCAAAGACACCCAGAAACTCTCAACCAAAGTCTGTCCTATGCCAAAGAATCAAAGTCGGTGCAACCAACATTCCACATTCGGTGCCATCGATTCCAAATCCTAGACACACTCAGCCAAACCCTAGCCACTTCGGTGCAACCGATTCCATACTGGTGCCACCGAGTTCAGGCTGCCAACTTTCTGTTACGCAAGTTCACAGTTTCGGTCCCTCCAAGATTGTTGAATCGGCGTCACCGGATTGAGCCTTCTAATCGTTGGTCACCTTATCGGTGAAACCGAGATTCCTATATCGGTCCATCCGAGATTCAAAAGTTGCCACCTTTTGGTCACTTCGTTATCACTGAGATTAACACTTTGGTGCCACCAAATTGGTCAGTTTGTGTGTAACTGTTGGATTTTTGGGGATGCCTATATATACTCCTCCACCACCACCTACTCGGAAGAGAAGCACTCAAGACTATTCCATACCTATCCTATCAGTTTTCTGAGAGAGAACCACCTACCCTTGTGTTGAGATAAAGATATTCGACTCCAACCATATGAATCTTGATTTCTAGCGTCCCCAAGTTTCTTTCCACCAATCCCATCTCTTCTACCAAGCCAAATCTGTGAGAGAGTGATTGTGTGTTGAGGATTCTCTCATCTTGGAGCACAAGAGCAAGGAGTTCATCGACATTACCGAGCCTATTACCTTTTTGAGGGTGGTGCCTCCTAGATAGGTTAGGTGTCACTTGGGATCCTCCTACTTCGTGTTGTGGAGTGAACCAAGAAGTTTGTAAGGGCAAGGAGATCGCCTAATTCGTGAAGATCTACCCCGAGTAAGGCTAGTCCTTTGTGGACAGAAGCCGTTATGGAATAGTCAAGGTTACTACTTCATGGATCCTTATGGGTGGAGCCCTCCGTGGACTCTCGCGACCGTTACCCTCCATGGGTTGAAGACTCCATAGACGTGGACGTACGATAGCACCACCTATTGGAACCACAGGAAAAATCCTTGCGTCTCCAAATGCGTTTGATCTCCATATCTCAACTCTTTACTTCATGTGTAATGTCCTTACTTTCCGCTGCCATATTTGTTGACATGCATGTGTAGAGTATATAGACTTGCTAGCCTTGCTAAAACTGTTAAAATCTACCAACCAATCAACTTGGGAAAAGGTTAGGTTTTAATTTACTGCTAGTAGTCTACTCACCCCCATCTAGACACTCTTCTAGTGATCCCTCAATTGGTATCAGAGCATTGGTCTCCGTTGAAGCGGTTTAATCAATGAGGAGGAAGATGGATGTGTCTAGTATAGGGAGTTTGAGTTATAGAGTGCCTATTCTTGATGGAGAGTATTATAGTCAATGGAAAACTATGATGCTTGAACTGTTTAATCAATTTCAATTGAGCAAATATGTTATGCACCCCTATGAGCCTCCTATTGATGATTTGCATCCCACACACGAAGAGGAGATTAACATGCTTGGTAACCTAAGAACTGTCAATCTCATTGTTAGAGGTTTACCAAGATTCATGCTTTCTCAATTGAAGAACTTTGCATGTGCCTATACCTTGTGGACTAATTTGGGAAAACGATATCCAAATCTTTCTTTAGGAAATGTTGATGAAATTCTTCATAAAACTGTTGCTTTCCACAAAATGAAGCCTAGTGATCCAAACTTTGATAAATGCCTATTTGAGATCCGTGATCTTATGTGTGTTAAAGGAGATGTTACCACTATCAACAACATTGTCTTTGAATCCATTCACATTCATAAACTTGAACATTGTCATGATCACAATTCTAACGAATCTCTTGTTCTTTATGACGAGGATTTTCCACTTGATGATGACAATGTGGAACATGACTACCTTGGTGAAGATGAGTTGTTCGACATCGTGTATGAGAAGATCATGAAGAATGTAAGTCTCATGGCAAACTTCAAGGATTATATGTCTCGAGGAAAAGAGTGGATTCTTGATAGTGGATGTATGGATCATATGACTGGTGATAAAGACATGTTCCAAGAGATCACACCTAATCAAGTTCCTCGAAGGTATGTGACCTTTGGAGAACTCTAAGGGTAAGGTACTTGGCCTTGGTAAGGTGGCCAGATCCCATGATAGCTGTATTTAAAATGTTATGGTTGTTGAATCCCTTGGCAACAATCTTCTTTCCGTATCTAGACTTTCCGACTTTGGTTTTAGTGTGTTATTCATGAAAGTAGATTGCCAAGTGTTTCGTCAAGATAATCATAAAATGGTCTTTACCGGTTTCCATAGAGGTGATCTATACATTGTTGACTTTACTAAGAGATCCAAGCCTCGCACTTGTTTAATTGCTAAATCTTCTAAAGGTTGGCTTTGGCATAGAAGACTTGGACATGTGGGCATGCACAATCTAGATAAGCTAATCAAAGGTAATCATATTCTTGGTGTTAAAGATGTTATCTTTGACAAAGATAGACTTTGTAGTGCTGGTCAAGCAGGAAAACAAGTAGGAGGAAATCATCCCTTTAAGAATATCATGACTACTAGGAGACCACTCGCGTTACTTCACATGGATCTTTTCGGTCCCAATGCTTACAAGAGTCTCGGTGGAAATTCCTATGGTCTAGTTATAGTTGATGATTTTTCCAGATTTACGTGGGTATTTTTCCTTGATGATAAGTCGCAGGTTCAAAAGATCTTCAAGAACTTCGTTCGCAAAGCGCAAAATCAATTTGAAGTGAAGATCAAGAAGGTTCGAAACGATAATGGATCGGAGTTCAAGAACACCCATGTGGATACCTGTCACACCCTGTATTTTGCCTCTCATGACTAAGTTAACATGAATCAAAAATTAGGGTCAATTAAAACTTTTTCTTTGCTTGTGATGCTTGACTTGATTACTGATTGTCTGATTGCTTGCTAGTGCTCTATATTCATAAAATCCCTCCTACTCTAAAAACTCTTGTCCTTGATACCCACTCTTGTCCAATGATCATGCCATGTGAATAGGACTTTATTATATTTCTACAAAATATTATTTTGGCCAAAAAGGTTTTATTCAAATTAGGTTTTCCAAAACCCCCTGATTTGAGATTTGCACTACAAATCCCCAAATTGGGTGGATCCTTTTTCCCCCAAATGCTTTATTTGGAACCTACTATATATACAACTTCCCAAAACCACAAAATATTATTTAAAATATTATTTTCATATTTTATTTAAAGGCTTTATCTTAAGGCCACAAAAGGTATTTTATAGGGAAAAATTATTTAAATGCTTTAAAAATATTTGAGAAAATTTAGGAAGACTCAGTGGGCATATATTGTCCCTATATAAGAGTCTCAACACATGGTCATGTTCAAAGTATTCGGCAAAACCCCTCAAAACCATTTCTGCCTATTTCAAGCATTTGAAATATTTCTATAAGAAATATTACCAAATAAATCTAGGAAAATTTTAGCCTGTCACATATGATATGTGTGGTCATCTTGCCAAGTTTCATCTCAATCCCAATTGTTTTGGTTCACCAAAATATCCCAAAACCCTCTCTGTCCAGATCCAAATTTGAGCAACTCTCCATTACCAACTGCCTACCCTTAAGCTCAAACTTTGTGGACATGTTATAATCCTCAAATAATGAATTCACACCAAGTGGTGCATCAAGGGGATCAAATTAACTTGTCCAAATCCCATCAAAACCAATTATGTTGATTTCAAGAATTTGGTAATGTTACCTTGCCAAGTTTCCCCGTTGGGCCCCAAACTTCTTGTGTATTTTATAGTACCAAAAACATTCTACCACATCAAATGGTATATCAGGGAGGATAGTTTTTCTTAGCTAGATCTAAACAACTCCATTTCTGCCCATTTCTAGGGTTTGAAACTTTTGCATTGGCCACTTTCTTTAAATGAGGTCAAAACTAGTGATCAAGCTCATTTATACCTATTTCTCAATCCTCTTAACTTTCATGTCAATCTGAGCAACTTAACTGGCCCAAAACTCTATCAAACACCTTCTGGCAGAAAACCAAAATTGGTGTTTTCACCTCTTACATTGATCTCCTTAACCTCAAATTTTTACCACAACCCCTTGTAGGTACCCTGCACCCCTAGTAAAGTTTTCATGGTCATTGCTTAATGGTTGATTTGGTAAAAAAACATTTACCCCCCTGGACAGAAAGATTCCACCTTTCTCTCCATTTCCTTTCTAGTCTATTGTATTCCCAGGGCAACCAAGGCCACCTAGACCTTTTTTATTTCCCCTAGATACCCTAGACACAAGAGGACACACCAAAGAAGCTGCGGACAATGCCATGGCATGCAGAGGTCGTGCTCTGGAGCATGCTATAGTGCATCCACGCACTGTAGCTTGCCCAATCAGAGGCACTCGACAGGCTTGGGCCTCGTGGTACTGTCCCGCTAGACCACCTCGGCGTGCATGACACGGATAGCGGTCGGCCCCTTCCTCTCTTGCCATACTTCTCCCCCTACTGAGCTCGCCCATCACCGCCTAGCTCGACCAGTGGCTGCACGAGCTTGGGGCCCTCCTAGATCACGCCCCGCTCCCCCATCCTCGTCCCCCTCGACCTGGACGACACCCACGAATGCCCTAGACACCTCCCCGCCCTCTCTCTCTACCACCAAGGCCGACTCCAGGACCGCCCATGGGTACCATCCATGGTGAACCCGAGCTCATCACATAAGAGCCGCGCCCGGGCACCCCTTTGTCCTCCTTGGCCCTCTCCCTCCTCCTTGGACCCCCGTGGCCACCCCCTTTCCTTCCTTTTCCCCCTAATGTGGCGGTGGCGCCTTTTCCCTCCATCCCCATTGGCCGCACCCGCCCCAGTCGCTGCCCTCCTTGGCCTGACCCTCCCTAGGAACAGGGAACAACCCAGCTAGGAGCGACACGCCGCCCCGAGCCCTCCAGTGGCCGGAGCGCCACCGGGGACGGCTTGAGCCGCCGGGGAAGAGAACCGGTGCGGGCTCGGTCGGGATCCTCTGCCCCTCCCCTGCTTTGGCGGGAGGAGGGAGGAGAACCTGCCAACCGGGCCCCTCATGTCAGCGAGCCTGGGGTCAGCCCCCCCAGTTTATGTGGAGGCACCCTTCGTAGGTACCGCCTCCCTCCGAAGGAGGCATACTCCTGGAGTACGCCTTCGGCGTCGCCGCGGAGCTGAGCTGCTGGGCTGGCCCGTCTGCCTATCCCGCGCCGTGCGTGCTAGATATCATAGAGGTGTAAGCCTTTTTTAATTATTTATTTATGTAGAGCTTGTAAAATCCATAGAAATTCATATGACCTCCAATTTTTTTGATTTAAATTTCCTCATCCTCCTAAAAATGCCACCTATTTAATGGTGTCACTTTCATTATTTTCCTCCAAACCTTTCTGTCATGTTCAAATTTAAATTCAAATTTGAACTATTAGGACCACTTTGTAAAATCTATAGAACATCCATTATAGCTCGAAATGGAGTGATTCAAGTTCCTATGTGTGTATAAATTCATGCCCTAATTATGGAACATTATTCCCGGTGCTTCTCTGCCGCCCAAATAATTGAGCTATTTATTCATGTATAACCCATTTGAAAATCCCTAGGATATTCTTACCAACTCCAAAACCAAAAAAAACACTTCCTAAATGTTTCTAAAACCATGCCCTATTAAATGGGTGCCTTCACCCATATTTGTAAACATATTTTCTGTAGACATCTTATCGGGACATCAATTCATCCATTCCTCCATTCCAAAATCATCGTTGATCCAACTCTAGTTCAACAATTTTATATGTTTTTCTCATGACCAGAGAGGTCTAAGAAAAATATATTTCTTATTTATAGAGCACTTTTATTATTTGTTTGTTGTGTTGCTTATCATGGTTGTTTCCGATGATAGTTGGCGAAGTAGAGGAAATGCTTGGAGTGGACGAGAAGCGGGTGAAGACCTCGAAGAAGTTTCTAAGCCAGGCAAGCAGACCTTTGACCATGATAAGAAACCATTTTTAATGCATGTCACATAGCACTTTACTTTCATCATATTTGATCATGTGGAGTAGTGACCCCTTCGGTGGGTTGTTTCCGACATTCTTACCATTGACACTTGCATCGTGCATGACCCTACCACCTTATGAGGGTTATGCGGGTGGGTGTAGATAGGATGCTAGTTGGTGCTACGCAAGTGGGATCGGGATCTATGCATAGTGATGGAAGGAAAGAAATGATTTCAAAGACTTTTTTTGAAAACCCCGTCGGGTGCCACTAATGCCCGAGGGAGATGATGAGAGGATGGGTGACCACTTGAGAAAGAAGTGGTGTGCCGAAGCAAGTTGAGAATGTGTTTTTGAAAATGGATTAGATTTAAGATTAGTCGACCGTCCCAACCTTACATGTGCAACCAAGATACCCCTTATGGGACAGGGCTTTGTTGATTACCTTGGTGGGTACTGGCAAGGTGCCCGCATTATTAGTGGCGGGAGTGGTGTGGTCACTATCGATAAGGGGTCGTACCGGTATGTATGATCATGCGCTGTCTTCACAGGCACCAGACACACCGTTGGTCCCCTCATGGATGGTATGATTAGAGCGAGGCTCGTGTGATGTACATCATGAGGGCTAGGTACCAATCGAATGGACTCTTTGTCTAGTATCGCTAGGGGAAAGGCATTGTTCGGGTGCTTACCTCGGGAATGTTATATACCGCAAGTCGTGGATGACACGGAAGTTCCCCGAGTCTTGTGGGTAAAGTGTGCAACCTCTGCAGAGTGTAAAACTATTCGAATAGCCGTGTCCACGGTCAAGGACATATGGGTGGTGCTGCTTAGACTATGTCCAGATGTTTTCTCAGACTTGGTGTGTGTGTATGGTGATAAGGATGATACTTGAGTCGAGTCGGTTGACTTGGCATGATGACTGAACATGAGGTGTTTAGAAGGTACATGAGACAAGTCTGAGGACTTGGTGTGATGGTTGAACATGAGACGTCCCACCCCCTACTTATGATGATGACTGTGACGTGTTCTATGAACACCTATCTATGGTTGATGCATGCTTACTTAAGTTACTTGATCATGTCACTGCACTCAAAACTAGCTTTCTGCAAAACTTACCTATTAGTGCTATATCATGCATTGTTATTGCCTTGTTCCAACCATGGGTTGCTTGCAAGTACATTCAAAGTAATCATTGGCTTGCCACTGGTAATTTTATTGGCCAGGCATGAAAGATCAGGTTATGATGAAGATTACCTTGGTGACGGACGTGCGAGCTAGGATGCTTCCCAGTCAGAATGCCTCTAGGGTTAAGGCAGATGGCATGGGTTCACTCTATCGTGAAGATTTCCGCTATAGTCATATGAAGACTTAGCCATGAAGGCCATATTTGAGTAAACCGGTATGTAATGGATGTAATACTTTGGTTATTCAGTTTCTGTGTGTTCAGTGAGCATTGATCTTTGGGATCACTATGCACGTACATTCGGTGATCATGACTCATGAGTCGGGGTCCCCATAGAGCTGGTATCAGAGCCGTCCTGAATGTAGGAAGCCCTTAGTTAGCATGGACGTTAGTTAGGACAAAACTATTTTTCAGACCCTTCAAAATCACCTACAAAACCTCTATATTTCTCACCTCCCCTATATTTTCAAAGGAAGCAAAGGTTTTTGCCTTAGCACTTCCACCACTTTTCTCTTAACTCTCCTTGTCTACTTTTTCAAAACTTTGCAAATGGTCGCTACTACCCTCGTGCCCCTGACCATGGGATTCCTTGTAATCCTCATGGGTAACCTGGAAGGAATCCATCTTGCCAGACGATTGCCAACATATCTTGGACCCAAGTTGTCGACACTAGACAAGGGGCTACCAACGAAAGACACCTTCTCGAAGGATGATGATGTCAAGACTTAGATGCTAGTGACACCCTTGACACAGCCCGAGGATGATGCCACCTTGTCCTTCGACGACCAGGGCACAAGACATGCAATGTCATGATATGCATCGCTAATAGAGCAACCATGTCCTTTTCGTTCTGATAACGACAACCACCAATGGATGAAAATGGTTCTCATCATCCCCCGCTCTTGGTGCCGATGACATCTTCAACATGACCGGTAGGATACAACTCTACCATGCCTTGTTAACGACATTGCATAAAAGGTTACCTACCTGGAATGCTCGATGCCTCAGAAGACAAGAAGGCATTGTCACGAACACAAGGACACCAGAAGACCCTGTCAATAGCAGTCGTGAAGATTCACCTTCATCATCAACTCAACAGACCTGAAGTCGTCAAGGACTCTTCAAGCGCAACCAGGATCGTTTTGATGAACAACAACCAAATACATAGAGACACCCGAGGAAGATCCAGAAGGCTAAGAGGACTCCTCTCCAAGACATGAAACAAGCACGACTACTGAGTCCGAGAACCCCTAGGGTAGGATAGGTCATGTGTCCCCTATGCGAAGTCGAGTCTGTATGATGGTTCGAATGGAACCATGATGTGTGTTGCTTGTTTTTCCGGTTTGTGCTTTGGTGTAAGTCACACTTTTGCCCTAGGCAACAAGTGAGTGACTATACCACCTACCTTACCTTGATGTTTGTGTTCGACCTTTTTGGCACTTGCTTGATTGCGCTTGCACTATAGCACCCCCTTAGGCATTCTCCTCTATGCTACTTTCCCTCTTTCCCCTCACATCAACTGAAGACCGGCAAGACAAGATGCACCAAGGATCCACCTCCATGGACAACTAGTGTTGAAGACTATGATGTCAACATACTCAACGAAACGCAACCCCTTAGAGTCATGCTTTTCCCTCAGGATTGGAAACTCCTCCCTAGCCCAACCTATACCTCTCAAGCTTCCCCAACACAAGCCTTCGATCACGTGTTTAATGCATAGATTTTCCAGAGCACTTATTAAGCTTCAAGGACACTTGCCTTGCACTAGGATCATTAAGGAGCTAGTGATCATAGTGAACAAACATCCTTCATTCTTATGCTAGCAATAGAACCTTGATGCCATAGGGAGGACCATTCTAAGGGTATATGGTTTTTGGACAATGATTTGACAAGGTTATAATGGATATCTTGAGGAAGTAGTTGAGACCCTTGGATGGATTGCAATACCTTATGTTGGTGGACGAACTTGGCGGATCAAGATTTATTGAGTAGCATAACTTACTTGTCCCTTGAGCAAACTGGATTAGTAGGAAAAATATGACCACATGCTGAACTTCTTGGAGGATAATGACTTGACTTTGGCAATAATATTGATATTGGATTGATAGTAATAGTGATTGGAGTAACTAGTAGGGAATTCCTACTAGATGTAAATCTTGGATTTAAATAGGTGATCCTACTAGGTGCTCGAGATAAATTAAACCACATGGTTCGGAGTAATTTGGATTTAGTCCAATGATCTTGATAATCATACCAATTGCTCGGTGGATAATAGTAGAAGGAATCAAATGATGATAGGGATAAATTAGGGATCTGTATAAGCTCGACCTTGGAGTTTAGTTGGACATGAGATTGGAAGTTCATGGATATATTGTGATAATAGTTTTTGCAATGCTATGTGGATTGTATGAACTCAAGGAGATTATGTTGGACACCATTAATGCTAGATTTGTAGCAGTATTGGGTCAGGTAATAGTGGGTGATGATCAAGGATTAGTTAATTAGATTCGTAGGAAGGAAACAAGATCTTGGAGTGGTTTATTACGTGTTTCCTTAGCATACTAATGAAATACCTTAGACCTTGGATAGGTCAGTATGACACTTGGATTTGGTAGTGTCGTGATCAAGCTTAGCGGCTTGTAAATTATCCCGAGGATTTTTTATATAGGAATATATGTGAGTTAGCTATAGTATGCATATGAGATTTCCAGCATAGTCATTCTCTCAAAACCTTGGAGATATGAGTAGTATATGCAATAGTGGATTTGACTTATATCAGATGATAGCATCGAGGATATCAGGTGATTTTGTTTGGAGTAATAGGCAGTACTATTGGCATCTAATAGTTGTTCTTAGGATAACATGTTAAACGTTCACTCACATCCTAAGCTCTTTGAAACCCCGAAGCTTTACCGGACCATGACGTGGTCGGATTATGACCATTGGCCTTGGATTATAAGTCCTTAGACTAAGGTCGGTACTCCACCTCGACCACCACCAATCCTGTTCAAAAGGAAGGTGGCCACGAAGACCTATATTAGGTTGGACGACAAACCCTTGATACTGATGACCACCCGGAACAGACAACCGCCTCTCTCACACATCCCATAAGCAATGTGTGTATGTGGTATTGGGGGAATATGATGTTATCCTCATGGATAACGTGCTTCTTTACCCAATGAGAGGAAGGAACACCTTAGTCCTGTCTGGACCAGCCCCAGGAACACTAACTACCATGCCTCTCAAGTATAAGGTCTGGCCTTGAAGGAGTTGGACTCCGTGAAGCACCCTCCCTACACAAGATGACTTTCTTGCCCAGGAAAGATGAAGGACCACTACGATTGCAAAGTCATGACAACGACGAAGAAGATACAAAAAGGAGTCAACCACCACTCCTCTGCTAGCTACCTCAACTAGACTACATCCCTAAGCACCAATGTTCAAGCCTGATGAAGCCCTTGACATCAAGAGGATTAAAGAGCCCCTCGCTTTAAATGGTCATCTATCAATTCCTGACTAGGATGGAACTAAGAAGTTGACGGCACCCTCACTCCACCACCTCGATGGTGTACGTTGAGCATGATGTCCCTACTCCCTTCAGATGCCTGGAATGGGGTGGAACGGCTATTATGACCTCAATGCTAGCCCCCCCTTTTGGTCCAATCAGGGACGTGAACTTGACTCGACCATGGTATACCCCTGTCAAAGATAGTTCACCCCTCTTGCCAAGCCTTAGACCCTAGGGATTGGATGATTGGTCTATACTTTTGGGTAGCCAGCTCATCTAGGACCCCCTCAGAACCTTCCCATATAATAGAACCAGTTTTGGCACCAAGTCTCTAAGCTTAGTCTTAGGGGCGAGACCCAACATAGACCTTGCCATGGAGTGACGAATAGACCAAACACTCAAAGACCCTCCAGAAATGTGCATCCATGACAATGAAGACAAACGAACAAGAAGAATGAAGAGTCTGCCAAGGCAACTTACTCAAACAGAAGATGGACCTTAGCACTCTCAAGGATGGAGACCACCTACGACTGAAGGCCTCCTGCTTTAAGGAAGCTAAGGACTTGCCCGCCAATGAGAAGCTACACCGAGACTCGACCCTTCTATTCTAACGCGAGCCATTTAGATGTCACTAACCAACGTGAGCAGTCCCAGGACCAGCACACAGACACACTACTTGGCCAGGTATTCTAACTTTGGAATACACACGCAAGCCAGTCCCTTGCTAGAACCTTGTCCACCAAACCTTTAACCATTAGGCAAGCCTAGCAGGTTACTGGAACCTTGTTCCCTTGAGGTGGTGGTGAAGGAGGTTGTGGTGGATATTCATGATGCACTTCCTCCTCTTCATCATCTTGTCGTATACCGCTTGTGAATGCCTCCATGTCATGTTGTGGTTCACCTTGTCGTGACGTAGGGGCTTCCACTTGAGTTGATGAAGTACTTTCCTTCACCTCCATGGGATGAATCTTGCTGATGGGTAAATCTAGGATAGCTTCCGAAGGGTTCTTATCACCTACATCATTTGGCAATTGTTCAACTTGCGAACCATTAGATTCATCAAACTTCACATCTACCGTCTCTTCAACTTTTCGAGTGAAGTTGTTGTAGAAACGGTAAGTGTGAGAGGTCGATCCATAGCCAAGTAGGAATCCTTCATGAGATTTAGGAGCAAATTTAGTACGACGATGCTTATCAAGAATGTAGCACTTGGAGCCGAATACCCGAAAGTATCCAACTTGGGGTTTGTTACCGGTGAGTAACTCGTATGCCATTTTACCAAGAATCTTCTGCAAGTAAAGTCGGTTAGTGGCATGACATGCTGTTTCCACGGCTTCTGCCCAAAAGTGTTTCGGCGTCTTGTATTCGTCAAGCATCGTTCTTGCCATCTCAATGAGTGTCCGATTATTCCTCTCAACAACTCCATTTTGTAGCCGAGAATTCAAGTGAGACACCTCCTTCATCAAGAAAGGTATCCACATGGGTGTTGTTGAACTCCGATCCATTATCGCTCCGAACCTTCTTGATCTTGACTTCAAACAGATTTTGCGCTTTGCGAGCGAAGTTCTTGAAGATCTTTTGAACCCGCGACTTATCATCAAGAAAGAATACCCACGTAAATATGGAAAAATCATCAACTATAACTATATCATAGGAATTTCCACCGAGACTCTTGTAAGCATTGTGACCAAAAAGATCCATGTGAAGTAACTCGAGTGGTCTCCTAGTAGTCATGATATTCTCAAAAGGATGACTTCCACCTACTTTATTTCCAGCTTGACAAACACTACAAAGTCTGTCTTTGTCAAAGATAACATCTTTAACACCAAGTATATGATCACCTTTGATAAGTTTGTCTAAATTTTGCATGCCAACATGTCCTAATCTTCTATGCCAAAGCCAACCTTTAGAAGATTTAGCAATTAAACAAGTGCAAGGTTTGGATGTCTTAGTGAAATCGACAATGTATAGATCACCTCTACGGATACCGGTAAAGACCATTTTATGATTATCTTGACAAAACACTCGGCAATCTATTTTTGTGAATAACACATTGAAACCGAAGTCGGCAAGTCTAGACACGGAAATAAGATTATAGCCAAGAGATTCAACAAGCATAACATTTTGAATAGAACTATCATGGGATATGGCCACCTTACCAAGACCAAGTACCTTACCCTTGAAGTTGTCTCCAAACGATATGTACCTTCACGGTACATGGTTTGGTGTGATCTCTTCAAACATTTCTCTATCTCCGGTCATATGATCGGTACATCCGCTATCGATAATCCACTCTTTTCCTCCAGACATGTAATCCTTGAGGTTTGCCATGAGACTTAGATTCTTCATGATCTTCTCATACTCAATGTCGAATAGCTCATCTTCATCATAGTAGCCATGTTCCACATTGTCATCATCAAGTGGAAAATCCTCGTCATAAAGAACAAGCGATTTGTTAGGATGGTGATCATGACAATATTCAAGTTTATGAATTTGAATGGCTTCTATAATGATATTGTTGATGATTGTGACATCTCCTTTAGCATGCATGAGGTCTCTAAGCTCAAATAGACAAGCATCAAACTTAGGATCACTAGGCGACATTTTGTGAAAGGCAATGGTTTTATGAAGAATTTCATCAAGATTACTTAATGAATAACTTGGATATAGTTTCTCCAAATCACTCCACAAAGTGTAAGCACCTGCAAATTTTTTCATTTGGTTAAGCATATTTCTAGGCAATGCTCTAACAATGAGATTAACAGTTCTAAGATTGCATAGCATATCAATTTCCTCTTCGTGTGTGGGATGCAAAGGATCAATAGGAGGCTCATAGGGGTGCAGAACATATTTGCTCAATTGAAATTCATTAAACAGCTC
The DNA here is from genome assembly GCA_022496015.1 of Hordeum marinum. Classification (NCBI taxonomy): domain Eukaryota; kingdom Viridiplantae; phylum Streptophyta; class Magnoliopsida; order Poales; family Poaceae; genus Hordeum; species Hordeum marinum. The sequence continues at coordinate 236,544,935 of CM039673.1, forward strand.
AAGCACCAAAGATTTCCATTGACTATAGTACTCTCCATCAAGAATGGGCACTCTAGAACTCAAACTCCCTACACTAGACACATCCATCTTCCTCCTTGGTGATTAAACCAAAGCAATGGAGACCAATACTCTGATACCAATTGAGGGATCACTAGAAGACTCTCTAGAGGGGGTGAATAGACTACTAGCAGAAATTTAAAACCTAACCTTTTCTCAAGTTAATTGGTTGGCAGATTAGAACAGTTTTAGCAAAGCTAGCAAGCCTAACATCCCTACACATGCATGTCAACAAATATGGCAATGGAAAGTAACAACAAGCATGTATAGAAGGGATAGGGTAGGAAGATAAAACGCAGTTGTAGACACGATGATTTTTCTCGTGGTTCCGATAGGTGGCGCTATCATACATCCACGTTTATGGAGTCTTCATCCCATGGAGGGTAACGGTCGTGAGAGTTCACGGAGGGCTCCACCCAAAAGGGTCCACGAAGTAGCAACCTTGATTATTCCATAACGGCTTCCATCCACGAAGGACTAGCCTCACTATGGGTAGATCTTCACGAAGTAGGCGATCTCCTTGCCCTTACAAACTTCTTGGTTCACTCCACAACATGAAGTAGGAGGCTCCCAAGCGACACCTAACCAATCTAGGAGGCACCACCCTCCAAAAGGTAATAGGCTCGGTAATGACTATGAAATCCTTGCTCTTGTGCTTCAAGATGATAGACTCCTCAACATCCAATCACTCTCTCACAGATTTGGCATGGTGGAAGAGATGGGATTGGTGGAAAGCTAATTGGGGAGGCTAGAAATCAAGATCCATATGATTGGAGTGGAAGATCTTGACCTCAACACAAGGGTAGGTGGTTCTCTCTCAGAAAATCTGATAGGATAGGTATGGAATAGTCCTGAGTGCTTCTCTTTCAAGTAGGTGGCAGTGAAGGGGTATATATAGACATCCCCAAAAATCCAAACGTTACACACAAAATGACCAACTCGGTGACACCGATGTGGTAATCTCGGTGGTACCAAATTGATCAAAAGGTGGAAAATTTTGAATCTCGATAAAGCCGTTATAGGAAACTCGGTTGCACCGATAAGGTGACCAACGGTCAGATTTCCAATCTTAGTGAGGCCGATCCAACATTCTCGGTGGGACCGAAAATGTGAATTTGCGTAACAGAAAGTTGGCAGCCTAAACTCGGTGGCACCGGTATGGAATCGGTTTCCCCGAAGTGGCTAGGGTTTGGCTTGAGTCTGTCTAGGTTCTGGAATCGGTGGCACCGATATGGGAAAGTTGGTTGCACCGATTTTGAGTGGTATGTATAGAAGAGACTTTGGTGGGAGAGTTTGTGGATGTTTTTGGCGACTATCACTTGTGCACGTTTGAGCATATTGTTCACCAATAAAACCTTACCCCCTTTTAATAGTATTGGATTTCCTATGGGCTCAAAGTGATTTCTCACAAATATAAAATGTAGAGTCCTCTTGCTTGAAGCTTGGCCAACCTATTTCCTTGCATCTTGGGGTTACTCCACAATCTCCTCTAGCCAACCTTTTCTATAGACTGTATCTGAAATACACTAGGTAAAAATATTAGTCCAAGAGACAATGTATGTTGTCATGAATTATCAAAACCACCAAGGGAGCATGTTGTGCTTTCACTCCGCCGCTCCGGAGGGGTCCTGAGGATGCCCCTCCTTCGCGGGCCTTGTCACCGTTCTTCTTGCGAGGCTAGGGCCCTCGCGAGGGCCTTGTCTCGAGTGGGGGCCGCGCCTGATCTTATTTGGTTGATGAAGTGGGCCATGCCCTGGGCCGCAGGCAGGTAGGTCTGGGTACCCCCATTCCCAGAACGCCGACACATACCTCAACTGCCGTTGGGCCGACCGGATCACCAATGACGGTCCAAGGGTTGAGGGGCTACGGGTCCAATTAGGCTCCTGAGTCGTGATGCTCAGGAGTCCCCCTTGATGTACGAGCATCTCCCATACCTTTCCTCGTGAGATTTTCCGGAGATGGGTGTGTGAAGAACAGGTTCGGTAGACCTAGGAAGGAGACGTGTACCAGGCTTGGCCTGGTAGCAGCCCCCGTGCAACCCCCTCTCGCGTGCATCCCCGGGGAACGCAGCGAGAAGGGGGCCACTAGGGACCTTCCTGAGGTTGGATGTCACATCCCTAGCTAGTTGTCTTAGGACAGCATGTGTGTGCATCATATTTCATTTTTGCATCAACTTGAAATGGGGATTAAAAGGAACCCCAAAGTCTCATTTCAATCAAACTAATTCAAAGTTTGTGAAAAAACCAACAAATTCAAAATGTCCATCTAAAATGTCCCCTGTGTCTGATAAATATGGACATGAATATATCAGGGGCCATCTTAAATAATTGAACATTTATAGCATTTTAAAAATAAATAATAAAGTTTCTCAAAAATGCCAAATAAAGCATTATCAATATTTTAGATTATAAAATATTCTGGAACTTTTTATAGAAGTTTGAAATATTCAAATTTAATGCTATAAAATATTTGGGATATTTATTAATTAGAAATTGTGCCTACAAATAAATAAAACAAATGACAGAAAATAAAACAGAATCGGAAAAAAAGAAAAACAAAGAGGAAGCTCAGCTAGGCCCAGGCCAGGCCGGCCCACCTGGCCCAGGGAGGTCATCGTCCTCGTGGAAGCTAGGAGGATGGGCATGTGGCCACTGCGCGCGCATGGTCGTGCCTCCACGCCGGCAGCTGCCTGCCTGCTTCCCCCTTGCCAGTGCGACGGGGATAAGCTCAGAGAGCCGTCCCCATCGCTCTCTCCCTCTCGCTCTTGCCCGTCTCTCCTTCTCTCCCCCTTTGTCGCCATGGCCATCGAAGCCCCGCCGTCGTAGTGCCACCGCTCCGGCCGCTCCCCCTCGCTCCTGAGCCCCCCCAATCGCTCTGCCTCATCACCCTCTTCCTTCTTGCCGAGCCACGCATCGTCGAGAGCTCTCCATCGCCGCATCACCGTCGTCTTCAACCTCCGACCGCCGGTAAAGAAGTGAAGCTCGCCGCTGCTCCAGGCCTTCCTCGAGCCTGCTCTCGACACCTCTGCAACCGCCGTGAGCCCCTGGCCCTCTTCCCCCTCTTTTCCTCGTCACTAGCGCGTTCCAGCGTTGGATTTCGTCCGGTCTGAGAGCTCCTCGCCGCCGGCGAGGACGTGGCCATCGCTACAGCGGCCCAAGCTCGCACATGAGCACGTAGTCGTGCTCAGGATGATCCCAGGCAGCCTTAGGAGTCCTTAGGTGACTCATTCGAGCTTTGGCTCGACGAGCCTGTGTCCACCCGAGCTCTGGCCACTGCCGTGCTCGTCGCTGACGCCGATTGCGGTCATCCCAGCCCCTGGGAGATGTCGGGCTCGACGCGCGCGAGCGAGCAGAGTAGATATGTGCCCTCCGCCATCCATTTGGTCGCCGGAGGAGGGGTTCCGACCCTCTCCTCCGTCTCTGACGTCGCCGGCGGCTCAACGCCGACGAGTCAACCGGTGTTGACCACGGGGGTTTGACCCCAGGTCAACTGGCAAGTGGGCCCGACCCTTTTAATTAAAATTAGATTAAGAAAATTAATTATCTAAACTAATTATGTTAATGACCCACTGACCAGTGGGCCCCTATCCTAACTAATTAGTAATTAGTGTTTAAATAATTCTGTTAGAGACTAGGTCACTGACTAGTGGGCCCCACTGGTCAGGTTTGACCTGTCAACGTTCTGTTGACTAGGTGATGTCATAATGATGTCATGCTGATGCAATAAAGGAATATCTTATTTAAATAATTCTAGAAAATGTTTAAAACTTCTAAAATTCATATAAATTAATCTGTAACTCAAATTGAAATAATTTATATATGCAAATTTATCAGAAAAATGCAATGAATCCAATGGTGCCATTATCATGCATTATAGAGCAACCCATGTAGATGAACATTGACATGTACTAATAGGTTAACTTATGAAATACGAATTGGAGAATGCTTTTGAACCTATATTCAAATCACTTCATTTAACTTGGACATTAGTTGCATTAGCCCATCCATACATGCTGCCATGTCATGATCATGCATCATATTGTTGCACTTGCGTGTATTGATTGTTATTTATCTGCATTGCGGTAGGCCCTGCTTCTGAGGATACCTCTGAGTATTGCATCGAAGGAGAAAACCTTTCCACTACCCAGCAAGGCAAGCAACCCCTTTGATCATTCTGATAACATCCCACTCTCTCGCTCCTGCTCTTGTTTATTGCATTAGGACAAACATTCAAACACGATAGATGAACCTATTCTTTTGCATGACCTGTTATTGTCACAATAAATAGCTAAACCTTGCAACCTAGCATACCTGGTAGATGCTTGTGCCATGATGTGCTTTGCTTACTTTGCCCACTATGCTTGCTATGCTTAGATTTGTGTCAGGTCTGAATCATCTGGGTGATGAACTAGATTGAAACAATGTTGTTCTAATGTGATAACCTTATGAAGAACCCGACTTGGTAAAGGTAGCGATGAGAGGCCATGTAGGAGTACATAGCAGGTTGTCTCATTAGGACCGTTCTTAGGAACCGATTTCCGTGTTTGTGATCCAAGGGTAGTTACTACCACACGTTGGGATACTTAATTGACCCTCTCGACTTATTAATCACTTAGTACTTAGTCCAGGAGTTGCAAGTAGTTTCTAGTGTTTATAGCATGCTGGAGGCCATGCGTAGCGCTGACCCTAGGGGTGGGTTACGACGCGGTAGGCAGTGGCACGGTGTACCAAGGGTCACCTGAATGGGGCCGTAGCGTAAACTTCGGCCGGACTTTCGTGCGGGTTCAGTCTCAAATAGGCGATAGCCTGGACTATAGGTCTTATGTGATTGACGGTCATGGCCGACTCCCTCGCTAGGCTTCCGCTTGAAGGTTGCCGAGGTGCATGGTTTTATGAGCACATAGCGATAAGTGGCGAGAGCGTGTGTGAAGAAGTACACCCCTACAGGGTATGAAACTATTCGAATAGCCGCGTCCTCGGATATGAAACTACTTGGAGAACTTATGTTGTTCATAGATAATCAAATGGATACTCATAAAGATATCAAGACAAGTATGAGTACCATGGATGGCACTCTCATAGGAGACGGAACTGAATCCATGGTGGTGTATTGTTATGGAGTTACTGGACTCATGTGTGATATCTAAAAATCAAACAAGAGTTAAAATGGTGTAGTGTAGGTTAGCCATGAGTCAAAGCTGGCATTGCTGCATAAACTCCACCACCCCCCTTGTTGATACTTGAGCATGGATAGTCTAGGTCTGTTTTAAAGACTTGTTGAGTACGTTTGTACTCACATTTGCTTAATAAATGTTGCAGATGAGACTCAGGACCCATCAGGTGGGTTCTTTCTAGATGTCGATGATGCCGAATAGCTGGTGTCCCAGCTACGACCTTATGCCCTGTGGCGGTGTCACAACCCTAGAAATTGATTGCATCATGTGCATCATGTCATCATGTTTATTTTCAAATGAACTTGAAATGGGGGCTTTCAAACCCTAGCACCTCATTAAATAAACCAAATTCCAACAACTGAATTTACAATGATTTCGAAATGCTCTTCAAAAATGTTCACTGTTTCTGATAAATGATGGCAACAACATATTAGGGGACATCTTAATTTTCAAACAAATATAGCATTTTAAAATACCCATTAATGCTACTGAAATCAATTAATAAAGCATTATAAATATGTTAGTTGTCCAAAAATGCCCAAACCTTTTTGAGGAAATTTGATTATAATCTGACTATATTTAATAAAATATTGGGCATTAATGTGCTAGGTATCTTGGTCTCACAAAAATAAAAGAAGATTGTCAGAATAAAAGAAAACAAAAACTAAAAAAAAAGAGAAAAGGGAGCTTACCTGGCAGCCCACCAGAGCCGGCCCAGCCCAGCCCCACTCCCTGTCGTCTTCCTCCTCGCCAGGAGGACGAGGGCATGGCGCACGCACAGGAGGTGCGACCACCTCCTGCTTGCCGCGGACGAGGAGCCCCGAGCTTATCATCTCGCCCAGGAGATGCCCCGTCGGCCCCTCCATCGATTCGCCTCTCTCCCTTGCTCTCTTCCCTCTCCCCTGCTCCTCTCCCTTCCTCTGCTCGCCACAGTGGCCGCCGGACCTCGCCGCGATTCGCTCCGCGCGGTGCTTCCCCGAGCTCATCGTGATCTCCAGGAGCCCCACAGTGAGCCCTGCTCCATTTCCCCCTCTTCCTGTGCTTCCTCGCGCTCTGTAGCCCCGTGCCCGCACACGACCGAACTCCGGCCGCCGCCAAAGTCGTCGTGGTCATCGACTGCGGTGACCCCGCATCCTTCCGTTGCCCTAGGTGGATGCGCGCGAACCCTAGCTGTCCGTAGATGCTTTCTGCCGCTCAAATGGTCGCCGAAGGAGGATTTCCGGCTATCCCCGCAGTCTCGGCTCGCCGCCGGCGGCCACCCTCCATCGAAGCCGACGTGGCCGGGTTAGTTAGCCACTAACCACCCCACTTAGCCGCTGACCAGAGGGCCCCACAGGGGTCAAAGCTCAATTAGCCTCTGGTTTGACCGGGGATTAGACCTGGGTCACTGACCAGTAGGCCCCAGTGGCCAGGTTTGACCTGGACCCGGTCTAGTTGACCTGCTGACGTAGGCATGACCTCAGCATGACGCAATAAATATGTTCTGTAATAAAAATAATTCCAGAAAATGCTTTAAACTTCTAAAAATCATAGAAAATAATCTATAGCTCGGATGAAAATAATTTATTTATGAAAAATGATCAGAAAAATCCAATGAATCTGTTTATGCCATGATCATGCATGTTTGAACAAGTTAATCTCACCAAATAAGACATTTTATGATTAGGGCAATATATGAAATATCATTTGGAGTAGGAATTCAAATTCCACTTTAATTAACTTGGATAATTATTCCTCTAGATCAATTAAGTACCTTAATATGCCATGTCATACATCATGATTGTTGCATTGCATTGAATGTGTTCTTTCTTCCTGTTTGCCGGTATTCGTTCCCTCTCGGTAGACGATGGTTCCGACGATGTGAACGTTGACACTAATGAAGAGAAGTATTTCTTTGGAATTGTCAGGCAAGGAAAAAAACCTTGAGCATACTGATATCAACCCACTCTCTCGCTCCTGCTCTCTTTTACTGCATTAGGACAACAACGATTCAACTGTTACACGTTCTCGGTAGTCGAACCCATTCCTTTGCATGACCTGTCTTTGCCACAGTAAATAGTTGAAACCACTTAGCATGAGTAGCAACTGTTTGAGCCTTGTTGTGCTTACTCATACATGCATGCTTACTTACTGTGCCCGCTATGCTTAGAGTCGTGTCGTGTCGGGACTGATACATTTGGGTGATGGATCGGAATGGCAGTGTTCATGTCCTATGGTGTGAGAGCTAAGTGTGTGAACACGATTTGGTAAAGGTAACGATGAGAGGTCATGTAGGAGTACATGGCGGGTTGTCTCATCAGGACCGTCCTTAAGAACTGAGTTCTGTGTATGTTATCCAAGACAAGATACTACCACACATTGGGCCCTGAAATATGACCCCGCTCGACTTATTAATCGCCTAGACCTCTGTCCAGGAGTTGCAATTAGTTTCTGGTGTTTGTAAGAAAAGTGATGGCGGCCGTGCATAGCGCTGCCCGATGGGGTGGACTATGATGCGGTACAGGCACAGTGGCACGGTGTACCAGGTGGCACCCGAACGGTGGGCTTGGGAACCTTGCACACATCGTTTGAGGCCGTAGCAGAAACTTCGGCCAGACTTCCGTGCGGGTTCAACCTCTGATAGGCGATAAACCTGGACTAGGGTCTTGTGTGGTTGACGGTCGTGGCCGAAGCCCACGCCAGTGCTTCCGCTTGAAGGTTGCCGAGATGCATGACGTGCATATGGTGCTAAGTGGCGAGAGCATGTGTGAAGAAGTATAGCCCTGCAGGGTGAAATAATCTGTTCGAATAGCCACGTCCTCGGATATGGACTACTTGGAGAACTTATGTGGTTCATAGACAACTGGAAGTGGATACTCTAAAATACGCAAGATAAGCGTGAGTGCTATGGATGGCCTTCTCGTAGGGAGATGGAAGTGGATCCATAGTGGTGTATTGACTCGAGAATATGTGGACTCGTGTGCGCTATCCCACCTCAAAGAAAGCACTTGTAGTCGTAGTATAGGTTAGCCAAGAGTCAAAGCTGGCTTGCTGCAATAAACTCCACAACCCCCTTCATTGATACTGATGCATATGTAGTTAGTTCTGATGTAAGTCTTGCTGAGTACTCTTGTACTCACGTTTGCTTAATTTATGTTTTTGCAGAGGAGACGTCAGTCTCATTAGAGGTATTTACAACGTGAAGTTCGATGTTGACCGGGTTAGCTTGGGAATCCCAGACAAAGGTCTGGTTCCTTTGGTAGGGTCATTGTAGCTTTTCAGGCTCCTCTAGCCACTGTTGTAGATGTCTGTACCCAGACATCTTTAACTTCCGCTTGCTTGTTTGAATGCTCTGTATGTAGGGTCTTGTGATCTCTGTTTGTAACATCTATTGTATTGGCTCTTCCGAGCCTTCAAAATAAATGTTGAAATGTTGTATGGTTATGTTGTGATGCCATAGTTGTATCTATGCATATCGGGCATGTCGTGCATACGTGTGACATGCAATGGTATGTATGGGATCAGACACCTAGTTGTGTGCCTTTAGTAGTACTCTTTACGGGGAACTGCCTCTTTGTGCTTTCACCGAGCCTTGGTAGCTTGCTACTGCTCCGGACACATTGATTGACCGGCATGTATCCTTCTTTGCTGCTGTGTCTGTCCCTTCGGGGAAATGTCTCGCAGTGTAATGGAGTCCCTGTAGCCTGCTACGACTCGTCTACGTGCAGTGATGGCATTTATGCCCCACAGCGTAATGAAGTCCTTGTAGCTTGCTATGACTCGTCTACACACGCTAGAGATCGACACCTGCATTGCTGGGTTACGTATGCCTGTCCCTGTACGGATGTGCTACTTGGGTTCTATGACTAGTCATGTCGGCCCGGGTTCTTTGACATTTGAATGCTAGCGACATTATCACATACGTGAGTCAAAAGACGCAAACGGTCCCGACCCAGGTAAGGTGGCAGCCGTGGAGATAACCGTGCGTGAGACCGCAAAGTGATGTGATGTATTACATGCTGGATTCTTATGGCTTAGGATCGGGGTCCCAACAGCTTTGGTATCAGAGCTTGACTGCCTGTAGGATTACCAAGCCAAACTGGTCGATGTTGAGTCTAGAACTACTTTAGTTATATAAGGGAATTGATTGTGGAAGGGAACGTAAGGCTCTTTTTACTCCTTTCCTTATGTCATTCTAATTCTGAGTCACCCTCTTCTTTATTCTACGGGGATTAAGAACTAGGCCTTCTCATCTATCTATTAGGAGGACGAGTTATTATGCTGGAGACCTGTCGCAAATTTGTTGTCTTCTTGGATCAGTGTCTCCATATGAATTCGTTGTCATGTTGTTAGTTTTCTTGTGCAGGTTGCCTCATATTTCATGCCCGTACAGCCGTTATGCTGTCCGAGTTATCCAAGGTTTCTAAGTTATCTGATGCAATTGCAAAACTCTTTCCTCTCGAGTTAATGTCTTTCAGGCCAGACAAAGCACACTAATTTTTGAATTGAGGTACTATATTACCTCGACATGTTTGATGAAGGTGCTTAGGAAACCGTGTTGTTCCAGTGAACCACCCAATAGTCTAGTGGTGTCTTATGTTTTCAGTGTGATAAATCTGGCCATCATCATCAAAGGCATGTTGTGATGCTACTTAGTCAATAGGTATCATGTATCCGGGTTCTTGAACCCAAGGATCATTCTGCTCATTCCCGTTGATAATATTTGCTCGTTCCTTTAGGATATTAGTAACCTTGTTATAGTTCTCAAGATTTGTGGTATATCATTCTTCCACTACCATGAATCAGTTATGGCAAAAGTTCTTTGTGAACGGAAGATCACAACATGAGTGCTCCTGATGAGTTCTCCATTCCATACTTGTGACTCTGCCAATCCTTCATTTCTGCATGGATTATCTGGAAGAAACATGTTGAACTATGTTCGACATATTCAATCTATGCATTTACAACTCAGGAAAAATCAGGTGCTCTTGAGTTGCCCTTCTTCAATTTTATTTTGACCGTTATCTATCAATGGATAGTCAAGAGTATGTTATGCATTGAGTTATCAATGTCGTCTATTCTTGTGATCTGTCAAGCCATTCTATTCCAGAATGACTAGCAGAAGCAAACTCCCGTATCTCATCCATTTCTTGGATTGGGTCAAAGCAGTTGTATTTCGCGGATCAAAATGCCAACTTAGCTTTTGCTCTGTTCTACCTTGAGGTATTACCCTCTTCATGTCAAGATTATCACGAGAACTGTATTCCTTCTTATGAAATCTTGATGTAGTAATACTTCTCGCCATCATCATTCATCCCTCGGTCTCTGTGTTGTTTGTAACCAGGATACCGACAAGGGAATCGTGATGTGTGAAATCAATACTCCTAGCAACTTTGTTGCTTGGTAGTACAATAATCTCACTCTTGGTGTGGTGATCATTGAATTGTCATACTAAGATTGATCGTGCTACCTAGTCCACTTTCCATGGTGCACTTTTCGGTCAATGAGTTAGGATTGTGTCAATCCTTTGCTCTGTTGATCATATCGTCTTGTCTTGAAAAGCAAGATTGTTCTCGAGCTTGATAACATATCGGTGGATCGTGATTTTCCGAATATCTTCTCAGAAGTATTACCAAGGAGTTCCTTGACCGTTATGTTGAGTTCGTGACCATGGTGATCTTTCTATGAATCACCCCTTCTCCAAGAATCCATGTTGGATGTCCCTGAACTAGTTGGTTAAGCTAAACAACAACTTGGAGAGTTGGAAGATAGAAGCTTAATCTAACTTGTCTCATGTAAAAGGGATGTCTTGTGTTTTGTGCTTGTATGTGTAGAAGAAACATGATATCTTAAACAATTGATCTTGTGACCAATTGATGCATCTATCATCTTGTACAACCATTGATTTGAGTTTGGGCTAACGTCAAATTAAAATCAGAACCAAAGATTTCTTTAATGTTGTTTTACTCGCGGGTTTATCCTCGAGCATACACCGTTATATCTTTTGGTTTGACCAATGCTATCAACTTGCTCACATAGTTGTGGAATTCCATCCATATGGATATCCCGATGAATTGTTGTTAAGCCCATTGACAAAATTTTCATCTCTTCCATGACTCATGATGAACATGAGGCTAGTGCTGGAAACTTTGTAGGTATATATTCGTGTCTTGTACATGAATCTTATGCATGGTGTAAGAAGTGACTTACTCTTGTTTCATGTGCATGTGGTGCAAGTTGCTGCCATGAACTTGAGAAAGGTCGTTTTGTTTTCCTGGAATCATCCCAAGTCAGTCATGCACGTGCGAAGTATTCTATGGTTTGGTAGACTGATCATCTCCATTCCACATGCAATCTCTAGCACACTAAGCCCCTGATTGACTTGTTCAAGGAAAAGAAGTTAAGTGCTACTCTTGAAGGTACCAGACGGACTTGCACCCGACTTCGTTATCCGCAATGATGGTTCCATCCGGAACTCGGCAGTGTTTTGTTGTAAGATTTCTATGTAGTCACAATTGTCCTGGACATTGTGTTCACATGTGTCTTGCAATCCAGCTCATGTTTTGGAGTTGGCTTCCGTAGTTCATCTCCTGAGAATCTCGCAACGTCATCTCTTCGATTTGTGTTGCAACCTTCCACTTTCAGACATGCTGAGTCTGGAATATCCTGACACCAACCATATCTGAATCTCGGGCGGATATGATGGTTGGAACATTTCCCCAGGAATTATAACATTGGTCTCCCTGTAACTCGGCAAAGGAATGTTGTGGCTAACATACCTATCCGGAAGACCTATTACTATGATATCTTGAATCAGCAAACGTAGCCACTTCCCCATGAGGTTCTCATATGACTTTTCACAAGTTGTTTCTCATGGACCCTTTGAGATCCCGAAGTCCGACCATTACTTGATGTTCTATATAGTAAACCTGACCTATGATTGGGGGTTGCACTAGTACATCAAGGAGAACATTAGAAGTGGAGTGCTAAATGTCTCTCGGTCGATCATCCAGATTTCGCTCCCTTGGCGTAGCTAAGGTGAAATCTGAGAAAGTGTTGTCTTCCTTTGCATCTGCATCCTCCATCATTATTCATCATGGTAGTATGGAGTGTTGCCAGGATCCTTGGCACGGATGTTGGTAAAATCCTAGTGAATATGGAGATGCTCAAGTTCTTGAGAGCACGCTCAGACACTTGGTTATACTCTCGGTATTTCTTGGAATGTGCCTTCCATCGCCGAGTTATGTTATAGCTCTAGTTTCCATTCCGATCTGAGTATGCCATTGTTTCGAATTCCTTCAAATGATCGTTGTGAATTGCCTTAGGATGGAATGAAGAGTTTCAATGATCTCTGTATCAAAAGTAATTCTTTTTTCCACTTAAGGGATAATCTTACGAGTCACCTTCCCCTAGGTGCCCGTTATGGTATTATGGTATTATGGCAATTAACTCCTCGCCACTTTCAAACCTCTTCACCATCTGTCTTAGCGTGGAATTGTTGCCTACCAATTGAACCTCCGTCATCTGCTTCATTCATTGTTCTTGATGTGTGTTTTGTGCCTCAGCTCGAGAGATGTTATCACATCTCATTCTACGAGTTGATCATGAGTGATCGATCTTCGGGAAGATCGAATCATGTAGAGCTCTCTATCCCTGTTGTTTTTCTGCTGGATGAAGATTCCAAAGACAAAGAAGTCAGGATCAGCATAAAGCAATAAATCAACATCTTCGAGGAGAGCAACTGGATCGTGAAGATTGTGGTAGTTGTGTCCCCTTTGTCCTCATACCCTACGCCTGAATCTCGGGACGAGATTCTTGTTTAGTGGGGGTGAGTTGTCACAGCCCTGGAAATTGATTGCATTAGTTGCATCATGTGCATCATGTCATCATGTTTATTTTCAAATGAACTTGAAATGGGGACTTTCAAACCCTAGCACCTCATTAAATAAACCAAATTCCAACAACTGAATTTACAATGATTTCAAAATTCTCCTCAAAAATGTTCACTATTTCTGATAAATGATGGCAACAACATATTAGGGGACATCTTAATTTTCAAACAAATATAGCATTTTAAAATACCCATTAATGCTACTGAAATCAATTAATAAAGCATTATAAATATGTTAGTTGTCCAAAAATGCCCAAACCTTTTTGTGGAAATTTGATTATAATCAGACTATATTTAATAAAATATTGGGCATTAATGTGCTAGGTATCTTGGTCTCACAAAAATAAAAGAAGATTGTCAGAATAAAAGAAAACAGAAACTAAAAAAGAGAGAAAAGGGAGCTTACCTGGCAGCCCACCAGAGCCGGCCTAGTCCAGCCCCACTCCATGTCGTCTTCCTCCTCGCCAGGAGGACGAGGGCATGGCGCCCGCACAGGAGGCGCGACCACCTCCTGCTTGCCGCGGACGAGGAGCCCCGAGCGTATCTCCTCGCCCAGGAGATGCCCCATCGCCCCCTCCATCGATTCGCCTCTCTCCCTCGCTCTCTTCCCTCTCCCCTGCTCCTCTCCCTTCCTCTGCTCGCCATGGTGGCCGCCGGACCTCGCCGCGATTCGCTCCGCCCAGTGCTTCCCCGAGCTCATCGTGATCTCCAGGAGCCCCACAGTGAGCCCCGCTCCATTTCCCCCCTCTTCCCATGCTTCCTCGCACTCCGTAGCCCCGTGCCCGCACACGACCGAACTCCGGCCGCCGCCAAAGTCGTCGTGGTCATCGACTCCGGCGACCCCGCGTCCTTCTGTTGCCCTAGGTGGATGCGCGCGAACCCTAGCTGTCCGTAGATGCTTTCCGCCGCTCAAATGGTCGACGGAGGAGGATTTCCGGCGATCCCCGCCGTCTCGGCTCGCCACCGGCGGCCTCCCTCCGTCGAAGCCGACGCGGCCGGGTTAGTTAGCCACTAACCACCCTACTTAGCCGCTGACCAGAGGGCCCCACAGGGGGTCAAAGCTCAATTAGCCTCTGGTTTGACCGGGGATTAGACCTAGGTCACTGACCAGTGGGCCCCAGTGGCCAGGTTTGACCTGGACCCGGTCTAGTTGACCTGCTGACGTAGGCATGACCTCAGCATGACGCAATAAATATTTTCTGTAATAAAAATAATTCCAGAAAATGCTTTAAACTTCTAAAAATCATAGAAAATAATCTAAGGCTCGGATGAAAATAATTTATATATGAAAAATGATTAGAAAAATCCATTGAATCTGTTTATGCCATGATCATGCATGTTTGAGCAAGTTAATCTTACCAAATAAGACATTTTATGATTAGGGCAATATATGAAATATCATTTGGAGTAGGAATTCAAACTTGTTTGAATTCCACTTTAATTAACTTGGATAATTATTCCTCTAGATCAATTAAGTACCTTAATATGCCATGTCATACATCATGATTGTTGCATTGCATTGAATGTGTTCTTTCTTCCTGTTTGCCGGTATTCGTTCCCTCTCGGTAGACGATGGTTCCGATGATGTGAACGTTGACACTAATGAAGAGAAGTATTTCTTCGGAATTGTCAGGCAAGCAAAAAAACCCTTGAGCATACTGATATCAACCCACTCTCTTGCTCCTGCTCTCTTTTACTGCATTAGGACAACAACGATTCAACTGTTACACGTTCTCGATAGTTGAGCCCATTCTTTGCATGACCCGTCTTTGCCACAGTAAATAGTTGAAACCACTTAGCATGAGTAGCAACGGTTCGAGACTTGTTGTGCTTACTCATACATGCATGCTTACTTACTTTGCCTGCTATGTTTTTGCAGAGGAGACGTCAGTCTCATTAGCGGTATTTACGAGGTGAAGTTCGATGTTGACCAGGTTAGCTTGGGAATCCCAGACAGAGGTCTGGTTCCTTTGGTAGGGTCGTTGTAGCTTTTTAGGATCCTCTAGCCACTATTGTAGATGTCTGTACCCAGACATCTTTAACTTCCGCTTGCTTGTTTGAATGCTCTGTATGTAGGGTCTTGTGATCTCTGTTTGTAACATCTATTGTATTGGCTCTTCCGAGCCTTCAAAATAAATGTTGAAATGTTGTATGGTTATGTTGTGATGCCATAGTTGTATCTATGCATATCGGGCATGTCGTGCATACGTGTGACATGCAATGGTATGTATGGGATCCGACACCTTGTTGTGTGCCTTTAGTAGTACTCTTTATGGGGAACTGTCTCTTTGTGCTTTCACCGAGCCTTGGTAGCTTGCTACTGCTCCGGACACATTGATTGACCGGCATGTATCCTTCTTTGCTGCTGTGTCTGTCCCTTCGGGGAAATGTCTCGCAGTGTAATGGAGTCCCTGTAGCCTGCTACGACTCATCTATGTGAAGTGATGGCATTTATGCCCCACGGCGTGATGGAGTCCTTGTAGCTTGCTATGACTCGTCTACACATGCTAGAGATCGACACCTGCATTGCTGGGTTACGTATGCCAGTTTCCGTACATATGTGCCACTTGGGTTCTATGACTAGTCATGTCGGCCCGGGTTCTCTGTCATTTGATTGTCAGCGACATGTTCACATACATGAGCCAAAAGACGCAAACGGTCCCGGCTAAGGTAAGGTTGCAGCCGTGGAGCTTACCGTGCGCGAGGCCGCAAAGTGATGTGATATGTTATAGTCTGGATTCATATGACTTAGGATCAGGGTCCTGACATTGGATGCAGCCACTAGGGGGCACCCTCAGTTGTTTATCCCCCCGCGCGGGATGTGGGGATTCCACATTGCATGGGCATAGCCATTGGAGGGCCGTGTTGACCACCAACACGGAGCTGTGGCTTCCACATTGCGTGTGCATAGTCATTGGTGGACCGTGTTGACCCCCAGCTTGGGGCTATGGCTTCCATATTGCATGGACATAGTCATTGGTGGACTATGTTGATTTCTCCACCAACGCTGGGCTGTGGCTGCCACATTGCATGGGAAGGGACCCCTCCGCGTCCTCGGGGGGGGGGGGGGGGCTGATGAAAGCACATTTGCTCCCTTGGTGGTTTTCGTAATTAATAACAACATATAACTTATTGAACTAATGGTTCCACCATGTATATTTCAGTAAAAGTTCAATGGTATGGATGGCAAAAGGATTGAGGAGATTGTGGAATTACCCCAAGATGCAAGGAAATAGTTTGGCCAAGTTTCAAGAAAGAGGACTCTACATTTTACATTTGTGAGAAATCACTTTGAGTCCATAGGAAAGCCAATACTATTAAAAGTGGGTAAGGTTTTGTTGGTGAACAAACTGCTCATACGTGCACAAGTGATAGACATAAAAAACATCCACAAGCTCTCCCACCAAAGTCTGTCTCTAGACAAACATGCAAAATCGGTGCAACCAACATTCCTATCCCGGTGCCACCGATTCCAAACCCTAGACAGACTTAGCCAAACCCTAGCCACTTCGGTGCAGCAGACAGTGCTTTTGGTGCCACCGAGTTGGGTTGCCAACTTTCTGTTATGCAAGTTCACACTTTCGGCCCGTCCGAGAATGTTGAATCAGCGTCACCGAGTTTGGCAATTCTGACCATTGGTCACCTTGTCGATGCAACCGAGTTTCCTATATTGGTCTCACCGAGATTAAAAAGTTGCCACTTTTTGGTCACTTCGATACCACCGAGATTAACACTTCGGTGTCACCGAGTTGGTCATTTGTGTGTAACTGTTGGATTTTTGCGTATGCCTATATATACCCCTTCACCACCACCCACTCGAAAGAGAAGCACTGAGAACTATTCCATACCTATCCTACTCAGTTTTCTGAGAGAGAACCACCTACCCTTGTGTTGAGATCAAGATATTCCACTCCAACCATATGGATCTTGATTTCTAGCCTCCCCAAGTTGCTTTCCACCAATCCCATCTCTTCTACCAAGCCAAATCTGTGAGAGAGTGATTGTGTGTTGAGGAGTCTATCATCTTGAAGCAGAAGAGCAAGGAGTTCATCGTCATTACCAAGCCTATTACCTTTTGGAGGGTGGTGCCTTCTAGATTGGTTAGGTGTCACTTGGGAGCCTCCTACTTCGTGTTTGGAGTGAACCAAGAAGTTTGTAAGGGCAAGGAGATCGCCTACTTCGTGAAGATCTACCCCGAGTAAGACTAGTCCTCCGTGGACGTAGGCCGTCATGGTATAGTCAAGATTGCTTCTTCGTGGTACCCTCCATGGGTAGAGCCCTCTGTGGACTCTAGCGACCATTACCCTCCGTGGGTTGAAGACTCCATGAACGTGGATGTACGATAGCACCACCTATCGGAACCACGGGAAAAATTATTGTGTTTACAATTGCGTTTGATCTCCCTACCCTATTCCTTTTACTCATGCTTGTTGTTACTTTCTATTGCTATACTCTTAGACTAGCTTGTGTAGGGTGTACTTGATATGTTATGAATGCTAAAACTTGCCAAGAATTAAAATTGGGAAAAAGCATAGTTTTATTTGGTCAAGTAGTCTAATCACCCCCCTCTAGACCTACTTTCGATCCTACAAGTGGTATCAGAGCATTGGTCTCCATTGCATTGGTTTCATAACCTAGGTGAAGTATGGAATCCATTGAGGGAAATTATCACCTTAGAGGTCCGTACTTTGATGGCACTAATTTTTCTAGTTGGAAGCATAAAATGAAAATGCATTTACTTGGTCATAATCCTGCCGTTTGGGATATTGTTCGTGTTGGCTTGCGAGGTGAATTCTTTGGTGATGGAAAAGAACCGGATCGTGAAGCGAATGCGGAAGAATTGAAGATGTTGTAACTCAATGCTCAAGCATGTGACATTATCTTCAACTCCCTATGCCCCAAAGAATTCAACAAAATCAGCCATGTTGAATTGGCAAAAGAGATTTGGGATACTTTGGTTGATATGCATGAAGGAACTAAGTCCGTGAGAGAATCCAAGTTAGATGTTCTTCAAGGTCAACTTGACAAGTTCAATATGAAGGATGGTGAAGGAGTCGCTGAAATGTACTCTAGGCTAGCTCTCATCACCAATGAGATTGCCGGCTTAGGAAGTGAGGAAATGACAAACAAATTCATCATCAAGAAGATACTTTGAGCCTTGGATGAGGGATATGACACCGTGTGCACTTTGATCCAAATGATGTGCAACTACAAAGATCTCAAACCAATAGAAGTGATTGGTAGAATTGTTGCTCATGAGATGACACTCGAAGACAAGGAAGCACCACAAGTCTAGCGGTACTTACAAAGCCACAAGTGATGCTCCTTCTACCTCAAGCGACAACCTTGTTACAAATGAAGAGATAAGCCTCATGGTCAAGAAATTCAACAAGTTCTACAAGAACAGAAGTAAAGATTGTAGCTCCAACTCAAGACATGAAGAGAAGCATTTGTCAAGTCATGACCGAAACTGCTACAATTGTGGGAAGCCCGAACACTACTCCAATGAGTGCATGACTCCCAACAAACGAAGAGAAGAGTCACATAGAAGACCAAGCTCAAGAGATGAATCACCTCTAAGAGAGGGAAGGAGTAGAGATGATTGTTATGAATGAAGTCCCTCAAGGAGAAGTAGGGACTCGGAGAAGAAGGACAAGTACACCAAGATCTACTCAAGAAGGAAACATCAAGCTTATGTTGGTGAATGGGTTTTCGGCTCTGACTCCGACAACCACTCCGAGAGAAGCTATCACTCCAACTCCGACTATAGTCAAGATGATGGTGTTGTCAGAATTGCACTACAGACAACCAACTCCTATGATCTATTTGATTCACCAAATGAAGGGAGTGGAAGTTGCTTCATGGCTAAAGGCCCCAAGGTATCACACCCCGGATATCTTGATTTCGATAGTGATGAAGATGATTTGCTTTACGATGATGACTTGCTATGTGATAAAACTAGTGATGTTGATCATAGTGAACTTGATATTTCTCATGCTAGTCAAGATAGGTCAATTGATGATGATAAGATGAAAATAGAAGAACTAACTAAAGAACTCAACACTCTTAAGTTAGCCCATTAATCTACTTTTGAAGATCATAGAGAGCTTGTAAGAACTCATGAGAAGCTACGCTTCGAGAAGCTCAATTTGGAGCAAGAACATGAATGTCTTAAAGCTATCAATGACGATCTCCGAAAGAAGACTTCATCTTATCTTGCCAAACGACTACTCTTGTCTACATTCATGCCACAAGTCAAATCTAAGCAAACTAGTAACAAAGGCAAGAAAGGTTCTTCATCTAGTAGTACAATAAAAATGCTAAATCCAATGATGTTGCTCTTAATAGTTCTATTGATTCCACTAAAGATGATTCTATTAGACAAGTTACACTTGAGCAAGAAAATGCTTTATTGAAAGGAATTATAGAGAAAGGTATATAAAAGAGTCTTTCTGGGTGCAAACAATTTGATGAGATTGTATGCAAGCACGGAGGATACCGGAAGAATCATGGTGTTGGCTACTTCAACGCTAGTGGAGTTGAACGGGAAGAAGGTCAATATCCCGAGCCCAAGTTAGTTCCTCAAAAGGAGAAGTATGAAAATACTCTTCCCAAGGGGACAAACACTCAAGATGACCTTCCACAACAAGACATCAAGCTCAAGGGCAAGAACAAGCTCCAAGAGGACTTTGATTCTTATGAAGATGAATCCCAAGCTTTGGTGAAGTGGGTTCCCAAGGCTACTACAAGCTCAACTTCTACAAGTGCTACTTCAACACCAAGGATCCCCATCAACTTGATGGGGGTCCCCAAGAAGATGAACTGGAAAGTTCTTGAGGGGTGACTCCTCCAATCAAATTCACTCATATTCATTGTTGGCAAGATCTATTTGCAATCAACATCAACCCTATGCGATAGATCAAGGAGTCACACATTTCCTTATAGGTAAGCAAGGGACAAGGTAATCAACAAATCAATGGACATCATCACATATGCTTTGCACTCCATGTCCATAGATATCCTTGTATTTGTCTATTGTGTGGTGGGACTAACCCATGTAGGTGAGAAGAGTAAGGAAACAACAAGGATGCTCCCAACTCTTGGTGATCTTCATCAACTTTGAGCATCCACCATTACCTCACCAACATGAAGTCTTCATCGATAAAACCCAAGGTTAGTTTATCCCTCTTATGGGGGCATGTCACATCAAGGAGGAGCTTTACTCTAAGACTTGAGTCAAAGCATCTCTTAGTATGTGACAACATTAAATGCTTTATGTTAAAGTGGTAACCCCACTTGTGCTTAAACGATGAGTATGACCTATGATCAAGTACTCTTACTTGGCTCCTAAGTCAAAATACTCACATATAGATGACTTTGTCATAACCCAAGTGCTTGTTAGATGCTAGTGTGTCTGTGCATGTTTGCCATGATTTCATTTGACATCTTATTGTGTGAGCTTGTTGGTCTGCATTTATTTACTCATTCGAGGATATCCATTTGTTGCTATTTGGCTTTTGATCTATCTTTTAACAATTGGATATACAAGAATGCCTTGGACCACTTCTTTAGATATCTATGCTTTCTCACCTCATACTCTATTCATGCTGCATCACAAAATTTGAATAAGTGCTTTTCGATCCCTTTGTGTGTGGAGCGCTCGGAGTTCCGTATCGACAAGGACTGACCATTAAAACCTCCCAAGTGCATCTCGATGGAACAAACCACAAAATCTCGGTCTCACAAAATGCCTAGGGTTGATCTGGTTTTCAATCTCGGGACCACCAATTCCATCTTCTCGGTTGCACCGAGTTTCCCTGTCAACTGACAGTTGAGGAACTCGGTGACACCGAAAAGTTAGAATCAGTGACACCGACAGTGGTGGGTATATATACTGTGGACCCCGACGCTTTGAATTTCACCCTCAAACCATCATGCCTTAGAACCCTAAGCTGCCGCCTTCGAGACCCCTGGTCGTCGCCCTTGTGTCCCTGCGCTCCTCCACCACTGACAAAATCCTCTCCATCGTTGCCGCCGTAGCGGATCCGCGCCAAGTTAGGGTATAGATTCGACCTCCTTTGCGCTCCTCGTCTAATTCTTGTGCAATGGATTTAATTTTATCTATAAGCCACTCATTGCACGCTCTCCTATCCACTTAATATCCCAATAGTCTAGCGAATGTTAGATTTTCTAGGGTTTTTCCGTCCGCCCGATGGAACTCGATGGAACCGAAGCAAACAAATCGGTCTCATCAATTTGTCTTTCTGTGTTGCTGAGAACGGTCTTGGTGGAACCGAGTACTTCTTTTTGGTCTCACCGAAAAGAGTGCCAAGGTTCTGTTAAGAGAGACAATCAGCTTCGGTGGCACCGAAAATCTTGCTTTGGCTGTACCAATATTCATTTGACAGAATGCAAAAACTTTGAAAATCTATTGTTCAAACTTTCGAAAACCAGCCTCATTTTGTGATGACTCATCTACTTCTGCTCTTCTATACTATATTCACAGGGTTAGTA
This sequence comes from Hordeum marinum, assembly GCA_022496015.1. Taxonomy (NCBI): domain Eukaryota; kingdom Viridiplantae; phylum Streptophyta; class Magnoliopsida; order Poales; family Poaceae; genus Hordeum; species Hordeum marinum. The sequence goes on from CM039673.1 coordinate 236,566,549, forward strand.
TGTCAGATGCTGAGGACAGTCAGAATTTGCCAGAGCACGGAGTTGACATGAGTTCAGGCACAAGCCTAGAGTCCAGTTCATTTTCAGATCCAGGCGCCCCCAGCTCCCATGGGTTGCCCAAGGCTGCCACCAGGAACATGAAGAAGCTAAATTCTGATGAAGAAGATTCAGATTTTGTTCCTGAGGAGATTCTTGCCAAGAAGCAAGAAAAGGCTGCTAAGAAGTCTTCTACTGAAGCTACTTCTTCCAGGAGAGTTGTCAGCAAGGTCTATGCTAGCTCTAAAACTATCAAAGCACATGAGAGTGCTAAGGCCACAATGTCTATTGATCCCCCAAGGAAGTCTATGCCTAAGAAGGTAGGGGAGAAGAGAGCCAAAAAGAGGATTGTCCATGTGATTGGCAGGCCTACCTCCATGTATGAAGATCCAGAGGTGGCTCCTGGTGCTGCTGCTGAGGAGGAGGAGGATGAGCCAGCTGCAAAGGCTCCTCCCAAGAAGAAGGCCAAGAAACTTATGGCTGATCCTATGCCAAATACTAGCACATCCAAGAGTAGCAAGCCTACATCCAAGAAGGCTGCTGCTGAGAAGCCAAAGTGGACATCCAGGTAGATTCCAGCTTTTGAGAAGAACAAGGGAACTGCCTCGAGATTAGAAGATGATGATGACTTGACATCATTGATGAAGCTCAGACCACATCTTCCAGTACATGATGTCAACCACTTAGTTCCTAAATATATTAAGAAGAGGAAAGACTCAGGATTGAGGGCTTGGAGAGCTATAGATCCTTATGCCTAGAGGAAGAAAACTGCTATTGACTACATGTTCTACACCAGAGAGCAACATGACTTATATGAGACAGTGATGCTGGACAAGAGCCTAGATGTTAGTGATATGAGATATTTTGATTGGAAATTCATTAAGGAGAATGAGTACTACTTCCAAGGGTCCAAGATAATTTCCACAACATTGGTGTGGATGAGTTCATTGGCAGAGAGCTTACTACGTGGAATGATGAGATGATCATGCAATTCTACTCCACTGCACATTTCTATGGAGATGGTAGAATTGTATGCATGATTGAAGGAGCAAGGTATGAATCCATTGTTAATGAGTGGGCTGCACTTCTAGGAGTTCCAGAGGTTCAGGATGGTGATCTGGATGTATACTCAGAATCCAAGGCGAGCCACAATGCCATGAAGGATATTTATACTCCTATCCCCACAAGCAAAGTGGAACCTCACAAGCTAGGATCCATCTACTATCTGCAAGCACGCCTCCGTACCATGAACACTATTCTGAGGCATACCTTGATGCCCAAGTCAGGAGATGACAAGATGATCTGAGGCTACTCCATCAACATGTTGATCCACCTTGACGGACACACCAGGATTAGAGTTATGGACTTAATTGTTGATACAATTAAGAGGGTTTCTACTGATCAAAAGCGCCCTTGCTGCTATGCACCCTACATCCAGATGCTTATCAACTCTTAGTTGGAGAAGCACATATTTGCTCTAGGTCGTCCACATTTGCCCCTACAGCCAGAACTTGAGGATAACATTGTGGTGATGGACCTAGATCATCCCACATCTGCTACAGCACAGGCAAAGGCAGAGGCAGTTCGAGTCGCTAGCGCTCAAGCCCCCAGATCCAGAAATGAGCAAATGGATCTTTTGATCTCAGCAATTTAGGGCATGTAGAAGGATATTAAGGGGATTCTGGACAACCAGAATAGTCTTGTGAGGATCTTTGAAACAAGGATCAAGACTCTTGGTGATAAGGTGGACGAGGTGACTAACATAGTTATAGAGCTTCAGAAGGAAGTTGATTCAGTGCACATTCCTGGGGTCTCTTCTACTTCTTGTTCTTCTTCTTCTGATGATGATGATGACGGTGGATCACCTCTTATGCCGAGCACACAGTTCACAACTCAGGCTAGATCAGCCACAGTGCCTACACCAGACTTGAGGCCCTCTTCATCAACTCCTGCTACTAACAACACATCTCCTGCTCCATCAGCTCCAGTACCTCCAGTGTCCACTCTAGCTCCATCCACGACATCTGCAGAAATCTTCGCCAACGCTATTATCTCGACTCCTTCATCAACAACCGGAGGAGATCAGCCCAAGAACGCTTAGATATATGACTTTGAACTTTTTGGTAACTTGTTGCCAAAGGGGGAGAAGTGCATATAGATATTTAGGCTTCGAGTGAGAGAGCGTTTGGTGTTTGTTGCTTATTTTCAAAAACAATTGCTTTTGGTTGCTTGTGATACACGATTGATGATGTTTCATGATACGCTTTAATGTGTGATGCTACTATTTTCTATCATCTTAATGCTTATGTGATGACCATTCATCTTTGGTTGATTGTGTTGTGCTATGATGTTCATTCTAATTATTCTCACACACCACCAAGTGGTATGTGACATGTAAGAAGTGACCCATGTACCTAATCAATTGTGCAATTGCATTTAGACACAAATTTAAGTTAATGCACAAATTTAGGGGGAGCTCTTGCTTACCACAGACTTCTCAAAGCGACAATTATATTCATTGATTATATCTTTGTCGAAGCTTTCATCTATATGTTGTCATCAATTACAAAAAAGGGGGAGATTGAAAGCACACATTTGCTCCCTTGGTGGTTTTGGTAATTAATAACAACATATAAGTCATTGAACTAGTGTTTCCACCAAGTATATTTCAAGAAAAGTTCAATGATAGGGATGGCAAAAGGATTGAGGAGATTGTGGAATTACCCCAATATGCAAGGAAATAGGTTGGCCAAGCTTCAAGCAAGAGGACTCTACATTTTACATTTGTGAGAAATCACTTTCAGTCCATAGGAAAGCCAATACTATTAAAATGCAGCAAGGTTTTGTTGGTGAACAAACGGCTCATATGTGCACAAGTGATAGCCACCAAAAACATCCACAAGCTCTCCCACCAAAGTCTGTCTCTAGCCAAACATGCAAAATCGGTGCAACCACATTCCTATCCTGGTGCCACCGATTCCAAACCCTAGACAGACTCAGCCAAACCCTAGCCACTTTGGTGCATCCGACACTGCTTTCGGTGCCATCGAGTTGGGTTGCTAACTTTATGTTACGCAAGTTCACACTTTCGGTCCGTCCAAGAATGTTGAATCGGCGTCACCGAGTTTGGCAATTCTGACCGTTGGTCACCTTGTCGATGCAACTGAGTTTCCTATATTAGTCTCACCGAGATTCAAAAGTTGCCACTTTTTGGTCACTTTGGTACCACTGAGATTAACACATCAATGTCACCGAGTTGGTCATTTTGTGTGTAATGGTTGGATTTTTGGGGATGCCTAAATATGCCCCTTCACCACCACCCACTCGAAAGACAAGCACCCAGAACTATTCCATACTTATCCTACTCAGTTTTCTGAGAGAGAACCACCTACCCTTGTGTTGAGATCAAGATCTTCCACTCCAACCATATGGATCTTGACTTGGAGCCTCCCCAAGTTGCTTTCCACCAATCCCATCTCTTCTACCAAGCCAAATCTGTGAGAGGGATTTTGTGTTGAGGAGTCTAACATCTTGAAGCACAAGAGCAAGGAGTTCATTGTCATTATCGAGCCTATTACCTTTTGGGGGTGGTGCCTCCTAGATTGGTTTGGTGTTGCTTGGGAGCATCCTACTTCGTGTTGTGGAGTGAACCAAGAAGTTTGTACAGGCAAGGAGATCGCCTACTTCGTGAAGATCTACCCCAAGTAAGGCTAGTCCTCCGTGGACGTAGGTCATCATAGTATAGTCAAGGTTGCTTCTTCATGGAACCCTTTGTCGGTAGAGCCCTCCATGGACTCTCGTGACCGTTACCCTCCGTGGGTTGAAGACTCCATGAACGTGGATGTACGATAGCACCACCTATCGGAACCATGGGAAAAATCATATTGTCTACAATTGCATTTGATCTTCCTACCCTATCCTTTTACTCATGCTTTCTGTTACTTTCCGCTGCTATACTCTTAGACTTGCATGTGCAGGGTGTACTTGATATGTTGTGAATGCTAAAACTTGCCAAGAATTAAAATTGGGAAAAAGCATAGTTTTATTTTGTCAAGTAGTCTAATCACCCCCCTCTAGACCTACTTTCGATCCTACACCCGGGCGTGTACAACCCATAGAGTTCGTACGCGTGGCTGGCACGACATAACTGGGAGGTGTATCTGGGAGCTCGCGAGGGCACTTTGGCCTCACGAGGTCCCTACCTCAAAGGTGGTTATCGCCCGAGTCTTCTCGTAGATGGGGCTATCCGAGGCCCCGCTGACTTCTTCTTCTTGAGTGAGGCAGGTTGGGAGTCCTTTTGGCACTCTACGTCTACAGGTCCCGGTCCCGCACATTTCCCCCGCACCGTTAGGTACGACCGAAACCAAGGACGCACTTCACGGGGCGAGGCCCCGACACTCCTGATGCCGATAGGAAACCAAGGACAACATCAGGGGGTCGAGCGGCATTATGACTAGTAAGGCTCCTGAGGACCCCCTTTGACGCTCAAGTGGCCCTACGTCTGCAGGTCCCAGTCCCGCACATTTCCCTACCGCCGCAGTATACGACCGGAAACCAAGGATGCAACTACGGGGCAAGGCCCTGACAGCCTCGATGCCGATTGGATCAGCAAGGACGATACCAAAGGGGTCGAGTGGCTATGTGACCGGTAAGGCTCCTGAGACGCGATGCTTAGGAGCCCCCCTTGACGCCCGAGCAACCCCCATTCCACCCTGGCTGCTGCTGCCTGGGGCCTCCTGAGACTCCGTGCTGAGGCACCGTGCTGCGGCCAGAGCCCCGAGCAAGGGTCGACCGCCAAAAGATGCAAGTCCTTGAGGCGAAAGGCCTTGCATCCTAGTTCCGGGTGCCCCGGGAAGGGCCATAGCACACAACCCCTTGCAAAACATCAACTTAGAGAGGGTGGTGTGGTGCATTCACACCAGCAATAAGCGATGCAAGCAAGGTAGAACGTTAGAAAATAGACCAATACATGAGAAACTATTGAAATATGCATAAACGAGGCGATTGCAGAGGAGTGTGCCCCGATCACCTGAGGATAATGCGGCCCCGCGGGTGCCCTCAAACGGAGTAAACCAAAAAATTACCTTCACGAGCGCGGCCTTTATGGGTCCATCGTCTCCCGAGGTTCGGAACCTCTGCCTGGTCCGAGCATCTCCTCTAACTCCTCGTTGCACCTCGCCAGGAAAGGAACGACCATGGCTTGGTAAAGGCGTTGGAACATGATGCATGCGTTCGCCAGTCCAAAGGGCACGCGGACGTAGGCATTTGGGTTGACCCATCCATGATTGGCATACGCTAGCCATAAGGGCCCCTAGGCCATGGCACTACTAATCGCGAACATGTTGACGCAGACGCGCGGCCGGTCGACCGTGCCGATGACGGCGACTGCGATTGGTGGTGCTGGGCAGCCCCCACCTTGCACGACCTGCGCTTCTCGAAGATCCTCGATTGCTCTGATGACATACTCTTGCAAGCTCGGTGCCTCGTGCTGTGCTCCCGGCTCGGGCCGATGCGCGTCAGACCGCGCCTTCAGATTGTTCTCGATCGCCTCTCTTGTCTCACTTGCTGAGCCCGAGGCTCCCTAGGTGGGAGCCCCTTGGCCTACCCCAAGAGTGGCACCGAGTGCGCCTTCCTATGAGATGGGGGGTGGGGCCCCATCCCTGGGCGTAGATCTTGAGGTCCCCGAGTGCCCCGTGGAAGTGTGCTGCTTCTTCCTCTTGTGTGGTTCCTAACGGGGCGGGGCGTCCTCCTTGTCATCTGAGCGTTCGGCCACCGTGGCGGGGTAAGCACGCTCGAGGGTGCAGACAACATCCTTTTCATCGCAAGCAATGGTGATGACACCACCACTCCCTGACATACTGAGGACGTTGTAGCCGTGGTGGGTCACCGCCATGAACATGGCGAGCGCCAGGTACCCGAGGATCGCGTTGTATGGAAGGTGGTTGTGCACGACGTCAAAGACGATGATATCGGTGTGGTAGTTTTTGCGCCCACCGAAGGTGACAGGTAGACGCACCTGCCCGATGGGTACGGCGGATCCGTCCGTGACCCCTGAGAAAGGCTTGGTCGGCATGAGCTGTTCGTATGACACCTGGAGCGTCTGAAGGTCTCAATGGAGAGGACGTTGAGCCCCGCTCCGCTATCGATGAGGGTCTTGGTGACGAGGACGTTGCTGATGGTTGGAGTGCACAACATTTGGAGCTTGCCAGCCATGGCCGAGAACCTGAGCTGGTCCCTCGAGGCAAAGGTGATGGCGGTCTGGGACCAATTGAGAGCGCACATTGCTTAGGGCTTCGGGAGAGCCGCATTCACCTCGTGTGCGAATTGTTTGAAAGCAAAGTTTGATGCGGGGGCCTGGGCGCCGCCCAGGATACAGGCCACATCCCTGATCTCCTGGAATCCCCCAGCCCCGTCGTCCTACATGTTCTCTTTCTTCCTTCTGGGTGGAGGTGGTAGTGGTGGTAGGCCGACCTCACGAGGGCGAACCTTGCGAGGCTGGCCGCGTCGTGACCCCTCCAGAGGGTCATCGCGCCAACGGTCCTCACAAGGCTGGTCGCACCAGCGGTCGTCTCGATCCTGATCGTGCCACCCTTGAAGAGGTTCCCGGTTGTCCCAGCGGCCTCCACCGCGGCCACCGCCGCGTGCGAAGCCTTGGTTAGCTCGTCCGGGGCACCTGCTGAAGTGCTCGACGCGGATCTGCCAGAGTTCCTTGCAATCGGCAGTGTTGTGATTGTTGGTGCCATGGAAGATGCAGGTGGGTCTTCCCCCTAGGGGTGTTCCTCACCTCGGCTACGCTTCACCTCAGGTTCGGCCGCAAGCACTATTGGAGACTTACGCTTTGCCTCCTTGGCCTTGGTCTTCTTTTCTTCTGGATCCACCACTGGAGGCCCGTGGAGCGACAAGCGGCCCTCCTCTTCCTTGGCGCACTTGTTCACCAAATTGAAGATCTCCAGGGCAGAGCACAGTTCTTCATTCATGGCGAGATCCTCCTTCATCTTGAGGTCGGTGACTCCGTCAATGAATGCAGAGATGATGGCTTCGTCAAACCTCTCGAGATCTCGAGGCGTGTCATCGTGAAGCGTTGTATAAACTTGTGTAGGGTCTCCCCATCCCGCTGCTTGATTCACCGCAGGTCATTCATGGTGGGCGCGCAGTTGCGGGTGCCTTGGAAGTTGGCGATGAAGCATTTGCGTAGGCCATCCCTGGAGGTGATACATGCCTCCGGGAGGTTGAAGAGCCCGGAGAGCGCGCCGCCCTTGAGCGCCTTGGGGAACCAGCATGCCATGACCTTGTTGTCTCCTCCGGTCGCCCGAATGCTTAGGGAGTAGAGCTGTAGGAACGCGGCTAGATCTAGGGTGCCATCGTAGCGCTGGGGTAGGTTAGGCTTGAACTTCTAAGGCCACACGGTTGGGTAGAGATCCGGGGCGATGGCGAGGCACCCCACCGTCTCGACGGGTGCTGCCTGCGTGGGAGGGTCTTAGTCTTGGTGCTCCTGTGGGGCCACCTCGATTGGTACCCGGTCGTGGTGTTGGGTCGGCAGTGCGGGGAATGCGCATGAGTCGACGTGCGGCCGAGGAACCACCTGGCAGCTTACCTCATCTCCTAGCCTTGCCCGTCGTTCGCGAGTCCGGTTGCAGGGGCACGCTTCCCACCTAAGCTCGGGGTCGACGTCATGTTGCGGAGGTGGAGGTTGCACATCGTGCGCCACGTCGTTCGCTAGGGAAGGTTGGGGTCTAAGCGAGTAGGAGACTGTCGAGGCATCGCTGGCAGCGTTGACGAGCTCCGCGATGCGTCGAAGCTAGTTGTCATAGCGGTTACGGGCCGGGCAGTAGTGAAGCAGCTCGTTAGCCATGGCGAGTGCCCCCTGGTTGCGCACATGCCCGGGCCGAATATGGGAGGATGACCCAGAAGCTGGGATGATCGACAAAATGGCGTTGTGGCCATCGCGCTGTGCGGTGACCGGCTGGGAGGAGTCCTATTGCTCGTGGGCGTCGGGGCCTGTCACACCCTATGTTTGTAGCACATTGTTATGTTTGGGTTTATAAAATTTGGAGCCAACTAAAACTTTTTGATAGTGCTTGTGCTTGTTTGTCATGTTGTTTGCTTGCTTGATGATTGTGTTATATGGCACTCCTAGATTCTATTCCACTTCATCCTCATCTTTCTTGTCCCAAACCTCTGGCCTACTGATCATGCCATGTGAATAGTGCCCAAAACTATTTTTATCAAATTTTGTTTTAACTAAAAATCATTTATCTAATTTAAGTTTCCAAAACCCCCTGAAATGAGGTTTGCACTACAAGTCTTCAAATTGGGTGGATCCTTCTTTCCCAAAAGCTTTATTTCAAACCTAGTATATATATATGACTTCCCAAAACCACCAAATATTATTTTTAAAGATTATTTTCACATTTTATTTAAAGGCTTTTTATTAAGGCCAGAAATGGATATTCCTCGGGAAAAAACTTTTTTAAATGCTTTAAAGATATTTGAGAAAATTTAGAGAAACTCAGCGGACATACATTTTCCATATATATGAGTTTCGACACAAGGGAATGATCAGATCATAGGCAAAAGCCCCCAAAACCCTTTTTGTTCAGATCAAACTTTTGGATATTTCTATAAGAAATATCTCAATAAATTCCAGGAAACTTCCAGCAAGTCAACACTATCATGAGTGATGATCTTGCAAAGTTTCATCTCAATCCAAGTTGATTTGGTTCATCAAACCATCCCAAAACCATTCCTGTCCAGAATCAAATTTGAGCAACTTTACATTGTGAAGTGTCTCCCCTTCGCCTCAAACTTTGTGGGCATGCTCTAATAGCAAAATAGTGATGATACACTAAGTGGTGCATCATGGGTAACAGCCTAGCATGATTGGATCTACAGAAATCTCATTCTGCTAAATTCTAGGGTTTATCAAATTTCCATTGTCAACTTTTTCCTCTTGAGCTCAAACTTGGTGAATCCTCTCATTTCTACCTAGCCTTTGACCCTGGTAAGTATCACAGTAAGGTGGTAAAGTTTCCTTGCCCAAATCACTACCAAACACCTTCTGGTGAATTGGTAAAACCATCTTTTCCCCACCTTATCCTTTTACCCTTGGCCCCAGCTTTTTACCACAGCCTCTGGTAAGTGCCTTGCACCTCCATTAACTCTCCCTGGCCTAGGCACCTCAAGTAAGTGGGGGTAAATTCCTCATTTTACCCCCTGGACAGGAGTTTTTACTCTCTCCCTCTCACTTTTTCTTCTCTCCTAAGGCATCCCGCAGCATCCAATGCCCTACCCTCTATTGTAAAACCCGTAGATCCCACTAGGCATAGCCGGCCACGCAGAAGACGCCGTTGGCATGCCGTGGCATGCCAAACGCACGCTCTGGAGCGCGCTACAGTGCCGACAGACACTGTAGCCATCGCCCACTACATGGCCCCGGCAGCCTCGGGCCTCCCCGCACGCCACTTGGTCCCCCTCGATGTCTGCGCCATGCCACCCCTGTCGGCCTCTCCTCTCTCTCCCTCCTCCGACCTCCTCTCGCACGTGCCGTGGCCACCCGAACCGGCCAACCATGGGGCTCGCACACGCATGCTCCCAACCCCTCTCTCCTCTCCCTCTGGTCGTGGGAGACGCCCAAGAATGCCGCAGACCTATTCTCTCTCTCCCCCGAGCCCTCCAGTGAACGCCATGACCTTATCGGCGCACAAACCCTTGGTGGACTCGCGTCCCCCTATAAAGGGCCCTCCCCCGAGCCCTCTCTCCCCTGTGAACCCTCTCTCCCTCTCCCAATAGAGATCACATGACCAGTCCCCTCGTTCTAAGGCTCGAGCACCCGGGATCGACCGAAGCATCGCCGTGGCGTCGCCACCGTCGATCTCTATGTAGCAACCCTCTCCGGCCTTCCTTTCACCTTCGGCTGCTCCTCCCTCATCGCTCTGACTCGATTCCCGTCCTCTTTGCAGCTCGGAGATGCCCCTAAAGATCAGTCCTGAAGCTACCTCCGCCATGGGTGCTCACCAGCGGCGACTCCGGCCACCTCTGGTGCTCCCTCCACTTCCAGGGGACCGGCGACTCAACCCCGAGCCCATCCCTGCTCTCGCCTGCCTCCGACGTGCCCTATGCTACCGCTGGTGAGATCTTCCCCTTCCTGTCTCGAGGTGGGAGAAGGACCCAACAGGGGGTCCCACCTATCGGCCTCTCACCTCTCCCCTCCAGTGCTCTCTCTCTCGCTGGCCACTGGGCCCCGCACGTCAGGTTTGAATCCTGACGCGTGCGTGGGCACCACAATGCCTAGCCTGGTTGGCCTGGGCCGGCCCAGTAGTTGGGTGCCTCAGGCCCAGGGCACAGTGCCTTTTTCCCCTTTTCTTTTTCTATTTCACTTCCAAAAATCCCATAGAAATAAATATTTATCCTATGCAAATATTTCTTCCACCAAAATGTTAGAATATTCTATAGAATTTAATAGTGCCATTTATAAACATGTTTGAAAATGTTTTTAGTACTATTTTATTTTAAAACCTATATTTAGGCACCTTTTTGCCTCTGTTATTTAATTTCTAAAAGTTTGTTTACAAGAAAACTCTAGGAGAATATTTTTAGTATGACATTTAGTATTTATCAGAGTAGGTTAACATTTTTGGTAGTAGATTGAGTGTTGTGTTTTGTGTATTTGCTTATTTTTATCGCTTTATTTCGTGACGATAGATTGCGCGGTTAACGAAGAAGTTGGACCCGAAGACTTCGAAGACCCCGGAGACTTTGTTGAGCCGGGCAAGCAGCCCTTTGACCATGTTAAGAAACTTTTTCATGCATGTCATATAACACTTGTTGATTCGATTAAATGACCATGATGAGGTGTTCCCCCTTCGGTGGGATACCTCCGTTACCTTTACCGTTGACACTTGCATCGTGCATGAACCTACCACCTTATGAGGGTTGTGTGGGTGGGAGTAGTTAGGTTGCTAATAGATGCTACGCAAATAGGATTGGACTTATGCATAGTGATGGCAAGAAAATAAATGATTTCAAAGGATTTTTTTGAAGACCCCGTCGGGTACCACTAATGCCCGAGGGAGGTGATGATGAGATGGGTGACCACTTGAGAAAGAAGTGGTGTGCTGGGACAAGAGAGTGATGTGGTTCTCAAAAACGGATTGGTGTAAGTTGCGACCGTTACTCCAACCTTACATGCGCAACCACGATACCCCTTATGGGACGGGGCTTTGTTGATTACCTTGGTGGGTACTGGCAAGGAGCCCGCATTACTAGTGGCGGGAGTGGCGTGGTCACTCTCGATACGGGGTCATACCAGTATGTACGATCATGCACTGTCTTCATAGGCACCAGGCACACCGTTGGTCCCCTCATGGATGGTATGATTAGAGCGAGGCTCGTGTAATGTACATCATGAGGGCTAGGTACCAATCGAGCGGACTCTTTGTTTAGTATCGCTAGGGGAAAGGCATTGTTCGGGTGCTTACCTCGGGTATGTTATATACCGCGAGTCGTAGATGACACGGAAGTTCCCCGAGTCTTGTGGGTAAAGTGTGCAACCTATGCAGATTGTAAAACTATTCGAATAGCCGTGTCCACGGTAAAGGACAGTTGGATGACCACTCTTGTGCTACGTCCAAATGTTTTTACAACGGGTGTGGGGGGGTGTTGGTGACATAGATGGTACTTGAACTAAGTCCGATGACTTAGCATGGGAAGTGACCTAAGTCCAATGACTTAGCATGATGAGTGAACACAAGGTGTTCAACCTCTACTTATGTTGATATCTGTAACTGTTTCATATGGGTATCTACTAATTGTTGATGCATGCCCACTAGTTACTTGATCATGACATTTTCATTCAAATTAGCTTTCTGCAAAATCACCTACTTAGTGCTATATCATGCATCATTGCTACCTGTTCCAGAACTTGGGTTGCTTGCGAGTACATTCAAAGTACTCATTGTCTTGCCACTGGTTATTTAATTGGCCTGGCATGGAAGAGAAGGAGTATATTGAAGAGTTCGTTGGAGACGAACATGCGAACTAGGACGCTTCCCAGTCAGAATGCCTGGAGGTTAAGGCTGATGGCATGGGTTCACGCTTTCGACCAAGATTTCCGCTCCTTGTTCTATTTTAAGTGTTTGGCCCGTGTGGCCCTATCTATGTAAGACTAAGACCTTCGTGGTCATTATTTGTGTAAGACGTTAAGTGTGGATGTAAGACTCTTGTTATTCAGCTTCTGTGTGTTCAGTGAGCATTGATCTCTGGGATCACTGTACACGTGCATTCGGTGATCTCGACTTATGATTCGGGGTTCCCACAGAGCTATAATCAAAGCCATCCTGACTGTCGGAAGCCATTAGTTAGCATGGACGTTAGTTACGATAAAACCGACTTTCAAAACTACACCTAGCATTTGTTGTTAGGAATTCTGCACTGTTTACCTCTTCTCATCTTCACACAACACACCGCTGACTCTCCTCCATTCAAACCTTTGTAGATGGCCGCTGTACCCGAAGCCTTCCTGACATCCGGCCTTCCCTTACTCCTTGGGGATAGCCTGGAGAAGTGCTAGTTTCGCCAACCACCCATTTTCCTCTGCCACGAGCACTAGGTAGATGCCGTCACAAAGGAGTACCACGTAGATGTGGTCGTGAAGGCAAACGACTCCCCGACCAGTTGGTTCTTTGAAGGACCACGGATGGAGACCATGATGTTTGCCGTCGAGACAGCTGCATGCAAGGCACTCCTGCACCTTTGAGACATCATTCTAGAGATGGCTGACGAGCCAACTACTCGCTACCTTCCCTTTAGGAAGGATGACTTTGGCAAGAGTTGGACGCTAATTCCGACCAAGGAAGATGGCACACCACTCAGGTTCCAGACCCACTTCAGCCATTCCACTGATATTATGGTTCATAACTTGATGAAGGAGTCCATGAAGCTCCGCGAGGAACTTCACCACACCCGAGAACTACTTTGGAAAGCCAAGACGAAGCCAGACAAGATCAATAAGGATGGAGCCCCCGAGGGACGACCAACTATCGCTTATCGAGGAGGAGTACCCCCAGCTAGTGATGCACCTACGCGTAGTCATCGCATGAGTGCGAAGGAGTACCGTGATTTCTTCACCGACCCGCCTGCAAAGCATCATCGGGATGGACCTCCTCGTTCCCCAATCCCTTTGATCGGGAAAGATGCCCATTCAGATGATGAACAGGAGGAAGACCCAGAGGAGCGTGACTACGAGACCGAGCACTCCACCACCTGAGTCCGAGAACCCCTAGGGTAGGATCAGTTATATATCCCTCGTGCGAAGTCGAGTCTGTGTAATGGTTCATATGAAACCATGTGTGCTTGTTGTTTGTTTTGTTGTTTGTGTTCCGATGCAAGTCGCGCTTTTGCCTTAGGCAACATGTAAGTGACTCCATCGTCTATCTTAATATAAGTTGGTCTTTTGACCTTTGTTTTGACACACTTGCACTTGACTGACCCCCTTAGGCGTGCTTTTCCGTTATTGCTTATCCTCTTGTCAATCCCAGTTGTTTGACTTGGCTGCTCCAAACAAGATGGTGACTGCTACCCGCAACAGCTCCTTCACCTACCCTGAAGCCGGCAACTCGAGCCAGCAACAGGGAGCTGGTGGGCTGCTCAGGCTGGAGGACACCAGGAGCAGCCACAAGGCAACATTCCCCCGCCACAACCTCCACTGGAGAACATGGCCATAGCTCAGTTTCTCCAAGTTCTCCGGGAGGAGCGCCAAGCCAACAATACTGCTATCCAGCAGATGGCTCAGGCCCTCGTGAACAACCAGCAGCAAGGCAGGAACGGAAATGGCCGCTCCATGTTGTCCGTGTTCATGAGGAACTCGCCCCCAACCTTCACCGAGACTGCTGAACCATTGCATGCTGATGACTGGATCCGCACAATCGAGGACCTCCTTGCATTGGTCAACTGCAGTGAGGATCGTGAGAAGATGCTTTATGCCTCTCACTGCCTCGGAGGTACCGCCCAAGCTTGGTGGGATGGATTCAAGGTCATGCAAGGAGAACGTGTGATCACGTGGAATGACATCATGGAAGGATTACACACTGCCCATATTCCTTCTAGGATCATGGCTATCAAGAAGAGCGAATTCCGAGCGCTAAAGCAAGGAAGTGGCTCTGTCAAGGAGTACCTGTAGAAGTTCAACCTGCTTTCAAGGTATGCACCTAAAGATGTCAGCACGGAGGCTGCCAAGAAGGAGCGCTTCATGGAAGGACTACAACAGGTCCTGCAGTATCAGCTCATCATCTGCGACTGTCGCACTTTCTTCGACTTAGTGAACAAGGCCCTCATGCTGGAAGACAAGTGTCATGCCATCGACGACACTCGCAAGCACAAGATGATCATCAAGGGAAGCTCAAGCAACCAGAAGCCTCGCCCCTAGCAGCTAGCCCCATCCAAGCCAACCTATCAGCCGCAGCAAGCTAGACCTCCTGCACCTCGTCCGAGCTACTAGCCTTAGCTGTACGCCAATCCCAGGCCAGCCTACAACAACAACCCCAATAACAACAACGGTGGCAAAAACTTCAACAACCACCCTCGGCAAGTCGCTTGCTTTGGATGTGGCCAGCCAGGACACATCTCTAGGTTGTGTCGCAACAGGAAACCAGATGCATCGTGCCCCAATGCGCCAACTCAAGGTCAAGCCCGTGGAGCACCACCAAGGAACCCCGCTCCCCGCAACCAGCCCAACAATGGCAAGGGTCAGGTGAATCACGTCACTGCAGAGGAAGCCCAGGAAGACCCGGACATCATACTGGGTACGTTCCTCATCAACTCAACCCCAGCAACAATATTCTTTGATTGTGGAGCTTCGCAATCTTTTGTCACCCAAAAGTTTGCACTAGAGAGTGGCATGAAGCCTACACCCCTGGGTAGCCGTATGTTGATACAAACCCTGGGATCAGTTATGATGTCTGGGATAGGTTGTAAGCGAGTTGAGATTAACATCAATGGGGTAGACTTCCTAGCCAACCTTATCATCCAGAAGTTAGAAGGCTTGGATGTGTTCCTAGGCATGGACTGGTTAACCAAGCACCAAGGCTTGTTAGACTGTGCCAAGAGGATTGTCACCATGACCAATAGCCAAGGAGTGGAAGTCAAGTATGTTCCCAACCTTGCCTCCACTCAAGTCCCTCAGGCTAACTGCCTATCGGGAGCTGAGTTGGATCAAGTGTCAGTGGTATGTGAGTACTCAAATGTGTTTCCTCATGAGCTGCCCGGAATACCTCCTGACCGTGACATTGAGTTCATCATTGAGCTTATTCCTGGATCAAGGCCCATCTATAAGAAGGCCTACAGGATGGGATCCGAAGAGTTGGCTGAGTTGAAGAAGCAACTAGCAGAGCAGCTCAGAAAAGGATTTATTCGCCCTAGTGCCTCTCCTTGGGGATCGCCTGTTCTATTTGTGTCAAAGAGGGACAGAACTATCAGACTTTGTGTCGATTACCGTTCTCTCAATGTGGTCACGGTAAATAAAAAGTACCCAGTCCCCAATATTGAAGACCTGTTTGATCAGTTGAATGGAGCCAAGGTGTTCTCCAAGATCGACCTCAGGTCTGGGTACTATCAGCTGAAGATTAGACCCCAAGACATTCCAAAGACGGCATTTGTAACCCGGTATGGCCTGTATGAATACACGGTCATGTCATTCGGGTTAACCAATGCCCCCGACTACTTCATGGACCTCAATGATAAAGTCTTCATGGAGTACTTGGATAAGTTCGTTGTTGTCTTCATTGATGACATACTCGACTTCTCCAAGTCTGAAGAAGAATATGAGAAACGGTTGAGATTGGTCCTAGAAAAGCTTTGAGAGCACCAGATTTATGCAGGGTTCAGTAAGTGTGAATTCTGGTTGCATGAAGTTGGATTCTTGGGTCATGTGTTTACTGCAGAAGGATTATCAGTGGATCCTGCCAAGATTGAAGCCGTGACTGAGTAGCAAACCCCAACCATCGTGAAGGAAGTTAGGAGATTCCTCGGACTTGCAGGATATTACCGCAAGTTCGTGAAAGGGTTCTCAAGCATTGCCCGACCCATGACCTAGCTTTTCAAGAAGGATAAGAAGTTCGAGTGGACAGCTAAGTGCGAGGAAAGCTTCCAGGAGCTCAAGAAGAGATTGACCATAGTCCCAGTTTTGGCCACTCCTGATATTCACAAGGAGTTTGTGATTTATTGTGATGCATCAAGAACCGGACTTGGAGGTGTTCTGATGCAAGATGGCAGAGTTGTAGCATATCTATCCAGACAGCTACGCCCGCATGAAGAGAACTACATCACTCATGATCTCGAGTTGGCAGTCGTGGTTCATGCCTTGAAGACATGGTGGCATTACCTTTTGGGGAAGCGATGTGAGATATTCACAGACCACAAGAGTTTGAAGTATATCTTCACTCAAAGGGAGTTGAACATGAGGCAGAAAAGATGGTTGGAATTGATCAAGGATTACGACCTAAGTGTTCAGTACCACCCGAGAAAGGCCAATGTGGTAGCAGACGCCTTGAGCAGAAAGGCTTGTTCCTTGATTGCTATGATTAAGGAAAGGTTACCCGCCCTGTATGAAGAGCTTGAGAGCTTCGGCTTGGAACTGGTTGCACCAGGATTCCTCGCCAACCTCGAAGCAAAGCCTACCTTTATGGATGAGATTAAGGAAGCTCAGAAGGGACACGAGAGCATTGAAGGCATCAAGAGGAAGATCAAGGCAGGCAAGGCCCCAAGATTCTCAGTGGATGAACAAGGAGTTGTATGGTTCGGAAATCGCATCAGCGTACCCAATAAAGAGGAGCTCAAGAACCCGATCTTTGGAAGAAGCTCATGAAATTCCAAACTCCATCCACCCTGGAGGAACCAAGATGTATCAAGACCTCAAGGCAAGATTCTGGTGGCATGGCATGAAACGGGAGATAGGCACGTTCGTGGCTAAGTGTGACATATGCCAGAGGGTCAAGGCTGAGCATCAACGACCCGCTGGACTACTGCAGCCCCTCAAAGTGCCTGAATGGAAGTGGGATAATGTCGGGATGGATTTATTCACTGGTTTGCCGAGGTCAAGCAAAGTACATGATTCCATTTGGGTTATTGTCGACCACCTGACCAAGGTAGCCCACTTCATTCCTG
Source organism: Hordeum marinum (assembly GCA_022496015.1). Lineage (NCBI taxonomy): Eukaryota > Viridiplantae > Streptophyta > Magnoliopsida > Poales > Poaceae > Hordeum > Hordeum marinum. Next base: position 236,583,742 of record CM039673.1, read on the forward strand.
TCAAGACGACCTACAATGGGAACCAGTTGGCCAACCTCTACATTAACTAGATTGTGAGCCTCCACGAGGTTACTAAGGAGATTGTGTCAGACTGAGGAACCCAATTTACCTCAAGATTCTGGAACAGGTTCCAAGAAGCGTTGGTAACCAAGCTCTCCTTCAGCACTGCATTTCGCCCTCAGACCGGTGGGCAAACAGAGCGAGTAAATCAGATACTCGAAGACATGCTCTGAGCTTGTGTTTTAGCATATGGAGCCAAGTGGGAAGATTGCCTACCATTCGCCGAGTTCTCCTACAACAACAACTATCAGTCGAGTCTTCAGATGGCACCATTTGAGGTGTTGTATGGACACAAGTGCCTTACTCCCCTCAACTGGTCAGAGACCGGAGAAGGATTAGTTTTTGGGCAAGACATCCTCCATGAAGCCGAAGAGCAAGTTCAACTTGTCCGAGGACGCCTTGAGGCCGCCAAGACTAGGCAGAAGAGCTACGCCGACTCTCACCGTCGAGACATGAGTTTCCATGTTGGGGACCATGTTTACCTCCGAGTCACGCCTCTCAAAGGGAACAAGCGTTTCCACGTCAAAGGGAAGATCGCACCAAGATTCATCGGCCCTTTCAAGATCACTGATAGGCAAGGAGAAGCTGCATATCAGCTAGAGTTACCTTCCGAGCTGTCAGATGTGCACAACGTCTTTCACGTGTCACAGCTCCGGAAGTGTCTACAAGTTCCCAACCGCCCCGGCCTCTACAAGGACGTCGACCATCAAGGCATCGATCTTTAGCCATATCTCACTTATCGTCAGAGGCCAGTTCACATTTTGGATGAAGCCGAGCGCTGCACCCGAAGCCGCACCATCAAGTACTTCAAGGTCCAATGGAGCAACCACACTAAAGCTGAAGCAACCTGGGAGCATGAAGATTATCTTAGATCGGAGTTCCCACACCTTTTTAGCGCTTAGCCTAGGAATCTCGGGGACGAGATTCTTGTAAGGGGGGAAGGTCTGTCACACCCTATGTTTGTAGCACATTGTTATGTTTGGGTTTATAAAATTTGGAGCCAACTAAAACTTTTTGATAGTGCTTGTGCTTGTTTGTCATGTTGTTTGCTTGCTTGATGATTGTGTTATATGGCACTCCTAGATTCTATTCCACTTCATCCTCATCTTTCTTGTCCCAAACCTCTGGCCTAATGATCATGCCAGGTGAATAGTGCCCAAAACTATTTTTATCAAATTTCGTTTTAACTAAAAACGATTTATTTAATTTAAGTTTCCAAAACCCCTAAAATGAGGTTTGCACTTCAAGTCTTCAAATTGGGTGGATCCTTCTTTTCAAAAAGATTTGTCTCAAACCTACTATATATATGACTTCCCAAAACCACCAAATATTATTTTTAAAGATTATTTTCACATTTTATTGAAAGGCTTTTTATTAATGCCAGAAATGGATTTTCCTAGGGAAAATTATTTAAATGATTTATAGATATTTGAGAAAATTTAGAGAAACTCAGTGGACATATATTTTCCAGCTATATGAGTTTCAACACAAGGGCACGATCAGATCATAGGCAAAACCCCCCCAAAACCCTTTTTGTTCAGATCAAACTTTTGGAATATTTCTATAAAAAATGTTCTCAATAAATTCCAGGAAAATTCCAGCAAGTCAACACTATCATGAGTGATGATCTTGCAAAGTTTCATCTCAATCCAAGTTGATTTGGTTCATCAATCCATCCTAAAACCATTCTTGTCCAGAATCAAATTGGAGCAACTTTACATTGTGAAGTGTCTCCCCTTGGCCTCAAACTTTGTGGGCATGCTCTAATGTCCTAATAGTGATGATACACTAAGTGGTGCATCAAGGGTAAAAGCCTAGCATCATTGGATCTATAGAAATCTCATTCTGCTAAATTCTAGGGTTTATCAAATTTCTATTGTCAACTTTTTCCTCTTGAGCTCAAACATGGTGAATCCTCTCATTTCTACCTAGCCTTTGACCCTGGTAAGTATCTCAGTAAGGTGGTAAAGTTTCCTTGCCCAAATCACTACAAAACACCTTCTGGTGAATTGGTAAAACCATCTTTTCCCCACCTTATCCTTTTACCCTTGGCCCCAGCTCTTTACCACAGCCTCTCGTAAGTGCCTTGCACCTCTAGTAACTCTCCTTGGCCAAGGCACCTCAAGTAAGTGGGGTAAATTCCTCATTTTACCCCTTGGACAGGAGTTTTTCCTCTCTCCCTCTCACTTTTTCTTCTCTCCTAAGGCATCTCGCAGCATCCAATGCCCTACCCTCTGTTGTAAAACCCCTAGATCCCCTAGGCATAGCTAGCCACGCAGAAGATGCCGTTGGCATGCCGTAGCATACCAAACACGCGCTCTGGAGCATGCTATAGTGCCAACAAGCACTGTAGCCATTGCCCACTGCATGGCATCGGCAGCCTCGGGCCTCCCCCACGCGCCACTTGGTCCCCCTCGGCGTCCGTGCCACGCCACCCCTATCGGCCCTCCTCTCTCTCCCTCCTGCGACCTCCTCTCGCACGTGCCGTAGCCGCCCGGACCGGCCAACCGCGGGGCTTGCATGCACGCTCTCCCTAGCCACTCTCTCCTCTCCCTCTGGTTGTGGGCGACGCCCAGGAACGCCGCAGACCTATTCTCTCTCTCCCCCGAGCCCTCCAGCGAACGCCACGACCTCGCCAGCGCACAAACCCTCGGTGGACCCGCGTCCCCCTATAAAGGTCCCTCCCCCGAGCCCTCTCTCCCCTCTAGACCCTCTCTCCCTCTCCCAATAGAGCTCTCATGACCAGTCCCCCTCGTTCTAAGGCTCGAGCACCCAGGATCGACCGGAGCATCGCCGCGGTGTCGCCAGCCTCGATCTCTGGGTAGCTAGCCTCTCCGTCCCTCCTTCCACTTTGGCTGCTCCTCCCTCGTCGCTATGAGTCAATTCCCCCTCGTCCTCGTCCTCTTTGAAGCTCGGAGAGGCCCCTGGTGATCACTCCCGAAGCTGCCTCTGCCGTAGGGATCGCCGCCGACGACTCCGGCCACCTCCGGTGCTCCCTCCACCTCTAGGGGACCGCCGACTCGACCCCAAGCCCACCCCTGCTCTAGCATGCCTCCGCCATGCCTTGGGCTGCTGCCGGTGAGCTCTTCCCCTTCCTGTCCCGAGGTGGGAGAAGGACCCGACAGGGGGGTCCCAGCTGTCAGCCTCTCACCTCTCCCCTCCCGTGCTCTCTCTCATTGGCCACTTGGCCCCACACATCTGGTTTGAATCCTGACGCACGCGTGGGCACCAGCGCGCCTGGCCTGGTTGGCCTGGGCCGGCCCAGCAGTTGGGTGCCTAAGGCCCAGGGCATAGTGCCTTTTTCCCCTTTTCTTTTTCTGTTTCACTTCCAAAAATCCCATAGAAATAAATATTTATCCTATGACAATATTTCTTCCACCAAAATTCTTAGAATATTCTATAGAATTTAATAGTTCCATTTATAAAAATGTTTGAAAATATTTTTGGTACTGTTTTATTTTAAAACCTATATTTAGGCACCTTTTTGCCTCTGTTATTTAATTTATAAAATGTTTTTCACAACAAAACTCTAGGAGAATATTTTTAGTATGACATTTAGTATTTATTAGAGTAGGTTAACATTTTTGGTAGTAGATTGAGTGCTCTATTTTGTGTGATTGCTTAATTTATCGCTTTATTTCGCGACTATAGATTGCGTGGTTGACGAAGAAGTTGGTACCGAAGACTTAGAAGACCCCGAAGACTTTGTTGAGCCAGGCAAGCAGCCCTTTGACCATGTGAAGAAATTTTTTTATGCATGTCATATAGCACTTGTTGATTCGATGAAATGATCATGATGAGGTGTTCCCCCTCCGGTGGGATACCTCCTTTACCTTTACCATTGAGACTTGCATCATGCATTACCCTACCACCTTATGAGGGTTGTGAAGGTGGGAGTAGTTAGGTTGCTAATAGATGATATGCAAACGGGATGGGACTTATGCATAGTGATGGCAAGAAAAGAAATGATTTCAAAGATTTTTTTTCAAAAACCCCGTCGGGTGCCACTAATTCCCGAGGGAGGTGATGATGAGATGGGTGACCACTTGACAAAGAAGTGGTGTGCCAGGACAAGAGAGTGATGTGGTTTTCAAAAACGGATCGGTGTAAGTTGTGACCGTTACTCCAACCTTACATGTGCAACCACGATACCGCTTATGGTACGGGGCTTTGTTGATTACCTTGGTGGGTACTAGCAAGGAGCCCGCATTACTAGTGGCGGGAGTTTCATGGTCACTCTCGATACGGGGTGGTACCGGTATGTACGAACATGCACTGTCTTCATAGGCACCGGGCACACCGTTGGTCCCCTCATGGATGGTACGATTAGAGCGAGGCTCGTGTAATGTACATCATGAGGGCTGGGTACCAATCGAGTGGACTCTTTATTTAGTATCGCTGGGGGAAAGGCATTGTTCAAGTGCTTACCTCGGGTATGTTATATACCGCGAGTTGTGGATGACACGAAAGTTCCCCGAGTCTTGTGGGTAAAGTGTGCAACCTCTATAGAGTGTAAAACTATTCGAATAGCCGTGTCCATGGTCAAGGACAGTTGGATGACCGCTCTTGTGCTACATCCAAATGTTTTTACAACGGGTGTGTGGGTGTGTTGGAGACACAAATGGTAGTTGGACTAAGTCCGATGACTTAGCATGGGAAGTGACCTAAGTCCGATGACTTGGCATGATGAATGAACATAAGGTGTTCAACCTCTACTTATGTTGATATCTGTAACTTGTTCATATGGATATCTGCTAATTGTTGATGCATGCTCACTAGTTACTTGATCATGACATTTGCATTCAAATTAGCTTTCCAGTCAGAATGCCTGTAGGTTAAGGCAGATGGCATGGATTCACGCTTTCGACCAAGATTTCTGCTGCTTGTTCTATTTTAAGTATTTGGCCGGTGTGGCCCTATCTATGTAAGATTAAGACCTTCGTGGTCATTATTTGTGTAAGACATTAAGTGTGGATGTAAGACTCTTGTTATTCAGCTTCTGTGTGTTCAGTGAGCATTGATCTCTGGGATCACTGTACGCGTGCATTCAGTGATCTTGACTTATGAGTAGGGTTCCCATAGGGCCCATGGCGGCGTTCACCATAGGTGAAGGCGACCTGTGTGCACCGGCGCGACCCACAGGCGTCGTCTGAGCAACACAGGTGGCTCGATGCTCAGCGCGGGCTCGGCGAGCTTCAAACATCGGAATAGCGAGGTGGGAGAATATCTTGGCTTGAGGGAGACTCCGACACACCCCCTACCTAGCATGCCAAATGTCGGATTTAGGGCTTCGCAAAACCCTGAAAATTCGAACGCAGGGGCGTGAGCAAAGATCCTCTACAGCCTCGCCCAACCTACCTCGCAACTCGATGGACACAGTAAAGAACTCACACGATGACGAGGAAGAGGATGAACATGATAGTTTACCCAGGTTCGGGCCGCTGCGAAGCGTAATACCATACTCCTGCTTTGGTGGATTTCCTCTAGAGGAGGTGGTGTAGATGAACTAGTACAATGTTTTAGGGCCTCCTGAGGGCTCCCTTCGAGGTGTTCGAGGCCCTCTATGACATGGTGATGGATGAGTGGTGGAATCGATTTGGAGCCCCTCTCTATGGTGCAACCTACCCTCTATATATAGCGGTGGCTCGGGTCCTCTTCCCTTATCGCGATGGCAGGAAGGGATCCCACAGCGGCCTATTTTCAAGGGGGACATGGGTACGTTTCCGCCCTGCCCAAAGGTGGTCTTCGCCTGCAAAGTAGCTATGGACGTTGCAGGGATGGGCTCAGCGATGACATCCACCCTGCGAGGCAGGTGGTTACAGTCTTGTTGCACTGGAATGGAAACCTTTGGGGGTGCTTTGGGAACCTGCGTATGTCCCTGCTCCCTTTGCACCAAAGGGGAAACTGCGCCGTCTAGCACGTTGGCGCCCGCCTATCCTTCATTGCGTCACCCTTGACTCCCGAGGCCAGGCCTTGCATAGAGATCTTCGTTGCTCTGCAGGGGCCTGAGGAGGCCCATCCCTTGCCGGTCTTGATGTTGTTCCTCCTCGCAATCCTAGGGCCCTCGTGAGGGAATTTTCTTGAGTGGGGCATGCCCGGCTATGTTTGGTCGATGACATGGGCCATGCCCTAGGCCGCAGGTAGGCATGTCTGGGTACCCACGTTCCTAGAACACCGATAGTGATGTACCGAACAGTTTCGCAAGAAGAGGGAGAAAATAGAATATGTGCCAAAAAAGGACAACAAGACCACTATGTATAATGATTTTATATTTTTCTCAACGACTCTTATTGCTAGAATTGCCGAAGCAACTATTTATAGGTATTTGAAAAAACAAATTTTACAGTAGTGGTTGTGTAACAGCCCAAGTGCACCCCTTGCCATTTTGGTCACATATCTCATGTGGACCTCCATGTTTTGCCTATTTGGTTTGAATGAATTAATTTTGCTTCATGTCATTCCTGCGTCATGGCATCATAAGCATTCATCATCATGTTTGTGATCGTGGTGTGGTTGGAGTGTTATATGGTTTAGTGCTGCCATGGGAGTGAGGTGTGTGAGAGTGGAGTTTAAAAACCCCTTTACCATTTTTCCACCAATGCAAACCCTTTTTCTCTCAATTGTTTTTGACATGAGTTTAACTTTCCCAATAACTCTTTTAAAAATGTTATGTTGCTTAAGTCAATTGTTTAGAGTGGTCTTAGTGAGCTCTTTCATGTGTTGTGCTACTTCTCGAGCATGTGTTGGTTTCCCGTGAAGAGGAATGGTTTGATGCAGCAAAGTAGATAAGTATTTCCCTCAGTTTTTGATAACCAAGGTATCAATCTAGTAGTAGATACAAGCGAGCCACCAATAGATGTACCTGCACAAGGAATCAAACTCTTGGACCCAACGCTATAAAGGGATTTTCAATCCCGTCACGGTTACTTGCAAGGATGAGATCTAATAGAGATAGATATAATAGGATGCTTGAACAGAAAGTATAACTAAAATTAAAAATAATGGAGCAAGTATTTTGGGTATTTTTGGTTTTAGATCTGAAAGTATAATATGGAAAATAGACCTGGGGGCCATAGGTTTCACTAGATAGCTTCTCTCATGATGGCAAGTATTACGGTGGGTGAACAAATTACTGTTGAGCAATTGATAGAAAAGCGAATAATTATGAAGATATCCAAGGCAATGATTATGCATATAGGCATCATGTCCGTGACAAGTAGACTGATGAGGACATCCCTGGTAATGCTACACCCACAACTCTGACTACTATACATATAGGACCAATTACTAGAGCTCGCGCATGTCGATTGAATTACCTGGTACTTTCGTTTCTTGCAAATCCTTCTAATGTTCATGAACATATGATGCTGCCTAAATTAGATACTTTTGTTTTACTTATGAATGAAGGACCTGGCATGGACAAGAAGGATGACCATTGGAGCGGGATCAAGCATGGAGAAGAAGGTGCACGCGCGGGAAAGAACAATGGAGCTTCCAGTGATGATATTCGCACTTTGAAGCCACCATAATGGAAGCAAGAAGCCTTGGACCAAATATGCATGATGCCACTTTATAAAATTCGTCCCTAGGCTAATATAGGTGCTGCGCCACCTTATTGTTGGGCCAGGCCCATGTAATTTCAAAATACCATATTATAGGCTGTTTTTTGAGTCCATATGTATGGGGAAACTGAGTTAGGGTCGGTTTTGGACCCCTCCTCCAAGGGGCCACGAAATTCCCCTCTATTCCCCCATATAAACAGCCTTTAGGGCGTCGTTTTAGGGTTGGGTTTTGTTTAGATTAGAAGTTCGCCATAGCCACAACTTTGCGTTCTTCGTTTGTGTTCCACGACGAGACAAAGGCATCACAGAACCCCACTTCATCAAAAAAGCTTTCCTATTATATTCGCAATATCTAGATTGCAATCTTAGTTTCTTGCTTGTTCTTCGTTTGCATGCAGGAAATAGACCCTCGTGGTCAGGTTGATCGTGCTCCGGCGTGGTCAATAACATCTCGGAGTAAGTTTAGCAATTGCTAAGGCGCGACGTGATCACAAGTTCGTAGTCAGATCGTCAAAGTCTACTCCACAAAAAATGATAGCCACCATCTCATCAAAAGATGGGGACAACTTCGCCTCTATCAAGTGGTATCAGATTTCCAGGTTGCTCGGTGAGATTTTACCAGTTTTCCATATCTGTTCTTCATACCTTTAGTCCACGAAAAAGCCACAAAAAACATATTAGGGTTAGATCATCATATCCGAACCAATCTGAGCCTTTGCATAGTATTTTCAGTATTTTGCTTTGTTGAATTTGCGGTTACATCGTTGTGTCGAGTTGCTGGTCTTAGTGTCTAGTCCTTTAGAGTTTCAAGTTCTATTCACACGTTGTCACACCACCACCGCATCGTCTTTATAGTTGCCATATACCACCACCATCATCACCGCTACCATATATCACCACCCACCATCACTATCCATTGGTGTCCATATATACCACCACAAATCTGCCACCAATCCGAGTCCAGCTTGTTTTAGGTTTAGTTTCGAGATCCTTTTGATTTCGGATTCGCGTTTTACTACCTGCGTAGGTGTCGGAAAAAAAGTCTAGCACGCTTTGCAGAGCATCTTTTGGCCCAAAACAATTTCGGCCGAAAATATGTTTCTCTGTCTTGATTTTAGGTTCTCCGGAGCATTTTGAGACACTTGCCATCACAGTGATTTTTTGTCGAAATTTTTGGTCGTCGCAGCCCCCGAATTGCTCCAAAAATAATTTAGTTTGAAAAATTCGTGCCCATCTTGCTTATATGACGTGGGAAGAGTTTTGAGACACTCGCCATTGTAGTGATTTTTTGACCAAAAAAAAGAGGCACCAAAAAAAAATTCAGAGTGTGCTCTTCCCTTGATTACGTGTAGCGTCGTGATTTTGTTGGTGTATAGGCGTGCGTCTCTAGCACTGTCTAGCCTAGGACCAGCACTGCTGTTGAGCATTTATTCAACCTTGCATCTCTGAATTGATTATTGCTAACCCTTTTTGCTACCATATTATAAGCCATCCCAAGTCCACATACATCTACGTTGTATGTTTGACACCACCTAGCAATCGCTCTATCCAAGCTTTGAGAGTTTTGACTACAACGGTTGCCGATCACCGCCTGCTGCTGGGTAAGAACTGGTAAGAATTTGAGATTTTCTTAAAGGATTTGTGACACACCACCACCACCACCACCATGTCCTAGTAGTCTGTAGGTTTCATATTCTTGTGTGTTTCCTATTTTTGCCAACCATGCCAGGATCACACGACGACGGGATCGACTGGGAGAGCATGACCAACAAAGCGCTCTATGATAAATTTCAGCAAATGATGGCTGACCAGGTACAAGACTTTGCGACCAACTTGGGAGAGGCCATGGAGAAGCTAGATGGTTTGGATAAGACATTCGACACCAAGATGGACACCAAGTTCAATGAGGTGCTTGCCCGTCTACCACCACCAGCTGTAGCTCCTATCCCTTTCGAACGACGAGCGTGACGTGTGCCTCTCGGCCAAGCCCAACATACTGGTACTGTTGATACTACTGCTACTTCTATGGCTCCTACTGCTACTGTCGTTGAGCAGGTTGAAGATTATGATGGTGATTACGATGAGGAGGGAGAGGTTGCTCCAGATCAGCCTCAGGGGTAACCACCACGGTACGCACCAGGTCGACCATATGGCTACAACCGTAACAGTAGGGCTGTACCACCCCCTCAGGTACGGGATCATGACCATCTCCCTAAACTTAAATTGAATATTCTGACGTTTGAGGGTAGATATGTTCCTGATATATATCTTACATGGGAGTTAGAAACAGAACAACGTTATACATGCTTACAATTTCCAGAGGATAGACGTGTTGCTGCTGTTTGTTCATTCACTAGTTTTGCTTGTGTTTGGTGGTCAGAACACTGTAGAATACACCATGCTAATATTCCAACTACTTGGGCTGCTTTGAAAACTGCTATGCGTAATCGTTGGGTGCCACCTTATTATCAAGGTGAATTTCTTCAAAATTTGCAGCATTTAAGACAAGGAAAACATTCTGTAGAAGAATATTATCAGGAATTACAAACTGACATGATTAGATGTGGTATTGTTGAGGAGAATGAAGCTACGCTTGCACGTTTTATGGGTGGATTAAATAGAGAGATTCAGATTATTCTAGAGTATAAGGAGTATAACACTATCACTCGTTTATTTCCTCTTGCTTGCAAAGCTGAACATGAAGTGCAGGATCGACAGGCAATGGCGAGAACTACTTTTTCTGCAGGTCACACTTCATCATGGATGCCACGTACCTCCTCTACTTCCGCACGTCCTCCTACAACACCACCTACTTCCACCTCCAACTCCAACCGTGATACCAGGAATTAGGCTCCTACTCCACCCTCTGCCAAGAGCACACCTTCTGGGCCTGCATGGACCTCTTCTTCATCTATTGCATCCACAGGGCAAACACATGAGGGTATATGCCATCGTTGCAAGGGTGGATGTCACTTTGCGAGAGAATGCCCTTCCAAGCATGTAATGATTGTTACTAAGGATGGTGGATATGCGTCCGCTAGTGATTATGATGAGGAGACTTTGGCTCTAATTACAAGTGAAGAACAAGGTGGCAAGGATGCAGAACCAGAGACACACTGCATGGCTGCTGATTACGCTGTCAGGTATGAAAGTTTAGTTGCTCAACGTGTTCTCAGTGTGCAGGTTACACGGGCTTAGCAAAATCAGAGGCACAACTTGTTCCAAACAAAAGGCGTTGTGAAGGAGCGTTTTGTTCGCGTCATCATCGATGGAGGGAGTTGCAATAACTTGGCTAGCATGGAGATGGTGAGAAGCTGTCTCTAACCACTAGACCACATCCTCATCCTTATTACATCCAATGGTTCAACAATAGTGGCAAGGTTAAGGTAACACGTATTGTTCGTGTGCATTTTAGCACTGCTACATACTTTGATTGTGTGGATTGTGATGTGGTACCCATGCAAGCATGTTCTATTTTACTTGGTAGGCCATGGCAGTTTGATAAAAATTATGTACACCATGGTAGGACAAATCAGTATACTCTTGTTCATAACGATCAAAATATCACTTTGCTTCCTATGTCTCCTAAACATATTATGAAAGATGACATTGCTAGAGCTAGTAAAGCAAAATAAGAGAAAAATAAGAGTGAAAATCAGATTGTAGCACAGGAATTTGAGCAACACCATAAGCATAATAAACCATCATCTAATGTTGCATCCGAAATAAAATTGAAGAGTGGATGTTTACTTGCTACTAAATCTGATATTATTGATTTAGATGTTGCTACATCTGTTTGCTCTGCTTTTGTATGCAAAGAGGTATTATTTTCATTCGAGGACATGCCTCCCTCTTTGCCTCCTGCTGTCATTAACATTTTGGAGGTGTTCGCCGAGGTCTTCCCACAAGACGTGCCACCGGGATTACCACCTATTCGCAAGATTGAGCATCAGATTGACTTAATTCCCGGTGCATCCCTACCCAATCGTGCGCCATACCGTACCAATCCAGAGGAGACAAAGGAGATTATGTGTCAAGTACAGGAGCTGCTTGACAAAGGTTATATACGCGAATCCCTTAGTCCTTGTGTTGTTCCTATTATTGTAGTGCCTAAAAAGGATGGTACATCGCGCATGTGTGTGGATTGTAGAGGCATTAATAATATTACTATTCGTTATCGTCATCCTATTCCTAGACTACATGATATGCTTGATGAATTAAGTGGTTCTACAATTTTCTCCAAAGTTGATTTGCGTAGTGGATACCATCAAATTCGTATGAAATTGGGAGATGAATGGAAAATAGCATTTAAAACTAAGTTTAGATTATATGAGTGGTTAGTCATGCCTTTTGGGTTAACTAATGCACCTAGCACTTTCATGAGATTAATGAACGAGGTTTTACGTGCTTTCATTGGACAATTTATGGTAGTCTATTTTGATGATATATTGATTTTTAGTAGATCTTTGGAGGAACATTTGGAACATCTACGTGTTGTTTTTATTGCTCTACGTGAAGCACGTTTGTTTGGTAACCTTGGGAAGTGCACCTTTTGCACCGATCGAGTATCTTTTCTTGGCTATGTTGTTACTCCACAGGGAATTGAAGTTGATAAAGCCAAGATTGAAGCTATTGAGAGTTGGCCGCAGCCCAAAACGGTCACACAAGTGAGGAGTTTTCTTGGCCTCGCTGGTTTCTATAGGCATTTTGTGAGAGATTTCAACACCATTGTTGCGCCTCTCAATGAGCTTACAAAGAAGGACGTGCCTTTTTCTTGGGGTACCTCATAGGAAGAAGCCTTCACGGTCTTGAAAGATAAGTTAACACATGCTCCTTTACTCCAACTTCCTGATTTTAATAAGACTTTCGAGATTGAATGTAATGCTAGTGGAATTGGGTTAGGAGGTGTGTTATTACAAGATGGTAAACCTGTTGCGTACTTTTTCTGAAAAATTGAGTGGGCCTAGTCTGCATTATTCTACTTATGATAAGGAATTATATGCTCTTGTTCAGACTTTGGAAACATGGCAACATTATTTATGGCCCAAAGAATTTGTTATACATTCCGATCATGAATCTTTGAAACATATTAAAAGTCAAGCAAAACTGAACCGTAGACATGCTAAATGGGTTGAATTCATTAAGACTTTCCCTTATGTCATTAAACACAAGAAGGGTAAAGAAAATGTTATTGTCGATGCTTTGTCTTGTCGTTATACTATGCTTTCACAACTTGACTTTAAAATATTTGGTTTGGAGACCATCAAATATCAATATGTGCATGATGATGAATTTAGAGATGTGTTGCAGCATTGTAAAGAAGGGGGAACATGGAACAAGTTCATTATTAATGATGGATTTGTGTTCCGTGCAAACAAGCTATGCATTCCAGCTAGCTTCGTTCGTATTTTGTTGTTACAGGAGGCACATGGAGGAGGATTAATGGGACACTTTGGCATGAAGAAGATGGAGGACGTACTTTCTACACATTACTTTTGGCCAAAGATGAGACGGGATGTTGAGCGTTTTGTTGCTCGCTGCACTACATGTCAAAAAGATAAGTCATGACTCAATCCTCATGGTTTATATATGCCTTTGCCTGTACCTAGTGTTCCTTGGGAGGATATATCTATGGACTTTATTTTAGGTTTACCTCGAACAAAGAAGGGGAGGGATAGCATCTTTGTTGTCGTGGATAGATTTTCCAAAATGGCACACTTTATACCATGTCATAAAAGCGATGATGCTGCCCAGGTTGCTGATTTGTTCTTTCGTGAAATTATTCGGTTGCATGGTGTGCCAAATACAATCGTTTTAGATCATGATGCTAAATTTCTTAGCCACTTTTGGAGATGTTTATGGGCTAAGTTGGGGACTAAACTACTTTTTAGTACTACATGTCATCCCCAAACTGATGGCTAAACTGAAGTAGTCAATAGATCATTGTCTACTATGCTTAGGGCTGTTTTGAAGAATAACCTGAAAATGTGGGAAGAATGCTTGCCTCATATTGAATTTGCTTATAATCGTTCGCTACATTATACCACTAAGATGTGTCCTTTTGAAGTTGTGTATGGTTTCTTACCTTGTGCACCTATTGATTTGTTTCCTCTTCCATCTTCGGAGAAGGTTAATTTTGATGCTAATGAACATACTGAATTGATATTAAAGATGCATGAGTTAACGAAGGAAGACATTGAGCGTATGAATGCTAAATACATAATTGCTGGAGATAAGGGTAGAAAACATGTTGTCTTTGCACCTGGAGATCTTGTTTGGTTACATTTGTGTAAGGATAGATTTCCTGATTTGCGCAAGTCTAAGCTAATGCCACGTGCTGATGGTCCTTTTAAGGTGTTTGAGAAAATAAATGATAATGCATATAAACTTGAGCTGCCTGTAGAGTTTGGGGTTAGCCCCACTTTTAACATTGCAGATTTGAAGCCTTATTTGGGTGAGGAAGATGAGCTTCCGTTGAGGACGACTCCAGTTCAAGAAGAGGAGGATGATGAGGACATCCCTGCTAATGCTACACCCACAACTCCGACTGCTATACATACATGACCAATTACTAGAGCTCGCGCACGTCAATTGAATTACCAGGTCCTTTCGTTTCTTCCAAATCCTTCTAGTGTTCATGAACATATGATTCTGCCTAAATTATATACTTTTGTTTTACTTATGAATGAAGGACCTGGCATGGACAATAAGGATGACCATTGGAGCGGGATCAAGCATGGATAAGAAGGTGCGCGCGCGGGAAAGAACAATGGAGCTTTCAGTGATGATTTTCGCACTTTGAAGCCACCATAATGGGAGCAAGAAGCCTTGGATGAAATATGCATGATTCCACTTTATTAAATTCGTCCCTAGGCTAATATAGGTGCTGCGCCACCTTATTGTTGGGCCAGGCCCATGTAATTTCAAAATACCATATTATAGGCTCTTTTTAGAGTCCGTATGTATGGGGAAACTGAGTTAGGGTTGGTTCGGGACCCCTCCTCCAAGGGGCCACGAAATTCCCCTCTATTCCCCCATATATACAACCTTTAGGGTGTTGTTTTAGGGTTGGGTTTTGTTTTGATTACATGTTAGCCATAACCGCAATTTCGCATTCTTCGTTTGTGTTCCACGACCAGACAAAGGCGTCATAGAACCCCACTTCATCAATAAAGCTTTCCTCTTATATTCACAATATCTAGATTGCAATCTTAGTTTCTTGCTTGTTCTTTGTTTACGTGTAGGAAATAGACCCTCGTGGTCAGGTTGATCATGCTCCGGCGTGGTCAATAACTTCTCGGAGTTGGTTTAGCGATTGCTAAGGCGCGACGTCATCACACGTTCGTTGTCGGATCGTCAAAGTCTAGTCCACCAAAAATGATAGCCGCCATCTCATCGAAAGATAGGGACAACTTCGCCTCTATCATAGACTGAAACAATTTTGCATCTACTACTATTACTCCACACATCGACCAACTGCTGTTTGCATCTAGAGTATTAAGTTCATGAAGAACAGAGTAACGCATTAAGCAAGATGACATGATGTAGAGGGATAAACTCAAGCAATATGATGCAAACCCCATCTTTTTACCCTTGATGGCAACAATACAATATGTGCCTCACTACCCCTACTTTGTCACTGGGTGAGGACACCGCAAGATTGAACCCAAAACTAAGCAGTTCTCCCATTGCAAGAATTACCAATCTTGTTGGCCAAACCAAACCAATAACTCGAAGAGACTTACAATGATATGAAATCATGAATATAAGAATTCAGGAAAGACTCAAATAATATTCATGGATAATCTGAACATAAACCCACAACTCATCGGTTCTAGACAAACGCACTGGAAAAGAATATTACATCGGATAGATCTCCATGAAGATCATGAAGAACATGGTATTGAGAATAAAAGAGAGAAAAGAAGCGATTTAGCTAGTAGCTATGGACCCATAGGTCTATGGTGAACTACTCACGCATGATCGGAGGGTCAATGGAGTTGATGTAGATGCCCTCCGTGATCGAATCCCCCTCCGGCAGATTACCGGAAAAGGCTCCAAGATTGGATCTCTTCGGAACGGAGGCTTCTGGCGACGGAAAAGTGTTTTCGTGGATCTTTTTGATAATGATGGAATATTTGGGAATTTATAGGCCGAAGATTAGGGTTAGGGAGCAGCCGTGGGCCCACAAGCCTGCCCGACGCGACCACCCCCTGGCCGCGGCCCTTAGGCTTGTGGCCCCACGGAGGCTCCTCTGCCTTGGTTCTCAAGTCTCGTAGCTTCCTTTTGTTCCATAAAAAATCATTCCAAAAGTTTTATTCCGTTTGGAGTCCGTTTAATATTCCTTATCTGCGAAACTCAAAAACAAGGAAAAAACAGAAACTGACACTAGGCTCTAGATTAATAGGTTAGTGCCAATAAATATATAAAATAGCATATTAATGCATATGAAACATCCAAAATAGATAATATAATAGCATGGAACAATCAAAAATTATAGATACGTTGGAGACATATCATCATCCCCAAGCTTAATTCCTTCTCATCCTCGAGTTGGTAAATGATAAAAACAGAATTTTTGATGTGGAATGCTACCTAACATATTTATCCATGTAATATTCTTTATTGTGGTATGAATATTTAGATCCGTAAGATTCAAAACATATTGACATAAAAACAGTAATACTTCGAGCACACCAACAAGGTAGTCGTGTTGTTTTGAAATAACATGGCCTTAGAAAGTTATCCCTACAAAATCATATGGTGTGGCTATGCTCCATCTTCCCCACACAAAGTATCTAAATCATTAACAACCCTGATGAAGAAGTCAAGCAATTGTTTCACACTTTTGGTGTTCTCAAACCTTTTCAACTCTCACGCAATACATGAGCGTGAGCCATGGATATAACACTATAGGTTGAATAGAATATGGAGGAGGTGCAAGGGAAAAAGGAGAAGATAGTCTCACATCAACTAGGTATATCAACGGGTCATGGAGATGCCCGTCAATAGATATCAATGTGAGTGAGTAGGGATTGCCATGCGACAAATGCACTTGGAGCTATAAGTGTATGAAATCTCAAAAAGAAAATTAAGTGATCATGCATAATGAATATCCACTAGTTATATGAAAGTGACAAAATAGGAGACTCTCGATCATGAAGATCATGGTGCTACTTTGAAGCACAAGTGTGGAAAAAGGTAGTACAATTATTCCTTCTCTATTTCTCTATTTTTTATTCTCTTTTTTTGGTGGGATTCTTTGTCCTCTTCAATTTTTTTGTTTGGGCTTCGCTGGCCTCTTTTGTTTTTGTAAAGCGCGGATACTCGTCCCAACTTGTGGGGGAGTCATAGCCTCCATCATCCTTTTGTATCGTGGGACAATGCTCTATTAATGAAAAATCATCACACTTTTATTTACTTATAACTCAAATAAAAAGAAATTACAACTCGATTCCTATGACAAAATATGACTCTATATGCAATATGAGGTGATGATGCAAGTCATAGAAAAACTACATGGTGGAAGTTGCATGGCAGTATATCTCGGAATGGCTATGGAAATGACATAATAGGTAGGTATGGTGGCTATTTTGAGGAATATATGATGGCTGTTTTGAGGAATTTATGGTGGCTTCTTTGAGTAAGGAAGGTTTGGTGTACCAACGAAAGTTGCGCGGTACTAGAGAGGCTAGCAAAGGTGGAAGGGTGAGAGTGCGTATAATCCATGGAATCAACATTAGTCATAAAGAACTCACATACTTATTGCAAAAGTCTATTAGTTATCAAACAAAGCATTAGACACATTCTCCTAGGGGAGAGGTTGGTAGGAGTTAACCATCACGCGTTCCCGACCCTCACACAAAGGTCGACAATCATTAGACAAATCATGCTCCGACTTCGTTACATAACGGTTCACCATACGTGCATGCTACAGGAATCACAAGCTTTAACACATATATCTCTTCAATACACAACTACTCACTAGCACAACTCTCATATTACCATCCCTACTATCTCAAAACTATATGCAAGGAATCCAACTTCTGATAGTTTTTAATGCACTTAATATGATTTTTTTGCTATATCCCTCTTGGATGCCCATTACATCAGGACAAAATTCTTAACCTAAACAAATTAACATGCTGTTTTAAAAAACTCTCAAAATAATATAAGTGAGGAATGAGATTTCAATAATTTCTATAAAATATAACACCACCATGTTCTATAAAGATATAAGTGAAGTACTAGAGCAACATTGCCTAGCTCAAAAGATATAAGTGAAGCACATAGAGTATTCTAACAAATTCACGATTCAGCGTGTCTCTCTCAAAAGATGTGTGCAGCAAGGATGATTGTGGAAAACTAACAAGAAAATACTCATATCATACAAGATGCTCCAAGCAAAACACATATCATGTGGTGAATAAAAATATAGCCTCAAGTAAATTTACCGGTGGATTGAAGACGAAAGAGGGGATGTCTTCCGGGCCATCCCCAAGCTTAGGATTTTTGGTATCCTTGAATATGAATTGGGGTGCCTTGGGCATACCCAAGCTTAGGCTCTTGCCACTCTTTATTCCATAGTCCATCAAATCTTCACCCAAAACTTGAAAACTTCACAACACAAAACTCAAAAGAAAACTCATGAGATACGTTAGTATAAGAAAAATAAATCACCACTTTAGGTAATGTTGTGAACTCATTCTTTATTTGTATTTTTGTAATACCTACTGTATTCTAACTTTCCATGACTCATACCCCCCGATACAACCCATAGATACATCAAAATAAGCAAACAACACAAAGAAAACAGAATCTGTCAATAACAGAACAATCTGTAGAAATCTATAAACTTAAAATACTTATGATACTCTAACAATTCTAACAAATTATTAAAACAAGGAAACTTTTTATATAAATCTTTTGTAAAATTTTTAGATCAATTTGACGCTATGAAAAATTTGGAAAATTCCTGGACTAAGCAGAAAAGTTTTTGTTTTTCAGTAGGATCAAATCAACAACTACCATAGATCACCCCAAAGGTTTTACTTGGCTCAAATAATAATTACAAAAAACACACAATTAATACAGAATTAATAATGTGCCAAAAACACCAACACAGAATCAAAAAGCAGAAAGCAAAATAAAATTGGGTTGCCAACCAACAAGCACTATTGTTTAACGCCCCTAGCTAGGCAAAACACAATAGATCTAAGTATTGTCATCTTTGGTATGCAATCCATAAGTATATCTCATGATATACTCATAAGGTAATTTCATTTTCTTTCTAGGAAAGTTTTCCATGCCTTTACTTAATGGAAATTGGAATCTAATATTCCTTCCTTCATATCAATAATTGCACCAATCGTTCTAAGGAAAGGTCTACCAAGAATAATAGGACATGTAGGATTGCAATCTATATAAAGAACCATGAAATCTAAGAGTACATAATTCCTATTTGCAACAATAAGAAAATAATTAACTCTTTCCATAGGTTTCTTTATAGTGTAATCCGCAAGATGCAAATTTAAGGAACAATCATGAAATTCACTGAAACCTAACACATCACATAAAGTTTTTGGAATCGTGGAAATGCTAGCACCCAAATCACACAAATCATGGAACTCATAATATTTAATCTTAATTTTAATAGTAGGTTCCCACTCATCATATAACTTTATAGGTATATAAACTTCCAACTCAAGTTTTTCTTCAAAGGCTTTCATCATGGCATCAACAATATGTTTAGTAAAAGCCTTGTTTTGATTATAAGCATGAGGAGAATTCAACATGGATTGCAACAAGGAAATACAATCAATTAAGGAACATATATCATGATTAAAGTCCTTGAAAACCAAAAGAGTGGGTTCATTGCTATTTAAAGTTTTGACCTCTTCAATCCCACTTTTATCAATCTTAGCATCAAGATCTATAAACACCGAATCATTGGGACACCTTTTAAATAAAGTTGACTCATCTCCAGTCCCATAATTATCAAGATTAACATTGGAAAACAACGATTCAATGGGAGTTACACCAATCACTTTAAGATCTTCATCAATATTATCACGAGAACATACTTTTTCAAGCCGTTCACGCTTAGCACGAACTCTAGCGGTTCTTTCCTTACAATCATCAATAGAAATTCTCATAGCTTTTAAAGACTCATTAATATAATTCTTGGGTGGAATAGATCTAATTTTTAAAGAATCAATGTCAAGAGAAATTTTATCAACGTTCCTGGCCAAATCATCAATCTTGAGCAATTTTTCTTCAATCATAGCATTGAAACCTTTTTGAGTACTAATGAATTATTTAATATTACTCCCAAAATCAGAGGGTATTTTATTATAATTTCCATAAGAATTTCTGTAGGAATTACCATAATTATTAGAGGGATTACTAGGAAACGGTCTAGCATTGAAATTACCTCTATAAGCGTTATTACCAAAATTGTTCCTACCAACAAAGTTCACACCCATAGATTCATTATTATTTCAAATCAAAGAAGACAAAGGCATATCATTAGGATCAATAGGAACACTCTTACTAGCAAACAATTTCATCAATTCATCCATATTTTAACTCAAAGTATTAGTCTCTTCAATAGCATGCACTTTTTTACTAGTAGGAGATCTTTCTGTGTGCCATTGAGAGTAATTTGCCATAATATTATCTAGGAGTTTAGTAGCTTCTCCTAATGTGATTTACATAAAAGTGCCACCCGCGGTGGAATCTAAGAGATTCCTAGAAGCAAAATTCAATCTAGCATAATTTTTTTGTATAATCATCCATAAACTCAAACCATGCGCGGGGCAATTCCTAATCATAAGTTTCATCCTCTCCCAAGATTGTGCAACATGTTCGTGATAAAGTTGCTTAAAATTCATTATATCATTCCTAAGGGATATGATCTTAGCGGGCGGAAAGTACTTGGAAATAAAAGCATCTTTACACTTATTCATTAATCAATACTATTTTTAGGCAAAGATGAAAACCAAGTTTTAGCACGATCTCATAGTGAGAACGGAAATAGCTTCAATTTAACAACATCATTATCCACATCTTTCTTATTTTGCATATCACACAACTCAACGAAAGTATTTAGATGGGATGCGACATCTTCATTAGCAAGGCTAGAAAATTGTTCTTTCATAAAAAGATTGAGCAAAGCAGCATTAATTTCATAATATTCCGCACTAGTGGCAGGCAAGCAATCACACAAGCAAGCTTGTTATTCTCTTGAGTCATCATGACAAAGCAAGCAATCAAGCACACAAGCAAGCAAAAAGAAAACGAGAAGATGAACGAGGAAGGGGAAAGGCAAATCTTTTTGGTATTTTCTAAAAGTCGTTTTAGAAGTGGAGGAGAGGAAAACATGAGGCAAATGGAAAATATTGTAAATTCAAGAGATGATTTTTTACTTGCTATGTATCTCCCCGGCAATGACGCCAGAAATCCTTCTTGCTACTTCTCGAGCGTGCGTTGGTTTCCCGTGAAGAGGAACGGTTTGATGCAGCAAAGTAGATAAGTATTTCCCTAAGTTTATGAGAACCAAGGTATCAATCCAGTAGGAGATACAAGCGAGCCACCAATAGAAGTACCTGCACAAGGAATCAAACTCTTGCACCCAACGCTATAAAGGGGTTGTCAATCCCTTCATGGTTACTTGCAAGGATGAGATCTAATAGAGATAGGTATAATAGGATGCTTAAACGGAAAGTAAAACTAAAAGTAAAAATAATGCAGCAAGTATTTTTGGTATTTTTGGTTTTAGATATGAAAGTATAATATGGAAAATAGATCGGGGGGCATGGGTTTCACTAGATAGCTTCTCTCATGATGGCAAGTATTACGGTTGGTGATCAAATTACTGTTGAGCAATTGATAGAAAAGCGAATAATTATGAAGACATCCAAGGCAATGATTATGCATATAGGCATCATGTTCGTGACAACTATACCAAAACGATTCTGCATCTACTACTATTATTCCACACATCGACCGACTCCTGCCTGCATCTAGAGTATTAAGTTCATGAAGAACAGAGTAACACATTAAGCAAGATGACATGATGTAGATGGATAAACTCAAGCAATATGATGCAAACCCCATATTTTTACCCTTGATGGAAACAATACAATACGTGCCTCGCTACCCCTACTTTGTCACTAGGTGAGGACACCGCAAGATTGAACCCAACTTAAACTAAGCACTTCTCCCATTGCAAGAATTACCAATCTAGTTGGACAAACCAAACCAATAACTCGAAGAGACTTGCAAAGATTTGAAATCATGCATATAAGAATTCAGGAAAGACACAAATAATATTCATGGATAATCTGAACATAAACCCACAATTCATCTGATCTTGACAAACACACCGAAAAAGAGTATTACATCGGATATATCTCCATGAAGATCATGAAGAACATGGTATTGAGAAGCAAAGAGAGAGAAGAAGCCATCTAGCTACTAGATATGGACCCATAGGTCTGTGGTGAACTACTCACTCATTGTCGGAGGGGCAATGGAGTTGATGTAGATGCCCTTCGTGATCAAATCCCCTTCCAACAGATTACCGGAAAAGGCTCCAAGATTGGATCTCTCGGGAACGCAGGCTTCTGGTGATGGAAAAGTGTTTTCGTGGCTCTTTTTGATAATGATGGAATATTTGGGAATTTATAGGCCGAAGATTAGGGTTAGGGAGCAGCCATGGCCCCACAAGCCTGCCTGGCACGGCCACCCCTGGCCGTGGCCCGAGGGCTTGTGGCCCTATGGAGGCTCCTCTGCCTTGGTTCTCAAGTCTCGTAGGTTCCTTTTTTTCCAGAAAAAATCATTCCGAAGGTTTTATTCCGTTTGGACTCCATTTAATATTCCTTATCTGCGAAACTCAAAAACAATGAAAAACAAAAACTCGCACTAGGCTCTAGATTAATAGGTTAGTCCCAAAAATAATATAAAACCGCTTATTAATGCATATAAAACATCCAAAATAGATAATATAATAGCATGGAACAACCAAAAATTATAGATACCTTGGAGACGTATCATGTTGTTACTTTTGTCATTAATGTCTTTAAATAAAACAACAAGATATACTGATAAAAGTAATTAATTTGTTTGTCCTAAAAATGCCAAGTCCATTTTTGTTAAATAGTGCATTATTTAGTGAGTCCCAATCTATTTTGTTTTCACAAGATCTTTTACTAGCTGTCTAGTTTTTGCTTGTATTGCTGTTGTTTTAAAAATAAAGAAAAGCCTTTGTGAGAGGGAGAGAGCAGTCCCCTAGCCGGGCCTCTCCTGGCCCAGCAGCAGCGAGGCAGAGCGCTAGCGCAGCCCAGCCGGCCTCCCAGCCGTGCGCGTCGTCGTCTGTGTATGGCAGAGTATCCAGCGTGTCCATGTCAGCCATGGCGTGATTTGATGCCCGGAGAGCGCCCATGCCGTGTATTTAGCGCGTCCCCCGGGCCCTAGGGTTTCCCCTCGATCCATTTCTCCCTTCTCCTTCCCTCTCCGTCGTCAGGTAAGGCTAGCCAAGCCACGTCAACTCCATGATCTCCATGCTCCGGCTGAGCTCGAGCTCGTGCTCGGAGTAGCCCCTGCGCGTCACCTCCTTCCTCCCGGACAGCGTGAATCGAAGACCTGGACTCCCCTCTATCTCCTACACCTACGCACGCCTTGCCCCCGAGCCCGAAGCTTCTCCCCTGCAAGGTCTTCCTTCTCTGCTTCATGGGCAGAACTTCGCCAGACTTTGCCGCCTCGTCGCCATCGCCTCCGTCCCTCTGCATCGACGTCGTTTTGCCAGAAGGCAGTTAGGTACTCCTCGTGTCCTTCCTAGTGTTTCTCACCGCGGGTAATTGCGTGTAGGCCGCGCCTAGTCCATGCCAAGATCGTATCCTTCGTGCTCCGACATAGTTTCAGTGTACGTGCACATTTTTTTACGCTTATGTTCTTGCCCACCTGCGTGACCTAGCCCCGGGAATGGATCCCTCTATGAAATCCGCACCGCCGCAGTACTTGGCCACCGTCATCGCTGTCCCGCTCGCCGGCGGTGACCTCTCCTCCATTCTCTAGAGGTAGAAGAAACCCGTGCCCCGACCTACTTAAATGGTTATATGTTCCCCCTTTATATCGAACTCCCCCTCCTAGTGTAGTGTCTAGGGATCCTCGTAGGCAACCAACGGTTCCTGGGTTTGAATCCCCCTAGCCAGTTTTTATTCTCTCTGTTTTACTTAGTACAGGTGTATGCTATTGGGATCAGGGCCCTTGGCTCTCTGCCAGGTGGACCCTCCTTTTTTTAATTTTTGTTTAATGTGTTTCTGTGAGTTATTGGGTTATTTCCATTTTAGGAAATAATCCAAATCTAGATATGGCTAGATCTGCCAACTGTCTTTTTGAGTAAGTTTTGACTTATAAGATAATAGGTGCATTTTCGAATTGAGTTTTGGGCAACTTATTAACATGAACATAGGGGTGTGATATATGGAATCGAGGTAAAAAATCCCAAAAATCTAGTGGTGCCATTAGTTTTGCCATTGGAGTAACTTGGTGAAAAAGTTATTTTGTGATGAGGTGGCCTTTTGTGGTTTTTGTAGGATTTATTCCATGCATGCTATGATGGTCTTGTCAACATGAATGTGCTAGTGTTTTGTGGTAACTAGGCCGTGGTATTTTATTTTGACATGATAAAATTACATATAAGGGGTATTCTTGCTCCAAACTAGCTAATAAAATGTTGCTGATTTCAACATGCTAAATATTTCTAAGTCTGAGAATCTGTTATTATTTTTATGCCATGTTGAGTGGATGCTACCAAGTGTTCTGTGGTGCTTTAGCTCAAGCTCAGTGCTAGTGTTTTGTAGTAGACATTGTCCTCTACCATCATGTTAAACTTCATGCCATGAGGTGGTCTCTAGCATCATTGTTTTCGGTTGTCAATTTGCTATCGGCTTAACTCAGATTCCAGAAAACTGTGATTTCCACTAAGTCCCTAGAATCTGTTTCATTATGCCATCTTGTGAGCTTCATGCTTAGTGATCCTTGCTTTCTTTCCAGTTTGTGTAGTTGGGTGATTGGTCAAGCATGTTATATAGTTTCTGTACATCCTTTGTTTGAGGTTGGAAACATCCTGTAGCTCTAGATAATTGATATGGTGCTGTTTGGGGGCAGAATGTGTGTGGTGTTGTTTTTTTGACTTGTGGGAGCTATGCTCCGTTGTTTTTCTTGATATTTGGCTCTATTGTGATTGGTTTTTCATGTACAAACTAGTGGCTACCTTGGTATACCAAGGAATAGCCCGTGGCCTTCCTTGTCTAGTAATTTGTCTTTGTACCTTGCCGGGAGCGTAGCGTGAGAACCGTTACTCCGTTTCATATATTTTACCTATTAACTTGCCTCGATTTTTCATGAAGCATCGATATTTGCCATGATCATGCATGTTAAAATAACTTAACATGAGGTTCTGTCCAGAATTGTAAACAACTTAACTTTTACACGAGAAACATGACCAGCTTAGAATTGCCATGTTAAATACTTCAAATGAATCATGCATCATCTTGTTTGTGCATTGCACCTTGGTTGTTTGTTTATTGTTTCTGTTTCTCTTTGGGTAGACCCGAGTGTTGAACCTGAGTACGAGGATCTAGGAGAGTACCACTACGAGGACCCAGCTCTTTGCCCCTCTGAAGAACCAGTAGGCAAGATGACCGTACCCGGACCCCGAAACTATTTTTGCTTTGCTAGATGTCTCGCTCTTATTATTACACTTGCGTACCGACCACTTGAATGTCAAGCCTCCTAAATTTCCATGATAGCCTCCAACCCCTCCACTACCTAGCAAAGCTTGTTTGGCTAAGTTACCGCTGCTCAGCCTCTCTTATAGCGTTCTTAGATGCAGGTGCAGGTTGTGTCCATGTTCCGCTTTTAATTTAATGCACATATATATCTTGGTAAGGTGGACGGCTTGGCCTTTTTCTCGGTGTTTTGTTCCGCTTTTACCGCCATAGTTACTTGTTACCGGTGTTATGCTTCCATATTTTGCATTCCTAACATGCTCGGGGTTGTTATGGGGACCCCCTTGATTATTCGTTTGAGATTAAAGCTTGTCTAGCAATACCCAACTTTGGTACTATTTGCTTAGCAACTTAATAAAAGTGCATAGGGCTTAGCTACCCCATGGATAATTAATCAACAACCCGGGCCAGTGCTCCTCAAGAGTGTTGGTCCAAAACGGGCTGCCTGCGGGGCCGCCTCGAGGAAACTTGAGGATTGGTTTCCCTGTAGCTAGTCCCATTTGGTAGTGCCCTGAGACAGAGAAACACGCAGCTCCTATTGGGATCTGGCCTGCTGAGCGGGCTTGCTGGACTTGTTTTTCCTTTCTCGAATGTCTTGCGTGAGGAACTCCGATCTTTTTCGGGCTATCTCGAGCTGTCGGTTTTCCTTTGGATTTGCCTAGGATGATCACGAGATCCATGGTTGAGGTGATTCCCGCGCCGCGTGGTTAATTTGTGATGGATTAGTTGGAGCACCCCTGCAGGATTAAATCTTTCGGAAATCCATGCCCGCGGTTATGTGGCAACTTGGATACTTTGTTTAACACCCGGTTATAGTCAACTTGAAGTAAACTCCAATGAAATACACCAACTGCATGCGTAACCGTGATCGTCTCTGCTCGTGAACATGAACCTAGAGAGAACACGGTGGGGTTATGTTTGACGTAAGTAGGTGCTCAGGATCACTTAGTGATCATGTTAGTTTTCAACCGTCTTACGTACAACACCATATTTACATTCATGTCCTCATAATATAGCCACCGAATAAATGCTTAGTGCTTGCTGCAAACTCAACACTTACCCCTTCCAAAACCATAAGCTTACATAGTTTTGGTACCCGGGTTACATAATTGCTGAATCCCCTGTGGTTCACAGATTACAAAAATATAGGTGGAGGTGTTGATGAGTCCGTGCGAGATGATGTGACCCAGCTCCAGTGGGAGTATGATGAAGAATGCTTTACATTGTGTCTTTTCTTTGTTTGATTTTATCCATAGACGGACCCTGTCTTCTACATGATGCCTTAATAATTGTGTGAACTTGTAATTTAGCTTGTGGCGAGTGTAAGCCAACTCATATACTCATCTCTTCATACATGTATGCAATATTTACTGCACTTGCGAAATGACAAGATGCGCCTCTATCCCTGTCGACGACCCTGAGCCTAAATAAGGATAGGCACGCATCTTGGGCGTTACAAGTTGGTATTCAGAGCCATACGACCATAGGAGCCCTTGGCTTGATCAAACTTGGCCGAGTCGAGTCTAGTAATAACTATTTTGAGTCTAGTTATATCGAAGAGTAGGTTTCTTTTACTCCTCTTCTATACTCTGGTGGGGTATTCGACTTAGGAATTTTGATTCTACTCCTCTTCTCGCTCAAATTTTTTTAGGATCACACGGATATTTTGGAAACTATATGATGCCGATTTGACGGAGTTTTGTCTTGGTGCCTCCTGTCCGAACTGATTTCCTCCTGGGAGTTGAGCTCCAGGGGATTCTTGGCACACCATTATCATTCAGTTTCCTTAGTACCTTGAGACGGAGGGTGTTCAAAATTTCTTCAATACTTATCGTGGCTTGATAAGGTTGGAGTCACCTAGTATTGAGGAGGCATCTAGGGTACTGCCATGTTTGGTATCGTTGTGCTTTCGAGGATCCGAGATAGATGGAGTTCCGAAGCCTCTGGTTATGTGTTGATGGATGAATACAGTTGGAGTGTAGGGCTTGTTAGTTGTGTGAGATATTTTGCCTCCCTGTATCCCCAACACCCGATTGCATAACCAAAGAGTTCGCAAGTTCTTAGGTGGGAATTCAAGTAGTTACCTAGGATCATCTTTCTTCAGATGTGTGAGGTCTATACATTTGTTCCGAGCATATCTTAGCTCAATACTTGGTTGGGTATATTCAAGTGGATTCTAATATCTGATGATGTTATCGCAAACCTGAAGAAAGCATTCTTACTAATTTTTTAGTAGGAAGGCTATTAATGTTACTCCTTTCAATTTCTTTCAAGTCTTTTGGATCAGCTTATTGCCATCATCATTGTCAATGATATGCTGATGTTCTTGTCCATCTCCAAGATGGCTCCACCAACTCGCGGGAATCCGGGTCGGGGTGAGGAGGAGTCTGATCCACCACCACCCCCACGACTGCCCCTCCTCCAAAAGCTTGGCAAGCTGTGATGGCCGCAACCAATGCGAATACTCAGATGTTGCTCAGGCTGTTGCAAGAGAGATATCAGGGTTAACAAGGTTATCCAGGGAATTTTTAGAATCAGACTCAGTTTGCGACACTCAACTAGTTCCTTGCCAACCACCCCAAGTCTTTCACCTGTTGTGAGCAGCCTTCTGATGCAGATGATTGGCTGTGTGACATGAGTAAGCATTTTGAGTGT
The DNA here is from genome assembly GCA_022496015.1 of Hordeum marinum. Taxonomy (NCBI): domain Eukaryota; kingdom Viridiplantae; phylum Streptophyta; class Magnoliopsida; order Poales; family Poaceae; genus Hordeum; species Hordeum marinum. The sequence continues at coordinate 236,611,814 of CM039673.1, forward strand.
AACAATGTCAGACCAGAGGACTATGTCAGGTGCATGTCGTTTCAGCTCAAGGGTCAGGCAACTGACTGGTGGCAGCAATACAAGGACTCCAGGGGTGATCGTGTTGTAAGTTGGGATGATTTTTGTCGTGACTTCAGGGCCCATTAAATTCCGACAAGCTTTGTCGAGGAGATGCGTGAGAAGTTCAGGAACCTAAAGCAGGGAAGCAAGTCTGTCTATCAGTACAACGTCGAGTTCCAGAATCTGGCCCGCTATGCTAAGCAAGATGTTCCTGATGATAAGTCCATGATTTATCAGTTTAGAGGTGGTCTCAAGGATGAGCTTCTGCCGGGTCTGCTCCTCTAAGAGCCTTGTGAGTTTGATCACTTCTACAACATGGCTTTGAAGGTCGAGGCAACTCAGCTCAAGTTAGAGAACTCAAGGAATCATTCTAGGGAATCCTGCTCTTCTTCTTCCAGCTCTCAGATGGTCTCTAAGCAGCAGAAGTATTGGGTTCCTCCTCCTCCTCCATTTCGTCCCCCTCAGCAGGAGAGGCAGTTTAGTGGTCGTTGTTCTTCCCCCCAGCCAACCCAGGTTATCAGCCGAGGCCCCAGGTAACCAAGTCAGCTAATGTTCCTCCTCCAGGCAACTTCCGTCCGCTATGAGAGGTTACTTGTCACAAGTGTTGTCAGAAGGGTCACTACTCAAACAATTTCAACCAGCGGCGTCTTCCGTCTCCTCCTCCAGTCAGACCTCTAGGCAATGCTATGGTGAAGCATAATTCCAAGTCAGCAAGACTAAAGGATGGTGAACGCAGCCGAGGTATAGAATTCTTCTCAAGTGATCATGGCTAATCTCTTGGTTAATTTTATTCCTGCAAAAGTTTTTTTTGACACTCGTGCATCGCATTGTTTCATGTCATACCCTTTTGCATCAAAGCATAGTTTTACCACGGAGATTTTACCAAATGCATTGCAAGTTGTGTCTCCTGGGAAGCGTCTTAGCTCGAAGATGGTGGTTCGGGATGCCTCCATCAAGATGTGCAATTATTCTTTTCTGGCATCTCCAATTGTTCTCGGTAATTCCGATATTGATCTCATTCTTCGCATGGATTTTCTGGCTATGAACAAGGCGTATGTTGATCGTCAAGCCAAAGAAGTCAAATTGACTCATCCTTCAGAAGACGTGATCATTTTCGCAGTTCGCGATGACACAATTCGCCTCTTTGCTCTTAATGAGAAGGGTGAAATCTCAACCGTTTCTCAAATTTTGGTGGTTTGTGAGTATGAAGATGTCTTTCCCGAAGAATTGCCAGGAATGCCTCTGCACCGGCCAACTGAGTTTGTGATTGATCTCGAACCTGGAACTGAATCGGTTTGGAAGCGTCCTTATAAGCTTGGCCCTGAAGAGATGAAAGAGCTGAAGAAGTAACTAGATGAACAAGAACGTCTGGGTCTGATCAGACCAAGTTCTTATCCATGGGGTTGTGGTGTGTTGTTTGTCAAGAAGAAGGATGGCATGGACTGACTTTGTGTCGATTACCGTCCATTGAATAAAGAGGCAATCAGGAACAAGTACCCACTTCCCAACATCAATGAGTTGTTTGAACAACTGAAAGGTGCCAAGGTTTTCTCGACGCTTGATCTTTGCATGGGCTATCATCAGAATCACATTCGTGAAGAAGATATTCCAAAGACTGCTTTCTGGATGAGTTTTGGCTCTTATGAGTATGCCGTCATGTCCCTTGATCTCGCCAATGCTCTTCCAACCTTCTCCAGGATGAAGAACTTCATATTCTCCCCTTTCAAGAATGAGTTCGCCTTGGTGTTATTGGATGATATTCTCGTGTTCTCGGAAACTGAAGAAGAACATGCAGAGCATCTCCGGCTTGTGATTGACAAGCTAAGAGAGCATCGGTTCTATGCTAGGTTTTCCAAGTGTGAGTTTTGGCTCAATGAAGTGGTGTACCTCGGGCATGTGATCTCCGCCAAGGGAAAGTTGAGGCAATCTTGAAGTGGGAGCCTCCTTAGAATGTCAAGCAACTTCGTATCTTCCTCGGGCTTGCAAGTTACTGCAGAAGATTCGTGGATAACTTCACTCAAATTGCTAAGCCTCTGTCCAATCTCCTCCAGAAGAATGAGTATGTTTGGTGTCTTGAGTGTGATGTGGCGTTCATTATGCTCAAGCAGAAACTGACTTTAGCTCCAGTTCTTGTTCCTCCCAAGCAATCTAAGCCTTTCCAAGTGTTCTGGGATGCTTCCCTCCAAGGTCTTGGTGGCATTCTCATGCAGGATAAGAATATCGTTGCTTATACCTCGCGACAGTTGAAGCCTAGTGAGAAGAACTACCCCACTCATGATCTTGAGTTGGTGGCAGTTGTGCATGCTCTGATGACATGGAGACATTTGTTGTTGGGTAGACCAGTTGAGGTGTACACCGATCACAAGAGCTTGAAGTACATTTTCACTCAACCCAATCTCAATCTTCGTCAGTCTCATTGGGTGGAAATGATTAAAGACTTCAACCCAAGCATTGAGTATACTCCTAGAAAAGCAAATGTCATTGCAGATGCGCTCATCTGAAAGTCATACTTCAACAATCTTATCATGAAGCCTCTTCAACCCAAGCTTTGTGAAGCCTTCCGCAAGCTCAATCTCCAAATGATTCCGCAGGGATTTCTGCAAATCTTCAAGTCTCTCCGACTCTAGAAGATCAAATTCACCAAGCTCAACTTCTTGTGCTATGGTGAAGAAAGTGAAGAAAGGTGTGGCCAAGGGCATTCCGAAGTATAAGTACTTTCACGTTGATAACAAAGATACCTTGTTCTTTGAGGACCGTCTGGTGGTTGCAAAAGGTGATCCGAGGAAGGTTATCATGGACGAAGCACACAATTCTCTCCTATCCATTCATCAAGGCAGTTCCAAGATGTATTAGGACCTCAAGCAAAACTTTTGGTAGACTCGCATGAAACGTGAAATTGCTCAGTTCGTGAACGAGTGTGATCTTTGTCGCAGAGTGAAGGCAGAACATCAATGTCCAGCAGGTCTCCTTCAGCCTTTGCCTATTTTAGAGTGGAAATTAGATCATGTAGAGATGGATTTTGTCACTAGTTTTCCTAAGTCCAAGAAGGGCAACGATGCCATCTTTGTGGTTATCGACAAGCTGACCAAAGTTGCCCATTTCCTTCCAGTAAAAGAGTCTATCTCGGCAGCTCAGCTGGGAGAGCTGTATACATCAAGGATAGTTTCGTTGCATGGAATTCCTCAGGTCATTTCATCTGACCGTGGAAGCCTCTTCACTTCCAAGTTTTGGGAGACCTTTCAGACTGCTATGGGTACCAAGTTTCGTTTCAGCACAGCCTTTCACCCGCTGACAAGTGGCCAAGTTGAAAGAGTCAATCAAATCCTCGAAGACATGCTCAGAGCTTGTGTGATTTCTTTTAGCATGAAATGGGAATATAGCCTTCCATACGCTGAATTTTCATACAACAACAACTTTCAGGCTAGCTCAGGCAAGGCCCCTTTCGAGATTCTCTACGGTAGGAAGTGTCGTACCCCGCTCAATTGGTGTGAAACCGGTGAGCATCAAATTCTGGGCAATGACATGATCACCAAAGCAGAAGAGATGTGCCGTGTCATTCGTGAGAATCTCAAAGCAGTTCAATTCCGCTAGAAGAGTTATTATGATAACACACATCGGGATGTCTCCTTTCAGGTCGATGAGTTTGTCTATCTCAGAGTTTCTCCCATGAAGGACACTGAGCATTTTGGTATAACAAGGAAGCTAGCTCCTTGCTTTGTGGGTCCTTTCAGAGTTGTGGGCAAGAGAGGTGACCTTGCCTATCAACTCGAGCTTCCTCCAAAATTTTCAAATGTGCATGATGTCTTCCATGTCTCTCAGCTCCGGAGGTGCTTCAAGACACCCGAGAGTACCATTGACCTCCAAGAAATTGATCTCCAACAAGACCTATCTTATCGTGAGCATCCAGTTGCTATTCTCGAAGAACTGAGCGTAAGACTCGCAAAAAGTCAATCAAGTTTCTGAAGGTGAAGTGGTCTCATCATTTCGACAAAGAAGCTACTTGGGAATGTGAGGATCTTCTTCGTTCCCAATTTCTAGAGTTCTTTCGTTCTTAGATGTCGGGTCGAGATCCTCTTGTAGTGTGGGAGAGTTGTAACAGCCCAAGTGCACCCCTTGCCATTTTGGTCATGTATCTCATGTGGACCTCCATATTTTGCCTATGTGGTTTGAATGAATTAATTTTGCTTCATGTAATTCTTGCATCATGGCATCATAAGCATTCATCATCATGTTTGTGATTGTGGTGTGGTTGGAGTGTTATGTGGTTTAGTGCTACCATGGGAGTGAGGTGTGTGAAAGTGGAGTTTAAAAACCCCTTTCCCATTTTTCCACCAGTGCAAACCCTTTTTCTCTCAATTGTTTTTTACTTGAGTTTAACTTGCCCAATAAATCTTTAAAAAATGTTCTATTGCTTAAGTTAATTGTGTAGAGTGGAGTAAGTGAGCTCTTTCATGTGTTGCGTACCTACCACTTGAATGTAAAGCCTCCTACATTGCCATGATAGCCTCTAACCCCTCCACTACCTAGCAAACCTTGTTTGGCTAAGTTACCGCTGCCTAGCCCCTCTTATAGTGTTCTTAGATGCAGGTGCAGGTTGTTTCCGTGTGATAACATGGATATCTGGAGATATCACAATATTTTCTGCTATTTAATTTTATGCACATATATATCTTGGTAAGGTGGAAGTCTTGGCCTTTTGCTCGGTGTTTTGTTCCACTTTTACTGCCATATTTACTTGTTACATGTGTTATGCTTCCATATTTTGCGCTCCTAACATGCTTAGGGTTGTTATGGGGACCCCCTTGATTATTCGTTTGAGATTAAAGCTTGTCTGGCAAGACCCAACTTTGGTACTATTTGCTTAACAACTTAATAAAGATGCATAGGGCTTAGCTACCCCATGGATAATTAATCAACAACCCGGGCCAGTGCTCCTCATGAGTGTTGGTCCAAAACAGGCTGCCTACGGGGCCGCCTCGAGGAAACAGGCTGCCTATGGGGCCAGTCCCATCTAGTAGTGCCCTGAGATAGAGATACGCGCTGCTCCTATTGGGATCTGGCCTGCCGGGCGGTCTTGCTGGACTTGTTTTACCTTTCTTGAATGTCTTGCGTGAGGAACTCCGATCTTCTTCGGGCTATCTCGAGGTGTCGGTTTTCCTTTGGATTCCCATGGCGTGTGGTTAATTTGTGATGGATTAGTTGGAGCACACCTACAGGGTTAAATCTTTCGAAAATCCATGCCCGCGGTTATGTGGAAACTTGGATATTTTGTTTAACACCCAATTATAGTCAACTTGAAGTAAAATCCAATAAAATACACCAACTATATGCGTAACCATGATCGTCTCTGCTCGCGAACATGAACCAAGAGAGAACACGGTGGGGTTATGTTTGACGTAAGTAGGTGTTCAGGATCACCTAGTGATCATGTTAGTTTTTGACCGTCTTACGTAGACCACCATATTTACATTCATGTCCTCGTAAGATAGTCACCAAATAAATGGTTAGTGCTTGCTGCAAACTCAACACTTATCCCTTCCAAACCCATAATCTTACATAGTTTCGGTACCCGGGTTACATGATTGTTGAGTCCCTTGTGGCTTAGATATTACAACAATATAGGTGCAAGTTTTGATGAGTCCATGCCGGATGATGCGACCTAGCTCTAGTGGGAGTATGATGAAGAACGTGGCAGGATGTATGTCACGTACCCCGATGAGTAGAGAGGCCATGGTCGTGATCTTTGGGATAGCAAGGCAACTTTACATTGCTTCTTTGCTTTGTTTGATTTCATCCGTAGACGGACCCCTGTAAGATGCCTGAATAATTGTGTGAACTTGTGATTTAGCTTGTGGCGAGTGTAAGCCAACTCATATGCTCATATCTTGATACATGTATGCAATGTTTACTACACTTGCGAAATGATGAGATGTGCCTCTATCCCTGTGGAAGCCCCCATGCCTAAATAAGGACAGGCACGCATCTTGGGCGTTACAGGTTGTACTGGGGGTCGTTGATTGGTGACCTTACGTCCGTGATGAGCCCTATTGCTTGTCTACTCTTGCGTATCCTAGGGTGTGGTGCACCTCAATGGGTGGTACAGTTTGGCGGACGAATTTTGCAAATAGGTTCTTGAGAACTCGCCGAAGTGTGGATGAGTCTTACGCCTTTAGCAGGCCCTTGATGGTACCTGCAGTGTGTTAGAAGACATTTGATGGTAGTACTCTGGTCCAGCAGAACACTTACCCTTTTTTCCCCGCCGTCGCAAATGGAATTTTGAGCGCGAAGTTGTGCCTCCTTGGAACGTTCTTTGCTGGTCCTAGGGATGTGTGATAGGGGGCAAGTCCCTATTTATGGGGAGAAGAAAGTTTTGAGAGTTCGGGCTGAAACCGAGCCCATTTCCCAAGCTTATGTGCCTTTACATCTGGTGTCGGCATTTGCTGATCATCATTGTAGTGGAATTCGGCTGCCAGGGACAACACATGTTCCTCAGTTCGAAGGGAGCACTTTGTGTTGCAGTTGACAGTAATGACCCGCTTGGCGCCGACCCTTTTGAGCTTGAGGTATGCGTAGTGTGGGACGATGTTAAAGCATGCGAATGTTGTTCATCCTAGAATAGCGTGATAGCCGCTGTGGAAAGGTACGATGTTGAAGATCAAGCCTTTGCTTTGAAAATTATTGGGCAAACCGAACACTACTTCCAGACTTACAGAGCCTGTGCACCGGGCTTCGACGCCCGGAATCACTCCTTTGAAGGTAGTGTTGCTGGGTTTGATCCTTGATGGATCTATACCCATATTTTTCACCATATCTGACTAAATCAGATTTAGGCTACTTCCACCATTCATGAGGACTTTAGTGAGGTGATACCCGTCTATGATGGGGTCTAGGACGAGTGCGGCTGAACCCCCATGACGAATACTGGTCGGGTGGTCACGTCGATCAAAGGTGATCGGGTAAGCTGACCATGGGTTATTCTTCGGGGCTACAGGCTCTATGGCATAGACCTCTCGAAGGGTGCACTTCCTCTCCTTATTGGGTATATGGTTGGCGTATATCATATTTACTGTTTTCACCTTCGGAGGGAACTTCTTTTGTCCACCACCAATCGGACCCCAAGGCTCATCCTCATCCTTGGTGCATGGGCTCTTGTCCAGATACTCGGATGTGAGTTTGCCAGATTGTTTGAATACCCAATAGTTATGGTTGGTGTGGTTGGCAAGCTTCTCTTGAGTGCCATGGATTTGGCAAGGCCTTTCCATGATCTTCTCCAGCGGGGTGGGTCCGTCGCGATTGCCTTTAGGAGGCTTCTTCCGCTGCCCGGGTTGGGAATTGCTGAAGCCAGAGTTAATGGTCGTGTCATCGGCATCACTATTGTTGTGTCAGCGCTTATTCTTGTTGCGCTTTGGTTTCCCATTACCGTCCCGAACTTCGGACGTTCCGAGGTCTTCTGGGTTGTGGCTCCATCTAGAGAGCCAGTTATCCTTGCCCGTGCAAAAGCGGGTCATGAGGAATGTAAGGGCAGACATTGTCCAAGATTTATCCTGGCAGAGCTTGCGGGCCAACCATTGATCCCAAATATTGTGCCAGAAGGAGGCTTTTGCCTCAGCGTCCAGGCAGTCAACAATCTGGTTTTTCTTGGTCAAGAACCGATTCCAGAATTGCCGTGTGGACTCTCATGGCTTCTTGACGATGTTGCTCAAATCAGAGGAGTCCGGCGGCCCAACATAGGTGCCCTGGAAATTAGATCGGAATGCATCCTCTATATCTTTCCAACATCCTATGGAGCTTTGGGTGAGGCTGTTGAACCAGGGCCGAGCTAGCCCCTTAAGTTTTAGGGGTAGATATTTGATGGCGTGGAGATCATCTCCTCGCGCCATGTGGATGTGGAGGAGGAAATCCTCAATCCAAACGGTTGGGTCAGTTGTCCCATCGTACTGCTCTATGTTTACGGGTTTAAACCCCTCCAGGAACTGATGCTTCATCACCTCGTTCGTGAAGCACAGTGGGTGGGCGGTGCCTTTGACCCAAGCTATGTCGTGCCGGTGATCGGCGTCTATTCGAGCCCGGTTTCCTTCCAGACCTCTATTGTAGCGGTCGAGCCAGGGTCGGTACCCGTCCCGTTGATCGGGTGAGTACCCTCAGAGTCCATAGATGGATCTTGTGCGTCCTGCCCTATGGTCCAGGTCGTGTCGCAGGTCGAACCTATCATCAGGTTGTATTGGCTTTTTCCCCTGTCTTCGGGGTATCGTTGGCCTATAACCGGTGTAGTTAGTCGTTTTGTCACACCCTCGAGGGGGGCGGTCTGGCTTATCTTATGGGGTTTGTTTGGGAGACGGCATACCAATGAGCTCATTGTCGAATTGCGGCAGCAGCCTTCTATGTGGATAGCTCTTAGGTTTGTCCGGTAGACCGTTACCGTATCCTTCCTCAGTTACGAGGAATCTCGTCCATCGATCATTAAGGTTGTCTTGTTCGGCTTTAAGCTGCCGTTCCTTTGTTTTCAGGCTGTGGGCAGTGGCTATAAGGTGTTGCCTGAACAGTTCTTGATCTTCAGGATTATCGAGGATGTCGAAGCCATCCGCTTCCAGGATGTCCTCCTCCTCGATAGGGGGAGGTAATTGTCGTCCTCAGAATTGTATAGGTCATCGGGGTTCCACTGGTCTTTAGGCCTCTCCTGACCCTGTAGTGGGTTATTGGGGATATCGGGATTGCCGAGGTCTTCCTGGGTATCTCCGTCCCTGGTGCCGATGATAGCTTTCCTTCTCTTTTTCCCTTTTGACCATTTATGCGGCTTCCGGCGCCTTGAGTGTGCTTAACCCGACTTGTCGCCATTATTTTTAGGCGTGTTCTCGCCATTAGCGGCTAGAGTGTCCACCATGTAGACGTCGTATGTGGAGGTGGTGGCCCATCGTCCAGTGTTAACGAGGGTGGGAGCACAATCCTCCTCATCCATGTATTTTGCCTCCTCGGATGCATGGTGCAACATGTCGGTTAAATCTTCAACTGTAGCTATCAAGTGGGTGGTGGGTGGGACGAAAAAATTGTCCTAACCAGCCCTGAGACCGATCTGAGTATATATCAGGGTTGGGTCGTCGGTAATCTTGATCGATGAGATCTGATCTATGGCCTCATTGTGTATCGAGAGCTCGATCGGGTCATCCCGCTCGGAGCTTTTGGAGTTGACCTCCGTTGTGTCCGTGTTAGGGGAGTGTTCGGCAAGAACAAGTATCCGGTCATCTGGCACAATGGCCAGATCTTGACTAAGAGTCAGGTCAGTACCGGGGTAGATCCCATGGGCGTGACTAAAAGAGGGATCCGAGGTTAAAGCTTCGGAGTCTTCAAGTGTGGAAGGCGACACCGCCAGCCCACTTAGAGAAAGATCGCCCTGAGAGTCTACGGAGAACTCTTCATTCTAGAATCTGACCTCCTGGTTGGGGGCAGAGCTTCCGACCCGGCCTAGATGGCCGGCCGGGTCAGCGTGCAGCACAATGCTGCCGAAGGCAAAGATCTGTCCGGGGACAAAGGTGTCGATGTTGCGGACCTCTTCGCTGATGACACCGCGAGCCATCGATTCCTCTGGTGATCATAGTGGAAATCTAAATGAAAGCACCAATGTCAGTGTCAAAACCGGCGGATCTCGGGTAGGGGGTCCCGAGTTGTGAGACTAGAAAAAATCGATGGTAACGAGTGACGAAGGAGACGATGTTTACCCAGGTTTGGGCCCTCCTATGGAGGTAATACCCTATGTCCTACTTGATTGTATTGATGATATGTAGGTTACATAGTTGATATACCTCGAGATCGAATAACTAAACCCTAGATGAGTTGTTCTCTATCTACAACCTACAACCCTCCGGCTTATATAGACGCCGAGGGTACCTAGGGTTTACACATGTTCGGTTACATGTCGAAGGGATCAACATGCCTATTCACTAATCCAAACGTGGAGCACACACCATGATTCCCGAAGCTTCCTTCCTAGAGATAGGGCCTTCGATCAATCCAATGCTCGGAAACGGCCCATACAGTCCGGCCCATATGAAACAGGTCGGCCTCCCGAGGACCCCTTAAACTAGGACTCCCTCACCAGGGGCCCCCTTTTATAGGCCAAGGGTTTACCAAAGTGGCTAAAATGGTCATTACGTGGGTAAACTATGTATACTATAGCTGTCAAAACTACTAACAGGAGCTATAGTGTGGAATACCAAACTTTGATGGACTAGGACATGCACATTGAATGCACCATGACGTGGCACGCTGGCAACATCTCCCGACAAGAATTGCCTCTCCTTTTGTGTCGTTCGCCGAGTTACCTCTTGTTCCTTTGCCACGACATGGGATGTGTGTCATTAAAGTTGTTGTTAATCCCCGAGTTGATACACACCCTGACCAACTCCACCTAGCACCTGCCCGTTTGACACCTAGCTAATGTAGACAATCAGCCTGGTGACGTGGATTGGTTACTTGGCGGGTGGAGATCCTGGCGAGGGTGTTCGCAGTTCGGTTTTCTCCATCGGCAAGGTGGCTTGCTGGTTGTCTTGGTCCTTTCTTGATGTTGCTTGGAGGTTGGCATTTGCCCGACAAAGTCTTGTCGGTCCGGAGGCCGTGGTTGTCTCTGTATAAGTCTGGGTACTGACGACCCTGTTTCTTAGTACATCGACAAGGAGGAGCCCCTTGCCGATGAGGAAGAAAAAGGAGGGACATGATGAAGATGTCGTGAGGCCTCCCAGGGTCAAACGTGAGATGGGAGCGGGCGACACACTCGTGCCCCTGTCAAGCCCCATGTAGGGCAACAAAGTCGTCGTGGAAGTGCTTGCAATCTTCATGCCACCCATGGGAGTCCTCCCTCCTGCCGTAGGAGGGGAGCTTCCAGATGTGGTTCACACCGAAGGGGAGGCATTCATTGGTGTGGCGTCTACTGCAATCCTCGAGTGATTGCCAGGGCAACATCAGCTGGAGGCAAACCGGCCCACCTCTCCCTGCTTGGTCGAGTTGCCGGTAGGAGTGGGGTTCGAGGAGGATCCTGACTGCCTGGAGGGGAACGAGGCCCTGTCAGGTGGAGACCATAGTAGATCTGGTGATGTTGCATCCCCCAGGCCCCCACTACCACCAAGGGCGGAGACGGAAGGGCCGGACGCATCCTTGGCACGGGTCCCGATGAGCCAAAGCACCATAATGTGGAGCGAGATTCTACAGTGCGCTGGACCATCCCTTACCTCCCTAGAAGCCGGCCTTGTGGCCGAGGAGGAGGAGCTCCGCTAAGAGAGGGAGCGCCTCGCGGGAGGCTGGCAGCATCTGGACATGGCCATCAAGCTTGGTCATCATTGCGATGATGCTACATGGAAGGACAATGTGGAGGCTGTCTGAAAGACCTGAATACTCCTTGAAGGGGCGATCTAGGATGCCGGAGAGTCCGCCTGATGCCTCGAGGAGGCGACGGAAGCAAAGGAGGCCTTGTCTAAGTGTGCAACGGCCGAGGAGCGTCTTCTCACCTCCCGCGAGGAGGTGGTTTCCCTGTGCAAGAGCAGGGCGGTGGTTCTGGAGCTGGACATGGAGGTCCAAGAGCGCGAGGTCCTACGAACCGTCATCAAACAGGAGAGGGAGCGAGAGCACCTGGAGAGCTTGGAGTGCAATCTGGTGGTTAGGGAGGCCTCCTATGCAGATCACCTCACGAAGGCTAATGCCACACTCGAGGAGTGTGTTGGGAAGTTCAAGGAGGAGATCGACAAGCAAGCCCAGGACGAGACTGTGCAGAGGACCGAGGTCCTCGCCGACAACTACTTCCAGAACTTGCGGAATGTCACATCCCTAGCTAGATGTCCTAGGATAGCAAGTGTTTGCATCATGTTTCATTTTATTGCAACAACATGAAATGGGGAAATAAAGAAACCCCAAGCTCACTATGAATCCAAACAATTCAAACTTGGTGAAAATTCAACAAATCCAAAATGCCCACTAAAAATGTTCACTATGTCTCGTAAATTTGGACATGATTAGAACAAGGATCATTTTAATTATTTGAACACCTAAAGCCATATAGAAATAAATCATAAAGCCCCTGATAATGATAAATAAAGCATTATCATTATTTCTGATTTCAAATTATTTTGAAACTTTTCAGATAAGTCTGAAATATTTGAACTTCAATATATAAAATTTCCTGGATATTTTACAAAGTCATTTGTACCTGCAAATAAATAAACAAATGTCAGATCATTTAATAGAAAAGAAAAAAAGAAAGAAAAAGAAGAAGAGGACGCCTAGGTGGAGCTGGCCCAGCTGGCCCAGCCAGCCCCACCGTCTTCATCCTCCTGCTAGTAGGCAGGAGGGCGTGTGGCAGCGGCGCGCCGACCAGCTCCTGCTTGCCTGGCTGGCGTGGAGCCCCCTGGGAGCGCCAACGCCCTCCCCCCTTTTCGCCGTGGCCCTTTTCTCCTCCCTCTCTCTTGCCCGCCGCTCTCCCTCTCGCTCCCCCTCTCTATTCTTCTCTCCCGTCGGCATCCAAAGCCGTCGCCGCCGCCGATTCGTCGCCCTGGCGCCTCCCCGAGCCCGCGAGCTCCGTCATCAGCTGCGCTGTGAGCCCCTCTGTCGATTCTCCTCCTTCTCCTTGCCGTCGAGCTGCTGTAGCCACTGTCCCCGTCACCCCCGAAGCTCCCCGCCGCTGGCGTTAATGGCCACCGCAGCCAGAGCACCCGCCGTGCTCAGTGGAGCACCCCGGCGTGCTTGCGCGGGCCCGTAGGTGCCGCCCCGACCTCCAGCGCCCCCTCCCATAGGCCCTAGCGCCGATGCCTTCCTTGGCCGAGCTCCGGCAGCCGCCTCTGGCGTCGTAGCCGCGAGCTCCGGCATCCCCTGCGCCCTCTGCTAGCTTCTCTAGGTGCGGGAGAGCAAGGGCTTCGCCCCAGTGGCTCCGACTGCCGCTCCCGTGGCCAGCAACATGGACGCCGCCATGACCAGAGGTCGCCGGCGATGAGCCCGTCGCCTGAGCCCTGCAGGTGGGCCCCCTTGTCAGGTTAATTAACCCCCCCTATGCCATTGACAGGTGGGCCTAGCCCTCCTAATTAGTAGTTAATTTAATTAAAAAAACTGTTACATGCCTGTGTCATTGACAGGTGGGGCCCAGCCACCAGGTTTGACCTATGCTGGCGCCTTTGACCTGCTGACGTCAGGCTAGCATAATGAATTCAATTTTGGTTTAAAAATAATTCCATAAATTATTCAAAACTTCAAAAATTCATATAAATTAATCTGTAAGTCGGATGAAAATAATTTATATATGAAAATTTATCAGAAAAATCCAACGAATCCAATGGTGCTATTGTCATGCATGTTAGAGAAATCTAAATAGGTGAACATTGACATTTGTTAATAGGTTAGTAAATGGAATTTAAAATGAAGAACAATTTTGAACCTATATTCAAATTCATTTCAAATCAACATGAACACTAGTTGCATTAGCTCATCTATACATGCTATCATGCCATGATCATGCATCATATTGTTGCACTTGCGTGTGTTGATTGTTTCTTATCTGCATTACGGTAGGCCCTGCTCCTGAGGATACCCCCGAGTATCCCGACGAAGGAGAGAACCTTTCCGTTTCCCAGCAAGGCAAGCAACCCCTTTGATCATTCCGGTAACATCCTACTCTCTCGCTCCTGCTCTTGTTTATTGCATTAGGACAGTCAATCACATGTCAGTCATACACGGTAGATGATCCTATTCTGCTGCATAACCTGGCATTGTCACAATAAATAGCTAAACCTTGCAACCTAGCATACCTGGTAGATGCTTGTGCCATGATGTGCTTAGCTTACTTTGCCTACTATGCTTGCTATACTTAGAGTTGGGTCAGGTCTGATTCATCTGGGTGATGAATTGAGTGAAGCAATGTTGTTCTGATGTGGTGATATATGATGAACTCGATTTGGTAAAGGTAGCGATGAGAGGCTATGTAGGAGTACATAGCGGGTTGTCTCATCGGGACCGTTCTTAGGAACTGAGTTCCGTGTTTGTGATCCAAGACTAGTTACTACCACACATTGGGATACTTAATTGACCATCTCGACCTATCATTCGCTTAGTCCTTAGTCCAGGAGTTGCAAGTAGTTTCTGGTGTTTATAGCATGCTCGAGGCCGTGCGTAGCGTTGACCCTAGGGGTGGGTTACGACGTGGTAGGCAGTGGCACGGTGTACCAAGGGTCACCCGGATGGTGGGCTTGGGAACCCTGCGCACCTCCTATCAAAGATGACTCGTCTACACTTGCTTGAGGCCAACACCTGCATTGCTGGGTTATGTATGCCTATTTCCATACGGATGTGCCGCTTGGGTTCTATGACTAGTCATGTTAGCCTGGGTTCTCTGTCGTTTGATTGCCAGCGACATGTTCACATACGTGAGCCAAAAGACGCAAACGGTCCCGGCTAAGGTAAGGCTGCAGCCGTGGAGCTTACCATGCGTGAGGCCGCAAAGTGATGTGATATGTTACAGTCTGGATTCATATGACTTAGGATCGGGGTCCCGAGACGGAAGCAGGGGGCCGCTTCAGAAAGAGGCGCGATGAGCTCGATGCCAAAATCACCAGGGTCAAAAAGCAGATCGTGGTGTCAGAGGCCGAGAGGCGGAGCGCTGTGGGGGCATAGGCCACAACCCGTCGTGAGCTGGTGAACCTCCAGGCACAGGTGGGTGCCATCATCGAGGAGTCTCAGTTTCCCAACAATGAAGCTGCCCGGAGATGCGGGGAACAACACCTGCGCTCCAAGATGTTTCGAGAGATTGCGGAGGGCGCCTGTCGTGTCGTAGCTGCCTTTTCTATCGACCGGGTGGAGAACTCTTGGGACCTTTACGATTCGATATACCTGGCCTTCTTCACGAGACTCATGGAGTAGCTGGAGGCAAGCTCCGCTTGGTGGAACGAGATTTGTGACGCCGAGTGCTGCGACCTCTTGAGGCTGGTATCGACCCGCATCTTTAGCAATATGCTACACGTCAATGGCGGATACGACTTCGACCAAGTGCTATCTCCGGTCCCTAAGGAGGTTCTTGACAAGCTCGCGAAGGCAATGGAATACTATGTGTCAAGCCTGCTGGAGCGGTTCGCGTCTGCCTTAGAGGGATACGATGAATACGGCGGTTCCGCCGCTGACGATGCCGACAGCGCCTCTGCCGCCTGAATCCTCCTCGCTCTCCTTCATGTAATAGGGTTTATTCAACCCCGTGGAAGCGTGAAAACACTCGTGGGACACTTTTTTTCTTAAGTACTTTATATTTTATGTATTTTGTTTTCCTACCGAGGCCTTTCCTTTCCTTTGTACATCGCTTTCGTGCCTTGCGTCGCTGGGACCCATCCTTGAACTGGGCTACACCATCGCTGCTATGCCTAGAACATGCGTTGAGCAATGCCAAAGGGTGTAGGGATCTTAGGGCTAGTAGGAGTCTTTGAGGAGTGATGCTCAGGGTCCCCCCATAGACGCATAGGTGGCTCGTGCTAAAGAAGTTTGGGCAACTCGAGAGGGAAAGGAGAGGGGGAAGCCAGGGGATTTTTAGACTTAGCTCCCTCGAGGCGTGTGGCTCGAAGCAAGCCCCCCCCCCCCGAGAGCATGTCTCATGGGGAGCGGTCCCTCGTGAAGCCCCCTTCCCGCGAAGCACCACTCACGAGGATTCTTGAGGGAGGCTCCTAATGCCTTCAATATCCTATACCAGGGAAACTGCCAGGTTTTCGCAAGTAATGCAGCGGGGCGCGCTCGCGGGGTCACGTGTGGATGTTACGCAAGGAGTTAATATGATACGTGTCCAACATATCTGTAATTTTTTATCATTCCATGTTGATATATTATCATTATAGGGCACTTTTTGGGCACTTATTTACCAATTTATAATATTTTTGAGCACTAACTCATTGACCCAATGCCCGGTGCGAGTTACTGTTTTCTGCATGTTATGTTTTAGTTTTCAGGTTTAGAGTACCAAACGAAGTCCAATTGCCACAAAATAAATTAGGATTTTTCTGGACCAAAAGTAGACCTGGAAGCTTTGGAAGGAGGTTGGGAGCCGCACCAGGGCTCCACCACACAACAGGGCACCCCATGGGGGCCAGGGGCTCCCTGATATGTGGTGCCCCCTCGTGGATCTCCCGACGCACCTCTCTGGCCTATAAATTCTCTAATAATCCGAAAACCCTAGAGGAGATCCCAAAACACTTTTTATGCCACCACAAGTCTATCTTTCGACAGGAGCTCATCTAGAGCTCCTGTCCGGCACCCTGTCAGAGGGGGATCGATCACAAAGGGCGTTGTCATCAACCTTGCTGCCCCTCATGATGATGTGTGAGTAGTTCACCACAAACCTACGGGTCCATAGTAAGTACCTATATGGCAATCCCTCTCTCTTGATCTTCAATACAATGTTCATCGCATCTTTGCCTTGATCTATCCAATGTAATCCCTTTGTATGGTGCGTTTGTTGGGATCCGATGAATTATGGGTTTATGTTCAGATTATTCATGAAAATTATTTGAGTCAAACCTGATTACTATGATTTTTATTTGCATGATCATTATAGCTTCATGATTATCTCCAATCTATTGAGATAATTTGGCCAACTAGATTGATATTTCTTTGGTGGGAGTGGTGCTTTATGGTAGGTTCAACCTGACGAGTTTTTATATCCCAGTGACAAAGTAGGGAAGCAAGTACGTCTTTGTGTTGCCGCTACTAAGGATAAAACGATGGGGTTAATTCATATTGATTGAGTTTACTTTGTCTACATCCACTAGTGCAGCCACGTTCTATACAAATGGTTTTTAACCCCTTTATGTGACGAAGTCTTAGACAGTCGCCTTGCATGTGTGGGCGATAGGGGGGCTATCCCAATACGATAGGGAAAACCCGTCGGCGATGCTTGCACCTAGTCACACACGATGGGCAAAAGTATATCGTTTGCGATTGGAAGGGCCATGACAAATAGACTTATTGGGGAACACGTGTGAGATGATCTTAGCATCCCACACAGGGAATCCCAAGGGTACGTTTCCGTTCGAATTGCAGATTACACACAATTTTCTGCATAACACGTTTGTGATAGGGGTGGTCATCACACATGCTAGTTCTAATTTGTCATGTGTCTTACTCAAAACATCACTCACGGTGTCTAGAAGAAACTGTTTGGCATCGGGCTGCCCATCACACACACTATCTATGTAAAAACGTTTGTGATTGGGTGTCCTAACACACACAATTATCGACTAGAATTCATGTCTAATTGCTCGCCGATCCAACAGGCCAACTTAGTAGAGACCCTGTGGCCTTCATTAGGTCATCGTCCATGGTATTGTCTTAGAAACCGTCTACAATGGTAACCGCAATAATCAACCTGATATCTCTATTATTTATAATAAAATTAACATTTCATCTCATCCACATAATATATTTCTTATTCGTAGTACGACAACCCGGATTTCATAATTGAATTACATCAAGGTACAACATCATATAGGCATATACTGCCTAGCTACCCAATTGCACAACAAGACAAAGTTACAAATGCAACATCTAAAACCTTTGGAAATTAAGTATCATCATAGAAGGTAAATAGATAGATGAATCTCATCTTGAAAACTGTTAAAGCATAAGGCGAATATTGAGCCTTTAATGATGTGGAAGGTCCTCGCAACTTTAGGCTAGTGCCTGTGGATGATTGCCCGCCCATCCTTCGTCTTCTTAAGGAAGACTTCAATATTATACCATGGATGCTATATGAATACCCTCATCACCTCATGATCATACATGTGGTGTAAGACGTAATCATCGGTGAACTGCCTTGAGAAGGACTGGAAAAAGACATATGCATAAATATCTTTTCTAAAATTTTAAATGGCACAAAGGGAAAAGGACAAGTTGAAAGAGATGGTACCATCCTTTACTTGACTGATGTCTTCTTCATTTTGCAGACAAATATCTTGTTGTTTTTCATAGCTAGTTTCTTTGCCTTAACAATCTTTCTGAGTTTCTTGATTCGACAGATATTCAAGGACACCTCATTTCCCCACATGCAAAAAGGGTCGAACAATGGGTCTAAACCTCTTACAGTGGGATATACATGTACAAGAACAAATTATTAAAAAACATTAATGTGCTATTAGCCAAACGACCATGGATGTGCAAACCTCGATGGTAAACTTCAGTGCCCCCCCATTGTTTCCCCCTACAACATATTTAAGACAAATATTGATAAGGTTACAAGTGATATTTGGCATACTATCAATGAAATATGGTAATGGAGAATAAACACATTGCAGATCCAATAGATTAGTTCGAACCACATGGAAAAGCCATTTATCTAAACCAAGCGTGCTAAGAACTAGGAAATATAACAATTCTATACGTTTCACGTGTACTTAGTACATCTAAATTAGATTTATACGTCACATGCATAAGCATACAAAATTGTACCAACAAGAATCGTACATCACATTTTTGAATTGAGTTAAATAGTTAAGTGATCAACACAACAAATGAATGAAATAGTTAACTAAGGACCAAATTGCACAATAGAACATACTAAAAGGCTAGGTTGCAGTAGAATTACATTACACATTTCACTAGATTTTATAAATGAAAGGCAGTAGCGGCAAACGTAGCAGGTGAAAGAAACATGCTTAACCAAACTAGATAGATGAACATAGGTCCTTAGTGATAAAGCTAAGAAAAACAAGCTATTCCTCATCATCGGAGATATATTTGATGATGGGCTGCTTCAACTTGGAAGAGGGCGAAGCCTACATACCGTGGGTGCACCCCTCGTAGTGGCGAGTGCCCTAATCCTGCCCCGTCACCAACATGTCAGTTCTGGATTTGGGGTAAGCATGGGAACATTGAGAAAACACATGGAAGTCTTTGTCAAATGCACCGGCGGTGCCCTCAAGAAAATACCACGAGCTGTCGTTTATAGCAGCCAACCGAGTGATATCGTCAGCCCGCGAGGCGTCAACAGTGGCCCCAACGACGAGGTGCTCCTCCAAGATCTATGGGTTAGCACGCATGGACGCCATAGCTGCCTCATCTACGCGTGCAACCGCGATTTGCTTCTCCACAACCAAATACTCTTTGAGATCCTAGCTATACTGTGTGCGCCATGTCTTTTGGCGGCGATTATTTGGAGGATGGGGCGGTGATTTCGGTGGAAGATGACGGAACAATCGGGCCATGTGGGATGGAATAGGAGGGGGTCGGGGGGTATTGGGGAGGTCTGGATTACTTGAGTAGATGGAGGAGGCCAAGCAGCAAGAAGGAGTTTCGCTCGCGAGGAGGTGGCGCTGCAAGCAAGCAGTGAATGTTTGAACTAGGAAAGGTAGATGAAAAGGGGTAAATGTGTCTTTTGATTGGTACTTGAGCGCCTTGGCGAGGCTCGAGCCCACTGTACTAGTTCATTCACCAAACCTCCACGAGAGGCAATCCACCAAATCAGGAGTAGGGTATTACACTTCATAGCGGCCCAAACCTGGGTAAACTATCGTGTTCATCTTCTTCCTCGTCATCGTGCGAGTTCACCATAGTAACCATTGAGTAGCGAGCTAGGTTGGGCGAGGCCGTAGGGAACCTTCGCACGCGCCCCTATGTTCGAACCTTGAGGGTTTTGCGGAGCTCAAAATCTGACATTTGGTGCGCCACGTACGGGGCGTGTCGAAGCATCCCCACTCTCGACGACCGTAAAAGCCTGGTTCGGCAACTCCATGGCAGGCAAGATTCTCGACGCCGGCCGGCCCATGGCGCGCACTAGCGCCGGGATGCGCGGGGCCGGCCGCATGGTCGCCTGCATCCTCGGTGGATCGCAGGCGCCCTCCTTGAACGCCAAGTCAAGCAGTTCCTCCGCCACATAGGAGCAGTCCGGCTGCAGCCCGAGGTCATGCTGCCCCGGGCATGGCCTGAGATCGACATCACCTTCGGCCCCGACGACCACCCCAAGATGACGGCGGCCGCCGGGGGGCTCCCCATGTTGTGCACGCCCACCATAAGTGGTGTGGCTGTCTCCAAGACCCTCATAGATGGTGGTGCTAGCCTCAACATCATTTCCATGGAGGCCTTCGACGCGCTGCAGCTGCCCCGCGATCGACTCACGCCTTCAGGGACCTTTGCCGGGGTGGTCGAAGGATCTGTTGCCCCCGTGGGGTGGGTGCGTCTCCCCATCACCTTCGGCACCCGCTCCAACTTCTGCATCGAGCAGGTTAACTGCGAAGTCGCCCACATCCACCTCCTGTACAACGCAATACTCGGCTACCCTGCGCTCGCCCAGTTCATGGCGGAAACACACCCGGGCTAAAACGTCATCAAGATGCCCGAGAGCGATGGCATACTCAACGTCCAGGGAAACATCAAGGACGCGTCCCACGTGCTCGGACTCACCTACAAGGCGGCAGCCACGGCAGGCCCCAATGTCGGGGAAGCCGCGCAGGCCACTGAAGACTCCGAGGGCGTCCTCAATGTCACGCCAGTAAAGAAGAGGCAACTGCTCTCCTAGAGCTTGGCGGAGACAAGGCAGTTGTCGGTGGATGAAGAAAACTCGGCCCCTACCTTCCGCATCGGTGCCAACCTGCCCAGGGATCAAGAGGAGGCATTGGTGACGTTCCTCCATGCGAACAAGGACATGTTCGCATGGAGTGCCTCCGACTTAGTGGGGGTCCCAAGGGACATGATCCAACACCACCTCATGGTGTGCGCGAACGCGCACCCAGACAAGTAGAAGGCAAGGAGGCAGGCTTAGGAGAAGCAAGCATTCATCGCCTAGGAGGTCGGCAAGCTGAAGGAAGCTAGGGTCATCGGGAGGTGCGCTACCCGGAGTGGCTTGCCAACCCGGTGGTCATCCCAAAGAAGTGCGGGAAGGATCGTATGTGCGTCGACTTCACGAGCCTCAACAAAGCCTGCCCATAGGACCCATTCCCGCTACCATGCATCAACCAAATCATGGACTCCACCGCAAAGTGCGACCTCCTCTGCTTCCTGGACGCCTTCTCGGGCTACCACCAGATCAAAATGGCAGTGGAGGACGTCAAGAAGACTGCTTTCCTCACCTCATGTGAGGTATTCTGTTACACGTGCATGCCCTTCAGGTTGCGGAACGCCAGAGCAACCTTCCAGAGGTTGATGCACATCGCCCTGGGCCTGCAGCTCGGGAGAAATGCAGAAGCTTACGTCCATGACATCGTGGTCAAGTCCAAGGAGGCCAAGACCCTAATCGAGGACTAAGAGGAGACGTTCGCTAGCCCGAGGGATATCAACCTGAAGCTCAACCCTGAGAAGTGCGTCTTCGAGTCCCCTCGGGCAAGCTTTTCAGTTTCCTAGTGTCGCACCGGGGGATCGAGGCGAGCCCAGAGAAGACCAAAGCCATAAGCAAGATGAGCATGCCCCGGACCCTCAAGGAAATGCAGAAGTTGATGGGTTGCGTGACCTCCCTGGGGTGCTTCATTTGCAAGCTTGGTGGGCGGGCCCTGCCATTCTTCAAGATCACGAAGAGAAAGTGGCCCTTCCAATGGACCCTAGAGGCAGTCACTACCTTCGAGGAACTCAAGCAATATCTCATGAGCCCGCCGGTGATCGTGGCGCCTCGCCCTTGGGAGCCATTGCTACTATACCTGGCTGCCACCCCCACTCCGCTAGTGTTGCATTGGTGGCGGTCAGGGAAGAGCGGACTAACACCCACGCTGCATCACCGAGCACGAGCAGGGGCCCAGGCATGGAGCAAGGGGACTCGCAAGATCCCGAGAAACCCGTTTCTCCCCAAGACGAAGCTCCGAGGCCAGTGTCGCTCTGGAGCCCCCGGAAGCGCACAACCCTCATGAGGCCCCACCTGCTGCAATGGCCCTTGAGGCACCTAATCCTCATGAGGTCCCGACCGCTTCGATGGCCCTCGGGGCGCCCAAGACTCTAGAGCCAACCACGGGAAAGGACACCACGAAAAACCTCACCCTCGTCAAACACCCGGTCTACTACGTCAGTACGATGCTACAGGACGCACGCTCATGCTACCCCATGCAACAGAAGCTCCACCTAGCGCTCCTCGTCACTTCGAGAAAGCTACGCCACTAATTCAAGGGGCATCCCATCAAGGTCGTCTCCGCATACCCCCTGGAGAAGGTCTTGCGCAACCCCAACGCGGTAGGAAGGGTTGCTGAGTGGAACATCGAGCTGCAGGCCTTCAACGTAGAGTTCAACATGACTAGGGTCATCAAAGGGGCGGCCTTGGCAGACTTCGTGGCAGAGTGGACAGACGCCCCTGAACAGGGGCTAGACGGGAGTCAGTCCCTCACCCCCGGCTATGAGACGCCAGAGGGTTGTACCATGCATTTTGACGGAGCCTTCAGGCGCATGGGAGCAGGGGCTGGGATAGTTCTCACTTCCCCAGAGGGAGACAAGCTTCGGTACGCCATACAACTCTGTTTCCAGCGCTGGGAGAAGGTCTCCAACAACATCACGGAGTACGAGGGCCTCATCGCAGGCCTCAAGGCAGCGGTGGCCTTGGGGGTTCGGTGCCTCTCCATCATGGGCGACTCCCAGCTCCTCGTCAACTTCTCCAACAAAGAGTATACACCGAAGCACAAGAATATGCAGGCTTACTTGGAACAGGCATGTAAGATTGAAAAATGTTTTCAGGTCTTGGAATTGCATCACATCCCGTGCGACGCGAACAAGGAAGCCGATGACATCTCCAAGAGGGCGTCACGACGTGAGCCCCAGGAGTCGGGATTCTTCAAGGAGCGGCTCTTCGAACCTTCCGCGGCACCGCCCTTTGAGGATCCGGCACCATGAAGTGAGGAGCTCCCCCTAGAGCCACCCCTGGGGGCTCCAGATTGCGGCTCGACCTCAGGAGCCCAACTGCTCCTGGCACTGGAGCCTTAGGCCGAGGACCGGATGTAGGAGTTCAAGGCGTACATGCTTCATGGCGCGCTACCGAAAAGGAGGAAGACACGGAGCATGTAGCCAGGCAGGCCACGGCCTACTGCCTGCAAGATGGCGACTTGTACCATGGGCACCCGAACAATGTCTTGTTGCGGTTCATCTCCAAGGAGCAGAGGTGCGAGCTGCTGGCACTCATCCATGGAGGGGACTATTGGCACCACTCCTCGTCGCGCACCCTTGCTAGGAAGGCGTTCCAATCAAGCTTCTATTGGCCCTCGGCGCTTTACGACACCATCGAGCTGGTTTGGTCTTGCGATGCCTGCCAATTCCACGCCAAGCAGATTCATTAGCCCGCCCAAGGCCTCTAGACCATCCCGCTCTCCTGGCCCTTTGCGGTTTGGGGTTAGGCATACTAGGGCTTTCCCGCGGGCAGCGGGCGGATACCTCTACCTCTATGTCGCCATCAACAAGTTCACCAAGTGGCCCGAGGTGGAGCCAGTGCGCACCATCCCGGCTGGGTCGGCCGTCAAGTTCATCAAGGGCATTGTAAGCCAATTCGGCATCCCCAACCGCATCATCACCGACAACGGTTCGCAGTTCACAAGTAGCCTCTTCAAGTCTTATTGCACTAACCTTGGAACGTAGATTTGCTACGCCTCAGTAGCCCACCCTAGGAGCAACGTCCAGGCGGAGCGTGCCAATGCGGAGGTCCTGCGAGGCCTCAAGACAAGGAGCTTCAAGAAGAAACTGGAGCCTTGCGACAGGGGCTAGGTTGATCAGCTCCAGTCCGTGTTGTGGTCCATCTGCACCACCGTAACCAAGCCCACTAGCGATACCCCATTCTTCCTCGTCTACGGAGCCGAAGCCATCCTCCCCACGAGGTCAAGCACCGCTCCCCTTGGGTAATGGCATTGAACGAGCAGCGTCAGGATGCTGCATGAGAAACGAACCTCATGCTTGTGGAGGAACCTCGTCGCCAAGCCTCACTTCGAGCTGCAAGGTATCGACAAGCGCTACGGCGCTACCACTGTCGTAACATCTGCTCCAGCACCCTCGAAGCCGGGTGACCTCGTCCTGAGGCGGGTTCTCTCCAGGGAGGGCTTGCACAAGCACTCGCCCATGTGGGAGGGCCCGTTCAAGATCGCTCACGTTTCCAGGCCAGGTGCAGTACGCTTGGAGACTCATGATGGGGTCCCCATTAAGAATGCCTGGAACATCTAACACCTCCGAAGATTCTACCCATGACACTCTCACGTAATAATGAGCAGGCTGTATACGCCCAGAGCCCCCCGAGGACGCGGAGGGGTTCCTCCCATGCAATATGGCAGCCACAGCTCCGCACTGGCGAAGAAGTCAACTCTGCCCATCAATGGCTATGCCCATGCAACGTGGATGTCCTATGCTCAACACTGGGGGAAGACGAAGACTAGTCTAGGCGCCAGACACGACTGTTATTTGCTCTTCTCGTATTTGAATTTTCCAACTTTCCTGGAATAAAATTCAGGTTTTTTCAAATCATGTTTTCAAGAAATGGGTCAAGGATTCGTGTTCATCGCCATTTCCTATCTTGGGTTTTCTCTCTTCAGGACGGGCACTCGCTTGCTCCCCTCCACCCCGCACCTCGCGAGCGGGGGCTGGAGGGCACAGTGCTCGCACCTCGCTAAGGCCTTGGTGCCCGGATCCTTGCGTGGTACTCCCGGGCGAGTTAGCAGGCGTGAGACGCATCGTACTCACTCGGGGGATCCACTCGCGGCCCAACGCACCATCTCGGAGCCTCGACAGGCCCACCCCTCCCGAGGCAGGAAACAAAATTTTCTTTGGGGAGCTGCTCGAGCGTCAAAGGGGGCTCCTGAGCAGCATGCCTCAAGAGCCTTACTGGTCATAAAGCCACTTGCAGCCTCGATTTTGTCCTTGGTGATTCGATCGGCATCGAGGGTGTTGAGGCCTCACCCTACGGTTGCGTCCTTGGCCAGACGCAGCTATGGTGGTAGTGAAATGTGCGGGACAGTGGCCTACAGACACAGAGTGCTGAAAGGGCTCCCAACTTGCATCACCTATAAGAAGAAGAGGACCACATGACGTCCGGACTCACCAAGCGCCATGGCCAGGCCTCCCTTGGAGCCTACAACAAGCATGCCAAGCTAAGTATCCTACTCACAATCGGAAGGCAACCTCAATTAACAAAAACGCAAAAGTCAGGACGCATAACCGATGCACAGACAAAAGAGGCCAGCGCCCAAGTTCATTACATGCTCGAAGGGCCTTTCTTGGTTCTTTATTACAGGGGCAGGAAAAGCAGGAAAAAGCCTCCACGGGGCTACTGCTTCAGGAGCACTAGGGCCCGCAAATCAGCGCTCAGTCGGTGTCCTCCTCCTCCTTCATGGGCCTGTGAAGGCACGCCGACGCGGAGGCTTCAGGAGCAGAGGAACGGTGCCGCGACGGCTGGCAACCTCCCTAGGTCCAGGCATGACAGCGCATGGCGCATCGTAGCGGCTGTCGTCGCTGTCGCTGCTGCCACTCGGGCTCCCCTCGGAGGGGGTGTTGCTATCGCTGGATGTACGACACTCGTCATGAAGGCCAAGCTCATCTTCAAGATCGCCGCGACTAAGATCTTCCAGGAAGCACCCTAGGTGCTCGCCCTCACCACAGAAGACCATGATGAAGAGTGTTGCCTCCCCGTCATACTTGAAGTGGAGGGTGTGCCTCCCCACCAGGCCGCTGGCACGGGAAAATGGCTGTCACCCGCGAATCAGATACACATAGCCCTTCGGGGTGGCTCGACCTCGACACACGACGCCTCGCTGTAGCAGCCGTCAGCCTGCAGCCATAGGCCCTCAGGCCCCCTGGCCGGCAGCGCCCCCACGAAGTAGTTCGGGAGATGATGCCAGGTGGCCTCTGCCTCTCCTCCCACACCACGAACTCCCGGGCCATGTCGGCGGTCTGAAGCCGCGAGCGTGATGGAGGGATCGCCACCGCCACCCTCCCACCGGGGGCGCCACCTCTTAGACTACCGCGGGCGCCCGCACCAGTCGGTCCCGCACCACGGCCACTAATGGCAACCCCAGACTGCGCTAGAGTATGGCCGCACCCACGGGGAGCTACCGCCGGTGTCGCGATGTACTTCTGGGGATGTCCGCGGCCACTCTTGGGCGGTGGCCAAGCTGGGCTCTCCTCGGGGGCTTCCCCTTCTCAGCGGTGGAATGCTTCCTCACTGAAGCCATGATTGGGAGAGCAGTGTCTTGGAGGTTGGGAGGCGAAGCATACGAAGGTATAGTGAGGGTTTTCTCGCCCTCGCTTGCTTATGTATAGCTGGGGGCTAACCGACGCCCCCTTCGCATCCCAAGAGGCGTGCAACCTCTGAAGGGTCACATCCACATAGCCCAAGGAGGGAAGGCCGAGGCGGCAGTAGCATTCAAGAAAAGTAATGATGGCCAGTGCTGTGCGCAGGCATTGCATCGGTTTGACTTGTGGCGGTTTCTAACACCTTCGAGGAGCAGGGCGTCACCACACAGGCGTCCGACACGTGTAAAGCCTGGCGCACAGGCGTTTAGGACCCGCGCGCTTCGGGCTGACCTCAAAGATTCGCCTCGAAGCCGGCACGAGCTCGCCTTAGGCCCGAGGGCTACTGTTGGCATTCTGGGAACGGGGGTACCCGGCCCTACGTGCCTGCGGCCCAGGACATGGCCCACTTTGTCATCCAAGCATGGCCTTGCGCGGCTCGACACAAGACAAGACCCTCACGAGGACCCTGGGCTTGCGAGGGAGAACGACACCAAGGCCTGCAAGGATGGGCCTGTTGGAAATATGCCCTAGAGGCAATAATAAATTAGTTATTATCATATTTCCTTGTTCATGATAATCGTTTATTATCCATGCTATAATTGTATTGATCGGAGACTTAGATGCATGTGTGGATACATAGACAAAACCATGTACTTAGTATGCCTCTAATAGACTAGCTCATTGATCAAAAGATGGTTAAGGTTTCCTAGCCATGGACATGAGATGTCATTTGATAACGGGGTCACATCATTAGGAGAATGATGTGATGGACAAGACCCAAACTGCAAACGTAGCATATGATCGTGTCAGTTTATTGCTACTGTTTTCCGCATGTCAAGTATGTGTTCCTATTACCATGAGATCATGCAACTCACAGATATCGGAGGAGTGCCTTGTGTGTATCAAACGTCGCAACGTAACTAGGTGACTATAAAGGTGCTCTACAGGTATCTCCGATGGTGTATGATGAGTTGGCATGGATCGAGACTGGGATTTGTTACTCCGTGTGACGGAGAGGTATCTCGGGGCCCACTCGGTAATGCAACATCACAATAAGCCTTGCAAGCAATGTGACTAATTGTTAGTTGCGGGATCTTGTATTACGGAACGATTAAAGAGACTTGCCGGTAACGAGGTTGAACTAGGTATGGAGATACCGACGATCGAATCTCGGGCAAGTAACATACCAAAGAACAAAGGGAACGTTATACGGGATTAACTGAATCCTTGACATAGAGGTTCGACCGATAAAGATCTTCGTAGAATATGTAGGAACCAATGTGGATGTCTAGGTTCCGCCATTGGTTATTGACCGTAGAGGTGTCTCGGTCATGTCTACATAGTTCTCGAACCCGCGGGGTCTGCACACTTAAGGTTCGGTGACGTTTCGGTAGTGTAGAGTTATGTATGGTGGTGACCGAAGTTTGTTCGGAGTGCCAGATGAGATCCCGGATGTCACGAGGAGCTCCGGAATGGTCCGGAGGTAAAGATTCATATATAGAAAGTCCCAGTTTGGTTTCCGGAAAAGTTTCGGGCTCATCGGTAGTGTATCGGGAGTGCCGGTAGTGTACCGGGAGTGCCGGTAGTGTACCAGGAGGCCTCCGGGAGGGGTATTTCGACCCCAAGAGGTCCATGGGATGTGGGAGAATAATAACCAGCCCTTAGTGGTCTGGGAAAACAGCCACAAAGTCCCATGGCGCAAGAGAGAAAGTCCTAAAGCAAAAAGTGGAAAATCAGCCAATAGGAGGCAATCCTACTCCAACTAGGATTGGAGGTGAAGTAGGATTGCTTCCCACCTCCTATTTCGGCCGACCCAAAGGCCTTGTCTGCCTCTCATCTCCTCTCCTCCTATATATACTAGTGTATTGGGTGGTTTTTGGACAGAATTTCCGACCACGTGCTACCCGTTACACCGGTGCATAGTTTCTCCTCTAGATCGGTTTTCTGCAGCGCTTAGGCGAAGCCCTGCCGGAATTGCTCCACCACTATCACCGGAACACCGTCACGCTGCCGGTGAACTCTCTCTCCTCTCCACCTCCTCTCGCTGGATCGAGACGATGGAGATCGTCATCAAGCTGCACGTGTGCTGAACGCGGAGGTGCCGTCCGTTCGGCGCTAGATCGGAAGGACCGTGATCGAGATCGCGAGACGGTTCGTGATGTGATCACGGAACGGATCATGATGAGTTTGCAGGACAGATCGTGATCAAGATCGTGAGACGGATCGTGATGAGTTCGTGGGACGGATCATGATGTGTTCACGGGACGGTTCGTGATTGGATCGCTGGACGCTCGGCGATTTGGATCGCGAAGAAGTTCGACTACACCAACCGCGTTTCTTAACGCTTCCCGCTTAGCGATTTACAAGGGTACGTAGATCCACTCTCCCTCTCGTATATGCTCATCACCATGGATAGGTTTGCGTGTGCGTAGGAAATTTTTTGTTTCCCATGCGACGTTCCCCAACAGGGCCTCCTCAGGCCCCCTCCTAAGCGGCAGAGATCTCTATGAAGAGCTCGGCCTCAGGAGTCCATGGTGACTCAAGGAATGATAGGCGGGCGCCAGCACGCTAGGCGGTGTAGTTTCCCCTTTGGTGCAAAGGGAGCAAGGACGTACGCGGCTTCCCAAAGTGCTGCCCAAAGGTTTCCATTCTAGTGCAACAAGACCACGACCACGAGCCCCACAGGAAGGATGTCATTGCCGAAACCCACCACTACATAATCGATAGCCACTTTGCAGGCGAAGACGACCTTTGGACAGAGGCGGATGTACTCCTGTCCCCCTTCAAAATTGGCCATTGTGGGATCTCTTGCCACCATTGCGATAAGGGAAGAGGACCTAGTCCACTGCTATATATGGAGGCTAGGCCACACCATAGATCGGATCCGATACTTAGCCACTCAATGAACCACCACAGGGAAGAGATCCAAGGACACCTCTTGAGCGCCCTCGCGAGGCTCTAGCCCACTATACTAGTTCATCCACCAAACCTCCACGAGAGGCAGTGCACCAAAGCAGGAGTAGGGTATTACGCTTCACAATGGCCCGAACCTAGGTAAACTACCGTGTTCATCTTCTTCCTCCACATCGTGCGAGTTCGCCGTAGTAACCATCGAGTAGTGAGGTGGGTTGGGCG
The DNA here is from genome assembly GCA_022496015.1 of Hordeum marinum. NCBI lineage: Eukaryota > Viridiplantae > Streptophyta > Magnoliopsida > Poales > Poaceae > Hordeum > Hordeum marinum. The sequence goes on from CM039673.1 coordinate 236,641,178, forward strand.
AGGCCGCAGGGAACCATCACACACGCCCCATTGTTCGAACCTTGAGGGTTTTGCGGAGCCCGAAATCCGATAGATGCCTCTTCTTTGCTTGATTTTTTTCTAGAAACAACATAAAGCAATAGGTGTGTACTGCAAAAATATGAAATTATTAAGGGTTTGTATGGCTTGTTTATACATTAATTGAGTTTTATATGCATTTAATGTACTTAATTCAAATATGAAGTACAGTCACAAGGTCTATGTTGGGCAGGGCCTCACCATATAAAGCGCAAATATGTTGTGCTATTTTTACTGTCCACTTTGGGAGAAAGAGAAAACATTGTTAATAGCCAACAAAGGCATTTTGGAACAAAAATTTGTCATCTTACCATTGAAAATGGGTGTATTATTTATAATTTGTGGACGTTCTAAAGACCATTTACGTGCGGGCCACATGTCGCTATCTGTATTGGAAAGGAGGTAGCGTGTGGAGAGGTGTTTGAGTTGATGGGTGGCATGCGAGCAGTGACCTGCATACGCTCATCGGGGTGGCGTGTCCTCTGCCAGTCGTCAAAGACGTTCCGGAGTGAATACCCGAATGCAAACTAGGGGCAATTGTTCCTTCCCTACTAAACTAAGCCAAAATCTGGCGCGAAGGAATTTTTTCATTGCGTCATCGCAAACGGTTGTGAATGATGACCTCTTTGCCCTTGCCAATGCTACACCTTGTACTTGTGCTAACTTATGAGGTTTCCATGTATGCAAATAAATAAGATGCAGGAAGGTAATTAAAAAGAGACATGAGTTTGGTGACCACATGAAGAAAGAATGCCAAGCACGTGAACCTTGGCGAAACACATAAATGAAGGAAACTCACCAATGCATGCAAGAGTTTAGTTGCTAAATCATTAAATGAAGGGACCTTAGCAACAATGCATTGTGGACTTGAGTTGCTAAGACATATAATACACTAAGGACCCCATGTAAGCACCGATCGATGCATTTACAGTAGGAGTCGGGTAACATTCAAATCTTTCATATTGGGTAAATTTTCATTTGTCAAATTAGAAACATTGAGATTTTTCCAATTTTGCAGGAACAAAATAACTATCACGGTGCAATTTTTCAAGTGAAATTCAGAAACATAGATTTCATTCATAGATCAAGCATTGGTCTTTGTACAAAATATTTTAACTCGACAGCTGAATCGAACATACTTTTCCCCATTTGTTGCCAACCACGTACTGAAATAGCTAGTTCAACTATATATACTAGCTAATTTAAAGTAGGCCTTACAGTTCAACAATATCTATAGTTAGATGAACCAAACAAAATAGCCCCTAAATACTACTCCGGATGGGGTTCGTGCTACTGCCAATAGCATTCTCCTCTGCCTAGCGTGTTCTGTAAGAGGCACCGACGAGCTAGAGGATTCGAATTCGTCGATTGCCGCTGCTTCCCTCCACCACTCCAGACGCGCCTCCTCAAAGCAGCGGGACTCGGCGTAGATCTACTCAATGTGCAAGATAACTATGGCATCTATTAGGGACATGGTACCGGTGAGCCTCTTTGCATGCTCGACCTAGCGCTCTTCCTCCTCATGTAGGAAGTTGATGTAGCGTGCTAGGCCACTAACACAAAAGCCGAGCGGCTGTACTTTGGCGGCGGCCTCCTCCTCCCACCATCGGGCCATGGTGGCGGAGCGGGTGATCTCCCCAGCCACTGACCATGGGTGGCTGCAAAGGCAGACGCTCGTTTGGTGGTGACCAAGTAGGTAGCTAGTGGGGTGGCAAAAACGGTGGTCGGCGATGGGGTGGGGGCCACGGCGGTCGCCGGACGTAGGTGCCTTCGCACAAATGTGGAGGTGCATATGGTGGGTGTTGTGCACATAGCCAGCAAGGACGCCACACACACTACACGCTTCCAGGTATTGCGCCGCAGACATAGTGCAGCCTCCCCACTGGAGCTGCCTTCTAGCGGAGTGGCGGAGCAACAACGACGAACATGTGCCATTGGAGAAATTGGGAGAGGCCATCCATGAGGGTTTATAAAGCAGGCGGCCAAGGCGAGCCAGGAGGGAAGCTTGCACGCGTTCCTGCGCAGTTGCGCAAGAACAGGAAGCCCAAACAAAACGATATATCCTGGTGGTTTTGGTAATTAGTAACGACATATATCTCATTGGACTAATATTTCCACTAAGCAAATTTTAGGAAAAGTTCAATGATGGGTTGGCAAAAGGATTGTGGATAAACCCCTAGAGGCAAGGAATTGGATTGGCAAAGCTTCAAGCAAGAGGACTCTACATTTTACTTTGTGAGACTCACTCTGAGTCCATAGGAAAGCCAATACTATTAAAAGGGGGTAAGGTACTGTTGGTGAACAAGATGCTCCACGTGCACAAATGACAGTCACCAAAAACACCCACAAACTCTCCCACAAATCTCTGTCCAAGCTTATCATGAAAATCGGTGCAACCAACTTCTTCCACTCGGTCCCACCAATTTCCCATCTCAGACAGAGCCCTGCCAAACCCCGACTGATCGGTGAAACCGATTCTGCTTTGGTGCCACCGAGTTTTGCTTGCGAACTTTCTGTTACCTCGATTCACAAAATCGAAATTCTGAGTTTTTTGGATCGACATCACCGAGATTTGGGTTCTAACCGTTGGACACCAAATCGGTACCGCCGAGAGTTCTGTATCCGTCTCACCGAGATTCAAAAGTTGCTACCTTTGGAGCAACTCGGTACCACTGACATTCACACATCAGTGTCACCGACTTGGTCACTTTAGGTGTAATGGTTTGATTTTTGGAGATGCCTATATATACCCCTCCACAACCACTCACTCGCAAGAGAAGCACTCAGCACAGATCCCTACTTATCCCATCAGATTTTCTAAGAGAGAGCCACCTGCTCATGTGTTGAGATCAAGCCATTCCACTCCAACCATATGAATCTTGATCTCTAGCCTCCCCAAGTTGCTTTCCACCCTATCAATATCTTCCACCAAAGCCAAATCTGTGAGAGAGTGATTGAGTGTTGAGGAGTCTATCATCTTCAAGGACAAGAGCAAGGAGTTCATCACCATTATTGAGCCTATTACCTTCTGGAGGGTGATGCCTCCTAGATTGGTTAGGTGTCAATTGGGAGCCTCCTACTTCGAGTTGTGGAGTGAACCAAAAAGTTTGTAAGGGCAAGGAGATCGCCTACTTCGTCAAGATCTACCCCGAGTTAGGCTAGTCCTCCGTGGACGTAGGCCATCATGATATAGACAAGTCTGCTTCTTCGTGGAACCCTCTGTGGGTAGAGCCCTCCATCGACTCTCGCGACCGTTACCCTCTACGGGTTGAAGTCTCCATAAACGTGGACATACGATAGCACCACCTATCGGAACCACGGAAATATCTTCATGTCACCAAATTGCATTTGATCTTCCTACCCTTCCTTTACTACAAATGATTGTCTTTACTTTCCGCTGCCATACTCGTAGACATGCATGCGTAGGATGTGCTTGACTTTCTATCATTGCTAAAATCTTCCAACACTTAAAATTGGGAAAAGGTAGAATTTTTATTTGGTCAGTTAGTCTAATCACCCCCTCTAGATAGGTGGTATCAGAGCTATGATCTCCATTGCATTGGTTTCACAACCTAGGAGAGTATGGTGTCTAGCGAGGGAAATTATCATCATAGAGGTTCGTACTTTGATGGCACAAATTTTTCTAGTTGGAAGCACAAAATGAAAATGCATATTCTTAGTCATAATCAAGCTGTTTGGGCTGTTGTTCATGTTGGATTGCATGATCAGTTCTTTGTGGATGGAAGGGAACTGGATCATGAGACAAATGCGGATGAATTGAAGATGTTGCAATATAATGCTGAAGAATTTGACATTCTCTTCAACTACCTATGCCTCGAAGAATTCAACAAAATCAGCCGTCTTGAGAATGCAAAAGAGATTTGGGATACTTTTGTTGATATGCATGAAGTTACCGAATCCGTGAGAGAATCCAAGTTGGATGTTCTTCAGAGTCAACTAGACAAGCTCAAGATGAAGGATGGTGAAGGAATCATAAAGATGTACTCTAGGCTAGCTCTCATCATCAATGAGATTGCCGACTTAGGAAGCAAAGAAATGACTGGCAAATTCATCATCAAGAAGATACTTCGAGCTTTGGATGAGAGATATGACACTATGTGCACATTGATCCAAATGATGACCAACTACAAAGATCTCAAGCCTATGGAAGTGATTGGAAGGATTGTTTCTCATGAGATGACACTCAAGGACAACGAAGAGCTTCACAACTTCTCTAGCGATGCTTACAAAGCCACAAGTGATGCTCCCGCAACTTCAGGTGACAACCTTGTCACAAATGAAGAGATAAGCCTCATGGTCAAGAAATTCAACAAGTTCTACAAGAATAGAGGCAAAGATCGAAGCTCCAACTCAAGATATGAAGAGAAGCGTTCGTCAAGTTGTGACCGAAACTACTACAATTGTGGGAAGCCTGGACACTACTCCAATAAGTGCACGACTCCCTACAAAATAAAAGTAGAGTCACGAAGAAGATGAAGCTCAAGAGATGAGTCACCTCGAAGAGAGAGGTAAGGAGTAGAGATGATTGTTATGACTGAAGACCCTCAAGGAGAAGTAGGGACTCGGAGAAGAAGGACAAGTACACCAAGAGATACTCAAGAATAAGATATCAAGCTCATGCTAGTGAATGGCTTTCCGGCTTCGAATGCGACAACCACCCCGAGAGAAGCTATCACTCCAACTCCGACTATAGTCAAGATGAAGGTGTTGCCGGACTTGGACTAGTGACGACCAACTCCTACAACATATTTCATTCACCAAATGAAGCGAGTGGAAGTTGCTTCATGTCTAAAGGCCCCAAGGTATGACACCCCGAGTATCTTGATTTCAATAGTGATGAGGATGACTTGTTAGGAGATGATGACTTGCTATTTGACAAATCTAGTAATGTTAGTAATGGTGAATGTTGGATTTCGGGCTCCGCAAAACCCTTAAAGTTTGAACACAGGGGCGTGTGCGAAGGTTCCCTGTGGCCTCACCCAACCTAGCTTGCTACTCGATGGTTAGTACAGAGAACTCGCTCGATGGCAAGGAAGAAGATGAACACGACAGTTTACCTAGGTTCGAGCCGCTGTGAAGCATAATACCCTACTCCTGCTTTGGTGGATTGCCCCTCGTGGAGGTTCGGGTGGATGAACTAGTACAGTGGGCTTGAGCCTCGCGATGGTGCTCAAGAGGTGTTCTTGGCTCTCTACCTTGCGGTGGTTCATCATGTGGCTAAGTGCTGGATCTGGTCCGCTCTATGGTGCGGCCTAGCTTCTATATATAGCGATGGCCCAGGTCCTCTTCCCTTATCACAATGGAGGGAAGGAATCCCACAACGTCCAATTCTGAAGGGGGACAAGAGTACATCCGCGTCCTGTCCAAAGGCGGTCTTCGCCTGTAAAGTAGCTGTTGGTGATGCAGTGGTGGGCTCGGCGATGACATCTGTCCCGCGGGGCTCGTGGTCGTGGTCTTGTTGCACTAGAAAGGAAACTTTTGGACGGCGCTTCGGTAACCTGCACACGTCCTTGCTCCATTAGCACCAAAGAGGAAACTGCGCCGCGTGGCGCACTGGCGCCCGCCTGTCCTTCCTTATGTCACCTTCGACTCTTGAGGCACGGCTCTGCATAGAGATCTCCGCCGCCCAGGTGGGGGACTGAGGAGGACTGCCCTTCTGGTCTTGATGTCGTCCTTCCTTGCAAGTCCAGGATCTTCGTGAGAGCCTTGTCTTGAGCAGTGCCGCGCCAGGCCATACCTAGCTGACGAAGAGGGCCATGTCCTGGGCCGTAGGCAGGCAGGGCTAGTACCCCCATTCCCAAAACATAGACAGTAGACCCCGGGCCAAAGGCACGCCTGAGATGGCTTTACAAGCGTCAGACGCCTGCGTGGCGATGCTCTTGCTCCCCGAAGGCGTCGAGAATCATCACAAATTAAAGCGATGCGACGCCTGCGCACAACGCCGACCATCATTACTTTCCCTTGAATGCTGCTACCACCTAGGCCTTCCCTCCTCGGGCCACGCGATGTGACCCTTTAGAGGCCGCATGCCTCCCGGGATGCGAGGGGACGTCGGTTCCCCCCCGGGTTGTACATAAGCCAATGAGGGGGAGAAAATCCTCAAAATACCTTCGTCTTGTTCGCCTTCCAATCTCCAAGCCGCTGCTCTCCCAATCATGGCTCCAGTGAGGAAGCATTACGCCGCCGAAAAGGGGTAGGCCCCCGAGGAGAGTCTCGCTCCACCGCCACCCAAGAGGGGTCGTGGCCGTCCCATGAAGTACACCGTGATGCCGGAGGCCGCTTCCTGAGGGCGCGATCGTACCCCAGCGTGGTATGGGGTTGTCTTCGGCAATCGCGGCGCGGGCGCCCGTGGTAGTCGAAGTAGTGGCGCCGACGGTGGGAGGGTGGCCGCGGCGGCCCTGCCACCACGTCCCTGACTCCATACGACTAACACGGCCCAGGAGTTTGTGGTGTGGGCAGAGAGACCGGAAGCCGCCTGGCTTTAACTCTCGAACTCCTTTCGGGGCGTTGCCGGCCGGGGGGCCCGACGCCCTATGGCTCCAAGACGATGGATGCTGTAGCGCGGTGTCATGGGTGGAGGTTGCGGTCACCCCAAGGGTTACGTGTACCTATTCCACAGGTGGAAGACGTTTGCCCGCGCCCATGGCCTGATGGGGAGGCGCACCCTCCACCTCATGTTCGATGGGGAGGCGACGCTCTTCGTCAAGGTCTTCTGCGGCGAGGGTGAACACCTGGGGTGCTGCTCGGAACACGTCGGCCATGGCGATCTTGGAGATGAGCTTGCCCTTTGCGACGAGCGCCACTCCTCTAGTGACAACGACATCCCCTCTAAGGGGAGCCCGAGTGACAGCAGCGACAGCAGCTACGATGCGCCACTACACCGTCGTGCTCGAACCTCACGGGGTTGCTAGCTGGCGCGGCGTCGCTCCTCCGCTCCGGAAGCCTCCACGCCGGCGCACCTTCACGGGCTCGTGAAGGAGGAGGAGGACACCGATTGAGCGCCGATGCGTGGGCCCCGGAGCTCATGGAGCGGCGGCCCCCGTGGGGGGGGCTTTTCCTTCTTTCCCTTCCCTTGTAACCAAAACCAAGAAAGGCCCTACGGGCACACAATGAACTTGGGTGCAAGCCCCCTTTTATCAATGCTCCTATTATGTGTCCTGGTTTTTGTGTTTTTATTACTCAAGGTGGCCTTCTGATTATGATTAGGGTACTTAGCTTGGCATGTTCGTCGTGGGCTCCAACGGAAGGTGTGGTCATGGAGCTTGTTAAATCCAGGTGTCTTGCGGTCCTCTTCTTCCTGTGGGTGATGTAAGTTGAGAGCCCTTTCGGCAATCTACGTATGCAGGCCCCAGTCCCGCACATTTCCCTACCCTCGCGGTTGCGTCTAGCCAAGGACACAACCGCAGGGCGAGGCCTCAACACACTCGATGCCGGCCAGATCACCAAGGACGGCATCCAGGTTGCTAGTGGCTTTATGACCGGTAAGGATCTTGAGGCGTGCTGCTCAGGAGCCCCCCTTGGACGCTCAAGCAGCTCTACGTTGGTGAGTCCTTGTCCTGTGCATTTCCCTACCGCTATGCTATATGGCCAAATGACCAAGGACACAACCACGAGGTGAGGCCCAACACCCTCAATACTGGTTGGATCACCAAGGACGACATCAAGGCTGCCAAGTGGCTATATGACCAGTAAGGCTCCTCAGGCGTGTTTCTTAGGATCCCCCTTTGACACTCGAGCAGCTCCCCAAAGAATTTTTTTGTTCTAGCCCCGAGAGGGGTGGGCCTCCCGAGGCTCCAATATGGCACATCGGGCCATGAGTGCCCCCCCCCCCCCCCCGAGTGAGTATAAAGCGTCACACACCTGCTAACTCGCTCGGGAGTACCACACGAGGATCTGGGCGCCAAGCTAAGGGGCGATCACCATGCCCCCTAGCCCCCGCTCGTGAGGTGCGACGAGGAAGGTAGCAGGTGAGTGCCCATCCTGAAGAGAGAAAACCCAAGATGGGGAATGACGATGAACATGTATCCCTGACCCGTTTCTTGAAAACATGATTTGAAAACCCCGAGTTTTGTTCCAGGAAAGTTGGCAAATTGAAATGCGAGAAGAGCAAATAACAGCCGCGGCCGGCACCTAGACTAGCCTTCATCTTCCTCGAGCGCTGAGTGTAGGGCATCCATGTTGCATGGGCATAGCCATTGATGGATAGTGTTGAATTTTCCACCAACGTGGAGCTATGGCTGCCACATTGCGTGGGAGGAACCCCTCCGCGTGCTCGAGGGGCTCTAGGTATATACAACCCCCTCATTATTACGTGAGAGTGTCACGGCCGTAGATAGCTGGGCAAGCCACCGGGAGCCGGGACCGGTAGCTCCCAACTCTGTCAAGAGCCCTCTCGTGCATTTCTGCTTGGTTGCATGCCCATACGACCCAAACCCGAAAGCATTGTTCCCCATGTAGCAGCATGATTGCGCTCCCATGGCCCAAACATGAGTATAATGCATCTGGTGTAGCCGTAAGGGTGTTTAGTCGATGAAGCCGCCTTGTGAGGCGTTTGGGCGGTAACCTGCGCTGCCTCGGGAGCCTCCTGAGGCCCGACCTCCCGAGGCTTCGCTGATGTTCCAGTTGCCGCGGGTGGCCTACGTTACCTTCCTCTTGGTGCCTTTCCCCATGGTATTATCCCTGACACCCCAGGGTTTGGCTCGGTGATGCTTGCTTGCGGGGGCGACAGCTCGCACCGCACCCTCACGGGTCGGGTGGCGTCCTCCCTCTTTCTTTGGCTTGGATTGTTTGAACTTGGCGCTTCTTCGGCGGAAGCCCCCAAGCCGGGCTCAGGGAGGACTTCCAGGGCTTTCCCTACCCTTAGGGGGTGCTAGCGCCTACGGCAGGCGCCCAATCCGAGACATCTTCTCTAGGCATGATGTAGTGTGGTACGTAGGGCTCCACATAAGGGCCTAGTCCTCCTCCCAAGTCGTCCTGCGGGGTGTCGGGAATGGTCCCTCCAGGTGGCGTTGGAGTGCCGCCCAGCGCACGTAGCCCATAGACTCTCCCGCGTCGAGCCTCAAAGCGAAGTTGCCTACCTCTGTTGCTGCCGCCCGGTGGGCCCTGTGCCTCCTGACGTGGGTCGATTCCCCGATGATCCAACGCACCTTCACCATTATTGCTTACTTGCCTGGACGCCTACACCATTTGCTCCCTGCGCAGGATGGTGCGCTCTCGTCTGGTCAATCCAGGTTGTTGAAGATCCACTGGGTCGCGGGGGCGCTTGCTGGTGGGCACGTGGGGTGCCCCATTGTCTCCTCCGCGACCTCAGTCGCTGTGCCCAGGCTGTGCCTCAAAATCAGCTACCAGAATTCGCAAGAGGAGGAGCACAAAATTTGGTGGGCCCCTCCCCGGTTTGCCCGGGGCTATGGGGGCATGGCATTGGCCGGCTGGGGGAAGATATGACGAACGAGCCCCTAGCACTTGGCGAAGAGTGAGGTGCCATGGCTCTCCGTGCGACGACGACCAGCTCCGCGACATGGTCGGCCCACGCATCAAAGCCCCTGTGTGTTGGGCAGTGGCGGAGCATCTCGCTTGCCAGCAGTGCATCGTTCGCGTCTAGGTCCCCCACGTAGGTGTGATGCAGCACAGATGTTGAAGGTGTTGCCCGCCCGACGCGCGCTTGGGCAACACGAGGGGCGACAACGGAGGAGGCGACACTGGCGTCGTGATACTGCCCGCCCAGCACCAGACCCATGGGACGTAGGTTTCCAGCGGCATCCTTCGGGATTGTGGAGGCTGATCCACCACTAGGGAGAAGCTCGTTGGGCGTCGGCCATCGGAGTGGCCAGGTGGAAGGAGCGCTTGGCTCGAGGAAGACTTCAACACGCCCCTTACCTGGCATGCCAAATGTCGGATTTCGGGCTCCGCAAAACCCTTATGGTTCGAACGCAGGGGCACGTGTGAAGGTTCTCTATGGCTTCACCCAACCTAGCTTTCTACTCGATGGTTACTATGGCGAATTCGCTCAATGGCGAGGAAGAAGATGAACATGATAGTTTACCCAGGTTCGGGCCATTGTGAAGCGTAATACCTTACTCCTGCTTTGGTGGATTGCCCCTCGTGGAGGTTCGGGTGGATGAACTAGTACAGTGGGCTTGAGCCTCGTGAGGGCCCTCAAGGCGTGTTCTTGGCTCGCTGTCTTGTGGTGATGCGTCGAGTGGCTAAGTGTTCAGTCAGGGGCCCCTCTACGGTGCAGCCTAGCTTCTCTATATAGCGGTAGCCCGGGTCCTCTTCCCTTATCATAATGGCGGGAAGGAATCCCACCATAGCCAATTTCGAAGGCGGACAAGAGTACATCCAAAGTAGCTATTGGTGATGAAGTGGTGGGCTTAGCGATGACATCTATCCTGCGGGGCTCGTGGTCATGGTCTTGTTGCACAGGAAAGGAAACCATTGGGTGGCGCTTTGGGAACCCGCGTTCGTCCTTGCTCCCTTTGCACTAAAGAGGAAACTGCGCCGCTATAGGACCGAAAGTATGTATAGAGGGGGGTGATTAGACTACTTGACCAAATAAAGTTTTTGCTTTTCCTAAATTTTAGTGTTTGCAGTTTTAGCATTCACGACAAGTCAATTTCACCCTACACATGGAAGTCTAGGAGTATAGCAACGGAAAGTAACAACAAGCATGAGTAAAAGGGATAGGGTAGGAAGATCAAACCCAATTGTAGACACGACGATTTTTCCCGTGGTTCTGATAGGTGGCGCAATTGTACATCCACGTTTGTGGAATCTTCATCCCATGGAGGGTAATGGTCGCGAGAGTCCACGGAGGTCTCCACCCATAAGGGTCCACGAAGTAGCTACCTTAACTATTCCATATGGTTTCCGTCCACGAAGGACTAGCCTCACTATGGGTAGATATTCACAAAGTAGGCGATCTCCTTGCCCTTACAAACTTCTTGGTTCACTCCACAACACGAAGTACGAGGCTCCCAAGTGACACCTAACCAATCTAGGAGGCACCGCCCTCCAAAAGGTAATAGGCTCGGTAATGACGATGAACTCCTTGCTCTTGTGTTTCAAGATGATAGATTCCTCAACACAAATCACTCTCTCACACAAGGGTAGGTGGTTCTCTCTCAGAAAATCTGATGGGATAGGTATGGAATAGTTCTTGGTGCTTCTCTCTCGAGTAGGTGGTGGTGGAGGGGTATATATAGGCATCCCCAAAACTCCAACAGTTACACACAAAATGACCAACTCGGTGACACTGATGTGTTAATCCCGGTGGTACCAAAGTGATCAAAAGGTGGCAACTTTTGAATCTCAGTGAGACCGATATATGAAACTCGGTTGCACCGATAAGGTGACCAACGGTCAGATTTCCAATCTCGGTGATGCCAACCCAACAATCTCGATGGTACCGAAAATGTGAATTTGTGACACAGAAAGTTGGCAACCAAACTCGGTGGCACCGGTATGGAATCGGTTGCACCGAAGTGGCTAGGGTTTGGCTGAGTCTGTCTAGGTTCTGGAATCAGTGGCACCAGGATAGGAATGTTAGTTGCACCGATTTTGAATGTTTGGCTATAGACAGACTTTGGTGGGAGAGCTTGTGGATGTTATTGGTGATTATCACTTGTGCACGTATGAGCATTTTGTTCACCAACAAAACCTTACCCCCTTTAATAGTATTGGCTTTCCTCTGGACTCAAAGTGATTTATCACAAATGTAAAATGTAGAGTCCTCTTGCTTGAATCTTGGCCAACCTATTTCCTTGCATGTTGTGGAAATTCTACAATCCTGTTGCCATCCCTATCATTGAACTTTTCCTGAAATATACTTGGTGGAAACATTAGTTCAATGTCTTATATGTTGTTATTAATTACCAAAACTACCAAGGGAGAAAATGTGATTTCAATCTCCCCCTTTTTGATAATTGATGACAACATATAGATCAAAGCTTCGACAAAGATATAGTCAATGACTATAATCATCGCTTTGAGAAGTGTGTGATAAGCAAGAGCTCCCCCTAAATTTGTGCATTATTTTAAATTTGCATTTGAATGCAAATGCACAATCGATTAGGTACATGGGTCACTTCTTACATGTCACATACAACTTGGTGGTGTGCAAGAATAATTAGAATGAACATCATAGCACAACACAATCAAGCAAAGATGAATGATCATCATCAAAATAAAGTGTATGATCAAACATCATCAAACGTGTATCACAAGCAACCAAAAGAGTATCCCAACAACCAAAAGCAATTGTTTTTGAAAAAATCAATAAACACCAAAACGCTCTCTCACTCGAAGCCTAAAGATCTATATACACTTCTCCCCCTTTGGCAACAAGTTACCAAAAAGTTCAAAGGCATATATCTAAGTATTCTTGGGCTGATCTACTCCGGTTATTGATGAAGGAGTCGAGACAACAACATCAGTGAAGATCTCTGCAGATGTCGTGGATGGAGCTGGAGTGGATACTGGAGGAACTGGAGCTAATGGAGCAGGAGCTGAGCTGACAGTAGCAGGAGCTGATGAAGAGGGCCTCAAGTCTGGAGCAGACACTGTGGCTGATCTGGCCTGAGTAGTGAACTGTGTGCTCGACCTGAGAGATGATCCATCCTCATCATCATCATCATTAGAAGAAGAAGTGGAAGAAACCCAAGGGATGTGCACTGAGTCAACTTCCTTCTGAAGCTCTATGACTGTCTTAGTCACCTTGTCCACCTTATCATTAAAAGTCTTGATCCTTGTTTCAAAGATCCTCACAAGACTGTTCTGGTTGTCTAGAATCCCCTTAATGTCCTTCTGCATGGCTTGAACTGATGAGATCAAAAGATCCATTTGCTCATTTCTGGATCTAGGGACTTGAGCACTAGTGGCTCGAGCTGCCTCTGCGTGAGTTGTAGCAGATGTGGGATGATCTCGGTCCATCACCAAAAAGTTATCCTCAAGATCTGGATATAGGGGCAAAATGGGGTCTATCAAGAGAAAATATGTGCTTCTCCAACTTGGAATTTATGAGCATCTGGATATAGGGTGCGTAGCAGCAAGAGCGCTTCTGGTCAGTAGCAACCCTCTTAATTTTCTAAACAATTAAGTCCATCACTCTAATCCTGGTGTGTTTGTCAAGATGGATCAGCATGTTGATGGAGTAGCCTTGAATCATCTTGTCATCTCCTGACTTGGGCATCAAAGTATGCCTCGGAATGGTGTTCATGGTATGGCGGCCAGCTTGGAGAAAGTAGACGAATCCTAGACTGTGAGACTTCACGTTAGCAGTAGGGATCTCATTGTACATATTTGCCATAGCATCTTGGCTCTCCTTGGATTCTAACTATACATCCAAGTCACCATCCTGTACCTCTAGGACTCCTAGAATAGCATCCCACTCATCAATAGTGGACTCATATCTTGCTCCTTCCGTCATCCATACAATCCTACCATCTCCATAGAAATGTGAAGTGGAGTAGAATTGCATGATCATTTCATCATTCTATGCAGTAAGTTCTCTGCCAATGAACTCATCCAGACGAATGGAGTGGAAATTATCTTGGACACTTGGAAATTAGTCTTTGTTTTCCTCGACGAATTTCCAGTCAACAAACCTCACATCACTCACAGCTGGTCTCTTGTCAAGAAGCACAGTCTCATAGAAATCCTGTTGCTCCTTGGTGTAGAATCTGTAGTCCACAGTTGTCTTCTTCCTCTAGGCATATGGATCAGCAACTCTCCAAGTCCTCAAACAAGAATCCTTCCTCTTCTTCATATCCTCAGTAAGTGGGTAGATGACATTATGTACTGTAAGGTGTGGTCTAAGCTTCATCAAAGTAGACATAGCATCTTCATCCTCAAATCTCGAGGTGGTTCCCTTTTTCTTTTTAGAAGCTAGAATTTTCCTGGATGTCCTTGTATGCTTCACAAAAGAAGGTTTCTTGGGTGCAGACTAGGTGCTTTTAGATGTACTAGTCTTTGGCATATCATTAGCCATATGCTTGTTTTTCTTCTTGGGAGGGGCCTTCTCAACATGTTCTTCCTACTCTTCCTCGGCAGCAGCACCAACAACCTCCCCTAGATCTACATACATAGGAGTAGGCCTGATAGTCACATGGACTATCCTCTGTCTGGCTCTCCTCTCCCCTGCCTTCTTAGTCACAGACTTCCTTGGTAGATCAATGGTCACTGTAGCCCTAGCACTCTCATGTGCTTTGATAGTTTTAGAGCTAGCATAGATTTTGCTGACAACTCTCCTGGAAGAAGTGGCTTCATTAGCAGACTTCTTAGCAGCTTTCTCTTGCTTCTTGGCAAGAATCTCCTCAGGGACAAAGTATGAATCCTCCTCATCTGAATTCAGCTTCTCCTAGCCCTAGTAGCATCCTTGGGCAACCCGCGGGAGCTGGGGGTGCCTGGATCTAAAGATGTACTAGGCTCAGGGCCAGTGCCTGAACTCATGTCAACACCCTGCTCTGACAAATTCTGACTGTCCTTAGCATCTGACATAATGACCCTGTGAATAGAGTATTGAAGAGCAGAAGAAGATGAGTCATCACAAAATTAGGCTGGTTATTGAAAGATTGAACAAAAGGTTTCCAAGGTTTTGCATTCTGCCACATGAAAATCGGTCAAACTGAAGCAAAGTTTTCGGTCCTACCAAGACTGACTATCCCATTAAAAAAAACTTGGCACTCTTTTCGGTGAGACCGAAAAGAAGTACTCGGTTTCACCTAGACAATTCACAGCAACACAGAAAGACGAATCAGTGACACCGATTTGTTTGCTTCGGTTCCATCGAGTTCCATCGGGCGGAAGGCAAACCCTTGTAAATTGATCATTTCTAGACTATGGGAATTTCTTGGGGATAGGAAGACGTGCAATAGGTGGCTCATAGATAAAAACAAATCCAATGCGCAAGAATCAGACGGGGAGCACAAAGGAGGTCGAATCCGTACCCTAACTTGGTGACGGATCCGCTATGGCGGCGACGATGGAGAAGATTTCATCGACGACGGCGATTCCTGGCGGCGGAGGAGCGCAGGGGGACAAGGGCGATGACCAGGGGCCTTAAAAATGGCAGCTTAGGATTCTGAGGCGCGATGGTTTGAGGATGAATTTCAAAGCGTCGGGGTCCACAGTATATATACCCACCACTGTTAGTGACGCCGATTCTATATTGTCGGTGTCACCGAGTTCCTCAACTGTCAGTTGAGAGGGAAACTCGGTGTAACCTAGAATATGGAATCGGAAGTACATGCAATTGGCAAAATATAAATCAAAGACCAAATAGCAACAATTGGATGTGCTCGAATGAGAAAACAAATGCAGACCAACATGCTCACACAATAAGATATCAAATTAAATCATGACAGACATGCACAAACCCTCTAGCATATAACAAGCACTTGGGCGATGACGAAGTCATCTATATATGAGTATTTGACTTAGGACCCAAGTAAGAATACTTGATCATAGGCCATACTCATCGTTTAAGCACAAGTGGAGTTACCACTTTAACATAAAGCATTTAATGTTGTCACATACTAAGAGATGCTTTGACTCAAGTCTTAGAGTAAAGGTCCTCCTTGATGTGACATCCCCCCATAAGAGGGATAAACTAACCTTGGATATTGTCAATGAAGACTTCATGTTGGTGAGGTAGTGGTGGATGCTCAAAGTTGATGAAGATCACCAAGAGTTGTGAGCATCCTTGTTGTTTCCTTACTCTTCTCACCTACATGGGTTAGTCCCAACACACAAGAGACAAATACAAGGATATCTATGGACATGGAGTGCAAAGCATGTGTGATGATGTCCATTGATTTGTTGGTTACCTTGTCCCTTGCTTAACTTTCAAGGAATGTGTGACTTCTTGAACTAATGCATAGAGTTGATGTTGATTGCAAATAGATCTTGCCAATAATGAATGTGAGTGAATTTCATTGGCGGAGTCACCCCTCAAGAACTTTCTAGTTCTTCCTCTTGGGGACAGACATCAAGTTGATGGGGATCCCTGGTGTTGTAGTAGCCATTTTAGACGTTGAGATTGAAGTAGCCTTGGGAACCCACACCACCATAGCTAGGGATTCATCTTCATATGAGTCAATGTCCTCTTGAAGCTTGTACTTGCCCTTGAGCTTGTAGTCTTGTGGTGGAAGGTCATCTTGAGAGTTTCTCCCCTTGGGAAGAGTATTTTCATACTTCTCCTTTTGAGGAACAAACTTGGGCTCGGGATATTGACCTTCTTCCCATTCAACTCCATTAGCATTGAAGTAGCCAACACCACGATTCTTTCGGTATCCTCCGTGCTTACGTACAATGTCCTGAAATTGCTTACACCCAACAAGACTCTTGTAGATACCTTTCTCTATAATTCCTTTAAATAAAGCATTTTCTTGCTCAAGTGTAACTTGGCTAAGAGAATCATCATCGGTGGAATCAATAGAACTACTAGGAGCAACATCATTGGGTTTAGCATTTTTATTGTTGCTACTAGATGAAGAACCTTTCTTGCCTTTGTTACTAGTTTGCCTAGATTTAACTTGTGCCATGAATGTATACAAGAGTAGTCATTTGGCAAGATAATATGAAGTTTTCTTTCGGATATCATCATTGATAGCTTTAAGAAATTCATGTTCTTGCTCCAAATTGAGCTTCTCGAAGCATAGCTTCTCATGAGTTCTTACAAGCTCTCTATGATCTTCGAGAGTAGATTCATGGGCTAATTTAAGAGTGTTAAGTTCTTTAGTTAGTTCTTCTATTTTCATCTTATCATCGTCAATCAACCTATCTTGACTAGCATGAGAATTATCAAGTTCATGTTGATCAACATCACTAGTTTTGTCACATAGCAAGTTGTCATCACAAAGCAAATCATCTTCATCACTATCGAAATCAAGATATTTGGGGTGTGATACCTTGGGGCCTCTAGCCATGAAGCAACTTCCACTCCCTTTGTTTGGTGAATCAAATAGATCAAAGGAGTTGGTAGTCACTAGAGCAATTTCGGAAACACCATCATCTTGACTATAGTCGGAGTCGGAGTGATAGCTTCTCTCAGAGTGGTTGTTGGAGTCGGAATTATAGCTTCTCTCGAAGTTGTTGTCACAGTCAAAAACCCATTCACCAACATGAGCTTGATGTTTTCTTCTTGTGTAGCTCTTGGTGTACTTGCCCTTCTTCTCCGAATCTCTACTTCTCCTTGAGGTTCTTTGTTCATAAAGATCATCTCTAATCCTTCTCTCTCTTTGAGGTGATTCATTCCTTGAGCTTCGTCTTCTAGGTGACTCTTCTCTTCATTTGTAGGGAGCTGTGCACTCATTGGAGTAGTGTCTGGACTTCCCACAATTGTAGCAATTGCGGTCACAACTTGACGAACGCTTCTCATCATATCTTGAGTTGGAGTTTATTTCTTTTCCTCTATTCTTGTAGAACTTGTTGAATTTATTGACCATGAGGCTTATTTCTTCATTGGTGACAAGGTTGTCGCTTGAAGTTGCGGCAGCACCACTTATGGCCTTGTAAGCACCACTAGACTTGTTGCGGAGCTCTTCTTTGTCTTTCAGTGTCATCACATGAGCAACAATCCTTCCAATGACTTCCATAGCCTTGAGATCTTTGTAGTTGGGCATCATTTGGATTAATGTGCACATGGTGTCATATCTATCATCCAAATCTCTAAGTATCTTCTTGATAATGAATTTGTCGGTCATTTCATCGCTTCCTAAGCCGGCAATCTCATTGGTGATGAGAGCTAGCCTAGAGTACATCTCTGTGACTCCTTCACCATCCTTCATCTTAAACTTGTCAAGATGACTTTGAAGAACATCTAACTTTAATTCTCTCAAGGAATCGGTTCCTTCGTGCATATCAACCAAAGTATCCCAAATCTCTTTTGCATTCTCAAGACGGCTGATTTTGTTGAACTCTTCGGGGCATAGGCAATTGAAGAGAATGTCACATGCTTGTACATTTAGTTGCAACATCTTCAATTCATCTGCGGTCGCTTCACGATCCTGTTATCTTCCATCACCAAAGAATTCACCTTGCAAGCCAACACGAACAATAGCCCAAACGGCGGGGTTATGACCAAGAATATGCATTTTCATTTTGTGCTTCCAACTAGCAAAATTAGAACCATCAAAGTACGAACCTCGACAGTGATAATTACCCTCACTAGACACCATACTCTCCTAGGTTGTGAGACCAATGCAATGGAGACCAAAGCTCTGATACCACTTGTAGGACCGAAAGTATGTCTAGAGGGGGGTGATTAGACTACTTGACCAAATAAAGGTTTTTACTTTTCCCAAATTTTAGTGTTTGCAGTTTTAGCATTCATGGCAAGTCAATTTCACCCTACACATGCAAGTCTAAGAGTATAGTAGCAGAAAGTAACAACAAGCATGAGTAAAAGGGATAGGGTAGGAAGATCAAACACAATTGTAGACACGATGATTTTTCCTGTGGTTCCGATAGTTGGCGCTATCATACATCCACGTTTATGGAGTCTTCAACCAACGGAGGGTAATGGTCGCGAGAGTCCACGGAGGGCTCCACCCATAAGGGTCCACAAAGTAGCAACCTTGAATATTCCATATGGCTTCCATCCACGAAGGACTAGCCTCACTATGGGTAGATCTTCACGAAGTAGGCGATCTCCTTGCCCTTACAAACTTCTTGGTTCACTCCAAAACACGAAGTAGGAGGATCCCAAGCGATACCTAACCAATCTAGGAGGCACCACCCCCCAAAAGGTAATAGGCTCAGTAATGACGATCAACTCCTTGCTCTTGTGCTTTAAGATGATAGACTCCTCAACACACAATCACTCTCTCACAGATTTGGCTTGGTGAAAGAGATGGGATTGGTGGAAAGCAACTTGGGGAGGCTAGAAATCAAGATCCATATGGTTGGAGTGGAAGATCTTAATCTCAGCACTAGGGTAGGTGGTTCCCTCTTAGAAAATCTGATACGAGAGGTATGGAATAGTTCTGAGTTCTTCTCTGTCGAGTAGGTGGTGGTGGAGTGGTATATATAGGCATCCCCAAAAATCCAACCGTTACACACAAAATGACCAACTCGGTGACACCGATGTCTTAATATCGATGGTACCGAAGTGATCAAAAGGTGGCAACTTTTGAATCTCGGTGAGACCGATATATGAAACTCAGTTGCACCGATAAGGTGACCAACTGTCAGATTTCCAATCTCGGTGACGCCAACCCAACAATCTTGGTGGTACAAAAAATGTGAATTTGCATAACAGAAGGTTGGCAACCGAAACTCGGTGGCACCGGTATGGAATCGGTTGCATCGAAGTAGCTAGGGTTTGGCTGAGTGTGTCTAGGTTCTGGAATCGGTGGCACCAGGATAGGAATGTTGGTTGCACCGATTTTGTATGTTTCACTATAGACAGACTTTGGTGGGAGAGCTTGTGAATTTTTTGGTGACTATCACTTGTGCACATATGAGCATTTTGTTCACCAACAAAACCTTATCCCCTTTTAATAGTATTGGCTTTCCTATGGATTCAAAGTGATTTCTCACAAATGTAAAATGTAGAGTCCTCTTGCTTGAAGCTTGGCAAACCTATTTCCTTGCATCTGGGGTAATTCCACAATCCTTTTATCATACCTATCGTTGAAATTTTCCTGAAATATACTTGGTGGAAACATTAGTTCATTGACTTATATGTTGTTATTAATTACCAAAACCACTAAGGGAGCAAATGTGCTTTTAGTCGCCTGGTGCGTTGGCGCCTGCCTGTCCTTCCTTGCGTCACCTTTGACTCCTGAGGTCGTACTGTGCATAGAGATCTCTGCCGGTCGGAAGGGGGCCTAAGGAGGCCTGCCCTTGCTGGTCTTGATGTTGTCCTTCCTCGCGAGTCTAGGGTCCTCACGAGGGCCTTGTCTTGAGCAGTGTTGCGCCAGGCAATACCTGGCTGACAAAGTGGGCCATGTCCTTGTTAGTAATCACTCTAGTCAAGATAAGTCATGTGATGATAATAAATTGGAAATAGAATGACTAACTCAACAACTAAACACCCTTAAGTTAGCTCACGAGTCTACTCTACAAGATCATAGAGAGCTTGAAATGACACATGAGAAGCTCCGCTTCGAGAAGCTCAATTTGGAGCAAGATCATGAATTCCTTAATTCTATCAATGATGATCTTTGAAAGAAGACTTCCTCTTATCTAGCCAAACGACTTCTCTTGTCTACATTCATTCCACAAGTTAAGGCTAAGCAAACTAGTAACAAAGGCAAGAAAGGTTCTTCAACTAGTAGCAAGAAAAATGATAAATCCAATGATATTGCTTCTAGTAGTTCTATTGATCCCACTAACACTTCTCTTAGCCAAGTTACACTTGAGCAATAAAATGAACTTTTGAAAGGGATTATAGATAAAGGTATGTACAAGAGTCTTGCCGGGTGTAAGCAATTTGAGGAAATTGTACGCAAGCATGGAGGATACCGGAAGAACCATGGCATTGGCTACTTCAACGCTAATATAGTTGAATGGGAAGAAGGTTAATACCCCAATCCCAAGTTTGTTCCTCAAAGGGAGAAGTATGAACATACTCTTCCCAAGGGAACTAATGTCACGCCCAAGATGCGGTCCTATCCTTATTTTGTCACGAGGGCATCGACAGGGATAGAAGCGCATCTCGTCGTGTTGCAAGAATGGATATCATTACTAGTACATGTACAGAAGAAATGAGTATATGGAATTGGCTTACACTCGCCACAAGCTACATCAGAGTCACAACAATACAACATCATACTCAACCATCATACAGAAGAGCAGGGTCTGACTACGGACGAAATCAAACGATAAAATGACATCCACCCTTGCTATCCCAGGCTGCCGCCTGGAACCCATCCTAGATTCACGAAGAAGAAGAACTCCAAATGAAACAAGCAACGCGCTCACATCAAATCACCGTATTACCTGTACCTGCAACTGTTGTTGTAGTAATCTGTGAGCCATAGGGACTCAGCAATCTCATTTCCAAGGGTATCAAGACTATTAAAGCATAATGGGTGAGGTATGGTTAAGTGGTGAGGCTGCAGCAAGTGACTAAGCATTTATTTGAGTGGCTATCTTACGAGTACAGAAAGTAAAGTATGGTGGTCTACGCATATCGGACGTGAACTAGTAATGATCACTAACTGATCCTGAACACCTACTTACATCAAACATAACCCCACCGTGTTCTCTTTCGGATAAGAACTCACGAAAAGAGACAGTCACAGTTATGCACACAGTTAGTGTATTTTATTAGAGTTTACTTCAAGTTTGCTATGACCGGGTGTTAAACAAAGTATCCAAGTTTGCCACATAACCGCGGGCACGGCTTCTCGAAAAGATTTAACCCTGCAGGGGTGCTCCAACTAAACCATCATAAATTAACCACACGCAGCGGGAATAACCTCAACCACGGATCTCGTGATCTTCCTAGGCAATTCCAAAGGTAATCTGACACCCCGAGATAGCCTGAAGAAGATCAGAGTTCCTCACTCAAGACGTTCGACAAAGGTAAAACAAATCCAGCAAGGCCGCCCGACATGCCGACAATCCTGATAGGAGCCATGTATCTCGTTCTTAGGGCACGATAGATGAGCGACACATACAATGGCCTGATAGAAATCTCCTGAGTTGCCCCGGGTTGGCCCCGCACAGTGCTCTATTTTGGACCAACACTCATGAGGAACACTGGCCCGGAGGTTGATTAAATTATCCGCGGGTGCCGGCGGGTCCCTATGCAATTTTATTAGTTATTAGGCAAATGTAGTACCAATGTTGGGCCTTGCCAGACAAGCTGTATCCTAAAACGAAAATCCAGGGGGTCCCCATAACAACCCCGAGCATGTTAGGAGCACTCAATTATGGAACATAACACCGGTTCACAAGTAACTAGGGCGGCAAGAGTGGAACAAAACACTGAGCAAACGGCCAAACCTTCCACCCTTTACCAAGTGTATATGTGCATTAAATTAAACAACAATTATATTGTGATAACAAAAGAATGTCCATGTTGACACATGGAAGCAATTGCACCTGCAACTAGAAATGCTATAAGAAGGGCTGAGCAAGCAGTAACATAGCCAAACAACGGTTTGCTGGGATGTGGAAGGGTTAGAAGCTTTTCATGACAATGTTGGGAGGCTTGACAAACAAGTAGTAGGTAGCAAGACATAACGATAAAAGTGGGACAACTAGTATAGCAATGATAGTAGTGGTATCTAGGGAAATGTGTCATCTTGCCTAAGATCCTGCTTGAAAGAAGATCGAGTCCATGAAGAAGACGAGCCAACGTAGTCGAACGAATCCTCACACTCTGAACGCTTTCGGAACTCTATTGAGAAGGAACAAAACGGAAACAAACAATCAACAGAAGATACACCACAACATATGCATGATATGATGCGCAAGCAAATATGATGCATGCTGGTTCGATATGCAACGCATGACAGTTCACATCAAACAACTACTACACATTAAAGTGAAGCTCAATATGCAACGAGTTGCATATTGACGAAACTCCACGTTCGAATTATTTAGTTCATTCCTGTTTAGGTACACATCAATGTTAAATGTTGTTAGGCATGGCAAGATGTGAAGCATAAGTAAACTACACTATCTAGGCATCTTAAATGAGGTCGGAAACAACTTATGGTATTTCCGAAATGACCTCATATGTTAATTTCAAAATTGGTCCAGACCTGAACTAATCATATTTTATATTTATTGAACAACATCATTAATTATACCATGCAATTCTACATGTCATTCTAGTCGATTTACATATATAGAGCATCTCAAACGGAGCTATGGTCTAAAAGATATGAGCAACACAAGATGCACATGTCATGAATGCAAATGCATGGAAAATACCATCACAAACATTTCAAATCATGAATGCCGCAAGTTATTATGAAAACTACATGAGATTACAAGCAAGTTTCATATATGGCATGTCCAAAACGGAGCTACGGTTCAACCACAAACACCACAACAAGTTTTATAAGAAATCTGCCCAAAACAGCAACATGGCATTCTGCACGCATGAAAACAACAAGCTACAAAATTCTAAAATGCACCAACTAAGTATGGGGCAGTAGCATATAACACACAATTCATTTCATCTTCATATATCATACTCAAAACATGCATGGATCACATGGTAGGAAGCTCACAAGATGGCTACTTGGAAACAGTTTCAGACTTAGTGAAAATAGCAGTTTTGACAGTGCAGTTTTTATCACGAAGACATATTGACAGCAGTAAAACTATATTCTACAGGTCATATTTTGGCATGAAACATAACAGCATACTAAAGGAAATTATCTACTACAACTAACTCCATTACACCAAACCCAAAGGAGTTCTAGATCACTAGCAAAACACATGGCAAGACAACAACAAAATATTATAGATTCCAGACTTAGAAATATTTCGGACCGTCAAAACAGTAATATTTTATATCATGTAGACAACAAGAAAACAACAGCTAAACATGCATTTCTATGGCAAGAAAAATGTCCAGGTGCTAGGACACATATCAAAGGGCACATCTCATGTTCAAAATTATTTCAAATCATGCATGGATTAAATCCCACAAAATTAATAAAAGGGCATCACAGCAAAAATTACATGCACACAAAAGGCTCAAATGACAAAACTAAATGCACAGATAAATTATATGGATTTTTTCTACCCCGAGAACATATATAATATGCATAGGTTCATGTGGAAAAATAATCATAATTAATTATGCAAGTTATGGCATAATTTATTAGCAAGTCATTATAGGCAAAATAAGTGCAAACTCCATGCCATCATTTTTATCATGCATGAAAGTGCGATATTATGAAACTCCACCCAATTCTACACATTTTACATAAAGGGTTCGATTAATTCGGGGCACGGTTAAACATATATGTGCAAATGCGAAATATGGCAATTATGCAATATGATGCAAACAGCGAGCTTAGTCATTTATATCATGGATGAAAATGACATATAATTAATCTACACATTTTTCTAAGCATTTTTCATATATAAAATATTTTTATACGACGTACATTTTTTTATCTATTAACGTATTAAAATAAGCAATTGGGCCTACACACGAAAATAAATAAAAACGCGCAGGGAGGGGAAGGCTGGGCTCACCAGGCCTCATGGGCCGGTTGGTGCAGCGGGGCAGCTGGATCGGCTCGGGCCTGGGGGAGGCCCGACCCATAGCGGGCGCCCGTCGTCCTCCTGCTCGTGCTGCTCTACAGGAGCCACGGCGGCGGCGCGCAGGTCAACCACGGCGAGGGACGACGGCGGCCGAGGCGGCGAGGGGCGGAGCCGGGCCGGGGTCGCCGGATCTGGTGGCGGCCGACCCGTTCCCGGCAGCGGCGAGGCCAGGCGCGGCGGGGCAAGAGGCGGCGAGGGCTCCTGCGAGAAGAGAGAGGCCGGGAGGTTAGGGAGAGGGAGAAGGAGGAGAGGAAGGAAAGGAAGGGAGGGAGAGGAGGTCCCAACGGGGAGGTCTTGGTCGCCTGCGGCGGCTGCTGTGGCGAGGGCCGGTGGCCGACTGGGGCTGCATGGGCGAGGAGCTGTGGGCTTGGGCAACATGGGAGCTCGGGGCTCTGCGGCCGCCGGACACGTCCGGGTTGGTCGCCGGACATGTCTGGTAGGTGGGATTTTGGGCAAAACTGAGCCTCTAGATCGCGATCTGAGGGCCGAAAACAGACAGATGTTTGGGGCTACGGGATCTGGAGGAGGAGGGCTAGCAGGTGGGGGCTTTTCTAGGGGGGTGGCTGCAATTTGGCATGGGGAGAAACCCTAAGGAATGAGGGACTCTCTCCATGGGGGTTTATATAGGTACGGCACTAGGGTTGGGGGTTGGACCTCGTCCGTTTGATCGCGATCCGATGGCCACAAACAGAGGAAGGGGCTAGGTTGGGCTAGCGGCTGTGTAGAGGGCCTTGGGAGATATGAGAGGGAAGTTTGGTGGCCCATGACACGAGGGTTTTTTAAAACACCGAAACGTCCGATAATAAACCGATGACCGCACTGCTACGGTTGACCGATGGGTATCAAACGACCTCAGAATGCGACAAAATTCGACAGGCAGCCTACCTACACTATAACAATACCGCACACCAAGTTTTGACCCAATCCAAGAATTTTTTTAGCGTTCCTTTTAAAACATTTTAAAACGATGCCGCGGGCGCGTGCATGTGTGGTTGGTCTTAAATGGTCAGCGACGAGAACGGAGAGAACCAGCAACTACGAACGGATGCAAGTCTTGAAAACGAGTGATGATGCTATGCAGATGATGCAAATGATACGTTGATGAATGCAACAACCAGACGAACACAGATGAGAATGGAAATAAAAGGGAAATCTTCTAGAATCTTCTAGAGCGTCGGTCCCGGGCTGTTACAACTAAAGATCAAGATGAGCTTCCACCATAAGACCACAAGCTCAAGGGAAATGGCAAGCTTCAAGAGGACATTGACTCAGATGAAGATGAATGCCAAGCTTTGGTGAAGTGGGTTACCAAGGCTACTTCAAGCTCAACTTCTACATGTGCCACTTCAACACCAGGGATCCCCATCAACTTGATGTGGGTCCACAAGAAGAAGAACTAGAGAAGTTCTTGAGGGGTGACTCCGTCAATGAGATTCACTCACATTCATTGTTGGTAAGAACTAGTTGCAATCAACATCAACATTATGCAATAGTTCAAGGAGTCACACATTCCCCCAAATGTAAGCAAGGGACAAGGTAATGAACAAATCCATGAATATCATCATGTATGATTCGCGCTCCATGTCCATAGATGTCCTTGTATTTGTCTATTGTGTGTTGGTGCTAACCCATGCAGGTGAGAAGAGTAAGAAGCAACAAGGATGTTCCCAACTCATGATGATCTTCATTAACTTTGAGCATCCACCACTACTTCACCTACATGAAGTTTTCATCAACAAAACCCAAGGTTAGTTTATCCCTCTCGAGGGGGGATGTCACATCAAGGGAGAGCTTTAATCTAAGACTTGAGTCAAAGCATCTCATAGTATGTGACAACATTAACAAGCTTTATATAAAAGTGGTAACCCCAATCGTGCTTAAATGATGAGTATGACCTATGATCATGTTGGAAATATGCCCTAGAGGCAATAAATAAAGTATTTTTTATTATATTTCCTTGTCATGATAATCGTTTATTATCCATGCTATAATTGTATTAATTGGAAACACATTACATGTGTGGGTAAATAGACAACACTTTGTCCCTAGTATGCCTCTAGTGAACTAGCTCGTTGATCAAAGATGGTCAAGGTTTGCTAGCCATTAACATATGATGTCATTTGATAACGGGATCACATCATTAGGAGAATGATGTGATGGACAAGATCCAAACTACAAATGTAGCATATGATCGTGTTAGTTTATTGCTACTGTTCTCTGCATGTCAAGTATGTGTTCCTATGACCATGAGACCATGCAACTCACGAACATCGGGGGAGTGCCTTGTGTGTATAAAACATCACAACGTAACTGGGTGACTATAAGGGAGCTATACAGTTATCTTCGAGGGTGTCTATTAAGTTGGCATGGATCAAGACTGGGATTTGTTACTCCGTGTGACGGAGAGGTATCTCAGGGCCCACTCGGTAATACAACATCACAATGATCCTTGCAAGCAATGTGTCTAAGTGTTAGTCACGGGATCTTGCATTATGAAGATACCAACGATCGAATCTCGGGCAAGTAACTTGCCGAAGAACAAAGGGAACATCATATGGGATTAACTGAATCCTTGACATAGAGGTTTGACCGATAAAGATCTTAATAGAATATGTAGGAACCAATATGGGCATCTAGGTATCGCTATTGGTTATTGACCGCAGAGGTGTCTCGGTCATGTCTACATAGTTCTCGAACCCGCAGGGTCTGCACACTTAAGGTTTGGTGACGTTTCGGTAGTATAGAGTTATATAAGGTGGTGACCGAAGGCTGTTCGGAGTCCCGGATGAGATCTCGGACGTCACGAGGAGCTTCGGAATGGTCCAGAGGTAAATATTCATATATAGGAAGTCCTGTTTTGGTCACCGGAAAAGTTTCGGGCTCATCGGTAGTGTACCGGGAGTGCAGGTAGTGTACCGGGAGACCACTGGGAGGGGTATTTCGACCCAAGAGGCTTCATGGCTGTGGGAGAGTAAATACCAGCCCTTTGTGTGCTGGTGGAAGTCCCACACCAGGCCCGTGTGGCTGGGAAGAAAAACCCAAAAGGAAAAAAGGTGGAAAAAGGCAAAATAAGGAAGGAGTCCTAATCCTACTAGGAGTGGAGGAGGTGGACTCCTCCCTCCTGGTTTGGCCGAGCCTCCTTGGCTTGGAAGCCAAGGCTGCCTCCTCTCCTCCTCTCCTCCTATTTATACTAGAGGGTTTTAGGGTTTTTGCACAAGATTTTCAGCCACGTGCAACCCTACCCTCTAGTCCATTGTTTCTCCTCTAGATCGGATTTCTACAGTGCTTTGGCGAAGCCCTGCCGGAATAGCTCCACCACCATCGCCGGAGCGCCGTCACGCTGCCGGAGAACTCTTCTTCCTCTCCGCTCCTTCTTGCTGGATCAAGACGGTGGAGATCGTCATCAAGCTGTACGTGTGCTGAACGCGGAGGTGTCGTCCGTTCGGCGCTAGATCAGAAGGATCGTAATCAAGTTCGTGGGATGGATCAAGATCAAGTTCACGGGACGGATCGTGATTGGATCGCGGGATGGATCATGATTGGATCGCGGGACACACGACAATTTGGATCGCGAAGACGTTCGACTACACCAACCGCGTTTCTTAACGCTTCCCGCTTAGTGATCTACAAGGGTACGTAGATCCACTCTCCCTCTCGTAGATGCTCATCACCATGGATAGATCTGCATGTGCGTATTCCCATGCAACGTTTCCCAACAGTGGCATCATGAGCTAGGTCTATGTGTAGATGAGATATCGAGTAGAACACAAAAGGTTTGTGGGTGTTGATGCTTAGATTCCTTCCTCCCTTGGTCGGATTTTGGTTTAGCGATATTGTGAGATGAAGCGGCACGGACCAACATTACTCGTACGCTTACGAGAGACCGGTTCCCTCGACCGCAACTTCTTGCATAGATGGCTTGCGGGTGCCAGTTTCTCTCACTTTAGTTGGATCGGATTCGACAAAGGCAGTCCTTGAGAATGTTGAAAAGCAACTAGTGTATCACCGTTGTGGATTTTGAGTAGATGAGAATTGTTCTTGCTAGATACCCGTAGCAGCCACGTAAAACATGCAACAACAATTAGAGGACGTCTAACTTGTTTTTGCAGGGTATGTTGTGATGTGATATGTCCAATTACATGATGTGATATATGTGATGTATGAGATGATCATGTGATGTATAGATTATCACGACTTGCATGTCGATGAGCAGGACAACCGACAGGAGCCATAGGATTGCATAGATGAACTTAATACTCTAGATGCAGGCAGGAGTCGACCGATGTGTGGAGTAATAGTAGTAAATGTAGAATTGTTTTGGTCTACTTGATATGGACGTGATACCTATATGAATGATCATTGCCTTGGATAACTACATGATTATTCGCTTTTCTCTCAGTTGCTTGACAATAATTTGTTTACCCACCATAATATTTTCCTTCAAGAGAGAACCTCTAGTGAAACCTATGGCCCCCGGGTCTACTTTCCATAATGTACTTTCAGATCTATAAACCAAAAATACTTTGCTGCAATTTATTTACCTTTTACTTTTGGTTCTTGTTTACATCTATATCTATCGTGAAAGGATTGACAACCCCTCTATATTGTCGGGTGCAAGAGTTTGATTGTTCGTGTAGGTGCATCCATTGGTGACTTTCCTGTTCCTCCTACTGGATTGATACCTTGGTTCTCAACAACTGAGGGAAATACTTATCTACTTCGCTACATCGCCCTTTCCTCTTCAAGGGAAAACGAATGCATGCTCAAGAGGTAGCACCCATCCTGTTGCTTCACACATTGCAGGTTGTTCACGGTGAGCACGCGGTCGCTGGTGCCTTGGAAGTTGGCGACGAAGCGTGTGCGCAGGTCTTCCCAGGAGGTAATGGATCCCACCGGGAGGTTGATGAACCACGAGAGCCCATAGCCCCTGAGCTCCATGGGGAACCAGCATGCCATGACCTTGTTATCTCTGTCGGCAGCCTAGACGCTTAGCGAGTAGGGTTGTAGGAACTCGGCAGGGGCCGCAGTGCCGTCATAGGGAGGCGGTAGATCGGGTTTGAACTTGCAGAGCCATGTAGTTGGATGGAGCTCCGGCACGACGGCGAGGCAGCCCACCAGCTCGATGGGTCCTGCTGCACGTGCAGGTGGGACCTAGTCTTGACGCTCCCGAGGGGCCGCCTCGTGCGTTGCCCTGTCATGGCGCTGGTTCGGCAGCAGGGGGAGCGCGTGCATCGACGCGCGGTTGGAGCACCACCTAACAACTCACTTCATCTCTTGCCCTTGCTCACGGGCCGCGGGGCTGGTCGTGCGGCTGTGCTCCGTGCCCGGGCTCGTGGTCGACGTCGCGATGCGGAGGAGGTGGTGGCACATCATGGGCCCCGTCGTCTATCAGTGAGGGGTGTGGTTAGAGTGAGTCTGGGAGGACCGAAGCGTCGGTGATGGCACTGATGAGCTGCGTGACATGCCGAAGCCATTTGTCGTGGTGGTCTGGGGCGGGACGGTAGCAGAGCAGCTCGTTCGCCATGGCAAGTGCGCCCGAACCACACACTAGCCCAGGTCGGACGTGTGAGGATGAACCGGTTGCTGGGATGATCGACAGAGTGGCGGTGCGGCCGTCGCGCTACACGGTGGGAGGCTAGGAGGAGTTTTGCTACTCGTGGGTGTTCGGACCCGTGGCGGCGTTGGCCGCAGGTGAAGGGGACTGACGCATGACGACGTGGCCCACGGGGGCGATCTAGGCGATGCGGGCAGCTCGACGCTCAGCGAGGGCTTGGTGGGCGTCAGCCATCGGAGCGACATGGTGGAACAAGAGCTTGGCTTGAGGCAGACTTCGAGACGCCCCCTACCTGGCGCACCAAATGTCGGATTTCGGGCTCCGCAAAACCCTTAAGGTTCGAACACAGGGGCGTGTGCGAAGGTTTCCTGTGGCCTTACCCTACTCCTGCTTGGGTGGATTGCCTCTCGTGGAGGTTTGGGTGGATGAACTAGTACAGTGGGCTTGAGCCTCGCGAGGGCGCCCAAGATGTGTTCTTGGCTTGCCGTCTTGTGATGGTGCGCTGAGTGACTAATTGTTGGATCGGATCTCCTCTATGGTGTGGCCTAGCCTCTATATATAGCAGTGGCCCAGGTCCTCTTCCTTTATTACAATGGCGGGAAGGGATCCCACAACGACCAATTTTGAAGGGGGACAGGAGTACATTCACGCCCTGTCCAAAGGCGTTCTTTGCCTACAAAGTGGTTGTTGGTGATGAAGTGGTGGGCTCGGCGATATCATCCGTCCCGCGAGAACTTGCATACGTCCTTACTCCCTTTGCACCAAAGAACAAATTGCACCGCCTGGCTCACTGGCGCCCTCTTGTCCTTCCTTCCGTCATAGCTACAGTAAGTATTTCCCTCAGTTATGAAACCAAGTTATCAATCCAAGGAGTAAGACCATGCAACGATATGTAAACGACACCTACACACAATGAACAAATACTTGCAACCCGACGCGTAAGACAGGTTGTCAATCTCTCAATGGTAAAAAGATAGGTTATATTGTAATAGGTTGGGCATATAGATATCACAACAAAACAAAATAAAAGAGGCAAATAGAAAGTGCAGCAAGTATTTTGGGGTTTTTGGATTAATAGATCTGAAAACAAAAGCAGCAAAAAGATAAATAGGAAAGCAATATGTTCGAAAAGTAAACCCAGGGGCCATAGGTTTCACTAGTGGCTTCTCTCATGAGTATAACACGCGGTGGGTAAGCAAATTACTCTTGGGCAATTGATACAATATCAAGTAATCATGACAATATCCAATGCAATGATCATTATATATGCATCACGTCCAAGATAAGTAGACCGAAACGATTCTGCATCTACTACTATTACTCCACACATCGACTACTATCCACCATGCATCTAGTGTATTAAGTTCATGGAAAAATGGAGTAATGCAAAAATACTAGTAACATGACGTAGATAAGATCTATTCATTTAGGAATATACCCCATCTTGTTATCCTTAATAGCAGCGAAACATGCGTTCCTTGATTCCCCTTCTGTCATGGTGAAAGGACACCGCAAGATCGAACCCATCACAAAGCAACTCTTCTCATGGCAAGCAAAATCGATCTAGTTGGCCTAACGAAACCATAGATTCGAATAAGAAATACGAGGCTATAAGTAATCATGCATATAAGACATCAAAGAATACTCAAATAATATTCATGAATAGAAACTAACCATGAACTCAAAATTCATCGGATCCCAACAAACACATCGCAAAAAGTCATTACATCAAATAGATCTCCAAGAGACCGTTGTATTGATAAATAAAATAGAGAGAGGAATCCATCTAGATACTGCCTATAGACTTTTAGGTCTATGGTGGACTGGTCACGCATCATCGGAGAGGCACCCATGAAGACGATGCACCCCTTCTGTGATGGTGTTAGATTGGATCTCGTGGTTCTGGAAATTGCTGTGGCTAGAATTGTGTTTCGTTGAGTCCCCTAGAGTTTTTGGAATATTTAGGTATTTATAAAGCTGATAGGCGATGGAGAGGGATCACAAAATGGGATGATACACCAGGTTGCGCTAGGGGCCTCTGGCGCCCTGCTGTATCGTTCACTCCTCGACCTTCCTCTCTGGCATGTCTTTTCCCACTCGATATCTTCTGGCCCAAAAAAATATCCAAAAAGTTTCACGGTGTTTGGGCTTCGTTTGGTACTAATATTATGCGAAGTAAAAAGACAAGCAAAAAACATGAACTAGCACTTGGCACTATGTTAATAGGTTAGTCTGAAAAATGATATAAAGTTGCTATAAAATTGTGGGGATCCCGACTCATAAGTCGTGATCACTGAATGCACGTGTAAAGTGATCCCAGAGATCAATGCTCACTAAACACACAGAAGCTGAATAAAAAGAGTCTTACATCCACATTTAACGTCTTACACAAATAAATACCATGAAGGTCTAGTCCTACATAGATAGGGCCACAAGGGCCAAGCACTTAAACATAACAAGCAGCGTAAAATCTTGATCGAAAGCATGAACCCATGCCATCTGCCTTAAACCTACATGCATTTTGACTGGAAAGCGTCCTAGTTCGCATGTTCGTCACCAATGAACTCTTCACCGTACTCATGTTCTTCCATGCCTGGCCAATTAAATAACGAGTGGCAAGCTAATGAGTACTTTGAATGTACTCGCAAGCAACCCATGATGGAACAAGGCAATAACAATGCATGATATAGCACTAAATAGGTGTTTTGCAGAAAGCTAATTTTGAATGCAATGACATGACCAAGTAACCTTGGGTAAGCATGCATCAACTATTAAGAGGTACTCATGTGAACAAGCTTCCGCTATCATCATATAGGGGGGTTGAACATCCCATGTTCACCATCATGCCAAGCCATTGGACTTACTTCAGTTATCACCTTTGTCACCATAACCCCCCCCACACACACACACACCAAGTTTAGAAACCATGGACGTAGCACAAGAGCGGTCATCCAACTTTCTTTGACTGTCGACATGGCTATTCCAATAGTTTTACATTTTGCAGAGGTTGCACACTTTACCCACAAGAATCAGGAAACTTCCATGTAATTCCACGACTCGCGGTATATTACATACCCGAGGTAAGTATGCGAACAACGCCTTTCCCACGGTGATACTAAACAAAGAGTCCACTTGTTGGTGCCATCCCTCATGATATAGATCACACGTATCATCCATGAGGGCATGCAACCGTGTGCCCGATGCCTATAAAGATAGCGCATGGCCGTCCACTTCCGGGGCGACCCCGTCTCAAGAGTGACCACTTCACTCTCGCGACTGGTAATGCGGAATCCCAACTAGCACAAACCATAGTAATCAACGAAGCCCGATCCCATAAGGGGGATCGTGGTCGTACATGTAAGGTTGGAATAACGGTTGCAACTTACACCAATCCATTTTTGAAAACGGTACACACTCACTTGCTACGGTACACCACTTCTTTATCAAGTGCCTACCTAGCTCATCAACATCTCCCTCGGGCATTAGTGCCACCTGACGGGGTTTTCGAAAAGTCTTTGAAATCATAACGTTACCATCACCATGCATATTCCCATCCCACTTGCGTAGCAACTAGAGGCAACCTAACTACTCCCACTCACACAACCCTCATAAGGAGGTAGGGTCATGCACGATGTAAGTATCAACAAGGAGTATCGAGGGCATCCCACCAAAGTGGACTCCACATCATCATGATCAAATACAACGAAATAATGTGATATATGACATGCAATAAAAAGGGTTCATAGTCATGGTGAAAGGGCTTCTTGCCTGGCTCAACAAAGTCTTCGGGGTCTTCAAAGTCTTCGGGTCCAACTCCCTCGTCAAGAGCGCAATCTATCGTCGCGATAAATAACGATAATAATAAGAATCACACAAAAATAGAGCACACAAAGCTACTATTAAAATGCTACCCTATTCTGATAAATACTAAAAACAATACTAAAAATATTTGTCTAAGGTTTTGTTGTGAAAACATTTTTGAAAGCTATTTAAACAGAGGCAAAAAGATGGCTAAAATAGGTTTTAAAATAAAACAGTATGTAAAAAGTTGTCAATTTTTTTCACAAATGGCACAATCAAATTCTACATATCATTCTAAGATTTTATGCGGAAAAATATTTGGCATTGGATTTTTATTTTGTTCTGAGGAAATTTTGGAAATCATAGCAGAAAGGAAAAGGGGAAGGGGCATGTGCCCTGGGCCAGAACTGGCCGCAACTGGGCCAGTCCAGAGCAAAGGAGCCCCAGGCGAGTTGGTGCGCCCGCCCTCGTCAGGTTCAAACCTGACAGGTAGGGCCCGTGTTCCAGTGAGAGGGAGAGGAAGGCGGGTGAGGCAGAGGCTGACGAGTGGAACCCACTTGGCAGGGCCATCATCAACGTCCGTCCAGGAGACGGCGGTGCTCAGCGGCAATGAAGGGAGGCACGTCGAGGGGCATGGAGGTGGGAACGTGCTTAGCGTCGAGTCACCATTCCTCTAGAGGTGGAGGGAAGGCCGGAGGTGCCCTGGCTCGCCGGCAACGAACACCCGCGGCGGAGCTGCTTCGGGAGGGGGTCGCCGGCGGTGTTCCTTTGCTGGAAACTGATGGGGAGGAAGGGGGAAGAGGTCAGGGGAACCCTACGGACCTGATGGAGGATAGAAGAGCGCCGGAGTAGGCCTGTGTCCCGAGATCGACGGAGCTCCAACGCGGCGGCGCCTCGGTCGATCTCGAGCACTGGTGCTCGGGGGTCTCAAAGGGGGGCTCGGGATGGCCTAATGGGAGTACGAAGGGTTAAAGGAGGGAAGAGGGGGCTCGGGGAAGGCCTTAAATAGGCGGGGGCGAGTCCATTGAACATAGGTGCACCGACGAGCTCGTGGCCAAGGCCAGAGGCCATGGGAGGAGACAGGGGTGAGTCTGGGGCATTCCTGGGGCTGGTCTAGGTCCAGCGGAGGGAATAGAGAGGGAGAGGAGCACACACGTGTGAGGCAGGTCACTATCCGAGACGGGCAGCACTTGGCATGCATGGGAGGAGGGAGAAGGAGGGGAGTGGGGAGGGGGCCAACAAGGTGGGGTGGTGCGGACGTCGAGGGGGGCCATGTGGTGAGAGGGGAAGGCCCGAGGCCGCTAGATCCATGAAGTGGGCAACGGCTATAGTGCCTGTCGGCACTGTAGCATGCTCGAAAGCACGCGTATCGCATGCCATGGCGTGCCAACAACATTCTAGGTGCGGCCAGAGGTGTCTAGGGGTTCTAGGGGTATCTAGGCTAGGGGACAAAGGCATTGGATGCCCTGGGAGAATCATAGAATAAGATGGGACAGGAGAGAGGGGTGTTTTACTACTGTCCAGAGGGGAGAAATGGGGTTTTCACCCCCCAATCATGGACCTATGCCCAAGCAAAGTTTACTGGAGGTGAAATACCATTGCAAAATTATGTGGTAAAAACTTGGGCTCAAGAAAAATAGAGGAAGGGGGTCAAACGGGGTTTTTGCCATTCTTGCAGAAGGTGTTTGATGGAAATTAGGGCAAGCAAATGGGCTTTTCTTGCCACAAGATTTTACATGATCAAATGGTGATTGGAATTAGGCCTGATCACCAAGTTTGAGCTTGATTGAAGAAAGTTCACAATGTAACTTTGTGAAACCCTAGAAATCAACAGAATCTACTTTCTTTAGATCTAGTCATGCTAAGCTAATCCCCTTGATGCACCACTTAGTGTAGCACCATTATTTGGTTATTAGACCATGTCCACAAAGTGTGGGATCAAGCGATGAAACTTCACAATGTAAAGTTGTTCAAATTTGAATCTGGACAGGGAGGGTTTTGGAATAGTTTGATGCATCAAAACAGTTTGGATTTAGATGAAACTGTGCAAGATCATCACCTATGACAATGTGGACTAGGTGGAATTTTCTTGGAATTTATTGGGAATATTTCTTATATAAATATTTCAAAAGCTTGATTTGGACAGAAAGGGTTTTGAGGGCATTTGCCCTTGATTTTGAACATGACCATGTGTTGAAACTCATATATATGGAAAATATATGTCCACTAAGTTTCCCTAAATTTTCTTAAATATTTTCAAAGCATTTAAATAATTTTTCCCTATAAAAAACCATTTCTGGCCTTAAGAAAAAGCCTTTTAAATAAATAGTAAAACAATCTTAAAAATAATATTGGTGTTTTTGGAAAGTCATTACATAGTAGGTTTGAAATAAAGCCTTTGGGGAAAAAGGATCCTCCCAATTTGATGACTTGTAGTGCAAACCTCAACTCAGGGTTTTTTGAAAACCTAATTTCAATAAATTCTTTTTGGTCAAAATAATATTTGGTAAAAATAGTTTTGGGTACTGTTCACATGGCATGATCATTGGGCAAGAAGTTTGGTTCAAGGAAGATGAATATGGATAGGAGTAGAACCTAAGAGTACTAGACAAACTCAACATAACAATCAAACAAGCAATAATTCAAACAACCATGTGCTCAAAAAGTTTTAATTGGTTCCAAATTTTGTAAATCCAAGCATAAGAAAGTGATACAAACACAGGGTGTGATAGACCTACTCACCTTACAAGAATCTCGTCCCTGAGATTCCTAGGCTAAGCGCTAAAAAGATAAGGGAACTCAGATCTAACATAGCTTCACGCTCCCAGGTTGCTTTAGTTTTAGTGTGGTTGCTCCATTGGACCTTGAAGTACTTGATAGTGCAGCTCTGGGTGCAGCGCTCTACTTCATTCAAAATGCGAACTGGCCTCTCACGATAAGTGAGGTCTGGCTGAAATCTATGGCTTGATGGTCGATGTCCTTGTAGAGGTCGGAGCGCTTGGGAACTTGGAGACACTTCCGGAGTTGTGACACATGAAAGATGTTGTGCACCTCTGATAGTTTGGAAGGTAGCTCTAGTTGATAGGCAACTTCTCCTCACCTGTCGGTGATCTTGAAGGGGCCAGTAAACCTTGGTGCAAGTTTTCCCTTGACGTGGAAACGCTTGGTTCCTTACAGAGGTGTGACACAGAGGTAAACATGGTCTCCAATACGGAAACTCATGTCGTGACATTGAGAATTGGCGTAACTCTTCTACCTAGTCTTGGCGGTCTCGAGATGCTCTCAAACGAGTTGAACTTGCTCCTCTGCTTTGCAGAGGATTTCTGGGCCAAACACTAACCCTTCTCCTGTTTTTGACCAGTTGAGGGGAGTACTGCAATTACGTCCATCTAAAGGCTCGACTGATAGTTGTTGTTGTAGGAGAACTCGACGAATGGTAGGCAATCTTCCCACTTGGCTCCATATGCCAAAACACAGGCACGGAGCATATCTTTGAGTATCTGATTTACTCGACCCGTCTGTCCATTAGTCTGAGGGTGAAAAGCAGTGCTGAAGGAGAGCTTGGCCCCCAAGGCTTCTTGGAACCTATTCCAGAACCTTGAGTTGAACTGGGTGCCTTGGTCCGATACAATCTCCTTAGGAACTCTGTGGAGGTTTACAATCCCGTTGATGTAGAGGTTGGCGAGTTGGCTCCCATTATAGGTGGTTTTGACAGGGATGAAGTGGGCTACCTTGGTCAGATGGTCAACAATGACCCAAATGGAATCATGTCCCTTGGTTGACCTTGGCAATCTGATGATGAATTCCATCCCAAGTTTGTCCCACTTCCATTCAGGCACTTTGAGGGGTTGTAGTAGTCCAGCGGGTCGCTGATGCTCAGCTTTGACTTTCTAGCATATGTCAAATTTAGCAACAGAGGTGCCTATATCCCATTTCATGACGTGCCACCAGAATTTTGCCTTGAGGTCTTGATACATCTTGGTTCCTCCAGGATGTATGGAGTATGGAGTGTCATGAGCTTCTTGCAAGATCAAGTTCTTGAGCTCCTCTTTGTTGGGTACGCAGATGCGATTCCCGAACCATACAACTCCTTGTTCATCCACTGAGAATCCTGGGGCCTTGCCTGCCTTGATCTTCCTCTTGA
Source organism: Hordeum marinum (assembly GCA_022496015.1). Taxonomy (NCBI): domain Eukaryota; kingdom Viridiplantae; phylum Streptophyta; class Magnoliopsida; order Poales; family Poaceae; genus Hordeum; species Hordeum marinum. The sequence goes on from CM039673.1 coordinate 236,678,992, forward strand.
TGCCTTCAATGCTCTCGTGTCCCTTCCGAGCTTCCTTAATACCATCCATCAAGGTAGGTTTCGCTTCGAGGTTGGCGAGGAATCCAGGTGCAACTAATTACAAGCCGAAGCTTTCAAGCTCTTCATACAGGGTGGGTAGCATTTCCTTAATCATAGCATTCAAGGAACAAGCCTTTCTACTTAAGGCGTCTACTACCACATTAGCCTTTCCGAGGTGGTATTGAACACTGAGGTCATAATCCTTGATCAGCTCCAACCATATCCGATGCCTCATGTTCAATTCCCTTTGTGTGAAAAAATACTACAAACTCTTGTGGTCTGTGTATGTCTCACATCGCTTCCCCAAAAGGTAATGTCGCCATGTCTTTATGGCATGGACCACGGCTGCCAACTCAAGATCATGAGTAGCGTAGTTCTCTTCATGAGGACATAGCTGTCTGGATAGATATGCTATGACTCCGCCTTCTTGCATCAGAACACCTCCAAGCCCGATTCTTGATGCATCACAATATATCACAAACTCCTTGTGAATATCGGGGGTGACCAAAACTGGGACTATGGTCAATCTCTTCTTGAGCTCCTAGAAGCTTTCTTCACACTTAGTTGTCCATTCAAACTTCTTGTCCTTCATCAAAAGTTGCATCATGGGTTGGACAATGCTTGAGTATCCTTGCACGAACTTGCGGTAATACCCTGCGAGTCCGAGGAAGCTCCTAACCTCCTTCACGGTGGTTGGGGATTGCCATTCAGTCACGGCTTCAATCTTGGCAGGATCCATTGACAATCCTTCTGTAGTCAACACATGACCCATGAATCCAACTTCATGCAGCCAGAATTCACAATTGCTGAACTTGGCATAAAGTTGGTGGTCTCGAAGCTTGTCTAGGAACAATCTCAAGTGTTGCTCATGCTCTTCTTCAGACTTGGAGAAGACGAGTATGTCATCAATGAAGACGACAACAAACTTGTCCAAGTACTACATGAAGACTTTGTTCATGAGGTACATGAAGTATGCAGGGGCATTGGTTAACCCAAATGACATGACCGTGTACTCATACAGGCCATATCGGGTTAAAAACGCCGTCCTCAGAATATCTTGGGGTCTGATATTCATCTGGTAGTACCCAGACCTAAGGTCGATCTTGGAATACACCTTGGCTCCGTTCAGCTGATCGAACAGGTCTTCAATATTGGGGAGTGGGTACATGTTTATCGTGGCTTCATTGAGAGAACGGTAATCGACATAGAGTCTGATAGTTCTGTCCCTCTTTCATAGAAACAGAACAGGCGATCCCCAAGGAGAGGCACTAGGGCTAATGAATCCTTTTCTATGCTGCTCTGCTAGTTGCTTCTTCAATTCGGCCAACTCTTCGTATCCCATTCTATAGGGCTTCTTATAGATGGGCCTTGATCCAGGCATTAGCTCAATGATGAACTCAATGTCACGGTCAGGAGGCATTCCGGGCAGCTCAGCAGGAAATACATCTGGGTATTCACATACTACTGGCACCTGATCCAGCTCAATTCCCGATAGACAGTTATCTTGAGGGTCTTGAGTTGAGGTAGGGTTGGGAACATACTCTACTTCCACTCCTTGGCTACTGGTCATGGTAACAATCCTCTTGGCACAGTCTAACACACATTGCTGTTTGGTTAACCAATTCATGCCAAGGATGATGTCCAAGCCTGGTGAATCCAGAACTATAAGGTTTGCTAGGTAGTCTACCCCGTTGATGTTAATGTCCACTCCTTTACAACCTATCCCAGACTTCATAACTGATCCCGGGGTTTGAATCAACATACAACTACCCAGGGGTGTAGGCTTCATGCCACTGTCTAGAGCAAACTTTTGGGTGACAAAAGAATGTGAAGCTCCATAATCAAACAGTACTGTTGCTGGGATAGAGTTGACGAGGAACGTACCCAGTATGACGTCCGGGTCTTCCTGGGCTTCCTCTGCGGTGACGTGATCACACGACCCTTACCATGGTGCACTGGTTACGGGGAGTGGGGTTCCTTGGTGGTGCTCCATGGCCTTGACCTTGGCTCAATGCATTGGGGCGCGGGGCCTCTGGTTTCTTGTTGGGGCACAGTTTGGAGATGTGTCCAAGCTGACCACATCCAAAACAAGCGACTGATAGGTTGGCTTGGCTAGGGCTGACTGCCAGGGGCGAGGCTTCTGGTTGCTGTAGCTACCCTTGCTAATCATCTTGCGCTTGTGAGTGTCTTCTATGGCACAACACTTGTCTTCAAGCATGAGGGCCTTGTTTACCAGGTCGAAGAAGGTATGACAGTCGCAGACAATGAGCTGATACTCTAGGGCCTGTTGAAGTCCTTCCATGAAGCGTTCCTTCTTGGCAGCCTTCGTGTTGACATCTTCAGGTGCATACCTTGACAGTAGGTTGAACTTCTGTATGTACTCCTTCATAGAGCCACTTCCTTGATTCAGCACTCGCAATTCTCTCTTCTTGATAGCCATGATCCCAGAAGGAATGTGGGCAGTGCAAAATCCTTCCTTGAAGTCATCCCAAGTGATCACACGGTCACCTAGCAGTACCTCCGAGGCAGTGAGAGGCATAATGCACCTTCTCATGATCCTCATTGCAATTGATCAGTGCAAGGAGGTCCTCGATGGTTCAGATCCAGTCGTCAACATCCAAGGGTTCACCAGTCTTAGTGAAGGTTGGGGGCTAATTCATCATGAACTCTGATATAGTGGAGCGGCCATTGTCGTCCCTGCCTTGCTGCTAGTTGTTCACAAGGGCATGAGCCATCTGCTGAATAGCAGCATTGTTGGCTTGGTGTTCCTCCCGGAGAAATTGGAGAAACTGAGCTATGGTCATGTTCTTCGGTGGTGGCGGTGGCGGGGGAATGTCACCTTCTGGCTGCTCCTGGTGTCCTCCATCCCGAGCATTCCCACCAGCTCCCTATTGCTGGCTTGAGTTGCCGGCTTCAGGGTTGGCGAAGGAGCTGTTGCGGGTAGCAGTCACCATCCTATTTGGAGCAACCAAGTCAAACAATTGGGATAGACGAGGGGAAAAGCATCAATGGAAAAGCGCGCCTAAGGGGGTTGGTCGAGTGCAAGTGTGATAAAACAAAGGTCGAAAGACCAACACATATATTAAGATAAGATAAACGATGGAGTCGCTTATATGTTGCCTAAGGCAAAAGCACGAATTGCATCGGAACACAAACATCAAAACAAACAACAGGCACACATGGTTTCATATGAACCATTACACGAACTCGACTTTGCATGAGGGTACATGACTAATCCTACCCTATGGGTTCACGGACTCAGGTGTTGGAGTGCTCGATCTTGTAGTCACGCTCCTCTGGGTCTTCCTCCTATTCATCATCCGAATGGGCATCATTTCCAATCGAAGGGGTTGGGGAACGAGGAGGTCCATCCCGACGATGCTTCGTCGGCGGGTCTGTGAAGAGCTCACAATACTCCTTCGCACTCATGCGATGATGACGTGTGGGTGCACCTCTAGCTGGGGGTACTCCTCCTCTGTAAGCGACAGCTGGTCGTCCTTAGGGGGCTCCATCCTTCTTGATCTTTTCTGGCTTCGTTTTGGCTTGTCGAAGTAGTTCCCAGTGTAGTGAAGTTCCTCGCGGAGCTTCACAGACTCCTTAATCAGGTTGTGCACTAGACTATTGGTGGAGAGGCTGAAGTAGGTCTGGAACCTGAGTGGTGTGCCATCCTTCTTAGACGGAATCAACGTCCAACTGTCGCCAAGATCATCCTTTCTGAAAGGTATGTAGCAAGTAGATGGCTCGTCAACCATTTTTGGAACGATATACCGAAGGTGTAGGAGTGCCTTGCGTGCAGCCGTCTCGACTATGAGTGCCATGGTCTCCATCTATGGGCCTTCAAAGAACCAACTAGTTGGGGAGTCGTTTGCCTTCACGACCAAAACCACGAGTTACTCCTTCTTGACGGCATCAACCTAGTGCTCGTAGTGGAGGAAAACGGGTGGTTGGCGAAACTAGCACTTCTCCAGGCTATCCTCAAGAAGTAGGGGAAAGCCCGATCTCAGGAAGGCTTTGGGTAAGACGGCCATCTACAAAGGTCTGGAGGGAGGAGAGTCAGCAGAGTGTTGTGTGAAGAATAGAAGAGGTAAATAGTGTACAACTCCTAAGTATAGATGCTAGGTGTAGTTTTGAAAACGGTTTTATCCTAGCTAACGTCCATGCTAACTAAGGGCTTCCTATAGTTAGGATGGCACTAATACTATCTCTATGGGGACCCCGACTCATAAGTTGTGATCACCGAATACACGTGTACAATGAACCCAAAGATTATTGCTCACTGAACACACAGAAGCTGAATAACAAGAGTCTTACATCCACGTTTAACGTCTTACACAAATAAAGACCATGAAGGCCTAGTCTTACATAGATAGGGCCACAAGGGCCAAACACTTAAACATAACAAGCAGTGGAAAATCTTGATCGAAAGCATGAACCCGTGCCATCTGCCTTAAACCTACAAGCATTCTGACCGGGAAGCGTCCTAGTTTGCATGTTCATCACCAACAAACTCTTCACCGTACTCTTGTTCTTCCATGCCTGGACAATTAAATAATAAGTGGTAAGCCAATGAGTAATTTGAATGTACTCACAAGCAACCCATAATGGAACAAGGCAATAACAATGCTTGATATAACACTAGATAGGTGTTTTGCAGAAAGCTAGTTTTGAATGCAATGACATGACCAAGTAACCTTGAGTAAGAATGCATCAACTGTTAAGAGGTACTCATGTGAACAAGCTTCCTCTATCATCGTATAGGGGGTTGAACATCCCATGTTTACCATCATGCCAAGTCATTGGACTTAGTTGAAGTATCACCTATGTCACCATCACCCCCCCCCCCCCACACACACACCAAGTTTAGAAACCATGGACGTAGCACAAGAGCGGTCATCCAACTGTCCTTGACAGTGGACATGGCTATTCGAATAGTTTTACACTCTTCAGAGGTTGCAGACTTTACCTACAAGACTCGGGGAACTTCCATGTCATCCATGACTCGTGGTATATTACGTACCCGAGGTAACTAACCGAACAATGCCTTTCCCATGGTGATACTAAACAAAGAGTCCACTCATTGGTGCCATCCATGATATACATCACACATGTCATCCATGAGGGCACGCAACGGTGTGCCCGGTGCTTATAAAGACAGCGCATGGCCTTCCACTTCCGGGATGACCCCGTCTCGAGAGTGACCACTTCACTCTCGCCACTGGTAATGCAGGCTCCCTGCTAGCACCAACCATAGTAATCAACAAACCCTTGTCCCATAAGGGGTATCGTGGTTGTACATGTAAGGTTGGGATAACGGTCGCAACTTACACCAATCCGTTTTCGAAAACAGTACAGACTCACTTGCTTCGGTACACCACTTCTTTATCAAGTGGCTACCTAGCTCATCAACATCTCCCTCGAGCATCAGTGGCACCCGACGGGGTTTTTGAAAAGTCTTTGAAATCATAATGTTACCATTGCCATGCATATTCCCATCCCACTTGCATAGCAACTAGAGGCAACCTAACTACTCCCACCCGCACAACCCTTATAAGGAGGTAGGGTCATGCACGATGCAAGTATCAACAAGGAGTATCGGGGGCATCCCACCAAAGTGGACTCCACATCATCATGATCAAATACAAGGAAATGAAGTGTTATATGCCATGCAATAAAAAGGGTTCGTAATCATGGTCAAAGTGCTGCTTGCCTGGCTCAACAAAGTCTTCGGGGTCTCCAAAGTCTTTGGGTCCAACTCCCTCGTCAAGAGCGCAATCTATCGTTACGATAAATAACGATAATAATAAGCATCACACAAAAATAGAGCACACAAAGCTACTATTAAAATGCTACCCTATTCTGATAAATACTAAAAACAATACTAAAAATATTTGTCTAAGGTTTTGCTGTGAAAACATTTTTGAAAGCTAGTTAAACATAGGCAAAAAGATGCCTAAAACAGGTTTTAAAATAAAACAATACATAAAAAGTTTTCAAAAAAATCACAAATAGCACTATTAAATTCTACATATTATTCTAAGATTTTAGGTGGAAAAATATTTGGCATTGGATTTTTATTTTGTTCTTAGGGATTTTTGGAAATCATAACAGAAAAGAAAAAGGGGAAGGGGCACTATGCCCTGGGCCAGAACTAGTTGCAACTAGGATGACCCAGAGTAAAGCGGCCCCAGGCAAGCTGATGCGCCTTCCCTCGTCAGGTTCAAACCTAACGGGCGGGACCCGTGTGCCAGTGAGAGGGAGAGGGAGGAAGGCGAGGCAGAGCCTGACGAGTAGGCCCCACTTGCCAGGGCCATCTTCAACCTTTGTCCAAGAGATGTCGGTGCTCACCGGCGGCAAAGGGAGGCAAGACGAGGGGAGCTGGAGGCGGGAACGGGCTCACTGTCGAGTCGCTGTTCCTCTGGAGGTGGACGGAAGGCCGGAGGTGCCCTGGCTCGCCGGCGACGAACACCCACGGCGGAGGTGCTTCAGGAGGGGATCGCCGGTGGTGCTCCTTCACTAGAAACGGACGGGTGGGAAGGGGGAAGAGGTCAGGGGAATCCTACGGGACTAATGGAGGAGAGAAGAGCGCCGGAGCGGGCCTATGTCTCGAGATCGACAAAGCTCCGCCGCTGCAGCGCCTCGGTCGATCTTGAGCACTGGTGCTCGGGGGGCTCAAACGAGGGCTCGGGACGACCTAATGGGAGTAGGAGAGCTCTAGAGGAGGGTAGAGGGGGCTCGGGGAAGGTCTTAAGTAGGCGTGGGCGAGTCCACCGAACGCAGGTGCATCGGCAAGCTCGTGGCCGAGGCCAGAGGCCACGGGAGGAGACGGGGGTGAGTCTGGGGCATTCCTGGGGCTGGTCTAGGTCCAGTGGAGCGAAGAGAGAGGGAGAGGAGGGCGCTCATGTGAGGCAGCTCACTGGCCGAGCCGGGTGGCGCTCGGCACAAGCGGGAGGAGGGAGAAGGAGGGGGAGTGAGGAGGGGGCGACAAGGTGGTGCGCTGTGGATGCTGAGGGGGGTCAAGTGGCAAGAGAGGGAGGCCCGAGGCCACCGGAGCCATGCAGTGGGCAATGGCTACAGTGCCTGTCGGCACTGTAGCGTGTTCCAAAGCGCATGTATGGCATGCCATGGCATGCTAACGGCGTTATGTGTGCGGCCATAGGTGTCTAGGGGGTCTAGGGGTTTCTATGCTAGGGGACAAAGGCTTTGGGTGCCCTGGGAGGATGATAGAATTAGATGGGAGGGGAGAGAGGGTTGTTTTACTATTGTCCAGAGGGTAGAAATGGGGTTTTCACCCACCCCCCCAACCATGGAGTTGTGGCCAAGCAAAGTTTACTGGAGGTGAAATACCATTGCAAAATTATATGGTAAAAATTTGGGCCCATGAAAAATAGAGGAAGGGGGTCAAATAGGGTTTTTGCCATTTTGGTAGAAGGCCACTCGTAGGTGCCATCCCTCATGATATACATCACACGTATCATCCATGAGGGTACACAACGGTGTGCTCGGTGCACGTAAAGACAGCACATGGCCTTCCACTTCTGGGATAACCCCATATCGAGAGTGACCACTTCATTCTCGCCACTGGTAATGTGGGCTCCCTGCTAGCACCAACCATAGTAATCAACAAACCCGCGTCCCATAAGGGGTATTGGGGTCGTACATGTAAGGCTGGAATAACGGTCGCAACTTACACCAATCCGTTTTTGAAAACAGTACAGACTCACTTGCTCCAGTACACCACTTCTTTATCAAGTGGCTACCTAGCTCATCAACATCTCCGTCAGGCATTAGTGCCACCTGACGGGGTTTTCGAAAAGTCTTTGAAATCATAACGTTACCATCACCATGCATATTCCCATCCCACTTGCGTAGCAACTAGAGGCAACCTAACTACTCCCACCCACACAACCCTCATAAGGAGGTAGGGTGATGCATGATGCAAGTATCAACAAGGAGTATCGAGGGCATCCCACCAAAGTGGACTCCACATCATCATGATCAAATACAAGGAAATGAAGTGCTATATGCCATTCAATAAAAAGGGTTCACAGTCATTTTCAAAGGGCGGCTTGACTGGCTCAACAAAATCTTCGGGGTCTTCAAAGTCATTGGGTCCAACTCCCTCGTCAAGAGCGCAATGTATCGTCGCAATAAATAACGATAACAATAGGCATCACACAAAAACAAAGTACACAAAGCTACTATTAAAATGCTACCCTATTCTAATAAATACTAAAAACAATACTAAAATTATTAGTTTAAGGTTTGGCTATGAAAACATTTTTGAAAGCTATTTAAACGGAGGCAAAGAGATGCCTAAAATAGGTTTTAAAATAAAACAGTACATAAAAAATTTCAAAAAATTCATAAATGGCACTATTAAATTCTCCATATTATTCTAAGATTTTAGGTGGAAAAATATTTGGCATTGGATTTTTATTTTGTCTTGATGGATTTTTGGAAATCATATCAGAAAGGAAAAAGGGGAAGGGGCACTGTGCCCTAGGCCAGAACTGGCCGCAACTGGGCCGACCCAGAGTAAATCGGGCCCAAGCGAGCCGGTGCGCCCGCCCTCGTCAGGTTAAAACCTGACGGTCGGGGCTTGTCTGCCAGTGAGAGGGAGAGGAAGGTGGGTGAGGCAAAGGCTGACGAGTGGGCCCCACTTGCCAGGGCCATCATCAACCTCCGTCCAGGAGACGGCGGCGAAGGGAGGCACGGCGAGGGGAGCTAGAGGCGGGAACGGTCTCAGCATCGCGTTGCCTTTCCTCTAGAGGTGGATGGAAGGCCGTAGGTGCCCTGGCTCGCCGGCGAAGAACAACCGCGGCGGATTTGCTTTAGGAAGGGATCGCCGGCGGTGCTCCTTCACTGGAAACGGACGGAGAGGAAGGGGGAAGAGCTCAGGGGAAACCTACGGGCCAGATGGAGGAGAGAAGAGCACCAAAGCGGGCCTGTGTCCCGATATCGACGAAGCTCCGCCGCGGCGGCGCCTCGGTCGATCTCGAGCATTGGTGCTCGGGGGGCTCAAACGGGGGCTCGGGACGGCCTAATGGGAGTAGGAGAGGGATAAAGGAGGGTAGAGGGGGCTCGGGGAAGGCATTAAATAGGCAGGGGCGAGTCCACCAAATGCATGTGCACCGGCGAGCTCGCGACGGAGGCCATTGGCCACGAGAGGATACGGGGGTGAGTCTAGGGCGTTCCTGGGGCGGGTCTAGGTCCAGGTTAGCGAAGATAGAGGGAGGGAGGGCGCGCGTGTGAGGCAGCTCACTGGCCAATCCGGACGGCGCTCGGCACACGGGGGAGGAGGGAGAAGGAGGGGAAGAGAGGAGGGGACCGACAAGGTGACGTGGTGCAGACGCTGAGGGGGCAAGTGGTAAGAGGGGGAGACCCGAGGCCGCCGGAGCCATGTAGTAGCCAACGGCTATAGTGCCTTTCAACACTGTAGCACGCGCCAGAGCGCATGTATGTCATGCCAACGTAGTTATGTGTGCAGCCAAAGGTGTATAAGGTGTCTAGGGGTATCTAGGCTAGGGGACAAAGGCTTTGGATGCCTTGGGAGGATGATAGATTAAGATGGGAGGGGAGAGAGGGGTGTTTTGCTGTTGTCCAGAGGGTAGAAATGGGGTTTTCACCCCCCCCAATCATGGAGTTGTGGCCAAGCAAAGTTTACTGGAGGTGATATACCGTTGCAAAATTTGGGCCCATGAAAAATAGAGGAAGGGGGTCAAACAGGGTTTCTCCCATTCTGGCAGAAGGAGTTTGATGGATATTAGGGCAAGTAAATGGGCTTTGCTTGCCACAAGATTTGACAGGATCAAATGGTGATTGGAATTCGGCCAGATCACCAAGTTTGAGCTTGATTGAAGAAAGTTCACAATGTAACTTTGTGAAACCGTAGAAATCAACAGAATGTGGTTTATGTATATCTAGTCGTGCTAAGATAATCCCCTTGATGCACCACTTAGTGTAGCACCATTATTTGGTGATTAGAATATGTCCACAAAGTTTGGGGGTCAAGGGAAGTAACTTCACAATGTAAAGTTGTTCAAACTTTAATCTAGATAGGAAGGGTTTTGCAATAGTCTGATGAATCAAAACAGTTTGATTCAGATGAAACTTTGTAAGATCATCACCTATGACAATGTTGACTTGCTGGAATTTTCTTGGAATTTATTGAGAATATTTCTTATAGAAATATTTCAAAACCATGATTTGGCAAAAAGGGTTTTGAGGGGTTTTCCCTTGATTTTGAACATGACCATGTCTTGAAACTCATATACATGGGAAATATATGTCCACTGAGTTTCCCTAAATTTTCTTAAATATTTTGAAATCATTTAAATAATTTTCCCTATAGAAGACCATTTTTGGCCTTAAGAAAAAGCCTTTTAAATAAATAGTAAAACAATATTAAAAACTAATAATTGGTTGTTTTGGAAAGTCATATATATAGTAGGTTTGAAATAAGCCTTTGGGTAAGAACGATCCACCCAATTTGAGGACTTGTAGTGGATACCTCAACTGAGGGGTTTTTGAAAACCTAGTTTGAATAAATCCTGTTTTGTCAGAATAATATTTGGTAAAAATAGTTTTGGGCACTGTGCACATAGCATGATCATTGGGCAAGAAGTTTGGTTCAAGGAAGATGAATATGGAGAGGAGTAGAACCTAACAGTGCCAGACAAACTCAACATAACAATCAAAACAAGCAATAATTCAATCAAGCATGCACTCAAAAAGTTTTAATTGGTTCCAAATTTTGTAAATCCAAGCATAACAAAGTGGTACAAACACAAGAGTGACAGAAATGATTCTAAAACATCCAAGATTGATAATATAACAACATGGAACAATAAAAAATCCCTAAATATAATATAATTAAAGTATGAGAGAATTTATTCAAAATTTACAAACTCTCAAATTAATCTAATTGAAGCATGAGAGCATTTCTTCAAACTTGTAAAGCACACCGTGCTAAAAAAGATACAATTGAAGCACTAGAGAAATTGTGTAGCTCAAAAAATTTAAGTGAAGCATGTTGAACAATTCTAAAAAATCATAGCATAATTTTGGCTCTTTGAAATAGGTATGTCCATCAAAAATACTTTCAAAAAATATAAATAAAATCAAGCAAAGACTCATATAATACAAGACGCTCCAAGCAAAACTCATGATATGTGATGAATAAAAATATAGGGACAAGTACAATACCGATGGTTGTTAGAAGAAAGAGGGGATGCCACTTGGGGCATACCCAAGCTTAATTGATTGTTCCCATTTGGATATTATCCTGGGTCCATGGGCATCCCCAAGCTTAGGCTCTCCTTACTCCTTATTCCTTCATCCATCGTGATGCCACCCAAAGCTTGAAAACTTCAATCACACAAAACTTACCAAAATCTTCGTGAGATCCGTTAGTATAATAAAGAAAATTAACACTCTAAATATGGTTGTAAACTCTTTAATATTTTCTTATTGCATTATATCTACTGTGTTCTAAATTTATCATGACTTATACCCTCCAATATAAGCCATAGAATCATCGAAACAAGCACACAATGCAACGAAAACAGAATTTGTCTCAAACAAAATAGTCCGTTTTAATCTGTACTCTAAGCATACTTATGGACCTCTAAAAATTCTTAAACATTAGGAGACAGTAAATAATTTATATATAAATATTGTGTTGAAATTTCAGCTGACTATCACGCTCCAGTAAAAAATGAAAATTCGCGCACTAGAGTCAAAGTTTCTGTTCAGATTCATCATTGTTTATATTCATCTGATGAATCATCCTAGTAAAGCCTTTACTTGGACAAACACTAAATAAAACAAAAAAATCATGATCATAACAGAGGCATAATTTTGTAAACACTCAAAAATAGAAAGGAAAATATAAATTTTATTCATTGGGTTGCCTCCCAACAAGCGATATCGTTTTACGCCCCATGCTAGGCATAACGCAAGGACTCAAGTATTGTCACCTTTAGTTTTTACTCCAGAGAAGGGCCTCATTATTTATTAATACGGTGCCTTAGTTATTGTTCTAGGGAAGTGTTCCATAACCTTTCTAAGTGGTAAATGAAATTGAATATTGCCTTCTTTCATATCAATCACGACGCCTATAGTGCGTAAAAACGGTCTACCAAGTATGATGGGACAAGACGGAACGCAATCAATATAAAGAACAATAAAATCATTGGGCACATAGTTACTATTTGCAAACAATAAGAACATCTTTTATCCTTCCCAAACAATTGTTTAATCGTAGAATCCGTCAAGTGCATATTAAGAGTACATTCTTCAATATTGGTAAGACTAAGGACATCACGTAGAGATTTCAGAATTGTGGAAACACTAGCACCCAAATCACATAAAGCAAAGCATTCATAATTTTTAATCTTTACTTCAATGGTAGGTTCCCCCTCATCATGCTATTTTCTAGGAATTGAAATCTATAATTCCAACTTTTCTTCTAAGAATTTCATCATGGCATTAACAATATGAATACTAAAAGCTTTATTTTGTTCGAAAGCAAGGGGTGAGTTTATCATGGATTGCAGAAAATAAATACATTCAACCAAGGAGAAACTATCATAATTAAAGTCTTTGTAATCACAAATAGTGGGCACATCACTAGTTAAAGTTTTGACCTCTCCAAACTCACTTTCATCAATTTATTCATCAAGATTTTCACCCACCAAACCATTGGGACGCCCACTAGATAAAGTTGACTCTTCTTTAGTCCATTTATTATTAATATTAACATTAATAAACAAGTAATGAATGTAACAAACACCAATCATTTTAAGATCTTCATCATTTTTATGAAAGTAATTGCTAGAAAACGCTTTTTCCAAAAATTCTCTTTCGTCTCTAAGCAAAGCGGTTCTTTCCTTACTTTCATCCATATAAACATAAAAAGCATTAATTGATTCATTAATCTTAGTTGGAAAAGCATTCAACTTGAGATTTTCTACATTATGGGAAATTCTATCAATGCTTCTAGACATATCATCAATCTTATTCAACTTTTCTTCTATCGTAGTATTGAAAGACTTTTGAGCACTGATAAATTCTTTAAAATTACTATCCAGATCAGAGGTGTTCCTATTATTGTTGGACGAAGAATTAACATAGGAATTACCATAATTATTAGAGGAATTTCCAGGAAAAGGCCTAGAATTAAAATTACCTCTATAAGCATAGTTGTTGAAATTGTTTCGCGAGATGAAATTCACATCTACGGAATCATTATTTTGCTCAATCAAAGTAGACAAAAGCACATCATTAATATGAGTAGGAGCATTTTTACTAGCAACCAACTTCATAAGAGCATCAACTTTTTCACTCAAAGTACTAACTTCTTCTACCGAATAAACTTTTTTACTAGTAGGTGCTCTTTCAGAATGCCATTGTGAATAATTTGCCATAATATTATCTAGCAATTTAGTAGCGTCACCCAAAATAGTTTCCATAAAAGTACCACCCACAGCGGAATCTAAAAGATTTCTCGAGACAAAATTCAATCCCTCATAAAAAATGTGTATGTTCGTCCAAAGATTTAAAACATGAGTAGGACAATTTCTTAGCATCAATTTCATTCTTTCCCAAGATTGTGCAACGTGTTCATGCTCAAGTTTCTTAAAATTCATGATTTGAGTTCGAAGGGAAATAATTTTTTCGGCAGAAAATACTTAGTAATAAAAGCATCCTTGCAGTTATTCCAAGAATCAATACTATTGTGACGCAAAGAAGAAAACTTCAACTTCAACTTGACAATATCATTGTCCACATCTTTTTTATTTTGCGTATCACACAATTCTACCAATGTGTTTAGATGGGACGCGACATCCTCATTAGGAGTATCGGAAAATTGAACTTTCATGACAAGATCCAACAAAGTGGTATTAATATCACTAGACTCGCACTAGTGGTAGGAGGAGCAACTGGAGTGCTAATAAAATCATTATTATTGGTAATGGAAAATCAGACAATTTGGTATTTTCTTGAGTTATCATGACTACACAAACAAGATTGCAAGCAAACAAGAGATGTGACGCGAAAAAGGCAAACGAAAAAGAAGGCGAATAAAATGGAAAAAATTGTGAAGTAGGGGAGAGGAAAACAAGACGAAAACGGCAAATAATGTAAATTGCAAGGAGATGAGACTTGTCATTTGGAACCTGATAGATGTTGATGATGTCTCCCCGGCTCCAATGATTGGTATGCTCAAGAGAGGCTGCTTACGCATCTCCTCCTCGGGAACAGTGTCAGAAATTCCTTTGATGTGGCTTGAGGCCGTGGCGGTATTTCCCCAAAGAGGAAGGGATGATGCAGCACAACTATGGTAAGTATTTCCCTTAGTTTTGAAACCAAAGTATCAATCCAAATAGGAATACCACGCAACTGTACATAAACGACACCTGCACAAAAAGAACAAATATTTGCAACCCGACGCGTAAGAGAGGTTGTCAATCTCTCAATGGTAAAAAGATAGATTAGATTGTAATAGGTTGTGCATATAGATCTCAGAACAACACAAAATAAAATACGCAAATAAAAAGTGCAGCAAGGTATTTTTGGGTTTTTGGATTCATAGATCTGAAAACAAAAGTGGCAAAAAGATAGATCGAAAAAGCAATATGTTGGAAAAGTAGACCCGTGGGCCGTAGGCTTGATTAGTGGCTTCTCTCATGAGTATGGCACATGGTGGGTAAAGAAATTACTGCTGGGCAATTGGTAGAAGATCAAATAATCATGACGATATCCAAGGCAATGATCATTATATAGGCATCACGTCCAAGGTAAGTAGACCAAAACGATTTTGCATCTACTACTATTACTCCACACATCTACCGCTATCCAGCATGGATCTAGTGTATTAAGTTCATGGAAAAATGGAGTAAAGCAATAATAACGGTGACATGATGTAGAAAAGATCTTCTCATGTAGTAATAGACCCCATCTTGTTATCCTTAATAGCAACGATACATGCATGCCTTGCTGCCCCTTCTGTCACCCGGAAAGGACACCGTAAGACCGTACCCATCACAAAGCACCTCTTCCTATCGCAAGAAAAATCGATAGTTGGCCTAACTAAACCAAAGATTCGAAGAAGAAATAATATTCATGGATAGAAACTGAGCATGAACTCAAAATTCATCGGATCCCAACAAACACACCACAAAAGGTCATTACATAAAATAGATCTCCAAGAGACCATTGTATTGAGAATCAAAAGAGAGAGAGGAAGCCATCTAGGTACTGCCTATGGACCTGTAGGTCTATGGTGGACTACTCATGCATTATCGGAGAGGCACCCGTGAAGATGATGCAACCCTCCATGATGGTGTTAGATTGGATCTCATGGTTATGGAACTTGCGGTAACTAGAATTTTGTTTTGTTGACCCCCTAGTTTTTTTTGAATATTTGGGTATTTCTAGAGCTGATAGGTGGTGGAGAGGCGTCCCGAGGTGGGCATGATACACCAGGCCACGCTAGGTGCCTCTCGCACGCCCTGGTGTCTTGTTCCCTCCTTATCCTTCCTCTCTGACACTTGTTTGGCCCACTGGATATCTTCTCGCCCAAAAATAAACTCCAAAAATGTTTCATGATGTTTGGGCTTCGTTTGGTACTGATATTCTACAAAGTAAAAAAACAAGCAAAAAAACAACAATTGACATTTGGCACTGTGTCAACAGGTTAGTCCCTAAAAATAATATAAAATTGCTATAAAATGATCGTAAAAAATCCAAGATTGATAATATAACAGCATGGAACAATAAAAAATTATAGATACATCGGGGATGTATCAAGGTCATATAGAGTTTGCTTGAAATTCACCAAAATGGAAATGAATTGACATTTCAGCAAGACATAGGAAACTCGTGTCACGCACATTTGAATGAATACACAATATAGGCAACTCACATGCCACAAAAAAATCTGTATCATATCGTGCATTGTTCGGTCATATCACGTGTGTGCGCAAACACACACACACACACGTATTTCCATTCTTCCATATCTCTTCTTCTCACTCACCTATGTTGAGGGAGATCGAGCACATGGTGAAGATATTCAATTCTCCTTCTTAATTACCTAGTAGACTGAGATAGTGAGGTACCCAGATAGCTCTAACCAGGGAAAGAGGGAGAGAACTAGCTGCTGGAGATGGGTGGATGTGCAGACAAATTACTTAAAGAGAGGGAAGAGGGTGGACATTAATTAATCGAGGCGGTGGAGGGGTAAAGAAAGAGAGAGGGAGGAGGGAGGGCATTAATGGAGGTGGTGGAGGGGTAAACAAAAGAGAGGGAGGGCATTAACAACATTGAAGGAGGAAGCAACAAGCAAGTGGAAGAGAAATAGGAGGAGAAAGAGGGAGTGAGAACAAGGGGAAAAAGGTGGTGTAGATATTAGGGACAGCTATCATAGTAATAGCGTTGCGTGAAGATAAGAGCTATTGCTACTTTCCTGGATTGTAGCGCTGGCCAAAAAATAGCGATGCTACTAACTCAGGCCCACGAGCTTGCGTGTAGATGAATAGCGGTAGCACTTGTTCTAGACGAAGTGCTACAACTATGATTTTAGTTGTAGTGCCGGGTAAGATCCAAGTGCCGGTAGTATCTCCTGACCTGGGGGTGCAGTGTGGCACACTTAACAGTAGTGTCATGTCTGCTACTCAACGTTATTGCTAAGTTGTACCAGTAGCGCTTGTTCTGCATAGAACTACTGGTACTTAATAGTAGCGGTGTCTCCTTAGCAAGCGCTACAAGTAATATTGTACCTATAAGCTATTTCCTAGTAGTGTAACCCTACAGCGTAACTCTTACTCGTTGTAGAAATTATTGCAACATGATAACTTGCAGCTATGTAGGTTAGTGCATTGAATGTACTGGCAAGATCACACGAGAAAGCAAATCAAAATTGCTCTACCACTATATGCAATATGGCTGTGGAGGCTCTATGTTTAACTTTTTGCATAAAAGCTGATTTTTCGTACATCAAAGGAATCTGACTAATTACTACAACTTAATGTTATTATTGAGATGGTTCGACAAACTAAACAATCATAGCCCAAAGGCCTTATTAAACCCGATAATCAATTTAAAGTGTGGTGTTAATAGTTCCATGATAGATCCAATTCCAGAGGCACGTTTTGTGCGTAACCAAGGACACGACTAATATGTTAGGTTTATATTATGTAGAGTTTTGCACACTTTACCCGCAAGATTTGATCCCTCCTCTTACATCGTCGCACTGCCTGGTGTTTAAGAACAGGATGACCGAAACATGGTCTTTCAGGGAGTTTCCTTGACCAGTGACAATGCCCATCCAATCCTACCATTCGTCTACAACTCGTAGCACCGTGCAGCAAGAGTCACAACTAAGATCAACCAAGCCAAAGCCCATAATGACTTGCATCTATTGGCATTCTGGGATTGGGGTTACCTAGATCTGCCTGCCTGCAGCCGAGAACACGGGCCCATCGATTGCCTTGTACGAACCAGCTATAAGAATCCCAAGACAAGGCCCTCGCGAGGGCCCGGCCTCGCGAGGCGAACACGCCAAGACCTCCAGAGGGCTGGCCTCCCTCGGCCTGCCTCCCGAGGAGCGTAGATTTCTATGCAGGTACCTAGCCTCATGAGGCTGCAATGATGTAAGCCATGACGACCGAGGCCAGGCGGATGCCAGTAGGCACAAAGGAGGACAGTTTCCTCTTCTGTGCTAAGAAGGCAAGGACGTACGTGGGTTCCCAAGGAATCTTCCAAAACTTTCCATTCTGGTGCAACAAGATCAAGACACGAGCTCAGAAGGATTGATGTCATCGTCAAGCCCACCTCTGCATCATGCCCAAAAGCTTTGCATGCGAAGACCACTTTCCGTCAGGATAAGATATTCCTCTTGTCCCCTTTCAAAATTGGTCATTGTGGGATCCCTTCCCGCCTATGCGATAAGGGAAGAGGACTAAGGCCACTATAAATAGGTACTAGCCTACACCGTAGAAGGGATCGATCCATCCTAACCCAGAGCCCTCGCAAGGTCGCTCCACCACTATACTAGTTCATCCCCGTCCTCCTCGTGAGGCCAGTCCACCAAAAGAAGGAGTATGGTTTTACACCACAAGGTGGACCGAACGTAGGTAAATCCATGTGTTCATCTTATTTCCCCCTCGCATGCTTTTGGCAAGGCTTCGTCACGGGGTGGCAAGCTTGAGGCTTGTTGAGTTCTTTGCACAACCCCCAGAGTTTGAACCCTCTTGGGTTCGTGAAGCCCAGATTATGACATTTGGCACGTCAGGTAGGGGCGTGTCGAAGCTCCTTTTTCATCAGCCGTGCTCCCCCTCGCCTCATCATCCCCATAGAAGATGACGCCCCTAGGCTTGGCAGCCTGTGGCCTATGGGAACACTGCAGGTTGCCCGACCTTCACCCCCAACATGCGTCGAGTGCGGTGGGAGTCAAGGTTTAGGCCAGTGCTTCCCCCATGCTACGATGGCATGGATGACCCAAAAAGTTCCTCCAGCTGTACGCACAAGCCATCCAAGCAACCGGTGGCGGCAACAAGGCCATCACGAACTGGCTCCCTATGGCCCGTACGGAGATGGCATGATCATGGCTTTGCGGCCTTCCCAAGGCCTCAGTGTCCTATTGGGAGGAGCTTTGTGGTCTGTTCATCGCCCCCGAGTCTCACGCGGTCGCTTGTATCCTTGGCGGGTCGCAGGCGCCAGCGTCCGGTCACCATCTCAAGAAGCTTCTCCGCCAGGCGGGCGCAGCTCAGCCGCGGCTCAAGGCCCCATGGTGCAGGGCGAGCCCGGAGACCTACATCACCTTCGACTCCAGGGATCATCCCAGACTACGGTCGCTGCTGGTGCACTCCCCATAGTGTGTACGTGCACCATTAGTAATGTCGCGGTCACCAAGACCCACATCGACGGCGGCGCCGGCCTCAACGTCATTTCCGTGGAGGGCTTCGACACGCTCCAGGTGACCTACGACTAGGTCATGCCCACCAGGTCCTTCTTGGGGGTGGCCAAAGGTTTCGCCCCCCCTTGGGGCAAGTGCACCTCCTCGTCACTTTCGGCACTCATGAGCATTACCGCACCGAGCTGATCAACTTCGACGTGGCCCACATGAACCTCCCGTACAATGCCATCCTGGGATATCTTGCCCTGGCCAAGTTCATGGCAGCGACGCACCCAAGCTACTACATCGTCAAGATGCCTGGTAACAGTAGTATCATCTATATAGCCGGAGACACCAAGGACGCGGTTCGAGCCCTCAAGCTTGTCTACAAGGCCGCAACAGCCTCGTGCCCCAACGCTGACGGCGACACACAGGCTCCGGAGGCCGTGCCCATGAAGAAGAAACAATTGTTCTGTCAGGACCAGGATGAGATGAAGCAGGTGCTTGTTGACTGCGGGAGGTTAGGCCCCACCTTCACCATTGGCGCTGGCCTTCCCCTAGAGCAGGAGAAGGCGTTGGTCGACTTCCTCTGTGCGAACAAGGATGTGTTTGCATGGGAGGCATCCGACCCGGTGGGAGTCCCGACAGAGGTGATCGAACACCACTTAATGGTATGCCCCAGTGTGCGCCCAGTGAAGCAAAAGGCAAGACGACAAGCACAAGTGAAGAAAGCATTCATCATCCAATAGGTCCGCAAGTTGCAGGAAGCCGGTGTTATTTGGGAAGTGCGGCACCCGGATTGGCTGTCTAACCGAGTCATTGTCCCTAAAAGGGGTGGGAAGGAACGCATGTGCATCGACTTCATAAGTCTCAACAAGGCTTGTTCTCAGGACTCCTTCCCGCTCCCGCACATCAACCATATCATGGACTCCACCCCCGAGTGCAATCTCATGTGATTTTTGGATGGTTTCTTAGGTTACCACCAAATCAAGATGGCAGTGGTGATGAGGACATCCCTACTAATGTTACACCCACCCCGACTTCTATACATACAGGACCAATTACTAGAGCTCGCGCACGTCAATTGAATTACCAGGTACTTTCGTTTCTTGGAAATCCTTCTAATATTCATGAACATATGATGCTGCCTAAATTGGATAATTTTGTTTTACTTATGAATGAAGGACCTAGCATGGATAAGAAGGATGACCATTGGAGCGGGATCAAGCATGGAGGAGAAGGTGCGCGTGCGGGGAAGAACAATGGAGCTTCCAGTGATGATTTTCGCACATTGAAGCCACCATAATGGGAGCGGGAAGCCTTGGACGAAATATGCATGATGCCACTTTATAAAATTCGTCCATAGGCTAATATAGGTGCTGCGCCACCTTATTTTTGGGCCAGGCCCATGTAATTTCGAAATACCATATTATAGGCTGTTTTTAGATTCCGTATATATGGGGAAACTGACTTAGGGTCGGTTTCGGACCCCTCCTCCAAGGGGCCACGAAATTCCCTTCTATTCCCCCATATATACAGCCCTTAGGGCTTCGTTTTAGGGTTGGGTTTTGTTTAGATTACAAGTTTGCCATAGCAGCAACTTCGCGTTCTTCGTTTGTGTTCCACGACCAGACAAAGACGTCACAGAACCCCACTTCATCAATAAAGTTTTCCTCTTATATTCGCAATATCCAGATTGCAATCTTAGTTTCTTGCTTGTTCTTCGTTTGCGTGCAGGAAATAGACCCTCGTGGTCAGGTTGATCATGCTCCGGCATGGTCAATAACCTCTCAGAGTTGGTTTAGCGATTGCTAAGGCGCGACGGCTCACACGTTCGTAGTCGGATCGTCAAAGTCTACTCCACCAAAAATGATAACCACCATCTCATCGAAAGACAGGGACAACTTCGCCTCTATCAAGTGGTATCAGATTTCCAGGTTGCTCGGTGAGATTTTACCAGTTTTCGTAGTTTAGATCGCATCTGTTCTTCATACCTTTAGTCCACGAAAAAGCCACAAACAAAAATTAGGGTTAGATCATCATATCCGAACCAATCTGAGCCTTTGCATAGTCTTTTCAGTATTTTGCTTTGTTGAATTGGCGGTTACATCGTTGTGTCGAGTTGCTGGTCTTAGTGTCTAGTCCTTTAGAGTTTTGAGTTCTTTTCACAGGTTGTCACGCCGCCACCGCATCATCTTCATAGTTGCCATATACCACCACCATCATCGCCGCTGCCATATCTCATCATCCATCATCACTATCCATTGGTGTCCATATATACCACCACAAATCCTCCACCAATCCAAGTCCAGTTCGTTTTAGGTTTAGTTTCGAGATCCTTTTGATTTCGGATCCGTGTTTTGCTACCTGCGCAAGTGTCGGAAAAAAAAAGAAGAGTCTGGCACGCTTTGCAGAGCACGTTTTGGCCCAAAAAAAATTTCGGCCGAAAATATTTTTTCCCTATCTTGATTTTAGGTTCCCCGGAGCGTTTTGAGACACTTGCTATCATAGTGATTTTTGTCGAAATTTTTGGGTCGTCGCAGCCCCCGGATTGCTCCAGAAAAAAAAATAGTCCAAAAGAAAAATTCGTGCCCATCTTGCTTATACGACGTGGCAAGAGTTTTGAGACACTCGCCATTGTAGTGAGTTTTTGAAAAAAAAAAAAGAGGCGCCGAAAAAAAAAAACGAAAAAAAAAATCCGAGTGTGCTTTTCCCTTGCTTACGTGTATCGTCGTGCTTTTGTTGGTGTTTTAGGCTCGCGTCTCTAGCACGGTCTAGCCTAGGACCAGCACAGTACCGTCGTTGAGCGTTTATTCAACCTTGCATCTCTGAATTGATTAATGCTGACCCTTTTTGCTACCATATTATAAGCCATCCCAGCTCCACATACTTCTACGCTGTGTGCTTGACACCACCTGGCAATCGCTCTATCCAAGCTTTGAGAGTTTTGGCTACAACGGTTGCCGATCACCGCCTGCTACTGGGTAAGAACTGGTAAGAAATTGAGATTCGCTTAAAGGATTTGTGCCACACCACCACCACCACCACGTCCCAGTAGTCTGTAGGTTTCATATTGTGTGTTTCCTATTTCTGCTAACCATGCCAGGATCACACGATGACGAGATCGACTGGGAGATCATGACCAACAAAGCGCTCTATGATAAATTTCAGCAAATGATGGCTGAGCAGGTACAGGACTTCGTGAACAACTTTGGAGTGGCCATGGAGAAGCTAGATGGTTTGGAGAAGACATTCGACGCCAAGATGGACGCCAAGTTCAATGAGGTGCTTGCCCGTCTACCTCCACCAGCTGCAGTTCCTATTCCTTTCGAACGACGAGCGCGACGTGTGCCTCTCGGCCACGCCCAACATCCTGGTACTGTTGATACTGCTGCTACTTCGGTGGCTCGTGCGGCTACTGTCGTTGAGCAGGTTGAAGATTATGATGGTGATTTCGATGATGAGGGAGAGGTTGCTCCAGATCCGCCCCAGGGGCAACCCCCACCATACGCACCAGGTCGACCACATGGCTACAACCGTAACGGTAGGGCTGCACCACCCCCACAGGTACGGGATCATGACCATCTCCCTAAACTTAAATTGAATATTCCGACGTTTGAGGGTAGATATGTTCCTGATATATATCTTACATGGGAGTTAGAAACAGAACAACGTTTTACATGCTTACAATTTCCAGAGGATCGACGTGTTGCTGCTGCTGTTTGTTCATTCACTAGTTTTGCTTGTGTTTGGTGGTCAGAACATTGTAGAATACACCCTGATAATATTCCAACTACTTGGGCTGCTTTGAAAACTGCTATGCGAAATCGTTGGGTACCACCTTATTATCAATGTGAATTGCTTCAAAATTTGCAGCGTTTAAGACAAGGAAAAAATTCTGTAGAAGAATATTATCAGGAATTACAAACTGGTATGATTAGATGTGGTATTGTTGAGGAGAATGAAGCTATGCTTGCACGTTTTATGGGTGGATTAAATAGAGAGATTCAGACTATTCTAGAGTATAAGGAGTATAACACTATCACTCGTTTATTTCATCTTGCTTGCAAAGCTGAACGTGAAGTGCAGGATCGTCAGGCAATGGCGAGAACTACTAATTTTGCAGGCCGTACTTCATCATGGACGCCACGTACCTCCTCTACTTCCGCACGTCCTGCTGCAACACCACCTCCTTCAACCTCCAACTCTAATCGCGATACCAGGAAACATGCTCCTACTGCACCCTCTGCGAAGAGCACACCTTCTGGGCCTGCACAGAGTTCTTCTTCATCTATTGCATCCACAGGGCAAACACATGAGGTTATATGTCGTCGTTGCAAGGGTGGAGGTCACTATGCGAGAGAATGCCCTTCCAAGCGTGTAATGATTGTTACTGAGGATGGTG
The DNA here is from genome assembly GCA_022496015.1 of Hordeum marinum. NCBI lineage: Eukaryota > Viridiplantae > Streptophyta > Magnoliopsida > Poales > Poaceae > Hordeum > Hordeum marinum. The sequence continues at coordinate 236,702,337 of CM039673.1, forward strand.
GATATGCGTCCGCTAGTGATTATGATGAGGAGACTTTGGCACTTATTGCCAGTGACGAACAGGGTGGCAAGGATGCAAAACCAGAAACACAATACATGGCTGCTGATTACGCTGACAGGTATGAAAGTTTAGTTGCTCAACGTGTTCTCAGTGTGCAGGTTACACACGCTGAGCAAAATCAGAGGCACAACTTGTTCCACACAAAGGGAGTTGTGAAAGAGCGTTCTGTTCGCATCATCATCGATGGAGGGAGTTGCAATAACTTGGCTAGCATGGAGATGGTGGAGAAGCTGTCTCTAACCACCTGACCACATCCTCATCCTTATTACATCCAATGGTTCAACAATAGTGGCAAGGTTAAGGTAACACGTACTGTTCGTGTGCATTTTAGCATTGCTACATATTCTGATTATGTGGATTGTGATGTGGTACCCATGCAAGCATGTTCTGTTTTACTTGGTAGACCATGGCAGTTTGATAAAAATTCTGTACACCATGGTAGGACAAATCAGTATACTCTTGTTCATAAGGATCATAATATCACTTTGCTTCCTATGTCTCCCGAACATATTATGAAAGATGACATTGCTAGAGCTAGTAAAGCAAAACAGGAGAAAAATAAGAGTGAAAATCAGATTGTAGCACAGGAATTTGAGCAACACCATAAGCATAATAAACCATCATCTACTGTTGCATCCGAAATAAAATTGAAGAGTGGATGTTTACTTGCTACTAAATCTGACATTAATGATTTGGATGTTGCTACATATGTTTGCTATGCTTTTGTATGTAAAGAGGTATTATTTTTATTCGAGGACATGCCTCCCTCTTTGCCTCCTGTTGTCATTAACATTTTGCAGGAGTTCGCTGATGTCTTTCCACAAGACGTGCCATCGGGATTACCGCCTATTCGCGGGATTGAGCATCAGATTGACTTAATTCCCGGTGCATCCCTACCCAACCGTGCGCCCTACCGTACTAATCCAGAGGAGACAAAGGAGATTATGCGTCAAGTACAGGAGCTGCTTGACAAAGGTTATATACGTGAATCCCTTAGTCCTTGTGATGTTCCTATTATTCTAGTGCCTAAAAAGGATGGTACATCGCGCATGTGTGTGGATTGTAGAGGCATTAATAATATTACTATTTGTTATCGTCATCCTATTCCTAGACTAGATGATATGCTTGATGAATTAAGTGGCTCTACAATTTTCTCCAAAGTTGATTTGCGTAGTGGATACCATCAAATTCGTATGAAATTGGGCGATGAATGGAAAACAGCATTTAAAACTAAGTTTGGATTATATGAGTGGCTAGTCATGCCTTTTGGGTTAACTAATGCACCTAGCACTTTCATGAGATTAATGAACGAGGTTTTACGTGCTTTCATTGGACGATTTGTGGTAGTCTATTTTGATGATATATTGATTTTTAGTAGATCTTTGGAGGAACATTTGGAACATTTACGTGCTGTTTTTACTGCGCTACGTGATGCACGTTTGTTTGGTAACCTTGGGAAGTGCACCTTTTGCACCGACCGAGTATCTTTTCTTGGCTATGTTGTTACTCCACAGGGAATTGAAGTTGATGCAGCCAAGATTGAAGCTATTGAGAGTTGGCCGCAGCCCAAAACGGTCACACAAGTAAGGAGTTTCCTTGGCCTCGCTGGTTTCTATAGGCGTTTTGTGAGAGATTTCAGCACCATTGCTGCGCCTCTCAATGAGCTTACAAAGAAGGACGTGCCTTTTTCTTGGGGTACCGCACAGGAAGAAGCCTTCACGGTCTTGAAAGATAAGTTAACACATGCTCCTTTACTCCAACTTCCTGATTTTAATAAGACTTTCGAGCTTGAATGTGATGCTAGTGGAATTGGGTTAGGAGGTGTGTTACTACAAGATGGTAAACCTGTTGCGTACTTTTCTGAAAAATTAAGTGGGCCTAGTCTGAATTATTCTACTTATGATAAGGAATTATATGCTCTTGTTCGGACTTTGGAAACATGGCAACATTATTTATGGCCCAAAGAATTTGTTATACATTCTGATCATGAATCTTTGAAACATATTAAAAGTCAAGCAAAACTGAACCGTAGACATGCTAAATGGGTTGAATTCATTGAGACTTTCCCTTATGTCATTAAACACAAGAAGGGTAAAGATAATGTTATTGCTGATGCTTTGTCTCGTCGTTATACTATGCTTTCACAACTTGACTTTAAAATATTTGGTTTGGAGACCATCAAAGATCAATATGTGCATGATGCTGAATTTAGAGACGTGTTGCAGAATTGTAAAGAAGGGAGAACATGGAACAAGTTCGTTATTAATAATGGATTTGTGTTTCGTGCTAACAAGCTATGCATTCCAGCTAGCTCCGTTCGTCTTTTGTTGTTACAGGAGGCGCACGGAGGAGGATTAATGGGACACTTTGGCGTGAAGAAGACGGAGGACGTACTTGCTACACATTTCTTTTGGCCAAAGATGAGACGGGATGTTGAGCGTTTTGTTGCTCGCTGCACTACATGTCAAAAAGCTAAGTCACGACTCAATCCTCATGGTTTATATATGCCTTTACCTGTACCTAGTGTTCCTTGGGAGGATATATCTATGGACTTTCTTTTAGGTTTACCTCGAACAAAGAAGGGGAAGGATAGCATATTTGTTGTCGTGGATAGATTTTCTAAAATGGCACACTTTATACCATGTCATAAAAGTGATGATGCTGCTCATGTTGCTGATTTGTTCTTTCGTGAAATTATTCGGTTGCATGGTGTGCCAAATACAATTGTTTCCGATCGTGATGCTAAATTTCTTAGCCACTTGTGGAGATGTTTATGGGCTAAGTTGGGGACTAAACTGCTTTTTAGTACTACATGTCACCCCCAAACTGATGGCCAAACTGAAGTAGTCAATAGATCATTGTCTACTATGCTTAGGGCTGTTTTGAAGAATAACCTGAAAATGTGGGAAGAATGCTTGCCTCATATTGAATTTGCTTATAATCGTTCGCTACATTCTACCACTAAGATGTGCCCTTTTGAAGTTGTGTATGGTTTCTTACCTCGTGCACCTATTGATTTGTTGCCTCTTCCGTCTTCGGAGAAGGTTAATTTTGATGCTAAAGAACGTGCTGAATTGATATTAAAGATTCATGAGTTAACTAAGGAAAACATTGAGCGTATGAATGCTAAATACAAACTTGCTGGAGATAAGGGTAGAAAACATGTTGTCTTTGCACCTGGAGATCTTGTTTGGTTACATTTGCGTAAGGATAGATTTCCTGATTTGTGCAAGTCAAAGCTAATGCCACGTGCTGATGGTCCTTTTAAGGTGTTAGAGAAAATAAATGATAATGCATATAAACTTGAGCTGCCTGCAGAGTTTGGGGTTAGCCCCACTTTTAACATTGCAGATTTGAAGCCTTATTTGGGTGAGGAAGATGAGCTTCCGTCGAGGACGACGTCAGTTCAAGAAGGGGAGGATGATGAGGACATCCCTACTAATGTTACACCCACCCCGACTGCTATACATACAGGACCAATTACTAGAGCTCGCGCACGTCAATTGAATTACCAGGTACTTTCGTTTCTTGGAAATCCTTCTAATATTCATGAACATATGATGCTGCCTAAATTGGATACTTTTGTTTTACTTATGAATGAAGGACCTAGCATGGATAAGAAGGATGACCATTGGAGCGGGATCAAGCATGGAGGAGAAGGTGCGCGTGCGGGGAAGAACAATGGAGCTTCCAGTGATGATTTTCGCACATTGAAGCCACCATAATGGGAGCGGGAAGCCTTGGACGAAATATGCATGATGCCACTTTATAAAATTCGTCCATAGGCTAATATAGGTGCTGCGCCACCTTATTTTTGGGCCAGGCCCATGTAATTTCGAAATACCATATTATAGGCTGTTTTTAGATTCCGTATATATGGGGAAACTGACTTAGGGTCGGTTTCGGACCCCTCCTCCAAGGGGCCACGAAATTCCCTTCTATTCCCCCATATATACAGCCCTTAGGGCTTCGTTTTAGGGTTGGGTTTTGTTTAGATTACAAGTTTGCCATAGCAGCAACTTCGCGTTCTTCGTTTGTGTTCCACGAGCAGACAAAGACGTCACAGAACCCCACTTCAGCAATAAAGTTTTCCTCTTATATTCGCAATATCCAGATTGCAATCTTAGTTTCTTGCTTGTTCTTCGTTTGCGTGCAGGAAATAGACCCTCGTGGTCAGGTTGATCATGCTCCGGCGTGGTCAATAACCTCTCAGAGTTGGTTTAGCGATTGCTAAGGCGCGACGGCTCACACGTTCGTAGTCGGATCGTCAAAGTCTACTCCACCAAAAACGATAGCCACCATCTCATCGAAAGACAGGGACAACTTCGCCTCTATCAAGTGGAGTATGTCAAAAAGACGACCTTCCACTCCTCGTGTGGCATGTATTTCTATACCTACATGCCCTTCGGGTTGCGAATCGCCGGCGCGACCTTCCAGAAGTTGACGTGCATCGCCCTGGGGCAGTAGCTTTGGAGAAATGTGGAGGCATATGTCAACGACATCGTGGTCAAGTCGTGAGAAGCGAGGACCCTGATCGAGGACCTGGAGGAGACGTTCTCCACCCTGTATCGAGTGAATATGAGGCTTAACACGGAGAAGTGTGTTTTCGGGGTCTTGCCCGGCAAGCTACTCGGCTTCTTTCTGTTGCACTGAGGGATCGAGGAAAACCCATAGAAGATCAAGGAAATCTAAAATATGCGCCCGTATCAGACCCTCAAGGAAATGCAAATATCGGCGGGTTGTGCGAGCTCCTTGGGATGCTACATCTCCAAGCTTGGTGAGCGCGCCCGCCCCTTCTTCAATCTGATGAAGAGGAAGGGCCCCTTCGAGTGGACCCCTGAAGCGGATGCGGCTTTCGAGGACCTCAAGTGGTACCTCACGAGCCCACCTGTTATGGTGGCTCCTCATACTCGTGAACCCCTGGTTCTCTACTTGGCGGCCACCCCCACTTAGCCAGCGCAGTACTCGTAGCGGGCCAAGAGGAGCACGTCAGCACAGGCACGGAGCAAGGCGGCCCTCGAGGGGCCGCACAACGTTTGCTGCCTCAGGATGGCGCTTCAGAGGCCCTCGTCACTTCATCAACCCACGGGGCACCAGACTCCCTCATGCTCCATGTGGAGCAGGACGGCGCCGACACCTCACCCTCGTCGAGCATCCAGTGTACTTCGTTAGCACCATACTGCGGGATGCGTGCGCGCATTACCGTTTGTAGCAGAAGCTCATGCTCGCACTCCTCTTCGCCTCAAGGAATTTGCGCCATTACTTCTAGGGCCACCCCATCAAGGTTGTCTCTGCATACCCCCTGGAGAAAGTGTTGCGCAACCCCAACGCTCCTGGAGGAGTTACAGAGTGGAACATTGAGCTGCAGGCCCTCTAGATGGAGGTCAGCACAACCAGGGTCATCAAGATCGCCACCCTTGCTGACTTTGCGCCGGAGTGGACGGATGCTCATGACCAGGGGCTAGATGAGGGCCAGTCCCTCGCGCCTGACGATTAGGTACCTTACGACTGGGTCATGCATTTAGCCAGTGTCTTCGCATGGCGGGGCGTGGGGGCTGGAGTTGTACTAATCTCATCGAAGAAGGACAAGCTTTACTACGCTATGCATCTTTGCTTATGGTATGGCAAGAAGTTCTCCAACAAAATTGCGGAATGCGAGGGCTTGATCGATGGCCTCACGGCAGCTGCTGCCCTGGGGGTCAAGCGCCTCACCATCAAGGTCAACTTTTCCAACAAGGAGTACAAGCTGAAGGATGAGAACATGGAGGCATACTTGGAAGAGGTAAGTAAAATTGAAAAGCGCTTCCTAGGCTTGGAATTGCATCATGTCCCACACAGCGTGAACAAGGAAGCAAACAACATCACCAAGAGGTTGTCATACCGCGAGCATCAGAATCCTGACATCTTCAAGGAGAGGCTCTTCAAGCCATCGATGGCACCCCCAGCCGCAGGCCTGGCGTTGCTTCTGGAAGAGATGCCACTAGCCTCGCCTTCAGGCGCCCTGCCTATCGTCTGACCTCAGGAGCCCTCATGCTCCTGGCGCTGGAACCTTAGGCCAGTGATTGGACCGAGGAATTCAAGGCGTACCTGCTCTGCGGTGCCTTACTAAAGAACGCGGAACGCGTGGCTCACCAGGCGACTTAATGTTTGTAGGGCGGCGAGCTGTACCAAAGATGCCCCAACGACATATCGCCGCTGTACATATCTAAGGAGCAGGGGCGCGAACAACTGGCCGACATCCACGATGGTGATTGCGGGCACCACTCCTCGTCTTGCACCACCATGGGGAACATGTTCCGCACTGGCTTCTACTGGCCCACGACACTTCATGACGCCACCGAGCTGGTCCGATCCTACGAGGCCTGCCAATTTCACACCAAGAAGATTCATCAGCCTGCTTAGGGTCTCCAGACCATCCCGCTCTCTTGGCCTTTCGCGGTTTGGGGACTGGATATAGTGGGGCCTTTCCCTCGGGCAGCCGGCGGTAATCGCTACCTCCACGTCGCCATCGACAAGTTCACCAAGTGGGCGGAGGTCGAGCACGTGTGCAGCATCCCCACCGGCTCGACCGTCAAGTTCATCAAGGGTATTGTGAGCGGCTTCAGTGTCCCCAACTGTATCATTACCGAGAATAGCTCACAGTTCAGGAGCAAGCTCTTTAGGACATATTGTGTTAACCTTGGAGCGCAGATATGCTACGCTTCGGTGGCGCACCCATGGAGCAACAACCAGACTGACTGTGCCAATGCGGAGGTCCCGAGGAGCCTCAAGACGAGGAGCTTCAAGAAGAAGCTTGAGGCCTGCGGTAGGGGTTGGCTCGATGAGCTTCAGTCTGTGTTATGGCCAATCCGCCACCGCGACTAAGCCCACGGACGAGACCCCGTTCTTCCTCGTCTACGGGGTTGAGGTGGTCCTCCTACATGAGGTCAAGCATCGCTCCTCGTGTGTCTTGGCATTCAACGAGGTACGTCAGGATGCCTCACGAGGAACAGATCTTGTGCTCGGGGAGGAGGCATGCCGCCAAGCCTCGCTACGCGCAGCGAGGTATCGGTAGGCATGCGGCGTTACCATTGCCGCAACGTCCACTCCAGGACCGTCGAAGTTGGACACCTCATCCTGAGGCGGGTCCTCTCCAAGGAGGGCCTACACAATCTCTCGCCCATGTGGGATGACCCATATAGGGTCGCCCGCGTCTCCAGGTGTCACACCCTGTGATTTGCTCATGACTAAGTTATCATGACTCAAAAATCAGGGCCAGTTAAAACTTTTGTGTGCTTGTTATGCTTGACTTTATTGCTGATTGTTTGATGGCTTGCAAGTGCTCTATACTCATAAAACTCACTCCTACTATCAAAGCTCTTTTCCTTGATCCAAACTTCTTGCCCCATGATCATGCCATGTGAATAGTACCCAAAATTATTTTTATCAAATATTATTTTGGCCAAAAAGCATTTATTTAAATTAGGTTTCCAAACCCCCCTGATTTGAGATTTGCACTACAAGTCCCCAAATTGGGTGGATTCTTTTTCCCCAAATGCTTTATTTGGAACATACTATATATATAACTTCCCAAAACCACAAAATATTATTTTTAAAGATTATTTTCATATTTTATTCAAAGGCTTTTCCTTAAGGCCAGAAATGGTCTTTTATAGGAAAAATATATTTAAATGCTTTAAAAATATTAGAAAATTTTTAGGAAAACTCAGTGGACATATGTTGTCCATATATAAGGGTGTCAACACATGGTCATGTTCAAAATATTGGACAAAACCCTTCAAAACCATTTCTGCCTATTCCCAACATTTGAAATATTTCTTTAAGAAATATTCTCAAGTAAATCCAGGAAAATTCTAGGATGTCACATATGATATATGTGTTCATCTTGCCAAGTTTTATCTCAATACCAATTGTTTTAGGTGACCAAAATATCCTAAAACCATTCTTGTCCAGAGCCAAGTTTGAGCAACTCTTCATTATGAAGTATCTCCTATTGATCCCAAACTTTTTGGGCATGCTCTAATGACCAAATAGTGCCACCACATAGAGTGGTGCATCAAGGGGAATATAATTACATGAGTAGATCTATGGAAATCAGTTTCTTCCCATTCCTACGGTTTACCAAAGTTACATTTGCAACTTTCCTCAACAAATCTCAAACTTGGTGGAAAGCCTTACTTTTAACCACCATTTATTTCTATTAAATCTCAAGGAAAGTAGTATTCATTTACTTGTCCAAATCATCATCAAACACCTTCATGTCACCTCTAAAAGTCATTGTTTTCCCCTCTTAACTTATTCTCCTTGACCCACAATTTTTACCATAGTCCCTACTTGACCCCTTATACCTCCAGTAAGACACCCAGCCCCCCAGCTCAATGATTTGTGGGGCAACAGCCCCATTTCTACCCCTGGACAACAATGTTTTACTTTCTTCTCCACTTCCTTCCTGTTCTAATGGAACCCCCGGAGCGTCCTATGCAATTTCTCCTTTGTTTTACCCCTGAAACTTCTAGACATGCATGGCCACGTCCAAGAGACCAATGGCATGCCATGGCATGCCATATGGGCGCTCTGGAGCGCACTATAGTGCTCGACCGCACTGTAGCCGCCGCCCTATGCATGCCCCTGACAGCCTTGGGCCTCTCGGTGGTGTCTCCCAAGGTCGCCTCGACGTCCTCAACATGCCACACTATCGGGCCCCTCCTCCCTTGCCATCCTCCCTCCCTTGTTGGGCGTGCCCAAGCACCCCCGTGGACATGGTCCATGGTGCGCTTCGGACCGGCTATAAGAGCCCCCCTAGAGTGCCCCTCTCAGCCCCCTTAGCCCCCTCTCTCTCCCATAGAACCCCTGGACCGACCACTTTGCCCTCCCGTGTCCCCCGTCCATCGCCATGGTCGGAGCCTTCCGCCACAACCTCGCTCGGATTTGAGCTCCTCGCCGATGCTCTCCTTCTCTAGGCCTCACCTGGGAACCGCCAGCATCTCCACTAGCTTCCCCGATCCCCTTTTTTCCTTCCCTCTATGGCTGGAGCATCGCTGCCACAGCCGCTGTCGTAGGCCTCTGCCAAGGTCGAGGTTCCTCTGCCCCGACGCTTCCCGACAAAGGAAAGTACCCCTGGGGGTTGAGGACCTGTGCCCTAATCACGCCAGTGGCCAAAGCCTTGCCAGGGGCGGTCTGAGCCGTCGGGGCAACGCCGGCGAGCGCTCGGCCCGGCCTCTCCTGTCTCGCCCTGGCGGGAGGTGGCAGAAGCCCTGCCAGTCGGGCTCGCCTGTAAGCCACCCAACGACCGAGCCTGACGGTTTAAGTGGAGACGGCTCCAATTGACGAAATAGACGGAGTTCTCAGAGTTAGACGACAAGCGTGTGAATTCCTTGAAGTCGCTGCTAAGCCAGGCAAGCAGCTTTTTGACCATGTTAAGAAACTTTTTCATGCATGACATTAGCACTTGTTGTTTCGATGACTGATCATGATGTGGTGTTCTCTCTTCGGTGGGATGCCTCTAATACTCTACCATTGATACTTGCATCGTGCATGACCCTATCATTCTTATGAGGGTTGTGCGGGTGGGTGTAGATAGGATGCTAGTAGATGCTACGCAAGTGGGATGGGGATTATGCATGGTCATGGAGATGAGGCAATGATTTAAAGACTTTTCGAAAACCCCGTCGGGTGCCACTAATGCCCGAGGGAGATGATGTCATGTTGGGTGACCACTTGAGAAAGAAGTGGTGTGCCGGAACAAGTTAAGGGTGTGTTTTCGAAAATTGATTAGATTTAAGATTTGTTGACCGTCCCAACCTTACATGCACAACCACGATAACCCTTATGGGATGGGGCTTTGTTGATTACCTTGGTGGGTACTGGCAAGGAGCCCACATTACTAGTGGCGGCAATGGCGTGGTCACTCTCGATACGCGGTCGTGCCGGTATGGACGATCATGCATTGTCTTCATAGGCACCGGGCACACCTTTGCTCCCTGCATGGATGATACAAGTGATGTACATCATGTGGGATGGGTACCAATCGAGTGGACTCTTTGTTTAGTATCGCCAGGGGAAAGGCATTGTTCAAGTGCTTACCTTGGGTATGTAATATACCGCGAGTCGTGGACGACACGGAAGTTCCTCGAGTCTCGTGGGTAAAGTGTGCAACCTCTGCAGAGTGTAAAACTATTCCTATAGACGTGTCCACGGTCAAGGACAGTTGGGTGGTGCTGCTTAGACTATGTCCAGATGTTTCCTCAAAACGTGGTGTGTGTGTGGTGACAAGGATGATACTTGAGTTGAGTCGGATGACTAGGCATGATGACTGAACATGACATGTTCAGACGGTACATGAGACAAGTCTGAAGACTTGGTGTGATGGTTGAACATGAGACATCCAACCCCCTTCTTATGATGATGACTATGATGTGTTCTTATGAACACCTGTCTATGGTTTTTGCATGCTTACTTAAGTTACTTGATCATGTCATTGCACTCAAAACTAGCTTTCTGCAAAACTTACCTATTAGTGCTATATCATGCATTGTTATTGCCTTGTTCCAAACATGGGTTGCTTGCGAGTACATTCAAAGTACTCATTGGCTTGTCACTGGTTATTTTATTGGCCAGACATGAAAGATCAGGTTATGATGAAGATTACCTTGGTGACAGACATGCGAGCTACGACGCTTCCCAGTCAGAATGCCTGTAGGGTTAAGGAAGATTGCATGGGTTCACGCTATCATTGAAGACTTCCGCTGCAATCATACGAAGGCTTGGTCATAAAGACTATATTTCAGTAAACCGGTATGTAATTGATGTAAGACTCTTGTTATTGAGTTTCTATGTGTTTAGTGAGCATTGATCTCTGGGATCACTGTGCACGTACATTTGGTGATCACGACTTATGAGTCGGGGTCCCCACTGAGCTGGTATCAGAGCCATCCTGACTATAGGAAGCCCTCAGTTAGCATGGACGTTAGTTAGGACAAACCTATTTTTCCAGACCCTTCAAAATCACTTACAAAACCTCTATATTTCTCACCTCTCCTAAATTTTCAAAGGAAGCAAAGGTTTTTGCCTTAGCATTTCCACCATATTTCTCATAACTCTCCTGGTCTACTTTTTCAAAACTTTGCAAATGGTCGCTACTACCCTTGTGCCCCTGACCACTGGATTCCTTGTAAATCCTCGTGGGAAACCTGGTAGGAAGCCACCATGCCAGACAATTGACAACATATCTCGGACCCAAGTTGGCGACACAAGACAAGGAACTACCAACAGAAGAAACCTTCTCGAAGGATGAGGATGTGAAGACTTAGATGATAGTGACACCCTCGACACAGCCCGAGGATGATGCCACCTTGGCCTTCGATGACCAGGGCACAAAACATGCAATGTCATGATAATGCATCGCTAATAGAGCAAGCCTGTCCTTTTCATTGTTATATCGGTAACCACCGGCTAATTAGAACCTCGCCATTTGGTCCGCCTCACTATAGTGAGCAGGAAAATGGTTCTCATCATCCCCCTCTCTTGGTGCCAATAATATCGTCAACGTGACTGGCTGGATACAACTCTACCATGCCTTGCTAATGTCATTGCATAAAGGGTTGCCTTCTTGGAACTCTCAACGTCTTAGAAGATTAGAAGACATTGGCATGACTACGAAGACACCAGAAGACCCTGTCAACAACTTGTTAGTGCATCTAGTGCCCCTTAGTGATTTTGGTGTATTGAAGACTTATAGGTTAAGTAACTAATAGGTTTGTGAGTGTACACAGGCTCTATAAGTCAATGAGGAGTTTGATGTATTCGGAGATTATTTACCCCTAAAAATGTATGTCTTCAACTGAAGACTTTGGTGAAGACTTTGCTGAAGACTTTGGTATACCCTGTAGACTTTGAAAATGAAGAAGTTGGTGTGACCTTGAAGATATGAACGAGGACTATGAAGCATGAAGACTTTGTTTTCGTAGTTTCATTTCCTTTCTTAGAGTCATAGGAAACACCATACTGTTAAAGGGGCCGAGGTAATACTAAGGAAAATTTCCAACTGATGCTCAACTCCAAAATCCTCAACTTATACAATCCTTCGAGTGAAGCCTTTGGAAATCTCTTGCGGTTTAGTCAAATTAATCAGTGAGAGAGACGAAGTTCTTCTGGTCTCTGAGGAAATTGATCTCACTTAGGAGTTAGGATTTCGCCAGTGCGAATTGCCTACAAGTGAGGAACATGATAAGCTTGAGGACTTTCATAGTTCAAAATTCCGACCGTTGTTGTGCTTAGCGCCAGCTGTCCCCAATCATAACACCCACATAATGGAGCACAATTTGTAGTAAAAAATCTTGTATCCTTCCACTTAGATCAAAAGGAATTTTTCCAATAGATTTAGGGAACCCCCGAGCGGTTACGGTTGTACCTGTACTACAGGAATAAGAAAACTTGCTATTCACTTAGATTATTTTCCATATTGGGGGCATTTATGTCTTATCATGTCAGGTTGCACCCTAGCTATAAATAGCCACCCCCACAACCACTAGTTGGTTGGCTGCTCCGAGAGAGAACTGGCACTTGTCATTTGATAGCAACCCATCCTCCGAGGACTTTGAGAGAAAATCATCAGTGAGGAAAAACCCACAACCAAACCACCAAACCCAAAGTGATTGAACATCACTGAAGAAATTCCTGTGTGGAACCGATGCTTGTTACCTTTGAGGACTATGCATCCTCCAGACGGTTAGGCGTCATGGTCTAGTGCATCCTGCAGTCAATTGGGGATCACAAAGTGACCTTGGTCTAGAGCATCCAACAGTAAATTGTGGATCGCCGGATGAGCAGTTTGTGAGGGTTTTGGAAGTCTACCCTGAAGACTTACCACGAGTGTTGGGCAAGGACTGTATGACCTTAGCTCAAGGAGAATATGGTAATGACTGTGTGTCCTTGGGCTGTGTGTCCTCTGGTTTAAATACCAGGCCGCTCCAAACCATACGTATGACTGTCACAGCTGTTGGAACTGGGTCATCAAACAATTGTCTTCATCGAGCTACCTGGTTCTATTTCCTCAACTCCTCTATTCCTCATAAACTTGTTGATGAAATTGATTGTTACTGTTTGAAAATTTTGATTGAAGACTTTCACAATTTCCTCACCTCAAATTCTTCAAGTTACCTTGTTCTCACTTCTTATCGTGTGTCACGCTACTTACTATTTGTGCATGTTTCGTTTCATCATGAAGACTATGTTGTTACTATGTTCCTCACGCACTTGAGTACTTATTCTGCTGCTAGTTATTCATCACATTTCAAATTCCTCAAAGTTGAAATTGCTCAAGTGATGAATTCGTAAAAATTGTCTATTCACCCCCTCTAGTCGATATAATGCACTTTCAATTGGTATCAGAGCAAGGTACTCCCTTGTTCTGTGTGATTTTGGTTTAACCACCTGGAGTTCTAGTTATGTCGCTTGCAGGTATGATCAAGGTTTCTATGGGATGTCCTACCTTCGATGGGAGAGACTACCCCTACTGGAAGAACAAGATGCATATGCACCTTGAAGCTATTGACAACGATCTCTGGTACATTGTGGAAAATGGTGTAGCCTCTGTCACTCCCACTGTTACTGCTGCTGATGTGAAGAGATTCAAGCAACTCGACTCTCCAGAGAAGAATATCATATGTGGCCATCTAAGGAAAGGTCAGTATGGCAGAGTGAGTGCTTTGGAGACTCCTAAGCTTATCTGGGATAGGCTGTCCAAAGTCAACGATGTTGTTTCCACTCAACATGACTCTCGTGTTGATATTCCTTGCAATCTCTTCAACCTCTTCAAGAGACTTGACAATGAAAATGTTCAGCAAACTTTTGATCGTCTTACTGATATCTCCAATGAGCTTCAAGCACTGGGGGCCACCGATATCACTGACCATGAAGTGGTGAAGAAACTGCTAAGATCTCTTGACTCCTCATTCGATACTCTGGCTTTGATGATTCAAGAATGCGGAGACTACAAGTCACTTGATCCTGCTGATATTCTTGAGAGACTCAATACTCATGAATTCCAACAAGCTGAGAAGAGACACCTCTACGGGCCAAGATATGGAAGATCTCGTGCTCTCAAGGCAAAAGCAATTTCCTCATTCGAAGAAGAAGATTCTGACAGAAGCCTTGGTGATCTTGAAGAACTAAGTCAGAAACTGGCAATGCTCGTGAGGAAATTGCATAAGTTCTCAAGGAGAGGTGGATTTCTAAAGTCATCAAAAAGTGGCTTGAGGAAATCAGATTCCTCAGAAGACTACAAGAAAAGAACTTGTCATCGTTGCAAGAAGCCTGGTCACTTTATCTCTGACTGTCCTGTCTAGGAAAAAGATTCAAAGAAGAAGAAGAAATACAAGGATAATAGTTTTGATGACTCGAAGAAAAAGAAGAAATCTTCAAAGTCCTCATATGCAAAGTCCTCATCTTCAAAGTCCTCAGAGCACAAGAAGAATTGTTTCACAAAGGCTCGAGTTTTCATCGGCAAGGAAATGCATTCTGAGGAAGAATCTGAAGAAGAGGAAGAAGAGGAAGAATCTGATGTGGAATCAGAATCTAGTGTCGCTAGCCTTGCTCTCGCTACTGCCTTCGTTAGCAAGTCCATCCTCAACGATGAAGAATATGACTACTCCAACGGCTCTAATGTCAGCAATGATGATTATGCTCCCACAAATTGCTTCATGGCAAAAGGCTCAAAGGTACACAAACATCATTCCTCTTCTGAATCAAGTGAAGGTGAATCTGATGAATTTGTGAAACCTAGCTATGCTAAACTTGTTAAAATTTCCACTAAGCAACAAAGTGAACTTGAAAAGCTTTAGAAAATGCTATACAAAAGCGATGATCTATTAAACGATGAAGTGGATCGGACTCAAACTCTGTCTGACGATCTCAAAAGTCTTCAGACAAAGTATGATAACCTTCAGAGACATCATAACGACCTCTTTGCCGATCATGAGAAGCTTTCTTATGAATTTCTTTAAAGAAAGCAAGATCCTGAGAAACTAAGGGTGTCACATGACGATCTCCAAAGGGAAAATGATTCCTTACTGGCTCAACAGATCAGTACCGCTCGGGAAGAATTTGTTCCACCTTGTTTGAAATGCATCAAACGTGAAACGACTAATTCTTCACCTGAATGTTCAAATGCTTCTATTATTGCAAATTCTTCAACTATTCCAGTGGTCTGAAATTTGTTCCACCACAAGTATCACTGACGAAAATGCAGGGTTGAAGGAATTGTATGTGACAGGCATGTACAAAAGTCTCAAAGGACATCAAACCCTTTGTGATGTCCTCAAACAGCAGATTCTGAATAGGAACCCTAGGAAAGAGGGTATTGCCTTTGTGAGGAAACTCAATGCTGATGGATCCTACTGGACACCTGAGTAGTACCCCAAAGCCTCATGGGTTGTTGCGAAAGGACCTCCTGTAGATCCATCCACTTTATCTGGCTTTACTTGTGAAACTTCATATTCCTCCGATGAGTCACTTGACTCCAACTACAAATTCTTCAAAAATAAGAAAGGTGAAGTATTTGCTAGATTTGTTGGAACTAACTGCAGGAACGGTTCTCCTATGAAGAAAATCTAGGTTCCCAAGAGCTACCTACAAAATCTTCAAGTGAATGTTCTCACGACGCCACTCGTGAAGAATAGGAACCCCAGATCAAATTCCTCGTATGGACCAAAGCCCTCGCTTGGACCAAATTCCTCAAATGGTCAAAAATATCATTGTCGCGTTAATGCTTCTATTTCGCAGGGAAAATCTAAGAGTTATGAATATGTGCATTATTCTTCAAACCATTATGTTCATAAGTCCTCGAAGAATTTCTCTGCTTATTCACTTGAGTACTCTAACCCTCGCCCTGTGAAACAAAGCACACTTGCTTCAATGCCTCCCTTATCATATGGTGCTTGCAGAATGATGAACTCTTTGCCACCCCTGCCGATGTGGGTGGTGACGAAATTGAACTAATTTCTTATGCAGGGTCAGGTCTCCAGATGAATTTGAACATCTGATGACTTTGCTAGAGACCTGAGGAAATGCTTGAAAGGACGCAAGCTAACCTTGTAGAAATGAATTCTTCATTTCTCACGTCCCCATGATACCTTCTCACTATCTTGTGTGATGAACCTTGTCTGATGAAATTGATGCCATATTCTTCACTCTAAAGCATATCAGTTCATAAGTTGTACTAATTCATCTACAGGATGATACTCCAAAAGCTACTGAGTGGGTCCTCGATAGTGGATGCACAAACCACATCACTGGTGACAAGAATCTACTAATGAATTTGCCACTTGCTCCATATCATTTGAAGCATATCACCTACTCAGACAAAGGAAAAAAGCAAGGTACTGGGTCTAGGTAAGGTTGCAATCTCAAAGGACCGAACCATGGATAAGGTGATGCTTGTCGAATCCCCTGGGTTCAACCTTATGTCTGTCTCAATGCTTTGTGATCTTGATATGATTGTCGTATTTGGAAAATATTGTTGTGTTGTCATCATGGAATCTGACAATTTCAAAGTCTTCGAAGGATTTAGGAGAGGAGACTTGTATATTGTTGATTTCTCTACAGGTCCTCAGCCCGCCACATGCTTACTTGCAAAGTCCTCAGAAGGCTGGCTGTGGCATCGACGACTTGGACATGCTGGTATGAGGAACTTGCACACGCTCGTGAAGAAAAAGCACATCATTGGCATCGAAGGTGTCAAATTCTTCAAGGACCACCTCTGTGGTGCATACGATTTGCTTCGAGGGTCTCAACCAACTTCGGCGTCAAGATCAAGCGTATCTGGAGTGATAATGGGACCGAGTTCAAGAACACTAATCTTAATGAATACCTTGATGAACTTGGTATTACTCATGAGTTATCTGCCCCTTATACTCCTCAGCAGAATGGCATCATGGAGCGCAAGAATAGGACTCTTGTTGAGATGGCTTGCACCATGCTTGATGAATACAAGACTCCTCATCGCTTCTGGCCCGAGGCAATTGATACTGCATGCTACATCATCAACAGGGTATATCTTCACAAATTCTTCAAGAAGACTTCGTATGAACTTATGACTGGCAAGAAAGCCAATGTAAGTTATCTCAAAGTCTTCGGTGCAAAATGTTGGATTAGACATCCTCACCATAGTTCAAAATTTGCACCGAAAGCACATGAAGATTTTATGCTTGGTTACGGAAAAGACTCGCACACCTACATAGTCTTCAACACCTACCACCACAAGGTTGTTGAAACTGTAGATGTGCGGTTTGATGAAACTGATGGCTCGCAAAGAGAGCACCTGCCTTCTGTGTTAGATGAAAAGTCTCGTGAGGAATCCATTAAGCTAAAGGCTACTGAAGATGTCATACCCATTGAGGAAGTCATTCCAACGATTGAAGACATTCATGCTGATACACCTGAAGAAAATGGTGCTGAAGAAAATCCTCAGCCACGTCAACCTGCTCATCCAAGAGTTGCAAATGAAGTGCAGATTGACAAAATCATTGATGACATCAACGCACCAGGTCCCCTCACTCGCTCACACGAATCACATTTGACTAAATTTTGTGGGCACTTTGCCTTTGTCTCTATCATAGAGCCCACCCAAGTTTACGAAGCATTCAAGGACTTGAGTGGATTCAAGCTATGCAAGAGGAATTGAATCAATTCAATCTCAACAACATGTGGGAACTTGTCATGCGGCCAGATCCTCGCAAGCATAACATCATAGGTACCAATTGGATCTACCGAAACAAGGAGGATGAAAATGGCCTTGTGGTATGGAATAAGGCTTGTCTTGTAGCTCAAGGCTACACATAGGTTGAGGGAATTAACTTTGATGAAACTTTTGCACCTGTTGCTAGACTTGAAGCTATTCGCATATTGCTTGCTTATGCTAACCATCATGATATCATGTTATATCAAATGAATGTGAAAAGTGCATTCAGCAATGGTAATCTTGAGGAAGAAGTATATGTTGCTCAACCCCTAGGTTTTGTAGACCCTAAGCATCCTGACAAAGTCTTCAGATTCAACAAGGCCCTCTATGGCCTCAAGCAGGCCCCTCAGGTATGGTACGAGACTCTGGAGGAATTCCTCATGAAGAAAGGCTTCAAACCCGGTTCACTCGACCCAACTATTTTCACAAAATCCTATGACAATGAATTGTTCATATGCCAAATATACGTAGACGATATTATCTTTGGCTATACTGATAAACGTTACAGTGATGAATTTGCCTATATGATGAGTGAAGAATATCAAATGTCTATGATGGGAGAGTTGAAATTCTTCTTAGGTCTTCAAATTCGTCAGCAAGACAACGACATATTCATCTCACAAGAGAAATACCTCAAGGATGTTCTGAGGAAATTCGACATGCAAGATTGCAAAGGCGTCAAAACTCCAATGCCATCGAAAGGCCACCTCTGCACTGACGAAAATGGTAAAGATTTCGATCAGAAGGTATACTGCTCCATGATTGGCTCATTATTGTATCTATGTGCATCTAGGCCTGATATTATGCTAAGAGTTTGCATGTGTGCTCGATTCCAAGCAACATTGAAGGAATCACACCATAAAGCTGTGAAACATATTCTTTGATACTTAGCTCACACACCAACACTTGGATTATGGTATCCCAAGGGCTCAAATCTTCACCTCGTTGGATACTCTGATGTTGACTATGCTGGAGATCGTGTGGATCGCAAGTCAACCTCAGGCACATGTCATTTCCTCGGACAATCCTTAGTCTGTTGGTCCTCGAAGAAGTAGAACTGCATTTCACTCTCTACTGCTGAAGCTGAGTACATTGTTGCTGGCTCATGTTGTGCTTAGTTACTATGGATGAAGCAAACCCTCAAGGACTACGACATCAAGTTGAAGAATTTGCCTCTCTGCTGCGACAACGAGAGTGCCATCAAGATTGCTTACAACCCAGTTCAGCACTCCAAGACCAAGCACATCTAGATTCGTCATCGCTTTCTTCGTGATCATGTACTCAAGGGCGACATCTCCGTCTACCATATTCCCACTGAAGAACAACTAGTCGATATCTTCACAAAGCCCTTGGATGAAAAGAGATTTTGCAAGTTGCGATGTGTGCTAAATATCTTAGAATCTTCGAATGTTCTTTGAAGAAGGACACATATCCTAACACTGTTGCAAAATTGATGACTTAGATGTGCAACACACAAAGTAACGTTTTTTCTTCAATCAATGAAGAATAACCCTCTAAGTGTGAAGAAATTAATGAATAATTTGATTCTCAGAACCCTACGACAATTGTACGCGGTGTCTGAAATCATCATTCTTATACGGTGGGTCACGCCACCAACCAAAGTTGAAATTCTTCAAAATTGAGTTTTTCGTCATTTTGTAAATTCTTCAAATTTTCAAATTCCTCAAATTTGCAAATTCCTCAAGTTTTCAAATTCCTCAACTTTTCAAATTCTTCAAACTTTGAAACTCATGTTCTTCATTGACTATATATATATATATATATATATATATTTGAGTTTTCAATGTCCTCAACAACACCCACTTATTACTAATTCTTCAAGTTGATTTTCATCTAAGTGAATGTGATCGGACCCCTTCCCCCTCTATGCTAAACTCAACCCAGTCTGTTGACAAATTCTTCATATGCGTTCTACTTTGAAACTCGTTCCAAGTCTTCACTGTGTCCTTGACAGCTAAAGAATTTGCGTACGGAAGCTTTGAAATTTTCACTATCAAAATTTTTGGCGGTTCCCGCTCAAACGGTTCTGATTCCCGCGGATGGATTACCCATGATCCCCCACTATTGCCTCTTCTCAGTACGTGGGTGATAACTGTCGCATCGATAGCAAGGGTCAAGGCTAATCCTATCCAAAATCTTCGGGCGGATTGGTTTTCACTTCGACTATAAATACACCCTCCCCTTCCATAGTGCTCGGTTACTTCTCATCTCTACTCTCTCCCGAGCTCCAACCTAGCGCCACCGCTAAAGTCATCTATGCCAGTGTGGAAGAGCTTCACTGCCTCAACCTCGCTGTCGTCGTTCTCGCATAGGCCGCGGAAGTCTTCATCCCGCTGCCGCTGTAGCTGTCTCCCTCTACCAAGCTAGGTCTTGGGAGATCTGGACTGACGAACTTCCCAATCTCATCTCATAGTTCGTCGTGTTCTTCACCAGGGTAAATAAAATTTATTTCTACTGCCCTTGTTTGATCTTCAGGTGTTCTTCATATTCCTCAGAAGGTGTTTATTCTTCATTAATCTCGTTCTAAACCACCATACATCTTCATACACTTGATGATTTTCCCTAAGTTATGATTTTCTTCAAAGATTCCTCAATTGTGTGAATCCTCAAAATTTCCACAAGTCTGAAACCTAAGACAAAGAACAGTTAGTGAAATTCCTCAAGACACCCATGGTCAAATTCCTCACTCTTGAATTTATTGAAAAACTTCTGAGAGCGCATATGACCTCTTCAAATTCCTCGCACCTATACTCTGTTTACAGGTACAACATGTCAGCTGATGAATCACTAGGTTCTCATCAACTTAACTCATTTGCAACATTTCTTTAGGAAAAACTGTGTACTTCTTCAGAGTCCTCAAGAGTTCAAATTTCTCACCTGAAGAAAATGGCCGACGGAAAGAAACCTCAGAAAGGTGGAAAGAAGGCTGAACAGAATACAATGTTTGAGATACCTGAACATTTGTATGCTGGCTACTTTACACCCGATGAAGCCATTCATGGCAAAGAGACAAAAGAACAAAGGAAAATCAGAATTCAGAGGATTGAACGGAGATGGGTGAAGGAATGGAAGGAGTATCGCTATGTTACTCCCAAATACATGAAGAAATTTGCACTCAAACCCCCATGCAATAGGCCTCCTCCAGCAGATGATCAAGAGGTTGATCCCTCAAGCATTGCTCGGGGTGAAGACTTTCTAGATGAATGGAAAAACTGTCAACTCAAACTGCAGAGAGTTGCACAAGCTGCAGTGAGGAAATTCAATGAAGACTCTGCTGCTGCTGCCACTGTTGGAGCCTCGTCTAGTGCTCCGAAGAAATCGATGTTGAAGAAATCCGTTGTGAAACCAACTTCTTCAACTTCAAAGTCATCATAGCAGATTCCTCAAGTTCAAAGACCTCAGTCTTCAAAGGTCTCAGCAGCTGGCTTTGTTGCTGCTCAATCCTCTGTTGCAGCTACAAAGTCCTCAACTCCTGTACATCTAGCATCATGCAAGAGGACAGAGGGATTCTCAAAAGTTCCAAAGATCTCAGCAAGCCCCTCTACTACAACAAAGTCTTCACCAAGTCCGACATTGTTGAAACTGAAGAGAACTGCTAGACGAGGTCAAAAAACCAAGTCATACAAGCGAAGCGGTGGTAACGGTACCCTCAGGATCTGAGGATGATGAAGAAGCTGATGATGAAGAACTTGAACAAATCATCAGAGAGAGCGAACAAAAGGCTGATATAGCCAAGGGCAGCTCTGTTCCTCTCATGTTGGACCCCAAGATGATCCGCAATTTCATTGATATATGGCATGAGGATCCAAACACCCTACTTTCTTCACTAAACTAGCCTCTTGGTGTGGATCATGTTCTCACCCACTTCATTTCTGAAGAAAAATGGAAAAGAGAACAAGCTCAGAGAGCTAAGAGGAATAGGGCTTGGAAAGAAAAGTTTCTGAGAGACAATGTGATGAATTTGACTCCAAATCAACTCGTCACAGTTCAGTCTGAAATTCGCTCCCTCTCTGAGGATCAAGAAAGGTATGATGCTGAATGGAAAGGCACTAAAGTGAGAACGTCAGGGATGCTAAAGCTACTGTAAAGGACCACAACACAAGGGATGCAGCTCGATCGCAACCTCAAATTCCTCGGGCTGATGAAACTGCTGAGCCTGCTGATGAAACTGCTCCTGCGGCTAAAAAATCAGCATACTGATGAAAATGCTTCTGCAACTTAAGAAATAGCCCTGCTGAAGAAAGTCACACGGCTGATGAACATGCCAGGACAACCTCCACTGTTTTGCTTGAAGAAACTGCCAGGCCAGATGAAGCTTTTGCTCCGCCGGAAGAAACTAAACCCACCAGGACGACTGCATTAGCCGTGCCTGAAGAAACTTCGGCTGCTGATGAAAAGACTCTAAAGAGAAAAGCATCAGCGTCAGAATCCTTAGTTGTCAAGAAGTTGAAGAGTATGACAAGTTCTTCAACTGGACCCATTGATGCTACTCCAATCTCCTCTACACCTGCCTATGAAATTATTCCTTTTGGGGTCGACTATGTTATCCCAGATGAAGAAAATGGAGATCATTCTGCTGCTTCGACAGAGCAGATTGATGAAGAAATTGAAGTTGAAGAAAATGCTTCAACTCCTTAGGTATCATCGCCCCAGCCTCAATTCACTACTGAAGAGGCGGGTGTCGAAGAAATTGATGAGGCTGTGGATATTGGCAATACAACTCCAATCATCAATGATGAATATTGGGAATCTGCTCACCCAAATTCTCCAATGACCACACATCTGTCACTAATTTCTCACTCCCTAGCCTAGATTGAAGAAATTCATGAAGAGTGTGCTAATTTGGCCGCCAATGCCACTGAAGAAATTCCAGCTGCATCAGCTAATGAATTTGCTACTCCAACTGCTAATGAGGAACCTACACTTCATGTTCCTCAGACTGAAGAAGTTCCTCCCATGCCAAAAGAGATCAAGGGCCGCTTCAAGCCAGATCTTCTATCGAAGCCCAGAATGTCGTTCAAAGCCTCGGCGCGCCCCAAATTCCTCAAAAAGAAATTTCTTCCATGAGCGCATGTTCTTCACAGGTCCCAATCCTTATGACTCAGCAAGGGCTGGACGAAGTAGATTCTTGACTGCAACTCAGATGAACTACTATGCATCAGTCTTGTTCGACAAGAAGAAAGCCTTCGAGCACCATCAGATTCCTCATGCTGATATGGAAACACTTCCATCATTCACGCATGTCCTCCAAGTTCTTCACGATACAGGCATTCTCCCTTTCTGCGTAGACATCTGCGACTAGAATGAAGAACTCATTCTTCAATTATATGATACTCTGCACATTAGTAGAAATTCCTTAGACATCAACTCCTAGGTTTTGGACTGGATGACAGGATCAACTCATTTCACTGCTCAAGATTCTGAATTACTTCAGACTGTCCCAGTTCCAATTCCTTCAGATGAAGCTCATCGACTATTTGATGAACCTGCACTTCCAAATCAACTGATGCAACTGCTGATGAAGACATTGGCTGCTGGAAAGCCTCAACAAAAAACCTTCCTTGTGAAGGATTTGCTATATGTGCCCAGGACGGTCTACCACATACTCACAAATACTGTATGTCCTCAGAAGGGCCACAATTCTGATGAAGAATTAGTGGAGGGAGTCATGAAGAATATGGTCTTCAACATCATTCATGGGATTCCCATCAACTTCCACGATTTCTTCATGAGGACATTGGCCAATGCTGCTTTAGCTCCATTTGAACAGAAGCCTTATGTGCCTTGGATCATGAAATTCATCAGGGGAAAGACCTTAGTTCCCTTCAAGGCTGATTTCTAGAATCACTTTGGCTTCCTGCCTCCAATCGAAGTCATCAAGAGCACAATTGAATCAGTGGAAGGAAAAGGCAAGGTTGCCATTGATGAAGGCACTCGTCCATTGGATGGAAAGTTTTACAAAGGTGCTTCCTTCTCCACCAATGATGACACTGCAACTCAGGACTCAGAACTAAAGGCCTCAGCCCAAAAACCTCAAGAGTCTGCCCCACGTGTGATGGCTGATCGTGAGCTTCTAATAAGTCTTCATCAGTAGGTCGATCACAATCACAAGTGGGTGAAGCGTCAACTTGGTTACATTGTGCAAAACATGACTGTGACGCAAAACACTGTGAAGTGGAATCACTACTATGCGCATGAAAACCTCAACCACACATAGGCCATATTGTTTCACCTCAAGTCTCCTGAAGAACTGAATGAGCTGGATCTTGAGGAAAATCCTGACTAGGCTCGTCAACCAAACAAGAAATTCAAGAATGTCCAAGTTCCTCTGATGGTCACAAGTTCATATTCTTCATCACGTGAGAGAGATGAAGATGAAGACATTGACGACATTGCGGTAGGCCCTGCATCGACAAACTACCCTGACACCGCTGGCGCTCCTTCCTCACCAACACGATGAAATTCTTCAAAGGGGCGTTAGTCCTCACTTTTTCGTCCCTTTTGGTCTTCGATGACAAAGCAGGAGAAAATTTGCGTTAGTCTTCAAGAGGGTCTCTATATATATGGGCTATTTTTGTTTAAGTTACAACTCTCACTCTTCTGAAGTTTTTGTTGATTGAGTTGTAAACTTAAGTCCGATGGTGGTCTGACACTTTTGAACTATTTCCTCGCATGTTTATTTCCTCAAGTACCTTAATGCATACATGCTGAATTTTGTCAGACACCATTTTCCTCACACATTTCAAATTCTTCATATCATATGTTCAAATGCATGTATGAATTACGAGATATATGGGGAGTTCTCCATATTTTAACCTCCCATGTGCATTTGCAGTCCAAAGCAAATTCCTCAAATATGCACATCTTTAGGGGGAGTTCTTCTATATCTTGCAATCAAATTCCTCAAACTCGGTACTTTCACTTCATATGTTTATCCCCGTTGAAAACTTAACCTATTTGTCATCAATCACCAAAAAGGGGGAGATAGTTAGTGCATCTAGTGCCCCTTAGTGATTTTGGTGTATTGAAGACTTATAGGTTAAGGAACTAATGTGTTCGTGAGTGTACACAAGCTCTATAAGTCAATGAGGAGTTTGATATATCCAGAGATTATCGACCCCTAAAAATGTATGTCTTCAAATGAAGACTTTCGTGAAGACTTTGCTGAAGACTTTAGTATTCACTGAAGACTTTGAAAATCAAGAAGTTGTTGTGACCTTGAAGATATGAACAAGGACTATGAAGCATGAATATTTTGTTTTCGTAGTTTCATTTCCTTTCTTTGAGTCATAGGAAACACTGTACTGTTAAAGGGGACCGAGGTAATACTAAGGAAAATTTCCAACTGATGCTCAACTCCAAAATCCTCAACTTATACAATCCTTCGAGTGAAGCCTGTGGAAATCTCTTCTGGTTTAGTCAAATTCATCAGTGACAAAGACGAAGTTCTTCTGGTCTCTGAGGAAATTGATCTGATTGAGTAGTTAGCATTTCGCCAGTGCGAATTGCCTACAAGTGAGGAACATGATAAGCTTGAGGACTTTCATAGTTCAAAATTCCGACCGTTGCTGTGCTTAGCGCCAGTTGTCCCCAATCATAACATCCACATAACGGTCATATCATTGGGGGCATTTATGTCTTATCATGTCAGGTTGCACCCTGGCTATAAATAGCCACCCCCCACAACCACTAGTAGGTTGGCTCCTCCGAGAGAGAACTAACACTTGTCATTTGAGAGCAACCCATCCTCCAAGGACTTTGAGCGAAAATCATCAGTGAGGAAAAACCCACAACAAAACCACCAAACCCAAAGTGATTGAGCATCACTGAACAAATTCCTATGTGGAACCAATGCTTGTTACCTTTGAGGACTATGCATCCTCCAGACGGTTAGACGTCATGGTCTAGTGCATGATGCAGTCAATTGGGGATCACAAAGTGACCTTGGTCTAGAGCATCCAGTAGTAAATTGTAGATCACCGGGTGACCAGTTTGTGAGGGTTTTGGAAGCCTACCCTGAAGACTTACCACGAGTGTTGGGCGAGGACTGTGTGGCCTTAGCTCAAGGAGAATACGGTAAGGACTGTGTGTCCTCTAGTTTAAATACCAGGCCGCTCCAAACCAGATGTACGACTGTCACAGCAGTTGGAACTGGGTCATCAAACAATTGTCTTCATCGAGCTACCTAGTTCTATTTCCTCAACCCCTCTATTCCTCATAAAATTGTTGATGAAATTGATTGTTACTGTTTGAAGAATTTGACTGAAGACTTTCACAATTTCCTCACCTCAAATTCTTCAAGTTACCTTGTTCATCACTGCTTATCCTGTGTCATGCTACTTACTATTTGTGCATGTTTCATTTCATCATGAAGAGTATGTTGTTACTATGTTCCTCATGCACTTGAGTACTTATTCCGTTGCTAGTTATTCATCACATTTCAAATTCCTCAAGTGATGAATTTGTAAAAATTGCCTATTCACCCCCCTCTAGTCGATATAACGCGCTTTCACAACTGTCGTAAAGATTCACCTTCATCGTCAACTCAAAAGACCAGAAGTCGTCAAGGACTCTTCAGGTGCAACTAGGATCATTTTGATGAACAACAACCGGAGACATAGTGACACCTGAAGAAGCCCTAGAAGACTAAGCAGACTCCTCTCCAAGACACAAAGCAAGCACGACTAATGAGTCCAAGAACCCCTAGGGTAGGATAGGTCGTGTGTCCCCCATGAGAAGTCGAGTCGGTATGATGGTTCTGATAGAACCATGACTGCGTGTTGCTTGTTTTTGCTTGTTTGTGCTTTTGTGTAGGTCGCACATTTGCCCCAGGCAACAAGTACGCGACTAAATCACCCACCTTTTCTTAATAAGTGTATTTTGCCTTTTCGACACATGTTTGAATACACTTGCACTATACCACCCCCTTAGGCACTCCTCTCTATGATACCTTCTCTCCCCCATCTCATCAACTGAAGACCAGCAACACTAGATACACCAAGGATCCACCTTGACGGACAACTAGCACTGAAGACTTCGACTACAACGTACCCAACCAGAAACAACCCCGTAGAGTTATGCTTTTCCCTCAAGATTGGAAACCCCTCCCCAGCCCAACCTAGACCTCACAAGCTTCCCCAACACAAGCCTCTGATCGCGTGTTTAATACACGGAGTTGCCAGAGCACTTTTTGAGCTTTAATAACCCCTGCTTAGCGTTGGGTTCATTATGGAGCTAGTGATCATAGTGAACAAACATCCTTCATTATTATGCTAGCACGAGAACTTTGATGCCATAGGGAAGATTGTTCTGAGGATGTATAACTAGTAGGCTAATAATTTGACGAGGTCATAATAAATGTCTTGAGGAAGTAGTTGAGACCCTTTGGTGGATTATGAGGCTTAATGTTGGTAGACGAACTTGGTGGATCAAGATTGATAGGGTAACATAACTTACCTCTCCCTTGAGTCAATTTGGATTTAGTAGGGTGATTGTAACCCCAAGCCTGAATTATTGGTGGATTAATGACTTGACTTTGGCAAGTAATGTTAACACTGTATTGATGGAGATAAATAAGTGACTGGAGTAACCAGTAGGGAATTCTTACTAGATGTAAACCTTGGATTTAAATTGGTGATTCCAATAGGTGCTCAGGATTAATCAAGCCACATGGTTTGGAGTAATTTGGATTTAGTTCGATGATCTTGACCATGATACCATGTTTCTCAAGGGAAGACAAACCAGGAATATTGGATGGTTGTCAGAATTGATTCAAGGGTCCATATGCACCTAACATCGGAGTTCACTAGATCATCATGATTGAATTGATGGTTATACTGTGATGAGATAGTTCTTTCTGGAATTTGTGGATTTAGGAAATATGGAGATATATGGAATGACACCGGCAATGGACTTGTAGAAATAATAGGTCATATAATAGTAGACGGTATTCGTGGATTGATTAATTGGATTCATAGGAAGGAAACAAGACCTTGGATTTGTATATTACTTGTTTCCATAGCATAGGGATGCAACACCTTAGACTTTGGATACATTAGCTAAACACTTGGATTTATAGTGTCATGATCAATCTTAGTGGCTTGTATGCTATCCCGAGGATTTTTACATAGGGATATAGATGAATGGATATAGAGTATGCATGAGAGTATGGCTCGTCCTTCTCTTACGGTACGTAGATAGGTATAGCATGAGTGATGTTGGAGTTGACTTATATGAGATGATACCTTCGATGATATAGGGTGATTTTGTTGGATTAATAGGCCGTACTATTGGCATCTAATAGTTGTGCTCGGGATAAGATGTTAGATGTTCACTCACACCCTAAGCTCCTTGAAACCCCGAAGCTTTACCAGATCATGAGATGGTCGGACTATGACCATAGGCCTTGGACACAAGTCCTTAGACTATGGTCGGTACTCCACCTCGACCACAACCAATCATATGCATGAGGAAGGTGGACATAAGAACTAGACTACATTGGGTCACAAACCCTTGGACTAGTGACCATCCGGAACTAATACCCGCTCCTCTCACTGATCCCATGAGCAATGTGGTTATGTGATACTTGGGGGAATAGGTTGTTATCCTCCGAGATGACATATTTATTTTCCCAATAAGAGAAGGAACACCTGAGTCCTGTTTGGATAGGCCCTAGGAACACCAATTACCATGCCTCTCAAGCATAAGGGTTCACCTTGAAAAGGGTTGGACTACTTGAAGTGCCCACCCTATAGCAGAAGACATTCCTATCTAAGCAAGATGAAGAGACACTACCCAAGCAAGATGAAGAGCCACTACGATTGAGAAGCCACGATGAAGAAGAAGAAGCAAGAGATGTCAACCATCGCTCCTCGACCGACTACATCAACTAGACTATACCAAGGAGCACTGACATCCAAGCACGACGGAGCTCTTGCACATCAATAGGATTAAAGACCCCTTGTTTTAGCTAGTCATATATCAGTTCCTGACTAGGAAGGAACAGAGAAGTTGATAGCACCCTCACTCCACCACTTTGATGGTGTATATTGAGCCTGGCGTCCCTACTCCCTTTAGATTCCTAGAATGAAGTGGATGACTATCACGACTTCGTTATCAGTCCTTTTCAGACAATCTAGGGCGTAGGCCCTGACTCGATCATGATAGACCACCTGTCAAAGGTAGTTCACTCCGCTTGCCAAGCCTCAGACCTTGGGGGCTAGATGGATGTTCTATACTTCTGGATAGTTAGCTTATTTACAACTCCTCAGAAACCTTCCAAGATGGTAGAACCCGTTTTGACACCACGTCTCTAAGCTTAGTCATAGGGACGAGACTCGGCCCAAACCTTTGCCATGATGTCTGCAGAAAGACAAGTAGACCGAGCACTCAAAGACCCGCCGGAAATGCGCCTCCACAACAACAAGGTCAAACGACCAAAGAAGAATGAAGAGCATACCTGGGCAACTTACTTAGGCAGAAGGTCTCGACAAGAAGCCTACGATGACTCGCTTCAACGCTCTCACGGATGAAGACCACCTGCGACTGAAGACCTCCTGCTTAAGGAAGGTAAGGACTTCCCCGTCAACGAGAAGCTACAGCAAGACTTGACCCTTCTAACACGAGACATCTAGATGTCACTAAACAATGTGAGCAACCCCAGGACTAGCACACAGTCACACTACTTGGCTAGGTATTCCGACTTTGGGATACACACGCAAGCCAGACCCTTGCTAGAACCTCAGCCACCAAACCGTTAACCATTAGGCAAGACTAACAGGTTGCTGGAACCCAGTTCACCCTGAGACGAAGTCAATGATGCACTTGAAGACATATCATCAAGCATTTCAAGACCCAGAAGGACAACTATGTCGGAGCAGAAGCAACATGGAACGTGAAGACTACCTCACCTGTGAATTTCCGCATCCTTCCCATGCCTAGCCTAGGAATCTCGGGGATGAGACTCTTGTAAGGGGGGTAGGTATTTCACACCCTGTGATTTGCCTCAAGGATAAGTTATCATGACTCAATAATCAGGGCCAATTAAACATTTTGTGTGCTTGTTGTGCTTGACTTGATTGCTGATTGTTTGATTGCTTGCTAGTGCTCTATACTAATAAAACTCCCTCCTACTCTCAAAGCTCTTTTCCTTGATCCAAACTTCTTGCCCAATGATCATGCCATGTGAATAGTACCCAAAACTTTTTTTGTAAAATATTATTTTGGCCAAAAATATTTATTTAAATTAGGTTTTAAAAACCGCTTGATTTGAGATTTGCACTACAAGTCCCCAAATTGGGTGGATCATTTTCCCCAAATGCTTTATTTGAAACCTACTATATATATAACTTCCCAAAACAACAAAATATTATTTTTAAAGATTATTTTCATATTTTATTTAAAGGATTTTTCTTAAGGCCAAAAATGGTCTTTTATAAGGAAAAATTATGTAAATGCTTTAAAAATATTTGAGAACATTTAGGAAAACTCAGTGGACATATATTGTCCATATATAAGGGTGTCAACACATGGTCATGTTCAAAATATTGGACAAAACCCTTCAAAACCATTTTTGCCTATTCTCGGCATTTGAAATATTTCTATAAGAAATATTCTCAATTAAATACAGGAAAATTCTAGCATGTCACATATGATATATGTGTTCATCTTGCCAAGTTTCTTCTCAATACCAATTGTTTTGGTTCACCAAAATATCCTAAAGTCATTCATGTCCAAAGCCAAGATTGAGCAACTCTTCATTGTGAAGTATCTCCTATTGACCGAAACTTTTCGGGCATACTTTGATGACCAAATAATGCCACCACACAGAGTGGTGCATCAAGGGGAATATAATTACATGAGTAGATCTATAGAAATCAGTTTCTGCCCTTTCCTAGGGTTTGCCAAAGTTACATTGGCAACTTTCCTCAACAAATCTCAAACTTGGTGGAAAGACTTACTTTTAAGCACCATTTATCTCTCTTAAGTCTCAAGGCAAGTAGTATTCATTTACTTGTCCAAATCATCATCAAACACCTTTGTGTCACCTCTAAAAGTCACTATTTTCCCCTCTTAATTTATTCTCCTTGAACCACAATTTTTACCACGGTCCCTACTTGACCCCTTATACCTCCAGTAAGAAACCCAGCCCCCCATTTCTACCCCTGGACAGCAATGTTTTACCTTCTTCTCCGCTTCCTTCCTATTCTAATGGAACCCCCAGAGAATCCTATGCAATTTTCCTTTGTTTTACCTCCCTGAAACTTCTGGACATGCATGGCCACATCCAAGAGGCCAATGGCATGCAATGGCATGCCATATGGGCGATCTAGAGTGCGCTACAATGCCTGACCGCACTGTAGCCGCTGCCCTATGCATGCCCCCGATAGCCTTGGGCCTCTCGGTGGTGTCTCCCGATGTTGCCTCGACATCCTCAACGCGCCACACTGTCGGGCCCCTCCTCCCTTGACCTCCTCCCTCCCCTGCCAGGCGCTCCTGAGCACCCCCGTGGACATGGTCCATGGTGCACTTCGCACTGGCTATAAGAGCCCCCCTGGAGTGCCCCTCTCAGCCCTCTTTGGCCAACTCCAGCACGCGACCCCATCTTGTCTGGGTGCGTCCGTTTGTGGTAAAACGGGCGAATAGCACAGCCCAACGTGCGGCCCCCAAACAGACAAATGTCCTTTTTCGTCTATTTTTGACCAATTCCCAGCCCAAACTGGCACGACATTTGGGGAGAAACGGATAGAGAGCGGATGGGCGGGACACACGCCCTTGTCCTCCCGAGGCCCGCTTGTCGGGGACTATTCCGATTCATTCACCCCCAAGCTGCCACCGGCCCCTCCCTGCCCAACCCTGCCGCCGGCGCCGCCACTATTATTCGGCCGCCTTCTCGCTGCTCGCCCCTCGGTCGTCCATACAAAAACAAGTCTCACTATGGCCGCCACCACGCCCACCCTTTGGTAGGAGTTTTGGCCATCGTTCAGAGGTGTTTTGGCCGTCGCCATTGGATTCTGTCGCAGAGGGGATACGACCGCCGACGATGCCCATCAGCAACGGCAGCTTCCGTCGGGGGTGCCACAGAGTGACCTATAGTCTACCGCCATCCGCCCCCGCTGCCTCGAGGTGATTCGCGGCCTCTTCGCCATCACGACCGCAAGGTGTTTGACACTTTGCCCACAAAGGTATGGACAGTGGAGATGATTTTTTCTTCAACCACTTCATTTGTTCATCGGATGATTCGTCCCGTATGACGAAGAAATTATGGTTGCTACACTGGTCATTCATGACCACATTCAAAGGCAGCGAAATCAGTACAGGGGGTTAGTGCCTGGCCGTGCCCCCAACCTGAACTACTAGAGAGAGTGACGCCAGTCCTTGCTCTATGCTGATTACTTTGAGAATACCGCACCCTTCAAACCGGAGAAATTCTGTCATCGTTTTCGTATGTCAAGGCATGTGTTCACTCGCATCTGTGAGGGAGTGGTTCAGCATGACCCATTCTTTGAGTGCAAAATGGAAACTCCTTGGCAAGCTTGGATTCTCCTCTTATCAGAATTGCGCTGCTGCCATTCGCATGCTTGCATATGGAATTTCAGGTGATCTTATGGATGAGTACGTGGGCATGAGTGAGTGCACATGTCTGTTGTCAATGTACAACTTCTGCAAGGCCGTGGTAGCGGTGTTTGGCCCCGAGTACTTGAGGCAGCCAAATGTCGCTGACACAGAAAGGCTGTTGGCAATCAACGCCGATAGAGGCTTTCCAGGCATGCTTAGTAGCATAGATTGTATGCACTGGGAGTGGAAGAACTGTACATTTGCTTGGCAGGGCCATTACAAGGGCCATGTGAAAGCATGCACTATCATATTAGAAGCGGTGGCTTTGCAAGATCTTTGGATATGGCATCTGATGTCGCTTGACGCTATGTCGGTATTTCCCCAAAGAGGAAGGTATGATGCAACACAACGATGGTAGGTATTTCCCTCAGATATGAAACGAAGGTTATCGAACCAGTAGAAGAACCAAGCAACACAACGTAAACAGCCCTTGCACACAAACAACGAATACTCGCAACCCGACGTGTTAAAGGGGTTGTCAATCCCTTTCGGGTAACGGCGCCAGAAAGACACGTGGACAGGAGAAAGTTGTAAATGTTGATAGATCAAACGCCAAATAAAATAAAGTGCGGCAAAGTATTTTTGGGTTTTTGGTTTAATAGATCTGAAAATAAATGCAAGAGAAAAGTAGACCAGAAACGCAAATAATATGAGAAAGAGACCCGGGGGCCGTAGGTTTCACTAGTGGCTTCTCTTGAGAAAAATAGCAAACGGTGGGTGAACAAATTACTGTTGGGCAATTGATAGAACTTCAAATACTCATGAAAATATCCAGGCAATGATCATTACTTAGGCATCACGTCCAAGATTAGTAGACAGACTCCTGTCTGCATCTACTACTATTACTCCACACATCGACCGCTATCCAGCATGCATCTAGTGTATTAAGTTCATGGAGAAATGGAGTAATGAAATAAGAACGATGACATGATGTAGACAAGATCTATCTATGTAGAGATAGACCCCATCGTTTTATCCTTAGTAGCAATGATACATACGTGTCGTTTCCCTTTCTGTCACTGGGATCAAGCACCGTAAGATCGAACCCACTACAAAGCACCTCTTCCCATTGAAAGATAAATAGATCAAGTTGGCAAAACAAAACCCAAATATCGGAGAAGAAATACAAGGCTATAAGCAATCATGCATATAAGAGATCAAAGAAACACAAATAACTTTCATGGATATAAAAGATAGATCTAATCATAAACTCAAAGTTCATCGATCCCAACAAACACATCGCAAAAGAGTTACATCATATGGATCTCCAAGAGACCATTCTATTGAGAATTCAGCGAGAGAGAAAGCCATCTAGTTACTAACTATGGACCTGAAGGTCTACAAACAACTACTCACGCATCATCGGAGATGCACCAATGGAGGTGGTGAACCCCATCCAAGATGGTGTCTAGATTGGATCTAGTGGTTCTAGACTTTGTGGCAGTTGGATGAATATTTTGTTTGTTGCCCTAGGGTTTCTGGAATATTGGGGTATTAATAGAGCAAAGAGGTGGTCTGGGGGGCACCCGAGGTGGGCACAACCCACCAGGGCGCGCTCGGGCCTCCTGGCTTGGCCTGGTGGGTTGTGCCTCCCTCAGGCCACCCCCTAGGCGCAGCTAGGGCCCATTGTGTTCCTTCTACCCAAAAAAATCATCGTCAAGTTTCGTGGCATTTGGACGTTGTCTGGTATTGATTTTCTGCGATGTAAAAAACATGGAAAAAACAGCAACTGGCACTTGGCACTATGTCAATAGGTTAGTACCAAAAAAGATATAAAATGATCATAAAACATCCAAGATTGATAGTATAACAGCATGGAACAATCAAAAATTGTAGATACGTTGGAGAGGTATCAACATTATTTCTTCGGCATGGCCAGTTCTCACAATGATATCAACACGCTGCAGTGTTCCCAAGTGTTCGCTTGGCTTGTAGAAGGCCACTCCCTACCTGTCAACTTTGAGATAAATGGCCACCACTACAACAAGGGATACTACTTGGCTGATGGTATATATCCTCAGTGGTCAACTTTTGTGAAGACAATCTCCGACCCCCAATGTGAGAAAAGAAAGAGATTTGCACAAATGTAAGAGAGTGCTAGAAAGGATGTGGAGCATGCTTTTAGTTCGCTTCAATCCCGATGGGGTATCGTTCGAAACCCTGCATTGACATGGGATGATGGAAAGCTTTGGGAGGTGATGACTACTTGTGTGATCATGCACAACATGATCATCGAGGACGAGCGTGATGACTCCATTTTTGACGAAGGATTTGATTTTCAAGGTAACAATGTTCAGCCCCTGCATCAACAACCGGCCACGTTTGAGCAGTTTACCCAATTCCATCATGAAATCCGTGATTGGCACACTCATTTGCAGCTTCAAAATGACTTGGTTGAGCACATGTGGGATCACATTGGAAACCAATAGATGTATTGCTTAATTATCTTTATTCAAGACAATTTCGATTTGGTTGTAAAACTATTTTATTCAAGACAATTTCGATTTGGTTATAAAACTATTTTATTCGAGACAATTTCGATTGGGTTGTTAAAACTATTTTTGTTCGAGATAATGGATATTTTGGACGTGCAAACTTGTTTAAAATATTGATAAATATGAATATATGATCATATTGGCCATGACAGACAGGATGTGGCCGAACGTTGCATCCGCGCATTCGGCGCACGGCCACCGCATCCAGGAGAGGTCCGGACACGACCCCATCGCCCGCCCCAAACGGACAGAATCCGGGAAAAATGGACGTCCGGATGGGGTTGCGCGCTGGAGTTGCCCTTAGCCCCTATCTCTCCCATAGACCCCCTAGACCGACCCCTTTGCCCTCCCATGTTCCCCATCCATCGCCATGGCCGGAGCCTTCTACCACGGCCTCGCTCGGATTTGAGCTCCTCCCCGACGCTCTCCTCCTCTAGGCCTCACCTGGGAACCGCCAGCTTCTCCACTAGCTTCCCCGCGCCCCTTTTTCCTTCCCTCGATGGCCGGAGCATCGCTGCCACAGCCACCATCGTAGGCCTTTGCCACGGTTGAGGTTCCTTTGCCCCTTCGCCCTGATCTTGCTAGTGGCCAAAGCCTCGCCGGGGGTGGTCTGAGCCGTCGGGGTGATGTCAGCGAGCACTCGGCCCCGCCTTCCCTGTCTCGCCCTGGTGGGGGGTGGGAGAAGCCCTACCGTTCGGGTCCGCCTGTAAGCCACACAAGGGCCGAGCCTGGCGGTTTCAGTGGAGATGGCTCCAGTTGACGAAATAGACGGAGTGCTCGGAGTTGGACGAGAAGCATGGTGATGGAGATGAGGCAATGATTTCAAAAACTTTTTGAAAACCCCGTCGGGTGCCACTAATGCATGAGGGAGATGATGGTGAATTGGGTGACCACTTGAGAAAGAAGTGGTGTGCCGAAACAAGTTGAGGGTGTGTTTTCAAAAAGGGATTAGATTTAAGATTTGTCGACCGTCCCAACCTTACATGCGCAACCGCGATACCCGTTATGGTACGGGGCTTTGTTGATTACCTTGGTGGGTAATGACAAGGAGCCCGCATTACTAGTGGCGGGAGTGGCGTGGTCACTCTCGATACGAGGTCGTGCCGGTATGGACGATCATGCGCTGTCTTCACAGGCACCAGGCACACCGTTGGTCCCTGCATGGATGATATGAGTGATGTACATCATGTGGGATGGGTACCAATCGAGTGGGCTCATTGTTTAGTATCGCAAGGGGAAAGGCTTTGTTCGGGTGCTTACCTCGGGTATGTAATATACCGTGAGTCATGGACGACACGGAAGTTCCCCGAATCTCGTGGGTAAAGTGTGCAACCTCTGCAGAGTGTAAAACTATTCGAAAATCCGTTTCCACGGTCAAGGACAGTTGGGTGGTGCTGCTTAGAGTATGTCCAGATGTTTCCTCAAAACTTGGTGTGTGTGTGGTGACAAGGATGATACTTGAGTCGTGTCAGATGACTAGGCATGACGATTGAACATGAGATGTTCAGACGGTACATGAGACAAGTCTAAGGACTTGGTGTGATGGTTGAACATGAGATGTCCAACCCCCTGCTTATGAGGATGACTGTGATATGTTCTTATGAAAACCTGTCTATGGTTGTTGCATGCTTACTTAAGTTACTTGATCATGTCATTGCACTCAAAACTAGCTTTCTGCAAAACTTACCTAGTAGTGCAATATCATGCATTGTTATTGCCTTGTTCCAAACAAGGGTTGCTTGCGAGTACATTCAAAGTAGTCACTGACTTGCCACTGGTTATTTTATTGGCCACGCATGAAAGATTAGGTTATTAGGAAGATTACCTTGGTGATGGACATGCGAGCTAGGACGCTTCCCAGTCAGAATGCCTGTAGGGTTAAGGAAGATGGCATGGGTTCACACTATCATTAAACACTTCCGTTGCAATCATATGAAGACTTGGTCATAAAGACCATATTTCAGTAAACCGGTATGTAGTGGATGTAAGAATCTTGTTATTCAGTTTTTGTGTGTTCAGTGAGCATTGATCCCTGGGATCACTGTGCACGTACTTTCGGTGATCACGACTTATGAGTCGGGGTCCCCACACTAGGCCTAGGACCATACGCGTGGAGACGCGAGGTGGGGCATCCAGAATGCTTGGAACATCCAGCATCTCCGCAAGTTCTACCTGTGACACTCTCACGTAATAATGAGTGGGGTTGTACACGCCCCGGAGTCTCCCGGTGAGTTGCTCCTCAGCCCTGCGGGGGATCCCACCCACGCCCATGTGGAAGCCCCAGGCTCCGCGCCGGTGGATGACACGGTCTTACAACGACTATGCCCACGGCTAGTGGAGTCCCCATTCTCCGCGCTGGTGGGAAGACTAGCTTAGGTACCGGACGCGGTTGTTCTTTGCTTGATTTTCTCATAAAGATTGAAGATGTCCTTCCCGATGTCCTTGGCGTCCAGCTTGTGCTTATGGGTAAACTCTGTGATCATCATGTGATTGGCATTGAGTCCACGTTCCACCATGCCTTGGCACTTGAAGACTTGCTGCTCCATTGCTTCGAGCCTTATCTCCATGCTTCCGGTCTTCTTTGGCCCCGCAACATCACGGATTTGAAGCACCCCCTCACGATCTCAATGGTTTGCGGGTGTCACAACACCTCCGCAAGTTAGAGGTTGATGACCTTCTCGAAGAACTTGTCCTTCGAAGCACTTGGGGACGTCATGGCGATCTAAATCTGTCCGGAAAACAACTCGAAAAAACACAGAAGATATTTTTGTGATACGAAGGTCAAAACCTTTGGGAGATTATATGATGAATTTTTACTGACCTAAAGGAGTGTAGCACAAGAAAACAAAGTCTGGAGGGGACACGGGGTGTCCACAAGCCAGAGGGGCATGCCCAAGGGGTTAGGGCGTGCCCCCTGGCATGTCGCCTCCTCGTGCACTTTTCAGACTACTTTAAATTTTCCTAATTTATTAAATATTCCAAAACGGAGAAAAAATGCTATTGGCAAAGTTTTGGAGTCGGTTTGCTTACCATACCACATACCTATTCCTTTTCGGAGTCTCAAACATTCTGGTGGGTCTCCCTAATGTATTCCTTCGGAGTTATGGTATTGATAATATTGGTTTCAACATTTATGGGAGTACCTGAGATATAATGGTTGATTCTTTGCCCATTTACCACCTTTGGGTTAGTGCCTTCGGTGTTGTTGATCTTGATGGCACCAGAACAATATACTTCCTCGACAATGTAAGGACCTTCCCATTTAGAGAGAAGTTTTCCTGCAAAATATCTTAAACAAGAATTGTATAGCAAGACATGACCACCTACATTGAATTCACGCATTTGTATCCTTTTATCATGCCATCTATTAACCTTTTCTTTAAACAACTTGGCATTCTCATAGGCCTAGGTTCTCCATTCATCAAGTGAGCTAATGTAAAATAACCTCTTCTCACCAGCAAGTTTAAAATCATAGTTAATCTCTTTAATTGCCCAATAAGCTTTATGTTCTAGTTCAAGAGGTAAGTGACATGCTTTACCCTAAACCATTTTATACGGAGACATACCCATAGGGTTTTTGTAAGCAGTTCTATAAGCCCATAATGCATCATCAAGTTTCTTAGACCAATTCTTTCTAGATCTATTAACAATCTTTTGCCAGATCAATTTAATTTCTCTATTGCTTAATTCTACTTGACCACTAGACTGAGGATGATATGGAGATGCAATTCTATGATTAACATCATGCTTAGCAAGCAATTTACGGAAAGAACCATGAATAAAGTTTGAACCACCATCCGTCATTGAATATCTAGGGACTCCAAATCTAGGGAAAATAACTTCTTCAAGCATTTTAATAGAAGTGTTATGATCATCACTACTGGTTGGAATAGCTTCTATCCACTTAGTAACATAATCAACAACAACTAGAATATGAGTATACCCGTTGAACTTTGGAAAAAGCCCCATATAATCAAAACCCCAAACATCAAAAGGTTCAATAACAAGTGACTAATTCATAGGCATATCCTGATGTCTACTAATATTACCAATTCTTTGACATTCATCACAAGACAAGACAAACTTACGAGCATCCTTGAAGAGAGTAGGCCAATAAAAACCAGATTGTAATACCTTGTGTGCAGTTCTATCTCCAGCGTGGTGTCATCTGTAGGCCTCAGAATGACACTTGTGTAGGTTCTGTTCCTGTTCATACTCAAGTACACAACGTCTAATAAAACCATTTGCCCCTTCTTTATAAAGGTGTGGATCATTCCAAAAGTAATGTCTTAATTAATACAAGAACTTTTTATTTTTTTAGTATGTGAAACTAGGCGGTATAAATTTAGCAACAATGTAATTAGCATAATCGGCATACCATGGAGCATTATGAGAAGAATTAATGCAACTAATTGTTCATCAGGGAAGCTATCATCAATAGGTAGTGGGTCATCAAGAACATTCTCTTATTATCTGCTACGGGGTTCTCAGCACCCTTTCTATTAGTAATATGTAAATCAAATTCTTGTAGTAGAAGAACCCATCTAATAAGTCTTGGTTTAGCATCTTTATTTTCCATTAGATATTTAATAGTAGCATGATCAGTGTGGACAGTTACTTTGGAATCAACAATATAAGGTCCGAACTTATCACAAGCAAATACAACTGCTAAAAATTCCTTTTCAGTGGTAGCATAGTTTCTTTGAGCACTATCTAGAGTTTTACTAGCATAATGGATAACATTTAATTACTTATCAACTCTTTGTCCTAGAACAACACCAACGGCATAATCACTAGCATCACACATAATTTCAAAGGGTAGGTTCCAATCAGGTGGTTGAACAACAGGTGCAGAAATCAAGGCTTTCTTAAGGATTTCAAATGCCGCTACACAATCATCATCAAAAACAAAAGGAACATCTTTTTGCAAGATATTAGTGAGAGGACGAGAAATTTTAGAGAAGTCTTTAATAAATCAGCTATAGAAACCAGCATGACCAAGGAAACTTCATATACCTTTGGTATCCGTGGGGCATGACATTTTTTCAATAGCATCTACTTTAGCTTTCTCCATCTCAATACCCCTTTTGGAGATTTTGTGTCCCAAAAAAATGCCCTCATTAACCATAAAGTGTCACTTCTCCCAATTCAAGACATGGTTAGTTTCTTCACATCTCTGCAAAACTCGATCAAGGTTGCTCAAGCAATCATCAAAAGAATTTCCTTAAACGGAGAAATCATCCATGAAAACCTCAACAATCTTTTAAACAAAGTCAGAGAATATAGTAGCCATACATATTTGAAAGGTAGCAGGTGCATTGCATAAACAGAAAGGCATACATCTATAAGAAAAGGTACTAAAAGGGCAAGTAAAAGTTGTCTTTTCCTGATCCTCTTTTGACACAGGTATTTGAGAGAAACTATAATAACCATCTATAAAGCAGAGGTGTGTGTGTTTAGATAGTCTTTCTAGCATTTGATCAATAAAAGGTAGAGGGTAATGACCTTTCCTAGTAGCTTTATTTAATTTCCGAAAATCAATTACCATTCTATATGCTATAACAATTCTTTGCGGGATCAATTCAATTTTATCATTAGGAACAACAGTAATACCTCCCTTCTTAGGGACACAATGAACAAGACTAACTCATCTACTATCATCAATAGGATAGATTATACATGCCTCTAGAAGCTTTAATATTTCATTTGTTACCACTTCTTTCATTTTAGGATTTAATCGTGGTTGGTGATCAACAACTGGTTTAGCATTAGGTTCCATATTAATTTTATGTTGACATAGAGTGGGACTAATGCCCTTAAGATCATCAAGAGTATATCCGATAGTAGCACGGTGCTTTTTCAGAGTTTTCAATAATCTCTTTTCTTCATGCTCTGAAAGGTTCACACTAATAATAACAGGATATATCTTCTTTTCATCAAGAGGAGCATATTTCAGAGTATCGGGTAATTGTTTAAGCTCAAACATGGGATCACACTTGGGTGGAGGAGGATACCCAAGTATTTCAATAGGCAAGTTGTGTTTCAAAATAGGATGTTGATCAAAGAAAATCTTATCTATTTCATTCCTTTCATTCATATGCATAACGTTTTCATGGTCTAGAAAATATTGTTCTAAGGGATCAGTAGGAGGCACAACAATAGAAGCAAGACCAATAATTTCATCCTTACTAGGCAATTCTTTGTCATGGGGTTGTGTACGAAACATAGAGAAATTCAACTCATGGACACCTCCCCAAAACTGACAGTAACCGTTTCTTTCTCACAATCTATCTTAGCATTAGCAGTATTCAAGAAAGGCCTACCAAATATAATGGGGCAAAAATCATCTTGCGGGAACCAAGAAGAAGAAAATCAGCACGATATTTTATTTTCCTACATAAGACTTCAACATCTCTAGCAATCCCAACTGGTGCAATAGTATCTCTATTAGCAAGCTTAATGGTAACATCAATTTCTTCTAATTCAGCTAGTGCAATATCATTCATAATTTCTTGATATAGGGTAAAGGGAATTGCACTCACACTAGCACCCACATAACATAGGCCATGATAAAAATGATATCCTATTTTAACCGAAACAACAGGCACACCAACTATAGGTCTATGTTTATCTTTAGTATCAGGTCTAGCAATTCTAGCAGCTTCACCATAGAAATGGATAACATGCCCATCAATATTATCAACCAAGATATCTTTAACCATAGCAATACTAGGTTCAACTTTAATTTGTTCAAGGGGTGTAGGTGTTCTAACATAGCTCTTATGAACCACGGTTGAAGCTTTAGCATGTTCCTTTATTCTAACACGAAAAGGTGGTTTCTCAATATAAGCAGCAGGAATAACAGGATCAACATTATACGTAATAGTTTCTTCTTCAATGTTAATAGGTTCAATTACTTTCACATCAATGGGAGGATGACTTTAAACCACTTCTCCTTAGGTAGATCAACATGAGTAGCAAATGATTCACAGAAATAAGCTACTATCCCATAGTCAAGTCCATATTTAGTGCTAAATTCACGAAAAGCGTCGGTGTCTATAAAGGATTTAACACAATCAAACTTAGGGTTTATATCTAACTACTTACCTTCGTCGAGTTCCCAATCTTCAGAGTTGCATTTAATTCTTTCCAATAAATCCCATTTGAATTCAATATCTTTCTTCATAAAGGATCCAGTACAAGAAGTATCGAGCATGGATTGATCATTATGAGAAAGCCGAGCATGAAAATTTTGAATAATAATTTCTCTTGAGAGCTCATGATTGGGGCATGAATATAACATTGAATTAAGCCTCTCCCAAGATTGAGCAATACTTTCTCCTTCACGAGGCCAAAAATTATAAATATAATTCCGACCACGATGAACCAGATGCATAGGATAAAACTTCTGATCAAATTCCAATTTCAATCGGTTGTAGTTCCATGATCCAATATCTTCACATCACCTATACCATGTCAATGCCTTCTCCTTCAAAGATAAAGGAAAGACCTTCTTCTTGAAATCATCCTCGGGCAAACCTGCAAGCTTAAATAATCCACAAACTTCATCCACATAGATTAGATGCAAATCAGAATGTAGTGTACCATCTCCTGCATAAGGATTAGCTAGCAGTTTCTCTATCATACCTGAAGGAATTTCATAATAAAAAATTTCAATAGGTTCAGTAGGTTTAGGACCAACTCTTTGTGCTTCCGGTCGAGGTGAAGATACTCCGAACAACCCCTCGAAGGATTATTTTCCATTGTAACAAGTGGCAGTAAGTTTCAGCACACTATATAAAGTTTTCCTTACCAAATTCCACTCACCACAGGCGCTTCACTCCCCGACAACGGTGCCAGAAAAGAGTCTAGATGACCCACAGGTATATAGGATCTGTCTTAGTCCTTTCGATAAGTAAGAGTGTCGAACCCAACGAGGAGCAGAAGGAAATGACAAGCGGTTTTCAGTAAGATATTCTCTGCAAGCACTGAAATTATCGGTAACAAATAGTTTTGTGATAACATAATTCATAACGGGTAGCAAGTAATAAATGTAGAAAAGGTGGAGCAAGGTGGCCCAATCCTTATTATAGAAAAGGACAAGCCTAGACAAACTCTTATATAAAGCAAAACGCTCTCGAGGACACATGGGAATTTGTGTCAAGCTAGTTTTCATCATGCTCACATGATTCGCATTTGTTACTTTGATAATTTGATATGTGGGTGTACTGGTGCTTGGGTGCTGCCCTTACTTGTACAAGCCTCCCACTTATGATTAACCTCTCTCGCAAGCATTCACAGCTACAAAATAAGAATTGAGATAAATCTAACCATAGCATGAAACATATGGATCCAAATC
Source organism: Hordeum marinum (assembly GCA_022496015.1). NCBI lineage: Eukaryota > Viridiplantae > Streptophyta > Magnoliopsida > Poales > Poaceae > Hordeum > Hordeum marinum. The sequence continues at coordinate 236,745,625 of CM039673.1, forward strand.
AGCCCCTTACGAAGCAACACATAACTAGGGGTTAAGCTTTTGTCACTCTAGAAACCCATCATCTACTTATTACTTACCTATGCCTTCCCCTAGGCCCAAATAATGGTGAAGTGTCATGTAGTTGACGTTAACATAACATCACTAGAGGAGAGACAACATACACCTCATCAAAACATCGAATAAATACCAAATTCACATGATTACTTATAACAAGACTTATCCTATGTCCTTAGGAACAAATGTAACTACTCACAAGGCATATTCATGTTCATAATTAGAGGAGTATTAATTACTATGAAGGATCTGAACATATGATCTTCCACTAAGTAAACCAACTAGCATCAACTACAAGGAGTAATCAACACTACTAGCAACCCACAGGTACCAATCTGAGGTTTTGAGACAAAGATCGGATACAAGAGATGAACTAGGGTTTGGAGAGGAGATGGTGCTGGTGAAGATGTTGATGGAGATTGATTCCCTCTCGATCAGAGGATCGTTGGTGATGACGATGGCTTCGATTTCTCCCTTTGGGAGGGAAGTTTCCCCGGTAGAACAGCTCCACCGGAGCCCTATATTGGTTTTGCCCAAGTTCTGCCTCAAGGCGGAGTCGCTTCGTCCTGAAAGCTCTCTTATGATTTTTCCATGTCAAAATCCACCATATAGCAGAAGATGGGCACCGGAGGGCTTCCAGGGGGCCCACAAGCCGCAACGGCGCACCTTAGGGGGTAGTGCGCGCCCCCAGGCTTGTGACCTCCCGGTGTCTACCCTCTGGTATTTCTTTTGCCCGTATTTTTTATATATTCCAAAATAATTCTACGTGATTTTTCAAGACTTTTGGAGTTGTGCAGAATAGGTCTCTCATATTTTCTCCTTTTCCAGTCCGAAATTCCAGCTGTCCGCATTCTCCCTCTTCATGTAAACCTTGTAAAATAAGAGAGAAAGGCATGAGTATTTTACTATAATGTGTAATAGCAGCACATAATGCAATAAATATCAATACAAAAACATGATGCAAAATGGACGTATCAATGATAACCCCACTCGTGATTAAACGATGAGTATGACCTATGGTCAAGTATTCTTACTTGGCTCCTAAGTCAGTATACTCATATATAGAGGAGTACGTCATCGCCAAAGTGCTTGATAGATGCTAGTATGTCTGTGCATGTTTGCCATGATTTCATCTGACATCTTACTGTGTGATCATGTTGGTCTGCATTCCTTTATCTATTCGAGGACATCCAATATTTTCTATTTGGACTTTGATTTTGTTTTTGCCAATTGGATGGACAAGAATTCCTAGGACCCTTCTCTAGCTATCTATGCTTTCTTGTCTCAAGTTCTATTCATGCTACATCAAAAAACTTGAACAAGCACTTCTCAATCCCTTTGTGTGAGGATTACTTGGAGTTCCGTATCGACGAACGACTGACTATTAAAACCTCCCAAGTGCATCTCGGTGGAACCAATCCAAGATTCTCGCTCTCACCGAATGCCTATGGTTGATCTGGTTTTCACCTCGGTATCATCGATTCGACTTTCTCGGTTACACCAAGTTTCCTTGTCAGCTGATAGTTGAGGAAATCGGTGACACCAAAAAATTAGTACTGGTGTCACCGACAGAAAGGTGTATGTATAACCTGGCGGACTCGACATTTGAAATTCAAGCAGAAAAGATGTTTCCTCCAAAACCCTAAGCTGCGAATCTTGTCCCCTGGTCATCTCCTTTGTCTCCTTGGGCGCCTCCACTATTAGGAATCGCCGCCGCCGATGGAATCTTCTCCGCCATCACCGCCCTAGCAGATCCTTCACCGAATTAGGTTATTGATCCAGCCCTCTTTGCGCTCCCCATCCAATTCATGCGCATTAGAGTGAAGTTTACCGATAATCCATAGTTTTCTATCCTCTCAATCCACTAGAAAATTCTTTAGGCTAGCGAACGAACGGTTTTTCAGGTTTGGTCATCCGCAACCTGAATCTCGGTTACACCAAAGCAAAAGAACAGGCATCACCAATTCACCATGTAAGTCAACTGAGAACAACTTCGGTGAAACCGAGTGCCCATTTTCAGTCTCACCAAAAGTGGTGGAAAGTTTCTATTTGGCGAGTTTTCAGTCTCGGTGGGTCCGAAAAGTTTGCATCGGTAGTACCGAAACTAATTTGGCAGAATGCAAATCTTGATATTATTTTCTTCATTCATTGAAAATTGTCTACATTTTAAGATGACTCAACCCTTCTACTCCTCTATACTCTATTCATAGGGTCGGAGATGATTGTTTCAAAGGACAACCAAAACAACCTCAAGGAGCGAAGTGTAGAGATGAGGTCGGGCACTAGTCCGGACAAGAGCTCATCCTCTTTTGATGATGTTCCAAGCTCACTAGATCTGCCCAAAGCAGCAACCAGAGCAAGGAGGAAGCTCAGTTTAGATGAGGAGGATGAACATTTTGTACCTGATATTGTGCCTCCCAAGTCTAAGCAGGATAAGACAATCAGGAAGCCCACAGCTGAGGCTACCTCTTCCAAAAATGTGGTCAGGAAGGAGTATGCCCCCTCAGACACCTTGAGAGCAATTGAGAGCTACAGGGGTACCATGACCATTGTGGCTCCTAGGAAATCAATGCCCAAGAAGGCCGGAGAGAAGAAGAGCAGAAAGAGGATCATCCATGTTGTAGGCAGGCCTACCTCTATGTTTGAGGACCTAGAAGAGGTTGTTCTGAGGAGGAGAAGGAAGATCCAGTTGCAAATGCTCCTCCCAAGAAGATCAAGAACTTGTTGTCTGATGCTATGCGTAGCCAAGCAGCACCCAAGGGCAAGCCAGCTGGATCCAAGAAACCCTCTGCTCCCAAAACCAAGAGGACTACTCGAGATATCCTAGCTTGTGGGAAGAACAATGGATCATCATCTAGAGATCCAGAGGAGGATGCTATGTCTGCCTTGATGAAACCGAGACCACACCTTCCAGTGCATAATGCCAGCAACTTGCAAGCTGAGGACGAGAAGAAAAGGAAGGACCATGGTCTAAGAGATTGGAGATGATGAGGACATTCCTAGTCCTTTACCATTTTTTCCGTTGATCATGTTGCTGCACCAGACAAGTCCGATGAAATCAGAATTGGACCAATCACAAGAGCACGTGCAAAGCTACTACAACAACAGGTGAATTCACTCTTAGTTGAATCTGACATTTGTGTTAATGAGAATTTTATACTGCCTAAATCTTTGCATATTTGTATGATCAGATTTGAAGAGAAGACAAGCTTGGCACGTGGAGATGAAGAGTTACAGCGAGAAGTATGCCTACCGATGTCTAATATCATCAAGTGCACAAGGGAGGAGAGGGAGGCCGGTGCACAACATAAAAAGAAGGAGAATTAGAACCGGACTCGGATTGACTGCCAGGTGCCCGGAATTAATATACATGCAGAATCCGTGTCCATCCTCGAAATAAGACGTGTAAATACAATTTGGAAAGCTCGAGTCGTGTGCTTTCCAAACTGCATACCCGCAGCCCACGATTCGCTCCGAGCGAGTCGCAGTCGTCAAAACAAGACGACGATTGTTTTCTGCCAGTTTTCCTAATAGCGTTCTTTTTCCTAATAGAGTTCGTTTAAGTTAGGAAAGTTAGAGATTGGTTTGTTTTCAACCCCAACCCTAAGTTGGACGTCCAGTAGTCTTTATATACCCTTGTAAGTCGTGGCTTTTAGGGTTAGACCACGTTTTGATTAAACTCATACCACACCGAATTGCTTTAAGCATTCCTCTGTATTCATATTCCTCTTTGCATCGAGTAGGAATATTTACCTACACCAAATTCGTATCGATAGGGTGTATTGGCTACTGAAAGTCAAGTGTTATCTGTTGTTCCATTGGGAATTGGGAGATTGCAGAACCGCTTCGTGGTCGGCGGCTACGTGCGCAAGTGTGTGGTTTTGCGAATATCCATAGGGTTGAAGATCTGTTGCATTGGCAATGGGGGAGCAACCGGAGAGTTTGAGAGCATCTCACAAGTTATCCAGCAAGTTCATCATCGACATCGTTCACTCATTGAGAAGATCGGGCCGCCCCTTATCATCTTGGTATCAGATTCCTAGGTTTACTCGGTGAGCAATTTCCATCCCATAGATTAGTTGTTTTTCCTCCTATACAGAAAAAGCCCCACAAAAATATTAGGTTAGATTCTTGCCATAGCCTAGATCAGCCCAATTTTGCATACCTAGTTGCTGTTTTGTGTTGATCTTTAAGTTCCCTTTTCTGTTTTTGAGTCGTGTGGTTTAGGTTAGGTTTAGGGTTCTAAGTCTAGTTCGAGTTCTTGTTATTTGCTATTCTAAGTCTATATCAAAAAAAAATGTTAACCCGAGTTCTTTTCCTAGTCCTACTCGAACTCAGACTCCACTTCTACCGCGACACAAAAATAGCGAAACCGACACCGATGCCGCGCCTTGTGTGAGTTGGACTCGGATCCATTCCTAGTGTCTTATTTCCGTGTTTCTTTGCAATTTTCATTAGGTTTTCAATCCGATCTTTCTGAAGCCCTAGACACAGCCCCTCTACAGCAATAATTTATGTACCTTACCCATAAGACTAGCTAACATTGTTGCTCAACAGGCTGCTCAATAGGATTGTTGCACGACACTGTATTTCTGAAACAAAATTTGCTCCGCGGTGTGACATATTGTGGCCGAGAGAGAAAGGGGAGACAGAAAAGAGTGAAAAAAGAAAAAAAGAGCAAACAGGCCCAAAAATTGGTTATAGTTGCTACAAGTTTGGAGTTGTTTCATATTGCTGTTTGCACTAGTATTTCGAGCAATCTTGTGCCTGTTTTCTTTGAGCTAATTGCTAGTGTCTTTCTAGTGCATAGCAACAAATTCCTCCATATAGTTGCTTGCCACATTTGTCTCCATAATTGTGTGTGTTTCCTTGGTGAGTTTTGGTATCACAAACAACAAATAGGTTTTGTATATTGGTGTTGTTAGGTATCCCAACCAAGCTCCACCATATACACTGGTTTGTTGTGTGATAGTTTTCACCCTCGGTATTCGCTACATCACATCCGTGCATGTTTTGCCCATACAAGTTGGTAAGCTTTTCTCATTCACTTTGGAACGGTAAGATACCTTGTTTCTTTCAGTTTGCGTGAGTTGAGAGTTTTCCACATACACTATATTTTCTGTGAGTACTAATCACCTAATCATGTCCGACGAGTCTTTTGATGTACATCAGAAAAAGGATCCTAAATCTGTGGTGCATTGGAATGAATATGAAGCTCTTTGTGATCATCTTCAGCGAAAAATTCAGTGTGCAACCGATCCTATAAATGAGAATGTGCAGAACATGGAGTTGGACCTGAAGGATGCCACAGAAACCATCATAGCAACACAACAGCAAGTTACTGAAATTTAGGAGACAATAGTTACCTTACAGCAAGCTTTGGCTACATTACAACAGTCCGTTGACTGCCAACAAAATCAGCAGCGTGATGATGATGATGGTGAAGCTAGTGTTCAAGCTGGTAATGATGGTGTTGCAACTGCTAATGCTGCCAATGGTCACGGTGCTGCAGCACGTCGTGCACACTTCCAACAAGCTAATCGCGACCGGCAAGCTCCACACAAGCCGGTTGTTGCTGGCCAAGATGGTGGTCATGGTAATGGAGGCCGTGGTGGTGGTCATGCTGGTGTCATGGCCGTCGGCCATGGATTTGCTCCTCTTGGTGCGTGCTGTCGATTTGATGATGATGCTTGTGCATAACCAGCCAATCGTGATGATGATGGACTAGGCAAACCAAAGTTCACCGTCCCCAAGTTTGTTGGTTCTACTGATGTTGAAGAGTACCTCAATTGGGAGCTAAAGGTGGAAAAATTATGGCGTATGCATGAGTACACCGAGGACAGAAAAATAAAACTTGCTTATTCTGAATTTGATGACTATGCTTTGCTCTGGTGGCATAATACTGTATAGTCCAGGATTGAAGATGGTGAACGTCCCATTGTTACATGGAGAGCTATGAAGGAAGAGATGCGTGCTCACTTTGTTCCACACAATTTTATTCGTTCTCTCTATGACATATTGCAGAATTTGAGGCAAGGTACTTCTTCCATGGATGAATATTTTCAGGAGATGGAGCTTATTATGCAGCGTGCTAGAGTGCATGAACAGCCTGAACAAACAATGCAGCGATTTCTTTCTGGTCCGAACTATAACATCAAGCGTATTGTTCATCTTCACCAGTATTATGACATGACAGATTTGTTACACCAAGCACGTGAGGCTGAATTGCAAGTGGCTAAGGATGCTAAGTTTACATCTCGCACAACAACGAGTAGAGGTTGTTTTCCACCACGAACAACACCTACTGTGGAGCCTGCTCCTAGTTCCACTTCTAGTTTTCATGGTAATACTTCTTCCAAACCAGATTCGGTTATCTCTAATGCAAAGAAATCGGTGCAACCTGCTGCTAGTGCTGCTAGTTCTTCTAATTCTACAGCAAGAAACAGGGACATGATCTGTCATACATGTGGTGGAAGGGGTCATTTTAAGAGAGATTGTCCCAATAAAAAGGTTATGTTGATTAATGAGGATACAGTAGAATATGAAACCAGTGATGAAGCTGACCCTGATTCTGAAATTTGGGAGGAAGATGAACATGGTTCAATAGATGCCTATGCTACACACTATCCTACAATTGTTTGCTCGCCCAAAGTGCTAAGTGTTACTCCTAGTCCTGCAGAACAGCAGTGCAATTTGTTTCAAACAAAGGCTGTTGTTGGTCCTGGTAAGGCGCGCAAGGTTATAATTGATGGTGGTAGTTGCCACAATTTAGCTAGTAAGGAGTTATGCCAAAAGCTGAAATTGAAATATTTAGAGTACCCCAATCCATATTTTATTCAGTGGCTAAGTGATAGTGGAGTGATGAAGATCAGCCACATGGTGCGTGTGGAATTTCAGATTGGAGCATACAAAGACACTATTGAGTGTGATGTGGTTCCTATGACCGTGTGTCACTTGTTGTTGGGACGCCCATGGCAGTATGACAGAGATGTCCGCCACAATGGGAGAGCCAACACATATCATTTAAATTGGCGTGTCAAGGAGGTTACTTTGAGGCCTATGACACGGCAATAAATTGTAAATGAATCTCGTCAAAACATTGAAGTGAGTCTTGAAAAAGAGAGTGAGAGATTAGATAGGCAAGAGCCTACATTTCCGGTGAGTGAGAGCCACAAGCCAAATCTGAGTGGTAAAAATAAAAGTGAGGGAGTGAATTCATTAGTTATGTTAGCCACCAAATCTGATTTGAGAGAGTTTCGTGAGGATCCCACTGCTGTACCACTTGTGCTACTGTGCAAGGGTCAAATTTTGGTTTCTAACAACATGACCCCTCTCTCTATTGGTGTTTCTAATGTATTACAGGAATTTAGTGATGTGTTTCGGGAGGATGTACCTGCTAGTTTACCACCATTGCGAGGTATAGAGCATCAAATTGATTTGATACCAGGAGCATCGCTGCCCAATAGAGCGTCATATCGCACCAACACCGAGGAAACAAAGGAAATTAAGAAACAAGTACAAGAACTTCTCGACAAAGGTTATATTCGCGTGAGCTTAAGTCCTTGTGTTGTTCCTGTAATTTTAGTCCCTAAGAAATATGGTACATGGCGCATGTGCGTAGATTGTAGATCTATAAATAACATAACTATTCAATATCGTCACCCTATTCCACGTTTGGAAGATATGCTAGACGAATTGAGTGGTGCTGCTATTTTCTCTAAAATTGATTTGCGTAGTGGTTATCATCAAATTAGGATGAAAGAAGGGGATGAATGGAAGACAGCCTTTAAAACTAAATTCGGGTTATATGAGTGGTTAGTCATGCCTTTTGGGTTAACTAATGCACCTAGTACTTTTATGCGATCAATTAACCATGTTTTGAGGCATTTTATTGGTAAATTTGTGCTTGTATATTTTGATGATATACTTATTTACAGCCGCAATGAATCTGAACATAGTGATCATATTCGACAAGTTTTGCAAGTGTTGTGTGATGCTAAGCTTTTTGGTAATCTTGATAAGTGCACATTTTGCAAAGATAAGGTCATATTTCTGGGATATGTTGTTTCTAAGCATGGAGTTGAGGTAGATGAATCTAAAATTCAAGCTATTCAAAATTGGCCTACTCCACTAAATGTTAGTCAAGTACGAAGCTTTCACGGTCTTGCTGGTTTCTATCGACGTTTTGTGAAAGATTTCAGTACCTTTGCTGCACCTTTGAATTATCTTACTCAAAAGGGTGTTGAATTTGTGTGGGGCACAGCCCAAGATAATGCATTTGATGAGCTGAAACGTCGTTTGACTGCTACACCTTTACTTGTACTTCCTGATTTCACTAAACAATTTGAGATTGAATGTGATGCTAGTGGAATTGATATTGGAGGTGTGTTAATGCAAGAGGGTAAACCGATTGCATATTTTTCTGAAAAATTGAATGGTGCACAATTGAACTATCCTATTTATGATAAAGAATTGTATGCTCTTGTTCGTGTTCTTGAGGTTTGGCAACATTATCTGTGGTCAAAAGAATTTATCATACATTCTGATCACGAGGCTTTGGAAATTTTGAAGAGCCAATCCAATCTGAATAAATGTCATGCTAAATGGGTTGGATTTATTGAGTATTTCCCATACATCATTCAGTACAAAAAGGGTAAAGATAATGTTGTTGCTGATGCTCTTTCTAGGAAAAACATGTTGTTGACACAACTGGTTGTTCAAGTTCCTGGTTTAGAGAGTTTGCGTGATTTATATGCTACTGATCCTGATTTTTCAGCACCATATAACTTGTGCTCTGATGTGAAAGCATAGGAAAATATCATATACAAGATGGTTATTTGTTTAGAGCTAATAAACTATGTGTTCCAGAATCGTCCGTGTGTTTGCTATTGTTGCAGGAATCACATGCTGGCGGTTTGATGGGCCACTTTGGACGTGAGAAGACTTTGCTTATGCTCGCTGATCATTTTTATTGGCCTAAGATGAGGCGTGATGTGGACAGATTTGTGAAGAGATGCATCACTTGCAATAAGTTGAAGTCAAAGCTGAAACTTCACGGTTTGTATACTCCTCTTCCTGCACCTACTACTCCATGGAAGATATAAGCATGGATTTTGTGTTAGGATTGCCTAAAACTAGGAGCGGACATGATTCCATTTTTGTGTTAGTGGATCGATTTTACAAAATGGCACATTTTATTGCCTGCCACAAAAGCGACGATGTGTCGCATATTGCTAACCTGTTTTTCAGGGACATCGTACGCTTACATGGAGTCCCAAAGACGATTGTTTCTGATTGTGATGTGAAGTTTATGAGCTATTTCTGGAAGACACTATGGGGAAAGCTGGGGACAAAGTTATTGTTCAGCACTACTTGTCATCCCCAAACAGATGGTCAAACGGAGGTGGTAAATCGCACACTCTCAGTGTTGCTGTGATGCATGATAAAGAAGAACCTGCATGTGTGGGAGGACTGTTTGCCGCATGTGGAGGTTGCATATAACAGGGCAGTACACTCAACAACGCAACTCTGTCCATTTGAGGTGGTATATGGTTTTAAAACCATTACACCATTTGATTTGCTGCCCCTTCCCTTTCAAGAGAGAATTAACATGGAGGCATCCAAGAGGGCAGATTTTGTGAGGAAGATCCATGAGAAGACTAAAGAAGCAATTGAAAAGAAGGGCAAGTACATTGTTGATCGTGTTAATAAGATGAGAAAGGAGGTGCTGTTTCAGCTAGGTGACATGGTATGGGTACATTTTCGCAAGGACTTCCACAACAGCGCAAGTCCAAGTTGAAGCCACGAGGTGCTGGTCCATTTAAAGTGCTTGCCAAGATCAATGATAATGCATACAAGATAGATCTTCCTACAGCTGAGTTTGGCATGAGTAATACATTCAATGTTGCTGATTTGACGCCCTATGATGCAGAAGACCTTAACGCGTCGAGGTCGATGCCTTTTCAAGGGGGGGGGGAGGAGGATGAGGACATTCCTAGTCCTTTACCTTTTTTCCATTGATGTTGTTGCTGCACAAGACAAGTCCGATGAAATCAGAATTGGACCAATCACAAGAGCACGTGCAAAGCTACTACAAAAAAAGGTGAATTCACTCTTAGTTGAATCTGACATTTGTGTTAATGAGAATTTTATACTGCCTAAGTCTTTACATATTTGTATGATCATATTTGAAGAGAAGACAAGCTTGGCATGTGGAGATGAAGAGTTGCAGTGAGAAGAATGCCTACTGATGTCTAATATCAGCAAGTGCACGAGGGAGGAGAGGGAGGCCGGTGCACAACATAAAAAGAAGGAAAATTAGAACCGGACTCAGATTGAGTGCCAGGTGGCCCGAAATTGATATATGTGCAGAATCCGTGTCCGTGCTCCAAATAATACGTGTAAATACAAATTGGAAAGCTTGAGTCGTGTGCTTTCCAAACTGTATACCCGCTACCCACGATTCACTCCGAGCGAGTCGCAGTCATCAAAACAATACGACAGTTGTTTTCTGCCAGTTTTCCAAATAGAGTTCGTTTAAGTTAGGATAGTTAGAGATAGGTTTGTTTTCGACCCTAACCCTAAGTTGGACGTCGTCTTTATATACCCTTGTAAGTCGTGGCTTTTAGGGTTAGACCACGTTTTGATTAAACTCATACCAGACCGAATTGCTTTAAGCATTCCTCTGTATTCATATTCCTCTTTGCATCGATCAGGAATATTTACCTACACCAAATTCGTATCGATGGGGTGTATTGGCTACTGAAAGTCAAGTGCTATATGTCATTCCATTGGGAATTGGGAGATTGCAGAACCGCTTCGTGGTCGGCGGCTACGTGCGCAAGTGGGTAGTGTTGCGAATATCCATAGGGTTGAAGATCTATTACATTGGCAACGGGGGAACAGCCGGAGAGTTCGAGAGCATCTCACAAGTTATCCAACAAGTTCATCATTGACATCATTCGCTCATTGAGAATATCAGCCGCCCCTTATCAGGAGAGCTGTCGATCCATACTCACATAGGAGGAAGACTGTCGTGGACTACAGGTTCTACATTAAAGCACATCAAGAATTCTATGAGACCATATTGCTTGAGAAGAGCCCTGCTATGCATGATATGACATACGTGGATTGGAAGTACATCAAGGACAATTAAGATTACTTCCCGAGTGTGCAAGACAACTTTCACTACATTGGACTTGATAAGTTTGTTGGCAAGCAGTTCATAGCTTTGAATGATGAGATGATCATGCAATTATACTCCACTACTCATTTCTATGGAGATGGTAGAATTGTGTGGATGACTGAAGGTGCCAGGTATAAGTACATAGTTGAGGAGTGGGCTGCCATCTTAGGAGTCCTAGAGGTGGAAGATGGAGATATTGATGTGTACTCTAAGGGTCAGGTAAGCCACAATGAGATGAACAATATGTACAAGGAGATTCCTGCCGCACATCAGAAGTCTCACAAGCTAGGATCAATCTATTTCCTCCAGGCCGGTCAACACATGATCAACATCATCTTGAGGCACACCTTGTTGCCTAAGTCTGTAGATGTCAAGATGATCGAAGGCTATTCCATCAACATGCTGCTCCATCTGGACCAGCATACGACATTCAAAGTGATGGACCTAATTGTGGAGACTGTGAAGAGGATTGCTACTGATCAGAAGTGCTCATGTTGCTATGCACCCTACACCCAGATGCTCATCATCTCTTAGTTGGAGAAGCACATCTTTGCGCTTGATAGACAACATTTAACAGTCCTCCCGGAGCTCGAAGACAATGTAGTGGTGATGAACCCATATCATCCCACATCAGCTACAACATAGGCACATGCCGAGGCAGCTTGAGACACTAGTGTTGAGACGCCAATGACTAGGAGTGAGCAGATGGAACTACTTTATATCTCAATGCTCATCATGCAAAAGGGCATCACCAACATCCCAAAGAACCAAGAGATCCGTGCGAGGATTGTTGAAGGCAAGTTTCATAGCCTCAACAACAAGGTGGATGGACTCATAGTGACTGTGAATGTGATCAAGAAGGAAGTTGATGTTGTGATGATACCTCACTCTACAGATGATGATGATGATGAGGAGGAGGAGGATGGTGCGCCTCTCAGGACAACAACTTAGTTCACTACTCACACTAGGACTCCCATGGTGAAAGCTCTAGAGATGAGACCGTCTTCACCAGCACCAGCTACAGCCACTTCAGCTCCATCAGCTCCACCAGTTCCTCCTGTTGGTACAGCAACTACGTCCGTGACATCAGCAGAAGTCTTCCCTGACGCCGTTCTCTCGATCCCAACTTCATCTACCAAAGGAAATCAGCCCGAGAAGAGCGTTTAGCTCTATACCTTTGAACTTCTGGTAACTTGTTGCCAAAGGGGGAGAAGTTGTACAGATCGTTAGGGCTTCCAGAGAGAGAGAGAGTATTGGTTTTTATCGCTTTTTCAAAAACATTTGATATCTTTTGGTTTGGATGTATTAAACTTTGTCGATTTTTGATCATACACTTAATATGTGTTGCTACTATTTCCTATCCTTATTATGCTTATGAGATGATCATTCACTTTGCCTAATTGTATTTTGCTATGATATTCATTCTTATTATTCTCGCACACCACCAAGATGTATATGACATGGAAGAAGTGCCCCATGTACCTAATCGATTGTGCATTTGCATTCGAACGCAAATTGAAAATAATGCACAAATTTAGGGGAGCGCTTGCTTATCACATACTTCTCAAAGCAACGATTATATTCATTGATTATATCATATGTCGAGGCTTTGATCTATATGTTGTCATCAATTACCTAGAAGGGGGAGATTGAAAGCACATTTGCTCCCTTGGTGGTTTTGGTAATTAATAACAACATATATACCATTGAACTAATATTTCCACTAAGCATATTTCAAGAAAAGTTCAATGATGGGTTGGCAAAAGGATTGTGGAGAAACCCCTAGATGCAAGGAAATGGATTGGCAAAGCTTCAAGCAAAGAGGACTCTACATTTTACTTTGTGAGAAATAACTTTGAGTCCATGGGAAAAGCCAATACTATTAAAAGGGGGTATGGTACCGTTGGTGAACAAGATGCTCAAACATGCACAAGTGATAGTCACCAAAAACACCCACAAACTCTCCACATGTTCTGTCTAAGCCATTCATGCAAATTGGTGAAACCAACTCTTTCCACTCGGTCCCACTGATTCCTAGAACCCTGCCAACCCCTAGCATATCGGTGCAACCGATCCCACATTGGTGGCACTGATTTCAGCTTGCCAAGTTTCTGTTACCTCGATTCACAAAATTAGAAGCTCCGAGTTTTGGATCGGCGTCACCGAGATTTGGATTCTGACCGTTGGACACTTGACCAGTACCGTCGAGATTTCTATATCGGTCTCACCGAGATTTAAAAGTTGCCACCTTTGGAGCAACTCAGTACCACCGAGATTCACACATCGGTGTCACTGAGTTGGTCACTTAAGGTGTAACAGTTGGATTTTTGGGGAAGCCTATATATACCCCTCCACCACCACTCACTCAAAAGAGAAGCACTCAGAATAGATCCTCACTTGTTCCATCAGATTTTCTGAGAGAGAGCCACCTACTCATATGTTGAGATCATGCCATTCCATTCCAACCATATGAATCTTGATCTCTAGCCTCCCCAAGTTGCTTTCCAGCCAATCAATCTGTTCCACCAAAGCCAAATATGTGAGAGAGTAATTGAGTGTTGAGGAGTCTATCATGTTGAAGCACAAGAGCAAGGAGTTCATCGACATTATCGAGCCTATTGCCTTTTGGAGGGTGATGCCTCCTAGATTGGTTACATGTCGCTTGGGAGCCTCCTACTTCATGTTGTGGAGTGAACCAAGAAGTTTGTAAGGGCATGGAGATCACCTACTTCATGAAGATCTACCCCGAATTGGGTTAGTCCTCTGTGGATGTAGGCCATCATGGTATACTCAAGGTTGCTTCTTCGTGGAACCCTCCATGGGTAGAGCCCTCTGTGGATTCTTGCGACCGTTACTCTTTGTGGGATGAAGACTCATAAACATGGTTGTATGATAGCACCACCTATCAGAACCATGGGAAAAATCTCCACGTCTACAAATTGCGTTTGATATTCCTACCCTTCCTTTACTACTCATGCTTGTTTTTACTTTCCGTTGCTATACTCGTAAACATGCATGTGTAGGGTGTACTTGACTTGCTATCAATGCTAAAATCTGCCAACCCTTAAAATTGGGATCCCACAACCTCCGATACCTAACATTTTTATTTAGTCAAGTAGTTTAATCACCCTCCTCTAGACCTAATTTAGATCCTACAACCGCCGCAAGCTTCCCTCTTGGCCACGGCCGGCCACCATGGCTACTACAGCTGCCTATGTGGGAGGAAGCATTCCCATGGATGCTAGAGATAGTGCCGGCATTCACGGGAGTGCGCCCGTGCCCTCGGGGGACCACCGCCGGTGTCCAAGTGTACTTGCACGGACGGCCGCAACCCATCTTGGGTGGCGGAGAGCGCAGGCCCTCCAGGGGGGCTTCCCTTTGTCAGCGGTAGAAACCCTTCTCACTGCCGCCATGGCTGTGGAAGCGGCGGCTTGGACTGGGGAGGCAAGAAGATGAAGAGGGGCTAGGGGCTTTGTCTTCCTCTCCCACGTATAGTCTATTGGAAGCAAACCACCGTCCCTCCGCATACGGGGCAATGATGGCCCTGCGACACACGCCAGCCTTTCTTAGCCTAGGCGATTGCCGAGGCGATGTGGGGAAGTGGAGGCATTCGCGGACCGTTGTGCACCACGCATCAAGCGTGGCCCGCTGGTGATTGGGCCCATGGCCTTTAGGCCTTCCTTCCTTGGCTTTGCCCCAAAGCCAACCTGTTGGGGATATAACCCCGTGGTGAGACCCGCCCAGGTGGGGCCGGGTTATACCTAGCGGCTCATAAGCCAGACCAAGGCAGATGGGCCTAGAGTGGTAAGCCTAGAGATATGGCAGTTTACCAAGATGGGCTTAGGTGAGGCCCAAACAAAGAAGGCATGAAGACCTGGGTGGTTAAGCCGCCCAGAGACGGCTTGCCCAAGAAGGCAAGGCGACACAGAGATAGAGTCAGATACGTTTGTAAGAGTCGGTATGAGACTTGTAACCCATGGTCTTGGCCTCCTATATAAAGGGACAGACCCGAGGCGACTTAGACAGAAACCAACTAATCGAGAACTAGGTCGAGCGAATCCGCTCCCTTGTAATCGATACTCCAATCAATACAACACAAGCAGGACATAGACTTTTACCTCCTCTCGAGGGGCCGAACCTGGGTAAACTCGTGTCCTTCGTCCCAACCAACCCCTTTGAGTCCATCACCTTAGCGATGGCCTCAAACATAAGTCCTCGGGCATCTGCCGTGATAAAACCATGACAGTTGGCACCCACCATGGGGCTAGCGCTCGGTGGTGTTGAGTTCTCAAAGGGATCTCTTATAGGGATCGAGCGATATGTTGTCGGCAGGATGAACAAGAGTTGCCGCGCCCGGCTCTACATCGACGATGCCGGATGGGGCCCGGAGGCCAACTCTGCCGAGTATGGCTTTCGAGTCCCCTTCGGTGGAATCCACGTTTTCATCGGCAAGGTCGGCGGATCTACACCCGGGCCAGACGTTTGCACCAACATCGTTGAGCCGGCTCGTCGCATGCAACCCACTCGGCGCATGCAACCCGCTCATGTTAACCCAGGCAGGAAGCATGTCTTCGTTAGTTTTACTCAAGGCACGGATCTAGAGGGGTCCATGTCACAAGAAACTCTCGTCTAATCGGAGGATGAATCTTCAAGCGGAGAGATGGAATCAGTCTACCTGCTTCACAATGGCAGACTCGGGGGCTACGACGAGCTTTACCCCAAGTCGGAGTGTCATGAGTCGGAGGACTATGGGACGCCGATGCATGCGGCTGTCTTCATGGCAGGTTCAACACCAGGCACGAGCAGTACAGCCACTAGGGCAGCGAGGTCGGGGGCTGACCCGCCGCCGTCTCAAGTTCTCCTGGATCTGATGATGAGCTCACAGCCCTGATGGCAACTGAGGTCACGCCAGAGAATCAAGCTGCCCAGAACGCACAGATCACAAGGAT
Source organism: Hordeum marinum (assembly GCA_022496015.1). Lineage (NCBI taxonomy): Eukaryota > Viridiplantae > Streptophyta > Magnoliopsida > Poales > Poaceae > Hordeum > Hordeum marinum. The sequence goes on from CM039673.1 coordinate 236,761,813, forward strand.
AAAGGACCAGATGACTGAAGTCCAAAAAGGGATCAGCATGCTGAAGGCCCAGATGGACGCATAGGCAGAGCGTCTTAAGGCGAACGCTTTCCGCCTTGAGCTAGAGCAACAATATGCGGTGGTGGTTGAGTGGATGAGACATCAGTCCCGCTTGCCGAAGCAGTTCGAGGCTAGGAATCTTTTTACCACTCCGGGGGCAGGACGGACCGCGGAAGCACTAGAGAGTCGGCCGCTGGCTCGATAGTAGCACCCTAACCTGCCCCAACATAACCAGCTCTCACCAATGGATTTCCCAATGCCGGCAGGTCACTATTCAAACCCGAGAAAGAACATGGTGGCGGCGGCAACCCAGCTCGGTACGATTCCTATACCGGATGAGCCGCACTTCGTAGAAGAGGTGAGGAACGCTATTGGATACCTGCAGACGGCGATGGCCCAGCTAGAGAAGTACACCTACAGCCGGAGTCGTGTGCACTCAACCCCCATAACCAGCCGCAACTTCAACCGTCATTATGAGTTGCCGGTGGATTCTAGCAGTGACCGACACCGGAACCCGCCATGAGACGATCAGGTGGTTCTTGATGCTCGGGCTCTGGTGGACCGGGCAAAGGCACAACATGAGGCGGTGGCTCTGGCGGCGGCGGCGGCTCATCAAGAACCGACACCTTCCATCTCGGTAGGAGCAGGAGTAACCACCAGGGCCGTAGGAGTGCCGTGCTTGGCGCCGGCTTTATGGAACGAACGTCTGCCGAAGGATTTCAAGGGCCCTCGCAAGGCCCCAAACTATATTGCTGATCTGCCTTCGGAGGTGTGGATTGAGAGTTATGAGCTAACTATGGAGATGTTAGACGTCAACGACGCAGTATGTGCCAAGTATTTTATCATGGTGCTGGAAGGGATGGCTCGCACGTGGTTGAAGGGCTTGCCACCCAAAACTATTAATTCCTGGGCTGAGTTAAAGGCGAAGTTCATCAAAAATTTCCAGGGAACATGCAAGCATCCCATGACGATTGTGGATTTGGATCATTGTGTGCAGTAGGAGAATGAGTCGGCTCATCATTGTGTCCGACGGGTCTCGACCATCATCCACTCGTCCAAACAGATTACGGTAGCTCAAGTAGTTTTGATTATCGAGAAGAATTGCCACTTTACGCCTCTGAAGCAGAAGCTTGGCCGACTCAACCGCTCGTGTTAGGACATGGGGGAGCTCATGGCGGCTCTCACAAAGTATGCTAACTTTAACAATATGAAGGATCCAGGCTCTGATGAGGAGAAGCCTAGTCAGAGCAAGAAGGGTAACAATGGCAAGGGTCCAGCAAGCAATGGTAACCACGACAAGAGGAAGAATCTGGATGGTGGTTCAGAATTGGTGGCCAACGCCAGCACCAGAAACAATCGTGCTAAAGGCAATGGGAACTTCAGACAACCCTTTAATAAGGGTAAAACTCCTTTTAATTTGGAGGAGATGCTAAATAAACCTTTTCCAGAGCACATCCGGCCCGATAAGGTGGCGAATCAATCATGGTGGAATTGCCACATTATGCAAAAGTTTCGGGATTACAATGTGCGTCAGCATAACAACAATGGTGGAGGCCCGCCAAGTGGCTCAAGGCCAAGCGGGTCAGGTTCCGGCCTGGGGTCTGGCGGTTGAACATCCGACTACCAGGGCCAGGGCAGTCAAGGAGGGCATCATCGGCAATCCATTGGCAATAATCAGCAGCAAAATAACCAGTTTGGGTATCAGAGTAATCTAAAGCAACTCAGCTCGGGTCATTATCATGTTTTTACAACTAGCCTTAACAGGCGAGACCATAAGTTTCGCAAGCGGGCGGTCAATGCTGTCACACTGGCTCTCCTGCAATACTTGAAGTGGTCAGAGTACGACATAACCTGGAGCAGAGAGGATCACCCGTCGCGTGTTGATGACCCGGGACGGCTGGCCTTGTTAGTTGCCCCCCAAGTTGGAGGATATGTGTTTACCAAGGTGCTTATGGATGGTGACAGCAACATCAATATTTTGTACTACGATACTTTTCGCCGGATGAAGTTGCTTGATAAGGATCTTAAGACTTCCTCAACAATCTTTCACGGTGTGGTGCCTGGCAAGTCAGCTTATCCAGTCGGGAGGATTTCTTTGGAAGTCGCCTTCGGTGACGAACGCGACCACAGGGTAGAGACCTTTTATTTTGAGGTGGTCAAGATCAAAAGTCCGTATCATGCTCCGTTTGGACGTCCATCTTATGCCAAATTCATGGCTAGGCCTTGTGATGTGTACTTACAGCTCAAGATGCCAGGTCTAAAAGGAACGATTACGGTGCATGGTGATCGATAGACGGCTATGGAGTGTGAGGAAGGAGATGCAGCTTATGCAGAGTCAAGTTGCACGGAAGCAGAACTCAAGTTCTATAAGGAAAATGTTGAACCAGAGGACATGACTCCGCTCAAAAAGCGCACCACAGAATATAGCGGCCCCTCAAGTTTTCGGCGGATGACACCAAGCTAGTGGATTTTAATCCGGGCGACTCATTACAACAGTTTACTATTGGGGCCAATATGGATCCCAAATAGGAAAGCGCGCTCATCGAATTCATTCGTGAGAATCAGGACATCTTTGCATGGAAGCCTTCTGACATGCCGGGTGTACCTCCTTAATGTGGATCCTAAGTTTAAGCCGGTCAAACAGTTTCTATGACAGTTCAATGAAGAGAGGCGCAAGGCCATTGGAAAAGAGGTGGCCCGGCTCCTGGCGGCGGGTTTCATCGTTGAAGTATTTCACCCAGAGTGGTTTGCTAAACTGGTGCTAGTGCTTAAGAAGAACGACACGCGGCGTATGTGCGTGGATTACACGTATGTTAATAAAGCATGTCCGGCTGACACGTTTGCTCTCCCACGCATTGACCAGATCATCAATGCAATAGCGGGTTGTGAGAGTTTATGTTTCCTGGATGCTTATTCTGGCTATCATCAGATCAAGATGGCAGTCAAGGAACAAGAGAAGACGACTTTCATCACGCCTTTTGGTGCCTTCTACTATGTTTCTATGCCTTTTGGGCTCAAGAGTGCCCAGGTGACTTACCAGCGTTGTGTGCCAAATTGTCTTCACATCCAAATCGGACGCAACGTTCATGCATTAGTGGATGACATTGTAATTAAATTCAGGAAGAAGGAGACTTTGCTTGTTGACCTGAAGGAGACCTTTGACAACTTGCGAGTCTACAAGATGATGCTTAACTCGGCTAAGTGTGTTTTCGGTGTTCCTGCAGGCAAGCTCTTGGGTTTCCAGTCTCTGAGCATGGCGTTGAGGCTAATCTAGATAAGATCAAGGCTATCACTTCCGTGTCTGAGCCGGCATGCATCAATGATGTTCAGCGCCTAGCGGGACGGATCGCTGCGTTAAGCCGGTTTATAAGCCGCCTTGGTGAGAAGGCCATCCCTTTGTACCAGATGATGAAGAAGACATACAAGTCTGTCTGGAGTGCGGCGGCGGGTGAAGCATTTGAGGCCCTCAAGAGGCAGCTCACAGAGCCACCGGTCTTAGCAGCTCCGGCTGAGAAGGAACCTTTGCTCTTATACGTGGCGGCTAATAACAGGGCAGTCAGCGCCGCGATCGTTGTTGAGCGTAAGGAGGCAGGGAAGGAATATCTGGTTCAAAGGCCGGTTTATTATATCAGTGAGGTCCTAACAGAGTCCAAGCAGAGGTATCCACATTGGCAAAAACTGATATATGGGGTGTTCATGGCCAATCGTAAACTGAACCATTACTTCCTAGGGCACCAGATCACAGTGGTTAGCTCTGCCCCGTTGGGAGACATAATTAAAAACAGAGAGGCCACCGGCAGAATTGCTAAGTGGGCCTTAGAGCTTGGACCTCTTAATCCAAAATACATGCCTCGCACGGCGGTCAAGTCTCAAGCCCTGGTGGATTTCATAAACGACTGGACAGAGTGTCAGGCGCCTGAGGAAAAGCCGGATAACATGTATTGGACAATCCACTTTGATGGATCCAGGCAGCTGGAAGGATCAGGGGCAGGAGTTGTCTTAACTTCCCCCAAAGGTGACAAATTATGTTATGTGTTAAGGTTGATGTTTCCTTGTACTAATAATGCAACTGAGTACGAAGCTCCGCTTCATGGCCTCCAGGTGGCTAAGGAGATGAACCTGAGCCGGTTTAGGTGTCTCGGCGACTCAAACCTTATGGCCCAGCAAGTTTCAGGCACTTGGTATTCCAAGGACCCGTGGATGGTGGCTTATCGTCAGGCGGTCGATGTCATTGCTAGTTATTTCAAGGGTTATCAGGTGGATCATATTGATCGTCGCAGGAATGAGGTGGCTGACGCCTTGTCAAGGCTGGGTTCTCAGCATAAGCCGGTACCGCCTAATGTTTTCTTAGATGTATTACATGACCCCTTAGTTAAGTTACCTTCAGAGGAAGACTTGGCCGTACCTCACCCGGAGGGGCAGCTGGTGGTGGCTCTACATGCTATTCCTGACTGGACCGCTCCTTACTTGGCGTACTTGACTTGCGGCGAGTTACCTGATGATGAAAATCTGGCTAGACAGATCACCAGGTGGTCTAAGTCTATGACCATAATCAATGGTGAGTTACATAAGTGCAGCGTCACTGGGGTCTTCCAACGTTCTGTTTCACCTAAAGAGGGCAAGGAAATCTTGCATGAAATTCATGCTGGCGATTGTGGTCATCATGCCGGCTCAAAATCTTTGGTGGCCAAGGCTTTTCGACATGGTTTGTTCTGGCTGATGGCTCATAAAGATGCGGAGACTTGGTGCGCAAGTGCGATGGATGTCAGAAGTTCGGCCGGCGTGCTCACATCCCGGCTCAGGAGTTGCGCATGATTCCAATTACTTGGCTGTTTGCAGTCTAAGGGCTTGATATGGTCAGGCTTTTCAAGAGATCCAAGGACAAGAAGACCCACCTCTTGGTAGCGGTGGACAAATTTACCAAGTGTGTAGAAGTTGAGCCGGTCAGCAAGTGTGATGCGGCTACGGCGGTTCAGTTTAATAAGAAGTTGATCTACCGCTTCGGTTAGCCTCAGAGTATCATCACAGATAATGGTACGAACTTATCCAAGGGGGTTATGCGAGCGTTCTGTGAAAGTGAGCACATCCGACTTGACGTTTCTGTGGTGGCTCATCCACAGTCAAATGGTGAGGCAGAACGTGCTAACCAGGAAATCTTGAGAGGTATCAAACCCCGGCTTATGGTTCCTTTGCAGCGCATGCCGGGTTGTTGGGTAGAGGAGTTGTCGTCCATCTTATGGAGCATCAGAACCACTCCCAATAGATCAACAGGTTATACACCTTTCTTCATGGTTTACGGCATAGAAGTCGTGTTACCAAGCGATATCCGTCATGACTCACCACGGGTGGCGGCTTACGTTGAGGAGGATAATGAAACAACACGGCAAGATGCGTTGGATGCCTTGGAGGAAGAATGTGATCTGACGGCGGCTCGATCGGCGATCTATCAGCAAGACCCGCGTCACTACCATGGCCACAGAGTTAAGACCCGGACATTTCAAGAAGGCAACTTAGTGTTGCGGTTGATTCAAGATCAGACAGATGCACACAAGTTGTCCTCTCCATGGGAAGGGCCTTTCGTGGTCATCAGAAATCTCAACAACGGGTCATATTACCTCATTGACATCCGAGACGAGTCAAGCACTTCTGGGCAGGAGACCCACCGGCCATGGAACATAGCTCATTTGCGGCCTTACCTGAGTCGTTGAGACTTGACATTGTACACCATCATTGTACATATCATATATATATGAATAAAGTTGGCATCCCTGCAAGCCGGGGCCTCTGCCGTTTCACATATCTCAGTTGTGCGAAAAGATCGTCTAGGGGGCTTCCAACCCATCGGGTTCAGCTTATCACACCCTATCGATCGGCTCTCAAGCCAAACAGTTGATTTCATCAACAAAGGTTGTCTAGGGGGCTTCCAACCCACTGGGTTTAGCTTATCACACCCTATCGATCGGCTCTCAAGCCAAACAGTTGATTTCGTCAACAAAGGTCATCTAGGGGGATTCCAACCCACCGGGTTTAGCTTATCACACCCTATCGATCGGCTCTCAAGCCAAATAGTTGATTTCATCAACAAAGGTCATTTGGGGGCTTCCAACCCACCAGGATTAGCTTACATACCCTCTTGATCGGCTCTTAAGCCGCTAGAGTTAAACCTGCCCATTTGCAACTTGCTACTCCACCAGGTGACCCGACAAACTCTTACCATTTAATATCACTTAGAGACCCTTAGCCGGTTCAAACAAATTGATGGCCAATATCGTTAGAGACCCTCTACTGGTTAAGGTTAAACCAGCGGTTTTTCTCACGCGAGGGCTGGCTTACAGAAAGCAAGGATAAACTCTCTCATTTACTGCTCACTCTCCGCTATGTGGCCCATTTGTACTCTTAGGCAGTCAATCTTTTGAAGAACCTGAACTGTTTAAGGTTAAAACGACGGATTTATGTCACGTGAGAGGTAGTTTTTGAGTTACCAAGGTACTCATGCCCTGCCGTGTCTCTCTCTGGGATGCTACACTTCCTATCAGTTAATCTTGCTTAGAGACCCTGAGCCATTCTAAGAAATTGACGGTCAATCTCGATAGAGACCCTGTAATGATTAGGAGTTTTCATTAGCAAGTCCACCCAGAAGAACCGGCACATGAGTTCAAAAAAATTTCAGAAAAAACAAATCAGGAAAGATATAACATCTCCGGGTTGTGCGGTTCTGAGCCGCCCTATTAAACAGTATGGAACATATTCTGTTTCCACAGGTTGGTTATCTCAAGAAGAGCCACCACGACATCTGGTACGAGTTGAAGCATAAGGTAGACATAATATGTTAAAGTAGTGCAATTTCCTAGGTGCATGATGGCTCAGTTCAGGTGAGACAAAGTTTTTACTAAAGGCCTATTACAATGCTCTCCACAGAGCTCAAAAGCAATGACTTAAAGGTTTTTACACGCCTCAAAGTTTGGCGGGTCACGAGAGCCGGATTATCCATGGCATTATCAAATTGATCAGCTAGATGGTGGGTCACCCTGCGCCGGGTCTTCAACCTCCTCGATCTGGAGATTGTCCACGTCCCAGTTGCAGTTGGTTAAAGCTTCAAAGGTTGCCTCTTCAAAGAGGGGAGAGGGGTCAAGATCAGGAGCAAAGAAGTGCTTACGGTGTGTAGGAATTAAGTCCGTGGCCTCGAAGGTTGGGCTGCGCACTCGCTTGTTCTGGGCATTGTAAGCCGCCTGATATGTTGACAAGTTCACTTCTTCCGCTAATACTGATGCAAGGACTCTGGAGGCCTTCATGCAACAAGCACAGTCGGCTTTTGTGAACTCTGAGGCGTCGTCCTTCTTTGATGGAAACCCGTGCATCATTTCTTTAGGAGTCAGCTCTGGGGCGAAGGCTAAAGCCCGGCTTATAGACGCAATGTCTCCCTTTCTGGCAGATGATTTCTTGAGCTCCTGGAGTTGCTTGGGCAGGTTGGACAACATTTCTATGACTCCCTTCATGGACTGGAGGATACTCTCTTTATTAAGCATCACTTTGATGGTGCAGAGCGTTCCATAGTACAGCTGTTCTGATAGTGTGTAGACAGCTTGCAGCGACAACAGGCTATCAGCGGCGAGTTGACGGCTCCTTGGACCTGCATAAGTTAGATTTTGGTTATAAGCCGCCTATATAAGTCTTCAAACAAAGGGATATTGTCTATGTCTTTTGTACTTACCAAAGATAGCAGCAGACATCTTTGCAATATGGCGCTTCAAGGCATGTAGTTCATCGGATACCTCCATGAGCCACTGGTCAACATCATCTTCATGTTGAGCTAGGGCAGTTTTTTTTCCGTCTCATCAGCTTTTTTGAAGGCGGCGAAATCTGCTTTAGCTTTCACAAGCTCTTCGGCCGCAAGCCAGCACTTCTCTTTTGCTGCACTCCTGGCGGCTTGCTGGGAGGCCAGATTGCTCTTCAAGCCGGTCAATTCAGACTCAGCATTTTTCAAAGCTTCTTGTGACAGACGAAAGGTAAAAGAAGGGTAAGTCGCTAGGGTAACATGTCATCAGATGATTAAATTAACAAATATAATGCAAGTTTCAAGCAGATTGCAAGCAATATACTTAACACTCGTGGGCTAATGTCTATGTGCCCTCCAAGACTACAAACTAAAAAGTAAGTCCCGACTCATCTTCATCGAGTTGAGCCGTCACTTGGGGGCTACATTTGGCTCTTTGTTCAAATCTACAATAAAGTTCCGGCTCATATTTGTCAAAGATAAGCCGACACTTGGGGGCTACATTTGGCTCTTTGTTCAAATCTATAATAAAGTTGTGGCTCATATTTGTCGAAGATAAGCTGGCACTTGGGGGCTACATTTGGCTCTTTGTTCAAATCTACAATAAAGTTCCAGCTCATATTTGTCAAAGATAAGCCAGCACTTGGGGGCTACATTTGGCTCTTTTTTCAAATCTATAATAAAGTTCCAGCTCATATTTGTCAAAGATAAGCGGACACTTGGGGGCTACATTTGGCTCTTTCCACAGGAAAGTTCGGCCCATTATTTCTATACTGACCCGAACTTGGGGGCTACAGTTGAGCAACTACTGACAATTGAGTACCATCTCAATATTTACATATTAAGCCGATGCTTGGGGGCTACAGGTTAAGTGGTTTTACTTAAGGCATGGATTGGAAGACCCAGTTTACCATTAACAAATACTAAACCGGCTCTTGGGGGCTACATAAGGATATAAGGAAAGGGAAGAGTACGTCGTATTTTTTCTTCATCAGGTTGACGAGCTTGAGTTCCATGTTCCGGCTCATGGTGAGGCGGTTCAGATAACCGACGTGCAGCTCGTCAGCATTTAACTTCTCCAATGCAGGGATCAAGGTCCAGCTTGTCAGAGGCTTCAGTTTTCTATGTGTGCTTTGTCAACACACGAGGTTCAGGAGTTTGAAATCCGGTACCGATGATGATGACATCTGGAATAATTGAATCGTCAACGGCCGTTGAAGGGATCGGTGGCTTAAAGTTGGTCCTCGAAGGGCTCTTAGTGGCCGTCTCATGGGCCGCCGGCTCGGAAGAACGATGAGTGTCTTCGGGCACAACCTTTAAGGCAGCAGAAGGATCGGCATGTGCAACCGGAGAGTCCGGCTTGGCAGCCTCTGGTTCTTGGGCAGTGGGGGCCGAGATAGACCCGACTGTTTTTCTTCGCTTTGCTTGAGCCCTAGAAAGCATAGAAAATTATTATATAAAATCCAAAGGATGACAAAGGATAGGATGCGAATATGAAAGCACGTACTCTGGGTTGATCTTCAGAGGCGGCAGCTTGGTTGCCGTAGAGTCGTCTCAAGAAGAGGGTGATTCTTGAAAGAAGTTAAAGTGTTATAAAGACAGAGTACAATTGTGAGTAGAGGTTGACAAAATTAAGCCAAGTGAAACAAATACCTTAGTCGTCCGTTTCCGTTGAACCGGGTAGTGAGATAACCCGGACATAAGATCTTCAGAGCTGGTGCTCAGGGTCTGGCGTGGAGAGAGTTGTTGTTGCCTTTTCAAAAGAAAGTTGGGGTCTAAGTAAGGAAGAGGATGAGAAAATGGGACTTTTCAGACGACCCGTCGTATCTTCTATGGTTCAAGATGTTCTGAGTCAGATGAGACATAGGTTACCTCAGGAGCGTTGGCGTGGCTTGTCTCCATCTCGTCCTGTGATGTTATTATTGTTAGTAAGGTGCATAGCGAGACGGTTAAGAGAGACAAGTCCTACCTCTGAGTCGTCAACCTCAGGTTGCTCTTGAGGTAAAGTCTTCTTCTTTCGGCCAACGGTCTTCTCCTTCGACTTTTTCGGAGGAGGAACGTATTTCTTCTTCCAGAAGCTGGAGTTGGCGAGAAAGTAAAGCCGCCGGAAGAGGTTAAGATTTTAGCAATGCATGAATAAGTAACACGGAAGTAAGGAGATTGAGTCGCCCTTACATCTGGGGTCAGATTTGCAGCACAGAATGGTGGTAATCCAATGGCGCGGCAAGATCCTTGGGACTCGTGGCCAAGTCTTTTGATGGCAGCAACAATGTTATCTTCTCGCAACGTGGTAGGATTAAAGCAGATGGCGTCATTGGCATCACCCATGTATTCACACATAAGACGGATTCTCTAGCTCAGTGGCATGACTCACCAAGAGATCCAGCAATGGGTTAGATCCATCCCTGTCAGACCATTGGCCATGAGGGCTTTAATTTTGTTGCAAGCTGGAGCATACTTCACTCATTTGGAGGCCGACATCCGGTTTGGGAGTTCAATATTGGTGCGGAGCCGGGTTGGACGGTAACCCGGTAATGGATGCTCTCCTTCTAGAGAGGTATGTTTGTAGTAAAACCAGGTTTTGTTCCAGTCCTTAGGGTGGATTGGCATTCGAACAGCCGGAAAGATCATGTCCCGTCTTCTTTGAATGGAGATACCGCCGAGTTCCAAGCTTGGGCGGGCTGCTACTTCTGTCTGGCGGTTTGCATAGAAGAACTCACGAAAGAGGTCAACAAACGGTTCTTCTTGTAAGTAAGCTTCATAGAGAATTGGGAAGTTGCACATATTTGAGATGGAATTGGGTGCAATGTCTTGAGGACGCAGATTAAAGAAGTGATGGACGTCTCGGAAGAATTTTGAGCCGGGCGGGCTGAAACCACATACAAGCTGGTCTGCAAATATAACCACTTCGCCCTCTTGAGGGATGGGTTTCTTCTCATTGCCTGGAACCCACCAATGGACGATATTTTTTGCGGGTAAGGTCCCCGCGTCTACGAAGTCCTTCAGAAACTCTCTAATAACGACAAAGCCGACCCAATTACAGGAATTGGATGCACGAGGCATAGTGGTGTCTCAAAAACTATGGAAAATAATAGTGCACGGCGAGTTAGAAGGTGACAGACAACTAAGGGCAGCTGATGGAATCTAAGTTCTACGAAGCTAAGCCACCCGCTGTTGGGACCCCGATCCTAAGTCATATGAATCCAGACTGTAACATATCACATCACTTTGCGGCCTCACGCACGGTAAGTTCCACGGCTGCATCCTTACCTTAGCCGGGACCGTTTGCACCTTTGGGCTCACGTATGTGAACATGTCACTGGGAATCAAACGACAGAGAACCCGGGCCGACATATCTAGTCATAGAACCCAAGCGGCACATCCCTACGGAAACAGGCATACGTAACCCAGCAATGCAGGTGTCAGCCTCAAGCGTGTGTAGACGAGTCGTAGCAAGCTACAGGGGCTCCATTACACTTCGAGACATTTCCCCGAAGGGACAGACACAACAGCAAAGAAGGATACATGCCAGTCAATCAATGTGTCCGGAGCAGTAGCAAGCAACCATGGCTCTATGGAAGCACAAAGAGGCAGTTTCCCGTAAAGAGTACTACTAAAAGCACATGACTATGTGTCGGATCCCATACATACCGTTGCACGTCACACGTACGCACGACATGCCCGATATGCATAGATACAACCATGGCATCACAACATAACCATACAACAACACGACTTTTATTTAAGAGGCTCAGATGAGCCTTGCATAATATGTTCTTACAGATAGGGGTCACACGACCCCACTCTGAAGTCATACAAACATGTTCATACAAACCAAGCGGAAGCATAAGCTGTCTGAGTACAGACAGATGAAAGGGGTAAAAATACACATGGCCTGACTATCTACAGTCGGCCACAGGGCAAAGGTCGTAGCTGGGACACCAGCTATTCGGCATCGTCGACGTCTAGATAGAACCCACCTAATGGGTCCTGGGTCTCATCTGCAACATTTATTAAGCAAACGTGAGTACAAACGTACTCAGTAAGTCTTTAGAACAGACCTAGTCTAATCATGCTCATGTATCATCAAGGAGGTGGTGGACTTTATGCAACAATGCCAGCTTTAACTCATGGCTAACCTACACTACTCAAATTTTAACTCTTTGTTAGAATTTTAGATATCGCACACGAGTCCACTAACTCCACGACAATACATCACCATGGATTCACTTCCCTCTCCTGGGAGAGTGCCATCCACGGTACTCACACTTGACTTGATATTTTTATGAGTATCCATTTGATTATCTATGAACAACATAAGTTCTCCAAGTATTCCATATCCGAGGATGCGGCTATTCGAATAGTTTCATACCTTGCAGGGGTGTACTTCTTCACACACACTCTCGCCACTTATCGTTGTGTGCTCATAAAACCATGCACCTGGGCAACCTTCAAGCGGATGCCCAGCGAGGGAGTCAGCCATGACCGTCAATCACATAAGACCTCTAGTCCAGGCTATCGCCTATTTGAGACTGAACCCGCACGGAAGTCCGGCCGAAGTTTCCGCTATGCCCCCAAACGATGTGCGCAGGATTCCCAAGCCCACCATTCGGGTGACCCTTGGTACACCATGCCACTACCTACCGCGTCGTAACCCACCCCTAGGGTCAGTGCTACGCATGGCCTCCAGCATGCTATAAACACCAGAAACAACTTGCAACTCCTGGACCAAGGACTAAGCGAATGATAAGTTGAGCGGGGTCATATTTCAGGGCCCAACATGTGGTAGTAACTAGTCTTGGATCACAAACATGGAACTCAGTTCCTAAGAATGGTGCCAATGAGACAACCCGCTATGTCCTCCTACATAGCCTCTCATCGCTACCTTTACCAAATCGAGTTCATCATTATATCACAAATCAGAACAACATATGAAACCACTTTCCGTGGCGGCGCTCGTACGGCCACGACACGGAGGAAGCCAGGGAGCACGGAGAGACCAGGGGAGAGAGGGAGGAGGACGGGGTGCTCACTGTGAGAGGTGCAGGGGGCTTAGTGGGCTCGGGGACAACCCGGCTGCGGCGAAATCGACGACGGAGCTCCGACGGGTCCGGAGGTTGAAGATGACCATGACGGCGGCTTCGAGGGGCTCCTGGGATCTTCTGGTGCCACGGGGAGGACCAGGGGGTCGCGGTGATGCTCAGGGGCACGGCAGAGGGGCGAGGGGAGGCCGGAGGCTGCGGCAGCGGCGAGCGGTGGCTACGGCGACGCTTAGCGGAGCAGGGGAAAGGGGGAACCATGGGGAAAATGGAGAGGAGAGGGGGCCAACACGTCCCTGGCGAGGTCTTCTAGCTCGCCAGCGTGACGAGGGGGTGGCCAGGCAGGCAGGTGGCATGGTGCCACCGCCGCGGGCGCCGTCCCCTGCTTCTCCTCTGCCTTCTGGCAAGAGCTAGAAGATGGGGCTACCCCTGGTGGGCTGGGCCTCCTGGTGGGCTGCGGCCAGGTAGGCCTTTCCTCTTTCTATTTCTTTTTATTCTTTGTTTTCTACTTTCTGTTATTTTTATTATTTTATTTTTAGGTACAAATTTTATCTCGAAATTATCCCAACATTTTATATAATCAAGTTTGAATATTTCAAACTTATCCAAAAAGTTTCAGGATATTTGAAAACTAAAATAATGATAAATGCTTTATTTGGTATTTTCAGAGGCTTTATCGTTTAGTTTTAAACTGCTTTGATTGTTCAAATAATTGAAATGATCCCTGTTATAATCGTGTCCCAATTTACCACACATAGGGAACATTTTTAGTGGGCATTTTGGATTTGTTGAATTTTCACCAAATTTGAATTGTTTTGATTCAAAGTGAGCTTGGGGTTTCTTTAGCTCCCCATTTCAAGTTGATGCCAAAGTGAAACATGATGCAAACATGTGTTGTTCCTATGACTCCTAGATAGGGATGTGACACCTGTGCAGTTCACGGCGAATGTCGGAAGTTTAATGGCGGGTTAAGTTGCAGGGCAATGGAGCAAAATACAACTAAGTGTGGAAAACATGATTCACATGTTATCTTCGCAGTGACAAATCTATAGACAGAGGAAAAAAACATATTTATTCTAAACCTCACGACGAACGGAGGAACTGGCGATATTCGTGGACGATACAAGAAAGCAACTACCGATCTGTCTTGAATTATTGGTGATTTCCTACGGTTTACTGCGTCAGGGAGAGATTCATTACAAGATTTATGGGGTATTATGTTGTAGTGCATTATGAAGAACTCACGTTCTAGCGGGCTGAAGAACTCCATGAACTCATTACCCTAAGCTATAGATCTAAGAGATGGAGAAGGGCGTACCAGAAGTGACGCGAGAGATGCGGGCAATGCTCTGGTACGTTCAGGTTGATGCAGCAGCCTCAGGCGATGACGGCACAGGAGTTTCACCGGAGCGAGAGAGCTCAGAGGCAACAATGTCAAGAGGAAGAAGAAGAGGCGCAGGGGGCGGAGGAAATGAGAAGGACTGTTCTCGGTCCTATTTAAGAGGCTGGAAAGAGGAAACGAGCGCGGGAATGAAGGCGACCGAGACTAACTGACCGAGACGGACGCCTCGATTTTCGGGCCATCGGTTTAATGATGAAGGATCCATTGTGGTCGCTAGGAAATCTTTTTGATATATACAATATGACGTCCCGACGGGTTACATTACTTACTTTGAGGTGATGAAGGGTGAGACTCGCCGCCAAGTAAAATGGATGATTGACATGAGCAAGCTCAAATCAACCTGGGGCCTAATGTTGGGGATATAACCCCATGGTGAGACCCACCCAAGTGGGGCCGGGTTATACCTGGCGGCTCATAAGCCAGACCAAGGCAGATGGGCCTGGAGAGGTAAGCCTAGACATATGGCGGTTTACCAAGATGGGCTTAGGCGAGGCCTAGACAAAGAAGGCATGAAGACAGAGGCGGTTAAGCCGCCTGGAGACGGCGTGCCCAGGAAGGCAAGGCGACACAAAGATAGAGTCAAATACGTTGTAAGAGTCGGTATGAGACTTGTAACCCGTGGTCCTGGCCACCTTTATAAAGGTAGAGACCCGGGGCGACTTAGACAGAAACCAACTAATCGAGAACTAGGTCAAGCGAATCCGCTCGCTTGTAATCGATACTCCAATCAATACAACACAAGTAGGACATAGGCTTTTACCTCCTCTCGAGGGGCCGAACCTGGGTAAAATCGTGTCCTTCGTCCCAACCTGCCCCTTTGAGTCCATCACCTTAGCGATGGCCTCAAACATAAGTCCCCGGATATCTGCCGTGATAAAACCACGACGCAAGTCGAGCATGCCTTGGTCTCGCGGGCTACTGTCAGCATTCTGGGCTCGAGGGTACCTTGATTTGCCTGGCTGCGGCCCAGAACACGGGCCCATCGATGGCTTGGTATGACCCAGCTATAGGACTCCAAAGAAAAGACCCTCGCAAGGGTCCCGGCCTCACAAGGCAAACATGCCAAGACCTCGAGAGGAGTGGCCTCCCCCGAGCTGTCTCCTAGGGAGTGGATATTTCTATGTAGGTACCCAGCATCATGAGACTACGATGACGTGAGTCATGACGACCGAGGCCAGGCGGGTGCTAGTAGGCGCAGAGGAGGACATTTTCCTCTTCTGTGCTAAGGAGGCAAGGACATACACAGGTTCCTAAGGAATCCCCCAAAGCTTTCCATTCTGGTGCAACAAGACCAAGACCACGAGCTCGGCAGCATGGATGTCATCGCCGATCCCACCTCTACGTCCTTCCCAGAAGCTTTGTAGGAGAAGACCACTTTCCATCAGGATAAGACGTACCCCTTGTCCCCTTTCAAAATTGGACATTGTGGGATCCCTTCCTTCCTATCCGATAGGGGAAGAGGACCAAGGCAACTATAAATAGGGACTAGCCTCCACCATAGAAGGGATCGATCCATCGTGACCCTAGAGCCCTTGCGACGTCGCTCAACCACTTTACTAGTTTATCCCCATCCTCCTCGTGAGGCCAATCCACCAAAAGCAGGAGTAGGTTCTTACACCACAAGGTAGCCCAAACATGGGTAAATCTTTGTGTTCATCTTCTTGCCCCCTCGCACGCATTCAAAGAGGCTTGGCCGCGGGGTGGCATGCTTGAGGCTAGAGCTGGTTGAGATCTTCGCACATGCCCTAGAGTTCGAACCTTCTTGGGTCCACGGAGCCCCGATTCTGATAGCGGCTGCACATACAACTTGCCAATATTGAAGTATCCTTCCGTCGCTTTGAGCATGTGTGGAGCTTTCCTCGTGATAACCCCATTTTACATAGGTAACCTCTGGTTATTCCAGGGTGCCCTTCATCCATTCCAACCAGTGGTACTTTGAAAACTTGGCTTCAGTCTTTAAGTCTTGAAGTTGTCATCATTGATTATGATTCATCACTCTCACTTCTTTCATGAACACTCATAACAATCCCCATGTACTAAAGAATAGCATTGAAATAAATAACATTTCTCAGGGCTTAATAACAAGGGTATGGGTTCCTACCTCAGGATACTACTCAATAACCAAGTTGGCAAACGTACCTACTTGCATGCAATGTAGAAAAGGTTGAATCTAATGCAAAGAAAACATGGTTATTAAAAATATGGTCAAAGTCAACTTGCCTGTTATTTCTTGGTGAAGCTCATCGCTTTCACAAATCCTAATAGTTCTATTCATCACACTCCATGAATATCTGTTGTAACAAAACAATTGCATTCACATAAGCAATCACACTAACAATTTATCAAAATCAACAACAATAAAAAACTATAAAGAAATGAAGAGTAATCCAAAATTAGAATAAAAAGAAACATGAAAAGAGACTTCCTTAAACCCTAAAGAAAAACTCATGTCTCTTAGCAATTAAAACATATTAACTTCTCTAAAAAATTATTTCAAAATAAAATAAAATATTAAAGTTCTATCTAAACAAAAAGTATTTTACTAGATCTTTCACAATGAAAAAGAACCAATTAAATACCTTTTATAAAACTCAAGTTATGACCAAAACAAAATTCAACTTAGAACTGAACTAAAACAACCTTAACAACTTACAATTTTTTTGTTCCTCACCTAATAAAAGTATAACATAAATAAAACATAAAATTTAGTTTAGCAGCAAATAGTTCATCAAAAATTTAATTAGCAAAAGCAAATTATTTGAAAGCCTTTAGAAATCCCAACTTATGTTTGAAACAAGTTTTAACTCAAAGCAAGTTATATTAAAATGACAAAAATAATTTATTGCAACTTGAAACAACTAACATATACTTTATTGCAACTTATAATAGAAATAAACCCTGTATTAAAGTGACAAAAATAATTTCTTTATAATAAAAGAAAACAATTTCGTTTCATTAAAGCAAGCATAAAAGGGTATTGATTGAATATGTTCTAAACAAAAATAAAATATATATTAAATTTTTTTTTATTGATTCTCTAGTTAAAGAAAAAATAGAAAGGAGTGGCAAACAAATTGGAAATAAAAATTATAAGGAAATTAGTGGTTGAAGGCAATCTATTTAAGTTTAAATTTAATATTTTCAAATATGAAAACTTTTCTTTTCATCCGAAACTACATAATTTTATTTGCCTAATGCAAGAAGAATCAAATAATATTGAACACTCTAATAGATATTAAGAAAACAATAAAATTATGTTGTAAAATACAACTAAAACGGAAAAGAAAAAAAAACCTAACCCCTAAACCAGGTGTGGGTTGCATGTGTTTACGAGCAATTGACCAGAATATAAAGAAAATGGTTCAGGCATTTTAAAATTTCTAATCTATATCGTCAAGGCTAGATCTAATGGTGGGGGGACGATCTCCATGACTCACAGAGATGGAGCAGGAGTCGAACGAGGTTAACGGTGAGGTGACATCGGTGGCGTCTTGAGTGGTGATGCAGGCGACTCCTCCGGTGGTCCTAGAGCTTGGGGAAAAGGCGGGTCGTTGAAGTCGACCATGGTGGTTATGATGGCAGAGTCAGACAGGGTCGATGGTTAATAACGCGAGCGGCGCGAGCTTTGTGATGGCAACTTCGGACAAGTACGGTGAGAAATTGTGGGCAAAGTAGATGGTTGGGGTTGGGGCTTTTGGGTGGAATGACTGCTAGAGGGCTCGAGTTATATAGTTGGCGTGCCGTGGTGGAGGGGGCGAGCACTGGGCGGCAGCAAATCACTAGAGATCCATTGTCGCGATGGTCTCTGATGAGATATGGAGGGAGTAGTAAGATGGAAGGTGTGGGATACGAGCGGATGATTGGTCCCGCTTGTGAGCGATGGAAAATAAAAGGAAAGAGAGCGGGCAAGCAATTTCTAGTTGATTCGGTGGAGGTCGTGCATGTCTTAGTGGGCCTCGGATGATGGTGGGCCCGAGGCTCTCTTGGTTTGAATAAATCCTTTTTTATTTTTAAATAATCAGAAAAAATAAAATAGCAATAGAAAAACAAAGAAAATTACATTGGCATATAATATACCAAAATTCCTGTTTTTTGCGAAGGAAATTATGAAGTATTTTTCAGAGACAAATACAATTCTTTTTTTAATTCCCATTTGAATTGGAATTTGCTTTTTAATTCCTTTGTAAAAAAAATTCTATTTTCCTTTGCTCAAATATCTTTCAAAATTCCTGTGAATATTGAAGGGTCATATTCCTTTTCTCTTTTTCAATGTTTATGAGAGGCTTTGAAAAGATTAAAAGTAAAATTTTAAATAGCATTCAAATGAAAGCTTGAAAAGGTTCCTATAGAAAAGATTAAATGCTTCCCACTGAAAGTTAAAAGCTGCCATATGAAAAATTTAAAGTTCACATGGTTACAAACTAGAGTGAATAATTGGTGAAGTCCTTTTATTTCCTCTCATTTAATTTTCAATAAATTTCATAGGAAAAGGGGAAATGGATCATATAGGGATAAGAATTTATCATATAGGGATATTATTCATCCATTTTATTTGAAGTAATGGATCATAGGAAAATAGAGGAATTTTTTTTTGGTTTGGGTTTCAAAAGAAAAGAATAGTATATTTATGATAATTTCCAATATGTTTTCTACATGATATGCACATAAAACACGATAAAAGCCATGAGTGCCACAATAGTAACTCAATATTGCATTTCTATGTGATTTAACATTCATATTATTTTGTTGGTTTATATGGTTTCCCATTCCTACTTCAAACACCAAGTTCTCCAAATTGTTGTGTTTTCGTGACCCATCATTTTCCACTGGTAATTTTATACTATTATGTGTATTTTTAGTCGTCTAAAAGAAAGAGGCCCTATGTAGACAACAAAAGTGGACACGATAACATCATATTGTACGATAATAAAGGAGGAAGTAGTGCAAGGGTTATTTCTGACCATGACATCTTTGTCCAAAGGGCTATCTTTAGGCTAACCTCCCCCACATCCTTCAAACTATTCTCCATATAGGTATCCCTCCCTATATAGCCAAATAAGGACATCCTATACCGATGCATGGTTGAATGTGGAGGACTCAAATTGTTCTTGGCCCTACACAAAATTAGACATAAGATAGAACTCCTCCTCCCACCCTTGGAATTACATTGGCATGATGCGCCCTCTGCTGAGGTCGGCATAAGTTTATGAAGCATATGCACAATGAAATGCTAGGCCTCACAATATTGAGCTAGCATAATTCCTGGAGGAAGAGACAAAGAGAAAAGGAGTCATGCAATTTCCCGGTTGAGGAGGAAGTGAGAAAATTGGTTAAGAAGGTTGTCACAATGTTCATTTTTGTTGCCAGTGAGATTTCATAATCATAAAAGAGTAAGGATTCGAATGTGACAATTTTCTCATTTGTAGAACTTAATTTCTCGTTTATTTTAATCATTTTTGTACATATCTTATGTCATGCCACGATTGTATAATGTTGTATTTTCATTGAAAGATTTATTATGCATTATCTTTATGAAGTTTGTAGATTCAAGAAGACTTCTTGGGCACAACAAAATAGAAAAAGATAGTGTACAAAGGACATGAGCACTAAGATGAAGAAGGGGATCCTGAGGCCCTTCCGCTACTTCTCAAACATAATGGGTATGTAAGTTTTATTTATTTGTTGAAAACAATCAAAGGAACTTTGCCTTGCACATTTTTATCATAACAAATATACAACATTCTTCATTTAATTTCTAACAAAAATTATTTCTCATACATATATTTATAACTAGATGCTAAGGAACAGGATATGCAAATTGGTTTCCCAACGGATGTGAAACATGTGGCGCATATCGGATGGGATGGACCTAGTATCCCAAACAAGGAGAAGGAGGCAGGAGCCCCTAGTTGGGTAAGTTCATGTGTTTCCTGAGCGAAAATTTATCAGAACGAGGTTAAAAATGAAATACAATAATTTTGCATAATATTTTTTCAGCATGACTAACTACTAGAGTTATGTTAATAGGCTAAAATTGACTCTCTACGCAACATCATGGATATTTCATGTCATCTCTAAAATTAAATAAATAACGCGAAACTAAAAGCTGCATTCTCACTCCGCACTAGAAACCGTTATCAAAATGCCACCCATTGTTGTCATATGCATCCATCCTTGTCCTATGGAATGGAACCTTAGGCACCACAAAACTAGCATACATTACACTAATGAGGGAAAAAATTAATTCTAATAGTGTGCCAGCTATGCTTTGAGGCCGCACACAACTAAAGTAGTATGGAGTCAGTTATCAAATTTGTTGACGAGGGAGGGCTTGGATTTCAAAAAGGAGGAGAAACTAGAAGCATAAGATGGACTTTGAGGCTATGAGACAACGTCAATTGCGATGGGTTCTTCAGCACGAATGTCACAATGACACAAAAATTATTTTGAGGGGTCATACATATCCTGATGCAACGGCGGTCTAACTTCTCGATTCCGTAATGCAAGAAACATGGAATACCCTGGTAGTCCGTACCTTTGGTATATTGGTCAATATGCTGTGGCACAGTGGTTTCCTTTCAATGTTAAATCACTTTACTTAGTAAGTTCTTCAAAATACTTAATTTCAATGATTTAA
Organism: Hordeum marinum; assembly: GCA_022496015.1. Lineage (NCBI taxonomy): Eukaryota > Viridiplantae > Streptophyta > Magnoliopsida > Poales > Poaceae > Hordeum > Hordeum marinum. The sequence continues at coordinate 236,782,704 of CM039673.1, forward strand.
ATGTCTCACTCCAACACATCATTGTTTTGCAGAAGTCGATATGAATCTTAACTTCCTATAGAAACCATAGCTAAAATATTATTCCTATGCAGAAAGGGTCACAAATTATTTCATTGTACTAATATTTATTATTAGATATTAATATATGTAGTAATGTGTGGCACATTACCACTATCATAGTATTTCAAAACAAAGTTGGGTGGCAAAGTCAACTAGGTCGACTCTAGTATGTAGTAAATGTTTGTCATAGGTGTAACAAAAATAAGAAAAAAATTACGTAGTTAACTAATTTGGAACATCTCTTTGCCCATTTTAAAACTAAAATGTAAGAAAGGAAAGTGCAACCGAATTGACAAAATAATTTAATCCATGGATGACATTATTGTGGTAAATGTTGTAATTCTAAAGGAATCATTACACCGAGGCATTGGGGAGGTCATCAACGCCTATGCCATAAAATTTATATTTAGTGTAATCAAAAAGAAATATCTAGTAAAATCGGCAGCATTGAACTCTATCGTTATGAAAACACGTTTGTCTCATACATTATAGGGAGGTGAGAAGAGAGATATTTTACACTTCAAAGGGGCTATAATTGGAGATAATATTGTTTATTTTATAGGAGTTCCTATATAGATGTAAAATCTTCTAAGTTTGAGTTAATTAAGATATTATTTGCAAAGTAACAATTTTGGCGTGAAAAATATTGGACTTATCAGATGAAAGACTACCACTCAGCACCACTTGATTCAGCCTCGTTTAGGAGTGACAGGGGAGGTTCTGCTGCCTCTAACCCATGGGCTTCTCAAGGTTAAATTCTCACTCTTTACTTTCTTCAATTCAGTTACATGAAACATTTCAGATAATTCATGTGTAAAATTAATTAAACCAATTCTCTGATATCTATTATTATTGAATAATGTACTAACTTTATAGGAAGTGATGCTAACAACTAAAATTCCTTCTCTTGTGATGACAGAAATAGTTCTAGATGGGGCAGGCCTTGGAGATACCTCTTTCAGGGATACTAAAAGTGAAGCAGGTGGAATCGATGTCACCGCTAGTGACTCCCCTCCATCCCCGGGCGCACGCCGGTCAAGGAGGAACCGCTCCCGGGGTTCTGACACCTCCTCCATGGATGTCACACCAAGAAGTACTGAGACCTTGGAGAAGAAAGATAAGGCAAAGAAAGGCACCCGAAAGAATAGAAAGAAAGACAAGGACAAGGCAACTGGGGACACTACCGGTTCCACTTGTCAGGACCTCCCCGCGGTGCCCAAGAAGTCCAACCGCCGAAAAAACAAAGGAAGCTCGGAGGGAAGTGGTGGTGCATCAACCAAGGATGGTGGAGGTGCACAGGATGTGGGCACAATACCGCTAACTTTGGTGGGCGAAGAAGAGAAGGATAACGAATTGTAAACTGCTGACGGGTAAGCTGCCCTTGTTTCAAGATCGAAGCATATCCTTGTTATGAGCTAGAGTACTTTGAGTTTAATTGGTTGGATCAAGTGGTGATGGACGTACAATGAAGTGGTGATGGACGTACAATCGAATGCATGCAGGTGTTGAAGGTTACATGATATTATAGCATTAACGGGAATGGGTTTGCATGCCCTAATGCACATCTTTTCCTCTATTTTTTTAATATGTACAATTGTTAAAACTCATTGGCCTATTCCAGATATATATATGATGAGTATTACCTATTACATACCTCACCAATATTTTCTGTATGATATTTTGATCTTCTATAAAGGACACGAAGGTCCATTACATAGACAAAAAGATTGGCTCGCAAGTACCACGCGCCATTATGCATGAGCGAGCAAAATCGAACATAGTCATTACAACCTGATTGGTATGAAAGCTCATGTATGTTTTTTGGGGGGATGCCACATGGTCCACTTCAAAAGATTTGCATCGTTCAAAACATCCTACAAGACAAATGAAGGGGATCAATGTACCAAAAAGAAAGAGTAGACTACTAAATAAGTGTCTTTGCAAGTTAGGCGCTATGTAACAACCCAGATGTTTATGCGAACCAGAATTTCCTTGGTTACCAAGCTAGCACCTGAATCCATCAAACATAAAGACACATATGTGATTGTATGGCCCAAAGGGAAACATTCTTTTTATTATGGAAGTGACACTTCCATGATGATAATTGTGACAAAAATATGTGTCATCATAGATGTGATGTGCTCTAGAGGAACATGCCTAGAAAAATGCTCTTCAGGCTAGAGGCACACCTACATGATATTCTTTGGTACATCCATAACATCCAAATTCATGGTAGTAGTTTGGGAGAGAAATTTTTTGGGAATAGTTCCCATTGCTGTCGGGCACTCAATAGGGAGATCGAATCAAGATGATCAGATAGCTGCATAAATCCAATGCCTTGGTGTCGGTGCACTAGAGTTTTGGGCTCTCTAGTGCCCCTTACTCGTTCACGGACAATAGTAGCCATCTTGGCAGCAAGGCCCAGTAGGGACTTACCAGATACCAGCACAGGAAAATCAAGACTACCGCCAAGGTCTTGCCGGGAGGGCTATTGAACCCCCAGGCAAAACAAGTCCCCGACATGGCAAAGCCCTGGCAAGACCCCGCCAGCGCACAAGGCAGGTGTCAATCCACTTGGACGTGTGTCGCGGCGTTGACGTTGGAGGGAGCTAAGCAGCGCCGATGGGACGGGCTCCTGTCCCGTCCCACTAACGGACAAAGATGCCTGATGGTGCATTAAATGCACCTGTTCTACTCCTTCAATGTTAGGTATGATAGCATTTTAGCTCTATACACCCCGTGTACGCACTATGCGCCACTGTTGGGATCCCCTTTGAGTATAAAAGGAGGCCCGGGGCAATACGATAGAGGACTTTTGGACTTTTCAACTCTTGCACTTTTAGGGACACTCTAGCGCACATGCGTGGCAGTGGATCGCAGCATCCCTGTAGCAAGAACCCTAAGAACACTCTCTATACCACCAAGCAGGAGTAGGGTTTTGCGCATCCGTGCGGCTTGAACTTGGGTAAAGATCCCCGCGTGCTTTTCATCAGACCAGCTCTTTGCGCAATCTACCCCCCTGCCGAATTGTAGCGACCCGACCTGAAAGGCCAAGTCTCCGGTGTTTTTCGTACCATCCCAAGATCATGCTGGTACACACACGGTACATCAATGTATATATCAAAGGGAAATCACACAACATTATATTAATCGCAATCTCATATAGAGTCCTTTATTACAATAAAAATTACAATAAAGTGGCTAAAGGCCAACTCATGAGAATATCTAAATCTTGCGGAAGCGTCGAAGGTAGATGAGTCCATCTGACTCCAAGGGCATCTCATTGAGCATAGAACGCGTCCTCACTCCTGGTCGGAAAAATACTCTGCAACATGATACGTTGCAGCCGTGTAGGTCAGCATATGGAATATGCCGGCAAAGTCACAAGAGAGGGGTGAAAATAATCAGCTAGTCTATATGCTTATATGGCAGGTGGTGGTGTAAGTTTTGCGTAAAGCCAAGTTTTTCCTACATCGAAGGGGGTTAAGCAAAATATTACTAAGTTGGTTGATTAATGAGATGGTTCCACCAACCAATTCTCATACCCAAAATTATTAAATACCCACATCATCATATTATTTGTGTTGAGAGTTCCGGAAGTTCCAATTCCTTTGGCTCAAGTCGTCCATAACCGTGGACACGGCTAATCGATTAGGTTTAAGTACTCTGCAGAGTTTTGCACACGTTCCCCACAAGATTTGGTCGCCTCCGTTTGATTTCTCGCACTTCAGGGTGTTTGAGAAACGGATGACCAAAACATGGTCTTCCAAAGGGTTTCCCTGCGACTCTGACGGTGCCCATCCTTTCCTACCGTTCTTCTACCTCTTGTAGCACCGCCTGTCCAGAGTCACCACGATATCCAACCAAGCCAGAGCCCATAATGACTTGTGGCTGTGCAGGTAAGCCTTGGGTCTTGAAGCACCCATCCATCCCTTTGTGCCTGGGTGGACCTTTCCGCGTGAATACTGGCCATCTCCAGCATCACCTAGGCTAACCACTGGTTTCTCCAGGGCGCCGTTCAACCATCATCCACCCAGAGGTATGTTGAAAACTTGGAGTATTGAAATCTTGATCATTATGTAGGTCTTGAAATTATTAACTCTCTCAACTCTCATGAATCACACAACCAACCCCGTCTACTAATAGCATAGCAAAAGGTAAAACAACGTTTCCCGGGGCCAATGTTGTCAAAGGGGTTGAGAGAGGTATCTACCACATGATACTACTACTATGTAACCAAGTTTCCAACTAACCTATCTTGCATGCAACTGGGGAGATGGTAGAACTAATGCATATAAAACATGGGTAAAACATGATCAAAGTGACTTGCCTGATTGATGATCTTCGTACTTGAGTAACTCTAGGTAACAAGTTTCGCACTCCGGATAATCTAACGAAACAAACAATGCACTCAAATAAGCATACAACCAAAATAAGTACTCATAACATTCAGCAAAGAAGTACTAAACAAACAAGGCAAACAATGCACAAAAGTCTCTAGCAAGTAAAACACACAAAGTTTTGTTTTTCCAAAGGGGATGATGAAAACACTTCTACATAATAAAACTATTTTGAAATAACAAGACAATTGTTGACAGCAAGGCAACAATAGAATATTTTACTATTAAAGTAAACAAAGTCAATTTAAGTTTGTTGGGAAAACTCTAGTAAAGTTTATAAAAGGTTTTGATAAACACTATATGAATCAACTATGGTTATACTAACAAGGGGAATGAAAACTAAACTTATTAATTTGTTAACAAAACATGTTCTTACAAAAAATAACTTACAAATAAATTTGTCTTAGAAAACAGAATTAATTATACAAAACTTATTTGAAAACAAAACTATTACTAGTTAGTTGTTTTAATCAAATTATGCCTATTTGAAAAGAAGTTGTGATTCCTATGTTAAATGAAATTAAACTAGGCAAATTTATATTTTTATTAACAGTAAGTGAAAACACTAAATGTTTACTAACAGAACCTAATAAAAAAATAAAACCAAATTCTAAATCAAACTAATCAAAATTAAGTTTATAAAACTATATTATAATAATAAGCAGATTCTGTTTATAGCTAAAACACTATTAAAAATCATCCTAAAAATCCTCAAACTAAACATGGAGATAGTCCTAACCAATATCTAACAGTGACAAAAAGAATCATATCAAAATCTATTTTTAAACTCTAGTTATTCAGATTTGAAGATTTTGAGCAAATTTGATTAAATTCAAATTTATAGTTCAAATTTGAAATTTAAAAGTACAGGGTGAAACTACATGAAAAATGTGAGCTATTGCAAAAAGAATCAACTCAAAACACTAAACTGATTAAAAGATATAGCTAAAACAAATTTGGAATACATTCTGTTTTCTGAAAAACAAAACTGAAAAGAAAAACTAACGAACGGTCGACTAGGGTGACGTGGCGACCTGTGAGTGGCTGAGGTGGGTGTCCGAGCGGTGCTTCAGGCGGTCAACCGATCCTAAACAGAAAACGGTTCGGGAATAAGTGACTTCTAATCTGAGCCGTTGGGTTTGGATCGGAGGGAGGGAAATGCTCACGGTGTAAAGGTCGCCGGCGTGGGGAAACTCCGGCGAGTCCGGAAGTGGTGAACGCGACGGCGAGGCGTTCCGGTGGTCGGGGAGGACGAGGAAGTGGTCCGGGCGACGGCGACGGTTCTCCGGAGTCGATTGGTGGCGACGGCAAGGCGAATGGTGGTCGGGGGTGGTGGCTACGGTCGACGGCGACTTCCGGTGGTGGTGGAACTCCGACGAGCAATCGACGGCGTCTCGGTGAGAGAGAGAAGGGGGCTCGGGGGGGAAATGGATGCGGGGCAGTGGGGCTCTTATATAGGCGCTCGGGGGGGTGCGGGGAGGAGAGAGGGGAGAGATCCGGTGAGGGGGGGAGCGACCGGCGTCGGGTCCGACGCGCGCGGGGGAGGGAGAAGACGACCGTTCGAAGCAACGGTCGGTCGGGGGTGGGGTCCAGCGTCAGAGAGAGAGGGGGACGTTACTGCGCTCGGTCGGCCGACCGGTAACGGTCTCGGCTTTTAAAGCCGGTGGGCCGGCCCGTTTAATACCGGAAACGGTTACCGTTTCTTTTTAATAATTTCCAGAGACATTCAAAAACTTTTAAAGCATTCAAATCGTCTCTAAATATAGGGGTATTATATATCAAAATTAACAGAATAATAAATGCTATTTAATGAACATTTCTATTCTGTCATTTGAACACTTTGAAAAAAATATTATTTTCAGAAATTGCCTAATTGTTTTTAGATCCTTTTTTGCAAATATTTTCAAAATAACCCCTGGTTATTTTGTTAAATAATTCACCAATTAGACCCTGGTGTGGAGTGTCATGTTACTCCTCTCTTATTTTGAACATTTAACCAAAATTTCAAATAGGGGAAGCAACATAGGGAAAAGTAGAAAGGACTTTCAGAAAAATCAGAAATGGCATTTCAACTAACACATACAATCAAGCAATGGTGATGATAGATGCATAGCTATATTCATAACATTCCAAAATGGAATTTTGGGATGTTACACGAATAGAAAGGGATCCCCGTGATCCCATAGGTGTTTGTTCCCACGACACTTGGCCGAGATGTATTGACCTAGCCAGTTCATTGGCTATGGATGAACAATCGGTGTTGCTGCCCCACGCCTGTACGCCCACCCCAGTATGTTGGGGTTGGATGAACATGACTCCGACTGTGTATATAGTAGGTGGTTTGCATTGGATGAACATAACCGTTATCAATTGAGGAGGCCGTTATGCAGTACACCACATCCCAGCCGTTTAGGTGGATGAACTTGACCATGTGGATGTCATAGGTGATGGATGAACAGTAGCCCGTGGAGGCTGAACTGCGGTACTGCACACCTCTCTCGATGAAAAATACCCTGTTTCGACCATAGGCGGTTGTTGCTGGATTAACATGACCCCATTTCAGCTATTTGGCAGTATGGCATGCCGATAGAGGTGAAGGTGTCTCGATGTTTCGATGAGAGGTAGCTATTCTTCTGGTGGAAGTCGACTCTGACAATCTGATTATGAAGGTGCGAGGATGTTGCGACTTTGAAACCGTTGAACCAACTTGGAGTGTTTATTGACCATGTTGGAGCATGGTAAACCTGGCCACGAGGGTCTATTTCCTACATGCAAACAAAGAACAACCAAGGAACTGAAATTCCAATCTGGATATTGCAAAAATAAGAGGAAAGATTTACTAATCAATTGGTGTTCTATGACTTCCCCCTCTAGTCGTTGAAAATAAACGATGTAAGTGAGTTGAAGCTATGGTAAACATTAATCTAAAGAAAATCCAGGACTAAAACGATGCCCGAAGAGGGGATTTCGTCAATCCTTGGCAAGGTGGGACTAAAGCACCTTCTCAGTCATTTCCCCCAACAATACAAGCTCTGAAAATAGCCAATATTTGAATTAGTTTGTCAAAACTACATGGGCCGGGCCCAAAAAACGTGGTGCAACACCTATAATAAGCTATGGACAAAATTTATTGAAGGACATCTTGTATATTTAGTCCACATACTTGTAAGTCATCATGGGGTCTTCAACGTGTGCAAACTCTAGTAGAAACATCGTTTTTGTTCCCTTTGCACGCCTTCGCCTCCATGCTTGAATACATGCTCTAGTGTTCATCCCACTTGTACAGTCTAGGCCCTTGATTAGTAATCAACACATATTTAACTAACTTAGGTAGCATCATATTCTCACTAACATTAGAATCATTACAAAGAAATGCAAGTACCTGATAATTTAATTGGAGTGTACGAGCTCTATTAATTGGTCGAGTGTGTATAGTACCACTTTTTTGACTATACATACCAAGGGTTGTTGATGTAACTATGGTATTGATGTCCTCATAACCCATCCCAACATGTGGGGTTTGATGATCAGAACTTCGTTTTTAATGTTCTTCCCCAACCGGTTGGATCTCAATTAATTGGACGCATTTTGACCAACCAAGTGGCTCCTGTTGAACAACATGTTGATCCATCCTTTCCGATCCAGCCAGTTGGCTGCCGATGAACATGACATCATTGATGATCACCACCACCATCTAGTGAAGCCGTCCATTGACTTTGCCATGTTGCCTCTTGATATACACAACCCTGGCCGTAGGATGCATGTGGTCGTATTTTTTGCACCTTGTTTATACGTATGTGTACAACATTTAGACAAGGTTGCATGACCTGTTACGCCCGAGGCTCTAATATTACATGTGTTTCTCCGTATTCGCTGTTGGATAGTGAGAACTATGTGTGTACATGTTTGGGGCCACACAGTGAACATATACATATGCTTCAACCTGGTGGGTATAGGTGTCTCGGGGACAATCTTTTTTGGGCGTAATCTTTATAGCTTGTGTGCAGCCATGGACCTGGTGCGTCCCAATGTCATCCTCTCCAGGTATAGTCCTCTTCTAACGGCTCTCGTTGTTAACCACATTTACCATAGCACGTGAAGAGTACCATGATGGTGAGCCCTAGCAAGAGAACAACACTGCGTCAGGAAGACAAGACAGTGGATGGACACACTGGAAAGGAGTATGAAATTTGAGTAGTTCGCCTATGCTGTGAGGTTACTGTTGTGGGAGAATAACATGAAGTTTTCATTAGTAGAGGCATGGCCTAGGAAGCGATCGTAGTAGGGTGGGGCGGTGAGGCCTCTATGGCAGCACAACTAGCCATGGGAGGGGGGAGCAGGCGGTCACGTCAGCGCTGGTTTGGGTGGTTGGATCAAGAAGATTAGAAATTGAAGAAGCACAATGGCTAATGGATTTAAATCTGATACATCTCCATTGTATCTATAATTTTGATTGTTTCATGCCAACATTATACAACTTTCACATATTTTTGGCAACATTTATATTATTTATTGGACTAACATATTGATCCAATGCCAAGTGTTAGTTCCTGTTTTTTGTGTGTTTTTTGCTTCGCAGAAATTCCATATCAAACGAAGTCCAAACACGATAAAAAAACACGGAGAATTATTTTGAAATATTTGTGAATTTTGAGAGGTGGAAACAACGCAAACGGGGACCCACAGTCACCACAAGACACTAGGGCGTGCGCAGGGGACCGGACACATGGTGATGCATTATGCTCACCTCGTAAGTCGGTTGGAGCTTCATTCTGCCGGAACAAAGCTATTTTTCATATAAAAATCCCCTCAAAATCTCAGCGCACTGGGAGTGACGGATCTCCAAAAATATAAGAACATTTTTCAGCCAGAAAACAAGAACGCAAAACAGAAGAGAACAAACAGGGAGATCCAGTCTCGGAGGGGCTCCTGCCCCTTTGCCACCATGGAGGCCATGGACCAGAGGGGGAACTCTCCTCCCATCTAGGGGCGAGGCCAAGGAATAATAAGGAGGAAGGGGATCTCTCCCCTCTCTCCCGATGCCACTAGAACGCTGCGGGGGCAATCATCGTGACGGCAATCTACACCAACAACTTTGCCGCCGTCAACACAAACTCTCTACCCTCTATGCAGCGGTGTAACGCCTCTCTTCCCCGAATTAATCTATACTTAAGCATGGTGCTCAAGTCCATGTATTATTTCCCAATGATATTTGTATATCCTAAGATGTTTGAGTAGATCCCTTTTGTCCTATGGGCTAATTGTGGTATAATGTTATTGATTTGAGTTGTATGTGGATATGGCGCTTTCTTATGGTGCCCTCCTTGTCGCGCAAATGTGAGGGATCCCATTTGTAGGGTGTTGCAATACGTTCATGATTTTCCTATGGTGGGTTGCGTGAGTGGCAGAAGCACAAACCCGAGTACATGGGTTGTTGCATAAGGGAGTAAAGAGGACTTTATACTTAATGCTACGGTTGGGTTTTTCCTTAATGAATCTTGGTAGTTGCGGATGCTTGGTATACTTCCAATCATAACTGCATATGATCCCAGTAAGGAAAGAGTGTTAGCATATGCCTCTCCCTCATTGCATATAACACGTATCTATCATATTATATTCCATTTCCTAGGGACAAACTTTATCTTGCATTACACAAAAAGCTTTCTACTAAGAGATTTACGTTTATTGTTCTTTTATTAAAATAGGACCTAACTTTTATTTCCACGTTTTTATTATATTGCAAAGTACTTCTAGTTTTATTTCCACAAAGTAGTTTCATACTTGTTCTAGGTAAATCAAGCATTAGCGTGCGTAGAGTTGTATCAGTGGTCGATAGAACTTGAGGGAATATTCGTTCTGCCTTTATCTCTTCGTTGGGTTCGACACTCTTACTTACAAAAAATCGAATATTCTTGTGTGTGCTTGTTTGCTTTATCACTAAGTAATTTTTATTTTCTGATATTAGTTGTTTTCTATCTTTAGATATGGGTAGGAAACGTAAAATACCAAGAAAAAAAGTTGTACTTGTTGCTCCACTAGTGTTCCCTACTATCAAAGCTTATTACATGGATAACCTTGGATCCCTTTTGTCCTCGTGTTGAAACCCCAACTATCTTAGTTGAGGTAAAATCATTAAATGAGCATGCACATTATGTGTGACACGACTTATCGCAAAAAGAGAAAATCTAGTGGCATCAAATTAATAGTTTGTGTTGCTATGCTTGGAATTTATTCGAAATATATGACTTTACTTGTTGTTCTGAAGAAACTAAAGAACACCTTCCCTACCAATGTGTGTTTAATGATAATTAAATACTATCTTCTTATGCCAAGGAAGCCTATTGTTATTATGATGTTGAACAAATTGAAGAATTTGTTGCTTTTAAAGGTGCTTATGAAATTGCTACTTTGATTGAAAAGTATGATGCTACACCTTACAAATCTGAAATTTTTTCCATACTTAACTATTTCTATGAGAACTATGCTTCCAATTCTTATATTAAAGAATTTATGGAAATAATGACCTCTGCCTGGGAACAAACTAATATTTTGCAGGAATCTATGGAAGAGGAAAATGCTTAAACTGTGAGCTCATTAGATAAAAAAGATGAGGATGAGAGCGAAGATCAAAAGGAGGAAGAGCGGATTAGCTACCTGTACCCTCCTTCCAATGAGAGTAACTCTTCAACTCATACATTGTGTAATCTCCCTTTGCACATACCGAAGGATGAAATGTTATGATAATTGCTATGATCCCTTGTAGCCATGATGCCAATATGAAATATGCTTATGGACATGTACTTGAATATAGTTCCTTATATTAAGCATGAAATTGTTGATATTGCACCCACCCATGATAGTCCTAATTTCTTTTTGAATTCTCCCAACTATACTATATCAGAGAAGTTTGCTCTTATTAAGGATTATATTGATGGGTTGCATTTTTCTACTACACAAGATGATTTTGATAAATATAATATACCTGTGCTTGCTGATCCTATTGGCTATAATGATGAGAGAGGAACTACATCTCCACCTTGTTATGTTTCCAATACGATAAAATTGCACAAAGCTGTTTATACTATGCATTTACCTTTACTTAATGTGCATGAATTATTCTTGTATGACATGCCGATGCATAGGAAGAGAGTTAGACTTCGTCATTGCATGATATATATCATTTTGTGCTCACTACTAAATTACAAATCATTTTAATTAAAACTAGCTTTGATATACCTTGAGATTAGGGTGGATCCATCACATGAGCACTTTATGCCTAGCTTAATGGCTTTCAAGAAAGCGCTGCCAGGGAGACAACCCAGAAGTTTTAGAGAGTCATTTTATTCTGTTGTGTGCTTTTATAAATTTAAAAACAAAAAATAGAGGGGAACCTAAAACTTCACAAAAATAAAGGTGAAAGTGAGAGAGATGATGAACATCTTTGAAGTGAGGGCTAGCCTTTAACTTTATTCATGCCCATGGAAAAATTGTGAATCTTGAATCACAGAAACTTTTCAACAAAAATAATTACCACCTTGTACAAATCCAATGTATTATATGTGCCAAGATTTGCCTTGTTGGTATGTGGTATGAAAAACATAAACTTTGGCTCTAGTGCGTAAATTTAAATTTTTTACTCGAACGTTGCAAGTTTTCTGAAATTTTTACAAAGTATCTCTACACAATTTTTTATTTCTTACTCTTTTTTCAGAAATTTAGCTGTTACAGAAGTATGGTAAAAGTTCAGATTACTACAGACTGTCAAGTTTAAGACCGATTCTGTTTTTGATGCATTGGTTTGCTTGTTTCGATGAAACTATCGATTTTATCGGTGGTATAAGCCATGGAGAAGTTATAATACATCAGTTATAAAGCAAATATAAAATATGAATGGGTTTGCTATAGTACTTAAAATAGGAATTTTCTTTAATATACTAACGGATCTCACAGTCTTTTGATTTTTCGAACATCAAGGAGGTCCCAATATGAGGAGAAGGAGGATAGGCAAGAGTTCTAGCTTGGGGGATTCCCAACACACCCCAAGTAAATATCCAAGGAGACTCAAGCATGTAAGATTGGGGATTCCCCGGAAGGCATCCCATATTTCTTCAACAAGTATCGGTATGTTTTCATTTTTTTTCATTCATGTGATATGTGTAAATCTTGGAGCGTCTTTTATGTTCAGCTTTCTCCTTTATTTTATGCACCATGCTGATATGAGATAGTCCATGGTTGATTTATAGAATGCTCATTGTACTTCACTTATATCTTTTGAATATGGCTTTATAGAATGTTTCATGTGCTTCACTTATATCATTCGAAGTTTGGATTGCCTGTTTCTCTTCACGTAGAAAATTGTTATTCAAAAAATTCTCTTTTGCTTCACTTATATTTATTAGAGCATGGTATTTTTTAGAAATAATTAAACTCTCTTGCTTCACTTATATCTATTTAGGGACTCAACGTGAATTGGCCATTCAAATGGTTAGTCATAAAATCTTACATAAAACTTATGGATCACTGAATATGGTATGTTTGAGGCCTTGCAATAGTTTTGCGATATAGATATGATAATATGTGGGAGGTACTACTCGATGATCACATTTAGTAAGATATTGTTGTTAAGGTTTGTGATTCCTGAAGCATGCACGTATAGTCTCCCGTTATGCTGGGACATTGGAGCATAATTTATCCTTGATTGTCTATCTTTGTGTGAAGGTTGGGGGTGCGCGATGGTTAACTCCAACCAACCTCCCCCCTAGGGGCATGTGTAGTAATATTTTGCAATAAGTATGTGAGTTCTTTATGACTAATGTGAGTCCATGTATTATACGCACTCTTAGGTTGCCGCAATTTGCTAGCCTCTATGGTACCATGCATTCCCTTTCTCACTTTGAGAGTCGGTGCAAACTTTGCCGGTGCATCCAAACCCCATGATATGAATGTTGTGCAATGATGTAGCGTAGCAAAGTTTTCTAGGTATTGAGTTGTAATATTCAGTTGTAAGTAAATATAAGTGGGATGATCATCATTATTCATTATTAGAGCATGTCCCAGTGAGGAAAGTATGATGGAAACTATGATTCCCCCACAAGTCGGGATGACACTCCGGACAACAAAAGGAAAAAATGCAAAAGAAAAAAATTAGAAAAATAAGAAAGAAAAAAAGGAAAGGAAAAGAAAAAATGATAAGAGACAAAGAGAGAAGGGGCATGCTAATTCCACACTTGTGCTTCAAAGTACCACTGTGTTTTTTATATAGAGAGTCTCCTATCTTGTCAATTTCATATACTAGTGGGAATTTTTCAATATAGAGTTAGAGCGCACCCACTTAGTTTTCATATTGAGCTTTCATACACTCATATCTCTCAGTGCATATGTTGCATGGCAATCCCTACACCTCGCATTGATATATATTGATGGGCATCTCCATAACCCGTTGATACGCTGAGTTGACGCGAGACTTTGTTATCCTCTTTTTCCCCTTTGAAACCTACCACCATATTTTATTCCACCCATATATAGTGCTATATCCATGGCTTGCACTCATGTATTGCGTGATAGTTGAAAATGCTAAAGCGTGTTAAAAAGTATGAACCAATTGCCTTGCTGACATAGGGTTAGTACATGATTTATACTTTGTGTTAAGAAGACAGAGCATGACAAGGCTATATGGTTTTGTAGGGATAGCGTTCATTAGCCTTGATATTTTGAAAGACATTATTGTTTGTTGGGATGCCTAAGTATTAAAGGCTTCATGTCAAAACTAGACTATTGCTTTGAATCACTTGTGTCTTAATATTCATGCCATGATTAGATATATGATCAAGATTATGCTAGGTAACATTCCACATCAAAAAATATCTTTTTTATCATTTACCTACTCGAGGATGAGAAGGAATTAAGCTTGGGGATGCCTATACGTATTCCTCGTATTTGTAATTTGAGATTGTTTCATGCATATATTATACAACTTTCACATATTTTTGGCAACATTTTATATGATTTATTGGACTAACATATTGATCCAGTGCCAAGTGCCAGTTCCTATTTTTTGTGTGTTTTTTGTTTCACAAGAATTCCATATCAAACGAAGTACAAACACGATAAAATATAAGGATCATTATTTTGTAATATTTGTGAAATTTGGGAGGTGGAATCAATGCAAACGGAGGCCCACGGCCATCACAAGACACTAGGGTGTGCCTAGGGGCCTAGGCGCTTGGTGATGGTTATACTCACCTCGTAAGTCACATGGAGCTCTCCTTCAGCGGCATGAAACCTAATTTTCAGATAAAAATGCCCTAAAAATCTCAGTGCAATCGGAGTTACGGATCTCCAGGAATATAACAAGCGGTTTTCGGCTAGAAAACAGGAACGCGAAACAGAAGAGAACAGAGGTGGAACTGCCCCTCCTGCCCCTCCGCCACCATGGAGGTCATGTACCAGAGGGGGTAGTCTCCTCCCATCTACGGGAGGCCAAGGAATAAGAAGGAGGAGGGGGACTTTCTCCCCTCTCTCCCGGTGGCGCCGGAACACCTCTGAGGCAATCGTCATGTCAGCGACCTACACCAAAAACTTTGTCGTCGTCAACACCAACTCTTTCCCCCTCTATGCAGTGGTGTAACACCTCTCTTCCATGACTTAATCTATACTTAAGCATGGTGCTCAACTCCACATATTATTTCCCAATGATATTATTTCCGCAAAGTATTTTAATACTTGTTATAGGTAAAGAGAGCATTAGCGTGCGTAGAGTTGTATCGGTGGTCGATAGAACTTGAGGGAAATAATATATGGAGTTGAGCACCATGTTCAATTTCCTGGGGACAATCTTTCTCTTGCATTACACAAAAATCTTTCTACTAAGCTATTTACTTTTATTGTTCTTTTATTAAAACATGACCTAACTTTTATTTCCACCTTCTTTATTATCTTGCAAAGTACTTCTAGTTTTATTCCCACAAATTAGTCTCATTCTTGTTCTAGGTAAAGCAATCATTAGAGTGCGTAGAGTTGTATTAGTGTAGATAGAACTTGAGGGAATATTTTTCTACCTTTATCTCCTTGTTGGGTTCGACACTCTTACTAATCGAAAAGGGTTAGAAACAATCCCGTACCCTTGTGGGTTATCAAAATCCAATGGTTACTTCTAATAGATTTGCTTGTTGAATAATAATTTGACAAAGCTTTGTGTAGACATCAACTTAGCAGGCCCACAAGTCAGGCTCCGAATATGTGGCACACAACATTCACCCCATTTACTACCTTTTAAATAATTGATAGCCCATTTTGTGATCCTTATGGTAATTAGTGTAGCACATATTCATTTTATTAGCGTTATGGCTCATTTTCTAGCTAGGGTTAAAATTTGCAATGATGTTCCGCATATTTTAGTGGGTTTTGAACTAGTCTTAATACCAAAATTTCAATTCAGATTCAAACTAATTTCAAATAAATTTAACTTCGGTTAAAATCCAATGAAATTGAAATGTTGAAATCCAAAAAACAAATTTGAAGTAGTTGTCGGTGTGTTATGTCTTTTTGTGTTTACTAACAATTTCTTATAACGTACAACCCATTTTCTGGGCAAGCCAAATGCTTCCCTCCTTGTCTTGAAAGATTTGCAACCAAACAAAGTGCAAAAAATAAGTAAAATTATAAATATGGTGTTGCTGTCAAAACCGGCAGATCTCGGGTAGGGGGTCCCAAACTATGAGACTTGGATCGACGCTAACAGGAGATGAAGGGGACACGAGTTTACCCAGGTTCGGGCCCTCCGATGGAGGTAATACCCTACATCCTGCTTGATTGTATTGATGGTGTAAAGTGTTACAGAGTTGATCTACCTCGAGATCGTATGTCTAACCCTAGATGAGTTGTCCTTCCTCTAACCCCTAAAATCGTCTGGCTTATATAGATGCCAAGGGTGCCCTTGGCCTACACATGGTCGGTTACATGCCGAAGAGATAACTTGCCTAACTACAGCCAATAACTTGGAGAATACGTCTTGACTCCATGAGGCTTCCGTCGTGGCGCAGGTGGTCCTCGGTACTTTGATGTCTGCCTTGCGACCCATATAGTCTGACCCAATCAACAATGGGTCAGATATCCGAGAACTCCTTAATCTAGGACTCCGTCAGTAGCCGCCGGACTGGCCTTCAATGCCGATTTATATTCGTTTGATTCCTTCACATCGTCGTCTTCGGATTGCAAGGTGAGTCCCTCATCCTTCTGTGTCCGACATCCAACCAGTCTTCAGTAAGATCCCAAGCGTCACGGGCACGCGTCATTATAATAACTGCACAAGTTCCTCTATTTTCGTGCGTCGAGAGGAGGTGAGTGGCCAGCAGTTTTTACAATCCTACCCCTCCACAATGGACGCACCAACCCATTTAATGAAACAACATCGCGGCTCAAAACCACATCTTCTTCCTCCCACTCATCAAAAACTCCTAGCGGCAGTTCTACGCAAAACGTTGCTAACGCTCCTAGCTCCTCAGCACACCCTTACGACCAACGCCCAGTTGACTGGACCACCTATTCCATCACTCTTCCACGGATCCGTAATTTGGAGACCCAAGGATATCTCCCGTCATCAGATCTGGCGGCCACCCGCGTAGGTCTGCCTTCTTATGGTGACGAGGACTTCGACAAGTGCTTCCCTAATCCAAACAAGGGGAGCGCATTTTCTTTGTCCCCTTCCTCCGCCGGGGCCTTGGGTTTCCAATCCACCCATTCTTGAGGGGGTTAGTGGAGTTCTACAGGATTCAACTCCAGCATCTCACCCTAGGGTCGATCCTACACATCTCACGCTTTGTCGCCCTCTGCGATGTTCTTAGGGCGCGAAGCCCATTTCAATCTGTGGAGGAAATACTTCTGCCTTGACCATCGAACTCAGGACAAGGCCATCTTAGAGGTCGGCGGAGCCAAAGTATGCCGTATAGCGGGAACGGGGTATCCGGCTGGCACACTGAATAAACTCAAAGAATGGACTTCGGAGTGGTTCTACATTGAAGATGCCCCCCTGTTCAAGCCATCTCGGACAGGTTTGCCCGAATACTCCGACCTCCTCTCGAAGAAGAGGTACAACTGGCGACCCAAGAGCTCATCCCAGGAGGAGAGTGCCGAAGTGCACGCCTTGTCGCGCAAGTGCTGATGGTTGCCCATCACCGGCTGACCATGATCGACGTTATGGCCGCCGCTATCTCTCAATGCATGCATCCCCTCCAACAAAGGATGCACCCCTTATGGAGATACATCAGGACAAGCGATGCCACGCCTTATCGAAAACTAGGTCCTGCCAATTTAACACGCTAGCCACCGCACTTGCCGACCAGTACAAAGGAGAGGAAGAAGACTTCATCCGGTGGTCAACCAAGGAAGAGTATTCAGCCCACAATCCCATCGAACAGGGGCTTCATTCCGTACTCCACTTGACCGAGGCCTTGACATGAATAGGAATGGAGGAGCTTCATCGAGACAATCAACTGTCCGGCTCCTCAACCGGAGAATCATGCACATGATAATGATCTGAGCTTCAACGAGGACCCAAATCTCCTTCTCGACTTTGAAAACGGAGTTAACTACCAGGACAACATCGTCCAGACCCCAGTGGCAATCATAGTCGATTACCTTGAGTCATTTTCCATTTCGTGTGCGGGTAAGAAGAATAGCTCCTCCCATAAGAGGCCTGCTACCCAAAGCGCCCCGAATGCACCGGTCCCAGCCCCGAAGCACCACTGATCAGCATGCCATGCGCCAGTAGCCGAAGCCGATGGCGAGTCAGAGGCCAGACACGGGGACAAATCCACCAGTCTGCGCATCCCGAAGGTACATTGTTTGGATATTCGCTTTATGTTGTATGCAGCATAATCTCATAGCCGCTCGTTGTTTACCTAGGCGAAATGCCCAATCTTCACCTACCGAGGGGGATGCCCGGATGTCAGGAGACACCCGGAGCTCCCAGGTCGCGACCCATGCGGCTTCCGCTATGGAATCCCCCCTAGCCAGTCCCGCGCCCGCCGAATCTGGCGACGGAGTATCCGTCACCAAATCGGAGGTGGAGAGTGCCATGCATCATCAGCACCGATGGGAGGCCATGCGGCATCCAATTTTCTCCGACCAGGAGTTTGGTGCCCTACGCTCGGTGGATGCACATCTCGGGGCCGCCCGAGCTGGATTCGGCGAAGCTATGAAGCTAATAACAACCAACATTTAGGTAAGAGGTTGGATTATAGAATCCGCATAATTGTGTAAGCCTAGTATCCCCCGAGCCTTAATTTGATTTAGAGAAACTGAATTAAGGATCTCCACACTATTTGACTGCTGATGCAGGCCTCAAAGCAACAGTCCCAGCAATCGGCCAAGGCCCTCGAGGAGAGTCGCACGGAAGTGTAGTCCGTGAAGGCCGAACTAGCACAAGTGAAGAGCTTCACGCGAGAGGCCCATGGTGAGTACGCTTTTGTTGTTTGATCTTTTTACCTTATCATGCCTGACATATGGATTCCGTGTAGTAGCCGAATCAATAGGACATATGGAAAGGCAGCTGGAAGAATCCCGGGATTCACAAAGGTATGCAGAATCCCAGCAGCAAGCCGGCTGTCTTGTTATACAAAACAGGTCAAAGAAATAAAGAGTTTAAAGACTCAATTGGTCCAAACTCAAGAAGAGAATCAAAAGCTTCGGAGGGGCATATTCAGTAAATACAATTCCGCTATGAGTAAGTATTTCCGATGTAGAGAACGATAGTAATCGCGTTTGTATCTTGTGTGCAGGTCTCCTGATAGGACATCCTGAAGAGGAGATCGAATCATACCAAGGGGAAATCCTAAAGGAGCTGATCTCCCTCCACAAGCATGTGTAGAAAGGGATGAAGGGGATGGTGAAGGCATTAAGGCCCACCGAATAGCCACCCGAAGGGCTAGCCACACTTGTGGATCGATTTAGGGGGACTCGGGATAGGTTCGAGGTGTGGAAGACTTCAGCCTGCCGCGAAGGAGCACGGGAGGTGTGGGCAATGGTCAAGACCCATTTCACCGGACTTAACCCCGAGCATATGGCGTGGGTTGGTCCTGTGGGATCGGATGGAAAAGAAGTGCCACCCTGCCTGGTATATGACCAGGTGATGCCAGCCGCCCGTCTCTCGCAAGCAGACTACCCCCTCAACACAATAATAGATGACCTCGATCAGCAACCGCATATGTAATTTACATATACATGTGTAAAACAATCCGTGTTGTAAACATTGTCTTAACCGGCCATCAGCTTCTCCCTCCCGTGCGAAGAGCTCGGGAGTGTTCCTTTTTTATTATTCCTTCACCAAAGAACGAACTTATATTCAGGGAACCAGGCAATCCGGCCATGTGGTGTGAACAGACAGAAAGCACACAGAAAGATATGTCATATTACGGCATAGCATAAGAAACACCTTCCGATGAAAATAGTATCCCTATGATACCTTTCGCCGGGGTTCTACGAAGAGCATAGATAGGAATCTATGCATTTGCAGTACGGGACTAAGTGTCCTTTGGGAATAAGAGACCCAAACAACAGAAATAGCAACTAGGTCCGTATAAGATGTTTCCATCATAGCCGACAAATTGTCTACGTAAGATAGCTAGCTTTCGGCTTCACCCGTCTGAGGTACGTGTCCGGATGACCCGGTCATAGCAATCGCAGAGCTGCTCCCTTTACTCTCTAGCGGAACAAGCGGGAACGTAGAGAGTAAACACAAGAGCGAGACAACCCAGCTTGGCAATGTCTTAGTTCGAACTAATGCATATGATGGCTAAAACATGACAAAAGAGACATGAGCGCCCGGTAAGCATGAACAATTAAAATACTGGCTATTTAAAAGAAGCCCCCACGTGTTATGTTCGAATTTAACACTTTATGGTGTATGCCGAGTATCCGTAGTACAAGATTGGTCCAGTCGAACATGGAGTAGGAAAAGAGAGTGTCCCTATTGAATAGCAAAGTGGGAAAGGAAATTACCGAAAAGGAAAAAATAACTGAAAAGGAAAAAAGTGTAAGGGAGTATGGACGACACCGGTTTATCCGTAGAAGCGCCAAAGGCGAGCTGCATTCCGTGGGTTTTGTTGAAGGTGGTTATCGGATGAATTCCACAAATGATAGGCCCCTCCCGCGAGCACTTCATCAATGATGAAAGGACCCTCCCACTTGGGGTTGAGTTTGTGCTTCAGTTTCTCCGAGAGCCATAAGACGAGTTCTCCTACGTTGTATGCTTTTGCCCTGACCTCCCTACTTTGGTACTGCCGAGCTTGCTGCTGGTAAAGAGTAGATCAAACTAGAGCTATGTCCCGCTCCCCCTCCATGGCTTCTAAGTCGTCCTGCCGATCTAACTCGGTCTCCTTTTCCTCATACATGCACACTCTTGGTGCGTCGTGGATAATATCACAGGGGAGAACCGCCTCTGCCCCGTAGACCATAAAGAACGGTGTATAACCCGTTGATCTATTCGGGCTAGTACGCAGGCCCCATAGAATGGAGTTGAGTTCCTCCACCCAATGACAGTCAGGCTTGTGAAGAGATCGGACCAAATGTGGCTTGATGACGCACATAATGATACCGTTTGCTTGCTTGACCTGTCCATTGGTCTCCGGATGATAGACCGATGCATAATCGAGCTTTATGTCCATTTTTGCGCACCAGTCTTTGACCTCTTGGGCCACAAAATTGGTTCTATTGTCCATTATTATACTATGCGAGACACCATAACGGTGTACTATGCTAGATATAAATTCAATTACTAGTCCAGATTAAGCCGATTTAACAAGCGTTGCTTCTATCCATTTGGTGAACTTGTCAACCATGACCAGTTGGTATTTATTTTTCTTGGTTCCCCCTTTGAGGGGTCCAACCATGTCCAGCCCCCAGACTGCAAAAGGCCAAGTGATCGGAATAGTCTGAAGAGTTGTTGGGGGCATGTGACTTTGATTTGTGAAGAGTTTATACCCAACACAATGTTGAACGAGTGACTGGGTGTCGGTCCGAGCTGCAGGCCAAAAGAATCCAGCTCAAAAGGCTTTGTCGACAAGAGATCTTGCCGCGACGTGATGCCTGCCCATGCCTGCATGAATTTCGGCGAGGAGCTCCCATCCCTCTTCCTTGGATATACACCTCTATAATACTCCAGTGGTGCTTTTCTTGTATAACTCACCCTCGTGCACTTTGTAGGCATAGGATCGCCGAACTATGCTTCGTGCCTCAGTTTGATCGCCGGGGAGTTCCTTGTGAAGGAGGTAGGCAAGGAAGGGCTCTGTCCATGGCGCAATCACTGCCATTACCTCATGAGTGGACGGTGTCTCATTCATCGTTGAGCCGCCGATGATGCCATCATCTTGTTCGTTTGTAGGGGGAACAACCCCGTCCACTGTTTTCAGACCGGTTTCATTTGTGTTGTCCTACCACACTACGGAGGGCTTGAAGAGATGCTCTAGGAAGGTGTTTCTCGGGACGAGATCACACTTGGCTCCCATACGGGCCAATATATCGGTGGCTTGGTTGTTGTCTCGTGCAACATGGTGGAATTCCAACCCCTCGAACCGAGTAGGTATCTTGAGGATGATGTGTCTATATGTCGCCATCTTCAGATTTTTGGCATCAAATTCGCTGTTAATTTAGGATGTGGCTAGGTTTGACTCTCCCCGTACCTCTAGCCGTCGTATGCCCATTGACACCGCCATCCGAAGACCATGAAGAAGAGCTTTGTATTCGGCCGCATTGTTGGAATCATCATACATGATTTGCAACACGTAGCTTATGTTGTCGCCTATGGGGGATGTGAGGATAAATCCTGCCTCCAGACCGGCCAGGGTCTTGGATCCATCGAAGTACATTATCAAGTGGGAGTATGCACTATACTCCTTGGGGAGCTCGGCCTCTCTGGATTCAGCCAAGAAGTTCGCCAGTACCTGAGATTTAATGGCGTGACATGGCTTGTAGTTTATTTCAAACGGAAGGAGCTCAATGGCCCATTTGGCTATGCGATCGGTAGCATCCCAATTGTTGATTATATCATTCAAGCGGACTTCCATTACCCACATTACCGCGCACTCCTAGAAGTAGTGTCGGAGTTTCCTTGATGACATGAATACTGTATAGGATATTTTTTGATAATGTGGGTACCTGGACTTGCACTACGTTAGTACCTCCGACACATAATATGTTTGCTTCTGAGTTCAGAATTTATGTCCCTCCGCATCTTGTTCGACGACGAGCACCGCGCTGACTACCTTGTTGGTGGTCAATATGTATAACAACATGGGCTCACCGGCGCCTCATGCCGTGAGTATGGGATTGGTTGCCAGTATTGTTTTGATTACTTCCAACATAACCATTGCTTCATCGGTCCATTCGAAATTGTCTGTCCTTTTCAGCAGCTTATAGAGCGGCAAAGCTTTTTCTCCGAGGCGAGAAATAAAGCGTCTTAACGCAGCTATGCACCTGGCTAGTCTTTGGACATGCTTTAGCTCTGTGCGGATAGCAAGTTCTGATAGAGCATGAATTTTAGCTGGATTTGCCTCTATTCCTCTATGGGAGACGATGAATCCAAGCAGCTTGCTCGAGGGAACTCCGAATACACATTTTTCCGGGTTGAGCCTTATATCATATTCGCGCAAATTAGCGAAAGTTTGACGGAGGTCATCGATCACATGATCGACGTGTTTGGTTTTGATGACCACATCATCCACGTATGCCTCAACAGTCTTTCCGACCTGTGTGGCGAGGCAGGTTTGGATCATGGGCTGGTACGTGGCCCCGGCGTTTTTTAGCCTGAAGGGCATCATGTTGAAGCAAAATGGCCAGTATGGGGTGATTCGTGCGGTAGCCACCTGATCGGATTCCTTCATTTTAATTTGATGGTATCTGGAGTTAGCATCGAGGAAACACAACAAATCGTGTCCAGCCGTGGCATAAATGATCTGGCCTATGTGTGGTAAGGGAAAGGGGTCCTTGGGGCATGCTTTGTTGAGGTCTTTGAAATCGACACACAGTCGCCAGGATTTGTCTTTCTTAGGTACCATCACCAGGTTTGCTAGCCACTCGAGGTGTTTGATGTCCCGAATGAATCCATCCTCGAGTAAGTTTGCAAATTCTTCACCCATGGCTTACCGTTTGGGTTCAGAGAAGCGACGCAGGTTCTGTTTCACGGGCTTAAAGCCTCGAATAATGTTCAGGCTGTGTTTGGTGAGACGACATGGGATACCGGGCATATTGGAAGGATGCCAAGCGAAAATGTCCCAATTTTCACGAAGGAAATTCCATAGTTGCTTGTCCATAAGGGGATCGAGCTGGGCTCCGATGGACGCTGTTTTATTGGGGTCCGTTGGATGCACCTGAAATTTGACGATTTCCTCTACGGGTTTAAAGGACGTGGACTTGGGCCTTTTACGGAGGATCACATCGTCGCTATTAACTGTCGACCATAGAGCGGTCGATTCCTTGGCGGCGAAAGTTTCTGTTAATGCCTCGAGGGTGAGCGTTGCCATCTTGTTTTCGGCCCGGAGGGCTATATTCGGATCACTAGGGAGTGTGATCACTCCATTTGGTCCTGGCATTTTGAGTTTCATGTACCCGTAATGGGGTATAGCCTGGAACTTTGTGAAGGCGTCACGTCCTAACAAGGCATGATAGCCACTGCGGAAGGGGACGATCTCGAAGAGAAATTTTTCGGATCGGTAATTTTTGGGCGTGCCGAACACAACGTCTAGGATGATACATCCGGAACAACGTGTCTCTTTCCCTGTGATAATTCCCTAGAAGGTTGTGTTGCTATGTTCGATGAGAGATTGGTCGAACTGTATTTTCTCCAGAGTGGCATTGTCAATGAGGTTTAGACCACTGCCGTCATCCATGAGCACCTTATGTAGTCTGTATCCATCAATTATGGGATTCAAGACTAGAGCAGCCGGCGAGTGATCGGGAAGGATGGGCGGATGGTCAATGTCCCCAAAAGTAATCGGTATGTCTTCCCATGGGCTAGTAGCTGCCATGTGGTAGACTTGCTCGTGCTCCCTAAGAGCACTTTTATGTCTGCTCCTCGAGGGGAATACCTCATAGACCGTCAGGACTTCGTCATCGAGTCCGTTTGGCGAAGGAGAGCGCCTATTCGACGAATGTGTGTTGAGGATAGCCTCGCCACTTTTTGCGACTTGCCTGATGACCCAGCAAGTTTGAAGGCTATGCGTAGGGTTTGTGTTCAACAACATAGAATGAATGGGGTAAGGTTTATCTAGGAGTCCGTTGAGGACGATGCCGGTCCCGAAAAGGGACTTGTTTCTTTTTTTGACGGGTTCATGCCTCGCTGGCCGATTTGGAGGTATCCTCTTTCTTCGAACTCCTCCAGGGTGTTCGGAGAATTTTGGTTCCCAGAACAATAGCTCAGATTGTCAGGCACTCTCCATGGTGTAGTACTTCTATACCAATTCGAATAACTCCGAAAAGTTGTTTATGCGTTGGCGTGCCAGGGCATTAAGTATCCCTTCATCATGGCAATTGCTGATGAAAATTGCCATTATGTGTTGGTCACTAAGACCTTTTACTCTTCTCCTAGCAAGGAGGAATCTTGCCCAAAAGTGGTGGACTGATTCTCCTTGTATTTTCTTGATATCCTGGAAGTCCGAAGACATGGGCTTTGGCACGGTAATTGGATAATCGTCTTGGGCGGTGGGTGGGAAAAAATTCGTTCCCAATGAGAACGAGTGTTTGGAAGTGTAGCTTCCGAATCGCGTGACAGATCCTGGACCGGTGACAGTCTGGCTTTAAAGTGATTCCCCATCTTTGATTCTCCGATGGGGTCTTGGAGATCGTGGAAGGGGGTATAGACGGTTTTAAATTTTGGTTGTCGGGCAGAATCCATGGCCGGACACTCGACGGTGGTGACAAGGTGAGTGACCGGAGGGGCATGAGTCCCCTGTCATCGGGTCTGATCCCGAGCCGATCATAGATCAGAACCTGTTCATCCGATATATGCATATCTTCGATACGATCGAAGAACTCATTTAAGAACAAGGCGATGGCAGGATGCGTGTCACTGATACGAGTGGATTCGTCAAGCGGTGTGACGGTTCCGGAGTTACGCCAAATCAGATCCGTGTTCCATTCCATCGTAGGACCTGATGTATTGGACGTCGAAGCATCCAGATTTACATGATTTCCTCCGAAGGTTGAGGGTTCCATTGGAACGAGTGTTCCCCGCGAATCAGTCACAAACTCTAGGGTTCCGAACTTAATACACTGATTGGGGGGAAACCTTCCAGTCTGACCACGATGGCCGACCAGGCCGGCGTGCGACAAGATGTCGTTGCCGATGAAATTCTGATTGGGGGTGAGAGTCCCCTCGATATAGATCTTGCTACTTGCAATGGGGCGAGCCATCGATTCCTTTGGTGCTCACAAAGGAAATCTCAATGAAAGAACCAATGTCGGTGTCAAAACCGGCGGATCTCGGGTAGGCGGTCCCGAACTATGAGACTAGGATCGATTGTAAATGGAGACGAAGGGGACACGAGATTACCTAGGTTCGGGCCCTCCAATGGAGGTAATACCCTCTGTCCTTCTTGATTGTATTGATGGTGTAAGGGGTTACAGAGTTGATCTACCTCGAGATCATATGTCTAACCCTAGATGAGTTGTCCTTCCTCTAACCCCTAAAACCCTCCATCTTATATAGATGGCGAGGGTGGCCTTGGCCTACACATGGTCAGTTACATGCCTAAGAGATAACTTGCCTAACTATAGCCAATAACTTGAAGAATACGTCTTGACTCCATGAGGTTTCCGTCCTGGCACAGGTGGTCCTCAAACCTCCGATGCAGTCCGGCCCATGAACAATGGGTCGGCTATCTAAGGACCCCTTAATCTAGGACTCCCTTAGATGGGCTATCCTTTTTGAGAAAGATAAAAACAACTAGGCTGCTCATGTGGTAAATATAAAATAAAAGCCTGGGTTAGACGGGCCACATCCGCTGCACATTCTAGTTGATATCATGCTCCTTCTCAACAAGAACAACAACAAATTACTTGAGCTGTAAGGTCCCACATGTGATCCGCTCCTTATGTAATTCTCTTGTTTATTGACTATGCATTGACAATGTCAACTAACCATTAGGAGGAAGACTTTTTTCTTGTAACAAGGGGCACTTGTTTGTGTACAACCATGGACATTGTGGGTCCCTACTGCTAACATCTCCAAGTACAGTCCTATCTTGATCCCTCTTGTTTGTTGACCAGGTTGCAAACTACAAATGGAGGGAGCACGGTGAGTGCACCAAGGCGGAGGACTACGACGAGGCCTCATAAGGGAATGAACATGAGATTTGGAAGATGTAGCGGTGTAGTCACGGGTGGGGGAGTATGGGGGTTGACTGATTCGGGTGCAGAGTGGGATGACGTCGTTGGAGAATAATAGGAGGTGTGGGAGAGTAGAGAGATGGTATAGTTAATGGTTTAGGGTATGTGACACATATCCAACGTATCTATAATTTTTTATTGTTCAATGCTGTTATATTATCAATCTTGGATGTTTTACAATCATTTTATACCAACTTTATATCATTTTTGGAACTAACCTATTGACATAGTGGCAAGTGCGAGTTGCTAATTTTTGCTTGTTTTTTACTTTGTAGAATATTAGTACCAAATGTAGCCCAAATGCCACAAAACTTTTTAGAGATTTTTTTTGGGGCCAGAAGACAACTTGGGAGCCCAGGAATTACCTGAGAGGAGGCCCGTGGAGGACACAAGACACCAGGGCATGCACGAGAGGCACCTAGCATGGCCTGGTGGGTTGTGCCCTCCACGAGACCCCTGTCCACCACCTATCAGCTCTATAAATACCCAAATATTCCTATAATTCTAGGGGAGTCAACGAAATACAATTCGAGCTGCCACAAGTTCCAGAACCACAAGATCCAATCTAACACTATGATGGGGGGTGCATATGCTTCGTGGGTGCCTCTCCGATGATGCGTGAGTAGTCCACCATTGTCGGGACCCCGATACTAAGTCATATGAATCCAGACTGTAACATATCACATCACTTTGTGGCCACACGCATGGTAACTTCCACGCCTGCAGCCTTGCCTTAGCCGGGACCGTTTGCGTCTTTTGGCTCACGTATGTGAACATGTCGCTGGCAATCAAACAACAGAGAACCCGGGCCGACATGACTAGTCATAGAACCCAAGTGGCACATCCGTACGAAAACAGGCATACATAACCCAGCAATGCAGGTGTTGGCCTCAAGCGTGTGTAGACGAGTCATAGCAAGCTACAAGGACTCCATTACGCTGTGAGACATAAATGCCATCGTTGCAAGTAGACGAGTTGTAGCAGGCTATAGGGACTCCATTACACTGCGAGACATTTCCCCGAAGGGACACACACAACAGCAAAGAAGGATACATGCCGGTCAATCAATGTGTCCAGAGCAGTAGCAAGCTACCATGGCTCGGTGGAAGCACAAAGAGGCAGGTCCCTGTAAGGACTAAGCGACTGATAAGTCGAGAGGGTCAATTAAGTATCCCAACGTGTGGTAGTAACTAGTCTTGGATCACAAACACGAAACTCAGTTCCTAAGAACGGTCCCAATGAGACAACCCTCTATGTACTCCTACATAGCCTCTCATTGCTACCTTTACCAAATTGGGTTCATCATAAGCTTATCACATCAGAACAACAATGTTTCACTCCAGTCCATCACCTAGATGAATCAGACCTGACACCACTCCAAGCATAGCAAGCATAGCAAGCAAAGTAAGCTAAGAACATCATGGCACAAGCATCTACCAGGTATGCTAGGTTGCAAGGTTTAACTATTTACTGTGACAATGACAGGTCATGCATAAGAATAGGTTCATCTACCGTGTATGACAATCAAGTGAACGTTTGTCCTAATGCAATAAACAAGAGCAGGAGCGAGAGAGTGGGATGTTATCGGAATGATCAAGGGGGTTGCTTGCCTTGCTGGATAGCGGGAAGGTTCTCTCCTTCGTTGGAATACTCGGGGGTATCCTCATAAGTAGGGCCTACCGCAATGCAGACAAATAACAATCAATACACGTAAGTGCAACAATATGATGCATGATCATGACATGGTAGCATGTATGGATGAGCTAATGCAACTATTGTCCAAGTTAATTGAAGTGAGTTTGAATATAGGTTCAAAATCGTTCTTCATTTCAATTTCCATATTTTAACGTATTAGCAAATGTCTATGTTCTTCTACATAGGTTGCTCTAACATGCATGATAATAGTACCATTGGATTCATTGGATTTTTCTGATAAATTTTCATATATAAATTATTTTATCTGATTTACAGATTAATTTATATGAATTTTTAAAGTTTTAAATAATTTTTGGAATTATGTTTAAACTGGAAAAGGATTAATGGCGTCACCCTAACGTCACCACGATGTCAGCTGGTCGACTGACAAGGCCAGGTCAAACCTGACAGGGTGGGACCCACTGGTCAGTGACCCAGTCACTTAATTATAGAATTAAAACTAATCATGATTACTTAATCAACACGGGTCCCTCTCGTCAGTGACTAATTAGGTTAATTAATTTGGTCAATTAAGTTATTAACCTAAATTTGACTAACAGGGCCCGGCCCACTTGCTAGTGACCCAGGGGTCAAACCCCTAGTGGTCAAACTGGTTGACTCGCCAGTGTTGAGCCGCCAGCAACGTCAGGGATGGTGGAGGGGGGTCAGGATTCCTCTTTCGGTGACCAAATGCATGGCGGAGCGCACCAAACTGCTCTGCTTGCTCATGCACGTCAAGCCCGACACTTCCCAGGGTTGGGATGGCCGGAGTCAGCGCCGACGATGAGCATGGCGGCTGTCGGATCTCGGACGAGCACGGGCTCGTCGAACCAAGCAAGACATGACCGGAAGTAGGCACCTACAAGCACTATGCGGCCTCACGATCTTGATGGTGGACTCTGATGGACCAACTAGTCACCTGAGCATCACTGGCGATGAGCTCGTGTGGCAGGTCATTCGGGAGCCGACGCAATCGGGGCCTACAGAGGGGGAAAAGGCTGGAAAGGAGAGGGGAAAGAGCCGGGAGCTCACAGCGGACTCGAAGTCGTTGAGAGCTTGCTTGGGGAGGGCTTGGTGACGGCGATCAATGGCGACGAAGCTTCGGGTCTGAGGAGGAAGACGAGCTCGGGGACGGCGCTTCGGGGCTCCTGGCGATGCGCGGCTCAGTGAGGTGGGAGAAGGCAAGGAGGCGGAGCGATTGGAGGGCTCAGAAGCGAGGGGGAGCGGCTAAAAGTACGACGGCGAAGCTAAGGCACCGGCGGCCATGGCGGAGCAGAGGAGGAGGAGAGCAGAGAGGCGAGCGGGGGCGAGAGGGAGAGGGCGATGGGGATGGCTCTCAGAACTTATCCCCATCGTGCTGGCAAGGGGAAGCAGGCAGGCAGCTGTCGGCATGGAGGCACGCCCACGCGCGCTCCAGCCACACGCCCGTCCTCCTGGCCGCCAGGAGGACGACGATGGAGCTGGGCCAGCTAGGCCGGCCCAGGTTCATCCTCCCTTTTCCTTTCTGCTTTATTTTCTTCATTTTATTTTCTGTTTCCTATTTCTAACATTTGTTTTATTTTCTTTTCAGGTACACATGCTAATTTAAAATATCCTAAATATTTTATATATTGAAGTTTGAATATTTCAAACTTATCTAAAAAGTTTCAGGATATTTTGGAAACTAAAATAATGATAATGCTTTATTTGATATTTTCAGAAGCTTTATTATTTATTTTTCAATTGCTTGAGTTGTTCAAATATTTAAAATGGCCCCTGTTATAATCATGTCCATATTTATCAGACATAGGGAACATTTTGGTAGGGCATTTTGGATTTGTTGAATTTTCACCAACTTGAATTATTTTGATTCAATGTGAGCTAGGGTTTCTTTTAATCCCCATTTCATGTTGATGCAAAAATGAAACATGATGCAACACCCATGCTGTCCTATGACATCTAGCTAGGGATGTGACAACCATAGACCTACGGGTCTGTAGGCAGTAGCTAGATGGCTTTCTCTCTCTCTCTTTTGATTATCAAGACAACTGTCTCTTGGAGATCTATTTGATGTAATGACTTTTTGCGGTGTGTTTGTTAGGATCCGATGAAGTTTGAGTTCCTGATCAGTTTCTATCCATGAATATTTTTTGATTCTTCTTTGATCTCTTATATGCATGATTACTTATAGCCTCGTATTTATTTTTTGAATCTTTGTTTTATTTAGGATAACTTGATCGATTTCTCTTTGCCATGGGAAGAGGTGCTCTGTGATGGGTTCGAACTGGTGGTGTCCTCTCCTAGTGACAGAAGGGTCAGCGAGGCACGCATGTATCATTTATATTAAGGATAACAAGATGGGGTCTATTCCTACAAGAATAGATCTTGTCTACATCATGTCACCATTCTTATAACATTACTCCATTTGTCCATGAACTTAATACACTAGATGCATGTTGGATAGCGGTCGATGTGTGGAGTAATAGTAGTACATGTAGACTCATTTCGGTCTACTAATCTTGGATGTGATGCCTATATTATGATCATTGCCTTAGATATCATCATGATTATTTGATCTTCTATCAATTGTCCAAAAGTAATTTGTTTACCCACCATGTGCTATACCCATGAGAGAAGCCACTAGTGAAACCTACGGCTCCCGGGCCTATCTTTTAAAATATATCTTTCCAATCTATCTTTGTCCGCATTTGCTTTCAGATCTACTATTCCAAAAAAACAAAAGTACCTTGCTGCACTTTCTATTTGAATCGACTATTTTGTGTTCTTGCACGATCTATTTATCCAATCTCATACAGAACGATCTATCTTTTTCCGTGGAGAGATTGACAGAATCTCTTATGCTTCGGGTTGCATGTATTTGTTCTTTGTGTGCAAGTACCGTTTACATAGTGTTGCTTTGTTCTCCTACTGGTTCAATAACCTTGGTTTCATAACTTAGGGAAATACTTACCGAATCTATGCCGCATCATCCCTTCCTCTTTGGGGAAATATCAACGCAGTCTCAAGCCATGTCAAAGGAATTTCAGGCATCGCTACCGGGGAGACATCAATAACATCTATATGGTTCGTAATGACAAATCTCATCTCCTTGCAGTTAACATTATTTTCCATTTGCCTCTCTTTTTCCTCTCCCCCACTTCACAAAATTTCTCGTTTTATTCTCCTTTTTTTGTGTGGCTATTTCACATTCGATCTTTTGCTTGCTTGTGATCATGAGTGATTTTGGTATGGCAAAAACAGATGATTGCAGGATGCCTAAAATTGGACGTTTTGGTAATCTGGATTCTAAAACTTTTGTTTTGGGGTAAGGGAACGTTATAGTTACAGAAACTATCCAAGAATTCTTTAATTGTGTTGGAAATTTAACTATTGATGATGCTCCTATACTTAAAAGAACTAAAACCTTGTCGGGACCCTGATCCTAAGCCATAAGAATCCAGCCTACAACACATCACATCACTTTGCGGTCTCACGCACGGTTATCTCCATGGCTGCCACCTTACCTAAGCCGAGACAGTTTGTGTCTTTTGACTCACGTATGTGAATGTGTCGCTAGCATTCAAATGTCAAAGAACCCGGCCGGACATGACTAGTTGTAGAACCCAAGTGGCACATCCGTAGAGGGACAGGCATACGTTACCCAACAATGCAGATGTCGATCCCTAGCATGTGTAGACGAGTCATAGCAAGCTACAAGGACTCCATTACGCAAAAGTCATCACTACACGTAGACGAGTCATAGCAGGCTATAGGGACTGCATTACACTGCGAGACATTTCCCCTAAGGGACAGACACAGCAGCAAAGAAGGATACATGTCGGTCAATCAATGTGTCTGAAGCAGTAGCAAGCTACCAAGGCTCGGTGGAAGCACAAATAGGCAGTTCCCCGTAAAGAGTACTGCTAAAGGCACAACACTAGGTGTCGAGTCCCATACATATGGTTGCACGTCACACGTACGCATGATATGCCTGATATGCATAGATACAACTATGGCATCACAACATAACCATACAACATTACAACATTTATTTAGAAGGCTCGGAAGAGCCAATACAATAAGATGTTACAAACAGGGGTCACATGACCCAATATTCAGAGCATTCAAACAAGCAACCGGAAGTTAAACATGTCTAGGTACAGACATGTACAAAAGTGGCTGGAGGAGCCTGAGAAGCTACAACGACCCTACCAAAGGAACCAGACATCTCTCTGGGATTCCCAAGCTAATCCGGTCAACATCGAACTTCACGTCGAAAATACCACTAATGAGACTAACGTCTCCTCTGCAAGAACATAAATTAAGCAAACATGAGTACAAGGGTACTCAACAAGACTTACATCAGAACTAACTACACATGTATCAGTATCAATGAAGGGGTTTGTGGAGTTTATTGCAGCAAGCCAGCTTTGACTCTTGGCTAACCTGTACTACGACTACAAGTGCTCTCTTTGAGGTGGGATAGAGCACATGAGTGCACATATTCACCAATCAATATACACCACTATGGATCCACTCTCGTCTCTCTACGAGAAGGCCATCCATAGCACTCACGCTTATCTTGCATATTTTAGAAGTATCCATTTCACTTATCTATGAACCACATAAGTTTTCCAAGTAGTCCATATCCGAGTACACGGCTATTCGAATAGTTTATTTAACCCTACAGGGGTATACTTCTTCACATGTGCTCCCGTCACTTATCGTCATGTGCACCGAAAATGCACCTCGGCAACCTTCAAGCGAAAGCCCAGCAAGGGAGTCGCCCATGACCATCAATCACACAAGACCCTAGTCCAGGTTTATCGCCTATTTGAGACTGAACCCGCACGGAAATCCGGTCGAAGTTTCCGCTACGGCCTCAAACGATGTGCGCAGGGTTCCCAAGCCCACCGTTCGGGTGCCACTTGCTACACCGTGCCACTATGCCAATACCGCATCATAGTACACCTCGTCGAGCAGCGCTATGCACGGCCGCCAACACTTTTCCTACAAACACCAGAAACAAGTTGCAACTCCTGGACAGAGATCTAGGCGATTAAAAAGTCTAGCGGGGTCATATTTAAGGGCCCAACGTGTGGTAGTAACTGTCTTGGATCACAAACACAGAACTCAGTTCTTAAGGACGGTCCCAATGAGACAACCCGCCGTGTACTCCTACATGACCTCTCATTGCTACCTTTACCAAATCGTGTTCACACACTTAGCTCACACACAGTAGGACATGAACACTACTATTTTGATTCATCGCCCAGATGGATCAAACCTGACACAACACGACTCTAAGCATAGCAGGCTCAGTAAGTAAACAAGCATGTATGAGTAAGCACAACAAGGGTCAAGCAGTTGCTACTCATGCTAAGTTGTTTCAACTATTTACTATGGCAAAGGCAGGTCATGCAAAGGAATGGGTTCAGCTACCGAAAACATGTTATAGTTGAATCATTGTTGTCCTAATGCAATATATGAGAGCAGGAGCAAGAGAGTGGGTTCATATCAGTATGCTCAAGGGGGTTTGCTTGCCTGACAGTCCTGAAGATATTACTTCTCTACATTAGTGTCAACGATCACATCGTCAGAACCATCGTCTACCGATAGGGAACAACACCGGCAAACAAAGAAATGAACACATTCAATGTGATGCAACAAACATGATGCATGAAATGGCATGTTAAGGTACTGAATTTACCTAGTGCTATAGGTAGTCATATTAAGTGAAGTGCAATTCAAATATATACTAAATTCCAACTCCAACACTATTTACTAAATTATCCTAATCATGAAATGTCCTACTTGGTGATGTTAACTTGTTCAAACATGCATGATAATGACATAAACAGATTCATTAGATTTTTCTGCTCATTTTTCCTATATAAATTATTTGCATATGAGTTACTGTTGAATTTCTATGATTTTTAGATGTTTTAAACATTTTCTGGATTTTCCTGATTTATTCTTTAAACAGAAAATTCCATTATTGCATCAACACTATGTCGTCATGACATCAGCAGGTCAACTGACCGTCTTACGTCGAACTTGACTAATGGGTCCCACTAGTGAGTGACACAGTCACTAATAGGGTTTAGTTTTAATACTTAATATTAATTAACACAACAGGGCCCACTAGTCAGTGACCCATTAAACTAATTATTCGAATTAATTAAATTAGAGCCTAATCCTAAAATTTACCAAAACCTGGCCCCACCTATCGGTGACCCAGGCGGGGTCAAACCTGTGTCAAACTCGCCGGAGTTGACCCACGGCTCACCGTCGGCATCTCCAGAGATGGCGGAGGGCGACGAAATTCCTCCTCCGGCGACTAACTGGCCAGCGGAGGGCACCTACATGGAGCTAGAGATCCACTGCATCCAGCTGAGCTAGCGCGAGGGGTTGAGGTGGTTTACGACGACGGAGGCGAGCAACTTGGGGGCGACCGGAGGTCGGCCACGGCGGCGCTAAGGCCTAGGGGACGCAGGAAGAGCTAGGAAGAGGGGGAAATGGATGTGACGACTCACGAGGGGGGGGCTCGATGGCGTCGAGGGCGGGCTCGGAGAGGCAGCGAGTCGAGCACTGGGTCGCCGGCAATCTTCGGCATCCGGTGATGAAAACAGCGACACTGGCGAGGAGGGAGGACTTCCGAGATCGAATCCATCGGCAAGGAGGAGCAGAGCGATGCTATGGAGCTCTTGGCCAGCTCGGAGCAAGAGGGAGCGGCAGCAGCTTCAGCGGCAAGCTCCTAACTGCGGCGGCCATGGAGGATAGGGACAAGAGGAGGAGCAGGGAGCGAAAAGAGGAGGAGAGGGCTCAATCCGGACGGATCTGGGGAGCCCTATCCCCTCGCACAGGCAGGCAAACGGGCAGGAGGTGGCGCGGACGCGTGCTCGCGCACTTTGGCCACGTGCTCGTCCTCCTGGCGCGAGTTGGGAGATGATTGGCATGTTGCTGGTGGGTTGGGCCGCCAGCAACACTGCTGGGCAAACAGGATAGTCTTCCTCTTTTTATTTTTTATTTTTTTTCTGTTTTCTAATTTTCCAGCTTTGTTTTGGTTTCAAAGTAAATACCAAACCATTTTCAAAACTTCTTAAACTATTTATGGGCACTATTTGGATTAATCCATAAGCCCTCAAGATTTTCGGAAACTCTTGAGCATTTAAAAATAGTTATAGAATTTTAAATGTCCTAATTCAAACACATAAGATGTCGGGACCCTGATCCCAAGTCATATTAATCCACACGGTAACATATCACATCACTTTGCGGCCTCACGCACGGTAAACTCCACGGCTGCAGCCTTACCTTAGTTGGGACCGTTTGCGTCTTTTGGCTCACGTATGTGAACATGTCGCTGGCAAACAAACGACAGAGAACCCGGGCCGACATGGCTAGTCATAGAACCCAAGTGGCACATCCGTACAGGAACAGGCATACGTAACCCAACAATGCAGGTGTCTTCCTCTAGCGTGTGTAGACAAGTCATAGCAAGCTACAAGGACTCCATTACGTCGTGGGACATAAATGTCATCACCGCACGTAGACGAGTCGTAGCAGGTTACGGGGACTCCATTACACTGCGAGACATTTCCCCGAAGGGACAGAATACCAGCAAGGAAGGATACATGCCGGTCAATCAATGTGTCCGGAGCAGTAGCAAGCTACCAAGGCTCGGTGGAAGCACAAAGAGGCAGGTCCGTGTAAAGAGTATTACTAAAGGCACACAACTAGGTGTCGAATCCCATACATATCATTGCACATCACACGTACGCATGACATGCCCGATATGCATAGATACAACTATGACATCACAATATAACCATACAACAACACAACATTTATTTAGGAGGCTGATAAGAGCCAACATAGTGTGATATTACAAGAAGGGGTCACATGACCCAACACACAAATCATACAAACAACAAACAGAAGCTTAACATATCTAGGTACAGACATCTAGAAAAGAAGGCTGAGGAAGCATGTCTATCTACAAGGCCCTCCACAAGAACCAGACCACTGGCTGGGATTCCCAAGCTAACTGGACAACATCGATCTTACCATAGAAACCACCAACAAGACTGGAGTCTCCTCTACAAAAACATATTTAATCAACAGTGAGTACTGAGTACTCAGCAAGACTTACATCAGAACTAACTACATATGCATCGGTATCAACAAGGAGGTTGTGGGGTTCAATGCAACAAGCCAGCTTTGACTCGGTGGCTATCCTGTACTACGACTTTCATAACTTTGTAAATTTTTGTGAAGCGTACACGAGTTCACTAACACCACAACAATACACCACACCATGGATCCGCTCCCGTCTTCCTACGAGAGTGCCATCCACGGTACTCACACTTGTCTTGAAGCTTTTATGAGTAACCTTTTAAATTGTCTATGAACCATATAAGTATCCAAGTAGTCCATATCCGCGGACGTGGCTATTCAAATAGATTGATTACCCTGCAGGGGTGTACTTCGTCACACATGCTCTCGCCACTTACCGCCATGTGCTCGTAAAAAGGCACCTCGGCAACCTTCAAGTGGAAGCCCGGCGGCGGAGTCGGCTATGACCTGACTAACCACACAAAACTCTAGTCTAGGTTTATCGACTATTCGGGACTGAACCCGCAAGGAAGTCCGGCCGAAGTTTCCTTAATGGCCCCAAACGATGTGTACAGGGTTCCCAAGCCCACCTCGACGGATGGTACTATGCTTGGTACACCGGGCCACAATGCCTAGTCTGTCCCAAGCCCACCTGTACGGGGTGCCACTCGGTAGACTACTAGCATATCTTACAAACACCAGAAACTAGTTGCAACTCCTAGACAGAGAACAAGTCGGTTAATAAGTCGAGAGAGTCAATTAAGGATCCCAATGTGCGGTAGTAGCTAGTCTTGGACAACATACACAGGCCTCAGTTCTTAAGGATGGTCCCAATGAGACAACCCACCATGTACTCCTACATGGCCTCTCATCACTGTGATTACCAAATTGTGTGCACAACATAACTCTCATCATCATAACAAGTTCAGTTCATTCCGGTTCATCACCCACAAGAATCAGACCTGACACAACTCTAAGCATAGCAAGCATAGCAGGTTAAGGGCTCAACATAGCTCAAGCATCTACCAGGTATGCTAGGTTGCATGGTTCAGCTATTTACTGTGACGATGATAGGTCATGCAGAGGAATGGGTTCAACTACCGGAACATGCAAAGTTGAAATGTTTTGCCCTAATGCAATAAGTTAGAGCAAGAGCGAGAGAGTGGGTTTATATTGGACATGTTCAAGGGGGGTTGCTTGCCTGATAAGACGATCACACGTTACTACTCCTCATATGGATACCCGACTGTATCCTCCTGAATAGTGCCTAACACGAAGAACAACCATCGAAGGGGGAACAAATAAATACACATCAAATGCAACAATATGATGCATGAATATGACATGGCAATATGATGTGTTTGAGCTAATGCATCTAGCAACAAGTTTAAATGAAGTAGGTTTGAACTCAAGGTTCAAATTCAACATCATATATGGATTCCATAATGGATTTGAACTAAAATGTCCAAGTTCACCTATTTAGATTGCTCTAACATGCACGAAAATTGTACAGACGGATTCATTGGGTTTTTTGCTCAATTTTCATATATAAATTATTTTCATGTGACTTACAGATTAATTTATATGAATTTTAGAAGTTTCTATTAATTTCAAGAATTTATTTAAATATACATAATTGTATTCATTATGTCAGCATGGCGTCATCATGACGTCAGCAGGTCAAAAGCGCCAACCCAGGTCAAACCTGGCGGTAGGGCCCCACCTGTCACTGACTCATTCATCTAACCGTTTTTTAATTAAACTAACAGGGCTGGGCCCACACGTCAGCTACCCAGGGGTTAATTAACCTGTTGATTAGCCCTAAGCTAATCACCTGACGAGGGGGTCCCACCTATAGGTGGCTCAGGCGATGGCTCGTCGCCGGCGACCTCTGGTTGCGGCAACGACTGCGCTACCGGCCACGGGAGCGGCGGCCGGGGGCATTGGGGCGAAGCCCTCGCCCGCCCACACCTAGGGGAGCTAGCTAGGGTCACGTGGGACGCCGGAGCTCGCGGCTGTGACGCAGGAGGCGGCGGCCGGAGCTCGGGCACGACGGGGAAAGCGGCGGCTACGGCAGCTAAGCAGTACGGAGAAGAAGGGGGATCGACGGGGAGCTCACGGCGCATTCAGATGATGGCTCGACGGGCTCGGGGAGCGCACAAGGGGTGGCAAATTGACGGTGGCGACAACGGCTTCGTCCGGTGACGGAGGAGAGCATAGGAGAGAGGGGAAGAGCGAGAGAGAGCGGTAGGGAGTGAGGGAGAGGAAGAAGGGCACGGTGATGGGGGGCGGTGGCGGCCCCAGAGGCCTCCAGGCAGGCAACTAGGCAGGAGCAGGCCGTGGCACGTGCCGGTGTGCCCCTGCCACACGCACCAGTCCTCATGGCGGGAGGTTGGGGGTTGGGCCGCTGGGCCAGCCCCTCCTGGGCCTCCTTCTTCTATTTTTATTACTTTTTGTTTTCTGGTTTTTTCAGTTTTGTTTTGATTTGATTTCAAAACCAAACCATTTTATAATATTCTGAAAATTAATATGTGGCCTGTTATATTATAACCAAAGGCACTCATGGATTTTCTAGAATTATTGGAGCTTTTAAATTATTTATCGTATTTTAAAACTCTAATCTGAATAGTTATTTCTTTAATTCAATACCCAAAATGATATTTTGAAAATATGCACCACCCCTGGTTTATGTTGCCACATTATTCCAGAGAAGATGAACATTTTCCAAGGTCACTTTGGATCATTGAAAAAAATTGTTTTGGTTGAGCCTATTGAATTGAAATGGTGCTAGGGTTTTGAACATCCCCATTTCAGGTTTAAAAAAATTTAAATGTGATGCAATCACAACATGGATCCTAATGCATGCTAAATATAGGGATGTGAAAACTCACCCCCACTTAAAAGAATCGCGTCCCGAGATTCTGGAGTCGATAGGAAAAGAGCCGGATACTCAAATCGATGATGATCTTCACTCTCCCAGGTAGCTTCATTCTCAGAATGATGCGACCACTGCACCTTCACAAACTTGATATTCCGACGCCGGGTTACACACTTAGCTTGATCGAGAATATGGACATGATATTCTCGATATGAAATATTATCTTGAAGATCAAGCGTTTCGTGGTCCACTTCATGGATAGGATCCTTGAAGCAACACCTGAGTTGAGAAACGTGGAAGACATCATGAACTCGGGAAAGATGCGGGGGCTGTTCCAGTTGGTAGGCAACCTCTCCTTGTTTAGTAAGAATGCAAAAAGGACCAATGTAACG
Organism: Hordeum marinum; assembly: GCA_022496015.1. Classification (NCBI taxonomy): domain Eukaryota; kingdom Viridiplantae; phylum Streptophyta; class Magnoliopsida; order Poales; family Poaceae; genus Hordeum; species Hordeum marinum. The sequence continues at coordinate 236,822,603 of CM039673.1, forward strand.
AGGAGCCAATTTGCCCTTGATACCGAAACGATGGGTACCCTTCACAGGAGTAACCTGAAGGTAAGCCTCTTCGTCCACCTCCTAAGTTACTTGCTTATGATGGCGATCATACTAACTCTTCTGATGAGATTGAGCTATCTTGAGATTTTCGCGAATAACGCGAACTTGCTCTTTTGCTTCCTGGATCATATCTGGCCCAAAGAATTGTCTTTCCCCGGTCTCTGACCAGTTCAAAGGTGTTCGACATCTTCGTCCATAAAGAACTTGAAAAGGAGCTTTGCCCAGACTAGATTGGTAGTTGTTGTTATATGCAAACTTGGCAAATGGAAGACACTTCTCCCAATTCATTCCGAATGAGATGACACAAGATCTGAGCATGTCTTCGAGAATCTGATTGACTCTTTCAACCTGACCACTTGACTGAGGGTGAAAAGCACTGCTAAAGGAGAGATGGGTTCCCATAGCATTCTGAAACTTTCCCAAAATCGAGAGGTGAAAATACTTCCACGGTCTGAATTGACTTCCAATGGAACACCATGCAGGGACACTATTCGAGAGATATACAAGTCCACCAACTAACTAGCAGTGATACTCTCTCGGACAGGAAGGAAATGAGCCACTTTGGAAAGGAGATCAATAACCACGAAGATTGCATTATTTCCTTTCTTGGTCTTGGGAAATCCGGTGATGAAATCCATTTCAGCTTTATCCCATTTCCATTCAGGAATAGCTAAGGGCTGAAGGGTGCCAGCAGGTCTTTGATGCTCTGCCTTAACACGATAACAAACATCGCAATTAGCAATGAATTGAGCGATTTCCCTCTTCATTCTAATCCACCAGAACCTTTGGCGTAGGTCCTGATACATCTTGGTGCTGCCAGGGTGAATGGTGAGAGGAGATTCATGAGCCTCCTTAAGGATCAACTCCCGAAGTTGTTGCTTTTTAGGAACTACCAACCGATTCCCAAAATATACTGCACCTCTAGCATCAATGGTGAAACTACCAGCAATTCCCTTTTCAACATTATCCCTGATCCGGGTAATACCCGCATCATACTATTGGCTTGTTATAATGTGATCCTCCAGAGTAGGTTTTGCAACAAAGGTTGAAAGGGATCTGCTAGGAACAATGTGGAGGTTAAGCTTGCAAAATTCCTCATGAAGAAAGGGGTGATCTTGTTGCAGCATAAGATTGTTGCAATAAGATTTACGACTTAACGCATCCGCCATGACATTTGCCTTGCCTAGGGTGTAAGTAATTCCTAAGTTGTAATCCGTAATCAGCTCCAACCATCGACTTTGTCTGAGATTCAGATCTGGTTGAGTGAATATATACTTCAGACTTTGGTGATCTATGTAAATCTTGCAACGATTACCAAGAAGGTAATGTTGCCATACCTTAAGTGCATGGACTACTGCTGCAAGCTCCAAATCATGTGTTGGATAATTTTCCTCATGTGGGTGCAACTGGCGGGATGCATAGGCGATCACCTATTGGTCTTGCATAAGAACACATCCAAGTCCTTGTCTCAAGGCGTCACAATAGATGACAAAGTCCTTGGAGAAGTCAGGTGGCACGAGCATGGGAGCAGAGGTCAAACGTCTCTTCAGTTCTTGGAAACTATGCTCACATTGTGGGGTCCACTCAAACTTCTTATCTTCCTTAAGGAGTTTCGTCAGAGGCTTGGCAACTTTGGAGAAGTTCTCAACGAAGCGGCGACAATAGCTCGCTAAACCGAGGAAACTTCTAACTTGCTTGACTGATTCAGGTGGAGTCCAGTCAAGAATGGCTTGAACTCTTTCAGGATTAACTGCGATGCCCTTTCCGGAGATCGCATGACCTAGATAGGTCACTTCAGTAACCAAAATTCACACTTGGAGAACTTGGCATAAAGACGGTGCTGTCTGAGTTTTTCTAGCACAAGTCTGAGGTGCTCAGCATGTTCTTCTTCATTCTTCTAATAAATCAAAATATCATCGAGGTAAACCACGACGAACTTATCTAAGTATTCCATGAAGATTGAGTTCATCAAACGGGAGAATGTTGTTGGAGCATTGGTTAGTCCAAAGGACATGACTGTGTACTCGTACTGGCCATAACGAGTGACAAACGCCGTCTTAGGAATGTCTCCATTCTTAATCATGATTTGATGGTAGCCTAACCTCAAATCCATCTTGGAGAACACTGAAGATCCAACAAGTTGATCATACAAATCATTGATCTTGGGGAGCGGATACTTATTCTTTATTGTGACCAAATTGACGGGTCGATAATCCACAACCATACGATCCGTTCCATCCTTCTTCTTCACAAAGAGGACGGGACAAGCCCAAGGAGAGGAGCTAGGTCGAATGAAACCCTTTTGCAAGGACTCATCAAGTTGCTTCTTGAGCTCAGCTAATTCCAAGGGTGCCATCTTATAAGGTCTTCTGGAAATTGGAACAGTTCCTGGGATGAGGTCTATCACAAACTCTACATCCCTGTCAGGCGGAATGCCTAGCAATACTTCTGGAAATATATCCGGAAAATCTCTTAATACCGGTATATCTTCAAGCTCGGGAAGAGGGTTGGCATTGAGTGAATAGAGCTGACGCATTGGAACTTGTGTTGAAACATGGACTATCTTGCCAGATGGATGCGTAAGCTGAACAAACCTGGTGGAGTAATCGATCTTGGCATGGTGAGCTATCATCCAGTCCATACCCAAGATGATATTAATATTTGAAGACTTGAGAGCTATCAATGAGGCAAGGAACACAAGTCTATCAACACAGATTTTATTTCCATGGCTTATTCTTGTTGTCTGCCATCTAGACCCTGGAGTGTGAATTTCAAGAGCAGTTGGCATATCACAAAATGACATGTCGTGCAACCGGGCATAGCCTTCCGAGATGAAGGAATGCGATGCTCCAGCATCAAATAGGGTTGATGCTGGATGGATCATCATTAGCTTCTTTGGCTGAGACATGATTCACACATCCCTGTTCAATGATGGTTGGCTTGGCAGGGATCACCTTGACTGGTGACTTACTACGGTCAACAAACTTTCCAGACTGAGGATATACACCATTGGACTGGGGGCAATTGCGAGCGATGTGGCCTGGTTCTCCGCACTTGTAGCAAATCACATAAGTATGACGTCGAGCCGCATTGACAGGCGGTCCGCCAACAGGTCTAGGTGGAGCATTTGGCTGAGTTGGACGAGGCACCACACAGGATGGCCTCGATGCATATCCAGGAGGAAGCGATGAGTTTGGAACCCAAATCCGATGCTTCTGAGATCCAGAATCAGAGGTAGAAACCAAATCACGGTTGTGCTTGCAAGATTCCTCATAGGTGAACTGAGATGTCTCTGCATTAATGGCCTTGTTCACAAGTGCTTGGAAGGTGTCACAATGATGGAGGTGAAGATCACGACGCAACTTTGGGTTGAGACCCTTCCTCAACCTAGCTTGCTTGTTGGCATCCGTGGACACTTCTTTTGTTGCATAACGTGCAAGGTTCTCAAACTCTCAACTGTAAACATCTATAGCCATCTTACCTTGAGTAAGGTTACAAAAATCTTCCCTCTTTCGGTCCATGAGACCCTGAGGAATATGATGCTCACGGAAAACCTCTGTGAATTCTTTCCAGGTAGGAATCTGGCCAGCTGGAATTATAGTCTCATAGTTCTCCCACCAAATACTAGCAGGACACTCCAGGAAGTATGTAGCATAGCTGACCTTGTCAGTCTCGGCCACATTCGCGGAACACAGCTTGTTTGAGATGCTACGGAGCCAGCCATCTGCATCGAGTGGCTCAATGGAGTGATGGAAGGTGGGTGGGTATAGCTTGATGGAATCACGGATGGTCACTATTCCAGCACATTGATGGGCGGTGTTTTCCTCAATACATGCCAGCAAGCGATTTGACTCACGCTTGTCTTTCTCAATGTCTAACATTAACTGTGCCAACAAAGGTGAATCCGACAGAACTTTAGCATCTCTGGTTCCACATCTCTGGCCGTTCTTGCGACCAATGGTAGCTTGGGTACTGCGGTACATCCTGATGATGAGAAACTAGGATTAGACATGGCGGCATACCAAAAGGTAGGAGGGAAAGCAAAAGCATTGATCTTCGAAGAAATCCTACGGAAAATTGGGCAGCATAATGGCTGTGAATGCTTAGAAATGAGACATCCTACAAAAGATTTAGGTGCCACTACACCTTAACATGACCACCTCCAAATTCTGATTGAGCTAACAAGCTACACAGATAACACTCGAGGACTGGATGCAACTCAGATAAACCATTCCTATAAGTTTACGAAATAGTAACACGAGACCATGATAGATAGATAAGAAGCCTAGTTATTAATCCCCGTAGAAAAGGAGAGGGTGACTCAAAATCAGAATAACATGGAAAAAAACAGTAAAAAGAGCCTTACGTTCCCTTCCACAATCATCACTTATATAACTAAAGAGTTGCTAGACTCAACATCGACTAGTTTGGCTTGGTAATCCTACAATCAGTCAGCTCTGATACCAATGCTGTCGGGACCCTGATCCTAAGTCATATGAATCAAGACGGTAACATACCACATCACTTTGCAGCCTCACGCACGGTAAACTCGACGGCTGCAGCCTTACCTTAGCCTGGACCGTTTGCGTCTTCTGGCTCACGTATGTGAACATGTCGCTGGCAATCAAATGACAGAGAACCGGGGCCGACATAGCTAGTCGTAGAACCCAAGTGGCACGTCCATACAGGACAGGCATACGTAACCCAACAATGCAGGTGTCAGCCTCTAGCATGTGTAGACGAGTCATAGCAAGCTACAAGGACTCCATTACGCCGTGGGAGATAAATGTCATCACCGCACATAGACGAGTCGTAGCAGGCTACAGGGACTTCATTACATCGCGAGACATTTTCCCGAAGGGACAGACACAGCAGCAAGGAAGGATACATGCCGGTCAATCAATGTGTCCAGAGCAGTAGCAAGCTACCAAGGCTCGATGAAGGACAAAGCGGCAGTTCCCTGTAAAGAGTACTACTAAAGGCACCCAACTAGGTGTCGAATCCCATACATATCGTTGCACGTCACACGTACGCATGACATGCCCGATATGCATAGATACAACTATGGCATCACAATATAACCATACAACAACACAACATTTATTTAGGAGGCTGATAAGAGCCAACATAGTGTGATATTACAAGCAGGGGTCACATGACCCAACACACAGATCATACAAACAACAAATAGAAGCTTAACATGTCTAGGTACAGACATCTAGAAAAGAAGGCTGAGGAAGCCTGTCTATCTACAAGGCCCTCCACAAGAACCAGACCACTGGCTGGGATTCCCAAGCTAACTGGACAACATCGATCTTATCATAGAAACCACCAACAAGACTGGAGTCTCCTCTACAAAAACATATTTAATCAACAGTGAGTACTGAGTACTCAGCAAGACTTACATCAGAACTAACTACATATGCATCGGTATCAACAAGGAGGTTGTGGGGTTCAATGCAGCAAGCCAGCTTTGACTCGGTGGCTATCCTGTACTACGACTTTCATAACTTTGTAAAGTTTTGTGAAGCGTACACGAGTCCACTAACACCACAACAATACACCACACCATGGATCTACTCCCGTCTTCCTACGAGAGTGCCATCCACGGTACTCACACTTGTCTTGAAGCTTTTATGAGTAACCTTTTAAATTGTCTATGAACCATATAAGTATCCAAGTAGTCCATATCCGCGGACGTGGCTATTCGAATAGATTGATTACCCTGCAGGGGTGTACTTCGTCACACATGCTCTCGCCACTTAACGGCTCCAAACGATGTGTACAGGGTTACCAAGCCCACCTTGATGGATGGTACTACGCTTGGTACACCGGGCCACAATGCCTAGTCTGTCCCAAGCCCACCTGTACGGGATGCCACTCGGTAGACTACTAGCATATCCTACAAACACCAGAAACTAGTTGCAACTCCTGGACAGAGAACAAGTGGGTTAATAAGTCGAGAGAGTCAATTAAGGATCCCAATGTGCGGTAGTAGCTAGTATTGCACAACATACACAGGACTCAGTTCTTAAGGACGGTCCCATTGAGATAACCCACCATGTACTCCTACATGCCCTCTCATCACTACCTTTACCAAATCGTGTTCACAACATAACTCTCATCATCAGAACAAGTTCAATTCACTCCGGTTCATCACCTAGATGAATCAGACCTGACACAACTCTAAGCATAGCAAGCATAGCAGGTTATGGGCTCAACATAGCTCAAGCATCTTCCAGATATGCTAGGTTGCATGGTTCAGCTATTTACTGTGACAATGACTGGTCATGCAGAGGAATGGGTTCAACTATCAGAACATGCAAAGTTGAAACATTTTGCCCTAATCCAATAAGTGAGAGCAAGAGCGAGAGAGTGGGTTTGTATCGGACATGTTCAAGGGGGGTTGCTTGCCTGATGAGACGATCACACATTACTGCTCCTCAGATGGATACCCGACCGTATCCTCCGAAACAGTGCCTAACACGAAGAACAACCACCGAATGGGGAACAAATCAATACACATCAAATGCAACAATATGATGCATTAATATGACATGGCAATATGATGTGTTTGAGCTAATGCATCTAGCAACAAGTTTAAATGAAGTAGGTTTGAACTCAAGGTTCAAATTCAACTTCATATATGGTACATATGGTACAAGTTAAATGAAGTAGGTTTGAGCTAATGCATTTGAACTAAAATGTCCAAGTTCACCTGTTTAGGTTGCTCTAACATGTATGAAAATGGTACATATGGATTCATTGGATTTTTTCGATCAATTTTCATATATAAGTTATTTTCATCTAACTTACAGATTAATTTATATGAATTTTAGAAGTTTTTATTAATTTCTGGAATTTATTTAAATATACATAATTGTATTTATTATGTCAGCCTCACGTCATGATGACGTCAACATGTCAAAAGCGCCAGCCTAGGACAAACCTGGCGGCTGGGCCCCACCTGTCAATGACTCATTCATCTAATCGTTTTCTAATTAAACTAATAGGGTTGGGCCCACACGTCAGCTACCCAGGGGTTAATTAACCCGGTGATTAGCCTTAAGCTAATCACCTGACGAGGGGGTCCCACCTACAGGTGGCTTAGGCGACGGCTCTTCGTCTGCGACCTCTGGTCACGGTGGCGTCCGTGCTACCGGCCACGGGAGCGGCGGCTGGGGGCACTGGGGTGAAGCCCTCGCTTGCCCGCACCTAGGGGGGCTAGCTAGGGTTGCGGGGGACGCCGGAGCTCGCGGCTGCAACGCCAGAGGCGGCGGCCAGAGCTCGCGCACGACGGGGAAAGCGGCGGCTATGGCAGCTAAGTAGCAGAGAGAAGAAGAGGGATCGACGGGGATCTCACGGCGCATTCGAATGACGGCTCGACGGGCTCGAGGAGCGAACTAGGGGTGGCGAATCGACAGCGGTGACAGCGGCTTCGTCCGGCAACGGAGGAGAGCAGAGGAGAGAGGGGAAGAGTGAGAGAGAGAGCGGCAGGTAAAGAGGGAGGGGAAGAAGGGCACGGTGATGGGGGGCGCTGGCGGCCTCGGAGGCCTCCACGCTGGCAGCTAGGCAAGAGCTGGCCATGGCGCGTGCTGGCGCGCTCCTGCCACACGCCCCAATCCTCCTGCGGGAGTTTGGGGGTGACTGGCGGCTATGACGCTGGGCCAGCCCCTCCTGGGCCTCCTTCTTCTCTTTTTTTATTACTTTTTGTTTTTTGTTTTTTTTTCAGTTTTGTTTTGATTTGATTTCAAACCAAACCATTTTATAATATTCTGAAAAATTAATATGTGGCCTGTTATATTATAACTAAAGGCACTCATGGATTTTCCAGAATTATTGGAGCTTTTAAAACATTTATATTATTTTAAAACTCCAATCTGAAATAGTTATTGTTTTAATTCAATACCCAAAATCACATTTTTAAAATATGCACCACCGCTAGTTTATGTTGCCACATTATTCTAGAGAAGATGAACATTTTCCAAGGTCACTTTGGATCACTGAAAAAAATTGTTTTAGTTGAGCCTATTGAATTGAAATGGTGCTAGGGTTTTGAACATCCCCATTTCAGCTTTAAAATAATTTAAACATGATGCAATCACAACATGGATCCTAATGCATGCTAAAGATAGGGATGTTACAAAATAGTTAATTCAAAATGCAATATGGCTAGGAAAATGTGCATAACCTCTGGTTGTTGTTTAGAACAATATCCAGAAATTATGGACATTTTTGGAAGCCATTTTGGGTTAATTGAAAATTTATTTTAGGTTGAACCTATTTGAATTGTATTGATGCTAGGGTTGGACCATCCCCATTTCAAGTTCAATTGAATTTAAAATGATGCATGGATGCTCACTGATGCAACTAACATGATTTCTACAAACAAAATATAGGGCCGTGACAACTCACCCCCACTAAATAAGAATCTCGTCCCGAGATTCAGGCATAGGGTATGAGGACAAAGGGGACACAACTACCACAATCTTCACAAATCGAATTACTCTTCTCAAAGATGTTGCTTCATTTCATCATCTTGACTTTGGCGCCTTTCCTTCCAAGATCTTCATCCAACACAATGACAAAAAGGAATAAGAAAGCTCTACATTATTCGATCTTCTCGGAGATCGAGCAACTCATGATCAACTCGTAGAATGAGACGTGATAAGATCTCTCAAGCTGAGACACATAACACACATTGAAAATAATGAATGAGGCAGATGACGGAGGTTCAATTGGTAGGCAACAATTCCACGCTATAGCAGATGGTGAATAGGTTTCAAAGTAGCGAGGAGTTAGTTGCCCTTCATACCATAACGGGAACCTTAGGGAAGGTAACTCGTAGGTTTATCCCTTAAGTGGCAAAAGGAATTACTTTTGATACAGAGATCATTGAAACTCTTTCCACCAACCTAAGGCAATTCACAACGATCGTTGGAAGGAATTAAGAATGGCATACTCAGATCGGAGGGAAACTAGAGTTATAGAACAACTCAGTAAATAGAAGGCACTTTCTGGTTAAAACCGAGAGTATAACCCAGTGTCTGAGCATGATCTCAAGAACTTGAGCATTTCCATATTCATCAGGGTTTTTACCAACATCTGTGCCAAGGATCCTGGCAACACCTCATACTACCATGATGAATAGTGATGGAGGATGCAGATGGATAGGAAGACAACATTTTCTTAGATTTCACCTTAGCTATGCCAAGGAAGCAAAAACTGGATGATCGACCGAGAGACATTTAGCACTCCACTTCTAATGTTCTCCTTGATGTACTAGTGTGACCCCAATCATAGGTCAGGTTTGCTATCTAGAACATCAAGTAAAGGTCAGACTTCGGGCTCTCAAAGGGGTCCATGAGGAATAACTTCTAGAGCAAGTCATAAAAGGTCCTCATGGGGAGGTGGCCAAGGTTGCTGATATAAGATATTATAGTAATAGGTCTTCTAGCAGGTGTGTTAGCCACAACATCCCTTTGCTGGGTACAGCGAGACCAATATTATAATTCTTGGGAAATGTTCCAACCATCATATCTGCCTGAGATTCAGATATGGTTGGTGTCAGGATATTCCAGACTTAGCATGTCTGAAAGTGAAAGGTTGCAACACAAATCGAACAGATGACGTTGCGAGATTCTCGGGAGATGAACTACGGAAGCCAACTCCAAAACATGAGTTGGATTGCAAGACACATGTGAACACATTGCCCAAGAGAATTGTGACTACATAGAAATCTTACAACAAAACACAACCGAGTTCTAGATGAATCCATTATTGAAAGATAGTGAAATCCTTGCATAATTCATGATCTTAAGAAGAACTTCTTTTCCTTGAACAACGGCTTAGGTGCTAGGCACAGCATATGGGTTGTAGGTTGCAAGGCTATGAAACCATAACGTACTTCGCACATGCATGATTGACTTGAGATGATTCCGGAGGAAGCACGATAACTTTTCCCCAGGTCACGGTGGCAACTTGCACTAAATGCGCGTGAATCTGGAGTAAGTCACTTCTTACACCAAACCTATACTTCATGTACGGAACACGAAGATATTGCCTACAAAAGTTTCCAACACTAGCTTCATGTTCATCATGAGTCATGGAAGAGATGAAGATAGTGTCAATGGGCTCAACAACAATTCATCAAGATACCCATATAGATGGAATTCCACAACTTATGAGAATAAGGTGACAGCATTGGTCAGACCGAAGGATATAACGGTGTGTGCTCCAGGATACATCCACGAGTAAAACGACATTAGAGAAATCTTTGGTTCTTATTTTGATTTGACAATAGCCCATACTCAAAACAATGGTTTTACAAGATGATAGGTGCATCAATTGGTCACAAGGATCAATCGATGAAGATATCATCTTTCTTCTACACATACAAGCACAAAAACACAAGATATCCCTTTAACCTGAGCTAAGTTAGATGAAGCTTCTATCTTCCAACTCTCCAAGTTGTTGTTTAGCTTAACGAACTAGTTCAGGGTTATCCAACACAGAGTCTTGGAGAAGGGGTGATTTATAGAAAAACCATCGTGATCACGAACTCAACATAACGGTCAAGGAACACCTTGGTATACTTTCGAGAAGATATTCGGAAAATCACGATCCACCGATATGTTATCAAGCTCGAGAACAATCTTTCTATTCAAGGCAAGATGATACGATCAACAGAGCGAAGGATTGACACAATGCTAAATCACTGATCGAAAACTGCACCATGGAAAATGGACTAGGTAGCATGATCAGTCTTAGTATGACAATTCAATGACCATCACACTAAGAGTGAAATTATTGTCCATTAACTACCAAGCAACAAGGTTTCTAGGACTATTGATTACGCACATCACGGTTCACTTGTCGGTGTTCTGGTTGCAAACAACACAGAGACCGGGGAATGAATGATGATGGCTAGAAGTATCACTAAATCAAGATTTCATAAGAGGGAGTGCAGTTCTCATGATAATCTGGACATGAAGAGGGTAATACTCAAGGAGAACAAAGCAAAAGATGGATTTGCATTTTGATCTGTGGAATACAACTGCTTTGACCCAATCCGAGAAATGGATGAGGTACGGGAATTTGCTTCTCCTAATCATTCTAAAATAGAATGTCTTGAAAAACCACAAGAATAGTCGACATCGATAACACAATGCATGACATACTCTTGACTATCCATTGATAGACAAGGGTTAGAATACAATTGAAGAAGGGCAACTCAAGAGCACCTGATTTTTCCAGAGTTGTAGATACATGGATTGAATATATCAAACGGAGTTCAACATGTTTCTTCCAGACAATCCATGCAGGAATGTAGGATTGGCAGAGTCTCAATTATAGAATGGAGAACTCGTCAAGAGCACTCACGTTGTGATCTTTTGTTCACAAGGAACTTCTGCCATAAGTGATGTTCCAAATATGCCCTAGAGGCAATAATAAGTTAGTTATTATCATATTTCCTTGTTCATGATAACCGTTTATTATCCATGCTATAATTGTATTGATCGGAGACTTAGATGCATGTGTGGATACATAGACAAAACCATGTCCCTATTATGCCTCTAATAGACTAGCTTGTTGATCAAAGATGGTTAAGGTTTACTAGCCATTGACATGATATGTCATTCAATAACGGGATCACATCATTACAAGAATGATGGGATGGACAAGACCCAAACTACAAACGTAGCATATGATCGTGTTAGTTTAATGCTACTGTTTTCTGCATGTCAAGTATCTGTTCCTATGACCATGAGATCATGCAACTCACTGACACCGGAGGAGTGCCTTGTGTGTATCAAACGTCGCAACGTAACTGGGTGACTATAAAGGTACTCTACAGGTATCTCCGAGGGTGTCTATTGGGTTGGCATGGATCAAGACTGAGATTTTTCACTCCGTGTGACGGAGAGGTATCTCAGGGCCTACTCGGTAATACAACATCACAACAAGCCTTGCAAGCAATGTGACTAAGTGTTAGTCACGGGATCTTGTATTACGGAATGACTAAAGAGACTTGCCGGTAACGAGGTTGAACTAGGTATGGAGATACCGACGATCGAATCTCGGGCAAGTAACATACCAAAAAACAAAGGGAACATCATACGGGATTAACTGAATCCTTGACATAGAGGTTCGATCAATAAAGATCTTCATAGAATATGTAGGAACCAATATGGGCATCTAGGTCCCTCTATTTGTTATTGACCATAGAGGTGTCTCGGTCATGTCTACATAGTTTTCGAACTCGCAGGGTCTGCACACTTAAGGTTCGGTGACGTTTCGGTAGTATAGAGTTATGTATGGTGGTGACCAAAGGTTGTTCGGAGTCCCGGATGAGATCCCGGACACCACGAGGAGCTTCGGAATGGTCTGGAGGTAAATACTGATATATAGGAAGTCCCATTTTGGTCGCCGGAAAAGTTTCAGGCTAATCGGTAATGTACCGGGAGTGTCGGTAGTTACCGGGAGACCACCGGGAGGGGTATTTCAACCCAAGAGGATTCATGGGTTGTGGGAGAGTAAATACCAGCCTTTTGTGGGATGGTGGAAGTCCCACACAAGTCCCATGCAGCTGGGAGAAAAATCCCAAAGGGAAAAAGGCCAAAAGAAGGAGGAATCCTAGTCTTACTAGGATTGGAGGAGGAGTCCTCCTCTCCTCCCCACTTTGGCCGACCCAAGGGCTGGCTTTTTGGCAGCCAAGCCTCCTCCTCCTCTCCTCCTATATATACTAGAGGATTTTAGGGTTTTGGCACATAATTTTCAGCCACGTGCTACCCATTCCTCTAGTGCATAATTTCTCCTCTAGATCGGTTTTCTGCAGTGCTTAGGCGAAGCCCTGCCGGAATAGCTCCAGCACAATCGCCACAGCGCCGTCACACTGCCGGAGAACTCTTCTACCTCTTCGCTCCCTCTTGCTGGATCAAGAAGGCAGAGATCGTGATCAAGCTATAAGTGTGCTGAACCCAAAGGTGCTGTCCGTTCGGCGCTAGATCAGAAGGACCGTGATCAAGATTGTGAGACGGATCATGACGAGATCGCGGGACGGATCGTGATGAGATCGCGGGACGGATCATGATGAGTTCGCGGGACGGATCATGATGAGATCGTTGGATGGATCGTGATGAGTTCGCATGACGGATCGTGATTGGATCGCAGGACAGATCGTGATGAGATCGCGGGACGCTCGGCGATTTGGATCACGAAGACGTTCGACTACACCAACCGCGTTTCTTAATGCTTCCCGCTTAGCAATCTACAAGGGTATGTAGATCTACTATCACTCTCGTAGATGCTCATCACCATGGATAGATCTTGCGTGTGCGTAGGAATTTTTTTGTTTCCCATGCAACGTTCCCCAACAGTGGTATCAGAGCTAGGTCTATGTGTAGATGAGATCTCGAGTAGAACACAAAGAGTTTGTGGGCGTTGATGCTTAGATTGCTTCCTCCCTTGGTCGGATTTTGGTTCAGCGGTATTGTGAGATGAAGCGGCCCGGACCAACATTACTCATACGCTTACGAGAGACCGGTTCCCTCGACCGCAACTTGTTGCATAGATGGCTTGCGGGTGCCAGTTTCTCTCACTTTAGTTGGATCGGATTCGACAAAGGTGGTCCTTGAGAAGGTTGAAAAGAAAATAGTGTATCACCATTGTGGTTTTTGCGTAGATGAGAATTGTTCTTGCTAGAAACCCGTAGCAGCCACGTAAAACATGCAGCAACAATTAGAGGACGTCTAACTTGTTTTTGTAGGGTATGTTGTGATATGATATGGCCAATTACATGATGTGATATATGTGATGTATGAGATGATCATGTGATGTATATATTATCACGACTTGCATGTTGATGAGTACGGCAACCGGCAGGAGCCATAGGGTTGTCTTTAATTATTGTATGACCTGTGTGTCAATCATTAAGCGCTATGTAATGCTTTACTTTATCGCTAAATGGTAGCAATAGTAGTAGAAGCATGTTGGGCGTGACAACCCCGATGGCGACACGTTGATGGAGATCAAGATGATGGAGATCATGGTGTCATGCCGGTGATGATGGAGATCATGTCGGTGCTTTCATGATGGAGATCAAAAGCACAAGTTCATGGCCATATCATGTCACTTATGATTTGCATGTGATGTTAATCCTTTTATGCACCTTGTTTTGCTTAGGACGATGGTAGCATTATAAGGTGATCCCTCACTTAATTTCAAGATAAATTGTGTTCTCCCCGAGTGTGCACCATTGCAAAAGTTCTTCGTGTCGAGACACCACGTGATGATCGGGTGTGATAGACTCTATGTTCACATACAACGGGTGCAAGCTAGTGTTGCACATGCAGAACACTCGGGTTAAACTTGATGAGCCTAGCATGTACAGACATGGCCTTGGAACACAAGAGACCAAAAGGTCGAACATGAGTCATATAGTAGATATGATCAACATGATGATGTTCACCATTGAAACGAACTCAACTCACGTGATGATCAGACTTGAGTTGATGAATTTGGATCATGTATCACTCGAATGAATGGAGGGATGTCAATTTGAGTGGGAGTTCTTAAGTAATATGATTAATTGAACTCATTATCATGAACATAGTCAATAGAGTCTGTGCAAATTAGGTTGTAGATTACTTGCTTGCACTGTAGCTCCCTTGAATTTTTATATGTTCCTAGAGAAATAGAGTTGAAAGATGTTGGTAGCAATATTGCGGACTGGGTCCATGATCTGAGGATTGTCCTCATTGCTGCACAGAAGGCTTATGTCCTTAATGCATCGCTCGGTGCGCCAACCCCTCTAGCGTCGTTTGTAGATGTTGTGAACATCTGATAGGCATGTTCTGATGACTACTTGATAGTTTAGTGCGTCATGCATTACGGCTTAGAATTGAGGCTCCGAAACCTTTTGAACGTCACAGAACATATGAGATGTTCTAAGAGATGAAATTAGGATCTCAAGCTCGTACCCATGTTGCGAGATATGAGATCTCCAACAAGATTCTTTGCCTGCAAGATGAAGGAGAATAGCTCAATCGTTGAGCATGTGCTCAGATTGTCTGGGTGCTACAATCGCTTGAATCGAGTGGGAGTTGATATTCCAGATAAGATAGTGATTGATATAGTTCTCCAAGTCACTGTCACTAAGCTACTAGAACTTGGTGATGAACTATAAAACGCCAGGGATAGAAATAATGATCCCTGAGCTATTTGCGATGTTTGACACCGCAAAGGTAGAAATCAAGAAGGAGCGTCAAGTGTTGATGGTTAGTAAAACCACTAGTTTCAAGAAGAGCAAGGAGGGAAACTTCATGGATGGCAAGTCAGTTGCTGCTCCAGTGAAGCAACCCAAAGTTGAACTCAAACCCAAGACTAAGTGCTTCGATTATGAGGAGAGTGGTCGCTGAAGCGGAACAACCCTTGATACTTGGTAGATAAGAAGGCTGGCAACGTCAATAGAAGTATATTTGATATACGTGTTATTGATGTGTACCTTGCTAGTACTCCTAGTAGCACCTGGGTATTGGATACCGGTTTGGTTGCTAAATGTTAGTAACTCGAAATAAAAGCTACGAAATAAATGGTGAACTAGCTAAGGGTGAGGGGACGATGTGTGTTGGAAGTGTTTCCAAGGTTGATGTGATCGACATCGCACGCTCTATCTACCTTCGGGATTAGTAACAAGCCTAAATAAGTGTTATTTGGTGTTTTGCGTTGAGCATGAACGTGATTAGATCGTGTTTATTGCAACACGGTTATTCATTTAAGTTAGAGAATAATGGTTATTCTGTTTACATGAATAATACCTTCAATGGTCATGCACCCAGTGAGAATGGTTTGTTGAATCTTGATCATAGTAATACACATGTTCATAACATTGATGCCAAAAGATGCAAAGTTAATAATGATAGTACCACATACTTGTGGCACTGCCGCTAAATGTCATATTGGTATAAAACGCATGAAGAAACTCCATGCTGATGGATGTTTCGACTCTTTCGATTTCGAATCGGTTGAGACATGCGAACCATGCCTCTTGGTCAAAGATGACTAAGGACCCCGTTTTCTGGTTTGACGGAGCGGGCAAGTGATTTATTGGAAATGATACATGTTGATGTATGCAATCCAATGAGTCTTGTAGCGTGCGGTGGATATCGTTATTTTCTTACCTTCACTGATGATTTCGGTAGATATAGTGTATGTTTACTTAATGAAACACAAGTCTGAATCGTTTGAAAAGTTCAAGCAAATTCAGAATGAAGTTTAAGATCATCGTGACAAGAAGATAAAAATATCCGTGATATGATCGTGGAGGTGAATATCTGAGTTACGAGTTTGGCATACAACTTTAGACAATGTGAAAGTTGTTTCACAACACACGCCACCTGGAACACCATAGTGTGATGGTATGTCCGAACGTCATAGTCGTGCTCTATTGGATATGGTGCATGTTATGATGTCTCTTATCGTTTTGCTACTATAATTTTGGGGTTGTGCATTAGAGACAACTACATTCACTTTAAATAGGGCACCATCTAAATCTGTTGAGATGACACCGTGTGAATTATGGTTTGTTAGAAACCTAAGCTGTCATTTCTTGATGTTTGGGGCTGCGATGCTTGTGTGGAAAATGTTTTCACCTAATGAGCTCGAACCCAAAGCGGACAAATGCATCTTCGTAGAATACCCTAAGAACAGTTGGGTGAACCTTCTATCTCAGATCCAACCATAAAGTGTTTGTTGCTAAAGTGGGTCCTTTCCCGAGAAAAAGTTTCTCTCGAAAGAATTGAGTGGGAGGAAGATAGAACTTGATGAGGTTGTTGAACCTTTGTTTCAACCAAAGAGTAGCGCAGTGCAGAAAGATGTTTCTGTGGAATCTATGTCAGTTCAAGAGGAAGTAAATGATGATGATCATGAAGCTTCAGATCAAGTTACTATCGAACCTTGGAGGTCAACAAGGATGTGTACTGCTCTTGAGCGGTACGACAACCCTGTCTTGGAGGTCCTGTTGTTGGACAACAATGAACCTACGAGGTGTGGAGAAGCGATGATGGGCCCAGATTCTGACAAATGGATAGAGGCCATGAAATCCGAGAAAGGATCCATATATGAAAACCAAGTATAGACTTGGGTAGACTTGCTCGTTGGATAGCAGGTCGTTGAGTACAAATGGATCTTTAAAATGAAGACAGACACTGATGGTGAATGTCACCATTTATAAAGCTCGACTTGTCGCAAAGAAGTTTCCGGCAAGTCCAAGGAGTTGACTGTGATGAGACTTTCCCTCGTAGCGATGCTAAAGTCTGTTAGAATTATGTTAGCAGTTACTGCATTTTTCAATTATGAAATCTGGCAGATGGATGTTAAAACATCATTTCCTTTCTTGAGGAAAGGTTGTATGTGATACAACCAGAAGGTTTTGTCAGTCCTAAGGATGCTAAAAGGTGTGCAAGCTTTAGTGATCCTTCTATGAACTGAAGCAAGCATCTTGGAGTTGGAATATACACTTTGATGAGGTGATTAAAGTTTTTGAGTCTATACAAAGTTTACGAGAAACTTGTATTTACAATAAAGTGAGTGGGAGCACTGTAGAGTTTCTGATAAGCATATGTGGTTGACATATTGTTGATCGAAAATGATATAGAATTTCTGGAAAGCATAAAGGGTTGTTTGAAAAGAGTTTTTCAAAGGAAGACCTGGATAAAGCTACCTAATTGTTGAGCATCAAGATCTATAGAGATAAATCAAGATACTTGATGAGACTTTCAATGAGTACATACCTTGACAAGATTTTGAAAGAGTTCAAAATGGATCAGTCAGAGAAAGATTTCTTGCATGATTTGTAAGGTATAAAGTTGAGTAAGACTCAATGCCCAGTTACTGTAGAAGATAGAGAAAAGATGAGTATCATCCCCTATGCTTTAGGCATAGGCTCTATCATCTATGCAATGTTGTGCACAAGACCCGATGTCAGACTTGCCATATGTATGGCCGGAAGGTTTCAAAGTGATCCTAGAATGGAGCACTGGACAGCGGTCAAGATTATCCTAAGTAACAAAAAGACTAAGGAGATGTTTCTCGATTATGGAGGTGATAAAGAGTTAGTCATAAAGAGTCATGTCGATGCAAGCTTTAACACCAATCCGGATGAATCGTACTAGCAATCTGGATACGTATAGTGGAGCAGCCATTTGGAATAGTACCAAGTGGAGTGTGGTAGCAGTGTTTACGGTTTGACATAGAAATTTGCAAAGTACACACGGATCTGAATGTCGTAGACCCATTGACTATAAGACCTCTCTCACATGCAAAGCATGATCGAGCCGCAGATATCATTGGGTGTTAGATTCATAACAATGCAAATCACATGGTGATGTGAACTAGATTATTGACTCTAGTGCAAGTGGGAGACTGTTCGAAATATGCCCTAGAGGCAATAATAAATTAGTTATTATCATATTTCCTTGTTCATGATAATCGTTTATTATCCATGCTATAATTGTATTGATCGGAGACTTAGATGCATGTGTGGATACATAGACAAAACCATGTCCCTAGCATACCTCTAATAGACTAGCTCGTTGATCAAAGATGGTTAAGGTTTCCTAGCCATTGACATGAGATGTCATATGATAACGGGATCACATCATTAGGAGAATGATGGGATGGACAAGACACAAACTACAAACGTAGCATATGATCGTGTCAGTTTAATGCTATTGTTTTCTGCATGTCAATTATCTGTTCCTATGACCATGAGATCATGCAGCTCGCTGACACTGGAGGAGTGCCTTGTGTGTATCAAACGTCGCAACGTAATTGGGTGACTATAAAGGTACTATACAGGTATCTCCGAGGGTGTTTGTTGGGTTGGCATGGATCAAGACTGAGATTTGTTACTCCGTGTGACGGAGAGGTATCTCAGGGCCCACTCGGTAATACAACATCACAACAAGCCTTGCAAGCAATGTGACTAAGTGTTAGTCATGGGATCTTGTATTACGAAATGAGTAAAGAGACTTGCCGGTAATGAGGTTGAACTAGGTATGGAGATACCGACGATCGAATCTCATGCAAGTAACATACCGAAGAACAAAGGGAACATCATACGGAATTAACTGAATCCTTGACATAGAGGTTCGACCGATAAAGATCTTTGTAGAATATGTAGGAACCTATATGGGCATCCAGGTCCCTCTATTGGTCATTGACCATAGAGGTGTCTCGGTCATGTCTACATAGTTCTCGAACCCGCAGGGTCTGCACACTTAAGGTTCGGTGACGTTTCGGTAGTATAGAGTTATGTATGGTGGTGACCGAAGGTATTTCGGAGTCCCGGATGAGATCCCGAACGTCACGAGGAGCTCCAGAATGGTCCGAAGGTAAATATTGATATATAGGAAGTCCCATTTTGGTCGCCGGAAAAGTTTCGGGCTAATCGGTAATGTACGGGGGGTGCCGCTAGTATACTGGGAGACCACCAGGAGGGGTATTTCGACCCAAGAGGCTTGATGATCTGTGGGAGAGTAAATACCAGCCTTTTGTGGACTGGTGGAAGTCCCACACAAGGCCCATGCAGCTGGGAGAAAAAGCCCAAAGGGAAAAAGGTGGAAAAAGGCCAAGAAAAAGGAGGAATCCTAGTCCTGCTAGGATTGGAGGAGGAGTCCTCCTCTCCTCCCCACTTTGGCCGACCCAAGGGCTGGCTTTTTGGAAGCCAATCCTCCTCCTCCTCTCCTCCTATATATACTAGAGGATTTTAGGGTTTTGGCACAGAATTTTCAGCCGCGTGCTACCCGTTCCTCTAGTGCATAGTTTCTCCTCTAGATCGGTTTTCTGCTGGGCTTAGGCGAAGCCCTGCCGGAATAGCTCCACCACCATCACTGCAGCACCGTCACGCTGCCGGAGAACTCTTCTACCTCTCCGCTCCCTCTTGCTGGATCAAGACGGAGGAGATCGTCATCAAGCTGTACGTGTGCTGAACCCAGAGGTGCCGTTCATTCGGCGCTAGATCGGAAGGACCGTGATCAAGATTGCGAGACGGATCGTGACGAGATTGCGGGACGGATCGTGATGAGATCGCGGGACGGATCGTGATGAGGTCACCGGATGGATCGTGATGAGATCGCGGGATGGGTCATGATGAGTTCGCGGGACAGATCGTGATTGGATCGCGGGACGGATTGTGATGAGATCGCGGGACGCTAGACGATTTGGATCGCGAAGAAGTTTGACTACACTAATCGTGTTTCTTAACGCTTCCCGCTTAGCAATCTACAAGGGTATGTAGATCCACTCTCACTCTCATAGATGCTCATCACCATGGATAGATCTTGCGTGTGCGTAAGAAAATTTTTGTTTCCCATGCAACGTTCCCCAACAACTGATTCATGGTATTGGAAGAATTATACACCACAAACCTTGAAGACTATAACAAGGTTTCTAATATTCTAAAGGAACGAGAAAATACTATCAACGGGAATGAGAAGACTGATCCTTGGGTTCAAGAACCCAGATACAAAATACCTATTGACAAAGTAGCATCACAACATGCTTTTGATAATGATGGCCAGAATTATCACACTAGAAACAAAAGACACAACTAGACTATTAGGTGGTTCACTGAAACAACATGGTTTCCTAAACACCTTCATCAAACACGTCGAGGTAACAGGGTACCTCAACTTAACAATTAGTGTGCTTTGTCTGGCCTGAAAGACATTGACTCAAGACAAAAGAGTTTTCCAATTGCATCAGATAATTTGGAAACCTTGGATAACTCGGAAAACATAACGACTGTACGGGCATGAAATATGAGGCAACCTGCACAAGAAAACTGAGAACATGACAATAAATTCTTAGAGAGGCATCGATCCAGAAAGACAACAACTTTCCTATAGGTCTCCAGCATAGTAATTCGTCATCCTAATAGATATATGAGAATGCCTAGTTCTTAATCCCCATAGAAAAGAAGAGGGTGACTCAGAATCAGAATGACACAAGGAAAGGAGTAAACAGAGCCTTATGTTCCCTTCCACAATCAATTCCCTTATATAACTAAAGCAGTTCTAGACTCAACACCGACCAGTTTGGCTTGGTAATCCTACAGACGGTCAAGCTCTGATATCAAAGCTGTTGGGACCCCGATCCTAAGCCATAAGAATCTAGCCTGTAACACATCACATCACTTTGCGGTCTCACGCACATCTATATCCACGGCTGCCACCTTACCTGGACCGGGACCATTTGCGTCTTTTCACTCCCGTATGTGAATATGTCGCTAGCATTCAAATGTCAAAGAACCCGGGCCGACATGACTAGTGATAGAACCCAAGTGGCACATCCGTACAGGGACAGGCATACGTAACCCAGCAATGTAGGTGTCGATCTCTAGCATGTGTAGACGAGTCATAGCAAGTTACAAGGACTCCATTATGCTATGGGACATAAAAGTCATCACTGCATGTTGACGAGTCGTTGCAGGCTACAGGAACTCCATTACACTGCGAGACATTTCCCCGAAGGGACAGATACAACAGCAAAGAAGGATACATGTCGATAAATCAATGTGTCCGGAGCAGTAGCAATCTACCAAGGCTCAGTGGAAGCACAAAGAGGCAGTTCCCCATAAAGAGTACTGCTAAAGGCACAAAACTAGGTGTCGAATCCCATACATAGCGTTGCACGTCACACGTACGCATGACATGCCCGATATGCATAGATACAACTATGGCATCACAACATAACCATACAACATTACAACATTTATTTAGAAGGCTCGGAAGAGCCAATACAATTAGATGTTACAAACAGGGGTCACAAGACCCAATATTCAAAGCATTCAAACAAGCAAGTGGAAGTTAAACATGTCTAGGTACAGACATCTACAAAAGTGGCTGGAGGAGCCTAAGAAGCTACAACGACCCTACCAAAGGAACCAGACCTCTGTCTAGGATTCCCAAGCTCCATCCGGTCAACATCGAACTTCACGTCGAAAATACCACTAATGATACTGACTTCTCCTCTGCAAGAACATAAATTAAGCAAACGTGAGTACAAGGGTACTTAGCAAGACTTACATCAGAACTAACTACACATGCATCAGTATCAATGAAGGGCGTTGTGGAGTTTATTGCAACAAGCCAGCTTTGACTCTTGGCTAACCTATAGTACGACTACAAGTGCTCTATTTGAGATGTGATAGCGCACACGATTCCACATATTCACCAATCAATACACCACTATGGATCCACTCTCGTCTCCCTACGAGAAGGCCATCCATAGCACTCACGCTTATCTTGCATAACTTAGAAGTATGAATTTCACTTATCTATGAAGCACATAAGTTTTCCAAGTAGTCCATATTAGAGGACGCGGCTATTCGAATAGTTTATTTGACCCTGAAGGGGTATACTTCTTCACACGTGCTCCCGCCACTTATCGCCATGTGCACGGAAAAGGCACCTCGGCAACCTTCAAGCGGAAGCCCAGCGAGGGAGTCGGCCATGACTGTCAATCACACAAGACCCTAGTCCAGGTTTATCGCCTATTTGAGACTGAACCCGCACGAAAATCCGGCCAAAGTTTCTGCTACGGCTCAAACGATGACCGCGGGGTTCCCAAGCCCACCGTTCGGGTGCCACTTGGTACACCGTGCCACTGTGCCTATACCGCATCATAGTCCACCCCATCGGGCAGCGCTATGCACGGCCGCCAACACTTTTCCTACAAACACCAGAAACTAGTTGCAACTCCTGGACAGAGATCTAGGCGATTAATAAGTTGAGCGGGGTCATATTTCAGGGCCCAATGTGTGGTAGTAACTGTCTTGGATCACAAACACAGAACTCAGTTCTTAAGGACGGTCCCAATGAGACAACCCGCCATGTAATCCTACATGACCTCTCATCGCTACCTTTACCAGATTGTGTTCACACACTTAGCTCACACACAGTAGGACATGAACACTGCCATTCCGATTCATCGCCCACATGGATCAAACCCGACACGACATGACTCTAAGCATAGCAGGCTCAGTAAGTAAACAAGCATGGATGAGTAAGCACAACAAGGCTCAAGCAGTTGCTACTCATGCTAAGTGGTTTCAACTATTTAGTGTGGCAAAGACAGGTCATGCAAAGGAATGGGTTCAACTACCGGAAACATGTAACAGTTGAATCGTTGTTATCCTAATGCAATAAAAGAGAGCAAGAGCAAGAGAGTGGGTTCATATCATTATGTTCAAGGGGGTTTGCTTGCCTGACAGTCCTAAAGATATTACTTCTCTTCATTAGTGTCAACGATCAAATCGTCAGAACCATCGTCTACCGAGAGGGAACAACACGGGCAAACAGAGAAATTAACACATTCAATGTGATGCAACAAACATGATGCATGAAATGGCATGTTAAGGTACTGAATTGACCTAGTGCTACAGGTAGTCATATTAAGTGAAGTGCAATTCAAATATATACTAAATTCCAACGCCAACACTATTTATTAAATTATCCTAATCATGAAATGTCCTACTTGGTTATGTTAACTTGTTCAAACATGCATTAGAATGACCTAAACAGCTTCATTGGATTTTTCTGATCAATTCTCATATATAAATTATTTTCATCTGAGTTACGGTTGAATTTTTATGATTTTTAGAAGTTTTACACATTTTTTGGATTTTCCTAATTTATTCTTGAAACAGAAAATTCCTTTATTGCATCAGCACTGTGTCATCATGACCTGAGCAGGTCAACTGACCGTCTCAGGTCAAACCTGACCAGTGGGTCCCACTAGTCAGTGACACAGTCACTAATAGAGTTTAGTTTTAATACTTAATATTAATTAACACAACACGGCCCACCAGTCAGTGACCCATTAAACTAATTATTCGAATTAATTAAATTAGAGCGTAATCCTAAAATTTACCAGAACCTGGCCCCACCTGTCGGTGACCCAGACGAGGTCAAACCTGGTCAACCCGTGTCAAACTCGCTGGAGTCGACCCGCGGCTCATCGTCGGCATCTCCAGAGACGGCGGAGGGCGACGGAATTCCTCCGACGACGACTAAATGGCCGGCGGAGGGCACCTACATGGAGCTGGAGCTCCACCGCATCCAGCTGAGCTAGCGGGAGGGGCTGAGGCGGCTTACGGCGATATCGGCGAGCAACTTGGCGGTGACCGGAGATCGGCCATGGCGGCGCTAAGGCCTAGGGGACATAGGAAGAGCTGGGAAGAGGGGGAAATGGACGCGACGACTCACCGGGGGGGCTCGATGGCGTCGAGGGCGGGCTTGGAGAGGCAGCGAGGCGAGCACCGGGTCGCCGACGATCTTCGGCGTCCGGCAATGAAAATGGCGACACTAGCAAGGAGGGAGGCCGTCTGAGGTCGAATCCATCGGCGAGGAGGAGCAGGGTGACGCTATGGAGCTCTTGGCCAGCTCGGAGCAATAGGGAGCGGCAGCAGCTATGGCGGCAAGCTCCTAACTACGGCGGCCATGGAGGATAGGGATAAGAGGAGGAGCAGAGAGCGAAAAGAGGAGGAGAGGGCTCGATCCGGATGGCTCTGGGGAGCCCTATCCCCTCCCACAGGCAGGCAGGCGGGCAGGAGGTGGCGCGGACGCGTGCTCGCGCACTCCGGCCACGCATTCGTCCTCCTGGTGCGAGCTGGGAGACGACTGGCATGTTGCTGGTGGGCTGGGCCACGAGCAACACTGCTGGGCAAACAGGTAAGTCTTCCTCTTTTTTTCTGTTTTCTAATTTTCCAATTTTGTTTTGGTTTCAAAGTAAATACCCTAATTCAAACACAAAAGGGTTAATTCAAAATGCAATATGGCTAGGAAAATGTGCATAACCTCTGATTGTTGTTTAGAACAATATCCAAAAATTATGGACATTTTTGGAAGCCATTTTGGGTTAATTGAAAAATTATTTTAGTTTGAACCTATTTGAATTGTATTAATGCTAGGGTTGTATCATCCCCATTTCAAGTTCAATTGAATTTAACATGATGCATGGATGCTCACTGATGCAACTAACATGATTTCTACAAACAAAATATAGGGCCATGACAACTCACCCTCACTAAATAAGAATCTCGTCCCGAGATTCAGGTGTAGGGTATGAGGACAAAGGGGACACAACTACCACAATCTTCACGATCCAATTGCTCTTCTCAAAGATGTTGCTTCATTTCATCATCTTGACTTTGGCGTCTTTGCTTCCAAGGTCTTCATCCAACACGATGACAAAAGGGAATAAGAAAGCTCTACAAGATTTGACCTTCTCGGAGATCGAGCAACTCATGATCAACTCATAGAATGAGAGTGATAACATCTCTCGAGCTGAGACACATAACACACATTGAGAATAAAGAATGAGGCAGATGATGGATGTTCAATTGGTAGGCAACAATTCACCGCTAAAGCAGATGGTGAAGAGGTTTCAAAGTAGCGAGAAGTTAGTTGCCCTTCATACCATAATGAGGACCTTAGGGAAGGTGACTCATAGGTTTACCCCTTAAGTGGCAAAAAGAATTACTTTTGATAGAGAGATCATTGAAACTCTTTCCACCAGCCTAAGGCAATTCACAACGATTGTTGGAAGGAATTCGAAAGAATGGCATGCTCAGATCAGCGTGAAACTAGAGTTATAGAACAACTCGGTAAATAGAAGGCATTTTCCAGTTAAAACCGAGAGTATAACCCACTGCCTGAGTGTGCTCTCAAGAACTTGAGCATTTCCATATTCATCAGGGTTTTTACCAACATATGTGCCAAGGATCCTGGCAACACCTCATACTACCATGATGAATAATGATGGAGGATGTAGATGCATAGGAAGACAACATTTTCTCAGATTTCACCTTAGCTATGCCAAGGAAGCAAAAACTGGATGATCGACAGAGAGACATTTAGCACTCCGCTTCTAATGTTCTCCTTGATGTACTAGTGTAACCCCAATCATAGGTCAGGTTTGCTATCTAGAACATCAAGTAAAGGTCGGACTTCGGCCTCTCAAAGGGGTCCATGAGGAATAACTTCTAGAGCAAGTCATAAAAGGTCATCATGGGGAGGTGGCCAAGGATGCTAATATAAGATATTATAGTAATAGGTCTTCCAGCAGGTGTGTTAGCCACAACATCCCTTTGCCGGGTACAGCGAGACCAATATTATAATTCTTGGGAAATGTTCCAACCATCAGATCTGCCTGATATTCAGATATGGTTGGTGTCAGGATATTCCAGACTTAGCATGTCTCAAGGTGAAAGGTTGCAACACAAATCGAAGAGATGACGTTGCGAGATTCTCGAGAGATGAACTACGGAAGCCAACTCCAAAACATGAGCTCGATTGCAAGACACATGTGAACACATTGCCCAAGACAATTGTGACTACATAGAAATCTTACAACAAAACACTACCGAGGTCTGGATGAAACCATCATTGAAAGATAGTGAAATCCTTGCATAATTCATGATCTTAAGAAGAACTTCTTTTCCTTGAACAACTCAATCAGTGGCTTAGGTGCTAGGTAGTGCATATGGGTTGTAGGTTGCAAGGCTATCAAACCATAGCATACTTCGCACATGCATGATTGACTTGAGATGATTCCGGAGGAAGCAAGATAACTTTTCCCCAGGTCACGGTGGCAACTTGCACTAAATGCGCGTGAATCTGGAGTATTACTTCTTACACCAAACATATACTTCATGTACGGAACATGAAGATATTGCCTACAAAAGTTTCCAACAGTAGCTTCATGTTCATCATGAGTCATGGAAGAGATGAACATAGTGTCGATGGGCTCAACAACAATTCATCAAGATACCCATATAGATGGAATTCCACAACTTATGAGAACAAGGAGATAGCATTGGTCAGACCAAAAGATATAACGGTGTGTGCTCGAGGATACATCCACGAGTAAAACAACATTAGAGAAATCTTTGGTTCTCATTTTGATTTGACGATAGCCCATACTCAAATAAATGGTTTTACAAGATGATAGGTGCATCAATTGGTCACAAGGATCAATCGATGAAGATATCATCTTTCTTCTACACATACAAGCACAAAAACACAAGATATCCCTTTAACATGAGCTAAGTTAGATCAAGCTTCTATCTTCCAAATCTCCAAGTTGTTGTTTAGCTTGACCAACTAGTTCAGGGTTATCCAACACAGAGTCTTGGAGAAGGGGTGATTTATAGAAAAACCATCGTGATCACGAACTCAACATAATGGTCAAGGAACACCTTGGTAATACTTCCATGAAGATATTCGGAAAATCACGATCCACCGATATGTTATCAAGCTTGAGAACAATCTTGCTGTTCAACGCAAGATGATACGATCAACAGAGCGAAGGATTGACACAATGCTAACTCATTGATCGAAAAGTGCACCATGGAAAATGGACTAGGTAGCACAATTAGTCTTAGTATGACAATTCAATGACCATCACACCAAGAGTGAAATTATTGTCCATTAACTACAAAGCAGCAAGGTTGCTAGGAGTATCGATTACACAAATCACGATTCACTTGTCGGTGTTCTGGTTGCAAACAACACAGAGACCGGGGAATGGATGATGATGTCTAGAAGTATCACTACATCAAGATTTCATAAGAGGGAGTGCAGTTCTCATGATAATCTGGACATGAAGAGGGTAATACCTCAAGGTAGAACAAAGCAAAAGCTGGATTGGCATTTTGATCTGTGGAATACAACTGCTTTGACTCAATCCGAGAAATGGATGAGGTACGGGAGTTTGCTTCTGCTAGTCATTCTAAATAGAATGGCTCGACAGACCACAAGAATAGTCGACATCGATAACACAATGCATGACATACTCTTGACTATCCATTGATAGACAAGGGTCAGAATACAATTGAAGAAGGGCAACTCAAGAGCACCTGATTTTTTCGTAGTTGTAGATACATGGATTGAATATGTCAAACGAAGTTCAACATGTTTCTTCCAGGCAATCCATGCAGGAATGTAGGATTGGCAGAGTCTCATTTATGGAACGGAGAACTCATCAAGAGCACTCATGTTGTGATCTTTTGTTCACAAAGAACTTCTGCCATAACTGATTCATGGTATTGGAAGAATGATATACCACAAACCTTGAAGACTATAACAAGGTTACTAATATCCTAAAGGAACGAGCAAATACTATCAACGGGAATGAGCAGAATGATCCTTGGGTTCAAGAACCAAGATACAAAATACCTATTGACTAAGTAGCATCACAGCATGCTTTTGATAATGATGGCCCAAATTATCACACTAGAAACAAAAGAGACAACTAGACTATTAGGTGGTTCACTGAAACAACATGGTTTCCAAAACACCTTCAGCAAACACGTCGAGGTAATAGGGTACCTCAACTTGACAATTAGTGTGCTTTGTTTGGCCTGAAAGACATTGACTCTAGACGAAAGAGTTTTGCAATTGCATCAGATAATTTGGAAACCTTGGATAACTCGGAAAACATAACGGCTGTATGGGCATGAAATATGAGGCAACCTGCACAAGAAAACTGACAACATGACAATGAATTCTTATAGAGGCATCGATCCAGAAAGACAACTACTTTCCTATAGGTCTCCAGCATAGTAACTTGTCATCCTAATATATATATGAGAATGCCTAGTTTTTGATCCCCGTAAAAAAGAAGAGGGTGACTCAGAATCAGAATGAGACAAGAAAAGGAGTAAAAAGAGCCTTACGTTCCCTTCCACAATCAATTCCCTTATATAACTAAAGCAGTTCTAGACTCAACATCGACCAGTTTAGCTTGGTAATGCTATAGGCAGTCAAGCTCTGATACCAAAGCTCTCGGGACCCCGATCCTAAGCAATAAGAATCCAGCCTGTAACACATCACATCACTTTGCGGTCTCACGCATGGTTATCTCCATGGCTTCCACCTTACCTGGGCCGGGACCATTTGCGTCTTTTGACTCACGTATGTGAATGTGTCGCTAGCATACAAATGTCAAAGAACTCTGGCCGACATGACTACTCGTAGAACCCAAGTGGCACATCCGTCCAGGGACAAGCATACGTAACCTAGCTATGCAGGTGTCGATCTCTAGCGTGTGTAGACAAGTCATAGCAAGCTACAAGGACTCCATTACGCCGTGGGACATAAAACTCATCACTGCACGTAGACGAGTTGTAACAGGCTACAGGGACTCCATTACACCACGAGACATTTCCCCGAAGGGACAGACCCAGCAGCAAAAAAGGATACATGCCGGTCAATCAATTTGTCCGAAGCAATAGCAAGCTACCAAGGCTTAGTGGAAGCACAAAGAGGCAGTTCCCCATAAAGAGTACTTCTAAAGGCACACAACTAGGTGTCGAGTCCCATACATACCGTTGCACGTCACACGTACACACGATATGCCCGATATGCATAGATACAACTATGGCGTCACAACATAACCATCCAACATTACAACATTTATTTAGAAGGCTCGGAAGAGCCAATACAATAAGATGTTACAAACAGGGGTCACAAGACCCAATATTCAGAGCATTCAAACCAGCAAGCGGAAGTTAAACATGTCTGGGTACAAACATCTACAAAAGTGGCTGGAGGAGCCTAAGAAGCTACAACCACTAATGAGACTGACGTCTCCTCTACAAGAACATAAATTAAGCAAACGTGAGTACAAGGGTACTCAGCAAGACTTACCTCAAAACTAACTACACATGCATCAATATCAATGAAGGGGGTTGTGGAGTTTATTGCTGCAAGCCAGCTTTGACTCTTGGCTAACCTGTACTACGCCCACAAGTGCTCTCTTTGAGGTGCGATAGCGCACACGAGTCCACATATTCACCAATCAATACACCACTATGGATCCACTCTCATCTCCCTACGAGAAGGCCATCCATAGCACTCATGCTTATCTTGCCTATTTTAGAAGTATCAATTTCACTTATCTATGAACCACATAAGTTTTCCAAGTAGTCCATATCCGAGGATGCGGCTATTTGAATAGTTTATTTAACCCTACAGGGGTATATTTCTTCACACGTGCTGCCACCACTTATCGCCATGTGCACGGAAAAGGCACCTCGACAACCTTCAAGCGAAAGACCAGCGAGGGAGTCGGACATGACCGTCAGTGACACAAGACCCTAGTCCAGGTCGCCTATTTGAGACTGAACCCGCACGGAAATCCGGCCGAAGTTTCCGCTACGGCCTCAATCGATGTGCGCAGGGTTCCCAAGCCCACCGTCCGGGTGCCACTTGGTACACCGTGCCACTGTGCCTAAACCGCATCATAGTCCACCCTGTCGGGCAGCGCTATGCACGACCGCCAACACTTTTCCTACAAACACCAGAAACTAGTTGAAACTCCTGGATAGAGATCTAGGCAATTAATAAGTCTAGCGGGGTCATATTTCAGGGCCCAACGTGTGGTAGTAACTGTCTTGGATCACAAACACAGAACTCAGTTCTTAAGGACGGTCCCAATGAGACAACCCGCCATGTACTCCTACATGACCTCTCATCGCTACGTTTACCAAATCATGCATACACACTTAGCTCACACACAGTAGGACATGAACACTGCCATTCTGATTCATCGCCCAAATGGATCAAACCCGACATGACACGACTCTGAGCATAGAAGGCTTAGTAAGTAAAAAGGCATGGATGAGTAAGCACAATAAGTCTCAAGCAGTTGCTACTGATGCTAAGTGGTTTCAACTATTTACTGTGGCAAAGACAGGTCATGCAAAGGAATGGGTTCCACTACCAGAAACATGTAATATTTGAATCGTTGTTATCCTAATGCAATAAAAGAGAGTAGGAGCAAGAGAGTGGGTTAATATCAGTATGCTCAAGGGGGTTTGCTTGCCTGACAGTCCTGAAGATATTACTTCTCTTCATTAGTGTCAATGATCACATCGTCAGAACTATCGTCTACCGAGAGGGAACAACACCCACAAAGAAAGAAATGAACACATTCAATGTGATGCAACAAATATGATGCATGAAATGGCATGTTAAGGTACTTAATTGACCTAGTGCTAAAGGTAGTCATATTAAGTGAAGTGCAATTCAAATATATACTAAATTCCAACTCCAACACTATTTATTAAATTATCCTAATCATGAAATGTCCTACATGGTGATGTTAACTTGTTCAAACATGCATGATAATGACATAAACAGATACCTTTGATTTTTCTGATCATTTTTCATATATAAATTATTTCCATCTGAGTTACAGTTGAGTTTTTATGATTTTTAGAAGTTTTACACATTTTATGGATTTTCCTAATTTATTCTTTAAACAGAAAATTCCTTTATTGCATCAGCACTCTGTCATCATGACCTCAGCAGGTCAACTCACTGTCTCATGTCAAACCTGACCAGTGGGTCCCACTGGTTAGTGACAAAGTCACTAATAGGGTTTAGTTTTAATACTTAACATTAATTAACAAAACAGGGCCCACTAGTCAGTGACCCATTAAACTAATTATTTGAATTGATTAAATTAGAGCCTAATCCTAAAATTTACCAGAACCTGGCCCCACCTATCGGTCACCCAGGCGGTGTCAAACCTGGTCAACCTGGGTCAAACTCGCCGGAGTTGACCTGTGGCTCATCGCCGGCGTCTCCAGAGATGGTGGAGGGCGACGGAATTCCTAGAGCGGCAGAGGGGTTTCGGGCCCAAATAGAATTATAGGGCCTCGATCTGGGTCCTGGCGGGCTTGGCGGTTGCGGGAGGGAGATAGGGGTGGAGTGGAGGCGGCTAGGGGTAGGCTGCACGCGGAAATTGAGGAAGACGAGCTAGGGTTGCGAGGCTAGGGGTCTATTTATAGCAAATGGGCCTAGGTTGGGGGGTTTTGCACCATTTTGGGACCTTCGGATCTCGATCTGACGGTCCATAAGCGGAGGGGGGTAGCAGGGCTAAGTGGGCTATGTAGAGGTGGTTGGGCTGAGATGAGAGGGAGGTTTGCGGCCCGGCATATGTGTTTGACATATCAAAACATCCTCTAAATAACAGATGAAGGTACCGCTATGGTCGACCGTTGGGGTATCAAACAACCTCTGATTACGATGAAATTTGGCAGGCGGTCTATCTACAATATAACAAGACCGCACGCCAAGTTTTGATCCAATCCAACAATATTTTCCATGCACTTTTAAAAAGAATATTTTATCGATCTGTGGGCGCGTGTATGTGTGATTCGTCTCAAAACTGTCGACGACAATAACGGAGAGAATCGGCGACTACAAACGGATGCAAGTTTTTGAAAAATGAGTGATGATGCTATGCAGATGATGCAAATGATGCGATGATGAATGGCACAAACGAACGAATCACACGATGAGAATAGAAATAAAAGGGGAATCTTCTGGAGCGTCGGTCCCGAGCTGTTACATTTGTTTTCATATCTATTATCCCAAAAATCCGAAAATACCTTGCTACACTTTTTATTTATATCTTTTATTTTGTGTTCTTACGCGGTGTATTTATCCAATCTCATAGAAACTGATCTATCTTTTACCGGGGAGAGATTGACAACCTCTCTTACGCGTCGGGTTGCAAGTATTTGTTCTTTGTGTGCAGCTGCCATTTACATAGTGTTGCTTGGTTCTCCTAATATTCGATAACCTTGGTTTCCTAACTGAGGGAAATACTTACCGTAGCTGTGCTGCATCATCCCTTCCTGTTTGGGGAAATACCGATGTAGTCTCATATCACGTCACCTACCACATGTTTGCAAGCCTCCCAATTGACATGACAAAGCTTCTATCCTCTAGTATCCTAGCAAACTGTTTGTTGGCTATCCTACTGCTTTGCTCAGCCCCTCTTATAGTGTTGCTAGTTGCGTATGCAAGTGCAAGTTGTGCCATGTTGGACGTGGATATCATGGGATTTCACAATATCTTGCTTATTTAATTAATGCATCTATATACTTGGTAAAGAGTGGAAGGTTCGGCCTTTTTCCAGATGTTTTGTTCCACTCTTAATGCCCTAGTTTTCTTTATACTCATCTTATGTTCCTTCATAAGCGGTCCTATCATGTTTGGGGTTTACAGGTCCCCCTTGTTAATTTGTCCTTGAATTAATCATGATAACCGATAAATGTATATGGAGTGACCAACCCATGGATTCTTAATTCTACATAAACATGTGGGCCAGTGATGATGGTGTTGGTCCAAAATGGCAATAGTCGGGGCGACCAATGTGTTTGCCAGCAAAAACTCCGTCGATCCGGTCGTGTCTTGAGAATGAGATATGTGGCTCTTATCAGGTTTATCAACATGCTAGGAGGCCTTGCTAGACTTGTTCCGTGTCTTGAGAATGAGATATGTGTCTCTTATCAGGTTTGTCGACATGCTAGGAGGTCTTGCTAGACTTGTTTTACCTTTGACGAATGTCTTACTAAGACATCTCCAACGTGTCTATAATTTTTTATTGTTCCATGCTACTATATTATCATTGATGCTTTTTAGGCATTTACTTGCTGATTTATATTATTTTTGAGCACTAACCTATTAACCCAGTGCCAAGTGCCAGTTGTTGTTTTCTGCATGTTTTAACTTTTTAGCAATACTGTACCAAACGAAGTCTAATTACCCTGAAACTTTTTCATGATTTTTTCTGGACAAAATAAGTACCTAAAAGCTTCTGAGGAAGACGGGAGCGCACATAAGGTGCCCCCAAGCCAACAAGGCACGCCTAGGGAGTGGTCGCGCCCTAATGGCTTAGGGCCACTTCCCCGGTACTCTAGCATTGTTTTCTAGCTTATAAATTCTCATTAAACCCAAAAACCCTAGAGATCCTCCCGAAACACTTTTTCTGGCGCCGCAAGTCTCTGTTACACCATGTGCCCATCTAGAGCCATGTTCTGGTGCCCTATAGGAGGGGGGATCGATCACGAAGGGCCTCCACATAAACCATGCTGCTCCCATAGTGATATGTGAGTAGTTCACCACAGACCTATGGGTCCGTATTTTGTACTAGATGTCTATCGCTCTCTCTATGTTCTTCTGTCGGGACACTATGCCTATGGTATAGCGAGGATCCCTTTACGGTTCGCTAGGGAGAAGGTGTGCACAAAGAGCAGATCCAACAAGCAGTGCTAGGGATTTTTACCCAGGTTCGGGCTGCTGAGAAGCATAAAACCCTACTCATGCCTCAGTGTATTGTGGTGTTTGAGCTCTAGCTACAGGAGCGTTGTTTGATGAATAGTACACAGCTGCTACACATGCATCTGAACTGGAATGTCCCCCAAAAAAGTCCTCCGCTCGTAATGCCTTGGGCCTCCTTTTATATGACTAAGGGGTCTCCAACAATGGCATATAGTGTATACACGGGGTGTACAGTGCTACAGTGCTATCATACCTAACACTGACAGCATAGGACAGACGCATTAAATGCCCCGTCTATCCGTTCCTAATCTTCTTGGGGGCGGGAAAAGAGGTCGTCCCATCAGCACCGCTTAACCCCATCATCGCCAATGCTTCGACACGTACTCTAGATGATTAGACCTGTCTGACAGGCTGGTCGTTTCGTTGGAGCGGTGACGGGTTGGTGAGGTCTTGCCGGGTGCGGGCCTTGCCAGGGCTTCGCAAGCCACCCCAGCAAGATCTTGCTTGGGTCCCCGCTTCTGGTCTTCTGTCTTCTCTTTTTTGACTTGAATGCCTTCTTCATATTGTTGTACATGTATCCAGTAGTCCCATGGTGGGCCTTGCCATCGGTGTGGCTACAACCGTCCATGTACAATTATGGGGTACTGAAGACCCAAACTTTAGTACATCGACAGGAGCCCATGGGCCTAGGCCACACACGGCTGTGAGGCATTGTTGGGCTAGGCCCAAATAGTGCATGGGCACGTGTGGCAGAAGTCTGTGGTTGTAATCATTCCGCTTACTACGCCCCCACGACGCACACTGAGTGCGTGACGTGGGATACGTGCGCGGAGCGGCCGTAATCGTAGCGCGCTTGCAAAAACCTTTCACGTCGATTAGTAAAGAGGCAGCCTCACATCTTCCCCATAAGAAGGAATCCACAGAGGCGGTTTCTCACTTACTTCATGTCCTTTCCAATCTGGGAACCTATGTCATCTCCTTCCTCGAGCCCAAAACAGAGCCTCTCCCGCTCATCCGTGGCCTCCACGTCCTCTCCGTTCTCAGCCTCTACTTCCACAGCCGCCATGTCGCCCAAGACGAGGAAGGGCAAGGGAATGAAATCTGTCGTCATGGAGGTCGATCTAGCGAAGATGCGGAAGGAGCACGTCGTCTTCACTCTGGCGCTTGACGCGAGTGCCTTGAAGGAGCGATACCACAGCATGTGGGCAAGGGAGACAAAGGCTCATCCCGCTACTCGCGTGAGTCTAGGTTCCTCCAAAGGTGACCCAGAAAAATTCCCCTTCTTTGCCGATTACATTTACTACGGGCTCTGTCCCCTATTTTCTGATTTCTTCAACGACATCATGTAAACATACGGCTTCCATCTCTTGGATTTTACGGTGAATGTTGTGACATGTATGTCGGTCTTTGCCCATCTCTATGAAAACTTTGCCGGAGTAGTCCCCAACACGGCCCTCTTCTGCCACTTCTTCATTCCCCATATCCAAAAGGGGAAGCCCTTTCTAGTTCTATTGCCTGGATCCCAAGGGCATGGAACAAGGGTATATACCCAATTGGGGCTTTCCACGATAAGTGGGATGAATGGCGGGCTAGGTGGTGCTGGATTTAGAAGGAAGATCCTCAACCCTTCTGTTTGCCTTGACAAACAAAGATTGCGCGAGGTACTAGCTAGAGCGACTTCAATCTTCACGATGAGAATCTCAAAGTCACAGTTACCAGGATTCACCACCTCAAAGTTGCTGAGCTCACAGTAGAGATGATTGGGGCTGATTTTCTTCGTCGGTGCATCGCCCCTCTACAGAACAAAGGGAGACCAACTAGGGAATTCAGAAATGCAGCAGACATCATGAGGCTGCGCCCTGGCCTGAACAATAACTTGACGGTCTGCAGTACGCACCCCTGTGCCAAAAGTTGTTCAGGTCAGACACAAAACACAAGTTGCCAGCTGGTATAATCCCCCTATGCAACAACTCTGCCCTGGCCTCAATCCTCGCCATGATGCCAGTGTACAATGCCCACGGCCTTGCTAGAACAAATGGGCACAAGAGTTCTTCGACAACTTGTTGAAAAAGGCCATTCGGGAAGAAACAAACCTCATCCGCCCCACCACTTAAGAAGAAATGGTGTACATCACCAGCAGGATGGAAGAGGCGAATCTTGTCGTGGAGGCCGGCAGCGTTGGCTTCACGGAAGGGGAAGACAGTGAAGGAGAAGTGATATCAGAGGGACAACTTACTAGGGAAGGCGAGGTCATCGGAGAACAGAGTAGCACTGCTGCCAGGTATCCTTCTGCCGAAGACACAACCGAAGAGTAGTTGCATGAGGAGCCCCCAGCTCCCAAGAGGAAGAAGAAGCGTGTTATTTAGAAAGCTTCATCAGGTGCCTTAGCTCTCCAGCCTTCCTCGATTGGTGTAGTGATATGTCTCCAACGTATCTATAATTTTTGATTGTTCCATGCTATTATATTACCTGTTTTGGATGTTTTATATGCATTAATATGCTATTTTATATTATTTTTGGGACTAACCTATTAATCTAGAGCCTAGTGCCAGTTTTAGTTTTTTCCTTGTTTTTGAGTATTGCAGATAAGGAATATTAAATGGATTCCAAACGGAATAAAATCTTCGGAATAACTTTTCTTGGACCAGAAGCAACCCAGATGACTTGGAGATGAAGTCAGGAGAGCAGCCGCGTGGCCACAAACCACAGGGCGCGCCCTAGGGGGCTCTCCCTGACTTGTGGGCCCACGGTAGCTCCCCTAACCCTATTTCTTGGCCTATAAATTCACAAATATTCCATGTATACCAGAGGAATCCATGAAAACACTTTTCTGCAACCAGGAGCCTCGGTTCCCATGAGATCCAATATTGGAGCCTTTTCCGGTAATCTGCCGGAGGGGGATTCGATCACGGAGGGCATCTACATCAACTCCATTGCCCCTCTGATGATGTGTGAGTAGTTCACCATAGACCTTTGGGTCCATAGCTAGTAGCTATATGGCTTCTTCTCTCTCTTTGCTCTTCAATACCATGTTCTCCATGATCTTCATGGAGATCTATCCGATGTAATACTCTTTTGCGGTGTATTTGTTGAGATCCGATGAATTGTGGGTTTATGTTCAGATTATCTATGAATATTATTTGAGTCTTTTCTGAATTCTTATATGCATGATTTCATATCTTTGCAAGTCTCTTCGAGTTATTGGTTTGGTTTGGCCAACTAGATTGGTAATTCTTGCAATAGGAGAAGTCCTTAGTTTTGGGTTCAATCTTGCGGTGTCCTCACCCAGTGACATAGTAGGGGTAGCAAGGCACGTATCGTATTGTTGCCATCGAGGATAAAAAGATGGGGTTTTCGTCATATTGCTTGAGTTTATCCCTCTACATCATGTCATCTTACCTAATGTGTTACTCTGTTCTTCATGAACTTAATACTCTAGATGTAGGCAGGAGTCGGTCGATGTGTGGAGTAATAGTAGTAGATGCAGAATCGTTTCGGTCTACTTGACACGGACGTGATGCCTATATGCATAACCATTACCTTGGATATCTTCATAATTATTCGCTTTTCTTCCAATTGCTTGACAGTAATTTGTCCACCCACCGTAATACTTGCCATCATCAGAGAAGCCTCTAGTGAAACCTATGGCCCCCAGGTCTATTTTCCATCTTATACTTTCAGATCTAAAACCAAAAATACCAAAAATACCTTGCTGCATTATTTTTACCATTTGTTTTACTTTCTGTTCAAGCAATCTATTCTATCTATCTCTATCAGATCTCATCCTTGCAAGTAACCGTGAAGGGATTGACAACCCTTTATAGCGTTGGGTGCAAGTATTTGATTCTTTGTGTAGGTACATCTATTGGGGACTTGCTTGTATCTCCTACTGGATTGATACCTTGGTTCTCAAAAACTGAAGGAAATACTTATCTACATTATTGCATCAACTGTTCCTCTTCACGGAAACCAACGCATGCTCAAGAAGTAGCAAGAAGGATTTCTGGCACCGTTGCTGGGGAGATACATAGCAAGTCAGGATAGGAACTCTTCCGTCAACTTGCCAATTTCTGGCACCGTTGCTGGGGAGATCTACATCAAGCCTTCCAAGTACCCATCACAAACTCATCACTTGCATTTAATTTATTTGCCATTTGCCTCTCGTTTTCCTCTCCCCCACTTCTAAAATAATTTTTAGAAAATACCAAAAATATTTGCCTTTTTCTCGCCGGATCTCTTGTTTGCTATGTTTGCTTGTGTTGCCATGTGCATTCTATTTGCTTGCATCTTTGCTTGATAAAAATCTATTGATATGGATCCTCATCCACTTGACAATCGTTCAAAAGACCAAATTATGATGAACCAACTGCTAGTGACTTGAGTGCACTTGATTATCTCTATGAAGATTTGTTTGAAAATCATAAATCTGAATTTTTTGATGAAGTATTGAAAGAAGAAATTTATAAGGAGATTCGTGATAGTTCCTTGAATAAAAAGCATGATTTCCATGTGTTAGTATGAATTCTCTGAATATCCATGATGCTAATGATATGCAAAGCCACAAGGTTGGGGATGTTATGCTTGATGAAGATGATATTTTTTGTTCCCCAAGTTTTGGTGATGACACGTATGCTATAATTGATCATGAAAAAAATGCTTTGTGTGATAGTTATATTGTGAGATTCCTTCATGGTGCTACTGAAAATTACTATGAGAGAGGAACATATTATTTTACATATTGCAATAATATCAAGTTTCCTCTCTATGTGTTCAAAGTTTGAAGTTATGCTTGTTTTGCCTTCCTATGATAGTTGATTTTTGTTCCCATAATTTGTTTGCTCACAAAATCCCTATGCATAGGAAGTGGGTTAGACTTAAATATAATTTACATGTGATTCATGATGTTACTATTGTTGCAAATAGGAATTATTTGCTCATAGATTTCATTGTTCTTTACATAGATTGCAATCCTATATGTCATATTATTCTTGGTAGACCTTTCCTTAGAACGATTGGTGCAATTATTGATATGAAGGAAGGAAATATTAGATTCCAATTCCCATTAAGGAAAGACATGGAAACTTTCCTAGAAATAAAATAAATTGACCTTATGAATCTATTATGAGAGCTACTTATGGACTGCTTACCAAAGATGACAATACCTAGATCTATTGTGTTTGGCCTAGCTAGGGGCATTAAACAATAACGCTTGTTGGGAGGCACACCAATTTTATTTTGCTTTCTGTTTTTTGTTTGTTTTTTGGTGTGTTTTGCACATTATTACTTATGTAATAATTGTGTTTTCTTGTTTAAATTAGTGTTTCTGCCAAGTAAGACCTTTGGGATGGTCTACGGTGTTTGCAATTTGATTTTGCTGAAAAACAGAAACTTTTGCGCTCAGTCCAGAATTTTTATAAATTCACTAGAACGTACTTTTGATATGAAATTTTTACACAAGATTGATATACGAATTTCCCAGATTTCCCTCATTTTTCAGAAGTTTTAGAGTAAACGACGTATTCGATATCTACAGATTGCAACATACTATACTGTTCTTGACAGATTCTGTTTTCTTTGTGTTGTTTGCTTATTTTGATGTATCTATGGGTTGTATCGGGGGGTATGAACCATGGAGAAGTTAGAATACAGTAGGTATTACACAAATCTAAATAAATAATGATTTTAGAACAGTACCAAAAGTGGTGATTTATTTTTCTTATACTAACGGATCTCATGAGTTTTGTGTTGTGAAGTTTTCAAGTTTTGGGTGAAGATTTGATGGACTATCGAATAAGGAGTGGAAAGATCCTAAGCTTGGGGATGCCCAAGGCACCCCAAGACATATTCAAGGATACCAAAAACCCTAAGCTTGGGGATGCCCCGGAAGGCATCCCCTCTTTCGTCTTCAATCCATCGGTAAATTTACTTGAGGCTATATTTTATTCAGCACATGATATGTATTTTGCTTGGAGCCTCTTGTACGATATGAGTCTTTTCTTTTTAGTTTGCCACAATCATCCTTGATGCACACATATCTTGAGAGAGACATGCTGAATCGTGAATTTATTAGAATACTCTATGTGCTTCATTTATATCTTTTGAGCTAGGCAATGTTGCTCTAGTGCGTCACTTATATGTTTTTAGAGCATGGTGGTGTTATATTTTATAGAAATTATTGAACTCGCGTACTTCACTTATATTATTTTGAGAGTTTCTTAAAATAGCATGGTAATTTTTTTAGGTTATGAATTTAGTCCTAATATAATGGGCATCCAAGAGGGATATAATAAAAACTTCCATATTAAGTGCACTGAATACTATGAGAAGTTTGATTCCTTGCATATAGTTTTGCGATAATAGAGATGGTAATACGAGATTCATGCTAGTGATTAGTTGTGAATAGGAAGATATACTTTTGTTAAAGTTTGTGGTTCTCGTAGCATGCACTTATGGTGAACCATTATGTAACGAAGTCGGAGCATGACTTGTTTAATGATTGTCAACCTTTGTGTGAGGGTCAGGAGCGCGCAATGGTTAACTCCTACCAACCTATCCCCTAGGACCATGCGTCTAATCTTTGTTTGATAACTAATAGACTTTTGCAATAAGTATGTGAGTTCTTTATGACTAATGTTGAGTCCATGGGTTATACGCACTCTCACCCTTCCACCTTTGCTAGCCTCTCTAGTACCGCGCAACTAGTGGAATTTCATCTTGCACGACCACTCAGGTTTCTTTTTGAGCTTTCATACACTTATAGCTCTAAGTGCATTTGTTGCATGGCAATCCTTACTCACTCGCATTAATATCTATTTATGGGAATCTCCATAGCCTGTTGATACGCCTAGTTGATGTGGGACTATCTTCTTCCTTTTTCCTTGCAACCTCCTCCATATTCTATTCCAACTATAATGCTATATCCATGGCTCACGCTCATGTATTGCGTGAGAGTTGAAAAGGTTTGAGAATACAAAAAGTGTGAAACAAATGCTTGACTTGTTCATCGGGGTTGTTTATGATTTAGATACTTTGTGTGGGGAAGATGGAGCATAGCCAGACCATATGATTTTGTAGGGATAGCTTTTTAAGGCCATGTTATTTCGAAAGGACACGATTGCCTTGTTG
This sequence comes from Hordeum marinum, assembly GCA_022496015.1. NCBI lineage: Eukaryota > Viridiplantae > Streptophyta > Magnoliopsida > Poales > Poaceae > Hordeum > Hordeum marinum. Next base: position 236,863,930 of record CM039673.1, read on the forward strand.
TTGTGCTCGAATTATTACTGTTTTTATGTCAATATTAGACTATTGTTTTGAATCTTACGGATATGAATATTCATGCCACAATAAGGAATATTACATGGATGAATATGTTAGGTAGCATTCCACATCAAACATTCTGTTTTTATCATTTACCTACTCGAGGACGAGAAGGAATAATTTTTTATTGTTCCATGCTATTATATTATCTGTTTTGAATGTTTTATATGCATTAAAATGCTATTTTATATTATTTTTGGGACTAACCTATTAATCTGGAGCCTAGTGCCAGTTTCTATTTTATTCTTGTTTTTGAGTATTGCAGATAAGGAATATTAAACGGAGTCCGAACGGAATAAAATCTTTGGAATAATTTTTCTTGGACCAGAAGCAACGCAGAAGACTTGGAGATGAAGTCAGGAGAGCAGTTGTGTGGACACAAGCCACAGGGACGCGCCCTAGGGGGCCTCGCTTGTGGGCCCATAACAGCTCCCCCAACCCTACTTCTCGGCCTATAAATTCACAAATATTCCCTGTATACCAGAGGGAGCCACGAAAACACTTTTCCGCCGCCACGAGTCTCGGTCCCTGTGAGATCCAATCTTGGAGACTTTTCCAGTAATCTGCTAGGCGTAACAGACTCCATTGCCCCTCCGATGATACGTGAGTTATTCATCACAGACCTTCGGGTCCATAGCTTATCTAGATGGCTTCTTCTCTCTCTTTGCTCTTCAATACCATGTTCTTCATGATCTTCATGGAGATCTATCCGATGTAATACTCTTTTGCGGTGTGTTTGTCAAGATCCGATGAATTGTGGGTTTATATTTAGATTATCTATGAATATTATTTGAGTCTTTTCTGAATTCTTATATGCATGAGTTCATATCTTTGCAAGTCTCTTCGAGTTATTGGTTTGGTTTGGCAAACTAGATTGGTAATTCTTGCAATAGGAGAACTGCTTAGTTTTGGGTTCAATCTTGCGGTGTCCTCACCCAGTGACAAAGTAGGAGTAGCGAGGCACGTATTGTATTGTTTCCATCGAGGATAAAAAGATGGGGTTTTCATCATATTGCTTGAGTTTATCCCTCTACATCATGTCATCTTACCTAATGTGTTACTCTGTTCTTCATGAACTTAATACTCTAGATGCAGGCAGGAGTCGGTCGATGTGTGGAGTAATAGTAGTAGATGCATAATCATTTCGGTCTACTTGACACGGACGTGATGCCTATATGCATAATCATTGCCTTGGATAACTTGATAATTATTCGCTTTTCTATCAATTTCTCGACGGTAATTTGTCCACCCACCGTAATACTTGCCATCATGAGAGAAGCCTCTAGTGAAACCTATGGTCCCCATGTCTATTTTCCATCTTATACTTTCAGATCTAAAACCAAAAATATCAAAAATACCTTGCTGCATTATTTTACCTTTTGTTTTACTTTCCGTTCAAGCAATCTATTCTATCTATCTCTATCAGATCTCATCCCTGCAAGTAATCATGAAGGGATTGACAACCCCTTTATAGCGCTGGGTGCAAGTGTTTGGTTCTTTGTGTAGGTACATCTATTGAAGACTTGCTTGTGTCTTCTACTGGATTGATACCTTGGTTCTCAACAACTAAAGGAAATACTTATCTAATTTGCTGCACCAACCGTTCCTCTTCACGGAAACCAACACATGCTCGAGAAGTAGCATGCAGCCCCCGGCAAGGTGGCGGCCGGCAAGGCTGCGTAGCAGCAAGAAGCTCAATGGCAACCATCTACTTCCGCTGCAGCCAAGCGACCCAGGACCATTCCTTCCCCTCCTCCGGACACAGTGGCGGAGGTGGACTTCGACCTCTCCGCCTTCATCTCGGAAGAAGAAGAGTAAGGATCCTGCCACATCTTTTATCCTCCGATTTTTCTCAGCTTTGCTTAACTTATTTGTCTCGCTTTGGCATGTCCCCGTAGAGATACGGCAATGTTGGCGCAAAGGATGGCGAAGACTTCAAGGGGAGATGTGCCACCAGTAAGCACCATAGGTGCGCTAGAGTTGATCAACATTAGCCCAGAGTCTAGCCCCACAACACGGTCCTCAATACAGCCCCTTGTGTGATTCTGTTACTCATTTCCCACTGGCGAGCGTTGGGACATGTATCTTCACTGCTGACATCACCGGGCTTGTAGAAGGAAGGCGGCAACAAGGAACGCCATCGGAGGCAGCCCCTGCTGCGCTGCCTCCGTCGACTACGCCGCCCAGAGATGGGTCTCCGGCGAGGGATTTAGCTGGTGAGCCCGTTCGTGCTGAGGAGAGGTTAGAAAGCACAAGCACCAGCACTCCCACACCAGCAACCAATGTTGCCCGGGAAGGAGAAAATCCTTCTCAATAGCTTAGCACAAGTAAGCCACTCGATGTAGAGTACTTGTTATTCTGTCTTCAGATGCATTTTTTGTCTTCTTGAACTTCAACCTAGGTCTCATCTTGTTTCTCCATCTTTGGTTTCAGATCTCCCTTCGACGGACCAAATGGATGTCGATGTCATCATCAAGGAGACTGCCAGGAATGCTGGCGCCGAGGACGCCAGGGTTGCCATTGACGAGGCCACCAAGGACGTACAGCAGAACACCGCCCAGGAATCTGCTAAGAGGGCCGGCAAGGAGTCTAGTGATCGTACTGATGGCATTCCTCCCGCAGGGGCGCTAGGCACTGCGCTGACCACGGAGGTCCCAGTTGCCGGTGAGGCGGCTGTTGAGGACCAACCGTCAACATCCGAAGCCCCCTCATCAAGCAGATACCTCAAGGCTGGTGAGAACCAATTTGTCAACATACCAGGAACGACAAACACTGGGGTGCCAAATGAAGGGGAAATCTTTGATGGAGAAGTCACTACTGCTGTCTAACCTGAAGTTATCAGCGAACTAGGCATCAGCAGCCAATCCAAGGAAGAACAGCTCCTCCAAACCATGAGCGATAACTTCCAAAAGCTCCAGGCGCTCTACCACACTCGAAAGGAGAAGTTAGACTCCAGAGCAGCAGTTGTTGAAGCAGCGGAGGTGGATTTCCAGAAGCACGTTGACGAAACACAAGCTTGGTTCATCGACGCTTTCCAAGAGTTGCAAACTGGTCGGGAGCAGATGAGCAAAGGCTGGAACGAGCTCCTCTTGAAGCAGTCTGACATTGAGAAGGCGCAAGAGGACGCCTCGCAGCAGGCTGCTGTAGAGGGAGCTCGCTTAAGAGAACGTCGTGTTGGGCTTGATGCTCATGAAGAGGACCTCATCTCTCACGAGGGGGCGCTTTCCGACAAACTTTGCCATAAGGATGAAGAAATTGAAAAGCTTGTCACGCAGCGAACCCAAGAGATGGAGCAGAGACACAAGGAAGCCATCAAGGCTCTGGTCATGGATCACGCTGGCAAGCTGAAGGAAGCCGTCAACGCTGCCGATGTTGCAGAGGCCGCCAAGAACGAACTTGCCGGCAAGGTGAAGAGGCTGGATGCGGACCTTGAGGAACACGGCAAGGAGATCTCGATGGTCAAGACCGATAGAGAGAAGGCTCTCTATAGCCTGACGGAGATACAGGTCACCATGTCCAAGAAGATCAAGCAAGTCTGTTCAGCCAATGAATCCATTGCCGATCTGGAGCTGAAGTTGGCCATGATGAATGAGTCTCTCGAGAGCATCACGGCTCGTGAGAAGGCCCTGATCAAAGATCTGCAGAGTGAGTAGGACTTGCTCAAGAGCGCCGCCGCCACTCATAATGACTACGTGAAAGCCATGCAGATCTGGACTGAGCACCTTGTGGATGTGGCAGAAAAGCATGATGCAGAATTGTCTTCCATGGGTATGCAGAACTTCAACCTCTCCTCCAATGACAGGTTGTCTCCGAGTGCCAGATTTACCATGTTCTTCAACGACATAATTGACGCTCTAAAGCAGCTCCATTCTGACCGAGCAACCCATGTGGCCAACGAATTCTGCAAGCTCTGTTGGGCCGTCCTCCTCAAGGTTCTCGTCAAAGTGGCGCACAAGAACCCCGACATTAACTTCACCAACATCCTCGACCGCTTGTCGAAGGATGTGGACGTCAAGGCCCTAGAGGAACTTGTCACACCCATCGTTGGCAAGGTGAACCAAGTCCAAATGGCCGAAGGACAGTCCAGGGACTAGCTGCTTCACCTTTTCTTGTCGCCACCATTCCATGACAAAGACAATTTTATCTTAAGTGAGAATCGTGGCAACTTCTATTGTAATATAACCGTCTGTGTTTTTTGGAAAAATGCATGTTATTCCTCTTGTTAGATTTTCTCTGTATGGTACACTCCCTACGCTTTATTGAAAAACTTGTCGGTGCACGCAGGCCTGCCGTGAGCGCTTTGAGGAACGGATCCTAAGCAGCCTACTGCCGGTACCGCTGCCGGCAAGATACCTTGACGTTTTTAGTGCAGCCACTTAAGCTGTTGAGTGGACTCGAAACAAGCAAGGGCACAGCCAATCACGACAAAATTCCTTCGCGTGTAGATTTCCCATACAAAAGTCAAAATCGTCCAAGGAAAATAACTTTACAGTAAAAGATTTACTTAGAGTTTTGCAACTTAGCTTTTCTTTGTGGTACTCCTTTCTACAAGCTTGCCAATTCTGAACATCGCCTGTTGGTGTCCATACCATCTCACCCCCCGGCAAACTTGCACGCAAGAGAAACTTCTATCCTTTAAACAAAAGAAAGAATAGAAAATAGGGATATGGAACCTTGGCGCTTTGTTAGCACTTGTTGGGAATAAGTGTAATGCAACATCTAAGATAAACATGCACATAAGGAAACATGGAAATCAACAAGAGTTGTAGAGCACTCAATCTTATTCAACTATGCATAGGGTCTGCGCCTAGCTTTGTACAAAGGATTACATGCCTCACCGAAAAGACTTCTACAAAAGATGGTTGTCGGGAGGCCCGGCAACTGCACCTTATAGAAAGAACTTACGAAGATGATCGTATTCTAGGAGTTCCTCACCAGAACGCCATCCTCGGTCTCCAGGAAGACTGCGCCAGGTTTGGAGACTCATATTACCCGATAAGGGCCTTCCCACTTCGGCGTCAACTTGTTGGAGTTCTTGGCCGACTGAACGCACCGAAGAACAACGTCGCCTTCCTCAAGGCTTCGGGCATGAACTTTGAGATTATGGTAGTGGCGCAAAGCTTGCTGGTAGCATGCAGCTCGCACAGCAGCCCGAAGATGATCTTCCTCAAGGAGCATAGCGTCATCTTGCCGCAACTGCTCTTGCACAAGCTCATCATAAGCGAGCACTCGAGGTGAGCTGTATATGAGTTTCGTGGGGAGAAATGTTTCCATCCCGTATACCATGGAGAAAGGTGTCTGGCCGGTGGCTCGATTTGGTGTCGTCCTGATTGACAAAAGAACCGTCGGCAACTCATCAATCCAGCGTCTTCCGCACTTGTGCAGCCTGTCAAAAGTTCTTGTCTTAATTCCTTGCAACACTTCAGAATTTTCCCTTTCCGCTTGGTCGTTGCTCCTTAGATGAGCGATAGAGGCAAAACAGATCTTGCTGCCAAGCTCTTGGACATATTACATGAAGTTGCGGCTTGTGAACTATGTGTCGTTATCGGTGATGATCCTGTTCGGTATACCAAAATGGCAAACTAGTCCTTTGAAGAACTTGACTGTTGATTGTGATGTCACCTTTCTCACTGCTTCCACTTCCATCCGCTTTGTGAACTTGTCGATTATGACGTACAAGTACTCAAAGCCCCCGATAGCATGGGGAAAGGGGCCCAAGATGTCGAGCCCCCAGACCGAAAATGGCCAGGAGAGCGGGATTGTCTGAAGAGCTTGAGTTGGTTGATGTAGTTTCTTTGAATGGAACTGGCAGGCTTCACACTTGGTTACTAGTGCACTAGTGCAGTTGCATCTTGGAGAGCAGTGGGCCAAAAGAAACCTTGCCAGAATGCCTTACCAACAAGTGCTCTTGATCCTATGTGGGAGCCACATATGCCTCCATGTATCTCTGCCAACAGCTCCAGTCCATCCTCCTGAGGAATGCACTTCAATTTCATGCCATTCAGTCTCTTTCTGTACAGGACATCGTCCACAAATAGGTACATATTAGACTGACGGGCTACTTTCTCCGCTTCTTCTTATTCATCAGGGAGTTCTCCAGTTTGAAGGAACTGAACAATGAGTTGTGACCATGCTGGAAACTGGAGATCGACAGCAAGGACTAAAGGCATGTCTTCTGCCGCAGGAGCGTTTGTCTTTACGGCAAGGTCCTGAGGGCCTATCAGATCCTGTTGCCCCCTGGCAAGCTTGGCATTATTCCCGGCAACTTCCTTGCCGGCAGCCTCTGGGAGCTCTGTGGGTAAGTACTGGACGGAATTCAACTTCCTTCTATTATCTTGTTTTGCTGATTGTGCTAAGGATGGCCGATAACCCACGAGTATAGGGGATCGCAACAGTTTTCGAGGGTAGAGTATTCAACCCAAATTTATTGATTCGACACAAGGGGAGCCAAAGAAAATTCTCGAGTGTTAGCAGCTGAGTTGTCAATTCAAGCACACCTGAAAGACTTAATATCTGCAGCAAAGTATTTAGTAGCAAAGTAGTATGGAAGTAATGGTAATGATGGCAAAAGTAACAATAGCAGTTTTGTAGTGATCGTAACAGTAGCAACGGAGAAGTAACTTAACAAAGATCAATATGTAGGAATCTTGTAGGCAATGGATCAGTGATGGATAATTAAGCCGGATGGCATTCATCATGCAACGGTTATAACATAGGGTGACACAGAACTAGCTCCAATTCATCAATGTAATGTAGGCATGTATTCCATATATAGTCATATGTGCTTATGGAAAAGAACTTGCATGACATATTTTGTCCTACCCTCCCATGGCAGCGGGGTCCTAATGGAAACTAAGGGATATTAAGGCCTCCTTTTAATAGAGAACCGGATCAAAGCATTAGCACTTGGTGAATACATGAACTCCTCAAACTACGATAATCACCGGAAAGAATCCCAGTTATTGTATAACCGGTTCAGATCTAAAATCATGGCACTCGGGCCCTAGTGACATGCATTAAGCGTACAAAAGTCATAGCAACATCAATCTCAGAACATAGTGGATGCTAGGGATGAAACCCTAACAAAACTAACTCAATTACATGATAAATATCATCCAACCCATCATCGTCCAGCAAGCCTACGATGGGATTACTCACGAATGGCGGAGTGGAATTGGTGATGAAGGATGGTTGGTGATGATGATGGCATTGATTTCCCCTCTCCGTAGCCCATACAGACTCCAGATCCGGTCTCCCCAGGAAGAATGGGAGGTGATGGCAGCTCCTTATCCTGAAACGCGATGAACTCTTCTCGCTGATTTTTTTCTCCGCGAATAAGGTTATATGGAGTTGGAGATGAGGTCGGAGGAGCCATAGGAGCCCCACAAGCCTGCTCGGCATGGCCAGGGGGGTGGCTGCGCCTAGCAGGATTGTGGCGTGTGGGTGGCCCCCTCTAGTTGATTCTTGCGCCAGTATTTTTTATTAAATCCAAAAAAATTCTCCGTAAATTTTTAGAACAATCCGAGAAATTTTATTTCTGTACAAAAATAACACCAAGGCTATTCTGCTGAAAACAGCATCAGTCCGGATTAGTTCCATTCAAATCATGCAAATTAGAGTCCAAAACAAGGGCAAAAGAGTTCAGAAAAGTGGATAGGATGGAGACATATCAACTCCCCCCAAGCTTAACCCATTGCTTGTCCTCAAGCAATTCAGTTGATAAACTGAAAGTGATAATGAAAACTTTTACAAATTCTGTTTGATCTCGTTGCAAATATGTCTAACTGATGTTCAGATTTTCATTTTCACAGTAACATTTAGGTCTCACATTTACTCATATCAATGACATAATCAACTAGCGAGAAATAATAATAACTCTCGGATGACAACACTTTTTCAAAACAATCATGATACAATATGAAAATATGGTATCTCGCTAGCCCTTTCTGAGACCGCAAAGCATAAATGCAGAGCACCTCTAAAGAATAAGGGCTGACTAGACATTACAATTCACGGTGAAAGAGATCCAGTCATGCTCATACTCAATATGAATTGACAGCAAAGCATACAAATGACGGTGTTGCTCTCTAACTGGTGCCTTTTATAAGAGGATGATGACTCAACAATAAAGTAAATGGAAAGTCCCTTCGCAGAGGGAAGCATGGATTTGTAGAGGTGCCAGAGCTCGAGTTTTTAAAACAGAGCTAAGTAATAATTTTTGAGCGGTATGCTTTCATAGCTCACATAACGACCAAAGGTTTTCAACACCTTCCATGCTAAATACATTATAGGCTGTTCCCAAATAGAAAGATAAAGTTTTTACTCCCCCTCCACCAATGAGTCACACTCCACGGCGGTACCATCCATACAAACACAGTTCTGGGGAAGTTTTGTTTAATTATATTTTTACTTTTATTTAGGGCATGGAACTGGGCATCCCGGTTACCGGCCACTTTCTCGTGAATGATAGTGAATCAATAGATATCGTGAGAATAACCCACCTAGCATGGAAGATACTGACTTCCCCCAGTCGCCACATGAGCGATTTGGGCATACAAAACAGAATGTTTATTTGAAGGTTTAGAGTTTGGCACATGCAAATTTACTTGGAACGGCAGGTAAATACCGCATATAGGTAGGTATGGTGGGCTCATATGAAACAACTTTGGGTTCGAGGGATTGGATGCACAAGCAGTATTCACGCTTAGTACAAGTGAAGGCTAGCAAAAGACTAGGGAGCGACCAACTAGAGAGCGACACAGTCATCAACATGCTTTCAGATTAACCAACATTGAATGCAAGCATGAGTAGGATATAAATCACTATGAAAATAAATATTGTAGAGGCTATGTTGATTTTATTTCAACTACATGCAAGAACATGTGCCAGGTCAAGCCACTTGAATCATTCAGAGGAGGATACCATCCCATCATAGTACATCACAACCATTTTAATACGCATGTTGGCACCCCAAGACAAACCATTATCCACTCTTAGCTAATTAAGCATGGCATGAGTAACTATAATCTCTAATTGTCATTGCAAATATATTTCACCCATGATGAATTGAATACGGAACGATGACCTAATCATATTTACAAAAGAAAGATAGGTTGAGTTCATACCAGCTTTTCTCCACCTTAATATTTTCATCAAATATCATCATTATTGCCTTTCACTTGCACGACCGAACGGTGTGGATAATAATAAGAGTGCACGTGCACTGGACTAAGCTGGAATCTGCAAAAAATAACTCAAAGGAGAAGACAAGGTAACATGGACTCCCGAATAGGTAAACTATAATGCATATGAGAGCCACTCGACATTTCATTGTGGTCTTCTCCTTACGACCCAAAGAAAGAAAAATCAAAACAAGAATGAGAAAACTATTTACACAGGAAAGCTCCCAACAAGCAAAAAGAAGAACGAAAAATCTTTTTGGGTTTTCTTTTAATGCTACAGCTAAGCAACTAGAAGATAAAGCAAGAACTATTTTTTTGTATTTTTCTCAAAGTTAATTAAACACACAAGAAGGAAGCGAAACAAGGAAATAAACTATCATGGATGGTACAATGAAAGAGTATGAACACCGACTACTAAGATGAGTGAGTGAACATGACTGTAAAGTCGCTGAGAAATATGTACTCCCCCAAGCTTAGGATTTTGGCCGAAGTTGGTCTAGGGCCGTGGTTGGCTTGGATAATATCTGAAGTCATAGTTGGGGTTGTATTGGGCTGCGGTGGCTACCGCCTGAATGACGACAGCATGAAGGCGAGTCGATTCCGCATTCCTCTCGTACTCGTTTGCCTCCTCTCTGGTTATAAAGTATCTCTATTTTTCCTGAAAGTTAAAGAAGGCAGGAGTAGGAAGGGTAACATGGACAACATTTTGTCTGACAAGAATTAGTCGGTACTGGAGAGATTGTTCATTCCTCTCAAGAAACTAAAAACATACCAAAGCCTTATAATCAAGATAAGGAGGTGGTAACTCAATATCATTTCCGCGTATAGATACCCCAAGATAATTAGCTAGACGTGTGGCATAAATCCCACCAAAGAAATCTCCAGCCTTAGCATTATTATGCAACCTTCTAGCAATAATGGCTCCTAAGTTATATCACGTTTTGCCCATTACTGCACTCTTAAGAATACTAAGATCGGTTGCACAAAGGTGTCTATGCTCAGTTTTACCGTTAATACATCTACCTATGAATAGAGCAAAATTTTGTATGGCAGGAAAGTGAATGCTCCCCATGGTAGCCTGTGTAATATTTGTAGTTTCTCTGACGGTAATGCTGGTAAGAAAATCATTATATTCAGTTTTGTATGGATCACTATAGCTTCCCCATTGTGGAATTTTGCATGCATGATTAAAATCCTCTATGTCAAAAGTATATGATTTGTCATAAAGGTCAAAGAGGATGGAAGGTTGATTACGATTGAGCGAAAATTCAAACCTCCGCACAAAAGAATCCGTGAGTTGATAATATTGCTTGCATTTGTCGGACACGAATTCCTCAAGGCCAGCATTTCTTGTGTATGTGTAATTCTTCCTTGAAATCAGCATCACTCATGAATTGATCCAATGGCCATTCACAAGGTCGTACTTGTGCTTCCCTTAATGGTTCAAGGTCGGGCTGACGTATCGCTAGTCTTGGGGCCTTCTTGCTCGATGAACCCCCTTGAAACACGTTCCTCAACATTTTTTCTTTTTCTGAATAAAATCTAAAGTTTTTAGTGACTCAAAATAAAGGTGCACAAAACTCAACAAAACTCATAGCAACTACTCCCTCAAGTGCCTAGAGGCTATATCATGCATCAAAACTACTTGGGACCATACAAACGTGACATGCAATCTCAAGAACAAGTTCACCACAGCAGTAAAAAATTGCAGTATATAAAGCACTAGAACAAAAACTAATTGGACCATTGGAGGAGTCTCATACCGAGGAACAATCTCCCAAAACAGTTTTGCGAATGAAGCTTTGCACAAGGATATCGAAAATGACAGCAAATTGAGCTAGAACACGGGTTTGAGCAATGGTGGGATTTTTTTGGAGGAAGATGAAGTGGATGGGTGCTGGAATTAGTGGAGTGGGGCACGTGGGACCCACAAGCCTGCTATACGCGGCTAGGGGGGTGACCGCGCCTTGTGGGCTTGTGGCCCACTAGTGCAGCCCCCTACGGTGTGGTCCGTGCCAGATATTATTAAATATTCCAGAAAAAATCATACTCCATTTTTAGGACTTTTGAAGAACTTTTATTTCCAGGTCACTTTTTTATTGCACGGGAAACTCAAAAAAACAGAAAAATAATAGCATTTTTACTTAATTTCATCTAACTGACATAAGGTGAAAGTTGGGTGCAGGAAGTTGTTCTTTATTAATTCATCCATCTCATGCTCATCAAAATGAATCCAGCAATAAGGTTGATCAAACTTCTTTCGAATAACATGAAACCGATGAATTTTCGAATAACACTAAGTTACCTCAATGGGGATATGCATGTCCCCAAAAAAAGTATATCATATTTCTTCTTGACAGTAGTAAGAGGGAATTCAAAGTCTCCAATAATAATCGTCACAATTTTTTCAATGGAGTTGATACTATGAACTTGAGGTTGTTTCTTTGGAAAGTGTATCGTATGCTCATTACCATTAATATGAAAAGTGGCATTGCCCATGTTGCAATCAATGATAGCCCCTGCAGTATTAAAAGAGGGTCTACCAAGGATGATCGACATACTGTCATCCTCGGGAATATTGAGAATAACAAAGTCCGTTAAGATAGTAGCATTTGCAACCACAACAGGTACATCCTCACAAATACCGATAGGTAGAGCAGTTGATTTATCAGCCATTTGCAAAGAGATTTCAGTAGGTGTGAACTTATTCAAATCAAGTCTATGACATAAAGAGAAAGGCACAACACTAACGCCCGCTCCCAAATCACATAAAGCAGTTTCAACATAATTTCCTTTGATAGAGCATGGTATAGTTGGTATTCCTGTATCTCCTGATTTCTTTGGTACTCCACCCTTAAAAGTATAATTAGCAAGCATGGTGGAAATTTCAGCATCCAGTATATTCCTTTTATTAGTCACAATATCTTTCATATACTTAGCTTAATGAGACATTTTCAGAATATCAGCCAAGCGCATACGCAAAAAGACAGGTCTAAGCATTTCAACAAAGCTCTCAAAATCCTCATCATCCTTTTTCTTGGATTGGTTAGGAGGAAAGGGCATGGGTTTATGAACCCATGGTTCTCTTTCTTTACCAGGCTTCCTAGCAATAAAATCTCTTTTTTCATATCTTTTATTCTTAGGTCATGGGTTATCAAGATCAACAACAGGTTCAATCTCCTCATCATTATCATTACTAGGTTGAGTATCAAGATGAACATCATCATTAATACTATCACTACGCCCATGTTCATCACCAAATTGTGTCTCAGCATTAGAAATAGAAATATCATTTGGGTTTTCAGGTGTATCTATAACAAGTTCACTAGCAGCATGTAAAGTCCTATCATCATCCTTATTCCTCTTATTACTGGAACGACTAGGTACATCAATATTACTCTTTTGAGAATCTTGCTCAACTCTCTTAAGGTGGCCCTAAGGATACAAAGGTTCCTGAGTCATTCTTCGACCTTGACTAGTTACCATGGAAGCATGTTTACTACTCAGTTTAAGATCATTGATGGTTCTACTCATATAATCACCTAACCGATCAAGCATGAAAGCATTATGTTTCAATTGTCTACTAACATAAGCATTAAAAATTTCTTCCTTCAAAACAAAATTATCAAATTCATCCAAGCATTGGCTAGCCGACTTATTATAAGGAATATCGCTTTCATAAAATCTATGAAGAGAATTTACCTCTAATACCTGTGTCGGGTTAACAAGACCATGTATTTCTTCAATAGGTGGTAGATTCTTAACATCTTCAGCTTTAATACTTTTTCTTTCATAGATTTCTTTGCCTCTTGCATATCCTCAGGACTCAAAAAATAGAATGCTTCTTTTCTTCAGAGTTGGCTTTGGAGGTGGTTCTAAAATAGTCCAATCATTATCATTGCTCAATATATTATTCAATAGTATTTCAGCTTGTTCAACAGTTCGGTCCCTGAAAACACAACCAACACAACTATCTAGGTGGTCCCTAGAAGCATCGGTTAGTCCATTATAAAGGATATCAAGTATTTCATTTTTCTTAAGAGGATGATCAGGCAAAGCATTTAGTAATTGGAGAAGCCTCCCCCAAGCTTGTGGGAGACTATCTTCTTCAATTTGCACAAAGTTAAATATTTTCTGCAAGGCAGCTTGTTTCTTATGGGCAGGAAAATATTTTTCAGAGAAGTGATATATCATATCCTGGGGACTACGCACACAACCAAGAGCAAGAGAATTAAACCATATCTTAGCATCACCCTTTAGCGAGAAAGGAAACAACTTGAGAATATAATCGTAACGAATTTTTTCCTCATGAGTTAATAGGGTGGCTATATCATTCAGTTTAGTAAGATGTGCCACAACAGTTTCAGATTCATAGCCATGGAAAGGATCAGATTCAACCAAAGTAATTAACTCAGGATCAACAGAGAATTCATAATCCTTATCAGTAACAAAGATAGGTGAAGTAGAAAACTTAGGATCATATTTCATTCTAGCATTCAAAGATTTTTCTTTCCACTTGCATAGTAATTTCTTAAGGTCATCTCTATCATTACAATCAAGAAAGTCCCTAGCTACCTCTCCTTCCATAACATAACCCTCAGGAATATGAGGCAATTCATATCTAGGAGAGCTAGGTCTAGCAGGTTTCTCGAAGTGTTCGGTTTAAATAATTTCATCAGTTTCAGAAGTATCATAATTTTCAACATTGACTCTAGCAATTTATTCATCAAGAAATTCACCCAGTGGCACAGTATTATCAAGCAAAGTACCATCATATGCATCATGCATAGCAGAAGTGGCATCATCAATTACTTGCGACAAATCAGAATTACTAGCAGGTGGTGGTGTCGCAAACTTACTCATAAGAGAAGGTGAATCAAGTGTAGAGCTAGATGGAAGTTCCTTAGCTCCCCTCATAGTAGAGGGATACATATTGGTTTTTGGATCTTTTAGATTCTTCATAGTGATCAACAAATATAAATCCCAAGTGAATCAGAGAATAGAGCTATGCTCCCCGGCAATAGCGCCAGAAAAAGGTCTTGATAACCCACAAGTATAGGGATCGCAACAGTTTTCGAGGGTAGAGTATTCAACCCAAATTTATTGATTCGACACAAGGGGAGCCAAAGAATATTCTCGAGTGTTAGTAGCTGAGTTGCCAATTCAACCACACCTGAAAGACTTAATATCTAAAGAAAAGTATTTAGTAGCAAAGTAGTATGGAAGTAGCAGTAACAATGGCAAAAGTAACAGTAGCCGTTTTGTAGTGATGTAACAGTAGCAACGGAGAAGTAACCTAGCAAAGATCAATATGTAGGAAGCTCGTAGGCAATGGATCAATGATGGATAATTTTTTCGGATGGCATTCGTCATGCAACAATTATAACATAGGGTGACACAGAACTAGCTCCAATTCATCAATGTAATGTAGGCTTGTATTCCATATATAGTCATACGTGCTTATGGAAAAGAACTTGCATGACATCATTTGTACTACCCTCCCGTGGTAGCGGGGTCCTAATAGAAACTAAAGGATATTAAGGCCTCCTTTTAATAGAGAACCGCACAAAATCATTAGTACTTGGTGAATACATTAACTCCTCAAACTACGGTAATCACCGGAAAGAATCCCAGTTATTGTCACCTTGGGGGATGCAGATCATAACTCGTAATAGGTGTCTACAACTTGCAAGATAGGATAAAGAACACATATATACTCATGAAAACATAATATTTTTAGAGCTGAAATCATGGCACTCGGGCCCTAGTGACAAGCATTAAGCATAGCAAAGTCATAGCAACATCAATCTTATAACATAGTGGATACTAGGGATCAAACCCTAATAAAACTAACTCAATTACATGGTAAATCTAATCCAACCCATCACCGTCTAGCAAGACTACGATGGGATTACTCACGAACGGCGGAGAGCATCATGGAATTGGAGATGAATGATGGTTCGTGATGACGACGGTGTCGATTTCCCCTCTCCGGAGCACAAAACGGACTCCAGATCTGGTCTCCCGAGGAAAAACATGAGGTGGAGGTGGCTCGGTATCGTGAAACTCGATGAACTCTTTTGTCTGATATTTTCCTCCGTGAATAGGGTTATATGGAGTTGGAGATGAGGTCGGCGAAGCCACACGGTCCCCACAAGCCTGCTCGGTGTGGCCAGGGGGTGGCCGCGCCTAGCAGGCTTGTGGCATGTAGGTGGGCCCCCTCTGGTTGATTCTTGTGCCAATCTTTTTTATTAAATCCAAAAATATTCTCCATTAAATTTTAGGACAATCCAAGAACTTTTATTTCTGCATGAAAATAACACCAAGGCAATTATGCTGAAAACAGCATCGGTCCAGGTTAGTTCCATTCAAATCATGCAAATTAGAGTCCAAAACAAGGGCAAAAGAGTTTGGAAAAGTGGATACGATGGAGATGTATCAATGGCTGAGTCAATTTGAGCACAAAATCCCCTGGTTCCTGAAGCACAACATGCTCCCTTGGTGGTTTTGATAATTCATGACAACATACATTGTCTCTTGACTAATACTTTTATCTAGTGTATTTCAGATAATAGTCCATCGAGAATTGGGTTGGCAAAAAGGAGTGTGGAGAGTATCCCCATGAATAAGAAGGAGAATAAATAGGTTGGCAAAGCTTCAAGAAAGAGGACTCTACATTTTACATTTGTTAGATATCACTTTGAGTCCATAGGAAAGCCAATACTATTAAAAGGGGGTATGGTTTTGTTGGTGAACAAAATGCTCATACGTGCACAAGTTATAGTCACCAAAAACACCCACAAACTCTCCCACCAAAGTTTGTCCAAAGCCAAACATTCAAAAAAGATGCAACCAACATTCTACACTCGGTGCCACCGATTCCAAACCCTAGACAAACTCAGTCAAACCCTACCTTTTTGGTGCAACCGATACTGCATTCGGTGCCATCGAGTTGGGCTCCCAACTTTCTATTACGCAAGTTCATAGTTTCTGTCCCTCCGAGACTGTTGGATCGGCGTCACCGAGATTAGACATTCTGACCGTTGGTCACCTTATCGGTGCAACCGAGATTCCTATGTTAGTATCATCGAGATTCAAAAGTTTCTAACTTTAAGTCACTTTGGTGCAGCCGAGATTCACACATCAGTTTTGCCGAGTCTGACTTATTGTGTGTAACGGTTGGATTTTTGGAGATGCCTATATATACAACTCCACCACCACCTACTTGAGAGAGAAGCACTCAGAACTATTCCATACTTGCCCCAACCAATTTTCTGAGAGAGAACCACCTAGCCTTGTGTTGAGGTCAAGATCTTCCACTCCAATCATATGGATCTTGATTTCTAGCCTCTCCAAGTTGCGTTCCACTAATCCCATCTCTTCTACCAAGCCATATCTGTGAGAGAGTGATTGTATGTTGAAGGTTCTATCATCTTGAAGCACAAGAGCAAGGAGTTCATCACATTACCGAGCCTATTACATTTTGGAGGGTGGTGCCTCCTAGATTGGTTAGGTGTCACTTGGGAGCCTCCTACTTCGTGTTGTGGAGTTGAACCAAGAAGTTTGTATGAGCAAGGAGATCACCTACTTCATGAAGATATACCCATAGTGAGGCTAGTCCTTCGTGGATGGAAGACGTTATGGAATAGTCAAGGTTGCTACTTCGTGGACCCTTATGGGTGGAGCCCTCCGTGGACTCTCGGGACCGTTACCCTTCGTGGGTTGAAGTCTCCATTAACGTGGATGTATGATAGCACAACCTATCGGAACCACGGGAAATCCTTGCGTCTCCAATTGCGTTTGATCTGCATATCTCAACTCTTTACTTCTTGTGCAATGTCTTTACTTTCCGCTACCATATTTGTTGACATGCATGTGTTGGGTATATAGACTTGCTACCCTTGCTAAAACTGTTAAAATCTGCCAACCAATTAACTTGGGAAAAGGTTAGGTTTTAATTTCCTGCTAGTAGTCTATTCACCCCTCCCCCCTCTAGGCACTCTTCTAGTGATCCCTCAATTGGTATTAGAGCTTTGGTCTCCATTTTTCGGTTTAATCACCAAGGAGGAAGATGAATTTGTCTAGTATAGGGAGTTTGAGTTGTTTAATAAATTTGTCTAGTATAGGAAGATGAATTTGTCTAGTATAGGGAGTTTGAGTTGTCTAGTATAGGAAGATGAATTTGTCTAGTATAGAGTGCCTATTCTTGATGGAGAGTATTATAGTCAATGGAAAATTTTGATGCTTGAGCTGTTTAATGAATTTCAATTGAGGAAATATGTCGTGCGCCCCTATGAGCCTCCTATTGATCCCTTGCATCCCACACACGAACAGGAAATTTACATGCTATGCAATCTTAGAACTGTTAATCTTATTGTTAGAGCTTTACCTATAAATGTGCTCAACCAAATGAAGAATTTTGCGTGTGCTTATACTTTGTGGAATGATTTGGGCAAACGATATCCAAATTATTCATTTAATAATCTTGATGAAATTCTTCATAAAACTATTGCCTTCCACAAAATGACGCCTAGTGATTCTAAGTTTGATGATTGTCTATTTGAGATTAGAGACCTCATGCGTGCTAAAGGAGACGTCACAACTATCAAAAATATCATTATAGAGGCCCTTCGCATTCATAAACTTGAACATTGTCATGATCACCATCCTAACGAATCTCTTGTTGTTTATGACGAGGATTTCCCACTTGATGTTGACAATGTGGAACATGGCTACTATGATGAAGATGAGTTGTTCGACATCGAGTATGAGAAGACCATGAAGAATCTAAGTCTCCTGGCAAACTTCAAGGATTACATGTCTAGAGGAAAGGAGTGGATTCTCGATAGCGGATCATATGACCGGAGATAGAGAAATGTTTGAAGAGATCACACCAAACCATGGACCGCGAAGGTACGTAATGTTTGGAGACAACTCCAAGGGTAAGGTACTTGGTCTTGGTAAGGTAGCCATATCCCATGATAGCTCTATTCAAAATGTTATGCTCGTTTAATCTCTTGGCTACAATCTTCTTTCCATATCTAGACTTGCCGATTTCAATTTCAAGGGGTTATTCACGAAAGTAGATTCCCAAGTGTTTCATCAAGATAATCATAAAATGGTCTTTACCGGTATCCATAGAGGTGACCTATACATTGTTGATTTTACTAAGAGATCCAAGCCTCTCACTTTTTTTATTGCTAAATCTTCTAAAGGTTGGCTTTGGCATAGAACATTAGGACATGTTGGCATGCGCAATTTAGACAAGCTTATTAAAGGTGATCATATACTTGGTGTTAAAGATGTTATCTTTCACAAAGATAGACTTTGTAGTGGTCAAGCTGGAAAGCAAGTAGGTGGAAGTCATCATGTTAAGAATATCATGACTACTAGGAGACCACTCGAGTTACTTGACATGGATCTTTTCGGTCCCAATGCTTACAAGAGTCTCGATGGAAATTCCTATGGTCTAGTTATAGTTGATGATTTTTCTAGATTTACGTGTGAATTCTTACTTGATGATAAGTCGCAGGTCCAAAAGATCTTCAAGAGCTTCGTTTGCAAAGCGCAAAATCAGTTCGAAGTCAAGATCAAGAAAGTTCGAAGCAATAACGGATCGGAGTTCAAGAACACCCATGTGCATACCTTTCTTGATGAAGAAGGTGTCTCACATGAGTTCTCGGCTATGTACACGCCTCAACAAAATGGAGTTGTTGAGAGGAAGAACCGGGCGCTTATTGAGATGGCTAGAATGATGCTTGAAGAATACAAGACATCAACACACTTTTGGGCAGAAGCCGTGGAAACAACATGTCATGCCACAAACCGACTTTACTTGCACAAGCTTCTCGGTAAAACGACATATGAGCTACTCACCGGTAACAAACCCGAAGTTGGATACTTTCGAGTATTCGGCTCCAAGTGCTACATTCTTGACAAGCATCGTCATACTAAATCGGCTCCTAAATCTCATGAAGGATTCATACTTGGTTACGGATCGAATTCTCACACTTACCATGTCTACAACAACTTCACTCGAAAAGTTGAAGAGACGGTAGATTTTATAGTTTGATGAATCTAATGTTTCACAAGTCAAACAATTTCCAAATGATGTAGGTGATAAGGACCCTTCGAAAGCTATCCTAGATTTACCCATCAGCAAGATTCGTCCCACGGAGGTGAAGGAAAGTACCTCATCAACTCAAGTGGAATCCCTACTTCATGACAAGGTGAACCACAACATGACATGGAGGCATCCACAAGCGGTACACGACAAGATGATGAAGAGGAGGAAGTACATCATGAAGATCCACCACAACCTCCTTCACCACCACCTCAAGGAAACGACTGTTGGGGAACGTCACATGGGAAACAAAAAATTTACTACGCACACGCAAACCTATCCATGGTGATGAGCATCTACGAGAGGGAGAGTGGATCTACATACCCTTGTAGATCGCTAAGCGGGAAGCGTTAAGAAACGCGGTTGGTGTAGTCGAACTTCTTCGCGATCCAAATCGCCGAGCGTCCCGCGATCCAATCACGAACCGTCCCGCGAACACATCATGATCCGTCCCGTGAACTCATCACGATCCGTCTCACGATCTTGATCACGATCTGTCCCACGAACTCATCACGATCCGTTCCGTGATCACATCACGAACCGTCTCGCGATCTCGATCACGGTCCTTCCGATCTAGCGCCGAACGGACGGCACCTCCGCGTTCAGCACACGTGCAGCTTGATGACGATCTCCACCGTCTCGATCCAGCGAGAGGAGGTGGAGAGGAGAGAGAGTTCACCGGCAGCGTGACGGCGCTCCGGTGATGGTGGTGGAGTGATTCCGGTAGGGCTTCGCCTAAGCGCCGCGGAAAACCGATCTAGAGGAGAAACTGTGCACCGGTGTAACGGGTAGCACGTGGCCGGAAATTCTGTCCAAAAACCACCCAATCCACTAGTATATATAGGAGGAGAGGAGAGGAGAGGCAGCCAAGGCCTTTGGGTCGGCCGAAATAGGAGGTGGGAGCAATCCTACTTCACCTCCAATCCTAGTTGGAGTAGGATTGCCTCCTATTGGCTGATTTTCCACTTTTTGCTTTAGGACTTTCTCTCCTGCGCCATGGGCCTTTGTGCCTGTTTGCCCAGCCCACTAAGGGCTGGTTATTATTCTCCCACAGCCCATGGACCTCTTGGGGTCGAAATACCCCTCCCGGAGGTCCTCCGGTACACTACCGGCACTCCCGGTACAATACCGATACTCCCGGTACACTACCGATGAGCCCGAAACTTTTTCGGAAACCAAACTGGGACTTCCTATATATGAATCTTTACCTCCGGACCATTCCGGAGCTCCTTGTGACGTCCGGGATCTCATCCGGGACTCCGAACAACCTTTGGTCACCACCATACATAACTCTACACTACCGAAACGTCACCGAACCTTAAGTGTGCAGACCCTGCGGGTTCGAGAACTATGTAGACATGACCGAGACACCTCTACGGTCAATAACCAATGGCGGGACCTGGACGTCCACATTGGTTCCTACATATTCTACGAAGATCTTTATCGGTCGAACCTCTATGTCAAGGATTCAGTTAATCCCGTATAACGTTCCCTTTGTTCTTCGGTATGTTACTTGCCCGAGATTCGATCGTCGGTATCTCCATACCTAGTTCAACCTCGTTACCGGCAAGTCTCTTTACTCGTTCCATAATAGAAGATCCCATGACTAACACTTAGCCACATTGCTTGCAAGGCTTGTTGTGATGTTGTATTACCGAGTGGGCCCTGAGATACCTCTCCGTCACACGGAGTAACAAATCCCAGTCTCGATCCATGCCAACTCAACAAACACCATCGGAGATACCTGTAGAGCACCTTTATAGTCACCCAGTTACGTTGCGACGTTTGATACACACAAGGTACTCCTCCGATATCCGTGAGTTGCATGATCTCA
Source organism: Hordeum marinum (assembly GCA_022496015.1). Taxonomy (NCBI): domain Eukaryota; kingdom Viridiplantae; phylum Streptophyta; class Magnoliopsida; order Poales; family Poaceae; genus Hordeum; species Hordeum marinum. Next base: position 236,885,123 of record CM039673.1, read on the forward strand.
TGGTCATAGGAACATATACTTGACATGCAGAAAACAGTAGCAATAAACTGACACGATCATATGCTATGTTTGTAGTTTGGGTCTTATCCATCACATCATTCTCCTAATGATGTGATCCCGTTATCAAATGACATCTCATGTCCATGGCTAGGAAACCTTAACCATCCTTTGATCAACGAGCTAGTCCATTAGAGGCATACTAGGGACATGGTTTTGTCTATGTATCCACACATGCATTTAAGTCTCCGATCAATACAATTATAGCATGGATAATAAACGATTATCATGAACAAGGAAATATGATAATAACTAATTTATTATTGCCTCTAGGGCATATTTCCAATAGTCTCCCACTTGCACTAGAGTCAATAATCTAGTTCACATCACCATGTGATTCGCATTGTTATGAATCTAACACCCAATGAGTTCTGGGGCTCGATCATGCTTTGCATGTGAGAGAGGTCTTATAGTCAACGGGTCTGCGATATTCAGATCCATGTGTACTTTGCAAATCTCTATGTCAAACCGTAAACACTGCTACCACACTCCACTTGGTACTATTTCCAAATGGCTGCTCCACTATACGTATCCAGATTGCTACTACTAGTCATCCGGATAGGTGTTAAAGCTTGCATCGACGTAACTCTTTACGACGAACTCTTTGTCACCTCCATAATCAAGAAACATTTCCTTAGTCCTCTAGTTACTAAGGATAATTCCGACCGCTGTCCAGTGATCCACTCCTGGACCACTTGTACCCCTTGACAGACTCATGGCAAGGCACACACAGGTGCGGTACATAGCATGGCATACTATACAGAGCCTATGGCTAAGGCATAGGGGACGACGTTCGTCCTTTCTCTTCCTTCTGCCGTGGTCGAGCTTTGAGTCTCACTCAACTTCACACCTTACAAATCAGGCGAGAACTCTTTCTCTGACTGATCCATTTTGAACTCTTTCAAAATCTTTGTCAAGGTATGTACTCATTGAAAGTCTCATCAAGTCATCTTGATCTATCTCTATAGATCTTGATGCTCAACAATTTGGTAGCTTTATCCAGGTCTTCCTTTGAAAATCACTTTAAAAATAACCGTTTTATACTTTCCAGAAACTCTACATTATTTCTGAACAACAATATGTCATCCACATATACTTATCAGAAATTCTATAGTGCTCCCACTCACTTTATTGCAAATACAAGTTTCTCGTAAACTTTGTATAAACATCAAAACTTTGATCACCTCATCAAAGCGTATATTCCAACTCCGAGATGCTTGCTTCAGTCCATGGAAGGATCACCGAAGCTTGCACACCTTTTAGCATCCTTAGGCCTGACAAAACCTTCTGGTTGTATCACATACAACCTTTCCTCAAGTAAACCGTTAAGGAAACGATGTTTTGACATCCATCTGCCAGATTTCATAATTGAAAACACAACAACTGCTAACATAATTCCAACAGACTTTAGCACCACTACGAGTGAGAAAGTCTCATCGTAGTCAACTCCTTGAACTTGTCACAAACATCTTTGCAACAAGTCGAGCTTTACAAATAGTGACATTCACCATCAGTGTCTGTCTTCATTTTAAAGATCCATTTGTACTCAACGACCTGTCGTCCAACGAGCAAGTCTACCAAAGTCTACACTTGGTTATAATACATGGATCCTATCTCGGATTTCATGGCCTCCAACCATTTGTCGGAATCCGGGCCCATCATCACTTCTCCATAGCTCGTAGGTTCATCGTTGTCCAACAACATGACCTCCAAGACAGAGTTGTCGTACCGCTCAGGAGCAGTACACATCCTTGTCGACCTACGAAGTTCGATAGTAACTTGATCCTGAAGCTTCATGATCATCATCATTAACTTCCTCTTCAACTAACGTAGGCTTCACACAAACATCTTTCTGTGCTGCGCTACTCTCTGGTTGAACAAAGGTTTAACAACCTCATCAAGTTCTAGCTTCCTCCCACTCAATTCTTTCGAGAGAAACTTTTTCTCGAGAAAGGACCCAGTTCTAGCAACAAACACTTTGCACTCGGATCTGAGATAGAAGGCATACCCATCTGTTCTTAGGGTATTCTATGAAGATACATTTGTCCGCTTTGGGTTCTAGCTTATTATGTGAAAACATTTTCCACACAAGCATCGCAGCCCCAAACATTAAGAAATGACAGCTTAGGTTTCTATCAAACCATAATTCACACGGTGTCATCTCAACGGATTTAGATGATGCCCTATTTAAAGTGAATGTAGTTGTCTCTAATGCATAACCCCAAAAATTATAGTAGTAAAACGATAAGAGACATCACAGTATGCACTATATCAATAGAGCATGACTATGATGTTCGGACACACCATCACACCATGGTGTTCCAGGTGGCGTTAGTTGTGAAACAAATTTCACGTTGTCTTAAGTTGTATGCCAAACTCGTAACTCAGATATTCACGTCCACGATCATATCGCGGTCATTTTTATCTTCTTGTCACGACGATCTTTAAACTTCACTCTGAATTTGCTTGAACCTTTCAAACGATTCAGACTTGTGTTTCATTAAGTAAATATACACTATATCTACTAAAATCATCAGTGAAGGTAAGAAAATAACGATATCCACTGCACGCTACAAGACTCACTAGATTGCATACATCAACATGTATCATTTCCAATGAATCACTTGCCCACTCCAACCAACGGGGTCCTTTAGTCATCTTGCCCAAGAGGCATGGTTCGCATGTCTCAACCGATTCGAAATCGATGAGTCCAAATATCCATCAGCATGGAGTTTCTACATGCGCTTTATACCAATATGACATTTAGCGGCAGTGCCACAAGTATGTGGTACTATCGTTATTAACTTTGTATCTTTTGACATCAATGTTATGAACATGTGTACTACTACGATCAAGATTTCAACAAACCATTCTCACTGGGTGCATGACCATTGAAGGTATTATTCATGTAACCAGAATAACTATTATTCTCTGACTTAAATGAATAACCGTATTGCAACAAACATGATCTAATCATGTTCATGCTCAACGCAAAACACCAAATAACATTTATTTAGGTTCGTCACTAATCTTGAAGGTGGAGAGAGCGTGCGATGTTGATCACATCAACCTTGGAAACATTTCCAACACACATCGTCACCTCACCCTTAGCTAGTTCTCCGTTTATTCCGTAGCTTTTATTTCGAGTTACTAACATTTAGCAACCGAACCGGTATCCAATACCCAGGTGCTACTAGGAGTACTAGCAAGGTACACATCAATAACTCGTATATCAAATATACTTCTGTCGATGTTGCCAGCCTTCTTATCTACCAAGTATCTAGGGTTGTTCCGCTTCAGCGACCTCTCACCTCATAATAGAAGCACTTAGTCTCGGGTTTGAGTTCAACTTTGGGTTGCTTCACTGGAGCAGCAACTGACTTGCTATCCATGAAGTTTCCCTCCTTGCTCTTGCCCTTTTCGAAACTAGTGGTTTGATTAACCATCAACACTTGACGCTCCTTCTTGATTTCTACCTTCGCGGTGTCAAACATCGCGAACAGCTCAGGGATTAATACTTCTATCCCTGGTGTATTATAGTTCATCACTAAGTTCTAGTAGCTTTAGTGACAGTGACTTGGAGAACTATATCAATCACTATCTTATCTGGAAGATCAACTCCCACTTGATTCAAGCGATTGTAGTACCCAGACAATCTGAGTACATGCTCAATGATTGAGCTATTCTCCTTCATCTTACAAGCAAAGAATCTTGTTGGAGATCTCATATCTCGCAACAAAGGCACGAGCCTGAGATCACAATCTCTGCTCCTAGAACATCTCATATGTTCCGTGATGTTCAAAACGTTTTGGAGCCTCAATTCTAAGCCGTAATGCATGACGCACTAAACTATCAAGTAGTCATCGAAACGTCCCGGTTAGATGTTCACAACATCTATAGACGACGCTAGAGGGGGTGGCGCACCGAGCGGTGCATTAAGGACATAAGCCTTCTGTGCAGCAATGAGGACAATCCTCAGATCACGGACCCAGTCCGCAATTTTGCTACCAACATCTTTCAATTCTATTTCTCTAGGAACATATAAAAATACAAGGGAGCTACAGCGCGAGCTAGTAATCTACAACATAATTTGCAAAGACACTTTGACTATGTTCACGATAATGAGTTCAATTAATCATATTACTTAAGAACTCCCACTCAAATTGACATCCCTCCGATCATTCGAGTGATACATGATCCAAATTCACCAACTCAAGTCCGATCATCACGTGAGTTGAGGTGGCTGCAATGGTGAACATCATTATGTTGATCATATCTACTATATGACTCATGTTCGACCTTTCGGTCTCTCGTGTTCCGAGGCCATGTCTATACATGCTAGGCTCGTCAAGTTTAACCCGAGTGTTCTACGCGTGCAAATCTGGCTTGCACCCGTTGTATGTGAACGTAGAGTCTATCACACCCGATCATCACGTGGTGTCTCAACACGACAAACTTTCGCAACGGTGCACACTCGGGGAGAACACAGTTCATCTTGAAATTCAAGTGAGGGATCACCTTATAATGCTACCACCATACTAAGAAAAACAAGGTGCATAAAAGGATTAACATCTCATGCAATTCATAAGTGACATGATATGGCCATGAACTTGTGTTTAAGATCTCCATCTTCGAAACACCGGCATGATCTCCATCGTCACCGGCACAACACCATGATCTCCATCATCTTGATCTCCATCAATGTGTTGCCATTGGGGTTGTCACGCCCTGCATGCTTCTACTACTATTGCTACCATAGCGATAAAGTAAAGCATTACATAGCGCTTAATGATTGACACGCAGGTCATACAATAATTAAAGACAACCCTATGGCTCCTGCCGGTTGCCGTAATCATCGACATGCAAGTCGTGATAATCTATACATCACATGATCATCTCATACATCACATATATCTCATCATGTAATTGGCCATATCACATCACAACATACCCTGCAAAAACAAGTTAGACGTCCTCTAATTGTTGTTGCATATTTTACGTGGCTGCTATGGGTATCTAGCAAGAACGGTTCTCACCTACGCATAAACCACAACGGTGATACACTAGTTTGCTTTTCAACCTTCTCAAGGACCGCCTTTGTCGAATCCGATCCAACTAAAGTGAGAGAAACTGTCACCCGCAAGCCATCTAGGCAACAAGTTGCGTCGAGGGAACCGGTCTCTCGTAAGCGTACGAGTAATGTTGGTCCGGGCCGCTTCATCTCACAATCCCGCTGAACCAAAATACGACCAAGGGAGGAAGCAATCTAAGCATCAACGCCCACAAACCTTTTGTGTTCTACTCGAGATCTCATCGAACCATCAACCTAGCTCATGATGCCACTGTTGGGGAACGTCGCATGGGAAACAAAAAATTTCCTACGCACACGCAAACCTATCCATGGTGATGAGCATCTACGAGAGGGAGAGTGGATCTACATACCCTTGTAGATCGCTAAGCGGGAAGCGTTAAGAAACGCGGTTGGTGTAGTCGAACTTCTTCGCGATCCAAATCGCCGAGCGTCCCGCGATCCAATCACGAACCGTCCCGCGAACACATCATGATCCGTCCCGTGAACTCATCACGATCCGTCTCACGATCTTGATCACGATCTGTCCCACGAACTCATCATGATCCGTTCCGTGATCACATCACGAACCGTCTCGCGATCTCGATCACGGTCCTTCCGATCTAGCGCCGAACGGACGGCACCTCCGCGTTCAGCACACGTGCAGCTTGATGACGATCTCCACCGTCTCGATCCAGCGAGAGGAGGTGGAGAGGAGAGAGAGTTCACCGGCAGCGTGACGGCGCTCCGGTGATGGTGGTGGAGTGATTCCGGCAGGGCTTCGCCTAAGCGCCGCGGAAAACCGATCTAGAGGAGAAACTGTGCACCGGTGTAACGGGTAGCACGTGGCCGGAAATTCTGTCCAAAAACCACCCAATCCACTAGTATATATAGGAGGAGAGGAGAGGAGAGGCAGCCAAGGCCTTTGGGTCGGCCGAAATAGGAGGTGGGAGCAATCCTACTTCACCTCCAATCCTAGTTGGAGTAGGATTGCCTCCTATTGGCTGATTTTCCACTTTTTGCTTTAGGACTTTCTCTCCTGCGCCATGGGCCTTTGTGCCTGTTTGCCCAGCCCACTAAGGGCTGGTTATTATTCTCCCACAGCCCATGGACCTCTTGGGGTCGAAATACCCCTCCCGGAGGTCCTCCGGTACACTACCGGCACTCCCGGTACAATACCGATACTCCCGGTACACTACCGATGAGCCCGAAACTTTTTCGGAAACCAAACTGGGACTTCCTATATATGAATCTTTACCTCCGGACCATTCCGGAGCTCCTTGTGACGTCCGGGATCTCATCCGGGACTCCGAACAACCTTTGGTCACCACCATACATAACTCTACACTACCGAAACGTCACCGAACCTTAAGTGTGCAGACCCTGCGGGTTCGAGAACTATGTAGACATGACCGAGACACCTCTACGGTCAATAACCAATGGCGGGACCTGGACGTCCACATTGGTTCCTACATATTCTACGAAGATCTTTATCGGTCGAACCTCTATGTCAAGGATTCAGTTAATCCCGTATAACGTTCCCTTTGTTCTTCGGTATGTTACTTGCCCGAGATTCGATCGTCGGTATCTCCATACCTAGTTCAACCTCGTTACCGGCAAGTCTCTTTACTCGTTCCATAATAGAAGATCCCATGACTAACACTTAGCCACATTGCTTGCAAGGCTTGTTGTGATGTTGTATTACCGAGTGGGCCCTGAGATACCTCTCCGTCACACGGAGTAACAAATCCCAGTCTCGATCCATGCCAACTCAACAAACACCATCGGAGATACCTGTAGAGCACCTTTATAGTCACCCAGTTACGTTGCGATGTTTGATACACACAAGGCACTCCTCCGATATCCGTGAGTTGCATGATCTCATGGTCATAGGAACATATACTTGACATGCACAAAACAGTAGCAATAAACTGACACGATCATATGCTATGTTTGTAGTTTGGGTCTTATCCATCACATCATTCTCCTAATGATGTGATCCCGTTATCAAATGACATCTCATGTCCATGGCTAGGAAACCTTAACCATCCTTTGATCAACGAGCTAGTCCATTAGAGGCATACTAGGGACATGGTTTTGTCTATGTACCCACACATGCATTTAAGTCTCCGATCAATACAATTATAGCATGGATAATAAACGATTATCATGAACAAGGAAATATGATAATAACTAATTTATTATTGCCTCTAGGGCATATTTCCAACAACGACACCGTCAACAACAACAAAGATGAAGGAGATGATGATGAACAACAAGAAGCTCCACCGTCTAACAAGCCCAAGCTACCCCGAGTTCGAGCACAAGTGACCAAGAACCATCCCCTAAACCAAATCTTTGGTGGCATCCAAACTGGGAGAATCACTCGCTCTAAAACTCATCTAGCTAACTTTGGGGAGCATTATTCTTTCATCTCTAGTGTTGAGCCCTTGAAGGTAGAACAAGCTCTTGAAGACGCGGATTGGGTGAACGCCATGCATGAAGAGCTTCATAACTTCGATAGGAACGAAGTGTGACACTCATGGAGAAGCCCGAGGATGAGCACAGCATCATCGGAGCCAAATGGGTGTTTCAGAACAAGCAAGACAAAGACGACCAAGTCATACGCAACAAGGCACATCTCATGTCCCAAGGATATACTCAAGTCGAAGGTATGGACTTTGGTGAGACTTATGCCCCGGTCGCTAGACTTGAAGCTATTCGCATTCTTCTTGCCTATGCTAATCACCATGATATCACGCTTTATCAAATGGACATTAAAAGTGCCTTCTTAAATGGTGAAACTGAAGAGGAAGTTTATGTTAATCAACCACCTGGTTTTGTGAATCCTAAGAAACCTAATCATGTTTACAAGCTTTGTAAAGCACTTTATGGTCTTAAGCAAGGCCCTCGTGCTTGGTAGAAATGCTTAACGAAGTTTCTCATTGAAAAGGGTTTCAAAATTGGTAAAATTGATGCAACCTTGTTCACTAAGAGAGTTAATGGTGAATTATTTATGTGTCAAATCTATGTGGATGATATTATCTTTGGTTCCACTAACCCTCAATTTAGTGAAAGATTTGCAAGGTTGATGTCCGACAAGTATGAGATGTCCATGATGTGTGAGCTGAAATTCTTTCTTGGATTGCAAATCAAGCAATCAAAAGAAGGAACTTTCATATCTCAAACTAAGTATACCAAGGACTTGATCAAGAAGTTCAACATGCAGGAGTGCAAAGGTATGAAAACTCCCATGCCAACTAGTGGACATGTTGATCTTACCAAGGAAGATGAACCGGTTGATCAAAAGGTTTATCGATCTATGATTGGTTCATTGCTATATCTATGCGCATCTCTTCCCGATATTATGCTTAGTGTTTGCATGTGTACTAGATATCAAGCTGCACCTAAAAGTGTCATCTTTTGGCCGTGAAACGTACTATGAGATACTTGATACAAACACCAAACTTTGGCATTTGGTATCCCAAGGGATCTTCTTTTAACCTTGTTGGCTATTCCGATTCGGACTATGCCGGTGACAAGGTCGATAGAAAATCCACCTTAGGTACTTGTCAATTTTTGGGTAGATCTCTTGTGTCTTGGTCCTCCAAGAAACAAAACTCGGTATCTCTATCTACTACCGAAGCTGAGTATATTGCTGTTGGATCTTGTTGTGCGCAATTACTATGGATGACACAAACACTTAAGGATTATGGAATCCATGTTAAAAAATTCCATTACTTTGTGACAATGGAAGTGCTATTAAGTTTGGTCATAATCTTGTGCAACACTATCGAACTAAGAATATTCAAGTTCGACATCATTTCATTTGTGATCATGTTGCCAAAGGAGATATTAATCTTAAGCATGTTTGCACTAGCAAACAATTGGTCGATATCTTTAATAAGCCACTTGATGAGAAAACCTTTTGTCACTTGAGAAGTGAGTTGAACGTCATTGACGCTTCAAACTTGAGCTAGACTCACTCGGATGCTTGCAAGGGCATGAGCCTTCTTGAGACTTCCATGATATTCCTAACATGTTATCTTATGCCATGGAATTCTATGCCCCTTGTATTGCATCTAATCGTTTGTAGGTACTTGGAAGAACTTCATTCCACGAGATTGTAACCAACTCCAATCATAAGCAATCTTGTCTTGACCAAGTATCCACAACCACTCTTGATGATGGAAGGAAGAAGACAACAAAAACATATCCTTGGCATATACTTGATTATTATTGTGAAATCTCAATTGGTATCATGTCAAATGGATATACCTATTGTTCTTCCTTGCATGACTAACCTTTGTAGGTAACAAGTGTACTAGAACAAGAATGATTGCTCCCAACTCAAGATGTTCTTCATCAACCTCGAGCATCCTCAACAAGTTCACCTACGAGCAACGTCATCAACATCACTCAAAGGTATGCACTCGTATCCTTGAAAAGGCTTTACTCCAAGTCATGAGCTAAAGCAACTCAGGAGATATGAAGACATTAAAATGCTTAGTCGAAAAATGGTAACCCCATTTTGAGCTTAACGTAGAGTATGACCTATGATCAAGTATTCTTGCTTGGCTCCTAAGTCAATATACTATAATATGGGTGACCTAGTCATCGCCCATCATCTACTTAAGAATCTTGTGTAGTTTGTTCTCTATTTGCATGATCTCTCGTAATCACTTAAATCTTCTCTAGATGATGTCCTTCTATTTTCCTTTGAATAGGTTTTTCTTTTGACTCTTTCAAAACAGAAACTTGGTCCATTATTACTTTCTTTATGTTTTATCCTCTGAGTCGCCGACTCAGATATCTCGGTTCTACCGAAATTGCACACAAGCCGCACAACAAAAACTCGGTACCACCGATCTATTTGTCTCGGAGTCACCGATTTATATTTCTCTTATCTGTTCTTATTCTGTTACTTTAGTGATCCCTTCCTAAAAAACCTTAGGGGGAGAATAACAAACAAAACTTAGGGGAAGAAATTCTTGATTCAAGGATCCCTAGCTACTATTTGCTATTATTTGCCACAGGGAGAGAAGTTACCTTCAATGATTCCCTCAGTTCTTTTCTATGAACCCTACTTCCAATGACCCTTGTTCTCGAGGATCCCTTCCTTGTCAATGATCCCCGTACCTACTCCCAAATTTTATCTTTTTGGAAATTAATGCCAAAGGGGGAGAATAACAAAGCTTCATGCTAAAGGGGGAGTTACATGCTTATGCAAAGGGGCGGATATGATTAAAGGGTAGAGCAGATATCAAGATTTTACTTGTATAAATAAGCTCAATAATATCCTTATTTTATTTGATTGTTCACTTTAGAACTTTTATCACCCTATCCAATCCCAATATCTACATGCTGAGATTCAGGGGGAGAGGATGAACTACTACTTTCATATCCAAGGGGAGAAAGCTCTAAATGATATTGGAGACATTTTAATCTTAAGGATTATCATCTTTTATATGTTCTCCATATCTTGGTGTCTTTGAGTTCTATTGATTTTGATTGGTAGAATACTCTTGTGTTTCCTAACATTGTTTTCTCAAGTGTGTTTCTACAACTAGAATGATCAAGAACTCAAGGTAAGTATTTGCATCATACTCTTGGTCAAGATGATCTCTTAATTCTTGCACATATTGTTTGCAAGAGTGAAGTCTTGAACAAGGACACATCTCATTCATATATATTTTGATGCATATAGACAAGATACACATGAATCCTTATATCCCTTCATACATATGTGTGTCCATGCATTCCAAAGCAACTATCCTATAAAGGACTGCACACATTTAGGGGGAGAAAATGTAAGTCATGTGTCTCTCAAAGTCTTCACTATACCCATACATATATTTATTTGAAGCTTCGATTGTATGTTGTCATCAATTACCAAAAGGGGGGAGATTGAATGCACAACATGCTCCCTTGGTGGTTTTGATAATTCATGACAACAAATATTGCCTCTTGGACTAATACTTTTATCTAGTGTATTTCAGATAATAGTCCATGGAGAGTTGGGTTGGCAAAAAGGAGTGTGGAGAGTATCCCCATGAAGAAGAAGGAGAAGAAATAGGTTGGCAAAGCTTCAAGCAAGAGGACTCTACAGTTTACATTAGTGAGAAATCACTTTGAGTCCATAGGAAAGCCAATACTATTAAAAGGGGGTAAGGTTTTGTTGGTGAACAAACTGCTCATACGTGTGCAAGTGATAGTCACCAAAAACACCCACAAACTCTCCCACCAAAGTCTTTCCAAAGCCAAACACTCAAAATCGACGCAACCAACATTCTACACTCGGTGCCACCGATTCCAAACCCTAGACAGACTCAGCCAAACCCTACCTTCTCGGTGTAACCGATATTGCATTTGGTGCCACCGAGTTGGGCTTCCAACTTTCTGTTACGCAAGTTCACAGTTTCGGTCCCTCCGAGATTGTTGGATCGGCCTCACCGAGATTGGACATTCTGACCGTTGGTCACCTTATCGGTGCAACCGAGATTCCTATGTTAGTATCACCGAGATTCGAAAGTTTCTAACTTTAAGTCACTTCGATGCAGCCGAGATTCACACATCAGTTCCACCGAGTCTGACTTATTGTGTGTAATGGTTGGATTTTTGGATATGCCTATATATACAACTCCACCACCACCTACTCGAGAGAGAAGCACTCAGAACTATTCCATACTTGCCCCCAACCAATTTTCTGAGAGAGAACCACCTCGCCTTGTGTTGAGATCAAGATCTTCCACTCCAATCATATGGATCTTGATTTCAAGCCTCTCCAAGTTGCTTTACACTAATCCCATCTCTTCTACCAAGCCATATCTGTGAGAGAGTGATTGTATGTTGAAGTGTCTATCATCTTGAAGCGAAAGAGCAAGGAGGTCATCGCATTACCGAGCCTATTACATTTTGTAGGGTGGTGCCTCCTAGATTGGTTAGGTGTCGCTTGGGAGCCTCCTACTTCGTGTTGTGGAGTTGAACCAAGAAGTTTGTACGAGCAAGGAGATCACCTACTTCGTGAAGATATACCCATAGTGAGGCTAGTCCTTCGTGGACGGAAGACGTTATGGAATAGTCAAGGTTGCTAGTTCATGGACCCTTATGGGTGGAGCCCTCTGTGGACTCTCGCGACCGTTACCCTCCGTGGGTTGAAGTCTCCATAAACGTGGACATACGATAGGACCTCCTATCAGAACCACGGGAAAAATCCTTACGTCTCCAATTACGTTTGATCTTCATATCTCAACTCTTTACTTCTTGTGCAATGTATTTACTTTTCGCGGCCATATTTGTTGACATGCATATGTTGGGTACATAGACTTGCTAGTCTTGCTAAAACTGTTAAAATCTGCCAACCAATTAACTTGGGGGAAGGTTAGGTTTTAATTTCCTGCTAGTAGTCTATTCACCCCCCCATCTAGAGACTCTTCTAATGATCCCTCAGTTCCACAGGTACTTTGAGAGCAGCACACTTTGACAGCTCGTCGGCAATGTTGTTCTCTGCATGAGGAACATGCTCTGTTTGCAGACCATCGAAGCGCTCCTCCAACTTCCTCACTTCATCTACGTAGGCTTCCATCAACGGGCTCTGATAGTCTTTGTTGACTTGCTTGACGAGAAGCTGTGAATCACCTCTAACAATGAGCTTCTTAATTCCAAGATCTGTTCCGATCCTGAGACCGGCAAACAGCCCTTCATACTCTACGGTGTTGTTTGTCGACCTCTCCTAGGGAAAGTGTATCTAAATTACATATTTGGGGTGCTCTCCGGTGGGTGCGACAAGCAGCTCACCAGCATCGGCTCCTTGCAAGGAGAAAGCCCCATGAAAATACATAATCCATTCTTGATTCGTTTCCTTGCCGGGGAGGGTTGTTTCTTGGATCTCGTCGTACAGCGTTGGAGTCCATTCCGCAATGAATTCTACCAAGGCTCTCCCCTGAATAGTTGAAGTACTTCCAAATTTGAGACCAAAGCTTGACAGCTCCAAAGCCCAATCCACAAGCCGGCCGGTTAGATCTGGGTTTCATAAAATCCGCTGCAACGGGAAGCGAGTGACGACGGTGATCTAATGTTCCTGGAAATAACGGCGTAGCTTGCTTGAGGACAAAAGGAGGCTGAAGAGCAACTTCTGCATGCCAGAGTATCTTAATGTATCCCCCTGTAAAAGAGAGATGACAAAATAAACTGGGTGCTGCACCAAGTCCTTGTTCTATGTTGCTTCTTATATCTTCTCAGATCCTATCTTGTCGGCACCAGACTCTGCTGGGGAAGATCCTGGCTCGTCACTTGGTGGTCATGCCTTTGCCGCTGCTTCTTCGTCGACTTCTCTCTATGCCACTCACGCAGCACTAGCCACCTGATTCATTGCCGATAGGTAAAACAACAACGACTCTTGTGGTTGAGGTGCGACTAGTGTTGGCGGAGAGGAGAAGTGCCTCTTCAAGTCCTGCAGCGCTGCCTCCGCTTCCAGAGTCCACTTCATTGGACCTGCCTTTTTCAAGATTTTGACAAAGGGCAGGGCGCGCTCAGCAGATTTTGAGATGAACCTACTCAAAGCCGCAACGCAACCGGCAAGACGACGCACATCTTTGACGCGTCTTGGTGCTTCAATCTGCTCAATCACCTTGATCTTGTCTGGGTTTGCCTCGATCCTGCATTGAGACACAAAGAACCCGAGAAGCTTGCCGGACAGAACGCCAAACACGCACTTCTCAGGATTGAGCCTCAAATTGATCTTGCACAGATTTGTCTCTTCTAGATCTTGTATGAGTGTTGATTTCTCTTTGGTTGTAACCACTATGTTATCCATATAAGCTTCCAGATTTCTATGTAGTTGAGGCTCAAAACCGATCTGGACTGCTCTTGCAAATGTTGAACCAGCACTTTTCAACCCGAAAGGCATACGCACGAAGCAATATGTACCACATGGGATGATAAATGTGGTCTTCTCTTCGTCTTCCTTGGACATGAAGATCTGATCATATCCTGAATAAGCATCAAGAAATGACAACAATCATAGCCGGCAGTGGAGTCCACAATCTAGTCGATGCGCGGCAAGGGAAAAGGATCTTTTGGACAGGCTTTGTTGAGATCTGTATAATCAATACACGGCCTCCATTTTCCATTCGCCTTGCGCAGTACAACTAGATTTGCCAACCATGTTGGATGGAGTACTCCTCTGACCAAACCTATCTCTTCTAACTTCCTGATTACATTGGCAATAAATCTTGTCGCTCCAAGGCTTCTTGACGGGCCGCGCGTGAGGACAGACAGCAAGGTGGTGCTCAGTTACCTCCCTAGGAACACTAGGGATACCAGATGGTTGCCATGCAAACACATCAACATTCACCCATAGGAAGACAATGAGTGCGCTTTCCTATTTGTCATCGAGGGTGCAACTTATGGTGAAACTTCCTCCAATACCATCCTCCTTGGTGAGCACCTTCTTAGTTTCCGGTGGAGCTGCCTTGGATTTCTTGCTCTTTCTGTTGGAGCTCTCTGGCACAACGTCAACAGGAGTGCCGCACTCCGAAGAGGTGCGCTTGCTGGAATGTGTACCAGAGGTCTTGCTGGTCTTCTTCCCCCTGGGAGCTTCAGCGACATGAGCAAGTGCCTTGGCGGCAGGTGCTGGAACTGCCTCCTGGTAGAGTTGGTCGGCGCAGATGAGCGCACCCTTCTTGTCAGAGTTGATTGTAATGACGCTCATCGGCCCGGGCATCTTCAAGACATTGTAAGTGTAGTGTGATGCCGCCATGAACTTGGCCAGCGCTAGACGGCCAAGGATCCCATTATATGGCAATGGAATCTTGGCGACGTCAAAAATGACCTTTTCTGTCCTGAAGTTCAGGTCACTACCAAATGTTACCGGCGGTGTGATCTTGCCCTTCGGCTGGCTCCTCCCTAGATTAACCCCCTGGAACGTGCTTGTCTCTTTGAGATCTTCATCAGGAATTTGCAACCTTTTGATGACATCAGGTGAGATCAAGTTCATCCTGGTCCGACCGTCAACTAACATTTTCGTCACCTTGAGGTTGCGAATTGTTGGCGAAACCAACAATGGCAAACACTCGACCGCAGTTGTACGATCAGGGTGATCCTCGACATAGAAAATGATAGGCGTGTTTGACCATCTCAATGGTTTCCGGGCATCAACACATGGCTCTGTCGCATTAATCTCGCATGCCCACTGTTTAAGTTGTCGGTGTGAAGAATGCAACGAGGCACCACCGTCAATGCACATGATCTCTGTAGCTTTTTGAAATTCATGCTTGCTGGACTCGTCGTCCTCCTCGTTGCCATCGTCATCCCCCTCTTCCTTGTCGCGGCCTCGAGCAGGCCTCTCCTTCTATTGTTTGGCCTTGCCGCGGTGACCTCCTTGGCCACCATGTTTCTTGACGGACCCCTCTGCACCATCTTGGGCCTTCTCCTTATCTCGCCTCACATACTCAGCTTTCTTCCTCTTAACAAGCAGCTCGACTTGCCGACATTTTTGGATATCGTGGCCCTTGGTGCCATGGATCTTGTAGTACTGCTTGTCGGAGCCCTCTGACCTGTCGGCAGCCGCCAAGCCTTGACAGGAGGTGCACCCGACAACCTTCTTGCTAGGGCCGCCAACCTTAGCCTTCTTGGCGGTGTCGAGGTTGCCGGATTCCTCGACGGCAAGCGCGACCTTGTCCTTGTGTTTTTTGTTTCGTCGTCGGCCTTTCTTTGCCAGGCGGCGGTGCCTTCGTCTGTGGAATCGACTCCAGCGCCAGCATCCTGGACGGGGAGTCTCCTCCCTTCTTTAGATAGAGTACATCTATCAGCCAGAGCATAGAGGTCGGCGACATCCCCGACTTTGTTCATCAGCAGCTCTTCGTGCATCCTACAGTTGCGCATGTTCTGATGAAACGCGCTGATAACAGTAGTAGGATGAATGTATGGAATGTTGTGATGTACACGACTGAATCTCTGAATGTACTTGCGCAAGGTTTCACCTTCTTTCTAGGGGATGATATGAAAATCACTTTCCTGGCCAGGAGCTTGGTGGCCTCCAGTGAAGGCGCCAACAAACTCATGACATAGATCTGCCCAGGAAGAAATGGAATTCTCCAGCAGATGATCAACCACGACCTGACATTGGGCTTGAGTACTAACGAGAAATAGTTGGCAAGTATCTTATTGTCATGAGCCCCTGCACCTACACTGCAATGGTGTAGATGCTTAAGAACTCCGACAGATGAGTCTTACCGTCGTATTTCTCTGGGACCTCCGATTTGAACGTTTGGGAATTTGGCCACTGGACTCGCCGCAACTCAAGAGTAAAACCTGGACAACCCACCTCATAAGGTAGGTCGACAGGATACCCTAGCGCAGGCTTGTCTATAGTGGGTCTTGCGCGCCTATCAGATTGATTGCGTGCTTCCCGCTGCCGCTCGATGGTGGTCCGAGTGTCTTCTTTGCTTCACTCCCGAAGAACTTGACATTGATCGCGGCGAGTTTGCGGATCAGATGACGCCGATGAATCGTCACCACAGGCGCCGATCTGTCGATTTAGCAACCGCTGTTGCCGCCACGAAGGGGCGTGCACCATGGTCATGCCATCTCCAGCCTTTTCGCCATCGGTGCGCGTAGACCCGATGGACTGCCTCCGCAAAGGCTCTGCCCGCTGCGTCCCATCTCTATCGGCAAAGCTAACGAGGCTCTGAATAGTAGATCTCCACTCGTCAACCCTCTCCACAGTAGGCGGGAAATTCAAGAGTAGCTTGGCTCACGACAACGCTTCTGCTGATGAGGTTGACAGCGGAAGGTGTGAAGAACATGAGGTGCTCTGACTCCTAACTATGTTAGAAGGAGCTCCATCACAGTCCCATGACCACGTGCCACTTCCACCAGCAGTCTGGCGTGCATGTTGGTCCTGCGCATCTCTGGAGTGATGCTCAGGAGTTTTTCCATGGGGACGCTTAGAACCACCAACGTCATGGCACTGTCAATTGCGCGCGACCTGAGAAAACCACAGCGCATGCGCTGGCGTGGGTGTCTTGGAAGGCACCCCTCCGTCCCTGTAGTTCACTATGCCACCCGTAGGCAGCACATCTCCGTCCTGAGATCCAGCGGTGCGTGAGTTGTCATCGCCGTTGTGGACGTCACCGCTTGCTTTGCCTTGATCACCACAACATCGTGGAGGCTGAAGATCTCCGCCTCCTCCACCTGCATCCACACTGTCGCCCGTCCGAGCAGCTACAGGCACACCAAACATGGATGGATCAACCGCCTAAAATCCCTTCTTCTTGTGGACTATGGCGATGAAGATGATGGATGATGAAGAAACTGGCGCATTGATCGTTAGATCAGGTTCATGCAACCAATCCCCCCTACCTGGTGCGCCAAAGATGTCGGGACATGACACCTATGGGATTGCAAGGATCCCTTTATGGTTCGGTAGGGAGAAGGTGTGCACAAAGAGCAGATCCAACAAGCAGTGTGAGGGATTTTTACCTAGGTTCGGGCCGCTGAGAAGCATAAAACCCTACTCCTGCCTTAGTGTATTGTGGTGTTTGAGCTCTAGCTACAGGAGCGTTGTGTGCTGAACAGTACACAGCTGCTACGCATGCAACTGAACTAGAGTGTCCCCAAAAAAGGTCCTCCTCTCGTAACGTCTTGGACCTCCTTTTATATGACTAAGGGGTCTCCAATAGTGGCGTATAGTGTATACACGTGGTGTACTGTGCTACAGTGCTATCATACCTAACACTGACGGCATAGGACAGACGCATTAAATGCCCCATCTATTAGTTCCTAATCTTCTTGGGGGCGGGAAAAGAGGTCGTCCCATCAGCACCGCTTAACTCCTTCATCGCCAATGCTTCAACACGTACTCTGGATGATAAGACTTGTCTAACAGGCTGGATGTCGCATTGGAGCGATGACGGGTTGGTAAGGTCTTGCTGGGCACGGGCCTGGCCGGGGCTTCACAAGCCACCCCGGAAGATCTTGTTGGGGTCCCCACTTCTGGTCTTTTGTCTTCTCTTTTCTTACTTGAATGCCTTCTTGATATTGTTGTACTTGTATCCAGCAGTCCCCTGGCGGGCCTTGCAGCTGGTGTGGCTACAACCGTCCGCGCACAAGTATGGGGTACTAAAGACCCAAACTTTAGCACACCGACATCTTCATATAAAGTTCATCGCATCTTCGTGATGATCTATTCGAGGTAATTAGATTGTGTAGTGGGTTTGTTGGGATCCGATGAATTGTGGGTTTATGTTTATATTATTCATGAGACTATATTGAGTACCTTGCTGGTATTTTCATATATATATGCATGATTATATGATAGCTTCGTGAATCTCTCTAATCTATTGATGTAGTTTGGCCAACTAGATTGATTTATCTTCATCGGGAGAGGTGTGTTGTGGCGGGTTCAATCTTGTGGTGCTCTATATCCTAGTGACAAAGGGAAAGCACAACTTCTCCCTAGGTGGTTTTCATAATTAATAACAACATATATGTCATTGGACTAATGTTTCCATTGAGTATATTTCAGGGAAAAGTTCAATGTTATGATTGGCAAAGGATTGTGAGGAGACCCTAAGATGCAAGCATAGGACTTGCCAAGCTACAAGCATGAAGACTCTACATTTTACATTGTGAGAAATCACTTTGAGTCCATAGTGATGCAAAGCATCCCTCACTCATCCCTATGAAGCCGACACCATCTCCACAAGACACAAGTGGTCCTATGACAAGAGCTCGCCCACGTGCAATAGAAGCTAAGGTAAACTCCCTCATATTATGATTGGCAAAGGATTGTCAGGAGACCCCAAGATGCAAGCATAGGATTGGCCAAGCTACAAGCATGAAGACTCTACATTTTACATTGTGAGAAATCACTTTGAGTCCATAGTGTTGCGGAGCATCCCTCACTCATCCCCATGAAGCCTACACCATCTCCACAAGACACAAGTGGTCCTATGACAAGAGCTCGCCCACACGCAATAGAAGCTAAGGTGAACTCCATCCTATTTGAGTTTGACATAAAAGCTAAGGGAACTTCGATGCTACCTCACCTCGACACTCTATGCATCATTAGGTACGAGGAAGACATCCAAGGGCAAGGGGAGCGACCACAAGGAAGCACGGAAGACGGAACCAAAGCTGCAGCCAAGTCCCTCAGCTACAGCCGACCCAGTGCACACGGGTTCTCTGGATCCCATTAGCACGAGGGTAACAGAGTAACAGAAGACCCCATGCGCACGGTCCCACAAGACCCCGTGCACACGGGCCTCCCAGGAGCTATAGTCACCACCCCCCGCGCACGGGCCCATAAGACCCCGTGCACACGGGCCTCCCAGGATGCTATAGCGGCGACCCCGTGCGCACGGCCGTGTCCGGTGCCCACTCCCCCCTCCCTGTGTGCACAAGGTTCACTTAGGCCGTGCACATGGGCCTCCCAGACCAGCCACCTGCTTCGACCCATTTCGACCCATCTTGACCCTCCCTCGACCCTACCTCCCTATGCCTGTATCTTGGACACTTGGGACTCATGTTAGGGTTAGCTAATGTTTGCTCTTGAGCTTAGCTCCATCACTTGCTTCTTCTAGGGAGTTTGTCCTCCTTTGGGATTAGATCCAAGTGATGCCAAGGCCCCTCTAGAGGGAAGATCCCCCATGGATTCAAGGCTCCTCCTCGGGAGTGAGAGAACACTACCGCTACTTGTATCGTTGGTTGATTTGGGATCTTGTACCTCTTGTGATGTTATGGACCTAGCTGATGTGTGATTGAGTTTGCTCTTGAGTGTTTCCTCTCATTCTTCCCTGTGGTCTTAATGTTTTCCCCCTCCAATTCGTGAAAGATTGACTCCTATGGGTCTTGCCCCGTATCATATGGTATCATGAGCCACGTTGATCATAAGTTACGAGTCCCCCCCACCGTTTTTAGCCTATTTTTGCTTGATTTCATCCTAAAACTAAAATCCCCACAAAAATAGCCATACAAAATTATATTTGCAACTGTTGAATCTTGTGAGTTTTTGTTGGTTTTGATTCGTTGACTAGCTGCCTAGCAAGTGCATCTAGCTTTCTATCAGAGAGATTACCAAAAAATTCAAAAAACAATTGAATTTGTTATCTCCTAAGAATTTTTGCCACACCCCGTGTCCACGGGCCCTGGACCCCATGCGCACGGGCTCCCACGTTAGTTTCTGGACACCCCGTGTACACGGGCCTCAAAAGACCACGTGTGCATGGGCCCTACAGAACAGTCCTAGATTTTTCAAGTTTGTAGTTTTGACACCCCCACACTTGTTCTTTCCGCTCCAATGTCATTTCGTTCGTGATTTTGAGTTTGTGGTTGCCGTGTCCTAAGGTGTTTCGGCAACTTAGGCGTGGTTGGACGTCATCACCACCACCATTCATCATCACCGGCCTCGACTTAGACTTCGCCCACCTTCAACCATATGCAAGGACGGTAACTTCAACGACATCTTTGTCCATACCTTGTGATGCGGAGCATCCCACGATCACCACCATGGACCCATCACGGAAACCTCAAGCTATGAAAGGACCCATGACAAGAGGTCGTGCACGTGCCATTGAAAATGAGGTGACATCCCTCCTGTATGATTCTCCTTTTGATGTCCTTTGAACTTGGATGCTACCTCAAGCGAAGACCCTATGCGTGATCAAGTACAATGGAGATGGCCTAGCGGATGCTTGGAGTGAAGTACAAGCTCCCACGAAGATCGGCACAGAGCATGACGGACGAGAGCACCAAAAGGAAAGCAGATTTCCCCTCCAGGCACCAGACATCCAACTAGGGCCCCGGACATCAGGCCCCTGGAGAAACCACCAGCACCAAGACTAGGCTACAGGCGTCGGACATCCGACTGAAGCCCGGACATCCGGCCGAAGCCAGGACATCCGGCCGAGCCCAAACATCCGGCCCCAGGCCTAGGAAATCCAGCCCTTGAGCAACCGAACTGAGCGGACCCGGCCACTTATGCCCGGACATCCGGCCCCTCGGCCATGACATCTGGCGTCCCCTGAAGCCCAGGACATCCAGCCCCCAGGCCCGGACATCCGGCCCCTGCGTGGGCAGATGCGGGATGAAGACCCTTGTACCCCCTCTCTCGCCCCCCTTTCCACTAGCACTATACAAATAACCCCTCCCCCACTTTATAGGGTTAGCTAATGTTTGCGCTTGATATTAGCTCCATTACTTGCTTCTCCTAGGGAGTTTTCCCTCCTTTGGGAGTAGATCCAAGTGATGCCAAGGCCCCTCTAGAGGGAAGATTCCCTGTGGATTCAAGGTATCCTCCCCAGAGTGAGGAAGAACTAATGGTTACTTGTATCCGTCCGTTGCTTGTGGATCAAATTGCCTCACGTGTTTGCTTGTTCTTAGTGGACGTGTGATCGGATTTTGTCCATGAGTGTTTGATTTCTCTCTTGATTTCTCCTTTTCCCCCTCCAAGTGTGAAAAGATCGATGCGCACGGGCATTCCCCATATCACCTTGCCATTTGCATTGATAGCTCCGAGCCTATTTGCGTACCTTACCCATCGAGACTAGCAAGTTGAGAATTGACGGTCCACATTATTTGTGCATCATAGTGACACTCATATGCCGCATGGCTAGTTTAGCGTGCACTCCACTTGTTGTCTACTTTGTGCCATAAGTGTCTCCCGTGCAAATCCATCGTACTTGTCTCATATCTTGGTTCAAGCATCAAGCATTGCCTATCAAAAAAATAGAGAAAGAAAACAAAGCTTTTAAGCAAAGAGAAAGGTTCCAAAGATCTTGTAGGTAATAGCCACACCATCATATCTTCTCGCATACATACTAGATACTTGGGATTGAAGATGACACGGTTACTCTCATAGGTTGGTGCACAAGTGCGTATGTAGCTCATTAGAGCAATCGAGACAGTTCTCTCTTGTATCTGTGCAACACGAGCCTTGCGAATATCTCATATTGTTCAATCCTTGGTTGTGCGGATCCCATTATATCTATTCCCGTATGTGTTCCCATTTCCAAGTGACTTGAAAGCTATTGGTCTATTTGTTTGTCTTGCTATTTTGTGAATCTTACTCAAAATTGACAACATCTTGGTTCACATTTGCTCAAATTTTGTGCCACTCATCCTAACCAAGATACTCTTCAAAGCTTTACTTTGTGTAGGTGTGAGAAGGGCAAACTCGGTACCAATTCTACTATTTCCATGATTCACATTGAGTGATTGGTCTTCTATCAACCTCCGGAACGGTATTTGGTATTGTGTTTTCTCATTATTCCACTTATCTCTACCTAATAATAAAGAAAATAGTGCTTCTGCCCCTTCACCGTCATGAAGTTTGCCCCTGGAGTTCGCATGAATTACCCCTATGCCACCGATAAGTGGAAAAAACGATTCATTTTTTTCCTAATAAGTCTGCCGCTCTCCTGGTTCAGGAAGGGTCGATCCACAAATATACCACAAGTTAACGGCCATCCCAACTGGTTGGAGCCTCACGCCTAAAACCTACAGACCCAGGTTCGATCCCTCACCAACCCCATTTTCACCCCCTTTTCTCTCTCGCCAGCCGCCCGACTGGGCCGGCCCAGTGTGGCCTTGAACCCTTTTTATTCCTTTCGTCTTTATTTGGATACACTCTGATGCATTAAAGGAATGCCAGACTTGAAAAAAAGTTTCCGTTATATAAAAAATGTACAATGCGTATGGAAAAATAACAATATATGTTTGAATTCTTTTTTGAAGTTTTTGATCTTGCATTTAATGTTTCCAATGTTTAAGAAAAATGTAAACAAAAAATACAATGTATATGAAACAAATTAGGCATAATAAATTAATTAAAAAATGTTAATAATGTGTTTAGAAAATTTCAAACATATATAAAAAATATTCTTGATGTATACCAAAAATGTAGAATGCGTATAAAAAAGTAGACATCAAAACTATATATGTTTTGAAAAATGTTGACCATGAAATTGGAAAATATTAAACGTGTAAATATAAAATATTTTTGATGTATAGAAAACATATATAGTTTTTGATACAAGCTTTACGTAAGCCAATAGATTAACTTTGATTTTCATATTGTTCTAAATTGTTTTCCTAACAAAAAAAACTAGCAAACATGCTGGTGCATTGCAAACTTAAACATTGGTATGCATGTCCTTACAAATTGATCGTTTTTTTGTAGCTGTCTAATATGTTTGTAACTAAATTAGGACTTCACTTGGATTACAATTGCAAACACATATATCAACAAGACAAAAATAATGCTCTTATGCATATGTTATCATTAATGAAAAAATGGACTTTGCTATGTTCATCATAATGTAAATATGGGCATCACCAAGGAGAAACGACAACAAATGCGTAAAGAGATAGCTGCAACTAGATTTTTGCGCAACAATTGCCTAGTAAATTAGAAACACCTTAAATGCACTTACAAATTATCACATCTCTATGTTTTTGTGCAATACACGGGCATGTTTTTTCCATTGCAATGCACGGGCATGTTTGCTAGTATCTACTTGAGTGCCATGGATAGGAACACTATGATGAACCCAAGGAACGCGACGACGACGTGAACAACTATGTCACCAAACTACAATTCTTCGGTGCACAAAAGGGAATGCGCCAAGCACACGATGTCATCACGGACCGCATCGAGCACCTCGCCACCAACATACGCGAATCCGAGGAGCAAACGCGGGAATTCAGGACAACCCAAATGGACGAGCACCACGCCGTGATGGTGAACCGCGCATCATCCACTTCTACCTCAACTCTACAGCGCACCGCAAATCGCCACTCCTCCGAGGACTCCTCCGGCAAGAGTCCTCCTCCTCGAGATTGATCACAACAACGTGACGCACGTCACCTCTCTCAGGACTTGGGCAACCCCTTCCATGACAACGAGCCTCAAGGTCGACATCGTGAGAGTGACAACCGTCACCAACAAGAGCAAGATGCATACGAGCAAGAACCTACATCTCCGCTATGAGGAAGACCGGCGCCGTGAAGAGCAATAAAATGAGGCATGTCGCGCGCTTCACAAGTCAACTTATGCCTTGAAAGAACGCAAATGAATAGCTTGCGAGGAACAAGAAGCTCTATGTCGAGACCGCCAATTGGAAGCCGCACATCAAGAGGAGCACCAATAACGCCAACACGGATGCGACCACAACGTAAAGAACACCCAAGGCAAGAGGAGCAACACATTGATGAGCTCGCTCCACGGCAAGAAGTACAACCTCAAGAAAATCCCGTTGATCATGTGGATGATCAAGCTCCAAGGCAAGGCCAACGTCAACCGGGCAAATATGCTTCTCCATGACGAGGATACCCCCATCACAACAACAATGAGAAAAATCGCTTTGGCAAGCTCAAGTTCAATATGCCTAAATTCTCCAGAAGCAACGATCCCGGAGACTATCTCTCTTGGGCACTCAAGGTTGACAAGATATTCTGGTTGCACAATTATGAAGATGAAAATAAGATCGCCATGGCCTCCCTCAAGTTCCAAGATTACATGCTCATTTGGTGGGAACAAGTGAATGAGTGGAGAAGAGAAAGAGGTGACCCACCAATCACCACTTGGGCACAAATGAAAGACCTCATGCGAGCTCGATTCGTCCCAACACACTACAATCGTGATCTCTTCAAGAAGGTACAACTACTCAAACAAGGCAGTAAGTCGGTGGAAGAGTAATACCAAGAGATGGAGTTGGCCATGATAAGAGCCAATGTGAAGGAAGACGATGAGCAAACTATGGCGCGCTTCTTGAATGGTCTAAATTACCAAGTCAATAAAATTGTCGATTTCCAACCCTACTCCAACTTGCTCGAGCTAGTGCATCAAGCCAGCAAGGCGGAACGTCAAGTTCAAGAGGACTATAAGTACTCCAAGACCTCCTACAAGACCTATGGTGCGACTACTCAAGCTTCTCCAACCACAACACCTCCCTAAAAAAGAACCTCCATGACAAAATACGACAAGTCAAGCTACAAGGACAAGTCGTCTTCGTCATCCCGCAACCCTCCTGCAAGCAAAACAAGAGCGTCATCCTCTACACCAACACCGGATGCCGGGAAAACAAGCTCCATCAAGTGTTTCACATGCCAAGGCTGAGTTCACAAGATGTATGAGTGTCCCACAAGGCGGACCATGATCCTTCAAGACGACGACTCCTATTACTCCATGAGTGAAGATGAGATGGAAGCTTTGGAACAAGTGGCCATGTACCGGCAAGTCAATGAAGATTAAAACTCTTAAAGCTTTTGTGACAATGATCCGAGCCCCGCTCTTGTTGTCTCAAAGGTTTTGACACTCCAACAACGACAAGATGAGGACCAACGTTTCCACATCTTCCACACCAAGGCCGGTATCCAAGGAAGATTTGTCAAGGTCATCATCGACGGAGGAAGTCACCACAATTTGGAAAGTGCGAAACTTTTCTCCAAGTTGGACTTGGTTAAGAAAAAGCTTCCTGACCCTACACGGTCCAATGGCTAAGTGACTCCGGCACAATACAAGTCGACCACACTATGCAAGTTTCCTTCAAGATTGGTGCTTACGAAGACACCATGGAGTGTGATGTGGTGTCCATGTCTGTTTGCTACCTCCTCCTTAGGAGACCTTGGCAATTCGACTGTGTCATCATACACAATGGGTGGACAAATCAATATAGCTTCAAGATGAAGGGCACCGAATATGTGCTTCGCCCTATGTCTCCAAGTCAAGTGACCGTCGACAAGCAAGATTCATCCCATCATGGAGAGAAAAGTGAGAGAGTGATCCACCTCAAAGAGAGTGAGCGCCACAAGCCAAAATTTAGTGACTCCACGATGAGGGACATGGGTGACCTAATACTATTTATCGCCAAAAGAGATTTGAGGGATGTGAGTGAGAGCCCATCGAGCGTCCTTCACTACGTGATAGTGTGCAAGGATCATGTTACCCGGCCTAACCCTTCACAACATCTTCCTCTTGTGTTATCTCAATTGTTGCAGGAATTTCAAGATGTTTTCCTTCGGGACTACCACCAAAGCGAGGGATCGAACACCACATCATCCTCATCCCCGGCGCACCGCTTCCCAACAAGGCTCCCTACCGCGTCAACCCCGACTAAAGAAAGGAGATACAAAGGCAAGTTCAAAAACTTATAGAATAAGGGCATGTGCGTGAGAGTTTGAGTCCTTGTGCGATCCCCCTGATCCTAGTGCCTAATCACGATGGTAGTATGCGCACTTGTTCCGGTTGCTGACCTATAAATGTTATAACCATTCACTACTGTCACCATATCCCACGCTTAGATGACGTGCTATATGAACTTAGTGGATCCACTATATTTTCCAAAATAGACTTGAAAAGTGGTTACTACAAAATTCGCATACAAGAGGGTGATGACTGGAAGACGGCTTTCAAAACTAAATTTGGTCTCTATGAATGGTTAGTGATGCCCATGGGCTTATCCGAAACACCGGGTACATTCATGTGCATGATGCATCATGTTTTGCGTCCCTACATTGGATATTGTGTTGTGGTCTACTTTGATGACATCCTTGTTTTTAGCAATTCTCTATAACAACACGCAACACATGTTAGTGACATTTTGCAAACTCTTAGGAAAGAAAAACTTTATGCTAACATGGACAAATGCATTTTTGGTGTGGAAAAAGTTATTTTCCTAGGATTTGTGGTTTGCTCTAAGGGTGTCCATGTGGATGAAACTAAGATTGAGGCAATTAAAAATTGGCTCACACCCACCAATTTGCAACAAGTGTGTAGTTTCTTAGGACTAGACGGTTTCTACCGTCAGTTTGTGAAAAACTTTAGCACCATTGCCA
Source organism: Hordeum marinum (assembly GCA_022496015.1). Lineage (NCBI taxonomy): Eukaryota > Viridiplantae > Streptophyta > Magnoliopsida > Poales > Poaceae > Hordeum > Hordeum marinum. The sequence goes on from CM039673.1 coordinate 236,912,085, forward strand.
TTCCTCTACACGCTTTGATCAAGAAAAATGCACCTTTTGTTTGGGGACCATCCCAAGACATCGCTTTCCATGAACTTAAGAATTTTCTCATTCATGCACCTTTGCTTGCCTTGCCTAACTTTGACTAAACTTTTGAAGTGCATTGCGACGCTAGTGGTAATGGCGTAGGAGGCGTGCTTATGCAAGAAAAACGCCCAATTGCGTATTTTAGTGAGAAACTTTCCGGCGCTCAACTCAATTATCCTATCTATGACAAAGAATTGTATGCATTGGTGAGAGTTTTACAAGCTTGGGAAAATTATTTGCAAGCGCATGAATTTGTCGTTCATACCGGCCATGAAACTCTCAAGTACCTAAAGGGTCAAACTAAGTTGAACAAACGTCATGCTAAATGGAGTGAATTTGTTGAGTCTTTCCCTTATGTCATCAAATACATCAAGGGCAAAGAAAATGTTGTGGCGGATGCTCTTTCCCGCAAATGCATGCTTGTAACTCAACTTGAATTGAATGTTGTTAGTTTTGAGCACATAAAAGACTTGTATGAGCATGATGTTTCTTTTGCTATTCTGTATGCCAATTGGAAAGTGAAAACTTGTTGGGAGAACTACTACATGAAAGATGGATATGTAATGTGTGCTATGAAACTTTGCATTCCCAAGTCTTCTCTTCATTTATTTTTCTTTTGCAAGAGGCTCACGATGGAGGACTAATGGGTCACTTTGGACGCAACAAGAAATATGCCACCCTCTCCGACAAGTTTTATTGGCTAAAGATGCTTCGCGATGTTGCATGCTTCACCAACTGATGCTCTACATGCCGCAATGCTAAGTCAAAAGCTCAATCCCATGGTCTTTACATGCCTCTTCCTATACCGTTTCAACCTTGGGAAGATATTAGCATGGAATTTTTTGCTTGGGTTCCCACAAACAAAGAATGGCATGATTCCATTTTTGTTGTTGTGGATCAATTTTCCAAAATGTCTCATTTCATTCCTTGCCACAGGATAGATGGTGCTTCATATATGGCAAATCCCTTTTGTAGGAACATCTTATGCCTACATGGAGTACTCAAGACCATTGTCTCGGATCGTGACGTCAAGTTCTTGAGCTACTTTTGGAAGACTCTTTGCACCAAGCTCGGCATCAATTTACTCTTCACTGCGGCCTACCATCCACAAAACGATGACCAAACGGAGGTGACGAAACGGACACTTGTGACTCTCCTCCACGTGTTGATCAAGAAGAACATCAAGGAATGTGAAGATTGCCTCCCCATCGTCGAGTACGCCTACAATCACGCACGCCACTCACCACTAACAATTCTCCCTTCGAGGTGGTCTACGGCTTCAACCCCTTGTCCCCATTGTACATTCTTCCGCTACCACTACAAGAACATGTCAACATGGATGCAAGTGCAAGGGCAAGCTACATCAAGAAGATGCACGAAGATATAAGGAACACCATAGAGCACCAAGTGGAACGCATCACTGCCAAGCGCAACACCAACAAACACTCCATGGTGTTCGAGCCAAGCGACCTTGTGTAGCTACATCTCCGGACAGAGCATTTTCCCAATGAGCGCAAGTCCAAGCTACTACCTTGAGCCGATGTCCCATTCAAGGTATTGAATGCTACAACAACAACACCTACAAGATCGACATTCCACGTGACAAGTACAATGTGGGCGACATCTTCAACGTCACCGACCTCTCCCCATTCCATGGTGATGAGGATCTTGATCCGAGGACGGATCTTCCCCAAGGGGGGAGATGATGTGTAGCATCCCTCACTCATCCCCATGAAGCCTACACCATCTCCACAAGACACAAGTGGTCCTATGACAAGAGCTCGTGCACGCGCAATAGAAGCTAAGGTGAACTCCCTCCTATTTGAGTTTGGCATAAAATCTAAGGGAACTTGGATGCTACCTACCCTCGACACTCTATGCATCATTAGGTACGAGCAAGACATCCAAGGAAAGGGGAGCGATCAAAAGGAAGCCTAGAAGACAGAGCCAAAGCTATAGCCAAGTCCCTCAGCTACAGTCGACCCCGTGCACACAGGCTCTCTAAACCCCGTGCGCATGAGGGTAACAGATTAACAAAAGACCCCGTGCGCACAGGCCTAGAAGATCCCATGCACACGGGCCTCCCAGGAGCCACAACCGCCAGCCCATGCGCATGGGCCGAGAAGACCCCGTGCACACGGGCCTCCTAGGATGCTACAGCAGCAACCCCGTGCGCACGGCCGTGTCCCGTGCCCACATGCCCCCCCCCCCCCCCCGTACGCACGGGGTTCACTTAGGTCGTGCGCACGGGCCTCCCGTGCCAGCCAACTGCTTCGGCCCATTTTGACCTATCTCAACCCTCCCTTGATTCCTACCTCCCTCTACCTATATCTTGGACACTTGGGACTTATGTTAGGGTTAGCTAATGTTTTCTCTTGAGATTAGCTCCATATCTTGCTTCTTCTAGGGAGTTTGTCCTCCTTTGGGAGTAGATCCAAGTGATGTCAAGGCCCCTCTAGAGGGACGATGTTGGGGAACATTGCATGGAAACAAAAAAATTCCTACGCACACGTAAGATCTATCCATGGTGATTAGCATCTACGAGAGGGAGAATGGATCTACATACCCTTGTAGATCGGTAAGTGGGAAGGGTTAAGAAACACAGTTGATGTAGTCAAACGTCTTCGCGATCCAAATCGCCGAGCGTCCCGCGATCCAATCACGATCCATCCCGATCTAGCGCCGAACGGACGGCACCTCCGCGTTCAGCACATGTACAGCTTCATGATGATCTCCGCCATCTTGATCCAGCAAGAGGGAGAAAGGAGGTAGACGAGTTCTTTGGAAGCCCGACAGTGTGGCAGTGATGGTGCTGGAACAATTCTAGCAGGGCTTCGCCTAAGCACCGCTGAAACGATCTAGAGGAGAAACTACGATCTAGACGAGAGGATAGCACGTGGCTGATTTCTCATGTGAAAAACCCTCAATGCCTCTAGTATATACAGGAGTGGGGAGGGAGGATACTTGGCCCACAAGGGACCACCCTTTTGTTCGTCCGAAGTGGGAGGAGGAGCAGTCCTCCTCCAATACTAGTAGGATTAGGACTCCTTCTCTCCAACTTGGAAACTCTTTTTCCACCTTTTCCCTTGGGTCTCTCCTCCCAGCCGCATGGGCCTCTTTTAGGACTTTGTTCATCCCACTAAGGGCTTGTATTCCTCCTCCCACAGCCCTTGTAGCCTCTTGGGTAGAAATACCCCTCTGGATGGTCCCTCGGTTCTCTCCCGGCACTCCCGGTACACTACCGATGAGCCTGAAACTTTTCCGACGACCAAAACAGGACTTCCTATATATCAATCTTTATCTCCAGACCATTCCGGAGCTCCTCGTGACGTCTGAGATCTCATGCGGGACTCCGAACAACCTTCGGTCACCACCATACATAACTCTAAACTACTGAAACGTCATCGAACCTTAAGTGTGTAGAGCCTGTGGGTTCGAGAACTATCTAGACATGACCGAGACACCTCTATGGTCAATAACCAATAGCGGGACCTGGATACCCATATTGGTTCCTACATATTCTATGAAGATCTTTATCGGTTGAATCTCTATGTCAAGGATTCAGTTAATCTCGTATGATGTTCCCTTTGTTCTTCGGTATGTTACTTGCCCGAGATTTGATCGTTGGTATCTCTATACCTAGTTCAATCTCGTTACCGGCAAGTCTCTTTACTCGTTCCGTAATAAAAGATCCCGTGGCTAACACTTTAGTCACATTGCTTGCAAGGCTTGTTGTGATGTTGTATTACCGAGTGGGCCCTGAGATACCTCTCCGTTACACGGAGTAACAAATCCCAGTCTTGGTCCATGCCTACTCAACAGACACTCTCGGAGATACCTGTAGAGCATCTTTATAGTCACCCAGATACGTTGCGGCATTTGATACACACAAGGCACCCCTCTAGTGTTAGTGAGTTGCATGATCTCATGGTCATAGGAACAGATTCTTGACATGGAGAAAAACTATAGTAATAAAGTGACATGATCATATGCTATGATTATAGTTTGGGTCTTGTCCATCACATAATTCTCCCAATGATGTGATCTCATTATCAAATGACATCTCATGTCAGTGGCCAGGAAACCTTAACCATCTTTGACCAACGTGCTAGTCTACTAGAGGCACACTAGTGACAAAGTGTTGTCTATGTATCCACACATGCAATGTGTTTCCAATCAATACAATTATAGCATGGATAATAAACATTTATCATGAACAAGCAAATATAATAATAACCATTTTATTATTGCCTCTAGGGCATATTTCCAACAGAAGATCCCCCGTGGATTCAAGGCTCCTCCTCCGGAGTGAGAGAACACTACTGCTACTTGTATCGTTGGTTGATTTGGGATCTTGTACATCTTGTGATGTTATGGACCTAGTTGATGTTTGATTGAGTTTTCTCTTTAGTGTTTCCTCTCGTTCTTCCCCGTGTTCTTCGTGTTTTCCCCCTCCAGTTCATGAAAGATCAACTCCTATAGGTCTTGCCCTCAGCCACTCATATCAGTACCATCGAGAGTTCTATATCGGTCTCGCCGAAACGCCAAAGTTGCCACCTTTTGCACGAGTCAGTGAAACCAATTTTTCACTTCGGTTTCAGTGAGTTGGGCAATAATGTTTTCACAATTGGATTTTTGGAGATGCATATATATACCCCTCCACCACATCCTACTCGCAAGAGAAGCTCTCAGAATAGACCCATAGTTCCCATATCCAAATTTCTGAGAGAACCACCTACCCTTGTGTTGAGGTCAAGATCATCCACTCCAACCATATGGATCTTGATTTCTAGCCTCCCCAAGTTGCTTTCCACCCAATCAATCTCTTCTACCCAAGAAACATCTGTGAGAGAGTAATTGCGTGTTGAGGAGACTATCATTTGAAACACAAGAGCAAGGAGTTCATCGTTATTATCGAGCCTATTACCTTTTGGAGGGTGGTGCCTCCTAGATTGGTTAGGTGTACCTTGGGAACCTCCTACTTTGTGTTGTGTAGTTGAACCAAGAAGTTTGTAAGGGAAAGGAGATCGCCTACTTCGTGAGGATCTACCTTGAGTTAGGCTAGTCCGCCATGGTCGTAATCCATCATGATATAGACAAGGTTGCTTCTTTGTGGTACCCTTCGCGGGTAGAGCCCTCCCTGGACTCTCGCGACTGTTACCCTCTATGCGTTGAAGTCTCCATACACGTGGATGGACAATAGCGCCACCTATCAGAACCACGGGAAAAATCTTCGTGTCTACAATTGTGTTCGATCTTCCTACCCTTATCCTCTTACATATGCTTGTCTTTACTTTCTACTACAATACCCGTAGACATGCATGTGCAGGGCGTACTTGATATGCTAGAATAGCTAAAATTTGCCAACCATTTAACTTGGGAAAAGGTTATGTTTTTATTTGGTCAAGTAGTCTAATCACCACCCCCCTCTAGACCTACTTTTGATCCCTACATAAAGTAGGGGACAAGACACGTATTTGTATTTCTTCCACTAATGATAAAACGATGGGTCTATTTGATAGAGGCAAAGGTGTCTCGTCTTTCTATGAGATAGTAGCTATCGTATTTGGTGGAGTAGACTTTGGCGATCCGACTACGAATGTGCGAGGACATTGCGCCTTAGCAATCGCTAAACCAACTCCGAGAGGTTATTGACCACGCGGAGCACGATCAACCTGACAACAAAGGTATATTTCCTGCACACAAATGAAGATCAAGCAAGAAATTGAAATTGAAATCTAGATATTGCCAATATAAGAGGAAAACTTTATTGATGAAAGTAGGGTTATGTGACGTCTTGGGGTGGCCATGGAACACAAACTAAGGAAGCTAAGTTGCATATATGACAAACTTGTAATCTAAACAAAACCTAAGTCTAAAACGGCGCCTGAAGGGTTGTATATATGGGGGAAGATAGGAGGAATTCGTGTCCCCTTGGAGGAGGGGTTTGAATCCAACCCTAAGTCAGTTTCCTCACACATACAGACTCTAAAATAGCATATAATATGGTATTTCGAAATTGCATGGGCCTGGCCCAAAAATAAGGTGGTGCAACACCTATAATAGGCTATGGACTAAATTTATAAAGTGGCATCTTGAATATTTCATCCAAGCCTTCATGCTCTCATTATGGTGGCTTCAAAGTGCGAAAATCACCATTAGAAACTCCATTGTTCCTTCCCATGCGCACCTTCTTCTCCATGCTTGATCCCGCTCCAATGGTCATCCTTCTTGTCGATGCTAGGTCCTTCATTCATAAGTAAAACAAAAGTATCTAATTTAGGTAGCATCATATGGTCATGAACATTAGAAGGATTTCCAAGAAATGAAAGTACCTGATAATTTAGTTGGCATGCACGGGCTCTAGTAATTTTTCCAATATGTCTAGCTGGTGGGGATGTGGGTGTAACATTAGTAGGTATGTCATCATCATCCTACCCTTCTTGAAATGAAGTCGTCCTTGACGGAAGCTCATCTTCCTTACCCTAATAAGGCTTCAAATCTACAATGTTAAATATGGGACTAACCTGAAACTCTGCAGGCATCTCAACCATATATGCATTATCATTTGTTTTCTCTAACACCTTAAAAGGACCATCAGCATGTGGCATTAGCTTTGACTTGCACAAATCAGGAAACCTATCATTACGCAAATGTAACCAAATAGGATCTCTAGGTGCAAAAACAACATATTTTCTGTGCTTATCTCCAACAAGTTTATATTTAGCATCCATACGCTCAATGTTTTCCTTAGTTAACTCATGCATTTTTAATATCAATTGAGCATGTTCTTTAGCATCAAAATTAACCTTCTCCGAAGATGGAAGAGGCAACAAATCAATAGGTGCACGAGGTAAGAAACCATACACAACTTCAAAAGGGTGCATCTTAGTAGTAGAATGCAACGAACAATTATAAGAAAATTCAATATGAGTCAAGCATTCTTCCCACATTTTCTGGTTATTCTTGAAAACAGCCCTAAGTATGGTAGACAATGATCTATTTACTACTCTAGTTTGTACATCAGTTTGGGGTGACATGTATACTAAAAAGTTGTTTAGTCCCCAACTTAGCACATAAAAATCTCCAGAAATGGCTAAGAAATTTAGCATCATGATCTGGAACAATTGTATTTGTCAGACCATGCAAGGGAATAATTTCATGAAAGAACAAATCAGCAACATTAGCATCATCATCACTTTTATGACATGGTATAAAGTGTGGCATTTTTAAAAATATATCCAAGACAATAAATATGCTATCCATCCCCTTCTTTGTTCGAGGGAAACCTAAAACAAAGTCCATAAGAGATAACCTCCCAGGTAACACTAGGTACAGGCAACGGCATATATAAACCATGAGGATTGAGTCATGACTTAGCTTTTTGACATGTAGTGCAGCGAGCAACAAAACACTCAAAATCCCTTCTCATCTTTGGCCAAAAGAAATGGCTAGCAAGTACGTCCTCCATCTTCTTCACTCAAAGTGTCCCATTAATCCTCCTCCATGCGCCTCATGTAACAACAAAATATGAATGGAGCTAGCTGGAATATATTGCTTGTTAGCATGGAACACAAATACATCATTAATGACGAACTTGTTCCATGTTCTCCCTTCTTAATAATTCTCCAAGGCATCTTTAAATTCAAAATCATGCACATACTAATCTTTGATGGTCTCCAAACCAAATATTTTAAAGTCAGGTTGTGAAAGCATAGTATAACGAGGAGACAATGTATCAGCAATAACATTTTCTTTACCCTTCTCATGTTTAATGACATAAGGGAAAGTCTCGATGAATTCAACCCATTTAGAATGTCCACGGTTCAGTTTTTCTTGAATTTTAATATGTTTCAAAGATACATGATCAGAATGTATGACAAATTCTTTGGGCCATTGTAGCGTCCCGACTCAAAACATGTCAAGCCTCTATGTGTTAGTGCCATCACTGGATCAGTATGATGGCACACACAGTACATCAATGTATATATCAAAGTGAAATCACATGTAAATAACGTAAATCTGATATATACCTCTTAAATCTCAGCAGAAACAGTCAATGAAGTGGAGTCACAATAAACACCAACGGCGGGTTGAGTGTAGACCGTTACCCTAAGTCGTACTCTTACTCGTCGAAGAAATCCTGCAACATATATGTTGCAGCCGTGTAGGTCAGTACATTGAATGTACCATCAAGATGACCATAGAAAACAATGATAAAGACTACTCTATATACAAAAGGCTTTGTGGCTCAGTGTCTGAGTTTTTGCAAAAAAATCTGGTTTTATTTTCCCTACAACAAAGGAGTCAAAAAGGAATATCACTACAAAAGTTAGTTGTTAATGAGATGGTTCCACCAACCAATTCTCATGTCCCAAAATTATTAATAGGCGCACTCATCATAAAGTTAATTAATTGTGTTGAGACTAGCTGATAGTATCATCTTCGGTGCTCATGTTGTACATAACCGGGGACACGGCTAATCGATTAGTTTAACACTCTACGGAGGTTTGTACACTTTACCTGCAAGATTCAATCCCTCTTGTTATGTCCTTGCACTGCCTGATGTTTGAGAACGAGATGATCAAAACATGGTCTTCCAAAGTGATCCTTTGATATAAAGTCAGTGCCCATCGAATCCTACCATTCTTCTACATCTTGTAGCAATCTAACCTACTAGAGTCACCACTAAGGTCAACCAAGCCAGAGCCCATATTGACTTGTGTTTGCACATGTAAGCTTTCCGGCCTTGAAGTATCCATCCATCTCTTTGAGCCTGGGTGGCATTTCGTTGGGATGATCATAGGTAGATACCAGGATTCACCGCATAACCTTGATAGATATCAGGCTGCCAAAATGCATGTCCAATCCACCCAGAGGTATATTGAGTCCTTGAATTCTTGATCATCATGTAGGTCTTGAAATAATTAATTAACCTCACAACACTCTTGAATCTCACAACCAAACCCTATCTACTAAAGCACAGAAAATTGTGAAGTAACGTCTGTTCCCGGGCAATGCTAACACGGTGTTGGGTTTCTACTCAATATCCTACTGGATGTATGATGGGAAGTTCGATTCTAATGCAAGTAAAACATAGGTAATGTAAGATGATCAAAATGAAGTTGCCTGGTAAGTTGAAGAAGATGATATAGCTCTCAGAAAATAACACTTATGGAACTATTCGTCACTCTCTGATGAAAATATATATAATGAAACATTGCACTCATATAAGCAAGCATACTATCAAACCATACTAACAATCAATAAGCAACACAAAAACCAAACACAAAATGGTTGTGATGAAGGAAATACTTAAGACAAAACTTAAAACCATAAAACTTCATCAAAACAACCAATAATAGTTTTCCCTACAAACAACAATTTCCAATACTAACAAAACAAAAACAAAGAAAAATATAACAAAAGTATTTTAGTAAATATTTTACTAGCAAAACGAATTACTTTTGAAGAACAAGTAAGAACTATGAAAACAATACACTAAACAACACAAGTTTTTGCCTAATAAACTTAACAACAAGAAAAAACAATAAAATACTAAAATAATATAAAACAACTAAGTTAAAAATTAAAACTTATAAAACAATTTACAAAAAATATTTTCAAATAGGAAATCAAACTAGCAATGAAATCAACCAAATTTTACCCACTTATAAATAAAGTTACTAGTGACTAGTAGCAAAAAGAATCAACTCACAACCTATTTTTAAACTCAAGCTACAAGCAATTTGGTGTTTGAATCAAATCTGTTTGAATACAAATTTAAATTTCTCAAACATGGTCACTCTTTATATTTACAACAACTAGACAAAATTTCTTACGCAATGCAAAAAGAATAACTCAAAAACACTAAAAATCCTAATAGTTATAGAAAAAACAAAAACAGAACTAATTATGTTTCAGGAAATAAAACAGAAAAGAAAAAAAATCCAACTCTAGCGAACGGTGTGGCCACGTGGCAGCTTCTGAGTGGCTAAGGGGTGTGCGTGTGGTGTCTAAACGAGCAAACGACCGCACCGTAAAAGAAAACGATTTGGCTAATAAAACTAAATAGAAAACCGGCCGGTTCACTCACACTAAGCCGAAGAGGTACGCTAGATCTAATATTGGCTGTGGATGCTAGATTGGACAGCGGGGAGGGCTCTAGCAACTTACGGAGGAGGAGGGGAGCTCCGGCAAGGACCCCATGGCGGCGGGCATCGGGCTCCTTTCTGTCAGCGGTTCCAGCAGCTCCCAACGGTGATGAAGGGGTCCAGGCGACTACCGGGGCCCTCCGACGATGTTTGGTGGTGACGGCGATGATGGAAGAGGTCGGAGGCGAGCAGTTCATGCTCGGGATGTGCGGTGATGCTTGGGTGGCTGTCAACGGAGGCACTCTGGTGGCTCTGGCGCTCGAGCAAGTGGACGGGGAGATGCAGGCGAGCGAGGCAAAATCGTAGGTGGCCTCAAGAGGTGGTCAAGTGGTCGTGGTGGTGCGGTAGGAGGGCAAAAGCACGGCGGCGGTGGCTAACTCTTGCAAGAAATCTGCAGGGTGAGAGGGGCTTTGGGTAGGGGCTTTTGGGCAGAATGGAGTGCGGGGTTGGGGGTTTATAGGGAGAGGCGAGGGGGTGCTCGGGCGGCAGGGGATCGACGAGGTGATCGGATCTGCGGCGGATTGATGACCCGCACGTATAGGGTATCTATCATAGTCCTTTCGATACGTAAGAGTGTCGAACCCAACGAGGATCAGAAGGAAATGACAAGCGGTTTCCAGTAAGGTATTCTCTGCAAGCACTGAAATTATGGGTAACAGATAGTTTTGTGACAAGATAATTCATGACGAGTAACAAGTAACAAGTGTAGAAAAGATGCAGCAAGGTAGCCCAATCCTTTTGTAGCAAAGGACAGGCCTAGACAAACTCTTATATGAAGCAAAGCGCTCCTGAGGACACATGGGAATTTCTGTCAAGCTAGTTTTCATCATGCTCATTTGATTCACGTTCGTTACTTTGATAATTAGATATGTGGGTGGACCGGTGCTTAGGTGGTGCCCTTACTTGGACAAACCTCCCACTGGTGATTAACCCCTCTCTCAAGCATCCGCAGCTATGAAAGAAGAATTAAGGTAAACCTAACCATACCATAAAACATATGGATCCAAATCATCCCCTTACGAAGCAACACATAAACTGGGGTTTAAGCTTCTGTCACTCTAGCAACCCATCAACTACTTATTAATTCCCAATGCCTTCCCCAAGGCGCAAATATTGGTTAAGTGTTATGTAGTTGATGTTTACATAACACCATTAGAGGAGAGACAACATACATCTCATCAAAATATCGAACGAATACCAAATTCACATGATTACTTATAACAGAACTTATCACATGTCCTTAGGACCAAACATAACTACTAACAAAGCATGTTCATGTTCATAATCAAAGGAGTATTATATTAGCATAAAGGATCTAAACATAGATCTTCCACCAAGTAAACCAACTAGCATCAACTACAAGGAGTAATCAACACTACTAGCAACCCACATGTACTAATCTGAGGTGTTGAGACAAAGATCGGATACAAGAGATGAACTAGGGTTTGGAGAGGAGATGGTGCTGGTGAAGATGTTGATGGAGATTGACACCCTCTCGATGAGAGGATCATTGGTGATGACGATGGCTTTGATTTCTCCCTCCGGGAGGGGAGTTTCCCCGGCAGAATAGCCATGCCAGAGCTCTTGATTGGTTTTGTCCAAGTTCCGCCTCGAGACGGCGGAGCTTCGTCCCGAAAGCTCTCTTTTGATTTTTTTTCTAGGTCAAAACCCAACATATAGGAGAAGATGGGCATCGGGGGCATGCCAGGTAGGCGACAAGCCTTCTAGGCACGACTAGGGGTGGCCGCACCTGGTAGGCTTGTCGCCTCCTGGTGGGCCCCCTCAGGTATCTGTTTCGCCTAGTATTTATTATATATTCCAAAATGATTCCCGTAAATTTTTAGGACTTTTGGAGTTGTGCAGAATAGGTATCTCAGATTTCTTCTTTTTTAGTCCAGAATTCCAGCTACTAGCATTCTCCCTCTTCATGTAAACCTTCTAAAATAATAGAGAACAGGCATAAGTATTGTACCATAACGTGTAATAACAGACCATAATGCAATAAATATCAATGCAGAATCTTGATGCAAAATGGATGTATCATGTCCACCAAGCTTAGACCTCGCTTGTCCTCAAGTGAAAGCCGAGATCGATAAATATGTCCACATGTTTAGAGATAGAGGTGTCGATAAAATAAAATATGGACATGAGGGCATCATGAACATCTTTAGAACAGCAATACTTATTGTATAAGATCTCTTATTGTAGAGTAACAATTCATTCACAAGATAAATTATGAACCAAGAACTCTATTGACAACCAACAAACTATGATCTTAGTCACTGAAGCAAATCCACATACTCAATCATCTTCTAGTCTTTCACAATTGCTAACACTCATGTGGTACCCACGAGATCAAAGCTTCAATCAGACATAGATAAAGATAGGGGCTTATAGTTTTGCCTCCCAACTATTCACCTCAAGGGTGATGTCAACAATAATAACTCATGATCACCCACATCCGAGTGGATATATGAGTCTGGATCATTCCCCAACACATAATGCTTGCCAGAAGAGGCAGAATATAGGAAGTGGTGAAGACCACCATGACTCTTGCAGATAGGCCCTTCGTAGAGGGAAGCAGAGGTTGTCATGGGCTTTTTGTTTTTTGGATGCAAAAACTCTTAGTGTAGAGGAACGTCGCATTGTATTGCCCTTTGTGATAGAAACCTTTATTATGCAGTCTGTCGCTTTTATTTCTATACTATCACAAGTTTGTACAACACTTACTTCCCTTGTAATAAAATATCACACATATTTAGGAGCAATTTGTATTGCCTTTGTGCACCGATGACAACTTATTTGAAGGATGTTATTCAATCTATAGGTAGGTATGGTGGACTCTCATGGCAAAACTGGGTTGAGGTCTTTGGATGCACAAGTAGTATCTCTACTTAGTGCGGAGGTTTTGTCTATTATGAGGTGGAAGCAAGCACTACATGTTGAAGGATCTAAAACCATATAACTTCTATCCGGAGGCAAGCAACGTAACCCATTATGTTGTCTTCCTTGTCCAACATCAACTTGGCATGTAATATTTTAATGAGTGGTCACAATCATAAAAGATGTCCAAGATAATGTATTTATATGTGAATATTTCTTCCTTTATCACTTCCTTTCAATTGCACCAATGACCAATTACTATGTTTGTTAACTCCCAACAAATTTCAATCGACATACCTTTTATATGTGAAGTCATTACTCCCCATAAGATCGTTATGTATACTCTTTGCTTTTATTCTATTATACTTTATTCATTACTCTCAAGAGCATAGTAATCTATCAAAGCCCTCTCATCAAAACTACTTTTTGTTATATAACTCTCAGACTTGCTTACATAAGGGGACCAAAAGCAAATACTAAAAACTGAATCATACTAAAGCTTTTATTCTACCAGATCAAAACAAAATCAAGAAGGATCAAACTAAGAAAGACAAGAAAAAGGAAAAAGGAAAAAGGTGTGATGTGATACGATATTGGGGAACCTCCCCCAAGCTTGGCACATGCCGACGGGAGTGGCCATACCCATGTGCTCAGGTGTCCTTCTTCAGAGGTGATGGTGGTGGAGTCGTTGATGAGGTTGGAAGCTTGTTCAATTTCCTCTTAAGCATGAAATTTGTTCCCTCAGATCATCTACTTCCTGCTCGAGCTTCAATATCCTTTCACATAATTCTTCTTTACTCTCCTGCAAAAACCGAGAAGGAATAAATAGAACTTTGGGTTTTCTTCTTGCGTTTGGGAGGCTTCATTGCTTGAACTCCATGTGCATGTCTCCCAGTTGAGGTATAGGAGTGTTCTCTTCATCTAAGCTTTCTTATCTATACTTGTCTTCTTGTTCCTCCTTCGAGAATAATCCATAAGGATCTAGGTCCCCATAGAGCTTGGTATTGGCAAGATAATGTGATATGTAGCTCTCCCCATTAGACTCTTGGGACGACATCTTTCTCTAAATATGCTGCAGGAACAACTCAAAACGAAAATAGGAGGTATTGTCGTGATACGAAAGTCAAAACCTTTGGGAGATTATATAATGAAATTATGCCAATCCGAAGGGGTGTACCATAAGAAAACGGAGTCCGGGGGGCGCACGGGGTGGTGACAAGCCCCCTAGGTGCGGCTAGGGGGTGGCCGCGCCTAGCAGGCTTGTCGCCTCACCGTGCGTCCTTCGGACTACTTTTTATTTTCCAATTTTTTTAAATATTCCAAAACTGAAAAAAATTACTATTGGGAAATTTTTGGAGTCGGTTTACTTACCATACCATGTACCTATTCATTTTTGGAGTCTGAAACATTTCGGTAGGTCTCCCTAATATGCTCTTCCAGAGTTATGGTATTGATAAAATTGGTCTCAACATTAATGGGAGTACCTGAGATATAATGTTTGATTCTTTGCCCATTTACCACCTTCGGATTTGTGCCTTCGGCGTTGTTGATCTTGATGGCACCAGAACGATATACTTCCTCGATGATGTAAGGCCCTTCCCATTTGGAGAGAAGTTTACCTACAAAAAATCTTAAACGGGAATTGTATAGCAAGACATGATCACCTACATTGAATTCATGCTTTTGTATCCTTTTATCATGCCATCTCTTAACTTTTTCTTTAAACAACTTGGCATTCTCATAGGCCTAGGTTCTCCATTCATCAAGTGAGCTAATATCAAATAACCTCTTCTCACCAGCAAGTTTGAAATCATAGTTGAGCTCTTTGATTGCTCAATAAGATTTATACTCTAGCTCTAGAGGTAAGTGACATTCTTTACCATAAATCATCTTATACGGAGACATACCCATGGGGTTCTTGCAAGCAGTTCTATAAGCCCATAGTGCATCGTCAAGTTTCTTAGACCAATTTAATTTCTCTATTGCTTAATTCTACTTGACCACTAGACTGAGGATGATAATGGGATGCAATTCTATGGTTGACATCATACTTAGCAAGGAATTTACGGAAAGCACCATGAATAAAATGTGAACCACCATCAGTCATTAAATATCTGGGGACTCCAAATCTAGGGAAAATAACTTCTTTAAGCATCTTAATAGAGGTGTTATGATCAGCACTACTAGTTGGAATAGCTTCTACCCATTTAGTAACATAATCAATAGCAACTAAGATATGAGTATACCCGTTGGACGTTGGAAAAGGTCACATATAATCAAAAACCCAAACATCAAATGGTTCAATAACAAGAGAGTAATTCATAGGTAGTTCCTAACGTCTACTAATATTGCCAATTCTTTGACATTCATCACATTCCAAGACAAACTTACAAGCATTCTTGAAGAGAGTAGGCCAATGAAATCCAGATTGTAATACCTTATGTGCAGTTCTATCTCTAGCGTGGTGTCCTTAGTAGGCCTCGGAATGACACTTCCGTAAGATTTGTTCATATTCATGCTCAGGTACGCAACGTATAATAAAATAATCTACTCCTTCTTTATAAAGGTGTGGGTCATCCCAGAAGTAATGTCTTAAATAATAGAAGAACTTTTCTTTTGTTGGTATGTGAAACTAGACGGTATAAGTTTAGCGACAATGCAAGTAGCATAAAATCAGCATAGCAAGGAGCATTATGTGAAGTTTTTATGACAGATAATTGTTCATCGGGAAAGCTATCATCAATAGGCAGTGGGTCATCAAGAACATTCACTAACCTAGACAAGTTATCTGCTATGGGGTTATCTTTCTATCAACAATGTGCAAATCAAATTCTTGTGTGCGGAAGAACCCACCTGATAAGTCTAGGTTTAGCATCTTTCTTTTTCATGAGATTCTTAGTAGCAGCATTATTAGTGTGAACAGTTAGTTTAGAATCGACGATATACGGTCTAAACTTATCACAAGCGAACACAACCGGTAAAAATTCTTTTTCAGTGGTACCGTAGTTTCTTTGAGCACTGTCTAGATTTTTGCTGGCATAATGAATAACATTTAATTTCTTATCAACTCTTTGTCCTAGAACAGCACCAACAGCATAATCACTAGCATCACACATAATTTCAAAGGGTAGGTTCCAATCAGGTGGTTGAACAACAGGTGCGGAAATCAAGGCATTCTTAAGAATTTCAAAAGCTTCTACACAATCATCATCAAAAACGAATGGAACATCTTTTTGCAAGAGATTAGTGAGCGGCCTAGAACAACATACATCTCATCAAAATATCGAACGAATACCAAATTCACATGATTACTTATAACAAGACTTATCACATGTCCCCAGGAACAAACGTAACTACTCACAAAGCATGTTCATGTTCATAATCAGAGGAGTATTAATTATCATAAAGGTCTGAACATATGATCTTTCACCAAGTAAACCAACTAGCATCAACTACAAGGAGTAATCAACACTACTAGCACCCCATAGGTACCAATCTGAGGTGTTGAGACAAAGATCTGATACAAGAGATGAACTAGGGTTTGGAGAGGAGCTGATGCTGGTGAAGATGTTGATGGAGATTGACCCCCTCTCAATGATAGGATCGTTGGTGATGACGATGGCTTCGATTCTCCCCCCCCCCTCGGGAGGGAAGTTTCCTCGGCGGAATAGCCCTGTCGAAGCTCTAAATTGGTTATGTCCAAGTTCTACCTCGAGACGGCGGCGCTTTGTCCCGAAAGCTCTCTTCTGATTTTTTTTCCAGGTCAAAACCCAACATATAGCAGAAGATGGGCATCGGGGGCCTACCAGGTGGGCTACAAGCCTGCTAGGCGCGGCCAGGGGGTGGGCCTCGCAGGCTTGTCGCCTCCTGGTGGCCCCCCTTAGGTATCTATTTTGCCCAGTATTTTTTATATATTCCAAAATAATTCTCCATAAATTTTCTGGACTTTTGGAGTTGTGCAGAATAGGTATCTCAGACTTTCTTCTTTTTAGTCCAGAATTCCAGCTTGTGGCATTCTCTCTCTTCATGTAAACCTTGTAAAATAAGAGAGAAAAGGCATAAGTATTGTACCATAATGTGTAATAACATCCCATAATGCTATAAATATCAATGTAGAATCATGATGCAAAATGGACGTATCATGGATCTCCGGCAAGGTGGGGCTTTAGTGCAGGGAAAGGAAGGAGATGAGTGCGATGGGATTCGGTCGGGTAGTGGGGTCCACCATTAGAGGGAGAGAGAGGAATGCAGGGAAATTGAGTGGCCGATTCTAAAGGGATTCAGATTTGTTGAAGAAGATTTGGGCCAGACTTTCCAAACGGGCTTCTGGATTTTCCTATTTTAGCGCATTTTCCTTTTTTTATAAAATAGTAAACTAAAACAAGAAAATAAAAAATAAATATACTCTGAATATAGGAGTATAATGTATCAAGAAATTCATAAAAAGAAAATCTATAACATGAACATATTTTTTAGAATTTTTGAAAGTACTTTAAAAACAAATATTTTACAAAATTCAAAAATGGCTTTGATCCAAAGATCAAATATTTTACAAGTGTTTTTCTGAGTTTATAAATTCAAATGAAATTCAAATTTCCTCTGGTTTTGGATGGTCATGTTGATCCACTCATTATTTTGAATTTGGGCAAGTGGATTTGAATTCATTCAAACTTTAAAATAGAATTAGAATCAAATGAAAATAATTCCACATAGAATATCTCAAAACTTTTCAATCAAATTTTCAAATCCTTTATTTTGAAGAAGTCATGTCATCTTCTCTCGCTGATTTGAATTGAATGAATTTGAATCCAAAAGCAAAGGGGAAAGTCATGTTATTCCCTCTCATTAAAAAATTTCAAAAAGTTTCAAATTTCACTCAATTTCAATTACTCAATCAAACAATCAATCATTCTAGTGAATAATATAACCTTCCAAAATTTGGGATGTTACAGCCATAAATAATGTTGCCATGTTTCCAAAGTTCGAACAAGAGGATATAATTCATTATCATAAGTAGAATAATACAGACTAGGCCCACTCAATCTTTCATAAAAGTATGCAACATGTTTACCATCTTGTAATAACACACCTCCTAATCCAATTCCACTAGCATCACATTCGAGATCAAAATTCTTATTAAAATCAGGAAGTTGGAGTAAAGGAGCATGTATTGACTTATCTTTCAATACCGGGAAGGCTTCTTCCTATGCGGTACCCCAAACAAAAGGCATATCCTTCTTTTTAAGCTCGTTGAGAGGTGCAACAATGGTGTTGAAATCCCTCACAAAACACCTATAGAAACCAATGAGGCCAAGAAAACTCCGCACTTGTGTGACCGTTTTGGGCTGCGGCCCACTCTCAAAAACATCAATCTTGGCTTTATCGACTTCAATTCCCTATGGAGTAAGAACATAGCAAACAAAAGATACTTGGTCGATGCAAAAAAGTGCACTTCCCAAGGTTACCAAACAAACGTGCATCATGTAGAGCAATAAAACAACACGTAAATGTTCCAAGTGTTCCTCCAAAGATCTACTATAAATCAGTATATCATGAAAATAGAAGACCACAAATTGTCCAATGAAAGCACGTAAAACATCGTTCATTAATCTCATGAAAGTACTAGGTACATTAGTTAACCCAAAAGGCATGACTAACCACTCATATAGACCAAACTTAGTTTTAAATGTTGTTTTCCATTCAAATCCCAATTTCATACGAATTTGATGGTATCCACTATGCAAATCAACTATTGATAAAATTGTAGAGCCACTTAATTCATCAAGCGTATCATCTAGCCTAGGAACATGATGACGATAACGAACATTAATACTATTAATGCATGTACAATCCACACACATATGCAATGTTCCATCCTTTTTTGGCACTAGAATAATAGGAAAAGCGGAAGGACTAAGGGATTCGCGTATAAAATCTTTGTCGAGGAATTCTTGTACTTGACGCAGAATCTCCTTCGTCTCCTCTGGATTGGTATCGTATGGCGCACGGTTGGGTAGCGATGCACCGGGAATTAAGTCAATCTGATGCTCAATCCCTCGAATAGGTGGTAATCCCGGTGGCACATCTTGTGGAAAGACATCAACAAACTCCACCAAGATGTTAGTGACAGTAGGAGGAAAAGAGGGAGGCATGTCCTCGAATAAAATAATACCTCTTTGCATACAAAAGCATAGCAAACAGATGTTGTAACATCCAAATCAGTAATATTATATTTAGTGGCAAGTAAACAACCACTCTTCGGTTTTATTTCAGATGCGACACTAGATGATTGTTTATTAGGCTTATTATGTTTCTCGAATTCCTTTGCCACAATCTGATTTTCACTCTCACTTTGCTTATGTTTTGCTTTACTAGCTCTAGTAATGTCATCTTTCATAATATATTCAGGAGACATAGGAAGCAAAGTTATATTTTTTCCTTTTGAACAAGAGTATACTGATTTGTCCTACCATGGTGTACAGAATTTTTATCTAATTGCCATGGTCTACCAAGTAAAATGAAGCATGCTTGCATGGGTGCCACATCACAATCAACATAATCAGAATATGTAGCAATGCTAAAGTGCACACAAACAGTACATGTTACCTTAACCTTGCCACTATTGTTGAACCATTCACTAGATGTAATATGGATGAGGATGTGGTATGGTGGTTAGAGACAACTTCTCCACCATCTCCATGCTAGCCAAGTTGTTGCAACTCCCTCCATCGATTATGACACGAACAGAATGCTCCTTCACAATTGAGGGGCTCCTAGATTAGGGGGACCTCGGATAGCCGCCCTATTATTATGGGCCGGACTATGAGGGCTACTTACCGAACACCGAAGGATTTAAAGGCCCAGCCTCCAAGATGGAAGCTTCTGGAAACACGGCTTGCACTCCACGTCTAATGTAATAGTTAGGCAAGTTTATCTCTTCGGCATGTAACCGATCATATGTAAACCCTAGGCCTCCTCGGCATCTATATAAGCCGGAGGGTTTTAGAGTATAGAAATAGAACAACTCATCTAGGGTTAGACATACGATCTCGAGGTAGATCAACTCTATAACCCCTTACACCATCAATACAATCAACCAGGTCGTAGGGTATTACCTCCATAGGAGGGCCCGAACCTGGGTAAACTCGTGTCCCCCTTGTCTCCTGTTACCGTCGATCCTAGTCTCACAGTTCGAGACCCCCTACCCAAGATCCGCTGGTTTGACACCGACATTGGTGATTTCATTGAGAGTTCCTCTGTGAGCGAGATGGAATCGACGCCTCGCCTCGTCATCAACGAAGAGATTTGCAAACATGAACGTTTTCGTCCCCGGACAGATCTTTGCCTTCGGAAGCGTTGTGCTGCATGCTCATTCCCCCGGCCATCTAGGCCGCATTGAGAGGTTAGCCCCTGATCAAGAGGTCAGATTCGGAAACTTAGAGTTTTCCGTCGACTCTCGGGGCGACTTGTCACTAATCGGGCTCACTGCTTCACCCGTAGCCCCCGAGGACTCCGAGGCTTTAACCTCGAGCCCCTTCTTCGGACATGCCAATGGGGTCACCCATGGCGGGAGTCTGATATCTCATCCCGGTCTGGCCATCAAGCCATATTACCGTACATGTGTTCCTTACAAACACTCCCCATGGGTGGACTTTATGGGGGCTAACTCCAGGACTTCCAAACAGCTGGATCCGATCAGGCCCTCAGCGGTCGACGAGGCCTTGGAGCAATTCTCGTCGATGAGGATCACCGACGATCCAGCCCCTATCTACGCCCGGCCCGATTATAGTTTGGGCAGGGTCGGATTCTTAGACCCACCCACCACCCACTTGATAGCCATTGTCGAAGACTTAACCGACATGCTAGACTATGCCTCCGAGGAGGCAGAATACATGGATGAAGAAGACGGTGCTCCAACCCCCGTTAACATCAGGAGTTGGACCGCCACTTCTACATAACGTCTACATGGTGGACACTCCTGTCACCAACAGCAACAATATGCCTGACAATGACGGCAACAGATCGGGCGATGCACCATCAAGGCGCCGGAAATCACATAAGTGGTCCAAAAGCAAAATGGGAAGAAGAGCTATTATCATCAACGGGGACGGTAATGCCCCCGCCGATCATGACAATCCCGATATCCCCGAGCACCCGTTTGAGGGTCCGGAAGAGTCTGAGGACCAAAACGACCCCGATACCATCAATGACCCCGAAGGCGACGATTACCTTCCCCCCGTTGAGGAGGAAGATATATCGAAAGACGATGACTTGTACATCCCTGATAACCTCGACGAGTAGGAAGAAATCAGGCAATGGCTCATAGCAACGGCTCGCAGCCTAAAGGCCAAAGAACGACAACTCAAAGCCGAACAGGCCGACCTCAATGATCGATGGACGAAAGTCCTCTTAGCCGAGGAAGTATACGGCACTGGTCTATCAAACGACCCCAAAATCTACCCTCAGAGAAGGTTGCTGCCGCAATTCGACGACGAACTTACTGATACTCCATCTCCAAACCATACTCCATACGACAAGCCGGACAGCCCTCCTCGTGGTCGACACAGGATGGCCAACAATGATGGTTACATATCGGCACTGCCCCAAAGACGGGGCAAGGAGCCATTAGAGCCCAATGACAGGTTCGACCTGCCAGATGACCTAGATCATAGAGCAGGCCGCACTAGATCCATCTATGGATCCAGAGAGTACGCGCCCGATAGACGCGGCGAATACAGACCAGGGTTCAACCAAAACAACAAAGTCCGTGAACGCAACTGGCCCCATACATACGCCGAATACGGGCGGGACATAGCTCGGGTCAGAGGCGCCGCTCACCCACTATGCTTCACAGATGAGGTAATGCGGCATCAGTTCCCCAAAGGGTTCAAACCCATGAATATAGAACAGTACGATGAGACCACTGACCCAACTATATGGATCGAGGACTTCCTCCTCCATCCCCACATGGCACGAGGAGACGATCTCCATGCCGTCAAATACCTCCCTCTTAAGCTCAAAGGGCCAGCTCGGCACTGGTTAAATAGCCTCCCCGAAAACTCCATTGGATGTTGGGAAGACCTGGAAGATATGTGCCGCTCTAACTTCCAAGGGACCTATGTTCACCCGCCGGACTCTTCCGATCTCAGCAATGTCATCCAGAACCCTGGCAAGTCCGCTCCGCAGTTCTAGAATCAGTTCTTGACTAAAAAGAACCAAATCGTTGATTTTCCAGATGTTGAGGCCATAGCCACCTTCCGGCACAATATTCGGGACGAATGGCTGGCCCGCCAGCTAGGCCAGGACAAGCCTTGAAATATGTCCGCCCTTACCTCCCTCGTGATCCACTTTTGCGCGGGCAAAGATAACTGGCTTGCAAGACGTAGCCACAATTCTGAAGATCCCGTGGCATCTGAAGCCCAGGATGGCAACTCAAAGCCAAAGCGTAATAAGAATAAGCGTCGGCACAATAATAGTTATGCTGATGACACTTCTGTTAATGCTGGATTCCGCAATTCCTGACCTGGGCAGCGCAAGAAGCCCCCTAAAGGCAATCGTGACGGACCCACTCAGCTTGAGAAGATCATGGAAAGGCCTTTCCAAATCCATGGGACTTCGGAAAAGCCCGCCAACCAAACACACCGCAACTGCTGGGTGTTTAAACAAGCTGGCAAGATACAACCCGAAGACCAAGGCAAAAGCTCTCGCAGCGAGGATGAAGATGAGCCTTGGGGTCCAATCGGTGGCGGACAGAAAAAGTTCCCTCCCGAAGTAAAAATGGTGAACATGATATACGCCACCCACATACCAAAGAAGGAGAGGAAGTGCGCCCTCCGGGAAGTCTACACGGTGGAACCCGTAGCCCCAAAGTACAACCCATGGTCGGCATACCCAATCACTTTTGACCAGCATGATCATCCGACCAGTATCCGTATGGGGGTTCGGCGGCCCTCGTCCTAGACCCCATCATAGATGGGTATCACCTCACAAAGGTCCTAATGGACGGAGGAAGTAGCCTTAACCTGATTTACTCAGATACAATGAAAAAGATGGGCATTGAACCATCAAGGATCAAACCCAGCAGCACTACCTTCAAAGGAGTGATCCTAGGCGTTGAGGCCCGATGCACGGGCTCGGTAACTCTAGAGGTCATGTTTGTCTTGTTGGAGATATGCCCTAGAGGCAATCATGTATGGTGATATTTCCTATGTGTTTATGAATAAAGATAGTCCTTGGACATTATCATTGATGTGTATTAACAAGTACATGACTTGTTTGTGAGACTATGCATTGTATGATAACTATCCTAAATGGTCCCTAGTCCAAAGGGTTGTGTGGACGCACAACTAATAAGACTAGCATATGACACGGTGGATGTTTCAGTCTCACTGACCATGTAGCATTGGATGCTAGACAAATAATATGGACTCAGAAAGGTCTAGTCGGATTTGACATAGTCAGATCCGAGTCGAGATAAGGTCTGAGTTGGACACACCCAACTATGAGACGCAGCGATAGGTCATCTGTGAGTCTCTAGTACAACATACGTTCTATGTCCTAAGACCTAAGCTGGCGCATGTACTTGGGATGGTGACAGACTTGCTTTGGGCCGACCAAACGCTACTCCGTGACTAGGTAGTTACAAAGGTAGGTTTTAGGCTTGTCCAGACCCATGCTATGAGACATGGTTGAGCAAGATGGGATTTGCCCCTCCTACCAGGAGATATATACTCTGGGGCCCCTCGGGTGATCCGACCTGGATAAGCATGGCCATGCGATGAGGATTATGTGATAATCTGAAGTATTGGTCGGATTCACCGGAACGAGAAAGAGGTCGTGCTGCAACAAGGATGACCATCTCGCCTTGTGCACGACAACATATATCGTGTGGCAAAGGGAACAGAAGTGTGAAGTATAGGTTCGCCTAACCAGCTTCATCGGACACTTGGAGTCGGCACATCTTGCTAGAGGCCGCTACCAACCAGTCGAGTCGGATGCTATCTGACTCGCGACCAAGTGGACGAGAACCTAAAGGGTCGCGCGCTTAAGGGAAGGAACATGTGGGCTATAGGATCCGTGCGAGGCCCAAGAGTTGAGCCCGGGCCGGATTCCTATATATAGTGGAGGTGCGACACACCCATCCGGTTGATAGCTTTGGTGCCCTCATTAGGGTTTGCATGTGTTGCAACTAGCCACCTCCACTCGCCGCCGCCGACCGTGTGATGGGACCTAGCAGTCCACCGCACGGGTGTTCCTCCTGCACGCGCGGATACCGTTAGAGGAGGTGCACTTGCGCCGCTCCGACAAACCTGTACGTGGGATCCGGCGATCGGCTGTTCGAGGGAGATCGAAACGGCTGTTCGAGGTAGATCGGACGAGGAGGAGACGGACCACACGAACGCGCTGCCCCAACTCTACTTCCGTTGCACGACATTGTGCGTCTAGTGGTAAAAATCTATGATCCATGTCTGTAGCATGTTCTTGGATGTTCTGCGCGTAGGAATTTTTTAATTTGCATGCGATGCACCTACGGTAGAACCCAACACGGCTCACCCGATAACTTTCGCAACGAAGACTTGATCTTTGATATCGTGCCCTTCCGCAGGGGCTATCAGACCCTGCTTGGACGGACAGCGTCCGCTCGTTTCAATGCGGTCCCACACTACGCATACCTCAAGCTCAAGATGCGAGGCCCCAAGGGGTTCATTACTGTCAATGGCAACACCGAGCGCTCCCTTAGAACTGAGGAACATGCACTGGCCCTAGCAGCCGAATTTAGCTACAAAGAAGATCGGCAAGTTCCGACATCCGCCATAAAGGCAAATAAGGCTGGTAAGTGCGTTCAGCTTCAGATCGAAAACTCAAATCCTCCCTCTCCCCCTCTATAGGGATTCGCCCCCCACCGCACGATTTCAGGACTAGCAAAGTATGTGCCGAGGAGGCACAATTTCTCACTTAAGATTCCATGGGAAGCGGTGGCGAAATAAAGGTGGGTGTTTGGCTGCCCCGACCTACTACCACCAATATGTCTTCGGACAAGATGCATGCCCTCCTAAAAGAGCCTGCCTACGACGTAAAGCTCAACTATAATGATGCAGCCTCTCAAGATTTTGTTAGCAAAATCCTCCCACACTAACACCTCTCAAGGTGCATACAAGAGCAGGAGTCGGCTAGCAAGGGGGCATATCGAGGACGCCAGGTCACCAATTGAAGACCCCTGGTACAACAACTCTTGTTTGATTTTATTTCTTATTTTGTTTTGCATACCTGTACATAGTTGCTTTGGCAATCTGTGTAATAAGAGTTGTTGAGAAAATGCAAAATTGTGTGGCGCAAGTACGCCTCATCTATCCTGTTTTGGCGCATAATTTTTCTCCTTTTCCCTCTTCTTGTGAACCTGTTCGGTATGACGCGAGGTAATCGGCTAATAGACCAGGGGATCGATTTCAAACACAAATCGCCTTAACTATCGTGTGTTTGGCATCTTGGCGTTCGCTTTATCTGCATCAGTTCCGAACTATGTCTTTGGTCATTAAATTGGGTTGCCCGGCTCCTGTGGTTGCCCCTTCAAGTTCCGCTCGTTCGGCTAAACGGGCAAAGGGAGCACCCCTGCGATTGTGTTTCTGGATAGTCTGGTCAAGCACCTCAGGGGAGAAAGACGATAACGGATTGTCATAGTATGCACGATCCGATCTGTGAACTCCAAGCTAGAAGTATTATACTTCAAACCTCGCACGCGGTTATTCCATATTATACGAGGAACTTGCCCTTTGTGCAAAACATTATGATGTCAGCTTTGGCCACGGTTCGTCCGAACATCACCACACTCCGGTGGCTAATCGTACGCTTCCCGTAGTCCTTTTCGCGCCCCTTCGGTTAAGTGAAAGAAATAAAGCACTATAGTCTGATTGCCTAGTCTGCCACACTACACCGCCTCCGGGTTTCGATGATGCGGCTAAGGGACATAGTGCATTGGCATAGACACCCCATGTAGTTTCTACGTGGGGGCTGAAGCCGACGACTCGCATCTTTCAGTATTAACAACCACATAGGAGTTATAAAGGAAGGCAAAACCATGTAGGAGCGGATACTAATATAATTAAGAAGTTATCATGAGTCTTCAGATATGTTACAAGCTCATTCAAATAATTTTTCACCCGAACACTACGATGCTATCACCCGAGGGCTCTCCATCACTCCATCAAAGTATAGCTCGAGGCGTCAGTGCTCCTTCCTGGGTGGCGGCGGGTCGGTGGAGACCTTCATTGGATTGAGCCCCGTCCAGCGCACTTTGGCCATGACAAGGGCCATCTGGACTCCTTCGATGCAGGAGGAGCACTTGATGGTGTTGAGGCGGGGCGTGGCAGCGATCAGTCTCTAGCCAAGCCGAAGTAGCTGCCTGGTAGCGGCTCGCCGGGCCATAAGCTGATGCAGAGTCCTTCATGGCCAGCTCTGGCATCTGGTGCAGCTCCATCAGCAATTTCAGCTGCTCCACCAGAAGAGGAGAACGCTCGGGGGCTCTGAACTGTGCCCAGAACATCCGACCTTCGTCTTCCTCTCCTCGCAAGGTTAACAGCTGATTGGCGTCCGCCACGCTCTTTTGGAGATCAGTGGATGAGCCTAAGAATCGCCACACCTGGGTCAGCAATTCGAATCTGCTAACCCCGAATACGCACTTTAGGGAGTACGGCTTACCATCTGCTATTTCCTTGGCTTGGCGCACTTGCTCCTCGTAGAACCGTATGTCCATCCGCTCCTTCGAGAGATCGGATTTCATGGTGGACAGTTCGGCCAAGCCCGCCTTATTGTTTTGCTCCAAGGCCTCACACATTTTTGCTAGCGTCCTTAAGATCATCCTGTATCTCCACCACACGAGCCTGATGCTTATCGCTGGTGTCTCATAGGGCGGAGAGTGCGGTGGCCGCTTCTTTAGCCGCCGC
The DNA here is from genome assembly GCA_022496015.1 of Hordeum marinum. Classification (NCBI taxonomy): domain Eukaryota; kingdom Viridiplantae; phylum Streptophyta; class Magnoliopsida; order Poales; family Poaceae; genus Hordeum; species Hordeum marinum. The sequence goes on from CM039673.1 coordinate 236,939,128, forward strand.
CTTCTCAACGGCCGCTTCGTCCTTGGCACGTTGAAGCTCGGGCTTGAGCTCTTCCATCTCTTTCAATGAAGCTGCAAAATGATAAAACTTTATATAAAAGGAATCTACATTGACAGTATTCGGATTTAGTTCGGACTTACCCTGTGCCTCGTCGAACCTCTAGTTGAGAGCTTCCACCTCATCCTCGAAGCGCTTGAGCTTCCGGTGTAGCTCGTCCAGCTCGGCACCATTTTTGGCCACCACTGATGAGAAATCCTACATTACACACACAATTTATACATCACATCAGCACTCACTTCCCGAATTGTAGACAATCCGATCATATATCAATTTATTCTAGCATGCTGAACACTTAAAGTGCTTCTAGTGCGTTGTCAGATTCAGAATTGACCCCTAGGTGAGCTTGTTCACCTCACCTAGGGCTTGGGGGCTGCCATGTATGCAATACGAATAAATAAAATCCTTGCATAAACATTGGGTGACTTACATGAAAACCTGCAAGGAGACCTTTGAAGGCCTCCTTCAGTCTGTTGTCAACAGACTAGACGCTTTGAAGCACCACATCGAAAAGGGTGCGGTGATCCTCAGGGATGGAGGCGCTCAATAGAGACTCCTCCATGGTCGACCACATGTTGGTCGGCAGTGCCGAGGATGATCGTATTTCCTAATCACCCACCAGGGACTGGACCGGTGCCTCCGAAGGCATAGTGTGCTCCGGAGATGTTCCCGGAAGGGACTGATCACCCGCTCATCTGGCCTCCTTGGTGTCCGGGTGGGGCGTTGTCCCCCGGTCTTCGGTGGACAGAGCGTTAGCCTCGGCCACGGTGCGATCTCCCTCGCCCCCTGTGTTCGCCTCCATAGGAGTAGGCTGGGAGAACACCTCCACGGCGTCCTTCGTGGCGCCTAGTGTGGTGGGGTGCTAGGCATCCCCGCTCTCCACTAGTTCGGTGGGCGGGGTCTCCCCATCCGATACCACCTCGGTGGGGATAATGCGCGGGGGGTCGTAGGACCAATAACCTGCAAGTTAGCAAACTCGGAATCTACTTGTGATAGGTAGGAGGGTCTTCGGATCCTAACCTGGATGGGGGGGCTTGACCCTTAGGCTCCTTCATGGAACCTCCTCGGGATCTTCGGACGCGGAGCTCGAGTCCGAGCTGTCGTCGGACAGAACCACCCACATCTGTCGCGCCCTCTTCTATGCAGGAGAACCTACCTGCCCCAGGGCATCCGGAGACGCTGCTCTCTTCTTGGCGGGGGAGGAATCGCCTCCCCCCTCACTCTCGACCTCCTCCTCCTCTTCTTCCTCCTCTTCGGCTTCCTCCTGATTTGAGGAGGCAGGGTGTGTTTGGATGCAGCATCAGGCTGGTCCCTGATGCGAAGGCCAGCCTGGCCTAGTTTCTTCTTCTTCTCTTTCCTCGTGGGAGCCTTGTAAGGCTTCTCCACGAGCATCTTGACTAACAGCCCGGTCCTCTCGTCTTCGGGCTGAGGAGTCGGACTGTTGGTGTTGATGGCTTTCTTCTGTCATCTCTGCCAGAACAGATCGGATAAGAGGATATAGGGATTCTCTATGTAATAAAGCCAACCGAGTTGGGGGATATAGTACCTCGGAATCGGGCTTGGCGACGTGCAGTCCCTTGTCCTCCTCCTCGGATGGCCAGCTCTTCATCGATTTGAAGAGCGCCTTCCACAACTTCTCCCACGTAGTGCGGAAGAGATTCTAGACTATGGGCTCGACTTCGAGTTCTCGAGCCCATAGGGGAGTGTCCCGATGCTGGCAGGGGAGGATGCGACTTCGGAGCATCACCTAGACCACATCGGCTAGCTTGATGCCCCCCTCGACCAGGGAGCGGAAGCGCTTCTTCAGATCGGTCACCTCTTTGCCCGATCCTCGGACCAGTCCCTTTTCAGACCATGAAGCCAGTATGGTGGGGGGACCTGATCTGAAAGCGATAGCAAGGAGTTGGCCATGGTTCAGTGACATACAAACACTCATTTTGCCATCCCTTGATGGTGTCGATGAAGGTGCCCGACGGCCACCCAACGCGGGCGAGCTTGCTGATGGCTGCCCCGTCACAGTCCACATGCTTGCCGCCGACGCACTTAGGCTTGATGTTGAAGACCTGCAACCAGAGCCCAAAGTGCGGCTCGACGCGCAGGAAGGCCTCGCAGACGAGGATGAACATCGAAATATGCATGATGGAGTTCCGCAGGAGGTCATGGAAGTCGAGGCCATAAAAGAACATTAGCCCCCTAACGAAGGGGTGGAGTGGTAAGCTCAACCCCCTGATGAAGTGGGGAATGAACACCACCCTCTCGCCTGGCCTGGGGGTGGGGATCACTTGGCCCTCCTCCGTTGCGCAGTGAGGGATGTTGGCGAGGAGGTAACCGTCCTTCTTGAGGTCAAGTATGTCCTTCTTGGTGACTGTGGAAGCTTCCCACTGGCCATTGGAACCCGCCGTTGCCGAGCTCGAAGGTGGGGGAGGAGAGACCTAGATTTGAGATCTAGGGGCGCAAGGGAATGGGAGGCGGTGAAGTCAAATGGAGAGCATAGAAAAGCCTTTGGGGTTTTCCTTCTCATTTTATGGGGCCTGTCGATGTGGATTCCCCTCGCTGCACCGTGAATCCCTCCACTTCCCGGGACGTGCAAGCCATTGTGTGTGTGTGGTTAAGTATATCCCGTAGAAAACGGGACACGATCGGTATATTGATAGATACTGATGACTAAAACAACTTTGAACCGCGAATCGAGTCTATGCAACTGGCCTGGCGCGTGGTGGGTCGTGGCCTTTCGTTAGAAGAGTCATCGGAGGGTTGTTGTTTATCCCCTCACATTTGGGCTTCATAGCCAATCAATTTACAGCATTCGGACGTGCCAATATGTGGGAGGCTACTTGTCATCGGAGGCCAAACTATGGTTTGGCAGGAAGGAATTCACCTCGCAAGCCGAAGACTCTGCTCGCGAAGGAGTCGAAGCTGAAGACCCTTGGCGTAGGAGGCAAGTTTGGGAGCTATTGAGGGAGTCCTGGATTAGGGGGTCCTCGGATAGCCAACCTATTATTATGGGCCGGACTATGAGGGCTACTTACCAAACACCGAACGATTTGAAGGCCTAGTCTCCAAGATGGAAGCTTCGGAAAACACGGCTTGCACTCCACATATGATGTAATGGTTAGGCAAGTTTATCTCTTCAGCATGTAACTGACCATGTGTAAACCCTAGGCATCCTCGGCATCTATATAAGCGGAGGGTTTTAGGGTATAAAAAGAGAACAACTCATCTAGGGTTAGACATACGATCTCGAGGTAGATCAACTCTGTAACCCCTTACACCGTCAACACAATCAAGCAGGATGTATGGTATTAGCTCCATAGGAAGGCCCAAACCTTGGTAAACTCGTGTCCCCTTTGTCTCCTGTTACCGTCGATCCTAGTCTCACAGTTCGGGACCCCCTACCCGAGATCCACCAGTTTTGACACCGACAACAACTCCCTTTGTATGGAATAAGTTGTGCCTCCGATTTTTCTCAGCCTATGTAACATGCACACTTAGAACATGTTGAGCAACTAAATTTTCATACATGTCCGCGTAGTCAGCAGCCATGTAGTGTGTCTCTTGTTTAGTATCCTCGGCACCGTGTTCTTCTATTGCAATAAGAGACAAAGTCTCCTCGTCATAATCACTAGCGGAGGCATATCCATCATCCTCAGTAACAATCATCACACACCTTCATTCTCTCGCAAAGACCTCTACCCTTGCAACAATGACATATAACCTCATATGTTTGCCCTGTAGATGCCATGGATGAAGAAGAGCTATGTGCAGGCCCCAAAAGTGTGCCCTTGCTGGAGGTTTGTGGCGGTGCCTAATTCCTTCTATGTCGGTTGAAGTTGGTGGCTGAAGTAGGTGGTGCTGCAGCAGGACGTGTGGAAGCAGATGGGGTATGTGGCATCCATGATGAAGTGCGACCTATAGAAAATTAGTTCTGGCCAATGCATGTCAATCCTGCACTTCACGTTCAGCTTTGCAAGAAAGATGGAACAAACGAGTGATAGTGTTACACTCCTTATACTCTAAAATAGTTAGGATATCTCTATTTAATCCACCCATAAAACGTGCAAGCATAGCTTCATTTTCCTCAACAATAACATATCTCATCATGCCAGTTTGTAATTTCTGATGATACACTTCTACAGAATTGTTTTCCTTGTCTTAAATGCTGCAATTTTTTAAGTAATTCACGTTGATAATATGGTGGAACCCAATGAGTACGCATAGCAGTTTTCAAAGAATCCCAAGTAATTGGAATATTAGCATGATGTATGTGACAATGTCCAGACCACCAAACACAAGCAAAACTAGTGAATGCACAAATAGCAGTAGCAACACGTCTATCCTCACGAAATTGTAAGCATGTAAAATGTTGTTCTGTTTCTAACTCCCAAGTAAGATATATATTAGTAACATATCTACCATCAAATGTCAGAATATTCAATTTAAGTTTAGGGAGATGGTCATGATCCCGTACCTGAGGGGGTGTTGTAGCCCTACTGTTGCGATGGTACCCATGTGGACGACCCGGTGCTTGTGGTGGCGGTTGCCCCTGGTGCTGGTTTGGAGCAGCCTCTCCCTCATCATCGTAATCAACATCACAATCCTCATTCTACTCAATGATAGTAGCAGCAGGAGCCACAGAAGCTACAACAGTAGGAAAATCACCAGAATTTTGGCCTTGGTTGAGAGCCACACGTCATGCTCGTCCCACAACATTTGCGCCATGTTGAACTTATTGTTATTGGAGAGGGATGGTAGCTGCAACTGGTGGTGGTAGATGGGAAAGCACCTGATTGAACTTGGCATCATATTGGTGTCAAATGTCTTCTCCAAACCATCTAGCTTCTCCATGGCCTCTCCAAGGCTGGTCCTGAAGTCTTGTACCTGGTCAACCATCATTTGCTGAAATTTATTATGGAGGTCCTTCTTGGTCATACCCTCCCAGTTAATCTCGTCAGCTTGTGATCCTGGCATGGTTAGCAGCAATAGGAACACACAATAATATAAACCTATAGACTACTAGGATACGGTGATGGTGGTGTGTCACAAATCCATCAAGAAAATCTCAATTTCTTACCAGTTCTTACCTAGCAGCACACTCTCAAATCTTGGAAACCATTGTAGTCAAAACTCTCAAATCTTGGAAAGAGCGATTGTCAGGTGGTATCAAACACACGACGCAGATGTATGTGGTGCTGGGAAGGCTTGTAATATGGTAGCAAAAAGGGTTAGCAATAACCAATTCAGAGATGCAAAGTTGGAAAGACACCCATCAATGGTACCGTGCTGGTCCTAGCCTAGACCGTACTAGAGACACGAGCTGAGAACACCAATAAACGCATGACGCTACACTTAATCAAGGGAAGAGCACACTCTAAAAAAATTCTCTTCTTTTTTTGGCTTTGTTTTTTTTGCACTATTTTTTTAGAAAATCACTATAATGGCGAGTGTCTCAAAAATCTTCCCAAGGCATATAAATAGGAAAGGCACAAAAAATTGACTAATTTTTTTCGGGAGCGATTCGGGGTTGTGACAATCAAAATTTTTGCGACAAAAAATCACTATGATGGCGGGTGTCTCAAAACGCTCTAGAAACCCTAAAACCAAGATAGGGAAAAAATATTTTCACCCGCTGAAATTTTGGCCTAACAACTGTGTGGGGTTCTCCGAACTTTTTTTCCAAAACCAACTCAGGCAAGGAAACCCGAAACTGAAAACAAAGGGATCTCGAAATCGAACCTAATATGTGATAGACTCGGAATGGTGGTGGATCTATGGTGGTATACATGGACACAGATGGATGGTGATGGTGGGTGGTGATATATGGCAAGGATGACAACAATGGTGGGTGATGGTATATGGCAGAGGTGAAGATGGTGCGGTGGCGGCGTGATAACTTGTGAATAGAACTCAAAACTCTAAAGGACTAGACCCTAAGACCAGAAAATCAACACGACAATGCAACTGCAAATTCAACAAAGCAAAAACACCGGAAAGATTATGCAAAGGCTCGGGTTGGTTCAGATATGATGAACAAACCCTGTTTTTTGTGGCTTTTTCGTGGACTACAGGTATGAAGAACAGATGCGATGTGACTACGAAAAACTAGTAAAATCTCACTAAGCAACTTGGAAATTTGATACCACTTGATAGAGGCAAAGGTGTCCCATCTTTTGATGAGACGGTGGCTATGTTATTTGGTGTGAGTAGACTTTGACGCCGACTATGAACGTGCAAGGATGTCGCGCCTTAGAAATCGCTAAACCAACTCCGAGAGGTTATAGACCATGCCGGAGCATGATCAACCTGACCACGAAGGTCTATTTCCTGCACGCAAACCAAGAACAAGCAACAAACTGAAATGGCAATCTGGATATTACGAATATAAAAGGAAAGCTTTATTGATATGCAACGTCCGAAAATATAGAATTTTGGAATGTTAATTATTTGAATATGATTGTTTAAAAACTTGCTTGTGTTGCTTGTTGTTAGCTAAATTTTACTAGGATTTAAACTTTTTGGAGTTTATTGAATAATCAAATGAGAGGGAATAAAATGATTTTCCCAATTATTCATTTGGATCTTGGTTTGCGTTTGAGAATATTCAGAATACTTCCAGTTCAAATATGAGAGAGGATGACATGACTTCCTAAAAATATGGTAATATATAGAATATTATCTCATTTGGATTTTGAATAATTAAAACAATTCTAACTCAAAAGTAAAATATTACGTCACAAGGTAATATGACTCCTTCAAGGTTAAAAAGAGTTGGAAATGGTTTTAAATGAAAACTTGGATATTGAATTTCAGTTGAAAATTATTTTAGGGAACATTAATAAAGGCCAAAATAATATTTTTTAAGTATTATAGATATGTTTTTTATATAAATGTTTCATTTGAAAACAATAATGTTCACTATTTATAAAATAGCTATAATATTTTACTGACTATTTTGGTAGTTTTATTCGGTAAATATGTATTTTACTTTTAGCCTAACTTTTGTTGTGTAATTTTTCATCACTCACAGATTACTACTCACTTGGACTGCACTGTGTGGCCCATCACAATCTATCGCTCGCTCGCTGATACATCTCCAACGTATCTATAATTTTTGTTTGTTCCATGTTGTTATATTATCAATCTTGGATATTATACAATCATTGTATAACAACTTTATATCATTTTTTGGGACTAACCTATTGAGATAGTGCGAAAGTGTCAGTTGTTGTTTTTTGCTTGTTTTTTTACTTCACAAAAAATTAGTACAAAATGGATCCCAAACGACGCGGGAATTTTTGTGGATTTTTTCTAGACCAGAAGAAAGCACACGGGCCAAACAACACCAGGAGAGGGGGGCCAGGGTGGCCACCCTCCACCAGGGCACGCCCTCAACCGACTATCGAGCCTATAAGATCCCTGAAAATCCAAAAACCCTAGGGGAGTCGACAAAACACAATTCCAACCGCCGCAAGTTCCAGAACCTCGAGATCCAATCTAACACCATCACGGAGGGGTTCATCTTCTTCATAGGTGCCTCTCCGATGACGCATGAGTAGTCCACCATAGACCTACGGGTCCATAGGTAGTAGCTAGATGGCTTCCTTTCTCTCTCTCTATGATTCTCAATACAATGGTCTCTTGGGGATCTATTTGATGTAATGACTTTTGCGGTGTGTTTGTTGGGATCCGATGAATTTTGAGTTCATGATCAGCTTCTATCCATGAATGTGATTTGATTCTTCTTTGATCTCTTATTTGCATGATTACTTATAGCCTCGTATTTCTTTTTCAAATCTTTGGTTTAGTTAGGCCAACTAGATCGGTTTTTCTTGCCATAGGAAGAGGTGCTTTGTGATGGGTTCGATCATGCCGTATTCTTTCCAAGTGACAGAAAGGGCAGCAAGACACGCATGTATCGTGGACATTAAGGATAACAAGATGGGGTCTATTCCTACATGAATAGATCTTGTCTACATCATGTCACTATTCTTATTGCGTTACTCCATTTTCCCATGAACTTAGTACACTAGATGCATGATGGATAGAGGTCGATGTGTGGAAACATAGTAGTAGATGCAAAATCGTTTTGGTCTACTTATCTTGGAGGTGATTCCTATATAATGATCATTGCCTTGGATATCAACAGGATTATTTGATCTTCTATCAATTGCCCAACAGTAATTTCTTCACCCACCGTGTGCTATACTCATGAGAGTAGCCACTAGTGAATCCTACATCCCCGGGGTCTACTTTTCCAACATATTGCTTTCCGATCTACTATTTGTAACTTTTGTTTTCAGATCTATTATTCCTACAAACCCAAAAATACCTTGCTGCACTTTTTGTTTGCTTATTTTACTTTGTGTTCTTGCGAGATCTATTTGAAAAAACTTACCTAATTTATCTTATTGCCGTAGAGAGCGTGACAACCTCTCTTTCGCGTCGGGTTGCAAGTATTTGTTGTTTGTGTGCAGGCGCTGCTTACGTGGATGTGTGATCTTCCTCTACGGATTAATATCTTGGTTTCATAAACAGAGGTAAATACTTACCGTCACTGTGCTACATCATCCCTTCCTCTTTGGGGAAATACCGACGCAATCTCAAGCCACGTCAAAGGAATTTCTGGCGCCGTTTCCGGGGAGGAAACAATCTCATCTACAAGGTTCCTAATCAAAAATCTTATCTCCTTGCAATTTACATTATTTTCCATTTGCCTCTCGTTTCCCTCTCCCCCACTAATTTTATGTTTTATTCGCCCTCTCTTTTTCGTTTTCCTTTTCTCGTCAGATCTCTTGTTTGCTTGCAGGTTTGTTTGCGTAGTCACGATGACTCAAGAAAACACCAAGTTCTGTGATTTTTCCAATACCAGTAATAATGATTTTATTAGCACTCCTATTGCTCCTCCTGCCACTAGTGCAGAGCATTGTGATATTAATGCCACTTTGTTGAATCTTGTCATGGAAGATCAATTTTCCACTAGTCCTAATGAGGATGTTGCGTCCCATCTAAATATCTTCGTGGAATTATGCGATATGCAAAATAAAAAATATGTGGACAATGATATTGTGAAGTTGAAATTGTTTCCTTTCTCTTTGCGGGATCGTGCAAAAATTTGGTTTTCTTCTTTGCCTCGCAATAGTATCGATTCCTGGGATAAGTGCAAGGACACTTTTATTACTAAGTATTTTCCTCCCGCAAAAATTATTTCCCTTAGAACTCAAATGATGGATTTTAAGCAACTTGAGCATGAGCAAGTTTCAGAATATTGGGAAAGAATGAAGTTGATGCTAAGAAATTGTCCTACTCATGGTTTAAATCTCTAGATGATCACACAAATTTTTTATGCGGGATCGAATTTTGTCTCTAGAAATCTTTTAGATTCCAACGAGGGTGGTACTTTTATGGAAATTACTTTGCGTGAAGATACCAAATTTCTTGATAATATCATGGCAAATTATTCACAATGGCATACCGAAAGAGCACCTACTAGTAAAAAGGTTAATTTGGTAGAGGAAATTAGTACTTTGAGTGAAAAGGTTAATGCTCTTATGAAGTTGGTTTCTAGTAAAAATGCTCCTCTTGATATTAATGATGTGCCTTTGTCTACTTTGATTGAGCAAAATAGTGATTCCGTAGATGTGAATTTCATCTCGCGAAACAACTTCAATAACAATGCTTATAGAGGTAATTTTAATCCTAGGCATTTCCTTGGAAATTCCTCTAATAATTATGGTAATTCCTATGGTAATAATAATAATAATAATAGGAACACCTCTGATCTTGAGAATATTTTTAAAGAATTTATCAATGCTCATAAGTATTTCAATACTATGATACAAGAAAAATTGAATAAGATTGATGATATGTCCAGAAGCATTGATAGAATTTCCAATGATGTTAAAAATCTCAAGTTGCATGCATTTCCACCTAAGATCAATGAATCAATTAAGGCTTTATATGTTTATATGGATGAAAGTAAGAAAAGAACCGCTATGCTTAGACCTAAAAAAGAATTTTTAGAAAAAGCGTTTTGTAGCAATTACTTTCATAACAATGATGAAGATCTTAAAATGATTGGTGTTTGCTCTATTGATTCCTTGTTTAGTAATGTTAAAAGTGATAATAAAGGGACTGAATAAGAGTCAACTTTAGCTAGAGGGCGTCCCAATAATTTGGAGGGTGAAAATTTTGATAAAGGTGGGTTTGGAGAGGTCAAAACTTTAACTAGTGATGTGCCCACTATCTTTTATTACAAAGACTTTAATTATGAGAGTTCCTCTTTGGTTGATTGTATTTCTTTGCTACAATCTTTGATAAATTCACCCCATGCATATGAACAAAATGAAGCTTTTACTAAATATATCGTTGATGCCATGATGAAATCTTTACAAGAGACGTTAGAATTAGAGATTTAAATTCCTAGAAAATTGCTTGATGAGTGGGAACCTACAATTAAAGTAAATATTAAAAACTATGAATGCTTTGCTTTGTATGATTTGGGTGCTAGTGTTTCCACAATTCCGAAATCTCTATGTGATGTGCTTGGTCTTACCAATATTGAAGAATGTTCTCTTAATTTGCACTTGGTGGATTATACTATTAAACATACTTTGGGAAGAATTAATGATGTTCTTATTCTTTCAAATAGGAATTATGTGCCCATTGATTTTATTGTTCTTCATATTCATTACAATCCGTATTGTCCCATCATACTTGGTAGACCGTTTTTACGCACAATAGGTGTCGTGATTGATATGAAAGAAGGCAATATTAAGTTTCAATTTTCCCTTAAAAAGGGTATGTAACACTTCCCTAGAACAAGAATTAATACACCATATGAATCAATCATGAGGTCCTTCTATGGAGTGCAAACTAAGGATGCAATACTTGAATCTATGCGTTATGCCTAGCTAGGGGCGTAAAACGATAGCGCTTGTTGGCAAGCAACCCAATGAATAAATTATTTTTATCTTTTGCTTTCTGTTTTTGGGAGTTTTGAACAATTATGATTATTTTATGATTGTGTTTTTATGTTTTATTTAGTGTTTGTGCCAAGTAATGCATTTTGTATGATCAATAAGATGAGTAGAAACAATGTTGAATCTGAAACAGAAACTTTGGTCCCAGTGCAGAAATTTTAATTTTTTACTGGAACATGGTATTGATCTGAAATTTTAACACGGTATTTTCATAATTATTAAGAATTTTTAGAGTTAAATAAGTATGGGTAGAGTACAGATTACTATAGATTGTCCTGTCTGAAATAGATTCTGTTTTCATTGCATTGTGTGCTTGTTTTGATGAATATATGGCTGGTATTGGGTGGTATAAGTCATAGTAAAGTTATAATAGAGTAGGTATAATGCAATAAAAATTATTAATGGGTTTACAACAGCACCTAAAGTGGTAATTTTCTTTATTATACTAACGGGTCTCGCGAGAATTTTGTCAAGTTTTGTGTGATTGAAGTTTTCAAGTTTTGGGTGAGATCATGATGGAGGAAGGAAAAAGGAGTTTGAAGAGTCAAAGATTGGAGATGATACAGCACCCCAAGGTAATATCAAAAGAGTAACAAGCAACTAAGCTTGGGGATGCCCCGAGTTGTTGGAAATATGCCCTAGAGGCAATAAATAAAGTGTTTATTATTATATTTCCTTGTTCATGATAATTGTTTATTATCCATGCTAAAATTGTATTGATTGGAAACATGGATACATGTGTGGATAGATAGACAAACACAATGTCCCTAGTGTGCCTCTAGTGAACTAGCTCGTTGATCGAAAGATGGTTAAGGTTTCCTAGCCATGGACATGAGATGTCATTTGATAACGGGATCACATCATTAGGAGAATGATGTGATGGACAAGACCCAAACTACAAACGTAGCTTATGATCGTGTCAGTTTATTGCTACTGTTTTCTGCATGTCAAGTATATGTTCCTATAACCATTAGATCATGCAACTCACAGACATCGGAGGAGTGCCTTCTGTGTATCAAACATCGCAACGTAACTGGGTGACTATAAAGGTGCTCTACAGGTATCTCCGAGGGTGTCTGTTGAGTTGGCATGGATCAAGACTGGGATTTGTTACTCCGTGTGATGGAGAGGTATCTCAGGGCCCACTCGGTAATACAACATCACAATAAGCCTTGCAAGGGATGTGACTAAGTGTTAGTTGCGGGATCTTGTATTACGGAACGATTAAAGAGACTTGCCGGTAACGAGGTTGAACTAGGTATGGAGATACCGACGATCGAACCTCAGGCAAGTAACATACCGAAGAACAAAGGGAACATCATACGAGATTAATTGAATCCTTGACATAGAGGTTCAACCGATAAAGATCTTCGTAGAATATGTAGGAACCAATGTGGACATCTAGGTCCCGCCATTGGTTATTGACCGTAGAGGTGTCTCGGTCATGTCTACATAGTTCTCGAACCCGCAGGGTCTGCACACTTAAGGTTTGGTGACGTTTCGGTAGTATAGAGTTATGTATGGTGGTGACCGAAGTTTTTTCGGAGTCTCGGATGAGATCCCGGACATCATGAGGTGCTCCGGAATGATCGGAGGTAAAGATTCATATATAGGAAGTCCTGTTTTGGTCGCCGGAAAAGTTTCGGGCTCATCGGTAGTGTACAGGGAGTGCCGGTAGTGTACCGGGAGGCCTCTGGGAGGGGTATTTCGACCCAAGAGGCTTCATGGGCTGTGTGAGAGTGAATATCATCCCTTAGTGGGCTGGTGGAAACTCCCACACAAGGCCCATGTGGCTGGAGGACAAAACCCAATAGGAAAAGGTGGAAAAAAGGCAAAAAGGAGCAATCCTAGTCCTACTAAGATTGGAGGAGGAGTCCTCCTCTCCTAGTAGGTTCGGCCGGACCAGCTAGGCTTGGAGGCCAAGGCTGCCTCCTCTCCTCCTCTCATCCTATATATACTAGAGGGTTTTGGGTTTTTGCACTAGATTTTCAGCCACATGCTACCCGTTCCTCCAGTGCATAGTTTCTCCTCTAGATCGGATTTCTACAGCGCTTAGGTGAAGCCCTGCTGGAATTGTTCCACCACCATCGCCGAAGCACCGTCACGCTGTTGGCGAACTCTTCTACCTCTCCTCCCTCTCTTTCTGGATCAAGATGGTGGAGATCATCATCAAGTTGTACGTGTGCTGAACGCGGAGGTGCCGTCCGTTCGGCGCTAGATCGGAAGGATCGTGATCAAGTTCATGGGACGGATCGTGATCAGATCGCGGGACGGATCGTGATTGGATCGCGGGACGCATGGCGATTTGGATCGCGAAGACATTCGACTACACCAACCGCGTTTCTTAACGCTTCCCGCTTAGCAATCTACAAGGGTATGTAGATCCACTCTCCCTCTCGTAGATGCTCATCACTATGGATAGATCTGTGTGTGCGTAGGAAAATTTTTGTTTCCCATGCAACGTCCCCAACAGTGGCATCATGAGCTAGGTCTATGTGTTGATGAGATCACGAGTAGAACACAAAAGGTTTGTGGGCGTTGATGCTTAAATTGCTTCCTCCCTTGGTCGTATTTTGGTTCAGCGGTATTGTGAGATGAAGCGGCCCGGACCAACATTACTCGTACGCTTACGAGAGACCGGTTCCCTCGATGCAACTTGTTGCTTAGATGGCTTGCGGGAGGAAGTTTCTCTCACTTTAGTTGGATCGGATTCGACAAAGGTGGTCCTTGAGAAGGTTGAAAAGCAAATTATGTTTCACCGTTGTGGTTTATGCGTAGGTGAGAATCGTTCTTGCTAGAAACCCGTAGCATCCATGTAAAACATGCAACAACAATTAGAGGACGTCTAACTTGTTTTTGCAGGGTATGTTGTGATGTGATATGGCCAATTACATGATGTGATATATGTGATGTATGAGATGATCATGTGATGTATAGAATTTCACGACTTGCATGTCGATGAGTATGGAAACCGGCAGGAGCCATAGGGTTGTCTTTAATTATTGTATGACCTACGTGTCAATCATTAAGCGCTATGTAATGCTTTACTTTATCGCTAAACGGTAGCAATAGTAGTAGAAGCATGCAGGGCGTGACAACAACGATGGTGACACGTTGATGGAGATCAAGATGATGGAGATCATGGTGTCGTGCCGGTGATGATGGAGATCATGCCGGTGCTTTCAAGATGGTGATCTAAAGCACAAGTTCATGGACATATCATGTCACTTATGAATTGCATGTGATGTTAATCTTTTTATGCACCTTGTTTTGCTTAGTACGACGGTAGCATTATAAGGTGATCCCTCACTTAAATTTCAAGATAAATTGTGTTCTCCCCGAGTGTGCACCGTTGCGAAAGTTCGTCGTGTTGAGACACCACGTGATGATCGGGTGTGATAGACTCTACGTTCACATACAATGGGTGCAAGCCAGTGTTGCACGCGCAGAACACTCGGGTTAAACTTGACGAGCCTAGCATGTACAGACATGGCCTCGGAACATAAGAGACCGAAAGGTCGAACATGAGTCATATAGTAGATATGATCAACATAATGATGTTCACCATTGAAGCCACCACAACTCACGTGATGATCGGACTTGAGTTGGTGGATTTGGATCATGTGACACTCAGATGACCTGAGGGATGTCAATTTGATTGGGAGCTTTAGTAATTTGATTAACTAAACTCATTATCTTGAACAATAGTCTAAGTAAACTTTGCATATTTATGTTGTAGATCAATGGCTCGCGCAGTAGCACCCCTGAATTTTAATGCGTTCCTAGAGAAAGCTAAGTTGAAAGATGATGGAAGTAACTTTGTTGACTGGGCCCGTTATCTGAGGATTATCCTCATGGCTTCCTAGAAATCATATGTCCTTGATGCACCGCTTGGCGACCAACCAGAAGACATGACCTCCGAAGACGTTAAGAACACTTGGGAGGCACATACTGGAGATTACTCAATAGCTCAGTGTGCAATATTGTATGGCTTAGAACCAGGACTTCAAAGATATTTTGAACGTCATGGAGCATATGAGATGTTCCAGGAGTTGAAGTTTATCTTTCAGAAGAACGCCCGGATTGAGAGGTATGAAACCTCCGATAAGTTCTATGCTTGCAAGATGGAGGAGAACGGGTCTATCAGTGAACATATACTCAGAATGTCTGGGTATTCAACTCGTCTAGTGGAGTTGGGAATTGCCCTTCCGCCAGAAGCGATCACTAACAGAGTTCTTCAATCACTGCCACCTAGTTACAAGAGCTTTGTGATGAACTATAACATGCACGGGATGAACAAGTCAGTCGCCGAGCTGTTTGCGATGCTAAAAGTCGCTGAGTCTGAAATCCAGAAAGAACATCAAGTGTTGATGGTTAATAAAACCACTAGTTTCAAGAAAAATGGCAAGAGCAAAGGCAAGGGAAAGAAGGGTAAAACCAAGAAGGATGGCAAAGCAATTGCTACTCCTGTAAAGAAGCCCAAGCATGGACCCAAGCCAGAAATTGAGTGCTTTCATTGCAAGGGAACTGGTCACTGGAAGCGGAACTGCCCCAAGTACCTGGCTGACAAGAAGGCGGCCAACGACAAACAAGGTATATATGATATACATGTTATTGATGTGTACCTTACTAGCTCTCGTAGTAGTGCCTGGGTATTTGATACCGGTTCGGTTGCTCACATTTGGAACTCAAAGCAGGAACTACAGAATAAACGAAGGCTGGCAAAGGACGAAGTGATTTTGCGCGTGGGAAATGGTTCCAAGGTTGATGTGATCGCCGTCGGCACGCTCTCTCTTCGATTACCATCGGGATTAGTGATGAACCTGAATAATTGTTATTTAGTGCCTGCGTTAAGCATGAACATTATATCTGGATCTTGTTTATTGCAAGACGGTTACTCATTTAAATCAGAGAATAAAGGTTGTTCTATTTATATGAGTAATATCTTTTATGGTCATGCACCCAATGTGAGGGGTTTATTCATATTGAATCTTGATACTGATGATACACATGTCCATAACATTGAAGCCAAAAGATGTAGAGTTGATAATGATAGTACCACTTTCATGTGGCACTGCCGTTTAGGTCATATTGGTGTAAAACGCATGAGGAAGCTCCATACTGATGGACTTTTGGAGTCACTTGATTTTGAATCACTTGACACATGTGAACCATGCCTCATGGGCAAGATGACTAAAACGCCGTTCTCTGGAACAATGGAACGGGCGAGTGACTTATTGGAAATCATACATACTGATGTGTGCGGTCCAATGAATATCACAGCGCATGGTGGATATCGTTATTTTCTCACCTTCACTGATGACTTAAGTAGATATGGGTATATTTACTTAATGAAACATAAGTCTGAAACGTTTGAAAAGTTCAAGCAATTTCAGAGTGAAGTTGAGAATCGTCGTAACAAGAAGATTAAGTTCATGCGATCTGATCGAGGAGGTGAATATCTGAGTTATGAGTTTGGCAGTCACTTAAGACAGTGTGGAATTGTTTCAGAGTTGACACCGCTCGGAACACCACAGCGTAATGGTGTGTCCGAACATCGTAATCGAACCTTATTAGATATGGTGCGTTCTATGATGTCTCTTGCTGATTTGCCACTATCGTTTTGGGGTTATGCATTAGAGACAGCTGCATTCACTTTAAATAGGGCACCATCAAAATCCGTTGAGACAACGCCATATGAACTGTGGTTTGGCAAGAAGCCAAAGTTGTCGTTTCTTAAAGTTTGGGGATGTGATGCTTTTGTCAAAAAGCTTCAGCCTGAAAAGCTGGAACCCAAAGCGGAGAAATGCGTCTTCATAGTATACCCGAAAGAGACAGTCGGGTATACCTTCTATCTCAGATCCGAAGGCAAAGTGTTTGTCGCTAAGAATGGAACATTTCTTGAGAAGGAGTTTCTCTTGAAAGAATTGAGTGGAAGGAAACTAGAGCTTGATGAGGTTATTGAACCTTTACTTCAACCAGAAAGTAGCGCAGCACAGAAAGACGTTCCTATGGAACCTACGACGGTAGAAGAGGAAGTTAATGATGATGATCATGAAGCTTCGGATCAAGCTGCTATTGAACCTCGTAGGTCGACAAGGCCGTGTACTACCCCTGAGTGGTACGGCAACCCTGTCTTAGAGGTCATGTTGTTGGACAACAATGAACCTTCGAGCTATGGAGGAGCAGTGATGGGCCCGGATTCCGAGAAATGGTTAGAGGCCATGAAATCAGAGATGGGATCCATGTATGAAAACAAAGTATGGACTTTGGAAGTATTACCTGAAGGGCGAAAGGCCATTCAGAACAAATGGATCTTTAAGAAGAAGACAGACACAGACGGTAATGTCACCGTCTATAAAGCTTGACTTGTGGCAAAGGGTTTTTCACAAGTTCAAGGAGTTGACTATGATGAGACTTTCTCACCCATAGCGATGCTTAAGTCTGTCAGAATCATGTTAGCAATAGCTTCTTATTTTGACTATGAAATTTGGCAGATGGATGTCAAAACAGCGTTCCTCAACGGTTTCCTTGAGGAAGAGTTGTATATGATGCAACCCGAAGGTTTTGTCGATCCAGAGAATGCTGACAAAGTTTGCAAACTCCAGCGACCCATTTATGGACTGGTGCAAGCATCTCGGAGTTGGAAAAAGCGCTTTGATGAGGTGATCAAAGCGTTTGAGTTTATACAAGTTTACGGAGAAGCTTGTGTTTACAAGAAAGTGAGTGGGAGCTCTATAGCGTTTCTAATATTATATGTGGATGACATATTGCTGATTGGAAACAATATAGAAATGTTGGAAAGCATGAAGGAATATTTGAACAAGAGTTTTTCAATGAAGGACCTAGAGGAAGCTGCTTTCATATTAGGCATTAAAATCTATAGAGATAGATCGAGACGCTTAATAGCACTTTCACAAAGCACATACCTTGATAAAGTTTTGAAGAAGTTCAAAATGGATCAGTCCAAGAAGGGGTTCTTGCCTGTGTTACAAGGTGTGAAGTTGAGTAAGACTCAATGCCCAGTAACTGTAGAAGATAGAGAAAAGATGAGTTTCATCCCCTATGCTTCAGCCATAGGCTCTATCATGTATGCAATGCTGTGCACAAGACCCGATGTCAGCCTTGCCATAAGTATGGCCGGAAGGTTTCAAAGTGATCCTGGAATGGAGCACTGGCAAGCAGTCAAGAATATCCTTAAGTACCTGAAAAGGACTAAGGAAATGTTTCTCATTTATGGAGGTGATGAAGAGCTCGTCATAAAGGGTTACGTTGATGCAAGCTTTGACACTGATCCGGATGACTCTAAGTCACAAACCGGATACGTATTTATTCTTAACGGGGGAGCGGTAAGCTGGTGCAGTTCCAAGCAAAGCGTGGTAGCTGATTCTACGTGCGAAGCAGAATACATCGCAGCCTCGGAGGCGGCGAAGGAAGGTGTCTGGATGAAGCAGTTCATGACAGATCTTGGAGTAGTGCCCAGTGCACTGAAACCAATGAGCCTGTTCTGCGACAACACTGGTGTCATTGCTCTAGCCAAGGAACCAAGGTTTCACAAGAGGACCAGACATATAAAGCGACGCTTCAACTCCATCCGATATTACATCGAGGAGAAGGACATAAATATTTGCAAAGTGCACACGGATCTGAATGTTGCGGACCCATTGACTAAACCTCTTCCAAGAGCTAAACATGATCAACACCAGAACTGTATGGGTGTTCGATTCATTACAATGTAAATCACATAGTGATGTGAGCTAGATTATTGACTCTAGTGCAAGTGGGAGACTGTTGGAAATATGCCCTAGAGGCAATAAATAAAGTGTTTATTATTATATTTCCTTGTTCATGATAATTGTTTATTATCCATGCTAGAATTGTATTGATTGGAAACATGGATACATGTGTGGATACATAGACAAACACAAGTCCCTAGTGTGCCTCTAGTGAACTAGCTCGTTGATCGAAAGATGGTTAAGGTTTCCTAGCCATGGACATGAGATGTCATTTGATAACGAGATCACATCATTAGGAGAATGATGTGATGGACAAGACCCAAACTACAAACGTAGCATATGATCGTGTCAGTTTATTGCTACTGTTTTCTGCATGTCAAGTATATGTTCCTATGACCTTGACATCATGCAACTCACGGACATCGGAGGAGTGCCTTGTGTGTATCAAAGGTCGCAACGTAACTAGGTGACTATAAAGGTGGTTTACAGGTATCTCCGAGGGTGTCTGTTGAGTTGGCATGGATCAAGACTGGGATTTGTTACTCCGTGTGACGGAGAGGTATCTCAGGGCCCACTCGGTAATACAACATCACAATAAGCCTTGCAAGCAATGAGACTAAGTGTTAGGTGCAGCATCTTATATTACGGAACGAGTAAAGATACTTGCCGGTAACGAGGTTGAACTAGGTATGGAGATACCGACGATCGAACCTCGGGCAAGTAACATACCGAAGAACAAAGGGAACATCATACGGGATTAATTGAATCCTTGACATAGAGGTTCAATCGATAAATATCTTCATAGAATATGTAGGAACCAATGTGGACATCCAGGTCCGCCATTGGTTATTGACCGTAGAGGTGTCTCGGTCATGTCTACATAGTTCTCGAACCCGCAGGTTTGGTGACATTCGGTAGTATAGAGTTATGTATGGTGGTGACCAAAGTTTGTTCGAAGTCCCGGATGAGATCCCGGACATCACGAGGAGCTCCGGAATGGTCCGGAGGTAAAGATTCATATATAGGAAGTCCTGTTTTGGTCGCCGAAAAAGTTTTGGGCTCATCGGTAGTGTACCGGGAGTGCCGGTAGTGTATCGGGAGGCCTCCGGGAGGGGTATTTCGACCCAAGAGGCTTCATGGGCTGTGGGAGAGTGAATATCAGCCCTTAGTGGGCTGGTGGATACTCCCACACAAGGCCCATGTGGCTGGAGGAAAAAACCTATAGGAAAAGGTGGAAAAAAAAGGCAAAAAGGAGCAATCCTAGTCCTACTAGGATTGGAGGAGTCCTCCTCTCCTAGTAGGTTCGGCCGAACCAGATAGGCTTGGAGGCCAAGGCTGCCTCCTCTCCTCCTCTCCTCTTATATATACTAGAGGGTTTTGGGTTTTTGCACTAGATTTTCAGCCACGTGCTACCCGTTCCTCCAATGCATAGTTTCTCCTCTAGATCGGATTTCTGCAACGCTTAGGCGAAGCCCTGCTGGAATTGTTCCACCACCATCGCTAGAGCGCCATCATGCTGCCGGCGAACTCTTCTACCTCTCCTCTCTCTCTTGCTGGATCAAGACGGTGGAGATCATCATCAAGCTGTACGTGTGCTGAACGTGGAGGTGTCGTCCGTTCGGCGCTAGATCGGAAGGATCGTGATCAAGTTCGTGGGACGGATCGTGATTAGGTCACGGGATGGATTGTGATTGGATCCCGGGACGCACGGCGATTTGGATCGCGAAGACGTTCGACTACACCAACCGCGTTTCTTAACGCTTCCCGCTTAGCGATCTACAAGGGTATGTAGATCTACTCTCCCTCTCATAGATGCTCATCACCATGGATAGATCTGCGTGTGCATAGGAATTTTTTTGTTTCCCATGCAACGTTCCCCAACACGAGTGGCATCCCCTCTTTCTTCCAACAACCATCGGTATACTACTTGGAGTTATATTTTAATTCGTCACATATCATGAGTTTTGCTTGGAGCGTCTTGTATCTTTTCTTTTTTTATTTTATCCTTGCTGCACACACCTATTTGAGAAAGCCCAAATTATGCTATGATTTGTTATAATTGCTCTTTATGCTTCACTTAAAACTTTTTGAGCAAAGGAATTGCTCTAGCGCTTCACTTATATCTTTTTGAGCATGGCGTTCTTTTACATGTTTGAAGAAATGCTCTCATGCTTCACTTATATTAATTTGAGAGTTAGTAATTTTGAAGAAATCCTCTCATGATTCACTTATATTATTTTGAGAGGTGAAACTTGTATGCACATGTTCTTCACTTATATCCATGTGATCTTGTCAAAAGCAATTGCAACATAAGAAACTAGTCCCAAAGTGATAGATATTCAAGAGGGATATAATAAAAAAACTTTCATGAAGATCATTGGACAAATTAAACTTGATTCTTTGTAATACTTTTGAGATGTGACAATAGTCATATGTGAGTTATGTTGATAAGTAATTATGCTTAGTAAGAATATTGGTGTTAAGGTTTGTGATTCCCTATGGAAGCACGAAAGTCAATAGTTGTGCTACGAAACTACATCCTACTTATGGTACATTATTCAGTGTTAGTTATGCTTAATGCTCGCTTATGTGATTTTTTGTTTCTTAGTTGGATTCTTCTCAATCTCATGCTAGCCTTCACTTGTACTAAGTAGAAATACTACTTGTGCATCCAAAATCCTTAAACCAAGTTTTGCCATATGAGTCCACTATACCTACCTATATACGGCATTTACATGTCGTTCCAAGCAAATTTGTATGTCCCTCTCCAAACTTTCAAAATAAATTTTCCTTTTTGTGTGCTCGTACCGCTCATGAAACGGTAGGGTTGACCGAATTTTTTTCATGCTAGATGTGTTATTCTCAAGATGAGTGTTTATTCACTTGTCATTGCACGAGAGTATGGCGGTAATAGGGATGCCCAGTCCCAAAATGAAAAAGAAAAAATATTACTTTATGGTGTCAAATAATAAATTCCTTGGAAAGTGTTAGTATGGAAGGCAACCGTGGATTCGGCTATCCATGGAAAGTGAAAGTATGGTGGAAAAAAGAAATAAACTTTATTTTCTGTTTTGGTAACCGCCTATGATGCATCTAGTGTGCAAAGATATTGAAATCTCTCGGTCGTTTTCGTTGATAGGAAAGGCATGCCACTCAAAATATTTTTCTCTAACAATTTAAACACTTGAGCTCTGGCACCTCCACAAATCCCTACTTCCTTCTGCGAAAGGCCTATCTATTTACTTTATGCAATTTTTATTTTTCAATTTGAGTCTCCATCTTCTCTTATAAAGCACCAACTAGGAGGCATTCTGGTCGTACTTGAACATTAGCTGTAGCTAATATTTGAGTGTGTATTGTGAATGGATCGATGATTGAGCATGATGGGCTAGGGCCACTTGCTTTAGCATTGATATTTTGAAAGACATGGTTGCTTGTTGATATGCTTGAGTATTGAAATTTTCATGTCAATACTAGACTATTGCTTTCAACCATATGAAAAGTCCAAATGTCCATGCTATAAAGAAAATAATATGTGATCAACATGTTAGGCAGCATTCTACATCAAAAATTGTGTTCTTTATCATTTACCTACTCGAGGACGAGTAGGAATTAAGCTTGGGCATGTTGATACATCTCCAACGTATCTTTAATTTTTGCTTGTTCCATGCTGTTATATTATCAATCTTGGATGTTTTACAATCATTTTATAGCAACTTTATATCATTTTTTGGGACTAACCTATTGACATAGTGCCAAAGTGCCACTTGTTATTTCTGCTTGTTTTTTTTACTTCGCAAAAAACCAGTACCAAACGGAGACCAAACATTGTTGGGATTTTTGTGGAAATTTTCTAGACGAGAAGAAAGCATACGGGCCAACAACACCAACAGAGGGGGCCCAGGGCGTGCCAGAGGCCCTGGCGCAGCCTTGTGGGGGAGGCACCTCGGGCGCCCCCTCAACCGACTATCGAGCCTATAAATTCCTTGAAAACCCAAAAACCCTAGGGGAGTCGACGAAACACAATTCGAGCCGTCGCAAGTTCCAAAACCTCGAGATCCAATCTAACACCATCACGGAGGGGTTCATCTTCTTCATAGGTGACTCTTGGATGATGCGTGAGTACTCCACCATAGACCTACGGGTTAGTAGGCAGTAGCTAGATGGCTTCCTCTCTCTCTATGATTCTCAATACAATGGTCTCTTGGAGATCTATTTGATGTAATGACTTTTGTGGTGTGTTTGTTGGGATCCGATGAATTTTGAGTTCATGATCGGTTTCTATCCATGAATATGATTTCAGTCCTCTTTGATATCTTTTTTGCATGATTACTTATAGCCTCATGTTTCTTCTTCAAATCATTGTTTTAGTTAGGCCAACTAGATCGATTTTTCTTGCCATGGGAAGAGGTGCTATGTGATGGGTTTGATCTTGCGATGTTCTTTCCCAGCGATAGAAGGGGCAGCAAGACACACATGTATCGTTGCCATTAAGGATATCAAGATGGGGTCTATTCCTATATAAATAGATCGTGTCTACATCTAGTCACCATTCTTATTGTGTTGCTTTGTTTTCCCATGAACTTAATACACTAGATGCATGCTGGATAGCGGTAGATGTGTGGAGTAATAGAAGTAGATGCAGAATCATTTCGCTCTACTTATCTTGGATGTGATTACTAAATAATGATCATTGCCTTGGATATTGTCATGACTATTTGATCTTATATCAATTTCCCAACACTAATTTTTCACCCACCGTGTGCTATACTCATGAGAGAAGCCACTAGTGAATCCTACGGCCCCCGGGTCTACATTTCCAACATATTGCTTTCCGATCTACTATTTGCAACTTTTGTTTTTAGATCTATTATTCCAAAAAAACAAAAATACATTGCTGCACTTTTTGTTTGCTTATTTTACTTTGGGTTCTTGTGAGATCTATTTGCCAAAACTATTACTACCTAATCTATCTTATTACCGTAGAGAGCGTGACAACCTCTCTTTCGCGTCAGGTTGCAAGTATTTGTTGTTTGTGTGCAGGTGTTGCTTACGTGGGTGCACTTGAAGTCAACGATGCACTCGAAGATATATCATCAAACACATCAAGATCCAGAAGGACAACCATGCTGGAGCAGAAGCAACATGGAACATGAAGACTACCTCACCTCTGAATTTCCGCGTCTTTCCCATGCCTAGCCTAGGAATCTCGGGGACGAGATTCTTGTAAGGGGGTAGGCATGTCACACCCTGTGTTTTGCCTCATGACTAAGTTAACATGACTCAAAATTTATGGGCCAATTAAAACTTTCTGAGTGCATTTCAACGCTTGACTTGTGTGTTATTTGCTTGCTAGTTTGATTGCGTGTTGGTGCTCTATAATTCATAAAACATCCCTCCTGCTACAAGAACTCGTTTCCTTAATCCAAGATCTTGTCCAATGATCATACCAAGTGTATAGTACCTAAAACTTTTTTTATAAAATGTTATTTTGGACAAAATGGATTAATTCAAGTTAGGTTTTCCAAAACCCCTGAATATTGGTTTGTACTACAAGTCCTCAAATTAGGTGAATTGTTTTGCCACAAAGGTTTTATTTGAAACCCACTATATATATGACTTCCCAAAACAACCCAATATTATTTTCCTACTTTATTTAAAGGTATTTTATTAAGGCCAAAAATGGTCTTTTATAGGTAAAAAATATATAAATGCTTTCAAAATATTTGAGAAAATTTAGAGAAACTCAGTGGACATATATTTTCCATATATAAGAGTTTCAACACATGGTCATGTTCAAAATATTGGACAAAACCCTCCAAAACACTTTTTGTCTATTCCAAGCATTTGAAATATTTCTATAATAAATATTATCAAATAAATGTAGGAAAATTCTATAATGTCACATATGATATATGTGATCATCTTTCCAAGTTTCATCTTAATCCCAATTGATTTGGTTCATCAAAATATTCCAAAAGCCTCTTTGTCCATATTAAAATTTGAGCAACTCTACATTGCCAATTGTCCCCTATTGTTCACAAACTTTGTCGACAGGATCTAATACTCTAATAATGCATCCACACTAAGTGGTGCATCAAGGAGAACAGATCCACTTGTACAAATCCCTCCAAAACCATCTCTGTCGATTTCAAGAATTGGGAAGTTTTGCATTGTCAAGTTTCCCCATTTGGTCCCAAAGTTTTTCTGCATGCTCAGATACCAAAATAATGCCATCAAGCCAAGTGGTGCATTTAGGGGAATAGTCTAGCATGCCTAGATCTACAGAAAACTAATTTTGTTAGTTTCTAGGGTTTACCAAGTTTACATTGTGAACTTTCTTCAAATCTCCTAAAACTTGGTGATCCTCCCTATTTTTTACCTACATTTGCATGATGTTAAACCTCAAGTCCAGTAATATCCATTTGCTTTCCCAAATCATAATCAAACACCTTCTGCCAGAATTGTAAAAAACATGTTTCCCCCTCTTAACTTGTTCTCCTTGCCCGTAAATTTTTACTATAGTCTCACATTGATGTATTTCACCTCCAGCAAGGAAAACCCAGCTCTGGTTCCATGGTTAAGTGGGGGAAAACTCCATTTTGCCCTCCTTGACAGCAGGAATTTTCCTCTCTCTCCACCTCCCTCTCATCCCAGTTAGCTCCCAGGGCATCCAATGCCAGATTCCCCTAGTATAGGCCCCTTGTACCCCTAGACACTAATGGTCGTGTGCAAGACGTCGTTGGCATGCTGTGGCATGCCAAAGGGTGCTCCAGAGCGCGTTATAGTGTGAACCCGCACTATAGCGATCGCCCAATGCATGGCCCCGACCACCTCGAGCGCTCCCCTCTCGCAAGCTTATCAGCCTCGATGTTCGGGACATATAACTGTCCCCTTCTCTCTCCCCCTCTGTCGGTTCCCTCACACGCACGCCATGGCCGCCTAGCTCGGCCAGTGGTCGGCCTCACACGTGCTAGGCCCCAGCGCTCTCCCTATCCCTCTCTTTCCTTCCCTGGGTGTGGACCACATCCACGAGGCTCGCAAACACGCCCCGGAGCGCCCCATTGCCTCTGGCATGGTCCAGGCCATGGCCATGGACGAGGTCTATGGTGCTCCGGCGTTGCGGCTATTTAAGCCCTCTCGTGCGCCCCTGCTACCTCCCTTCGCTCTCTCCCACCCCAGTGAACCTCCTAGACTGGTTCCTGCTTCCTCCCATGCCTTCTTCCTCCTCCCACGGCCAGGATTGCCACTCTGGCCTCCCCTTAAATTCGAGCCATCTCGAGCTCCTCCTCTCCCCCCTACCGGCACCAGATGGACGCCAACACCTCCTCTGACCTTCCACATACATCCACTCCTTCCTGTCGTGCCCAAATCATCGGGTTCATCTTTGCCCGCCGATGGTCTCTACTGCAGCCGAAGCCCCGCTCGCACCGGCGCTTCCCCATGAAAAAGGGGCCACTAGATGGATGCAAATCTCCCTCCCGAGCACGCTGGTGGCCGGAGCGTCACTGAAGGTGACCGGAGCCATCGGATTGGGCGCCAGCGAGCGCACGGACCCACCTCCCCTATCTCACCTTTGTTCGAGCGGGAGGTGGGGGATGAACCGACAGGCGGGGCCCGCCTGTAAGTGGCCCGCTGGTCGGGCCCGGTGTTTAACTGGAAACGCCTCCCACCGCTCCGTGTTCTCACAAAGAAGGCACACTCCACAAGGTACGCCTTCGGTGTGGCAGTTCTCGCACGTGCACAACCAGCAACTGGGCCGGCCCACTATGCTCGCCGCTAGGTTGCACCCAGTGCGCCTGTTTGGCCCATTAGGTATATTTCCTTTTTCGTTGTTTTTATTTTCTTCATAGACTAGATAAATCATAGTAAATTCATGATGGCTTCAAATTTGTAGATTCAAAATCCTAGGTGTCCCTAAAATCAAGTTCTATCCGAATATGTGCATTGCACTTTTTACCTGCAACCTTTTCTGTCGAGTTCAAATCCAAATTTGAATTTGAACTATGAAAGGCCCACCTTGTAAAATCCTTATTGGATACATGATAGCTCCAAATGAAGTGATTCAAGTTCCTACATGCATATAAAATCATCTCTTCGGATATGAACATTTTTCCTTACACTTCCTGTGTTATGTCAAATATTGAACCATTTCTTCATATGGGATCCACTTTGCAAATCCCTAGGAAATTCATCCCATTTCCAAATCCAGTGAAACCACTTTCTAAATTCTTCTAAAAACATGCCCTATTTGATGAGTGCCTCCACTCATTTTTATAAAAATGTTTCCTATGGACACCTTATAGGATCATCATTTCCTTCGTTTCCACTATTCAAAACTCTCCCTTGACCCACATCCAGTAAAACCTCTTTGGTTATTTTTATTATGACCAGAGGTGACCAAGGAAAATAAAACTCCTATTTATAGAGCACTTTTATTTCTCTGCTTGTTGTGTTGCTCATTGCGGTTGTTTCCGGCTATAGTTGACGAAGTAGAAGAAGTGCTCGGAGTTGGACGAGAAGCGTGTGAAGACCTTGAGGACTTCTCTGAGCCAGGCAAGCAACCCTTTGACCATGACTATGAAACCTTTTATTGCATGGCATATAGCACATTATTTCTTGATGATGATCATGTTGATGTGGTATTCCCCTTCGGTAGGATGCCTCCGATACTTTAGCGTTGATACTTGCATCGTGCATGACCCTACCTTCCTATGACGGTTGTGTGGATGGGAGTAGATAGGATGCTAGTAGATGCTATGCAAGTGGGATCGGGAATATACATGGTGATGGAAACAAATAAATGATTTCAAAGATTTTTCGAAAACCCCGTCGGGTGCCACTAATGCCCGAGGGAGATGATGATGAGTGGGGTATCCACTTGAGAAAGTAGTGTACCGGAGCAAGTGAGTGTGTGTGTGTTTGAAAACGAATTAGATTTAAGATTTGTCGACCGTCCCAACCTTACATGTACAACCACGATACCCCTTATGGGATGGGGCTTTATTGATTACCTTGATGGGTACTAGCAAAGGGCACGCATTACTAGTGGTGGGAGTGACGTGGTTACTCTTGATACGGAGTCGTACCAGGAAGGACGATCTTGTGTTGTCTTCACAGGCACCGGGCACACCGTTGCATGCCCTCATGGATGATACGTGTGATGTATATCATGAGTGATGGCACCAAATAAATGGACACTTTGTTTAGTATCGCTAGGAGAAAGGCATTGTTCGGGTGCTTACCACGGGTATGTATTATACCGCGAGTCGTGGATGACATGATAGTTCCCCGAGTCTTGTGGGTAAAGTGTGCAACCTCTGCAGAGTGTAAAACTATTCGAATAGCCATGTCCATGGTCAAGGACAGTTGGGTAGTTCTGCTTAAACTACGTCCAGATGTTTTTGCAAACTTGGCGTGTGTGCATGTGCTGTTGACAGAAGGATGATACTTGAGATAAGTCTGATGACTTGATGTGATGAACGAACATGAGATGTTCAACAACTGCTTATGATAATATATGTAACTTGTTCATATGGATATCTGCCAACTACTGATGCGTGCTTACACAAGTTATTTGATCATGTCACTGCATTAAAAATTAGCTTTATGCAAAATTACCTATTAGTGCTATATCATGCATTGTTATTGCCTTGCTCCAAACATGGGTTGCTTACGAGTACATTCAAAGTACTCATTGGCTTGAAACTGGTTATTTTATTGGTGAGGCATGAAAGACCAGGTTATGATGAAGATTATCTTGGTGACCGACATGCAAGCTAGGATGCTTCCAAGTCAGAACGCATGTAGGGTTAAGTCAGATGGCATGGGTTCATGCTGTCGTTGAAGATTTCCGCTATGAGTTATGAAGGCTTGGCCATAAAGGCCATATTTGAGTACAAATGGTATGTAATGGATGTAAGACTCTTGTTAT
Organism: Hordeum marinum; assembly: GCA_022496015.1. Classification (NCBI taxonomy): domain Eukaryota; kingdom Viridiplantae; phylum Streptophyta; class Magnoliopsida; order Poales; family Poaceae; genus Hordeum; species Hordeum marinum. The sequence goes on from CM039673.1 coordinate 236,967,831, forward strand.
TCAGTTTCTGTGTGTTCAGTGAGCATTCATTTCTGCGATCAATGTGCATGTACATTCGGTGGTCACGACTTATGACTCGGGGTCCCCACAGAGCTGGTATCAGAGCCACCCTGACTATAGGAAGCCCTTAGTTAGCATGGACGTTAGTTAGGACAAAACGATTTTTGCAAACCTTTCGAACCACTTGCAAAACCTCTATATTTCTCACCTCTCCGAAATTTTCAAAAGAAGTGAATGGTTTTGCCTTAGCACCTCCATCCCTTTTTCCTCTTTGCTCTCCTCATCTTGTTTTGTAAAACTTGTGAATGGTTGCTAGAACCCATATGACCCTGACCACGGGATTCCTTAAAATCCTCGTGAATAACCTGAAGGAAGCCACCTTGCCAGACATTCACACAAGTTTCACGACACCAGGACAAGACGATACCAACCGAAGATACCCTCTCGAAGGATGAGAATATCAATACCTAGACAATGGTGACACCCTCGACATTGCCCCAGGAGGATGCCACCTTGGCCTTCTATGACTAGGGCACAAGACATGCAATGTCATGATATGCATCGCTAATAGAGCAACCATGTCCTTTTGTTTCTTGTGTCGGCAACCACCAGTGGATGAGAACCTTGCCATTTGGTCCGCCTCACCATAGTGAGCAGGAAAATGGTTTTCATCATGCCCCGCTCTTCGTGTCTATGATATCGTCAACGTGACTGACAGGATACAATTCTACCATGCTCTGTTAATGTCATTGCATAAAATATTGCCTACCTGGAACCCTTGGCGTCTCAGAAGGCAACAAGGCATTGTCACGATTACGAAGACACTAGAAGACCCTGTCAACAACACCTGTGAAGAATCACCTTCGTTGTCAACTCACCAGACCCAAAGTCGTCAATGACTCTGCAGGCGCAACCAGGATCGTTTCGACTAACAACAAACAGAGAAATAGCAACACGTGAAGAAGACCCAGGAGAACAAGCGGACTCCTCTTCAAGACATGAAGCAAGCATGACTAATGAGTCCGAGAACCCCTAGGGTAGGATAGGCCGTGTATCCCCCATGCAAAGTCAAGTCCGTGTGATGGTTCAAATAGAACCATGATGTGTGTTGCTTGTTTTTCTTGTTTGTGCTTTGGTGTAAGTCACACTTTTTTCCCTAGGCAACAAGTGTGTGACTATATCACCTACCTTACCTTGATGTATGTATTTGGCCTTTTCGGCACTTGCTTGATTGCACTTTCACTATACCACCCCCTTAGGAACTCCTCTCGATGCTACTTTCTCTCCCCCATCTCGTCAATTGAAGACCAGAAAGACAAGATGCACCAAGGATCCACCTCGACAAACAACTGACACCGAAGACTTCGACTACAATGTACTCAACCAGACACAACCCCGTAGAGTTATGCCTTTCCTTTAAGATTGGAATCCCCTCCCTAGCCCAGCCTAGACCTCACAAGCTTCCATAGCTTAGACCTTTGATCACGTGTTTAATACACGGATTTTCCAGATCACCTGATGAGCATCAATAACCCCTGCTTACCACTGGGTTCATTACGGGACTAGTGATTAGAGTTAACATACACATTACATCCCTAAGCCAGCACTTGAACCGATGATGCCATAGGGAAGGTTGCTGAGGATATATAACTAGTAAGCTAATGATTCGATGAGGTTGTAATAGATATCATGAGGAAGTAGTTGAGACTCTTTGGTGGGACTGAGAAACCCTTATGTTGTGGACGAACTTGGTGGATCAAAGTTGATAGAGTAGCATAACTTGATTCTCCCTTAAGTGTATTGGATTTAGTAGGACCATTGTGATCACAAGCTGAAATTTTTGTGGATAAATGACTTGACTTTGGCAAGTAATATTGATAGTGGATTGATGATGTTACAATAGTAACTGGAGTAACTAGTAGGTGATTCTTACTAGATGTAAGCCTTAGATTTATATAGGTGATTCTAATAGGTGCTCGAGATCAATTAAACCACATGGTTCAGAGTAATTTGGATTTAGTCCAATGATCTTGATCATGATACCATGTTTCTCTTGGATGATAAGTAGAAGGAATCAGATGATGTTAGGGATAATTTAGGGATATAAATAAGCTCGGCCTTGGAGTTTAGTTGGTCATGAGATTGCAAGTTCGTGGATATACTGTGATAATAGTCCTTGCAATGATATGTGGATTGTATGAACTCGAGGAGATTATGTGGGACACCATCGAAGCTGGATTTGTAGCAATAATGGATCATGTAATAGTGGGTGATATTCGTGAATCGATTAAGTGGATTCGTAGAAAGGAAACAAGATCTGGGATTGGTATATCACAAGTTTCCTTAGCATAGTAATGCAGTGCCATAGACCTTGGATATGTCAGTAGGACACATGGATTGTAGTGTCTTGTGTATGCTTAGCAGCTTGTATGATTTCCCGAGGATTTCTACATAGGGATATAGATGAATGGCTATAGAGTATGCATGAGAATATGGGTCGTCCTTCTCTTAAAGCTATGGGGATACATGTAGCAGGAGCGTTGTTGGAGATAACTTATATGAGATGATACCCTGAATGATATAGGATGATTTTGTTTGGAGTAAATAGTAGGACTAATGGCATCTAATAACTATGCTCGAGGATAAGATGATAGACGTTCACTCACATCCTAAGCACCTTGAAACCTCTAAGCTTTATCGGGCCACAATGTGGTTAGGTTATGACCATAGGTATTGGCTCTAAGTCATTTGACTATGGCCGATACTCCACCCCGACCTCCACCAGACATGTTCATATGGAAGGTGGCCACAAGGACCTGAATTAGGTTGGACCACAAACCCATGGACAACTAACCTCCCAGGACAAACGAACGCCTCTCTCACACATCCCATGAGCAATGTGTTAATGCAGTATTTGGAGGAATATGTTGTTATCCTCACGGATGACATTCTTATTTACCCAATGAGAGGAAGGAACACCTTATTCATGTTCGGACAAGCCCCAGGAACACCCATTACCATGCCTCTCAAGTATAAGGTTTCACCTTGAAAAAGGTCGGACTCCTTGAAGTACCCTTGTTGCAGCGGAAGACATTCTTGCCCAAGCAAGATGTTGAACTACTACGATTGGGAAACCATGACAACAAAGAAAATGAAGCAAGAGAAGTCAACCACCACTCCTCTACCGGCCACATCAACTAGACTATATCAAGAAGCACCGACGTTCAAGCACAATGAAGTCCTTGAACATCGAGAGGACTAACGATCCTCTTGTTTTATGTGGTCACATGACATTTCCTGACTAGGAAGGAACCGAGAAGTGGACAACACCTCTCACTCCAACACCTTGACGGTGTACGGTGAGCATGACGTCCCTACTCCCTTCAAATGCTTGGAATGGAGTGGATGACTGTCATGGCTTCGTTACCAGCCCCTTTTTGAAAATCTAGGTCTTAAACCTTGACTCGATCATGGTAAACCACCTGTCAAAGGTAGTTCACCCCGGTTGCCAAGCCTCGGACTGTGGGGACTAAATGACTGTTCTATACTTCTGGATAGTCAGCTTATTTAGAACCCCTCAGAAACCGTCCCACATGGTAGGACCCGTTTTGACACCAAGTCTCTACACTTACTCTTAGGGACGAGGCTCGGCCCAAACCTTTGCCACGATGGCTACGAAGAGACAAGTGGCTAAACACTCAAAGACCCTCCAGAAACATGCGTCCATGACGATGAAGACAAATGGTCAAAGATGGATAAAGAACATACCAAGGAAACTTATTCAAGCAGAAGTTCCTGACGTGAAGCCTACAATAACGCACTTCAGCACCCTCAAGGATGAAGACCACTTACGACTGAAGACCTCCTGCTTTAAGGAAGATAAAGACTTCCCTGTCAACGTGGAGCTACACCAAGACTTGACCCTCTATTCTAACGCGAGACATCTAGATGTCACTAACCAGTGTGAGCAACCCCAAGACCAGCGTGCAGACACATTATCTTGGCCACGTATTCCAACTTTGGAATACACACGCAAGCCAGACCCTTGCCACAACCTCATCCACCAAACCCTTAACCATTAGGCAAGCCTAGCATATTGCAAGAACCCCGTTCACCCTTAGTCGAAGTCAACGATGCACTCGGAGACATATCATCAGGCACTTCAAGATCAAGAAGGACAACCACGCCAGAGCAGAAGCAACGTGGAATGTGAAGACTACCTCACCTCTGAATTTCCGCATTTCTCCCACGCCTAGCCTAGGAATCTCGGGGACGAGATTCTTGTAAGGGGAGTAGGTCTTTCACACCCTGTGTTTTGCCTCGTTACTAAGTTAACATGACTCAAAATTTATGGGCCAATTAGAACTTTTTGAGTGCATTTGAATGCTTGACTTATGTGTTATTTTCTTGCTTGTTTGATTGTGTGCTGGTGCTCTATAATTCATAAAACATCCCTCCTACTCTCAAGAGCTATTTTCCTTGATCCAAAATCTTGTCCAATGATCATACCATGTGTATTGTACCTAAATCTTTTTTTCATAAAAATGTTATTTTTCCCAAAATGGATTTATTCAAATTTGGTTTTCCAAAACCCCTGAACTGAGGTTTGTACTAAAAGTCCTCAAATTAGGTGGATTGTTTTGCCACAAAGGTTTTATTTGAAACCCACTATATATATGACTTCCCAAAACCACCAAATAATATTTTTTAAATATTATTTTCCTAGTTTATTTAAAGTCTTTTTCTTAAGGCTGGAAATGGTCTTTTATAGGTAAAAATTATTTAAATGCTTTAAAAATAATTGAGAGAAATTAGGGAAACTCGGTGGACATATATTTTCCATATATAAGAGTTTCAACACATGGTCATGTTCAAAATATTGGACAAAACCCTCCAAAACCCTTTCTGCCTATTTCAAGCATTTGAAATATTTCTATAAGAAATATTCTCAAATAAATCCAGGAAAATTATAGCATGTCACATATGATATATGTGTTCAGGTTTCCAAGTTCCATATTAATCCCAATTGATTTGGTTCACCAAAATATTCCAAAACCCTCTCTGTCCATATTCAAATTTGAGCAACTCTACATTGCCAACTGTCCCCTATTTTTCCCAAACTTTGTGGACAGGATATAATACTCTAATGATGCATCCACACTAAGAGCTGGATTAAGGAGAACAGATCCACTTGTCCAAATCCCTCCAAAACCATCTCTCTTGATTTCAAGAATTGGAAAGTTTTGCATTGTCAAGTTTCCCCATTTAGTCCCAAACTTTCTGTGCATGCTCTAATACCCAAATAATGCCACCAAACCAAGTGGTGCATATAGGGGAATAGTCCAGCATGCCTAGATGTATAGAAACCTGATTTTGTTAGTTTTTAGGGTTTACCAAGTTTACATTGTGAACTTTCTTCAAATCTCCTAAAACTTGGTGATCCTCCCTATGTTTTACCTACATTTGCATCCTGCTATACCTCAAGCCAAGCAAACTCCATTTGCTTGTCCAAATCATAATCAAACACCTTCTGCCAGAACTGTAAAAACCATGTGTTCCCCCTCTTAACTTGTTCTCCTTGCCCCTAAATTTTCACCACAGTATCACATTGATGCATTTCACCTCCAACAAGGAAAACCCAGCTCTGGTTTCATGGTTAAGTGGGGAAAAACTCCATTTTTCCCTCCTGGACAGCAGGAATCTTCCTCTCTCTCCACCTCCCTCTCATCCCAGTCAACTCCCAGGGCATCCAATGCTAGACTCCCCTAGTATAGGCCCCTCTTGTACCCCTAAACACTAATGGCCGCGCGCAAGACGTCGTTGGCATGCTGTGGCATGCCAAATGGGCGCTCCAAAGCATGCTATAGTGCGAACCCGCACTATAGCGACTGCCCAATGCATGGCCCCAACCACCTGGAGCGCTCCTCTCTCGCCAGCTGGTCGGCCTCGACGTTCGGGACATGCAATCGTCCTGTCCCCTTCTCTCTCCCCCTCTACAGGTTCCCTCGCACGTGCACCATGGCCACCCAGCTCGGCTAGTGGCCGGCCTCACACGCGCGAGGCCCCAACGCTCTCCCTCTCCCTCTCTTTCCTTCCCTGGGTGTGGACCACATCCATGAGGCTGGCAGACACGCCCCAAAGCGGCATGTTGCCTCTAGCATGGTCTGGGCCATGGCCATGGACGAGGTCTATGGAGCTCTGGTGCTGCGGCTATTTAAGCCCTCGCGTGTGCCCCTTCTACCTCCCTTCGCTCTCTCCCTTCTCGGTGAACCTCCTAGATCGGTTCCCTCTTCCTCCCATGCCTTATTCCTCCCCTTAAATTCGAGCCATCCCGAGCTCCTCCCCCCTACTGGCACCAGATGGATGCCCACACCTCGTTTGAGCTTTCCCATACATCAAATACTTCCTATAGTGCCCAAATCATCGGGTTCATATTTGCCCGCTGCTGGTCTCCGCTGGTCCGAAGCCCCTCTCACCCTGTCGCTTCCCCACGAAAAAGGGGCCACCAGATGGATGCGGAGCTCCCTCCTGAGCATGCCAATGGCCGGAGCATCACCAGAGGAGACCGGAGCCGCCCGAACGGGCATCAGCAAGTGCTTAGACCCACCTCCCCTGTCTCGCCTCTGTTCGAGCGGGAGGTGGGGGACGAAGCCGACAAGCGGGGCCCGTCTGTAAGTGGCCTGCTAGTCGGGCCCGATGTTTAAGTGGAAACGCCTCCCCCGGACTCTGTGTTCCCGTAGAGAAGGTGCACTCCGCGAGGTATGCCTTCGGCGTGGTAGTCCTTGCACGCGCACAACCAACAGCTGGGCCGGCCCACTATGCTCGCCGCTATGTTCCGCCCAGTGTGCCTGTTGAGCCCATTAGGTATATTTCCTTTGTCATTGTTTTTATTTTCTTCAGAGACTAGATAAATCATAGTAAATTCATGATGGCTCCAAATTTGGAGATTCAAAATCCTAGGTGTCCCTAAAATCCAGTCATATCCCAATATGTGGATTGCACATTTTTTCTGCAACCTTTTCTGTGGAGTTCAAATCCAAATTTGAATTTGAACTATGAAAGGCCCACCTAGTAAAATCTTCAGTGTATTCATGATAGCTCCAAATGAAGTGATTCAAGTTCCTAGATGCATCTCAAATCAAGTCTTAGGATATGAACATTTTTCCTTACACTTCCTCTGCTATGTCAAATATTGAACCATTTCTTCACATGGGATCCACTTTGCAAATCCCTATAAAATTCATCCCATTTCCAAATCCAATGAAACCACTTTCTAAATTCTTCTGAAAACATGCCCTCTTTGATGAGGGCCTCCACTCATGTTTATAAAAATGTTTCCTATGGACACCTTATAGGATCATCATTTCCTTTGTTTCCACTATTCAAAACTCTCCTTTGACCCACACCCAATAAAACCTCTTTGGTTTTTTTTATGACCATAGGTGATAAAGGAAAATAAAACTCCTATTTATAGAGCACTTTTATTTCTCTGCATATTGTGTTGCTTATTGTGGTTGTTTCCGGCGATAGTTAACGAAGTAGACGAGTGATCGGAGTTGGACAAGAAGCGTCTGAAGACCTTGTGGACTTTTCTGAGCTAGGCAAGCATCCCTTTGACCATGACTATGAAACCTTTTATTGCATGGCATATAGCACATTATTTCTTGATGATGATCATGTTGATGTGGTATTCCCCTTTGGTGGGATACCACCGACCATTGATAATTGCATCATGCATGACCCTACTTTCCTATGAGGGTCGTGCGTGTGGGAGTAGATAGGATTCTAATAGATGCTACGCAAGTGGGATCGGGAATATGCATGGTGATGGAAACAAAGAAATGATTTCAAAGACTTCTCGAGAACCCTGTCGGGTGCGACTAATGCCCGAGGGAGATGATGATGAGTTGGATAACCACTTGAGAAAGAAGTGGTGTACCGGAGCAAGTGAGAGTGTGTGTTTTTGAAAACAGATTAGATTTAAGATTTGTCGACCGTCCTAACCTTAAATGTACAACCACGATACCCCTTATGGGACGGGGCTTTGTTGATTACCTTGGTGAATACTAGAAAAGGGCCTGCATTACTAGTGGCGGGAGTGACATGGTCATTCTTGATATGTGGCCATACCAGGAAGGAGGATCATGCGTTGTCCTCACAGGCATCGGGCACACCGTTGTGTGTCCTCATGGATGATGCGTGTGATGTATATCATGAGGGATGGAACCAACAAGTGGACTCTTTGTTTAGTATCACTAGGGGAAAGGCATTGTTCGGGCGCTTACCTCGGGTATGTAATATACCGTGAGTTGTGGATGACATGGAAGTTCCCCGAGTCTTCTGGGTAAAGTGTGCAACCTCTGCAGAGTGTAAAACTAATCGAATAGCCATGTCCATGGTCAAGGACAGTTGGGTGGTGCTGCTTAAACTAAATCCAGATGTTTTCGAAAAATTTGGCGTGTGTGCATGTGCGGATGACAGAAGGATGATACTTGAGATAAGTTTGTTGACTTGATGTGATGAACGAACATGAGATGTTCCACCCCTGCTTATGATGATATCTGTAACTTGTTCATGTGGATATCTGCCAAGTGTTGATGCATGCTTACACAAGTTATTTGATCATGTCACTGCATGAAAAATTAGCTTTATGCAAAATTACATATTAGTGCTATATCATGCATTGTTATTGCCTTGTTCCAAACATGGGTTGCTTGCGAGTACATTCAAAGTACTCATTGGCTTGCCGGTGGTTATTTTATTGGCCAGGCATGAAAGACTAGGTTATGATGAAGATTATCTTGGTGACGGACATGTGAGATAGGACGCTTCCAAGTCAGAAATCCTGTAGGGTTAAGGTAGATGGCATGGGTTCACGCTATCGTTGAAGATTTCCGCTATGAGTTATGAAGGCTTGGCCATAAAGGCCATATTTGAGTACAGATGGTATGTAATGGATGTAAGAATCTTTTCATTCAGTTTCTGTGTGTTTAGTGAGCATTGATCACTGGGATCACTGTGCACGTACATTCAGTGGTCACGACTTATGAGTCGGGGTGCCCACACCCATGCGGTCTCCTTCTTCCTCACGATTTCCCTAGATTGAAACCAAACCAAACCACGATCAAATCCCTCTGCAAATTCAATCTATCCAGCACCCCACACGCACTCAGTGACAGCTTAGTGAGCATCCCCTTCCCCTCCACTTTCGATTTTTGCCATCACCTCATCCTCCCGTTGCCCAGGGCGCCTGGGTGACCACACCAGAGTTGTGCCATTACCGGAGCTCTGCCAGGACAATTCCGTCGTCCCTGTAAGCCCTCAATCCTCTCCTAGACTCCCTTTATTTGAATAAACCCCATGCACCTCTCTCCACTTTGATTTTTCGCGGCGCAACACAATATCAGGCCAATGGATCACACCTGATCTCGCCGAAGTCCGTTGTCGCCTGAAGCTTCAGCCAGTCGATTTCATCACCAGCAGAGGTACGTCGAGGCATGCATATTTGTCTTATGAACCAATGTGATACACCGTTCCTCCTTGAAATTTTTGTTTCCATGAAATCGCATGGAATCGGGCAGGGCAACTTCAACAGAAGCTTCTCGACATCATGTTCACTCCAGCCATCGTCATCACCACTAGCAGACGACGTCCCCGTCACTTCTGATGTCACCAAACTCACAGATGATGAACACCGCATCGCCAGAGACTCATAGAAGTCGTCACAGTCATCACCAACGAGCCGCTCGCGACTGTCCGCTCCAAGTCCGGCGACGCACCTCCCCTCTGTTTCCGATGAGTTGTTGCCGTCCGTTAGATCGAGTTTAAACGGTTCAGATTAAATCCTCCATTTTTCAGGGTCGAATCATTTTCTACTATATAATGGATGTCCACTCTACAGCCTTCACAACGGACAACTGCCAGCCTCTAGCATTGTGCCACGTGGCACAAGAATAGGATAACATAGTTTTTGACAATTTTAGTGCAATTTTTTGTTTAGTCATATCTCTTGACTCGTAGACCCAAATTCATCGATTATTTTTCCTACGTACTCATATTAATCACTAGAATCGAGTAGAACCAAGTTTTCACTCTTTTCAACTATTCAAATTTGAATATGTTTAATTTGTATTTAACCTTCCGGAGGCCATATCTTTCAAACCATTTATCCAATTCAGTTGATTCTTTTTGCATTGTGATCCTATTAGCATGCAGGTGATTTATACCTAGCGATATGATTCTGTTGTTTGGATTTTTATTTGATTCTTTGATGTTTGTTTGTTTTGGTGTTAATTGATTGATTGTTTATTTATCGATACTTTGTTTGAAACGTGTAGATTGTCCGGAGTGCGAATATGAGCGTTGCCAGGATTGTGAGTGCGATTGACTTCAGAAATAATGTATAAGGCAAATTACACCTTGATCATCCTTTACCTATTTTTTTATGCATTTAGCTCTATATCACATTACTATATTATGCATGTGTAGGAATACTATGGTACTATGTTATTGCTATTGAGTTTCAACTTGGTAGAGCCTTATGTAGATCGTGGTAGTTTATTCTTGCTATGCTATGTAGAAGGGGAATGGTTTATGTATTCATTGAGATTACGTGAGGATTATGATATTGTCGGATTTTGGGCTCCACAAAACCCTTAAGATTCGAACACAGGGGTGTGTGCAAAGATCCCCTGCAGCCTCGCCCGACCTAGCTTGCTACTCGATGAACATAGCAAAGAACTCGCACGATGGTGAGGAAGAAGATGAACACGATAGTTTACTCAGGTTTCGGTCACTGCAAAGCATAATACCCTACTCCTGCTTTGGTGGATTGCCTCTCGAGGATGTGAGGTGGATGAACAAGTATAGTGTATCGAGGCCTCCTGAGGGCTCTCAGTGGTGTCCGAGGTTCCTTGTGGTTTGGTGGACAATGAGTGATGGAGTCGGTTAATCGGATTGGGATCCCCTTATACGAAGCAGCCTACCCTCTATATATAGCGGTGGTTCGGGTCCTCTTCCCTTATCGCAATGGCAGGAAGGGATCCCACAACAGCCAATTTTGAAGAGGGACAGGGGTTCGTGCTCGCCCTGCCCAAAGGCGATCTTTGCCTGCAAAATAGTTGTCGACGCTGCAGGGATGGGCTCAGTGATGACATCCGTCCTGTGGGGCTGGTGGTTGGAGTCTTGTTGCACCGGAACGGAAACCTTTGGGGGTGCTTTGGGAACCCACGTACGTCCTGGACCCCTTTGCACCAAAGGGGAAACTACGCAACCTGGCGCACTGGTGCTCGCCTGTCCTTCCTTGCATCATCTTCGACTCCTGAGGCCAGGCCTTGCATAGAAATCTCCTCCGCTCCGAAGGGGTCCTAAGGAGTCCCATCCTTCGCGGGTCTTATTGGTGTTCTTCCTCGCAAGGCTAGGGCCTTCGCGAGGGCCTTGTCTTGAGTGGGGCCTCGTGTAACATCCCAAGTGCACCCCTTGCCATTTTCTAATGTATCTCATGTGTGAACCTTGATATTGTGTCCTTGGGATTTGAGTAAATTTTTTTGCTTCATGTCATTTGCATCATGTCATCATATCATCATCAATAATTTGCATCATGCTTCCTCATGTGGTGATGTTGTTGTGAGTGTTTTTTTGTGATGTTTGTGTGATGGTGGCACATGTATTGTTTTGGTGTGAAGAACCTCTCCTCTATTTTCCTCAAAAATCTTGCCCACCTCCCTTATTTCCAATTAATGCAATATATGAATTTTTACTTTCTTGTTCACCTCCTTAAAGTTGTTGCACTTATTCTGAAAAATCTGACTAGAATTGTGGTTCAACTCTAAAATATGTTTGGAGATGTTTGCATTCTATATCTTGGCAAAAACATATTGTTATATTAATATAAATGAATTATTTTATTGCCCTAAAAATGCCCAACCTAATTTTTTTAAATAGGGTGCAATTTGGTGAGCTCAAACCTATTTTTAGTTTTCTCAAAAACTTCACCAATCTTTATGGGTTTTAGTTGGTGTTTGCTGCTTATTTAATAAAAGAAAAAGGTTTTGTTTTGTGAGAGAGAGATGAGTGGAGGCCCAACACCATGGCCCACCTGGGCCTCGAACCCTCCTAGCCCAGCAGCTAGCGGCCACCTGCCCCGTCATCGCCCTCCGTAAGTAGTGAGCGAGGCGCCAGCTCCCGGCACTCTGAAGTCCTTCACGGACGCCAAGGATGTCCCATAAGCCTCCCCTTTTTAAGTCTCCTCAACGTTCGACCCTTTCCTAGGGTTTCCCCCTTTCCCTCCTCATCGCCACCACCTCTTCCCCTTCCTCGATTCTCCTGGTAAGTCACGTGAGATCAGAGTAAGTTCAGGAGGTTCAGAGAGCAGCTCGCCTTCATCGTCGATGTCCTCGTCTCTGGTGGCCTTCTCCGCTCCTTCAAGGATGCCCTGGAGATTCCCAACATCGCCCTCGATCTGTTCCCGGGGCTAGGAGAAGAAGAGCGCATCCACATTGTCATCCTCTTCAACGTCTTCTTCACGCACAGGGTGCCCTGCGATCCGCGCCAGCGCCGGAGTCCTCGCCTCGTCACTGTCATTAGTGTCACACCCTGTGTTTGTATTACCTTGTTGTTCTTGGATTTATAAAATTTGGAGCCAACTAAAACTTTTTCAGTGCTTGTGTTTGTTTGGAATGTTGCTTGTTTGCTTATTGATTATGGTGTATGGCACTCTTAGGTTCTATCCCTCTCCATATTCATATTCATCTTCGTTGACCCAAAACTCTTGTCGAATGATCATTCCATGTGAATAGTGCCCGAAACTATTTTTATCCAATATTATTTTGACCAAAAAGGATTTATTCAAATTAGGTCTTCAAAACCACCAGAATTGGGGTTTGCACTGCAAGTCCTCAAATTGGTTTGATTCTTTCTCCCCAAAGGCTTTACTTCAAACCTACTATATATATGACTTCCCAAAACCACCAAATATTAATTTTAATGATTATTTTTATATTTTATTTAAAGGGTTTTTCTTAAGACCAGAAATGGTTTTTCATAGGGAAAAATTATTTAAATGCTTTCAAAATATGTGAGAAATTTTAGGGAAACTAAGTGGACATATATTTTCCATATATATGAGTTTCAACACATGGTCATGATCAAATTCATATGCAAAACCCCCTAAAAGCCTTTTCTATCCAAATCAAGTTTTTGAAATATTTCTATAAGAAATATTCTCAATAAATTCCAAGAAAATTCCAGAAAGTCACAATTGTCATACTTGGTGATCTTGCAAAGTCTCGTATCAATCCAAGTTAATTTGGTTCATTCAACCATCCCAAAACCCTCCCTGTCTAGATTCAAATTTGAGAAAGTTTATATTGTGAAGTTTCTTCCCTTGACCCCAAACTGTGTGGACATGTTCTAATCACCAAATAATGATGCTACACTAAGGGGTGTATCAAGGGGATTAGCTTAGCATAACTGGATCTACAGAAACCTGATTCTGTTAGTTTCTAGGGTTCACAAAGTTTCTATTGTCAACTTTGCTCATTTGAGCTCAAATCTGGTGACCCATCTCATTTTTACCCAGCATTTGATCCTGATAAATATCACAGTAAGTGGGTAAATTTATCTTGCCAAAACATCCATCAAACACCTTCTGGTGAAATGGTAAAGTTATTGTTTTCACCATTTTTACTATTCCTCTTGCTCTAAATTTTTTACCATAGTTACTCACTCACCTTGAAAGTGCATTATATAGACTAGAGGAGGGTGAATAGGCAATTTTTACAAATTCATCACTTGAGGAATTTCAACTTGAGGAATTTGAAATGTGATGAATAACTAGCGGCGGAATAAGTACTCAAGTGCATGAGAAACATAGCGACAGCATAGTCATCATGATGAAATAAAACATGCACAGATTACAAGTAGCGTGATACAGGATAAGCAGGTAAGGAACAAGGTAATTTGAAGAATTTGAGGTGAGGAAATTATGAAAGTCTTCAGTCAAATTCTTCAAACAGTGAAGATCAATTTCATCAACAAGTATATGAGGAATAGAGGGGTTGAGGAAATAGAACCAGGTAGCTCGATGAAGACAATGGTTTGATAACCCAGTTCCAACTGTTGTGACAGTCGTACGTCTGGTTTGGAGTAGCCTGGTATTTAAACCAGAGGACACATAGTCCTTACTGTATTCTTCTTGAGCTAAGGTCACAAAGTCCTCGCCCAACGCTCGTGGTAAGTCTTCAGGGTAGACTTCCAAAACCCTCACAAACTGGTCACCCGGCGATCCTTAATAGACTGCTAGATGCTCTAGACCAAGGTCACTCCATGATCCCCAATTGACGGCAGGATACACTAGACCATGACGCCTAACCATCTGGAAGATACACAGTCTTCAAAGGTAACAAGCGTTGGTTCCACACAGGAACAATCTCTTCAGTGATGTTTAATCACTTTGGGTTTGGTGGTCTGGATTTGGGTTTTTCCTCACTTATGATTTTATCTCAAAGTCCTTGGAGGATGGGTTGATCTCAAATGACAAGTGTCAGTTCTCTCTCGGAGCAGCCAACCAACTAGTGGTTTGGGGGGTGGCTATTTATAGCCAGGGTGCAACCTGACATGATAAGACATAAATTCCCCCAATGATATGACTGTTATGTGTATAAGATGATTGGGGACAGGTGGCGCTAAGCACAGCAATGGTCGGAATTTTGAACTACGAAAGTCCTCAGGCTTATCATGTTCCTCACTTATAGGCAATTCGCACTAGCGAAATCCTAACTCCTCAGTTAGATCAGTTTCATCAGAGACCATAACAACATCGTCTCTGTCACTCAAGAACTTGACTGAACTGTAAGAGATTTCCAAAGGCTTCACTCAAAGGATTGGATAGGTTGAGGCTTTTGGAGTTGAGCATCAGTTGGAAATTTTCCTTAGTATTACCTCAGACCCCTTTAAGAGTACGGTGTTTCCTATGACTCAAACAAGGTAATGAAACTACGAAAACAAATGTCTTGATGCTTCATAGTCCTCGTTCATATCTTCAAGGTCACACCAACTTCTTGATTCACAAAGTCTTCAGGGTATAGTCTTCACCAAAGTCTTTAGTTGAAGACATACATTTTTAGGGGTCATTAATCTCTGAATATATCAAACTCTTCATCAACTTATAGAGATTTTGTACTCTCACAAACACATTAGTTCCTTAACCTATAAGTCTTCAATACACCAAAATCACTAAGGGGCACTAGATGCACTTACAATCTCCCCCTTTTTGGTGATTGATGACAAATAGGTTAAGTTTTAAACGGGGATAATACTATGAAGTGTAAATACTGAGTTTGAGGAATTTGATTGCAAGATATAGAAGAACTCCCATGAAGATGTGCATATTTGAGGAATTTTCTTTGGACTGCAAATGCACATGGCAGGTTAAAAAACATGGAGAACTCCCCCTATATCTTGTAATTCATACATGCATTTAACGTATGATATGAAGAATTTGAAATGCATGATGAAAATGTTGACTGACGAAATTCAGCATGCGAAAGGCAGTTCAAAAGAGTCAGACCACCATCGGACTTAAGTTTACAACTCAACCAACAAAAGCTTCAGAAGAGCGAGAGTTGTAACTTCAACTAAAAACACAGCCCATATATAGAAACCCGCTTGAAGACTAACTCAAATTTTCTCCCCCTTTGTCATCGAAGACCAAAAGGGATGAAAAGTGAGGACTAACGCCCCTTGAAGAATTTCATCTTGTTGGTGAGGAAGGAGCGCCAGCGTTGTCGGGGTCGTTTGTCGATGCAGGGCATGCCGCAGTGTTGTCAACGTCCTCAGCTTCATCCGTCTCACGTGATGAAGAATATGAACTTGTAACCATCTAAGGAACTTGAACCTTCTTGAATTTCTTCTGAGGAGGATGAGACCAGTCAAAGTTTTGCTGAAATTCCATGTCTTTGAGTTCCTCGGGAGTCTTGAGGTGTGCAAGAATGGCCCATGCGCGATCGAAGATTTCATGCACATAGTAGTGATTTTTCCTCACAGAGTTCTGTGTCACAGTCATGTTCTGAACAATGGAAGCCAACTGATGCTTCACCCACTTGTGATTGCGATCAACCTTCTGATGAAGACTTATGAGAAGCTCACGATCAGTCATCACACGAGGGGAAGACTCTTGAGGCTTTTGCGCTGACGCTTTTGCAACAGAATCCTAGGTAGCAGTGTCACCATTGGTGGAGTAAGATGCAGCTTTGTGGAACTGACCATCCAATGAACGAGTACCTTCATCAATGACAGCTTTGCCTTTTCCTTCAACTAAGGCAATTGTGCTCTTGAGGACATCAATGAGGGGCAAAAAGCCGAAGTGATTCTGGAAGTCCCCCTTGAAGGGAACTGAAGACCTTGATCTGATGAATTTCATGATCCAAGGAGCATAAGGCTTCAGTTCAAATGGGGCAAGAGCTGCATTTGCCAATGTCCTCATGAAGAAATCATGGAAGTTGATGGGAATCCCAAGAATAATGTTGAATAGCATGTTCTTCATGACTCCCTCCACTTCTTCTTCTTCGGAGTTGTGGCCCTTCTGAGGAGATAGGGTGTTGGTGAGAATGCGATAGACCGTCCTGGGCACATAGAGCAAATCCTTCACAAGGAAGGTGGTCCGTTGAGGTTTTCCAGGACCCAGCGGCTTCATCGGTACTTGCATCAGTTGGTTGGGTAGAGTAGGTTCATCAAACAGGCAGCGAACTTCTTCTGAAGAAATTGGAAATGGGATTGACCGAAGCAATTCGGATGCTGGAGCAGTGAGGTGAGTAGATCCGGTCATCCAGTCCAAGACCCAGGAGTTGATGTCAGAAGCATCACCTATGATGTGTAGAGTGGCATAGAATTGAAGAATTAGCTCTTCATTCCAATTGCAGATGTCCACACAGAAGGGAATAAGTCCTGCATCGTGAAGAACTGCGAGCACCGGCGTGAAGGAAGGGATTGTTTCCATATCCGCATGAGGAATTTGGTGGTGCTCGAAGACTTTCTTCTTGTCAAACAGTACTGATGCATAATAGTTCATCTATGTTGGAGTCCAGAATCTGGTGCGACCGGCCCTTGCCGAGTCATATGGAATGGGTCCAGTGAAGACAATGTGCTCATTGAAGAAATTTGACTTGAGGAATTTGTGGCGCTTTGACCCTTTGAATGGCATCCTCGGCTTTGGCTGAAGGTTTGGCTTGAAATGGCCCACAATCTCCTTAGGCATAGGAGGAATTTCTTCAGACTTAGGAATTTGCGCAGCATTTTCCTTAGTGGCAGTTGGAGCAGCAATGTCATCAGCTGATGCATCTGGAATTTCTTCAGTGACTGTAGCGGCCAAGTCATCAGATCCTTCATGAATTTCTTCAGTCTGGGCTGGGGACTGAGGAATCTGTGATACGGGTGTGGTCATTGGGGAATTTGGGTGTGCAGCTTCCCAATGTTCATCATTGATGATAGGAGTTGTATTTCCAATGTCCACGTCCTCATCAATTTCTTTAACTTCGCTCTCTTCAGCAGTTAATTGAGGCTGGGGTGATGATACTTGTGGAGTTGAACCATTTGCTTCCACTTCCATTTCTTCATCAATCTGCTCTGTCGAAGCAGCAGAATGATCTTCTTCATCTTCATCATTTGGGATGACATAGTCAACACCAAATGGAACTATCTCATAGGCTGGTGCTGAGGAGATTGGGGTAGCATCTAAGGGTTCAGTTGAAGATCTTGGCAAAGTCTTCAATCTCTTCGCAGCTGAGGAATCTGAAGTTGATGCTTTCCATTTCAGTGCCTTATTCTCAGCAGCCTTGGTCTTCTTCGCTTCTGATGCAGAAGGAAGGTTGATTGTCTTCACCCTTGAAGATTTAGTGATTTCAGCGGAGGGTGAAGGGGCAGCAGTTTCTTCAGGTACGACCGATGCAGTCATCCTTGTGGGTTTAGTTTCATCAGGTGCAGCAGTAGAAGTTGCCCTGGCAGGTTCTTTAGCAGTCTGACTTTCTTCAGCTGTGCTAGCAGTTTCTTCAGCGGGCTGAGGAGATTCTTCAGCGTGAGGAATTTGTGGTTGCGAACGAGCTGCAACCCTTGAGTTGTGATCATTGATGACTTTATCAGTTATATTGATGAAGCGAACCTTGGCGCCTTGCCAATCAGCGTAGTATCTATTGAATTCCTCACTGAGGTTTTTGATCTCAGACTGCATCTTCACAAGTTCCTCAGGAGACAACTTCAGAACATTTTTCTTCAAGAAATATTCATTCTTGTACTGAGCCTTCTTGGTTTGTCTGGCCTTCTCGTACTTCCACTTTTATTCGGCTATGAAAGTAGTGAGGACATGATCAGGACCAGGAGGCTGCTTTAAGTCATCAATTGGTGTTTTGGGATCCTTGTGCGAGATATCAATGAAATTCAGCACCATTTTTGGATTTAGCCAAAGAGGAATTTGAGTGCCCTTCGCTTGAGCCACTCGTTCTTGCTTGTTTCTGATGATTACAGCCAGTTCCTCAGCATCAGCTTCATCTGAAGAATTTGATGGTATTGTGAATGCCACCTTCTTGCATTGAGGACTTGGTCGAATGCCTCGTCCAGCAGTTGCTTTCATTTTCATCAGTGAAGGAATGGTTGAGGAATGTGCTTGTGCTGAAGAGCTTGCTGATGCCCCTGAAGCAATTGAAAATCCCTCTGTGCTTTGACATGATGCAAGGTGCATAGGAGTTGAGGACTTAGCAGCAGCAGCAGAGGACTGAGCAGCTACTGAACTAGCGGCTGGGGCCTTTCAAGGTTGTGCTTGAGGAATCTACTATGTGGATTTCGAGGTTGAGGATTTTGACTTCACAGCAGACTTCTTCACAGTGATTTTCTTCGAAGCACTGTCAGTGGCTCCGGCAGAGGCAGTAGCAGAGTCTTCGTTGAATTTATTCACCGTCTCTTTTGCTTTATTCACCAGCTTCGCTTGTTGTTTCTACCATTCATGAGGGAAGTCATTTCCAGTCTTGAGACTAGTGGGATCAGCAATTTGATTTGGATCCAAGGGTGGTCTGCTGCAAGGGGGTTTAACTGCGAATTTCATCATATACTTAGGAGTGACATAGCGGTATTCTTTCCACTCCTTTGCCCATCTTCTCTCAATTTTCTGTAAGCGGATCTTTCTCTGCTTTGTTGTTTCTTTGCCATGAATTTCTTCATCTGGCGTGCAATATTCCTCATATAAGTCATCAGGTATCTCAAGAGCATTCTGCACATCAGGTTTCTTTCCACCTTTATGTGGCTTCTTTCCATCAGCCATTTTCTTCGGTTGAGGATTCTGAACTCTTGAAGATTCTGAAGAAGTGCACAGTTTTTCCTCAAGAAATGCTGCAAATGAGTTAAGTTGATGAGAACCTAGTGATTCATCAGTGGACATGTTTGTACCTATGAACAGAGTATAGGTGCAAGGAATTTGAAGAGGTCATATGTGTTCTCAGAAGTTTTTAAATAAAATTAAGTGTGAGGAATTTGACCATAGGTGTCTTGAGGATTTTCACTAAGTGTTCTTTGTCTTAGGTTCCAGAGTTGTGCAAATTTTGAGGATCCACACAATTGAGGAATCTTGAAGAAAAACATAACTTAGGGAAAAATATCAAGTGCATGAACATGTAAGGTGCTTTAGATTGAGATTCTTGAATAATAAACATCTTTGAAAGAATTGAGGAATAACTTGAAGATCAAACAAGGGTACTAAAATTAGATTTTATTTACCCTGATGAAGAAGACGATGAACTGTGAGAAGAAATCGAGGAAGTTCATCAGTCGAGATCTCCCACACCCTAGCTTAGCAGAGGGAGACATCTACATCGATGATGGGGTGAAGACTTCTACGGCCGATGCGAGTATGACGATGGCGAGGTTGAGGCAGTGAAGCTCTTCCACACCGGTGGCGATGATTTTAGCGGCGGTACTAGGGTTGAGATCGGGAGAGAGTAGGAGTGAGGAGTAACCGAGCAAAGTGAAAGGGAAGGGGTATTTATAGCGGAGGTGAAAACCAATATGTCCGAAGATTTTGGACAAGATTGCCCCTGACCTTTGCTCTCCACACGACATGTGTCACCCATGTACTGAGAAGTGGCAATAGTGGGGGATCGTGGGTTATCCAGTCATGGGAATCGGAATAGTTTGAGCGGGAACACCGAAAATTTTGATAGTGAAATTTTTAAAGTTTCCGTTCGCAAATTCTTCAGCTGTCAAGGACACAGTGAAGACTTTGAACAAGTTTCAAAATAGAACGAATATGAAGAATTTGTGAACAGACTGGGTTGAGTTTACATCGAGGGGGAAAGGGTGCGATCACATTCACGTAGATGAAAATCAACTTGAAGAATTAACAACAAGTGAATGTTATTGAGGACATTGAAAAACTCAAATATATATGTATATACTCAATGAAGAACATGAGTTTCATAGTTTGAAGAATATGAAAAAATTGATGAATTTGAAAAGTTGAGGAATTTGCAAACTTGAGGAATTTGAAAATTTGAAGAATTTGCAAAATGACGAAAAACTCAACTTTGAAGAATTCCAACTATGGTTGGTGGCGTGACCCACCGTATAAGAATGATGAATTCAGACACCGCGTACAATTGTCGTAGGGTTCTAAGAATCAAATTATTCATTAATTTCTTCAAACTTAGAGGGTTATTCTTCATTGATTGAAGAAAAACATTACTTCGTGTGTTGCACATCTAAGTCATCAATTTTGCATACATGTTAGGATGTGTGTCCTTTTCAAAGAACATTCAAAGATTCTAAGATATTTAGCTCACACCGCAACTTGCAAAATCTCTTTTCATCCAAGGGCTTAGTGAAGATATCGGCCAATTGTTCTTCAGTGGGGATGTGGTCGATGTAGATGTCGCCCTTGAGTGCATGATCTCGAAGAAGGTGATGACAAATCTGGATGTGCTTGGTCTTGGAATGTTGAACTGGGTTGTAAGCAATCTTGATGGCACTCTCGTTGTCGCGGTAGAGAGGCACATTCTTCAACTTGATGACATAGTCCTTGAGAGTTTGCTTCATTCACAGCAACTGAGTGCAACATGAACTAGCAGCAATGTACTCAGCTTCAGCAGTAGATAGTGACACATAGTTCTGCTTCTTCAAGGACCAACAGAATAAGGATCATACGAGGAAATGACATGTGCCTCAGGTTGACTTGCGATCCACACGATCTCCAGCATAGTCAGCATCAGAGTATCCGACGAGGTGAAGATTTGAGCCCATGGGATACCATAATCCAAGCGTTGGTGTGTGAGCTAAGTATTGAAGAATATGTTTCACAACCTTATGGTGTGATTCCTTCGGTGTTGCTTGGAATCGGGCACACATGCAAACACTCAGCATAATATCAGGCCTAGATGCACATAGATACAATAATGAGCCAATAATGGAGAGATATACCTTCTAATCAAAATCTTTACCATTTTCATCAGTGCAGAGGTGGCCTTTTGAAGGCATTAGAGTTTTGATGCCTTTGCAATCTTGCATGTCGAATTTCCTCAAAACATCTTTGAGGTATTTCTCTTGAGATATGAAAATGCCATTGTCTTGTTGACGAATTTGAAGACCTAAGAAGAAATTCAACTCTCCCATCATAGACATTTGATATTCTTCACTCATCATATAGGAAATTCATCACTGTAACGTTTGTCAATGCAGCCAAAGATAATATCGTCTACGTATATTTGACATATGAACAGTTCATTGTCATAGGATTTTGTGAAAAGAGTTGGGTTGAGTGAACCGGGCTTGAAGCCTTTCTTCATGAGTGTCGTACCACGCCCGAGGGGCCTGCTTGAGGCCATAGGGGGCCTTGTTGAGTCTGAAGACTTTGTCAGGATGCTTAGGGTCTTAAAAACCTGGGGGTTGAGCAACATACACTTATTCCTCAAACTTACCATTGACATAAGGTTGAACCCAAGGGATTCGACTAACATCACCTTATCCATGGTTCGGTCCTTTGAGATTGAAACCTTACCTAGACCCAACACCTTCCTTCTTCCTTTGTTGTCATAGGTGATATGCTTCAGATGAGATGGAGCAACTGGCAAATTCATTAGTAGATTCTTGTCACCAGTCATGTGGTTTGTGCATCCACTATCGAGGACCCACTCATTAGCTTTTGGAGATTCATCCTGCAAATGAATTAGTACAACTTACGAACTCATATGCTTCAGGGTGAAGAATATGACATTAATTTCATCAGACAGAATTTTATCACACAAGATAGTAAACAAGTAGTGTGAGGACATGAGAAATGAGGAATTCATTTCAACATGGTTAGCTTGCGTCCTTTCAAGTATTTCCTCACGTCTCCAGCAAATTCATCAGACGTTCAATTTCATCTGGAGACCTGACCCTACATAAGAAATTAGTTCAATTTCTTCACCACCCACATCTGGAGGGGTGGCAAAGAGTTCATCATTCTGTGAGCGTCATATGAGAAGGGAGGCATTGAAGCAAGTGCGCTTCGTTTCACAAGATGAGGGTTAGAGTACTCATACGAATAAGTAGAGAAATTCTTCGAGGATTTATGAACATAATGATTTGAAGAAAAATGCACATATTCAGAACTCTTATATTTTCCCTGCGAAACAGATGCATTAGCATGAGAATGATATTTTTGACCATTTGAGGAATTTGGTCCAAGTGAAGACTTTGGTCCATATGAGGAATTTGATCTGGGGTTCCTGTTCTTCATTAGTGGTGTCGTGAGGACATTCACTTGAAGATTTTGTAGGTAGCTCTTGGGAACCCAGATTTTCTTCATAGGAGAACCGTTCCTCCAGTTAGTTCCAACATATCTCGCAGATACTTCACCTTTCTGATTTTTGAAGAATTTGTAGTTGGAGTCAAGTGACTCATAAGAGGAATATGAAATTTCACAAGTAAAGCCAGATAAAGTGGATGGATCTACAGGAGGTCCTTTCGCAGCAACCCATGAGGTTTTTGGGTACTGCTCAGGAGTCCAGTAAGATCCATCAGTATTGATTTACCTCTCAAATGCAATACCCTCTTTCCTAGGGTTCTTGTTCAGAATCTGCTTTTTGAGGACATCACAAAGGGTTTCATGCCCTTTGAGACTTTGTACATACCTGTCACATACAATTCCTTCAACACTGCATTTTCGTTAGTGATACATGTGGTATCCTCAGATGAGGAATTTGTGACCACTGGAATAGTTGAAGAATTTGCAGCAATAGAAGCATTTGAACATTCAGATGAAGAATTAGCAGTTTCACGTTCGATGCATTTAAAACAAGGTGGAACAAATTCTTCCTGAGCGGTACTGATCTGTTGAACCAGTAAGGAATATTTTCCCTTTGGAGATCCTCATGTGACACCCTTAGTTTATCAAGATCTTGCTTTCTTTGAAGAAATTCATAAGAAAGCTTCTCATGATCGACTAAGAGAGCATTATGATGACTCTGAAGGTTATCATAATTTGTCTGAAGACTTTTGAGATCGTCAGAAAGAGTTTGAGTCCGATCCACTTCCTCATTCCATAGATCATCGCTTTTGTCTAGCATTTTCTGAAGATTTTCAAGTGCACTTTGTTGCCTAGTAGCAATATTAGCAAGTTTGGCATAGCTAGGTTTCACATATTCATCAGATTCACCATCACTTGATTCATAGGAGGAGTGATGCTGATGTACCTTGGAACCTTTAGCCATGAAGCAATAGGTGGGAGTGTAATCATCTTCGCTGGCATCAGAGTCGTTGAGTAGTCATTTTCTTCATTGTTGAAGATGGACTTGCTGATGAAAGCAGTAGCGAGAGCAAGGCTAGCAACACTAGATTCAGATTCCACCTCAGATTCTTCTTCTTCTTCATATTCTTCAGATTCTTCTTCTCGGTCCATTTCCTTGCCAATGAAAGCCCGAGCCTTTCTGGAACCATTCTTCTTGTGCATTGAGGACTTTGAAGATTTCTTCTTTTTCTTCGAGTCATCAGAACTGTCGTCCTTGTACTTCTTCTTCTTCTTCTTTGATTCTTTTTCCTAGAGAGGACAGTCAGAGATGAAGTGACCAGATTTCTTGCATTTCTAAGAAGTTCTTTTGCTGTAGTCATCTGAGGAATCTGATAACCACTTTTTGATGACTTTCCAAATCCACCTCTCCTTGTGAACTTCGGGAATTTCCTCACGAGCATTGCTAGCTCCTGACTCAGTTCTTCAGGATCACCAAGGCTACTATCAGAATCTTCGCCTTCATATGAGGAAATTGCTTTTGCCTTCAGAGCACGAGATCTTCCATAGCTTGGCCCATAGTGGTCTCTCTTCTCAGCTTGTTGGAATTCATGAGTATTGAGTCTCTCAAGAATATCCGCAGGATCAAGTGACTTGTAGTCTCCATGTTCTTGAATCATCAAAGTCAGAGTATCAAATGAGGAATCAAGAGATCTTAGAAGTTTCTTCACCACTTCATGGTCGGTGATATCAGTGGCACCCAGTGCTTGAAGCTCATTGGAGATATCAGTGAGACGATCAAACGTTTGCTGAACATTTTCATTGTCAAGTCTCTTGAAGCAGTTGAAGAGATTGCGAAGAACATCAACACGAGATTCACGTTGAGTGGAAACACTTTCGTTGACATTGGACAGCCTATCCCAGATAAGCTTAGAAGACTCCAAAGCACTCTCTACCATACTGACCATCGCTCAGATGGCCACAGATGATATTCTTCGCTTGAGAGCCGAGTTGCTTGAATTTCTTCGTATCAACAGCAGTGACAGACGGAGAAATGCAGGGAACGCCATCTCCACAACGCACCAAAGATCGTTGTCAATAGCCTCAAGATGTATGCACATCTTGTTCTTCCAGTAGGGATAGTCCATCCCATCGAAGGTAGGACATCCTGCGGAAACCTTGATCATACCTGTAGTCGACATAACTAGAACTCCAGGTGGTTAAACCAAAATCACATAGAACAAGGGAGTACCTAGCTCTAATACCAATTGGAAGTGCGTTATATCGACTAGAGGGGGGGTGAGTGAATAGGCGATTTTTACAAATTCATCACTTGAGGAATTGTAAATGTGATGAATAACTAGCAACGGAATAAGTACTCAAGTGCATGAGAAACATAGCGACAACATAGTCATCATGATGAAATAAAACATGCATAGATTACAAGTAGCGTGATACGGGATAAGAAGGTGAGGAACAAGGTAACTTGAAGAATTTGAGGTGAGGAAATTGTGAAAGTCTTCAGTCAAATTCTTCAAACAGTAAAGATAAATTTCATCAACAAGTATATGAGGAATAGAGGGGTTGAGGAAATAGAACTAGGTAGCTCGATGAAGGCAATGGTTTGATGACCCAGTTCCAACTGTTGTGGCAGTCGTACGTCTGGTGTGGAGCGGCCTGGTATTTAAACCAGAGGACACACAATCCTAGGACACGCAGTCCTTACCGTATTCTCCTTGAGCTAAGGTCACAAAGTCCTCGCCCAACACTCGTGGTAAGTCTTCACGGTAGACTTCCAAAACCCTCACAAACTGGTCACCCGGCGATCCACAATGGACTGCTGGATGCTCTAGACCAAGGTTACTCCATGATGCCCAATTGACTGCAGGATGCACTAGACCATGACGCCTAACTGTTTGGAAGATACACAGTCTTCAAAGGTAACAAGCGTTGGTTCCACACAGGAACAATCTCTTCACTCATGCTCAATCACTTTGGGTTTGGTGATTTGGATTTGGGTTTTTCCTCACTGATGATTTTCTCTCAAAGTCCTCGGAGGATGGCTTGCTCTCAAATGACAAGTGTCAGTTCTCTCTTGGACCAGCCAACCAACTAGTGGTTGTGGGGGTGGCTATTTATAGCCAGGGTGCTACCTGACATGATAAGACATAAATGCCCCCAATGATATGACCGTTATGTGGATAAGATGATTGGGGATAGCTGGCGCTAAGCACAGCAACAGTCGGAATTTCAAACTATGAAAGTCCTCGAGCTTATCATGTTCCTCACTTGTAGGCAATTCGCATTGGCGAAATCCTAACTCCTCAGTTAGATCAATTTCATCAGAGGCCAGAAGAACATCGTCTTTGTCACTGACGAACTTGACTGGACTGTAAGAGATTTCCAAAGGCTTCACTCGAAGGATTGGATAGGTTGAGGCTTTTGGAGTTGAGCATCAGTTGGAAATTTTCCTTAGTGTTACCTCGACCCCCTTTAACAGTACGGTGTTTCCTATGACTCAAAGAAGGAAATGAAACTACGAAAACAAAAGTCTTCACGCTTCATAGTCCTTGTTCATATCTTCAAGGTCACACCAACTTCTTCATTCTCGAAGTCTACAGGGTATACCAAAGTCTTCAGCAAAGTCTTCACCAAAGTCTTCAGTTGAAGACATACATTTTTAGGGGTCGGTAATCTCTGAATATATCAAACTCCTCATCAACTTATAGAGCATGTGTACACTCACAAACACATTAGTTCCTTAACCTATAAGTCTTCAATAAACCAAAATCACTAAGGGGCACTAGATGCACTTACACACCTCTTACACCTCCAGTAAAAATCCTACACTCTCAGCTCAATAATAGATGGGGTAAAAAAACCATTTTACCCTCTGTTTCACCATGGCAGAAACATTTCTACCCTCTCCCCCACTCTTTTATTTTCTCCCTATACTCCCCTAGCTCCTAGAGAATCTCCGGACCCTCCAGGAACTACTAGACAAGGTGGGGCACCCCAGAGCGCACGGGCAACGGCAATGCCGACCATATGCACGCTCTGGAGCATGCTACAGTGTGCTCCCGCACTATAGCCACCGCCCAATGGACGCCCCCGACCACCTTGGGCCTCCCCCTCGTGTCTCCCAAGATGCCCTCAGCGTCCGTGGCATGCCACCTTGTCGGCCCCCTCCTCTCTCCTCCTCCTCCCTCCTCCGCACACGCCCGGCGCCGCCCGAGCCGGCCAACGCGTGAGCTCACGCGCATGCGCTAGGGCCTACCTCCACCCTATCTCTCTTCCCTGGACTTGGACTGTGCCAAGGAACACCCCAGACACGCTCTCTCCCTCCCCCGCGCCCTCCAGCGAGCTCCACGACCTTGCCGACGCACAAGCCCTCGGTGGACTCGCTACCACCTATAAAGGGCCTCTCCCCGAGCCTTCTCTCCCCTCTAGTCCCCCTCTCTCCCAATAGAGCTCCCGTGCCCCGTCCCCTTCATTTTGAGGCTTGAGCACTCGGGATTGACCGGAGCATCGTCGTGGCGTCACCACTGTCGATCTCTAGGTAGCAAGCCCCTCTGGCCCTCCTTTTTCTTTGGTTGTTCCTCCCTCATCGCTCTGACACAATTCCCCCTCATCCCCATCCTCTATGCAGCACGGGACGGCCCCGGCAGCCTCCTCCCGATGCTCCTCCGCCGCGGCCTTCTCACCTCCGGGGACTCCGGCCACCTCCGGTGCTCCCTCCACCTCCAGGGGATCGACGACTCGCCCCCGAGCCCATCCCTGCACTCGCACGTCGTTGTCATGCCCTTCACCGCCGCCGGTGAGGCTCTCTCCCCTCTGTCCCGAGGTGGGAGAAGGACCCGACAGGGGGGCCACCTATCGGCCTCTCATCTCCCCCTCCCATGCTCTCTCTCCCCTCGCGGTCGTCGACAGCCGGGTCCCGCGCGTCAGGTTTGAACATGGCCGCACACGTGGCTGGCTGGCTGGCCAGCTAGGCCAGCCCAGCTGCTTGCCGCCTCTGGACCAAGCACAGAGGCCTCCTCCTCTCTTTTATTTTTTCTTTTCTGTGGGTTTTTTCTAAAAATCCCACAGGATTAAATAAAAATCCAAATCCAATTATTTTTCCACCTAAAATCCTAGTATATTCCATAGAATTTAATAGTGTCATTTGTGAAAAATGTTGAAAACTTTTTATGCACTGATTTATTTTAAAACCTGTTTTTGGCACCTTTTTTTCTCTGTTAAATAGTTTTCAAAAATGTTTTTCATAGAAAAACCTTAAACAAACATTTTTAGTATAGTTTTTAGTATTTTTCTAAGTAGGGTAGCATTTTAATATTAGCTTTGTGTGCTCTACTTTTGTGTAATGCTTATTTTTATCGCTATTTATCGCGACGATAGATTGCGCTGTTGACGAGGGAGTTGGACCCGAAGACTTTGAAGACCCCGATGACTTTGTTGAGCTAGGCAAGCAGCCCTTGACCATGTTAAGAAACCGTTTTTATTGCACGTCATATAGCACTTTACTTTCGTCATATTGAGCATGTGGAGTAGTGACCACTTCGATGGGTTGCTTCCGATACTTTTACCGTTGACACTCGCATCGTGCATGACCCTACCACCTTATCAGGCCCGTCGATGAGGGCGGCCAAAGTGGCCGACCGCACAGGGCCCCAAAATCGTGGGGCCCCTGATCGGGGAAAAACTGCGGTGCAGGTCCGTGTGTTCGAGCCGCCCGAGTGTGATGAGTTTGCCCCCTCAATCGCCGCTGCAAGCCCTAGGGCCGTAGCCCTCCCCAAGCCCAGTCATCCCCCTTGCATGCTCGCGCCGCCACAAATCCCCCCGACGGTCTACTGCAATCTGCCACCGGCCGCTGCTCTCTCCTAATCCAACTCGGCTTGCTGGCTAATCTGTGCTAATCTGTGTATGCCCGACTAGCCCAGCCCCTGTTGCTTTTGGGCGCCTTCCCTTGCCTCCCCTCGCCCAGGATTGATGCACATCGAAAGCCAAAAGCACACTGCTGGGTAATTTCTTGAACCGAGACAGACATGTAACAATAGCAGATGCATTAAACTGACGTGTTGTATGTGCCAAATTGATGTTGTATGTGTTGATTTATAAACTGATGCACTTGAACATTGAACTGAAATTAAAGTGAAAAATAATAATTTATCCATTAAACTCAGATTGCCTCCATATTTATTTCAACTTGATTAATTTGTCGAAAAACATCATGATGATATTTTTCGTCGATGCCCGCAGCAGGAGTGTCTACACATATAGGAGCCACTGGCGAAGCAACCTGTGGATCAGGTACTCTTTTTATATCCCCATGTCAATTTTTGTCATATTTTACCTATTTTTTCCGATCGCTCAACATCAAGTTTCAGTTCTACTCATATTGTGTATACGAAGCAAATATTTGGATGCTTTAGCATGAGGTATTTCTTGGGTAGGTATGAGACTTTTTCAAGATAGTCCTTTAGTTATATTTATATGATTTAAATACAAAAAATTAAGACATCAATTTAAAGTTCGCACCGGGCCCCCAAATTCCTGAAGACGGCCCTACACCTTATGAGGGTTATGCGGGTGGGTGTATATAGGATGTTAGTAGATGCAACGCAAGTGGGTTTGGGATTTATGCATGGTGATGGAACTAAGGAGATGATTCCAATGACTTTTTGAAAACCCCGTCGGGTGCCACTAATGCCCGAGGGAGATGATGATGAGTTGGGTGACCACTTGAGAAAGAAGTGGTGTGCCGAAACAAGTTGAGGGTGTGTTTTCAAAAACGGATTGGTGTAAGTTGCGACCGTTACTCCAACCTTACATGTGCAACCATGATACCCCTTATGGGACGAGGCTCTATTGATTACCTTGGTGGGTACTGGCAAGGAGCCCGCATTACTAGTGGCGGGAGTGGCATGGTCACTCTCAATACAGGGTCGTGCGGGTATGGACGATCATGCGATGTCTTCATAGGCATCGGGCACACCGTTGGTCCCTGCATGGATACTACGAGTGATGTACATCATGTGGGCTGGGCACTAATCGAGTGGACTCTTTGTTTAGTATCGCCGGGGGAAAGGCATTGTTCGGGTGCTTACCTCGGGTATGTTATATACCGCGAGTCATGAATGACATAGAAGTTCCCCGAGTCTTATGGGTAAAGTGTGCAAACCTCTGCAGAGTGTAAAACTATTCGAATAGCCATGTCCACGGTCAAGGACATCTGGATGAACGCTCTTGTGCTACGTCCAAATATTTACTAAACTTGGTGTGTGTGCGGGTGGATGACACAGAGGTGACACTTGGGACAAGTCAGACGACTTGATGTGATGAATGAACATGAGATGTTCAACCCCTCGTTATGATGATATTTGTAACTTGTTCATATGGATATCTGCCAACTGTTGATGCATTCTCACTTAGTTACTTGATCATGTCATTGCATTCAAAATTAGCTTTCCACAAATTACCTACTTAGTGTTATATCATGCATCATTATTACCTTGTTCCACAACTTGGGTTGCTTGCGAGTACATTAAAAGTACTCACTGTCTTGCCACTGGTTATTTAATTGGCCAGGCATGGAATAACAGGAGTAGGGTGAAGAGTTCGTTGGTGACGAACATGCGAACTAGGACGCTTCCCAGTCAGAATGCCTGTAGGTTTAAGGCAGATGGCATGGGTTCACGCTTTCGATCAAGATTTCCGCCATTTTTTATGTTTAAGTGTTTGGCCCTTGTGGCCCCATCTATGTAAGACTAGACCTTCATGGTATTTATTTGTTTAAGACGCTAAATGTGGATGTAAGACTCTTGTTATTCAGCTTCTGTGTGTTCAGTGAGCCTTGATCTCTGGGATCACTGTACACGTGCCTTTGGTGATCACGACTTATGAGTCGGGGTCCCCACAGAGCTGGTATCAGAGCCATCCTGACTGTAGGAAGCCCTTAGTTAGCATGGATGTTAGTTAGATAAAACGGTTTCCAAAACTACACTTAGCACCTATACTTAGAAATTCTGCACTATTTACCTCTTCTATTCTTTACACAACACTCTGTTGACTCTCCTCCCTTCAAACCTTTGTAGATGGCCGTCGTACCCGAAGCCCTCCTGACATCCGGCTTTCCCTTACTCCTTGGGGATAGCATGGAGAAGTGCCAGTTTCGCCAACCACATGTTTTCCTCTACCACGAGCATTGGGTCGATGCCATCACGAAGGAGTACCACGTGGATGTGGTCGTGAAGGCAAACGACTCCCCGGCTAGTTGGTTCTTTCAAGGACTATAGATGGAGACCATGGCACTTGCAGTCGAGACAGCTGTGTGCAAGGCACTCCTACACCTCCGATATATCATTCCCGAGATGGCTGATGAGCTAGCTACTCGCTACCTGCCCTTCATAAAGGATGATCTTGGCAATGTTGGAAATATGCCCTAGAGGCAATAATAAATTAGTCATTATCATATTTCCTTGTTCATGATAATCGTTTATTATCCATGCTATAATTGTATTGATCAGAGACTTAGATGCATGTGTGGATACATAGACAAAACCATGTCCCTAGTATGCCTCTAATAGACTAGCTCGTTGATCAAAGATGGTCAAGGTTTCCTAGCCATTGACATGTGATGTCATTTGATAACGGGATCACATCATTAGGAGAATGATGTGATGGACAAGACCCAAACTACAAACGTAGATTATGATCGTATCAGTTTATTGCTACTGTTTTCTGCATGTCAAGTATGTGTTCCTATGAACATGAGATCATGCAACTCACTGACATAACTAGGTATGGAGATACCGACGATCGAATCTCGGGCAAGTAACATACCGAAGAACAAAGGGAACATCATACGGGATTAATTGAATCCTTGACATAGAGGTTCGACCGATAAAGATCTGCATAGAATATGTAGGAACCAATGTGGACATCCAGGTCCCGCCATTGGTTATTAACCGTAGAGGTGTCTCGGTCATGTCTACATAGTTCTCGAACCCGCAGGGTCTGCACACTTAAGGTTTGGTGACGTTTCGGTAGTATAGAGTTATGTATGGTGGTGACCGAAGTTTTTTCGGAGTCCCGAATGAGATCCTAAACATCACGAGGAGCTCCGGAATGGTCCCGGAGGTAAAGATTCATATATAGGAAGTCCCAGTTTGGTCGCCGGAAAAGTTTCGGGCTCATCTGTAGTGTACCAGGAGTGCCGGTAGTGTACCGGGAGACCTCCGGGAGGGGTATTTCGAACCAAGAGGCTTCGTGGGCTGTGGGAAAGTATTAACCAGCCCTTGGTGGGCTGTTGGAATAGCCACAACAGGCCCATGCATCTAGGGGAAGAATCCCAAAGAGAAAAGAGTGGAAAAAAGGCAAAAAGGAAGAGTCCTACTCCTACTAGGAGTGGAGGAGGAGTAGGACTCCTCCCCTTGGCTTCGGCCGACTCCAAGAGGGGCTCAGCCCTGCGCCAAGGCCTCCTCTCCCTCCCTCCTATATATACTAGTGGAATAGAGGGTTTTTGCACAGAATTTTCAGCCACGTGCTACCCGTTCCTCTAGTGCATAGTTTCTCCTCTAGATCGGTTTTCTGCAGTGCTTAGGCGAAGCCCTGCCGGAATAGCTCCACCACCATTGCCGCAGCGCTGTCACGCTGCCGGAGAACTCTTCTACCTCTCTGCTCCCTCTTGTTGGATCAAGAAGGTAGAGATTGTCATCAAGTTGTACGTGTGCTGAACGCGGAGGTGCCGTCCGTTCGACGCTAGATCGGAAGGACCGTGATCAAGATTGCGAGACGGATCATGACGAGATCGCAGGACGGATCGTGATGAGATCACGGGACAGATCGTGATGATTTCGCGGGACGGATCGTGATTGGATCTCGGGACAGATCGTGATGAGATCACGGGACGCTCGGCGATTTGGATCGTGAAGACGTTCGACTACACCAACTGCGTTTCTTAACGCTTCCCGCTTAGCGATCTACAAGGGTATGTAGATCCACTCTCCCTCTCGTAGATGCTCATCACCATGGATAGATCTTGCGTGTGCGTAGGAAAATTTTTGTTTCCCATGCAACATTCCCCAACAGGCGAGAGTTGGACGCTGATTCCATCCAAGGAGGATGGCACACCACTCAGGTTCCAGACCTACTTCAGCCTCTCTGCCGATAGTCTGGCTCACAACCTGATTAAAGAGTCCATGAAGCTCCACGAGGAACTTCACCACACCCGAGAGCTACTTCGTCAAGCCAAGGCGAAGCCAGACAAGATCAAGAAGGATGGAGCCCCCGAGGGACGACCCGTGTTCACTTATCGAGGAGGATTACCCCCAGCTAGATGTGCACCTACACATCGTCATCGCATGAGTGTGAAGGAGTATCGTGAGCTCTTCACCGACCCGCCAACAAAGCGTCATAGGGATGGACCTCCTCGCTCCCCGACCCCTTCAATCAGGAATGATGCCCGTACAGATAATGAACAGGAGGAAGACCCAGAGGAGCGTGACTACGAGACCGAGCACTCCACCACCTGAGTCCGAGAACCCCTAGGGTAGGATCAGTCATGTACCCCTCATGTGAACTCGAGTCCGTGTAATGGTTCATATGAAACCATGTGTGCTTGTTGATTGTTTTGATGTTTGTGTTCTGATGCAAGTCGCACTTTTGCCTTAGGCAACATGTAAGCGACTCCATCGTCTATCTTAGTGTATGTAGGTCTTTCGACCTTTGTTTTACCACACTTGCACTCGACCAACCCCTTAGGTGCTCTTTTCCATTGTTGCTTTTCCTCTCGTCTATCCGAGTTGTTTGACTTGGCTACTCCAAATAGGATGGTGACTCCTACCCGCAATAGCTCCTTCACCAACCCTAAAGCCGACAACTCAAGCCAACAACAGGGAGCTGGTGGGACTGCTCATGCCGGAGGACACAAGGAGAAGCCACAAGGCGACATTCCCCCGCCACCACCTCCATCGGAGAGCATGACCATCGCTCAGTTTCTCCAAGTTCTCTGGGAGGAACGCGAAGCCAACAATGTTGCTATTCAGCAGGTGGCTCAGGCCCTTGTGAACAACCAGCAGCAAGGCAGGAATGGCAATGGCCGCTCCACTCTGTCTGAGTTCATGAGGAATTCGCCCCCAACCTTCACCGAGACTACTGAACCCTTGGATGCCGACGACTAGATCCGCACCATCGAGGACCTCCTTGCACTAGTCATTGCAATAAGGACCATGAAAAAGTGCTTTATGCCTCTCACTGCCTTGGAGGTACCGTCCGAGCTTGGTGGGATGGATTAAAGGTCATGCAAGGTGAGCGTGTGATCACTTGGAATGACTTCAAGGAAGGATTCCGCACCGCCCACATTCCATCTGGGATCATGGCTATCAAGAAGAGAGAATTCTGAACACTGAAGCAAGGAAGTGGCTCTGTCAAGGAGTACCTGTAGAAGTTCAACCTACTGTCAAGGTATGCACCTGAAGATGTCAACACGATGGCTGCCAAGAAGGAACGCTTCATGGAAGGATTTCAATAGACCCTGCAGTACCAGCTCATTATCTGCGACTATCGTACCTTCTTCGACCTGGTGAACAAGGCCCTCATGATGGAAGACAAGCGTCATGCCATAGACAACACTTGCAAGCGCAAGATGATCAGCAAGGGTAGCTCCAGCAACCAGAAGCCTCGCCCCTGGCAGCTAGCCACAACTAAGCCAACCTATCAGCCATAGTAGGCTAGACCTCCTGCGCCTCGTCTGAGCTACCAGCCTTAGCAGTATGCCAATCCCAGAACACCTTACAACAACCCCAATAACAACAACGATGACAAAAACTACAACAACAATCCTGGGCAAGTCGCTTGCTTTGGATGTGGTCAGCGAGGACACATCTCTAGGCTGTGTCCCAACAAGAAGCCAGATGCATCGTGCACCAATGCGCAAAACCAAGGTCAAGGCCGTGGAGCACCCCCAAGGAACCCTGATCCCCGCATCCAATCCAACAACGACATGTGTCGTGTGAATCATGTCATCGCAGAGGAAGCCCAGGAAGACCCGGACATCATACTGGGTACATTCCTTGTCAACTCAACCCCAACAATAGTACTGTTTGATTGTGGAGCTTCGCATTCTTTTGTCACCCAAAAGTTTGCACTAGAGAGTGGCATGAAGCCTACACCCCTAGGTAGTCGTATGTTGATACAAACCCCGGGATCAGTTATGAAGTCTGGGATAGGTTGTAAGGCAGTTGAGATTAATATCAACGGGGTAGATTTCCTAGCAGACCTCATCATCCTGAAGTCGGAAGGCTTGGATATGATCCTAGGCATGGACTGGTTAACCAAGCACCAAGGCTTGTTGGATTGTGCCAAGAGGATTGTTACCATGACCAATAGCCAAGGAGTGGAAGTCGAGTATGTTCCCAACCCTGCGTCCACTCAAGCCCCTCAGGCTAACTGTCTATCGGGAATTGAGTTGGGTCAAGTGCCAGTGGTGTGTGAATACCCGGATGTTTTTCCTGATGAGCTGCCCGGAATGCCTCCTGATCGCGACATTGAGTTCATCATTGAGCTTATGCGCAGATCAAGGCCCATCTATAAGAAGGCCTACAGGATGGGATCCGAAGAGTTGGTTGAATTGAAAAAGCAACTGGCAGAGCAGCTCAGAAAAGGATTCATTCGCCCGAGTGCCTCTCCTTGGGGATCACCTGTTCTATTTGTGTCAAAGAGGGACGGAACTATCAGACTCTATGTCGATTACCGTTCTCTCAATGAAGTCACAATAAAGAACAAGTACCCACTCCCCAAGATTGAAGACCTGTTTGATCAGTTGAATGGAGCCAAGGTGTTCTCCAAGATCGACCTCAGGTCTGGGTACTACCAGCTAAAGATCAGACCCCAAGACATTCCAAAGACGACATTGGTAACCCAGTATGGCTTGTATGAATACACGGTCATGTCATTGGGGTTAACCATTGCCCTTGCCTACTTCATGTACCTCGTGAATAAAGTCTTCATGGAGTACTTGGACAAGTTCGTTGTCGTCTTCATTGATGGCATACTCGTCTTCTCCAAGTCAGAAGAAGAACATGAGCAACACTTGAGATTGGTCCTAGAGAAGCTTCGAGAGCACCAGCTTTATGCCAAGTTCAGCAAGTTTGAATTATGGCTGCATGAAGTTGGATTCCTGGGTCGTGTGTTGACTGTAGAAGGATTCTTAGTGGATCTTGCCAAGATTGAAGCCGTGACTGAATGGCAATCCCCAACCACCGTGAAGGAAGTCAGGAGCTTCCTCGGACTCGCGAGATATTACCGCAAGTTCGTGGAAGGGTTCTCGAGTATTGCCTGACCCATGACCTAGCTTTTTAAGAAGGACAAGAAGTTCGAATGGACAACTAAGTGCGAGGAAAGCTTCCAGGAGTTCAAGAAGAGATTGACCACAGCCCCAATTTTGGCCACCCCCGATATTCACAAGGAGTTTGTGATATATTGTGATGCATCGAGAACCGAGCTTGGAGGTGTTATGATGCAAGAAGGGAGAGTTGTAGCATATCTATCCAGACAGCTACGACCTCATGAAGAGAACTACGCAACTCATGATCTTGAGTTGGCAGTCGTGGTTCATGCCTTGAAAACAAGGTGACATTACCTTCTGGGAAGCGATGTGAGATATACATAGACCACAAGAGTTTGAAGTATATTTTCACCCAAAGGGAATCGAACATGAGGCAGCGAAGATGGTTGGAGTTGATCAAGGATTACGACGTTAGTGTTCAATACCACCCCGGAAAGGCCAACGTGATAGTGGACGCCTTAAGTAGAAAGGCTTGTTCCTTGAATGCCATGATTAAGGAAAGGCTACCCGCCCTGTATGAAGAGCTTGAAAGCTTCGGCTTGGAACTAGTTGCACCTGGATTCCTCGCTAACCTCGAAGCAAAGCCTACCTTGATGGATGATATCAAAGAAGCTCAGAAGGGTCACGAGAGCATTGAAGGCATCAAGAGGAAGATCAAGGCAGGCAAGGCCCTAGGATTCTTAGTGGAAGAACAAGGAGTTGTATGGTTCGGGAATCGCATATGCGTACCCAACAAATAGGAGCTCAAGAACTTGATCTTGCAAGAAGCTCATGACACTCCATACTCCATCCATCCTGGAGGAACCAAGATGTATCAAGTGTTGGAAATATGCCCTAGAGGCAATAATAAATTGGTTATTATCATATTTCCTTGTCCATGATAATCGTTTATTATCCATGCTATAATTGTATTGATCGGAAACTCAGATACATGTGTGGATACATAGACAACACCATGTCCCTAGTATGCCTCTAATAGACTAGGTCGTTGATCAAAGATGTCTATGGTTTTCTAGTCATGGACACGAGATGTCATTTGATAATGGGATCACATCATTAGGAAAATGATGTGATGGAAAAGACCCAAACTACAAACATAGCATATGATCGTGTTAGTTTATTGCTATTGTTTTCTGCATGTCAAGTATTTGTTCCTATGACCATGAGATCATGCAACTCACTGACACCGGAGGAGTACCTTGTGTGTATCAAACGTCGCAACGTAACTGGGTGACTATAAAGGTGCTCTACAGGTATCTCCAAGGGTGTCTGTTGGGTTGGCATGGATCAAGACTGGGATTTCTTACTCCGTGTGACGGAGAGGTATCTCAGGGCCCACTCGGTAATACAACATCACAATAAACCTTGCAAGAAATGTGACTAAGTGTTAGCCACGAGATCTTGTATTACAGAACGAGTAAAGAGACTTGCTGGTAACAAGGTTCAACTAGGTATGGAGATGCCGACGATCGAATCTCGAGCAAGTAACATATCGAAGAACAAAGGGAACAACATACGGGATTAACTAAATCCTTGACATAGAGGTTCGACCAATAAAGATCTCGTAGAATATGTAGGAACCAATATGGTCATCCAGGTACCGCTATTGGTTATTGACCATAGAGGTGTCTCGGTCATGTCTACATAGTTCTCGAACCCGCAGGGTCTGCACACTTAAGGTTTGGTGACGTTTCGGTAGTATAGAGTTATGTATGGTGGTGACCGAAGGTTGTTCAGAGTCCCGGATGAGATCTCGGACGTCACAAGGAGCTCCGGAATGGTC
Organism: Hordeum marinum; assembly: GCA_022496015.1. Taxonomy (NCBI): domain Eukaryota; kingdom Viridiplantae; phylum Streptophyta; class Magnoliopsida; order Poales; family Poaceae; genus Hordeum; species Hordeum marinum. Next base: position 237,005,700 of record CM039673.1, read on the forward strand.
CAGAGGGAAATATGGATATATAGGAAGTCCTGTTTTGGTCACCAGAAAAGTTTCGGCCTCCTCAGTAGTGTACCGGGAGTGTCGAGAGGGTACCGGGGGACCATCGGGAGGGGTGTCACGCCCCGAGGGGCCTCATGGGCTGTGTTAGGAGAGAAACCAGCCCCTAGTGGGCTGGCCGAAGCCTCCACTAAAGCCCATGAGGTTTCAGAAGGAAAAAATCCAAAGGTGGAGAGGTGGAAAGAGTTTCCAAGTGGAAAGGAGGAATCCTACTCCTAATAGGATTGGAGTAGGACTCCTCCACCTCCAATTTCGACCAAACCTTGAGGGTTTGAGGCTGCCTCCTCCCCTCCCTCCCTCCTATATATACTAGAGGATTTAGAGGGAAGAGCTAACCCTAATGGCCGCGTGCTGCCCTCTTCTTCTCCTCTAGATCTGTTTCTCCTCTAGATTGATTTTGTAGTGCATGGCGAAGCCCAGCTGGAATAGCTCCACCACCATCTCCGCAACGCGGTCGTGCTACCAGAGGACTCTTCTACCTCTCTGCTCCCTCTTGCTGGATCAAGAAGGTGGAGCTCGTCATCAAGCTGTATGTGTGCTGAACGCGGAGTGTCGTCCGTTCGGCGCTAGATCGGAAGGACCGTGATCAAGATCGCGAGACGATTCATGATTGGATCGCGGGACGGATCTTGATGAGATCACGGGACGGATCGTGATGGGATCGCGAGACGCTCAACGATTTGGATCGCGAAGACGTTCGACTACATCAACCGTGTTTCTTAACGCTTTCCGCTTAGCGATCTACAAGGGTATGTAGATCCACTCTCCCTCTCGTAGATGCTCATCACCATGGATAGATCTTGCGTATGCGTAGGAAATTTTTTGTTTCCCATGAAACGTTCCCCAACAGTGGCATCATGAGCTAGGTCTATGTGTAGATGAGATCTTGAGTAGAACACAAAGAGTTTGTGGGCGTTGATGCTTAGATTGCTTCCTTCCTTGGTCATGTTTTGGTCCAGCGGTATTGTGGGATGAACCAGACCGGACCAACCTTACTCGTACGCTTACGAGAGACCGGTTCCATCGACTGACGTGTAACTTCGTTGCACAAAGATGGCTGGCGGGTGTCTGTTTCTCCTACTTTAGTTGGATCGGATTCGACAAAGGTGGTCCTTGAGAATGTTGAAAAGCAATTTATGTATCACCGTTGTGGTTTTGCGTAGGTGAGAATTGTTCTTGCTAGATACCCGTAGCAGCCACGTAAAACTTGCAACAACAATTAGATGATGTCTAACTTGTTTTTGCAGGGTATGTTGTGATGTGATATGGCCAATTACATGATGAGATATATGTGATGTATGAGATGATCATGTATTGTATAGAATATCACGACTTGCATGTCTATGAGTACGGCAACCGGCAGGAGCCATAGGGTTGTCTTTAATTATTGTATGACCTGCGTGTCAATCATTAAGCGCTATGTAATGCTTTACTTTATCGCTAAGCGGTAGCAATAGTAATAGAATCATGGTGGGCGCGACAACCCCGATGGCGACACGTTGATGGAGATCATGGTGTCATGCCGATGACGATGGAGATCATGCCGGTGCTTTAAGGATGGAGATCAAAAGCACAGTTCATGGCCATATCATGTCACTTATGATTTGCATGTGATGTTAATCCTTTTATGCACCTTGTTTTGCTTAGGACGACAGTAGAATTATAAGGTGATCCCTCACTAAAATTTCGAGATCAATTGTGTTCTCCCCGAGTGTGCACCGTTGCGAAAGTTCATCGTGTCGAGACACCACGTGATGATCAGGTGTGATAGACTCTACGTTCACATACAACAGGTGCAAGCCAGTGCTGCATGTGCAGAACACTCGGGTTAAACTTGACGAGCCTAGCATGTACAGACATGGCCTCGGAACACAAGAGACCGAAAGGTCGAACATGAGTCATATAGTAGATATGATCAACATGATGATGTTCACCATTGAAACCACCTCAACTCACGTGATGATCGGACTTGAGTTGGTGAATTTCGATCGTGTATCACTCAAATGACCAGAGGGATATCAATTTGAGTGGGAGTTCTTAGGTAATATGATTAATTGAACTCATTATCATGAACATAGTCAGTTGTGTCTTTGCAAATTATGTTGTAGATTACTAGCTCACGCTAGAGTTCCCTTGTATTTTTATATGTTCCTAGAGAAATAGAGTTGAAAGATCATGGTAGCAATATTGCGGACTAGGTCCGTGATCTGAGGATTGTCCTCATTGCTGCACAGAAGGCTTATGTCCTTAATGCACCGCTCGGTGCGCCACCCCCTCTAGTGTCGTATGTAGATGTTGTGAACATCTAATAGACACGTTCTGATGACTACTTGATAGTTTAGTGCATCATGCATTACGGCTTAGAATTGAGGCTCCAAAACGTTTTGAACATCATGGAACATATGAGATGTTCTAAGAGCTGAAATTGGGATCTCAGACCCGTGCCCGTGTTGTGAGAAATGAGATCTCCAACAAGATTCTTTGCCTGCAAGATAAAGGAGAATAGTTCAATCGTTGAGCATGTGCTCAGATTGTCTGGGTGCTACAATCGCTTGAATCGAGTGGGAGTTGATCTTCCAGATAAGATAGTGATTGATATAGTTCTCCAAGTCACTATCACTAAGCTACTAGAACTTTGTGTTTAACTATAAATTGCCAGGGATGAAAATAATGATCCTAAGCTGTTCGCGATGTTTGACACTGCGAAGGTAGAAATCAAGAAGGAGCATCAAGTCTTGATGGTTAGTAAAACCACTAGTTTCGAGAAGGGCAAGGGCAAGGAGGGAAACTTCATGGATGGCAAGTCAGTTGCTGCTCCAGTGAAGCAACCCAAAGTTGAACCAAACCCGAGACTAAGTGCTTCTATTATGAGGAGAGCGGTCGCTGAAGTGGAACAACCCTCGATACTTGGTAGATAAGAAGGCTGGCAACGTCGACAGAAGTATATTTGATGTACGTTTTATTAATGTGTACCTTGCTAGTACTCCTAGTAGCACATGGGCATTGGATACCGGTTCGGTTGCTAAATGTTAGTAACTCAAAATAAAAGCTACGGAATAAACGGAGAACTAGGTAAGGGTGAGGTGACGATGTGTGTTTGAAATGTTTCCAATGTTGATGTGATCAACATCGCATGCTCTCTCTACCTTCGGGATTAGTGATGAACCTAAATAAATGTTATTTGGTGTTTTGCGTTGAGCATGAACGTGATTAGATCGTGTTTATTGCAACATGGTTATTCATTTAAGTTAGAGAATAATGGTTATTATGTTTTCATGAATAATACCTTCAATGGTCATGCACCCAGTGAGAATGGTTTGTTGAATCTTGATCGTAGTAATACACATGTTCATAACATTGATGCCAAAAGATACAAAGTTAGTAATGATAATACCACATACTTGTGGCACTGCCGGTAAATGTCATATTGGTATAAATCGCATGAAGAAACTCCATGTTGATGGATCTTTGGACTCATTTGATTTCAAATCGGTTGAGACATGCGAACCTTGCCTCATGGGCAAGATGACTAGGGACCCCGTTTTCCGGTTTAATGGAGCGGGCAAGTGATTTATTGGAAATAATACATGTTGATGTATGCAATCCAATGAGTCTTGTAGCGTGCGATGGATATCGTTATTTTCTTACCTTCACTGATGATTTGAGTAGATATAGTGTATATTTACTTAATGAAACACAAGTCTGAATCGTTTGAAAAGTTCAAGCAAATTTAGAGTGAAGTTTAAGATCATCGTGACAAGAAGATAAAAATGTCTGCGATGTGATTGTGGAGGTGAATATCTGAGTTACGAGTTTGGCATACAACTTTATATGATGTGAAAGTTGTTTCACAACTCACGCCACCTGGAACACCATAGTGGGATGGTGTGTCCGAACGTTAGTCGTGCTCTATTGGATATGGTGCGAATTATGATGTCTCTTATCGATTTGCCACTATAGTTTTGGGGTTATGCATTAGAGACAAACAACATTCACTTTAAATAGGGCACCATCTAAATCTGTTGAGATGACACCGTGTGAATTATGGTTTGATAGAAACCTAAGTTGTCATTTCTTAATGTTTGGGGCTGTGACGCTTATGTGAAAAGGGTTTTCACCTAATGAGCTCGAACCCAAAGCGGACAAATGCATCTTCATAGAATAGCAGTTGGGTATACCTTCTATCTCAGATCCAAGCATAAATGTTTGTTGCTAAAATAAGGTCCTTTCTCGAGAAAAGTTTCTCTCAAAAGAATTGAGTGGGAGGAAGATAGAACTTGATGAGGTTGTTGAACCTTTGTTTCAACCAAGAGTAGCGCAGCGCAGAAAGATATTTCTGTGGAACCTACGTTAGTTGAAGAGGAAGTAAATGATGATGATCATGAAGCTTCAGATAAGTTTTATTCGAACCTCGTAGGTCGACAAGGATGCGTACTACTCCTGAGTGTTACGACAACCCTGTCTTAGAGGTCATGTTGTTGGACAACGATGAAGCTATGAACTATAGAGAAGCGATGATGGGCCCGGATTCCGACAAATGTTTAGAGGCTATGAAATCCGAGAAAGGATCCATGTATGAAAACCAAGTATAGACTTTGGTACACTTGCTCGTTGGACGGCAGGTCGTCGAGTACAAATGGACCTTTAAAATGAAGATAAACACTGATGGTAAATATCACCATTTATAAAGCTCGACTTGTCGCAAAGAAAATTTCTGAATAGTTCAAGGAGTTGACTGCGATGAGACTTTCTCACTCGTAGCAATGCTAAAGTCTGTTGGAATTATGTTAGTAGTTGCTGCATTTTTCAATTATGAAATCTGGTAGATGGATTTCAAAACATCGTTTCCTTAATGGTTTACTTGAGGAAAGCTTGTATGTGATACAACCAGAAGGTTTTGTCAATCCTAAGGATGCTAAAAGGTGCACGAGCTCCAGCAATCCATCTAAGGGCTAGAGCAAGCATCTCGGAGTTGGAATATACGCTCTGATGAGGTGATCAAAGTTTCTAAGTTTACACAAAGTTTACGAGAAACTTGTATTTACAATAAAGTGAGTGGGAGCACTATAGAGTTTTTGATAAGCGTATGTGGATGACATATTGTTGGTCGAAAATGATGTAGAATTTCTGGAAAGCATAAAGGGTTATTTGAAAAGAGTTTTTCAAAGGAAGACCTGGATAAAGCTACCTAATTGTTGAGCATCAAGATCTATAGAGATAGATCAAGATGCTTGATGAGACTTTCAATGAGTACATACCTTGACAAGATTTTGAAAGAGTTCAAAATGGATCAGTCAGAGAGAAGTGTTCTTGCCTGCTTTGTAAGGTGTGAAGTTGAGTGAGACTCAAAGCTAGACCACGGTATAAGAAAGAGAAAGGATGAACGTCATACCCTATGCCTTAGCCATAGGCTCTATATAGTATGACATGCTGTGTACCGCACTTGTGTGGGCCTTGCCATGAGTCCGTCAAGGGGTACAAGAGTGATCCAGGAGTGGATCACTGGACAAAGGTCAAGATTATCCTTAGTGACTAAAAGACTGAGGAAACGTTTCTCGATTATGGAGGTGATAAAGGGTTCATCGTAAAGAGTTACGTCGATGCAAGCTTTAACACCAATCCGGATGACTCTTAGTAGCAATCCGGATACGTATAGTGGAGCAGCCATTTGGAATAGCTCCAAGTGGAGTGTGGTAGCAGTGTCTACAGTATGGCATAAAGATTTGCAAAGTACACATGGATCTGAATGTTGTAGACCCGTTGACTAAAAGACCTCTCTCACATGCAAAGCATGATCGAGGCCAGAACTCATTGGGTGTTAGATTCATAACAATGCGAATCACATGGTGATGTCAACTAGATGATTGACTCTAGTGCAAGTGGGAGACTATTGGAAATATGCCCTAGAGGCAATAATAAATTGGTTATTATCATATTTCCTTGTCCATGATAATCATTTATTATCCATGCTATAATTGTATTGATTGGAAACTCAGATACATGTGTGGATACATAGACAACACCATGTCCCTAGTATGCCTCTAATAGACTAGGTCGTTGATCAAAGATGGCTATGGTTTCCTAGTCATGGACATGAGATGTCATTTGATAATGGGATCACATCATTAGGAGAATGATGTGATGGACAAGACCCAAACTACAAACGTAGCATATGATCGTGTTAGTTTATTGCTATTGTTTTCTGCATGTCAAGTATCTATTCCTATGACCATGAGATCATGCAACTCACTGACACCGGAGGAGTACCTTGTGTGTATCAAACGTTGCAACGTAACTGGGTGACTATAAAGGTGCTCTATAGGTATCTCCAAGGGTGTCTGTTGGGTTGGCATGGGTCAAGACTGGGATTTGTTACTCCGTGTGACGGAGAGGTATCTCAGGGCCCACTCGGTAATACAACATCACAATAAACCTTGCAAGCAATGTGACTAAGTGTTAGCCATGAGATCTTGTATTACAGAACGAGTAAAGTGACTTGCTGGTAATGAGGTTCAACTAGGTATGGAGATGTCGATGATCGAATCTCGGGCAAGTAACATACCGAAGAACAAAGGCAACAACATACGGGATTAACTAAATCCTTGACATAGAGGTTCGACCGATAAAGATCTTGTAGAATATGTAGGAACCAATATGGTCATCTAGGTACCGCTATTGGTTATTGACCATAGAGGTGTCTCGGTCACGTCTACATAGTTCTCGAACCCGCAGGGTCTGCATACTTAAGGTTTGGTGACGTTTCGGTAGTATAGAGTTATGTATGGTAGTGAACGAAGGTTGTTCAGAGTCCCGGATGAGATCCCGGACATCATGAGGAGCTCCGAAATGGTCCGGAGGTAAAGATTGGTATATAGGAAGTCCTGTTTTGGTCACCAGAAAAGTTTCGACCTCCTCGGTAGTGTACCGGGAGTGCCGGGAGGGTACCGGGGGACTATCGGGAGGGGTGTCATGCCCCAAGGGGCCTCATGGGCTGTGGTAGGAGACAAACCAGCCCCTAGTGGGCTGGCCTAAGCCTCCACTAAAGCCCATGAGGTTTGAGAAGGAAAAAATCCAAAGGTGGAGAGGTGGAAAGACTTTCCTAGTGGAAAGGAGGAATCCTACTCCTAATAGGATTGGAGCAGGACTCCTCCACCTCCAACTTCGACCAAACCTTGAGGGTTTGAGGCTGCCTCCTCCCCTCCCTCACTCCTATATATACTAGAGGATTTAGAGGGAAGAGCTAACCCTAATGGCCACGTGCTGCCCTCTTCTTCTCCTCTAGATCTGTTTCTCCTCTAGATTGATTTTGTAGTGCTTGGCGAAGCCCTGCTGGAATAGCTCCACCATCAAAAAGGCGGAGATTGTCATCAAGCTGTACGTGTGCTGAACGCGGAGGTGTCATTCGTTCGATGCTAGATCGGAAGGACCGTGATCAAGATCGCGAGGCGATTCGTGATTGGATCGCGGGACGGATCATGATGAGATCGCGGGACGGATCGTGATGGGATCGTGGGATGCTCAGCGATTTGGATCACGAAGACGTTCGACTACATCAACCGCATTTCTTAACGCTTTCCGCTTAGCGATCTACAAGGGTATGTAGATCCACTCTCCCTCTTGTAGATACTCATCACCATGGATAGATCTTGCGTGTGCGTAGGAAATTTTTTGTTTCCCATGCAATGTTCCCCAACATCAAGACCTCAAGGCAAGATTCTGGTGGCATGGCATGAAACGGGATATAGGCACCTCTATCGCCAAGTGTGATATATGCCAGAGAGTCAAAGATGAGCACCAGCAGCCCGCTGGGCTATTGCAACCTCTCAAAGTGCCTGAATGGAAGTGGGACAAAGTCAGGATGGATTTCATCACCGATCTACCAAGGTCAAGTAAAGGACATGATTCCATTTGGGTCATTGTCGATCACCTGACCAAAGTAGCCCACTTCATTCCCGTTAAGACAACCTACAATGGGAACCAATTGGCCAACCTCTACATCAACTGGATTGTGAGCCACCACGGAGTTCCCAAGGAGATTGTATTGGACCGAGGCACCCAGTTCACCTCAAGGTTTTGGAATAGGTTCCAAGAAGCCTTGGGAACTAAGCTCTCCTTCAGCACTGCTTTTCACCCCCACGCCGGTGGGCAAACAGAACGAGTAAATCAGATACTCGAAGATATGCTCCGCGCTTGTGTCTTGGCTTATGGAGCCAAGTGGGAAGATTGTTTGCCGTTTGTTGAGTTCTCCTACAACAACAACTACCAGACAAGTCTTCAGATGGCACCATTTGAGGTGTTGTATGGACCAAGTGTCGTACTCCCCTCAACTGGTCGGAAACCGGAGAAGGGCTAGTCTTTGGCCCAGATATCCTCCATGAACCAGAAGAGCAAGTTCAACTCATCCGAGAACAACTCGAGACCACCAAGACTAGGCAGAAGAGCTACACCGACTCTCACCGTTGGGACATGAGTTTCCGTGTTGGAGACCATGTTTAACTCCGTGTCACGCCTCTCAAGGGAACCAAGCGATTCCATGTCAAAGGAAAACTTGCACCAAGGTTTATCGGCCCCTTCAAGATCACCGACAGGTGAGGAGAAGTTGCCTATCAGCTAGAGCTACCTTCCGAGCTATCGGATGTGCACAACGTCTTTCATGTGTCACAACTCTGAAAGTGTCTCCAAGTTCCCAACCGCCCCGACCTCTACAAGGACATCGACCATCAAGCCATCGATCTTTAGCCAGACCTCACTTATCATGAGAGGCCGGTTCGCATTTTGGATGAAGCCGAGTGCTGCACCTGAAGTCGCACCATCAAGTATTTCAAGGTCCAATGGAGCAACCACTCTGAAGCTGAAGCAACCTGGGAGCGTGAAGACTATCTTAGATCTGAGTTCCCTTATCTTTTTAGCGCTTAGCCTAGGAATCTCGGGGACGACATTCTTGTAAGGGGGGTAGGTCTATCACACCCTGTGTTTGTGTCACCTTGTTATGCTTGGATTTATAAAATTTGGAGCCAATTAAAACTTTTTCAGTGCTTGTGTTTGTTTGGAATGTTGCTTGTTTGCTTGTTGATTATGGTGTATGGCACTCTTAGATTCTATCCCTCTCCATATTCATCTTACTTGACCCAAACCTCTTGCCCAATGATCATACCATGTGAATAGTTCCCAAAACTATTTTTATCCAATATTATTTTGACCAAAAAGGATTTATTCAAATTAGGTCTTCAAAAACCCCTGAATTGAGGTTTGCACTTCAAGTCCTCAAATTGGGTGGATTCTTTCTCACCAAAGGCTTTACTTCAAACCTACTATATATATGACTTCCCAAAACCACCAAATATTATTTTTAAATATTATTTTTATATTTTATTTAAAGGCTTTTTCTTAAGACCGGAAATGGTTTTTGATAGGGAAAAATTATTTAAATGCTTTCAAAATGTTTGAGAAAATTTAGGGAAACTCAGTGGACATATATTTTCCATATATATGAGTTTCAACACAAGGTCATGATCAAATTCATATGCAAAAACCCCTCAAAACCGTTTTTGTCCAAATCAAGTTTTTGAAATATTTCTATGAGAAATATTCCAAATAAATTCCAAGAAAATTCTAGCAAGTCACAATTGTCATACTTGGTGATCTTGCAAAGTCTCATCTAAATCCAGGTTAATTTGTTTCATTAAACCATCCCAAAACCCTCCTTGTCTAGATTCAAATTTGAGCAAGTTTACATTGTGAAGTTTCTTCCCTTGACCCCAAACTTTGTGGACATGTTCTAATCACCAAATAATGATGCTACACTAACTGGTGCATCAAGGGGATTAGCTTAGCATAACTGGATCAATAAAAACCTGATTCTGTTAGTTTCTAGGGTTCACAAAGTTTCTATTGTCAACTTTGCTCATTTGAGCTCAAATCTAGTGATCCATCTCATTTTTACCCACCATTTGATCCTGATAAATATCACAATAATTGGGTAAATTTATCTTGCCCAAACATCCATCAAACACCTTCTGGTGAAATGGTAAAGTTATTGTTTTCACCATTTTTACTATTCCTCTTGCTCTAAATTTTTAACACAGTTACTCACTCACCTCTTACACCTCCAGTAAAAATCCTACACTCTCGGCTCAATAATAGATGGGGTAAACCCCCCATTTTACCCTTTGTTTCACCATGGCAGGAACATTTCTACCCTCTCCCCCACTCTTTTATTTTCTCCCTAGCCTCCCCTAGCTCCTAGAGAATCTCCAGACCCTCCAGGAACTACTAGACAAGGTGGGGCACCCCAGAGCGGGCGGGCAACAGCAATGCCGACCATATGCCCGCTCTGGAGCGCGCTACAGTGCGCTCCCGCACTGTAGCCGCCGCCCAATGGACGCCCCCGACCACCATGGGCCTCCCCCTCGTGTCCCCCGATATGCCCTCGGCGTCCGTCGCACGCCACCTTGCCAGCCCCCTCCTCTCTCCTCCTCCTTCTCCCTCCTCCACGCACGCCCGATGTCGCCCGAGCCGGCCAGCACCTGAGCTCACACACGCGGGCGCTAGGACCTACCTCTGCCCTCTCTCTCCCTTCCTTGGACTTGGACCGCGCCCAGGAACACCCCAAGCACGCTCACTCCCTCCCCTGCGCCCTCCAACGAGCGTCATGACCTCGCCGGCGCACAAGCCCTCGATGGACTCGCATCCACCTATAAAGGGCCTCTTCCCGAGCCTTCTCTCCACTCTAGTCCCCCTCTCTCTCGCAATAGAGCTCCCGTGCCCCGTCCCCTTCATTTTGGGGCTCGACCTCTCGGGATCGACCAGAGCATCGTCACGATGTCGCCACCGTCGACCTCCATGTAGCAAGCCCCTTGGGCCCTCCTTTTTCTTTGGTTGTTCCTCCCTCATCACTCTCGCATGATTCCCCCTCGTCCCCGTCCTCTTTGCAGCATGGGACGGCCCCAGCAACCTCCTCCCGAAGCTCCTCCGTCGCGGCCTTCTCACCGCCGGCAACTCCGGCCACCTCTGGTGCTCCCTCCACCTCTAGGGGATCGGCGACTCGACCCCGAACCCATCCTTGCACTCGCCAGTCGCCATCGTGCCCTCCACCGCTGCCGGTGAGGCTCTCTCCCCTCTGTCCCGAGCTGGGAGAAGGACCCGACAGGGGGGTCTCACTTGTCGGGCTCTCATCTCCCCCTCACATGCTCTCTCCCCTCACGGTCGCCGACAGCCGGGCCCTGCGTGTCAGGTTTGAACCTGGCCGCACACGTGGCTGGCTGGCTGGCCAGCTAGGCCGACCCAGCTGTTGGCCGCCTCTGGCCCACGCACAGAGGCCTCCTCCTCACTTTTATTTTTTCTTTTCTGTGGGTTTTTTTATAAAAATCCCACAGTATTAAATAAAAAATCCAAATCCAATTATTTTTGACCTAAAATCCTAGTATATTCCATAGAATTTAATAGTGACATTTGTGAAAAATGTTGAAAACTTTTTATGCACTAATTTATTTTAAAACCTGTTTTTGGCACCTTTTTCGCTCTGTTAAATAGTTTTCAAAAATGTTTTTCATAGCAAAACCTTAAACAAACATTTTTAGTATAGTTTTTAGTATTTGTCCAAGTAGGGTACCATTTTAATATTAGCTTTGTGTCCTCCGTTTTTGTGTGATTCTTATTTTTATCGCTACTTATCGCGACGATAGATTTCTCTATTGACGAGGGAGTTGGACCCGAAGACTTTGAAGACCCCGAAGACTTTCTTGAGCCACGCAAGCGGCCCTTTGAACATGTTAAGAAACCGTTTTTATTGCATGTCATATAGCACTTTACTTTTTGTCATATTGAGCATGTGGAGTAGTGACCACTTCGGGTGGGTTGCTTCCGATACTTTTACCGTTGACACTTGCATCGTGCATGACCCTACCACCTTATGAGGGTTATGCGGGTGGGTGTAGATAAGATGTTAGTAGATGCTACGCAAGTGGTTTTGGGATTTATGCATGGTGATGGAACTAAAGAGATGATTCCAATGACTTTTCAAAAAACCCGTCGGGTGCCACTAATGCCCGAGGGAGATGATGATGAGTTGGGTGACCACTTGAGAAAAGAAGTGATGTGCCGGAACAAGTTGAGGGTGTGTTTTCAAAAACAGATTGGTGTAAGTTGTGATCGTTACTCCAACCTTACATGCCCAACCATGATACCCCTAATGGGATGGGGCTCTGTTGATTACCTTGGTGGGTGCTGGCAAGGAGCCCACATTACTAGTGGCGAGAGTGGCATGGTCACTCCCGATACTGGGTCGTGCCGGTATGGACGATCATGTGTTGTCTTCACAGGCACCGGGCACGCTGTTGGTCCCTGCATGGATGCTATGAGTGATGTACATCATGTGGGTTGGGCACCAATTGAGTGGACTCTTTGTTTAGTGTCGCCAGGGGAAAGGCATTGTTCGGGTGCTTACCTCGGGTATGTTATATACCGTGAGTCGTGAATGACACGGAAGTTCCCTGAGTCTTGTGGGTAAAGTGTGCAAACCTCTGCAGAGTGTAAAACTATTCGAATAGTCATGTCCACGGTCAAGGACAGTTCAATGACCGCTCTTGTGCTACGTCCAAATATTTACTAAACTTAGTGTGTGTGCGGGTGGATGACACAGAGTTGACACTTGGGACAAGGCAAACGACTTGATGTGATGAATGAACATGAGATGTTCAACCCCTGCTTATGATGATATTTGTAACTTGTTCATATGGATATCTGCCAACTGTTGATGCATGATTACTTAGTTACTTAATCATGTTATTGCATTCAAAATTAGCTTTCCACAAATTACCTACTTAGTTCTATATCATGCACCATTATTATCTTGTTCCACAACTTGGGTTGCTTGCGAGTACATTCAAAGTACTCATTGGCTTGCCACTGGTTATTTAATTGGCCAGGCATGGAAGAACAGGAGTACAGTGAAGAGTTCATTGGTGACGAACAAGCGAACTAGGACGCTTCCCACTCAGAATGCTTGTAGGTTTAAGGCAGATGGCATGGGTTCACGCTTTCGATCAAGATTTCCGATGTTTGTTATGTTTAGGTGTTTGGCCCTTGTGTCCCCATCTATGTAAGACAAGACCTTCATGGTCTTTATTTGTGTAAGACGCTAAATGTGGATGTAAGACTCTAGTTATTCAGCTTATGTGTGTTTAGTGAGCATTGATCTCTGGGATCACTGTACACGTGCATTTAGTGATCACAATTTATGAGTTAGGGTCCCCATAGTTAGCCGCGTCCCCGACCTCATCGTCGTGCCCAAGGTAGTGGAGGTACCTTCCTCTCCACCTCCATGCCTTCTTTACGTCGTTGGTCACCCGTAGCTCGCCCGCGCCGTGTCACCGTCGTGTTCCCTACGCTTTGCATCACCTTCTGAACCTGTTTTCAGAGAGGATAAGACAGCTCACGATCTGGACCCGTGGCTTGATCCGCTTAGGTTTGGTCGCCGTCATGCTTGCCGTGTAGCCTCCCGCTTCACACGCTTCCGCCCTCTAGCATAGTGCTTTTGCTCTGCTCGACCGCGTCCGCCATGCCCGAGCTCGATCTCAAGCTGAGACCCTCGGTGTCATGCCTTGCGTCCCTGCTTCCCCCAGAATGGAGCCCCAGGTGGGATCTAAGCCTCCGCAGCCGCTCGCCGGCCCTTGTGATGGCCGGAGTGTTGTCGGTGATGTTGTCATCCTCCTGTCCGAGGGCAAGTCTGCTCCTTTTGCCTGTTCAGAATGGACAGAGGCCCTCCTTTGTCAGTTATCTCAGCCCAGCGTGGTGGTAGCTACCTCGGTCTACCTCGGGGGAGACGCGGGTTCGATCCCCCGTGGACGCTTCCCCCCTTAGCTATTATCGGCCGCGGGGTCTGTTGTGGCCACACGGGTGGATCCCGTGTGCCTGCGTGTGGTGGTGTGTGGCCCTGTGTGTGCCTGTGTGTGTGCTAAGAGTTGTGTGTGTGCAGTGTGTGTGGGTATGACAAGTGGGCCCTAGCCCCACTTGTCATCCACAAAGGGGGTCGTGGCTCACTGCCAGGTGGGACCCCCTCCTTTTATTTTATTTATTATTTAGATAATATAATTGTTTTCTCTGCTTTTAGATATATTACCATTTCTGGTATTTTGACAAATGTGGTATGGCCATTTCTGGCAATGTGCATTTTTAGAAGGTTTTGACTTATAAGTCATATAGGCCTTGGGCATTTTCTTTCGAGATAGGTGGTGTGTGTTTTTGTTATGCAAACATATGAGTGTAATATATGGATTTGGGGTAGAAAAATACCAGGAATCCATTAGTGTGATTTGTTTTAGCTTTTGAGCAAGTTTTGCAAAATGTCATTTTGTTCCAATATGTCTTTTTGTCATCTTCGTAAGAATAAATCCATGCATGCTAAGATAATTGTTTCAACATGAAAGTGATAGTGTTTTGTGAGTATTATGCCATGGTATTTTATTTTGACATGATGCTTGCATATAGGTGGGATTCTTGCTCCAAAGTAGCTAACAAAATGTTGATGTTTTCAACATGCTAAATATTTCTAAGTCTAGGAATCTGTTATTATTTTTATGCCATGTTGAGTGGATGCTACCAAGTGTTCTGTTGAGTTTTAGCTCAAGCTCGGTGCTAGTGTTTTGTAGTAGATGTTGTCTGCTACCATATTGTTAACTTTCATGCCTTTAGGTGGTCTATAGCATCATTAGTTTCTGTTGTCAATTTGCTACCAGCTTAACTCAGATTCTAGAAAACTGGGATTTTCACTAAGTCCCTAGAATCTGTATCATTATGCCATCTTGTGAGCTTTATGCTTAGTGATCCATGCTTCCTTTCAAGTTTGTGTAGTTGGATGATTTGTTAAGCATGTTATTTAGTTTCTGTACATACTTTGTTTGAGGTAGGAAACCTCATGTAGCTCTAGATATTGGTTGTGCAAGTTGCTATGTTGCTATTTTGGCCAGGGTGTGTGTAGTTTTGTGTTGTGGCTTGTGGGAGCTATGTTCCATTGTTTTTCTTGATATTTGGCTCTATTGTGATTGGTTTTTAATTTCCAAACTAGTGGCTACCTAGGAATACCAAGGAATAGCCCATAGCCTTCCTTGTCTTGTATTTTGTCTTCGTACCTTGCCGTGAGCGTAGTGTGAGACCGTTACTCCATTTCCTATGTTCCACATATGCATTTGCATCGAGTTTGCATTAAGAATACATATTTTCCATGATTATGCATGTTCACACAACTTAACATAAGGTTCTGTCTAGAATTGTAAACAACTTAACTATTGCAAAATAAATATGGCTAGCTTAGGATTGCATGTTAAATACTTCAAATGAATCATGCACCACCTTGTTTGTGCATTGCACCTTGGTTGTTTGTTTACTGTTGTTGTTTCTCTTTGGGTAGACGCGAGTCTTGAACCTGGGTATGAGGATCCAGGAGAGTACAACTACAAGGACCCAACTCTTTGTCCCTCTAAAGAACCAACAGGCAAGATGATCGTACCCGGATCTCGACACTATTTTTGCTTTGCTAGATGTCTCGCTCTTATCGTTACATTTGTGTTACCTACCACTTGAACGTCAAGCCTCCTACATTGACATGATAACCTCTAACCCCTCCACTACCTAGCAAACCTTGTTTGGCTAAGTTACCGCTGCTCAGACCCTCTTATAGCGTTCTTAGATGTAGGTGCAGGTTGTTTCCATGTGATAACATGGATATCTAGAGATATCACAATATTTTCTGCTATTTAATTTAATGCACATATATATCTTGGTACGGTGGAAGGCTTGGCCTTTTGCTTGGTGTTTTGTTCCACTTTTACCACCATAGTTACTTGTTACCGGTGTTATGTTTCCATATTTTGCGCTCCTAAGATGCTCGGGGGTGTTATGGGGACCCCCTTGATTATTCGTTTGAGATTAAAGCTTGTCTGGCAAGACGCAACATTGGTACTATTTGCTTAACAACTTAATAAAATGCATAGGGCTTAGTTACCCCGTGGATAATTAATCAACAACCCGAGCTAATGCTCCTCATGAGTATTGGTCCAAAACAGGCTGCCTGTGGGGCCGCCTCGAGGAAACTTGAGGATTCGTTTTCCCCATAGCTAGACCCATCTGGTAGTGCCCTGAGACAGAGATACGCGCGGCTCCTATTGGGATCTGGCCTGCCGGGTGGTCTTGTTGGATTTGTTTTACCTTTCTAGAATGTCTTGCACGACGAACTCCGATCTTCTTCGGGCTATTTCGAGGTGTCGGTTTTCCTTTGGAATTTCCTAGGATGATCACAAGATCCGTGGTCGAGGTTATTCCCACGGCGTGTGGTTAATTTGTGATGGATTAGTTGGAGCACCCCTGCAAGGTTAAATCTTTCGGAAACCTGTGCCCGCAGTTATGTGGCAACTTGGATATTTTGCACCCGGTTATAGTAAACTTGAAGTAAACTCTAATAAAATACACCAACTGTGTGCGTAACTGTGATCGTCTTTGCTCGTGAACAGGAGCCGAGAGAGAATAAGGTGGGTTATGTTTGACGTAAGTAGGTGTTCAGGATCACTTAGTGATCATGATAGTTTTCGACCGTGTTTCATAGAACACCATATTTACATTCATGTTCTCGTAAGATAGCCACCAAATAAATGCTTAGTGCTTGCTACAACCTCAACACTTACCCCTTCCAAACCCATCAACTTGCATTGTTTCGGTACCCGGGTTACATGATTTCTGAGTCCCCTGTGGCTAACAGATTACAACAATACAGGTGCAGGTGTTGATGAGTCCGTGCAAGATGATGTTACCCAACTCTAGTGGGAGTATGATGAAGAACGTGGCAGGATGTATGTCATGTACCCCGATGAGTAGAGAGGCCATGGTCGTGATCTTTGGGCTAGCAAGACAGCTTTACATTGCTTCTTTTCTTTGTTTGATTTCATCCGTAGATGGACCCTATTTTCTCTATGATGTTTGAATAATTGTGTGAACTTGTAATTTAGCTTGTGGCGAATGTAAGCCAACTCATATACTCAGCTCTTCATACATGTATGCAATGTTTACTACACTTGCGAAACAACGAGATGCGCCTCAATCCCTATCGAGGCCCCCATGCCTAACTAAGGATAGGCGCGCATCTTGGGTGTTACAAGTTGGTATTCAGAGCCATACGACCATAGGATCCCTTTGCTTGATTGAAGTTGGCCAAGTCGAGTCTAGTAAAACTATTTTGAGTCTAGTTATATCGGAGAGTAGGTTACTTTTACTCCTCTTCTATACTCTAGTGAGGTATTCGACTTAGGAATTTTGATTCTACTCCTCTTCTTGCTCAAAAAAAATTAGGATCAAGCGGCTATTTTGGAAACTATATGATGCCGATGTGACGGAGTTTTGTCTTGGTGCCTCCTGTCTGACTTGATATCTTTCGGGGAGTTGAGCTCCATCGGATTCTTGGCACATCATTATCATTCAGTTTTCTTAGTATCTTGGGACGGAGGATGTTCGAAATTGCTTCAATACTTACCGTGGCGAGATAAGGTCGGAGTCACCCAGTACTGGGGAGGCATCCGGGGTACTGCCATGTGTTGGTATTGTTGTGTTTTCGAGGATTCGGGATAGATGGAGTTCCGGAACCTCTAGTTATGTGTTGACGGATGGATATAGTTGGAGTGTAGGGCTTGTTAGTTTTGTGAGATATTTGCCTCCCTGTATCCCCAACACCCGATTGCATAACCAAAGAGTTCGGAGGTTCTTAGGTGGGAATTCAAGTAGTTACCTAGGATCATCTTTCTTCAAATGTATGAGGGTCTATACATTTATTTTGAACAACCTTATCTCAATACTTTTGTGTTATTGCAAGTGGCTTCAAGATCTATGATGTTATTCCGAACCTGAAGTATGCGTTCGTAGTAAATTTTCAGTTCGAATGCATGTGATGAGACTCATTGCAATTTCTTTCAACTTGTTGATTCAGCTTACTGCTTCATCTTTGTCAACGATGTGCTGATGTTCTTGTCCATCTGTAGGATGGCTCCACCAACTCGCAGGAACCCGGGTCGGGGTGAGGAGCAGTCTGATCCTCCACCACCCCCACCACCGCCTCCTCCTCCAGAAGCTTGGCAAGTTGTGATGGCCACAACCAATGCGAATACTTAGATGTTGCTCAGGCTATTGCAAGAGAGATATCAGGGTCAGCAAGGTAATCAAGGGAATTTTTAGAATCAGCCTCAATTCGCGACACTCAACCAGTTCCTTGCCAACCAGCCCAAGTCTTTCCCCTGTTGTGAGCAGCCTTTTGATGCAGCTGATTGGCTCCGCGACATGAGTAAGCATTTTGAGTGCAGCAATGTCAGACCAGAGGACTATGTCAGGTTCGTGTCGTTTCAGCTCAAGGGTCAGGCAGCAGATTGGTGGCAGCAATACAAGGACTCCAGGGGTGATCGTGTTGTCAGCTGGGATGATTTCTATCGTGACTTCAGGGCCCATTACATTCCGATGATCTTTGTCGAGGAGATGCATGAGAAATTCACGCACCTAAAGCAGGGAAGCAAGTCTGTCTATCAGTACAACGTCGAGTTCCAGAATCTAGCCCGTTATGCTAAACAAGATGTTCCCTGATGACAAGTCCATGATTTATCAGTTTAGAGGTGGTCTCAAGGATGAGCTTCTACCGGGTTTGGTCCTCCAAGAGCCTCGTGAGTTTGATCAGTTCTACAACATGGCTTTGAAGGTCGAGGCAACTCAGCTCAAGTTGGAGAACTCAAGGAAGCATTCCAGGGAATCCTACTCTTCTTCTTCCAGCTCTCAAATGGTCCCTAAGCAGCAAAAGTATTGGGTTCCTCCTCCTCCTCCATTTCGTCCCCCTCAACAGCA
This sequence comes from Hordeum marinum, assembly GCA_022496015.1. Lineage (NCBI taxonomy): Eukaryota > Viridiplantae > Streptophyta > Magnoliopsida > Poales > Poaceae > Hordeum > Hordeum marinum. The sequence continues at coordinate 237,024,624 of CM039673.1, forward strand.
AAAGCAGTTCGGTGGTCGTGGTTCTTCCCACCCACCCAACCTAGGATATCAGCAGAGGCCTCAGGCACCCAAGTCAGCTAATGTTCCTCCTCCAAGCAACTTTCGTCTGCTATCAGAGGTTACTTGTCACAAGTGTGGTCAGAAGGGTCACTACTCTAACAAGTGCAACCAGTGGCGTCCTCTACCTCCTCCTCCAGTCAGACCTCCAGGCAATGCTATGGTGAAGCATAATCCCAAGTCAGAAAGAGTGAACATGGTAAATGCAGCCGAGGCAGAGGATTCTTCTCAAGTGATCATGGGTAATCTCTTAGTCAACACTATTCCTGCAGAAGTTTTGTTTGATACTAGTGCTTCTCATTCTTTTATATCATCCGTTTGCATCCAAGCATCATTTTCATCATGAAGAGTTGTCTGCGGCATTGCAAGTTGTTTCTCTAGGCAAGCACATAAGTTCTCGTTGGGTAGTCCCGGATGTTTCTATCAAGATGGGTAATTATTCTTTTCTGGCCTCTCCAATTGTTCTCGGTAATTCCGATATTGATCTCATTCTTGGCATGGATTTTCTGGCTATGAACAAGGTGTATGTTGATTTTCAAGCCAAAGAAGTCAAATTAACTCATCCTTCAGAAGACGTGATCATTTTCACAGCTCGCAATGACACGATTCGTCTCTTTGCTCTTAATGAGAAGGGTGAAATCTCAGCCATTTCTCAAATTCCGGTGGTTTGCGAGTATGAAGATGTCTTTCCTGAAGAATTGCCAGGAATGCCTCTGCACCGGCCAGTTGAGTTTGTGATTGACCTCGAGCCTGGAACTGAACCGGTTTGCAAGTGTCCTTATAAGCTTGGCCCCGAAGAGCTGAAAGAGTTGAAGAAGCAGCTAGATGAACAAGAGCGTCTGGGTTTGATCAGACCAAGTTCTTCTCCTTGGAGTTGTGGTGCGCTGTTTGTCAAGAAGAAGGATGGCACGGACCGACTTTGTGTCGATTACTGTCCATTGAATAAAAAGACAATCGGGAACAAGTACCCACTTCCCAACATCAATGAGTTGTTTGAACAACTGAAAGGTGCCAAGGCTTTCTCAAAGCTGGATCTTCACATGGGCTATCATCAGATTCGCATTCACGAAGAAGATATTCCAAAGACTGCTTTCAGGACGAGTTTTGGCTCTTATGAGTACACCGTCATGTCCTTTGGTCTCGCCAATGCTCCTCCAACCTTCTCAAGAATGATGAACTTCATATTATATCCTTTCAAGAATGAGTTCGTCTTGGTGTATTTGGATGATATTCAGACTGAAGAAGAACATGCAGAGCATCTCCGGCTTGTGCTTGACAAGCTAAGAGAGCATCAATTATATGCTAAGTTTTCCAAGTGTGAGTTTTGGCTCACTAAAGTGGTGTACCTTGGGTATGTGATCTCTGCCGATGGCATTAAACTGCACCCTAAGAAAGTTGAGGCAATCTTGAAGTGGGGACCTCCTCAGAATGTCAAGGAGCTTCGTAGCTTCCTCGGGCTTGCAAGTTACTACAGAAGATTTGTGGAGAACTTCTCTCAAATTGCTAAACCTCTGTCCAACCTCCTCCAGAAGAATGTCAAGTATGTTTGGTCTCCTGAGTGTGATGGGGCGTTCAATACGCTCAAGCAGAAACTGACTTCAACTCCAGTTCTTGTTCCTCCCAAGCAATCAATGCCTTTCCAAGTGTTCTGTGATGCTTCCCTCCAAGGTATTGGTGGTGTTCTCATGCAAGATAAGAAGATTGTTGCTTATACCTCGCGCCAGCTGAAGCCTAGTGAGAAGAACTACCCCACTCATGATCTTGAGTTGGCGGCAGTTGTGCATGCTCTGATGACTTGGAGGCATTTGTTGTTGGGTAGACCAGTTGAGGTGTACACCGATCACAAGAGCTTGAAGTACATTTTCACTCAACCCAATCTCAATCTTCGGCAGTCTCGTTGGGTGGAAATGATTGAGGACTTCAATCCAAGAATTGAGTATACTCCTGGTAAAGCAAATGTCATTGCAGACGCGCTCAGCCGAAAGGCGTACTGCAGCAGTCTTATCCTAAAGCCTCTTCAACCCGAGCTTTGTGAAGCCTTCCGCAAGCTCAATCTCCAAATGATTCCACAGGGATTTCTTGCAAATCTTCAAGTCTCTCCGACGCTGGAAGATCAGGTTCACCAAGCTCAACTTCTTGATGCGATGGTGAAGAAAATGAATAAAGGTGTGTCCAAGGGCATTCCGAAGTATAAGTTCTTTCGTGTTGATGGCAAAGATACCTTATTCTTTGAGGATCGTCTGGTGGTTCCAAAAGGTGATCTCAGGAAGGTTATCATGGACGAAGCACACAATTCTCTCCTATCCATTCATCCAGGCAGTTCCAAGATGTATCACGACCTCAGGAAAACCCTCTGGTGGACTCGCATGAAACGTGAAATTGCTCAGTTCGTGAACGAGTGTGATGTTTGTCGCAGAGTGAAGGCGGAACATCAATGTCCAGCAGGTCTCCTTCAGCCTTTGCCTATTCCAAAGTGGAAATTCGATCATGTGGAGATGGATTTCCTCACTGGTTTTCCTAAGTCCAAGAAGGGAAACGATGCCATCTTTGTGGTTATCGACAAGCTAACCAAAGTTGCCCATTTCCTTCCGGTCAAACCGTCTATCTCGGCAGCTCAACTGGCAGAGCTGTATACATCAAGGACAGTTTCTTTGCACGGTATTCCTCAGCTCATATCCTCAGACCGTGGAAGCCTCTTCACTTCCAAGTTCTAGGACTCCTTCCAGACTGCTATGGGTACCAAGATCCGTTTCAGCACTGCATTCCATCCTCAAACAAGTGGCCAAGTTGAGAGAGTCAATCAAATCCTCAAAGACATGCTTGGAGCCTGTGTGGTTTCTTTCGGCATGAAATGGGAAGAATGCCTTCCATACGCTGAATTTTCATACAACAACAGCTTTCAGGCTAGCTCAGGCAAGGCCCCTTTCGACATTCTCTATGGTAGGAAGTGTCGTACCCCGCTCAATTGGTCTGAAACCGGTGAGCATCAAATTCTGGGCAATGACATGATCATGGAAGCAGAAAAGATGTGTCGTGTCATTCATGAGAACCTCAAAGCAGCTCAATACCGATAGAAGAGTTATTACAATAACAAACATTGGGATTTCTCCTTTCAAATTGATGATTTAGTCTATCTCAGAGTTTCTCCCATGAAGGGCACTCGGCGGTTTGGAATCAAAACGAAGCTAGCTCCTCGCTTTGTGGGTCCTTTCAGAGTTGTGGGCAAGAGAGGTGACCTTGCTTATCAACTCGAGCTTCCTCCAAATTTCGCAAATGTGCATGATATTTTCCATGTCTCTCAGCTCCGGAGGTGCTTCAAGACTCCCGAGCATACCATTGACCTCCAAGACATTGATCTCCAAGAGGACTTATCTTATCGTGAGCATCAAGTTGCTATTCTCGAGGAAACTGGGCGTAAGACTCACAACAAGTCAATCAAGTTTCTCAAGGTGAAGTGGTCTCATCATTCCGACAAAGAAGCCACTTGGGAACGTGAGGATCTTCTCCATTCTGAATTTCCAGAATTCTTTCGTTCTTAGATCTCGGGTCGAGATCCTCTTGTAGTGTGGGAGAGTTGTAACAGCCCAAGTGCACCCCTTGCCATTTTCTAATATATCTCATGTGTGAACCTTGATGTTGTGTCCTTGGGATTTGAGTAATATTTTTTTGCTTCATGTCATCATATCATCATCAATAATTTGCATCATGCTTCCTCATGTGGTGATGTTATTGTGAGTGTTTGTTTTGTGATGTTTGTGTGATGGTGGAACATGTATTGTTTTGGTGTGAAGAACATCTCCTCTATTTTCCTCGAAAACCTTGCCCACCTACCTTATTTCCAATTAATGCAATATATGAATTTTTACTTGCTTGTTCATCTCCTTAAAGTTGTTGCACTTATTCTGAAAAATCTGACTAGAATTGTGGTTCAACTCTCAAACATGTTTGGAGCTGTTTGCATTCTATATCTTGGCAAAAACATATTGTTACATTAATATAAGTGAATTATTTTATTGCCCTAAAAATGCCCAACCTAATTTTGTTAAATAGGGTGCAATTTGGTGAGCTCAATCCTATTTTTAGTTTTCTCAAAAACTTCACCAATCTTTCTATGTTTTAGTTGTTGTTTGTTGCTTATTTAATAAAAGAAAAAGGTTTTGTTTTGTGTGAGAGAGAAAGCTAAGTGGAGGCCCAGCACCGCGGCCCACCTGGGCCTCGAACCCTCCTAGCCCAGCAGCTAGCGGCCACCCGCCCCGTCGTCGCCCTTCGTCAGTTCAGAGCGAGCCGCCAGCTTGCGGCGCCCTGAAGTCCTTCACGGACACCGAGGACGTCTCGTCAGCCTCCCCTTTTTAAGCCCCCTCGACGTCCGCCCCTTCCCTAGGGTTTCCCCCTTTCCCTCCTCGTTGCCGCCACCTCTTCCCCTTCCTCGATTCTCCGGGTAAGTCACGTGAGAGCAGAGGAAAATCAGAGTAAGTTCAGGAGGTTGAGAGAGCAGCTCGGCTTCATTGTCGACGTCCTCATCTTCGGTGGCCTTCTCTGCTCCTTCAAGGATGCCCTGGAGAACCCCGACGTCGCCCTCGATTTGTTCCCGGGGCTAGGAGAAGAAGAGCGCATCCGCATCATCGTCCTCTTCAATGTCTTCTTCGCACACAGGGTGCCCTGCAATCCGCGCCAACGCCGGAGTTCTCGCCTCGTCGTCGTCGTTAGCCGCGTCCACGGCCTCATCGTTGTGCCCAAGGTAGTGGAGGTACCTTCCTCACCACCTCCACGACTTCTTTACGTTGTTGGTCGCCCATAGTTCTCGCCTGTGCCATGTCACCATCATGTTCCCTGCGCTCCGCGTCGCCCTCTGAACCTGTTTTCAGAGAAGTTCAGACAGCTCGCGATCTGGGCCCATGGCTTGCTCCGCTTAGGTTTGGTCACCGTCGTGCTTGTCGCGTAGCCTCCCGCTTCACACGCTTGCGCCCACTAGCGTAGTGCTTCTGCTCTGCTCAACCGTGTCCACCATGCCCGAGCACGACCTCGAGCTGAGGACCCTCGCCGCCATGCCTCGCGTCCCTTGCTTCCCCCGGAATGGAGCCCCAGGTGGGATCTAAGCCCCCGCAGCTGCTCGCCGGCCCCTACGCTACCGGAGTGATGTCGGTGATGTTGCCGTCCTCCTGTCCGAGGGCAAGTCTACTCCTTTTGCCCATTCAAAAGGGACAGAGGCCCTCCTCTGTCAGTTATCTCAGCCCAATGTGGTGGTAGCTACCTCGGTCTACCATGGGGGAGATGCGGGTTCGATCCCCCGCGGGCGCTTCCTCCCCCCCCCCCCCCGTTTTTTTTGCTATTATCGGTTGCGGGATCTGATGTGGCCACACGGGTGGATCCCGTGTGCATGCGTGTGGTGGTGTGTGGTCGTGTGTGTGCATGTGTGTGTGATGTGAGTTGTGTGTGTAGTGTGTGTGGGTATGACAAGTGGGCCCTAGCCCCACTTTTCATCTAGAGAGGGGACCCTAGCTCACTGCCAGGTGGGACCCCCTCCTTTTTATTTTATTTATTATTTAGATAATCTAATTGTTTTCTCTGTTTTTAGCTATATTACCATTTGTAGTATTTTGACAAATGTCGTATGCCATTTATGGGAATGTGCATTTTTAGAAGGTTTTGACTTATAAGTCATATAGGTCTTGGGCATTTTCTTTCGAGATAGGTGGTCTGTGTTTTTGTTATGCAAACATATGAGTGTGATATATGGATCTCGGGTAGAAAATCCCAGGAATCCATTGGTGTGATTTGTTTTAGCTTTTGAGCAAGTTTTGCAAAATGTCAATTTGTTCCAATATGTCTTTTTATCATTTTCGTAAGAATAAATCCATGCATGCTAAAATAATTGTGTCAGCATGAAAGTGGTAGTGTTTTGTGAGTATTATGCCATGGTATTTTCTTTTGACATGATGCTTGCATATAAGTGGGATTCTTGCTCCAAAGTAACTAACAAAATGTTCCTGTTTTCAACATGCTAAATATTTCTAAGTCTGGGAATCTGTTATTTTTTTGTGCCAGGTTGAGTGGATGCTACCAAGTGTTCTGTTGAGTTTTAGCTCAAGGTCAGTGCTAGTGTTTTGTAGTAGAGGTTGTCCTCCACCATCCTGTTGATTTTCATGCATTGAGGTGGTCTCTAGCATCATGTGTTTTTGCTGTAAATTTGCTACCAGCTTAACTCAGATTCCAGAAAACTGGGATTTTCACTAAGTCCCTAGAATTTCTTTCATTATGCCATCTTGTGAGCTTCATGCTTAGTGATCCATGCTTGCTTTCAAGTTTGTGTAGTTGGATGATTTGATAAGCATGTTATGTAGTTTCTGTACATACTTTCTTTGAGGTAGGAAACCTCCTATAGCTCTAGATATTGGCTTGTGGGAGTTATGCTCCATTGTTTTGCTTGATCTTTGGCTCTATTGTGATTGATTTTCCATTTCCTAACCAGTGGCTACCTGGGAATACCACGGAATAGCCCATGGCCTTGTCTTGTATTTTGTCTTCGTACCTTGTCGTGAGCGTAGCGTGAGAACCGTTACTCCGTTTCCTACGTTCTACATATGCATTTGTATCAATTTTGCCTGACGCATCCATATTTGCCATGATCATGCATGTTCAAACAACTTAACATAAGGTTGTATCCAGAATTGTAAACAACTTAACTATTGCACGAGAAACATGACTAGCTTAGGATTGCATGTTAAATACGTCAAATGAATCATGCATCATCTTGTTTGTGCATTGCACCTTGGTTGTTTGTTTATTTTTGTTGTTTCTCTTTGGGTAGACGCGAGTGTTGAACCTGAGTACGAGGATCCATGAGAGTACAACTATGAGGACCCAACTCTTTGTCCCTCTAAAGAACCAACAAGCAAGATGATCGTACCCGGATCCCGACACTATTTTCGCTTTGCTAGATATCTCGCTCTTATCATTACATTTGCATTACCTACCACTTGAATGTCAAGCCTCCTATATTTCCATGATAGCCTCTAAGCCCTCCACTACCTAGCAAACCTTGTTTGGCTAAGTTACCGCTACTCAGCCCCTCTTATAGCGTTCTTAGATGCAGGTGCAGGTTGCTTCCATGTGATAACATGGATATCTGGAGATATCACAATATTTTCTGCTATTTAATTTAATGCACATATATATCTTGGTAAGGTAGAAGGCTTGGCCTTTTGCTTGGTGTTTGGATCCACTTTTACCGCCATAGTTACTTGTTACCAGTGTTATGTTTCCATATTTTGCGCTCCTAACATGCTCGGGGTTGTTATGGGGACCCCCTTGATTATTCGTTTGAGATTAAAGCTTGTCTGGCAAGACCCAACATTGGTACTATAAAATGCATAGGGATTAGCTACCCCATGGATAATTAATCAACAACCCGGGCCAGTGCTCTTCATGAGTGTTGGTCCAAAACGGGCTGCCTGCGGGGCTGCCTCCAGGAAACTTGCGGATTGGTTTTTTCCCGTAGCTAGACCCATCTGGTAGTGCCCTGAGACAAAGATACACGCGGCTCCTATTGGGATCTGGCTTGCCGGGCTGTCTTGCTGGATTTGTTTTACCTTTCTCGAATGTCTTGCGCGAGGAACTCCGATCTTCTTTGGGCTATCTCGAGGTGTTGGTTTTCCTTTGGAATTTCCTAGGATGATCACGAGATCCCTGGTCGAGGTTATTCCCGCAGCGTGTGGTTAATTTGTGATGGATTAGTTGGAGCACCCCTGTAGGGTTAAATCTTTCGGAAAGTCATGCCCGCGGTTATGTGGCAACTTGAATATTTTGTTTAGCACCTGGTTATAGTCAACTTGAAGTAAAATCTAATAAAATACACCAACCGTGTGCGTAGCTCTGATTGTCTCTGCTCGTGAACAGGAACCGAGAGAGAACACAGCGGGGTTTTCTTTGACGTAAGTAGGTATTCAGGATCACTTAGTGATCATGATAGTTTTCGACCATCTTTCGTAGAACACCATATTTACATTCATGTTCTCGTAAGATAGCCACCAAATAAATGCTTAGTGCTCGCTGCAACCTCAACACTTACCCCTTCCAAACCCATCAGCTTACATAGTTTCGATACCTGGGTTACATGATTGTTGAGTCCCCTGTGGATCATAGATTACAGCAATACAGGTGCAGGTGTTGGTGAGTCTATGCCAGATGATGTGACCTAGCTCTGGTGGGAGTATGATGAAGAACGTGGCAGGATGTATGTCATGTACCCTGATGAGTAGAGAGGCCATGGTCATGATCTTTGAGCTAGCAAGGCAGCTTTTCATTGCTTGTTTTCTTTGTTTGATTTCCTCTGTAGACAGACCCTATCTTCTGTATGATGTTTGAATAATTGTGTGAACTTGTAATTTAGCTTGGGGCGAGTGTAAGACAACTCGTATACTCATCTCTTTATACATATATGCAATGTTTACTGCACTTGCGAAACGACAAGATGTGCCTCTATCCCTGTCGAGGCCCCCATGCCTAACTAATGATAGGCACGCATCTTGGGCGTTACACCTTGCCTGGTCCCATTTGGTCGATGAAGTGGCCACGTCCTGGGCCGCAAGCAGGCAGGTCTGGTTACCCCCGTTCCCAGAACGCCGACAAATATAACTTGTGAATAGACTTAATATATATAATTCACCTTTGGGCAGATGTGGTATTGCTAGGAGCTTTCAAGAACAACATAGTTTTGACCGTTTGAATGTAAGTGGAATGCCGCCCTGGTTCAAAAAGATTAGATAGACTTAGTGACTAGTAGCTTCCATGCGCAACCACTAGCTATATGGGCTCTGGCTTAGTTGAGTAGGTTGTGGGAGCCTTGCCTGGGCAAAGCTAGCAGATGTAGATATGAGTAGGTGTATTGGATGTCATTGGGTGGAGGTGACTGCTTCTGAAAGACTTTGTCTCAATCTTCAGGTTGAGTCTAGTGGGTACAGTGCACAAACCTTTGCAGAGTGTAAAACCTCATCATGATTAGTCGTGTCCCTGGTTATGGCAAACTTGAGCAGCTAGACCATTACAGTTGTTGGATGATCTTGACACATGATACACCTTAATGAAATTTGAGTGGGAAACTTAATGATGGGATAGGTTGGAATTGGAGTGCCCAATTCAACCATATGTATTTAATTGTAATAAGACAAATTAAAATTTGACTATTATGTAGTTATCAGGGAAAAATAGCTTTTCTGCAAAACAACCACTACATTGTCCTCTTGATATACCTTGCATATAGATGTAAGTCTGTTATATAATTCCTTGTGTGACTTGCGAGTACATTCAATGTACTGACACTTGTTGTTGTAACTATCATGTTGCAGATTTTATATGACAAGTGAGTGATACGATGTAGGGTTACGATGTTTATACTCAACATTTACCTATGGTGTTGATGGACTCATGAATATTTTATTTGTTTTTCCGTTGTATTGAGCTACATAGGTATGTAATATTGTTATTCTGGATCTACGATGTAATATTATGACATGTGGTTTATTCTTGATATTACATCATGTACTGTGTGTATTAGCTATTGATCCAGGGACTAGCACAGTAAGCATAGAGACATCGAATCTTATCAGGTTTGGATCGTTGCAGATGGTATCAGAGCCCATGTTGACTATAGGTCGTGACCCTAGAAAATGGAGTAGTAAAAGCCATAGGAGTGAAAAGGGAATTTTTGCAACCTTACTCTACTTAGTAGGTCTTACTCTCGTACTCTTACCTTCTCTCTTCAAATGTAGATGTACCTTGTAGTTGTATTAGTATCATATATGAGTTTTAGTTGGCAGACCACCACGACTAAGTTGAGTTTGATAAACGATTCACACGTAGTATGATGAGATCATATCTCTTGTGGGTATGACCTTACCTATAGGTTTTGCTTGTGCGGTGTGATTGTGTGATTTGTTTGATTTGGACTTTGGTTATTAGCATGAGATGGGTGGTGTTTCTCCCCTTAGGTGTTTATTCTATCTCTATCATGTCTATGTTACAACCCTGTGATGAGTTCAAGTTAATCCCAAGCACCAAGACGTGCGAGGAGGCAAGTACAATCTTGATGAAGGAAGAAGCCTCGAGGAAGCTACAACGTTTTATAGTAGTTGACGCAAACCTGAGAGTTCAAAGGAACGATGGTTGTTTTGTTTGGCATGCACAAAAAATGGATTTATCTGAACTGAATTCAGGAGCTAGAGAATTCTGCAGTGCTTGTGAGGGTGACCGAGTGTTAGAATGCAAGGTTTTCTAAACCATGTACAAGGTAATGATTTGGGTGTGGGGTGGATTGATCACCATGCCGACGTACTCTTATTATTAGCACTTGCTATGTGGGATGGTTCAGTGACTTACCTATAGTAGAGAGACGACGATGGTAAGCCCAAACCTTAGACTGGTATGACGTATGACCCCTGTAAAAGGCAATTGTTGCCAATAGTAGGTTATACGGTGAGAATAAGCCAAGACAGTTTTCTGCATGAGCCATTAGTGATGACCACCATGAGAGAATTGATAGTTGCTTAGCAATGGCGTAAGACCTGTCAGACTAAAGAATGTCATCAACCAGTAAGATTTATGAAGACCCCATGATTTTGATTATAAGGGTGGTAGCACCACAGACAATCGGTTGATCAATGGATATTCAAGAGAATCCCAACCCGAACCTCTTCTTTCTAGCCTTTTCGAATCTCGGGGACGAGATTCATTTTAAGGGTGGTAGATTTGTAACATCCCAAAATTTAGAATTTTGGAATGTTAATTATTTGAATATGATTGTTTAAAAACTTGCTTGTGTTTCTTGTTGTTAACGAAATTTGACTAGGATTTAAACTTTTTAGAGTTTATTGAATAATCAAATGAGAGGAAATAAACTGACTTACCCAATTATTCATTTGGATCTTGGTTTGCGTTTGAAAATATTCAGAATATTTCCAATTCAAATATGAGAGGGGATGACATGACTTCCTAAAAAAATGGTAATATATTGAATATTCTCTCATTTTGATTTGAATATTTAAAACAATTCTAACTCGAAGGTAAAATATTACGAGAGAAGGTAATATGACCCCTTTAAGGTTAAAAAAGAGTTGGAAATGGTTTTAGATGAAAATTTGGATATTGAATTTCATTTGAAAATTATTTTAGGGAACATTTATAAAGCACCAAAAAAGTTTTTTAAAGTATTATAGATATGTTTTTTTATAAATGTTTCATTTGAAAACAATAATGTTCACTGTTTTATAAAATAGCTACTCCCTCCATTCCTTTCTATAAGGTGTATTTGTTTTTTCAAAAGTCAAATGAGACCATGTTTGACTGAGGTTTTAGAAATATATATAAATATCCACAATACAAAATCTATACCATTTGATCCATCATGAAAAGTATTTTCATATTTTATCTATTTGGTATTGTAGATGTCGTTAGTTTATTCTATAATCTTGATCAAACATTCAAATAGTTGACTTACACGAAAAACAATACACCTTATATTGTGTAGCCCATCACTATCGGTCGCTCGCGTGCGCTTAGCAGCACACTGGCCTAAAGCCCATGAGCAGCGAAGGCCCAGCAGCAGCAGCCCCGCGCATATCATCGCTAGTCAGCGGCGACCCCACCTGTCGGACTCTCTTTCCCCATCTCAGCCTATTACACGCGGGACCCATGCGGTCTCCTTCTTCCTCACGATTTCCCCAGATCGAAACCAAACCGAACCACGATCAAATCCCTCCGCAAATTCGATCTATTCAGAACCCCACGTGCACTCAAGGACACCTTCGTGAGCATCCCCTTACCCTCCTCTTTCGATTTTCGCCATCACCTCATCCTCCCGTTGCCCAAGGCACCTGGGTGACCTCACCGGAGTTGCGCCATTGCCGGAGCTCCGCCAGGACTATTCGGTTGGCCCTTTAAGCCCTCAATACTCACCTAGACTTCCTTTTATTCGAATAAACCTCATGCACCTCTCTCCACTTTGACTTTTCCCGGCACAACACCGTATCGAGCCAATGGAGCACACCCGATCTCGCCGGAGTCCGCTGCCGCCTGAAGCTTCAGCCGGTCGATTTCGTCACCAGCAGAGGTACCTCGAGGCCTGCATATTCGTCTTATGAACTAAAGTGATCCACCGCTCCTCCTTGACATTTTTGTTTCCACGAATACGCACGGAATCGGGCAGGGCAACTTCAACAGAAGCTTCTCGACGCCATCTTCACTCCAGCCATCGTCATCACTGCCAGCAGAGGACGTCCCCGTCACTTCTGATGTCACCAAACTCACAGCTGATGAACGCCGCATCAACGGAGACCCGCGGAAGTCGTCACGGTCATCACCACCGGGCCGCTCGCGACTGTCCTCTCCAAGTCCGGCGACGCACCTCCCCTCTGTTTCCGGTGAGTTGCTTTCGTCCATTAGATCGAGTTTAAACGGTTTAGATTAGATCCTCCGTTTTTTTTTCAGGGTCGAATCGTTTTCTGCTAAATAATGGTCGTCCGCTCTGCAGCCTCCATAGCGGACAACTGTCAGCCTCCAGCATTGCGCCACGTGGCACAAGAAAGGAACAACATATTTTTTGACAGATTTTAGTCTAATTTTTCGTTTAGTCATATCTCTTGACTCGTAGACCCACATCGATTCTTTTTCTACATACTCGTATTGATCAGTAGAATCCAATAGAACCAAATTTTCACTCTTTTGAACTATTCAAATTTGAATATGTTTGAATTTGTATTTAACCTTCCGGAGGGCATATCTTTCAAACCGTTTATCCAATTCAGTTGATCCTTTTTGCATTGTGTTCCTATTACCATGCAGATGATTTGTACCTAGCGATGTGATTCTGTCGTTTGTATTTTTATTTGATTCTTTGATGTTTATTTTGTTTTGGTGTTAATTGATCGAATTTTTATTTATCGATACTTTGTTTGAAACGTGTAGATTGTCCGAAGTGCGAATGTTAGCGTTGTGAGGATTGTGAGTGCGGTTGACTTCAGCAACAATGTACAAGGCAAGTTACACATTGATCATCCTTTACCTATTTTTCTATGCATGTGTAGGAATACTATGGTACCATGTTATTGATATTGAGTTTCAGCTTAGTAGAGCCTTATGTAGATCGTGGTAGTGTATTCTTGCTATGCTATGTAGACAGGGATTGGTTCGTGTATTCATTGAGATTATGTGAGGATTATGATATAACTTGTGAAGAAACTTAATATATATATATATATATATATATATATATATATATAATTCACCTCTAGGCGGATGTGGTATTGTTGGGTGGTTTCAAGAACATCATGGTTTCGATCCTATGAATGTAAGTGGAATGTCACCCAGGTTCAAAAAGATCTGACAGACTTAGTGACTAGTAGCTTCCATGCGCAACCACTAGCTATATGGGCTCTGGCTTAGTTGAGTAGGTTGTGCGAGCCTCGCTTGGGCAAAGCTAGCAGATGTAGATATGAGTAGGTGTATTGGTTGTCGTTGGGTGGAGGTGATTGCTTCTGAAAGACTTTGTCTCAATCTTTGGTTGAGTCTAGTGGGTAAAGTGTGTAAACCTCTATAGAGTGTAAAAACTAATCATGATTAGCCATGTCCCTGGTTATGGTCAAATTTGAGCAGCTAGACCATTATAGTGATTGGATGATCTTGACAGATGATACACCTTAATGAAATTTGACTGGGAAACTTAATGATGGGATAGGTTGGAATTGAAGTGCCCAATTAAACCATATGTATTTAATTGTAGTAAGACAAATTAAAATTTGACTATTATCTAGTTATCAGGGAAAAAATAGCTTTTCAGCAAAAAAAACACTACACTATCCTCTTGATATACCTTGCATGTAGATGTAGGTTTGTTATATAATTCTTAGTGTGACTTGCCAGTACATTCAACGTACTGACCCTTGTGGTTGTAACTTATCATGTTGTAGATTTTATACGACGAGTGGGTGATACAATGTAGGGTTATGATATCTATACTCAACATTTGTCTGTGGTGTTGATGGACTCATGAAGATTTTATTTGTTTTTTCGTTGTATTTTGTTTGTCTGTTAGCTTTAAGCTACAGAGGTATGTAGTATTGTTATTCTGGATCTGTGATGTAATATTATGACATGTGGTTTATTCTTGATATTACATCGTGTAATGTGTGTGCTAGCTATTGATCTAGCGACTATCACAATAAGCACAGAGACATCGAATCTTATCAGGTTCGGGTCGTTGCATGATGAAAGTAGGTTTCTGTGACGTCTTGGTCTCGTCGCGGAACACAAACGAAGGACGCGAAGTTACGGCTTTGACGAACTTGTAATCTAAAAAACAAGTCTAAAACGGTGACCTAAGGGTGTATATATGGGGGAAGAGAGGGGGGTTTCTTGGCCCCTTGGACGAGGGATTCGAAACCAACCCTAACTCAGTTTCCTCACACGTACAGACTCTAAAAAGAACCTATAATGTGGTATTTCGAAGTTACATGGACCTAACCCAAAAATAAGGTGGCGTAGCGCCTATAATAGCCTATGGACGAAATTTCTAAAGTGGCATCTTGAATATTTCGTCCAGTCCTTCATGCTCTTATTATGGTGGCTTCAAAGTGCAAAAATTACCACTGAAAACTCCATTCTTCCTTCCCGCGCGCGCACCTTATTCTCCATGCTTGATCCCGCTTCAATGGACATCCTTCTTGTCCATGCTAGTTCCTTAATTCATCAGTAAAACAAAAGTACCTAATTTAGGCAGTATCATATGTTCATGAACATTAGAAGGATTTCTGAGAAACGAAAGTACGTGATAATTTAGTTGGTGTGCACGGGCTCTAGTAACTAGTCCAATATGTGTAGCTGGTGGGGATGTGGGTGTAACATTAGTAGGGATGTCCTCGTCACTATTCATATTAATTGGATTTACTTTGTCTACATCATGTCATTGTTCTCAAAGCATTACTCTGTTTCACTTAATACTCTAGATGCATGTTGGATAGCGGTCGATGGGTGGAGTAATAGTAGTAGATGCACGCAGGAGTCGGTCTACTTGCTTACGGACGTGATTTCTATATGTAATGGTCATTGCCATGAATAAATATTGCATAACTATATGCTTTTCTATCAATTTCCCAATAGTAATTTGTTTTACCCAGTGTATGCTTTCTACAAGAGAGATGCATCTAGGGAAAACTATGGCCCTCGGGTCTATTCACAAATATATTTACAAAGGTTCTTAATACCTTGCTTCCATTATTTACTTTTCATTTAATTTCTATTTTATATTTATCAAACTATTATCTACACTACTCATTGCTTGCAAGTAACGAGTTCAAGGGGATTGACAACCCTCTTGCCCCTCTTGGGTGCAAGCATGTGCTCCTTTGTGTGTAGGCGTTGAAGATGGGAAATTGCATGGTTCAATAACTTTGGTTATCACTGAGGAAAATACTTATCTTTATTGTGCTGCATCATCCCCTCCTCTTCAGGGAAAATCCAATGCAGATCATAAGTATCACTTGTGCACCGGGATACCAAGGATGCTTTGGGCTATCCCGTTGTTGAGGTTTTTCAATGCATGTTGTGATAGTTTATGGTGGACGAGTTGGACCAACCCTGTAGAGTTAACTCTTTCGAAAACTCGTGGCCGCGGTTATGTGGTGAATTGGAATTTTATAATATCCAATTGTAGAGAACTTCCAAACTAAACTCAACTAAAATACACTAACTCCATGCATAACTGTGATCGTCTCTTCTTGTGAAGTTTGAAGCATGAAGAAAACACGGTAGGGTTATGATTAACTCGTAAGTATGTGTTTAGGATCACTTCTTGATCACACTAGTTTGTGCACGTTTATGCGTAGTTTACTCTTCTTATTGTTGTACTCGTAAGTTAGTCATATATAAATGCTTAGTGCTTGTTGCAGCCTCACCACTTAACCATTCCATACCCGTTAAACTAATGTTATATTTGATACCCATGGTAATGAGATTGCTAAGTCCCTTAAAGGCTCATGGATTACTGATGTCTACTATGCAACTTTATTCTTGTAGACTATGTTGGGCCTCCAAGCGCCGAGTTTTGTAGGACAGTAGCAATATTTCCTCAAGTGGATAACCTAAGGTTTATCAATCCGTGGGAGGTGAAGGATGCATATGGTCACTCTCAAACAACCCTGCAATCAAATACAAGAAATCTCTTGTGTCCCCAACACACCCAATACAATGGCAAATTGTATAGGTGCACTAGTTTGGCGAAGAGATGGTGATGCGAGTGCAATATGGATAGTAGATATAGGTTTTTATAATCTAGAAATATACAAACACCAAGGTAGCAAGTGGCAAACAGCGAGAAAAACATTGTATAAATACTTGGAAATAAGGCCTAGGGTTCAAACTTTCACTAGTGCAATCGCTCAACAATGCTAGCATAATAGAATTATATGATCATTCCTCAACGAGCGACAAAGAATCACTCCAAAGTTCGTAAGTAGCGGAGAACATAAAATGAAATTGTTGTAGGTAGTAGAACTACCTCAAATATATTCTTTGCGATCAATCTATTGAGTTATTCTATAAGTGTCACAAACATCCCTAGAGTTCGTACCAGAATAACACCTACGATGCACATCAATCAACCCTAAGGTCACCTAGATACTCCAGTGTCACCTCAAGTATATGTGGGTTAATTATTCGATATGCATCAAACAATTTCAAATTCATCATATTCAATCCAACACAAAGAACTTCAAAAAATACACCAAGATTTAGTAGGACAAGAACGTGTATCAACCCAGATGCATAGATTACCGCATTGTCACCACGGGAATCCGCAAGTTGAGTACCAAAACATATATCAAGTCAATCAATAGAACACCCCATTGTTACCAGGGTATCCACATGCAATACGTACATCAAGTGATCTCAAATCCATATTTGATCCAACATAACGAGATCTCAAAGGGAAAGATTCAATTCATCACAACAAGATAGCAAGGAAATAACATCATATGATCGAACTATATTAACAAAGTCCATGATACATCAAGATTGTGATATCTTAAGAACGGGAAGGAGAGAGAAAGAGTATAGCTACCGGTACATATCCTTAGCCCCGAGGGTGAACTACTCCCTCCTCGTCATGGACACCGCCGGGATCGTAGATGAGAAGATCGACATGTTCCTCAAGATTTGTACATGTGCATATGTGTGCTCTCATTTAAGACATTGCTTAACCGTTCCTCTATGTCAGCATGGTTCCTCTCGATCTCCTCTCCCACATCTTGCTACAGCAGCGTCATCGTCGCCGTCGTTCATCTCGGCCTTCTCTCCTGGATCCTACTGCATTGATGCCACCACGACGCCCACATTGTTTGTCTTCTCCTCTGTCCTCTGCCTCGAAGCCCTCCTATTCGCCGCTCTCAATGCCAAGGCTATTTCTACTGACCTCCTTGCCCGCGTCCTACTATGCTCGCCCGAGACTCCATGCTCGTCGTGTCGGATGTCGCGACGTGGTCACCGTCCACCGCAGTCACGAGGCACGATGTAACTGTGTGTGTTAAGTGTAAGTATTAGCTCTTGATCATATCCCGTGTATACAACCAAACATCGTGTGGTTGCATGATACGAACCAATGCAAAAACACAAACATTATTCCAAAATTTCTCCCCTAATGAAAGAGGCTAGATACGGGCGATGAAACAATGCGCATATGTTGGTTTTTTTGCCTTTTTGCCTCAGCCAAGCTCCGTTGAGGCCAGGCTCCACCAAGAAGATAACCAAACACACCTTTTGTGTATGACATATGTATGTGTTATTTTATTTTTTTGAGAAACCGCCAGGAGCGCTGCCTTCTCATATAGAAGAAGAAAATTGATCAGTTTATAAGGAAAACCGGTCCAAAATCGATGCATGTATGTGTTATGCCTCACTTTGAGAAATTTGGTTTTGGCCTTTATGATGAAGCATTCTCGTCTTGGATTTTGTAGTTATGCTCACTTTCCTACAACCCTTGAGGAACACTGTTTGTGCAACATTGACAATTTCCTACAACCCTGGATGATCGCTGTTTGTGCAACGTTGACAGTATGTTTCGGCCCCTTATTCTTCCTTCTAAAGCAGAATACTTTATTTGTTTCTTCAAGAGAAAGGAAAACCTACAATCGTGTTCCAATTGTTGTACTATGTGGCTAGTTATTTATGCGTCATAAAAATGTTGTATCGTGATCAGGTGCAGCTAATGGCTTCCATCAAGAAGCTACTGGACCCTACTGAATCCTAAATACATACAAGGTTCTACCTCAGTCTGCATTGTCACTGCAGTAGGTGGCCTTCTTTTACCCTTGAGTTGAATGAAACTGAATTACATTTCCCCAATGTTTTTGTCTGATTCCTGCAACGATTTCTGATGCCAACAGAGTAGTTGATTGACCTTTGCCAAATCAACTTGAGAGAAGAGGAGTTCAGTTTAACTTGGATAGAAGAGATCTGACTGTACTCAATAAAAGGAGACAATAAAATTCCTGTTATTGTCAGCGTCTGGAGTATTGTAAGTTTCAGATGGACAACAAACTAGAAAAACATGAATTAAGGCCATGTACAACTTTTTTTTTGAATCTGCCATGTACAACTCAGGGAACCTCACCTCAGGAAAAAAAACTTTGTTTTGGTGAGATCAATTTACAAGGTAGTACTACTTCGGAAGGGCTATCCTTTCTCTCTTTCATCACTGCTGTATAAACACCATGCATCATAAGGATGGACTTGGTTGAAGTTGTCTTGTACAAATGGACTCAGTTCTAGCTAGACTATTGACGGGTGAGAACATAAACATTGGAGCTTCAACGAGCACCACCAGGTTCCATCAATTTTACCAGTAGAATTCCCACTGTTTATATCCGTCACTTACCAGTTGAATCATAGAAACACACGCATGCAAATCACCTGAATTCAAGAGCTAGTGCCTGCGTGAATTCCTTAAACTACATCTGTCTAAGCTTGTTGTTTGAACAAACTGGGAGAAATACAAACAACCTTGTGAGGATAGGGGCTTTGGATGGAATGACTCTGACATAAATGCATTAGGGATAGGGGCTTTGGATGGAATGACTCTGACATAAATGCATTAGGGATAGGGGCTTTGGATCGTCTGTGTGAGGATCTTGTGCCATCCTCGCTTATGCCCGAAGAGGAGAAGGAAATTGGTGAGGAGGGGTGTGGGGACCCTTTGCAAGAGATTAGTAGCACACATCAGGAGACCGGTTATGTGGACCGGTCAACTGTTTAGGATAGGCCAAAAAGAACATGGAAGAGAAAGGTTTATCCTATATCAGCGGTGCGATGAAGCGCATGTTTTAAAACTGCAAAGAAATTTCATGATGAAAGATGAAAGGGATATTCTGGAATAGCAGAGGTCTAGCAGACTTGGCTAAAAGAAGATTCTTAGCAGAAGCATCCATTGAGCATAAATTAGATTTTATTGCGCTGATGGAAACTGGGAGAGATAATTTTACAACACAATTTCTAAGCACATTATCGGGTGGTATTGATTTCGATTGGCATTGTTTACCACCAAGAGGAAGATCTGGGGGGATCTTGCTTGGGGTTCGATGCGAGACGCTCGAAGTCCGAAACGTAGTGTTTGGGTACTTTGCCGTCAAATTCAGAGTTTGCTCCAAGGAAGATGGGTTTCAATGGGCCCTAGTAACAGTATACGGGGCGGCCCAGCCTGAGCTCAAGAGGGACTTCTTGGCTGATCCTATCCGGATTTGTGGGGATGAGAGGTTGCCAATTTTAGTAGGGGAGACTTTAATATCATCAGGAGACGAGATGAGAAGAACAATAATAACTTTGATGGTAGATGATCATTCATGTTTAATACTATCATCGAGAGTCTCGATCTCCAGGAAATTGAGCTGTCAGGTAGAAGATTTACTTGGGCGAACACCTTACCAAACCCAACTTTTGAGAAGTTGGACCGAGTTCTCACGAGTGTGGAATGGGAGCAGAAATTCCCTCACGTGATAGTGCGTGCATTGCCTAGAGCCATCTCTGATCACACCCCATTGTTTGTGGACTCGGGGGGAGGCAACGCATGTGGGGAATAAAAATCTTTTCTCTTTTGAGTTGGGCTGGTTCGAAAGAGAAGGATTTGTGAACCTTATAGCCAGAGAATGGGCTAGGGAAAGGGGAGGTAGCTCGAACGTTGATAAGTGGCAAAATAAGATGAGGCACCTGAGACAATTCCTTCGAGGATGGGCAAAACATGAAAGTGGTATTTATAAGAAAGAGAAGCAAAGGCTCCTCGATTTTATCAACGAGTTAGACATAAAAGCCGAAAATTCGTTATTAGATGACAATGAGAGGTCATTGAAAACGGAAGCAGAACTAAAGCTAAAAGAATTGCTCAGAGAGGAGGAAATGAAGTGGGCACTAAGAGCGAAAGTACGCCAGGTGGTACAAGGGGATGGCAACACTCAGTTTTTCCATCTAATTGCGAATGGAAAACATAGAAAGAAAAGAATTTATCAGCTTGAGCAGGATGAGGGTACAATCGTTGGACATGAGAATCTAAAGTTGTACATCTCTGAGTACTATAAAAAAACTATTTGGTGCTCTAGAGGATAATTTTGTATCCATGGATGAGCATGTAGTCAGGGACATACCTCAACTGGGGACGGACGAGAATGAGTTATTAACCGTGCCGTTTACGGAGAAGGAGGTGTTTGAGGCTATATCGCAAATGAAGAATAACAAGGCACCAGGCCCGAACGGGTTCCCAGCAGAGTTTTACCAGAGATGTTGGCATGTTATCAAAGGAGACTTATTACCCATGTTCCAAGACTTATTCGACGAACGCTTACAGCTTTTCCACCTAAATTTCGGAACAGTGACATTGTTGCTGAAGAAGGAGGTGGCAGTGCGCATTGAACAATTTAGACCTATTTGCCTTATGAATGTCAGCTTCAAATTTTTTACAAAGGTAGGAACGAATAGGCTGACACAGATTGCACATGAGGTGGTGCAACCTAGTCAGACGGCTTTCATGCCGGACAGGAACATTCTAGAGGGTGTGGTGGTGCTACATGAAACTCTCCATGAAATCCATTCGAAGAAACTAGATGGGGTTATCTTCAAGGTGGATTTCGAGAAGGCATGTGATAAGGTCAAATGGCCTTTCCTACAACAGGCGTTACATATGAAGGGGTTCGACGAAATATGGAGCCGACATATCGAATCATTCGTACAAAAAGGGAGTGTTGGTATTAAAGTCAATGATGACATTGGTCACTTTTTTCAAACTCTCAATGGTCTCAGACAGGGAGATCCGATGTCACCCATCCTATTCAACATTGTTGCCGATATGTTGGCAATTTTAATAGGGAGGGCTAAATAGGAAGGCCAGGTTGGTGGACTAGTGCCACATCTTGTCGATGGTGGTGTGTCCATCCTACAATATGCTGATGATACCATTCTATTTATGGAACATGACTTAGCAAAAGCCATAAATATGAAGCTTATATTATGGCTATTTGAACAATTGTCGGGTTTGAAAATTAATTTTCATAAGAGTGAGTTGTTTTGCTTTGGGAGAGTCAAACATGAACAAAACACCTATAAACAATTGTCCGGGTGTGAACTGGGGAGTCTACCGTTCAGCTACTTAGGCATACCAATTCATCATCGAAAGCTCTCCAATAGCGAGTGGAAATGCATTGAGGATCGATTTGAGAAAAAGCTAAGCTGCTGGAAGGGTAAGCTGCTATCATATGAAGGTAGGCTAATTCTGATAAACTCGGTGCTTACGAGTATGCCTATGTTCCTTCTATCCTTCTTTGAGGTACCAGTAGGGGTACGCAAAAGGTTGGGTTTCTATCGATCCAGATTTTTTTGGCAGAGCGATGATGATAGGCAGAAATATAGGTTGGCTAAATGGGATATCATTTGTAGACCCAAAGACCAAGAAGGTCTGGGGATTGAGAATTTAGAGGTAAAAAATCGATGTTTGTTGAGCAAGTGGTTGTTCAGATTATCTGTAGAGACGGAAGGTATGTGGGTACAAATTCTGCGTAATAAGTACCTACAATCTAAAACCTTAGCCCAGGTAAAAGTCAGACCCAATGATTCACCGTTTTGGAAAGGATTGATGAGAGCAAGGTCAACCTTTTTCCATAGAACTAAATTTATTATTGGAAATGGTGAGGAAACGAAATTCTGGAAGGATACGTGGTTGGGGGAGACGCCTCTGGCCATTCAATATCCAACTCTTTACAATATTGTGAAACTCAAGAATGCGTACGTGGCCACAATTTTACAATCGAATCCTCTAAATATCCAATTCCGACGAGCATTGATAGGACATCGATGGAAGAATTGGCTACACCTTGTGAGGAGACTCATGGAGGTACAGCTAACAGAAGAGTCTGATAGGCTTCAATGGAAGCTTACTACTAGCGAAATGTTTACGGTGAAATCAATGTATCTTAATCTGATTGATACAACAATCATTCCCAAATCAATTCATATTTGGAGAGTGAAGGTACCCTTAAGGATCAAGGTCTTCATGTGGTTTGTGCACAAGAAGGTGATTCTCACTAAGGATAACTTGGCTAAACGTAACTGGGGTGGAATTACGCGATGTAGCTTCTGTGACAATGAGAAAAACATTCAGCACCTCTTTTTCCAATGTCCAATGGCAAAAATCCTTTGGCAGACTATTCGCATAGCATTTAATATTATGCCTCAAGATAGCATTGACACGTTGTTTGGAACGTGGCTAGATGGAGTGGATATGAATTTTGCCCAACACATTCGCATAGGAGCATGTGCACTTCTTTAGGTTATATGAAAATATAGGAATGATGTGGTTTTTAATAGGCATACACATATACATTTTCTACAGGTACTTCACAGGGCTACGACGTTGATCCGTACATGGTCATTACTCACTCCTGCGAAAACCAGAAAACCTTTGGTTACCGAGTCTACCCGATTGGAGATGATAGCGCGAGATATCTACAACCGGTTTGAATGACAGTCCAGTAATAACATAGATGGGTAGACATTTAGGCCTATTGTTGTCGGTTGTGGCACTATTTGCTTTGCCTTTGCTTTTTCTTTTTATGACGGAGACATTATGAACCGTGGATTATTGAACTCTTTTAGTAAAAGGAGTTGTATGCATCATGCTGATACAGAGACCGAAGGAAAATCCTCCTTTTCTAAAAAAAAAACAATCCACACCAACATTGCTTTGAGCAGATGGTACATAATCTTGAAAATGCACACCCAACTTGTGCGGTGCCAGTATTGTCAGCAGATTTCACCACAAAGCTGACATCAGATAAGCCAGTCCAATATTTGTCAAGAGATTGACAGAATATAGCACTGCAGTCTCAAAGATTGAAAATGCCGACAACAAGATGAGTCAAAACTAAAACAGTAGTACAACTCAAACTTATACTGCAGAGTAGTTACACAATACCATAACAACAAGCAACAAGGATCGCCCATTGCCCAGAGTGTAGAGTTCGAACATAATAATAATAATTGAATACTGCCATATGGACTGGAATAACTAAACAAAGTGCTCAAAATAATGATACTTGAGAGTTGAAGCATCGACATAGTGGACACGGATAAAGTAGGTAGTAGCAACTGGGAACTGGATCTTGTATTCCATCAGTAGCGGTCATCATATGGGCGAGCGCCCCGAGTGGGACGATCATAGGGAGCAGGCCTATCTCGGTAACTCGCGCCAAGGCGAGCAGGTCCACCACTCCCATATCTGTCACCATTCGGCACACGTGGACCACCCCTGCCGTAACCACCGGTTCCTCTAGGTTCATCACGGTAATAACTTCCACCTGGCCGCCCTCCATCTCTCTCATAGCTTCTTTCCCTAGCAAAGCCACCTGATGCATAACGATCACCACCACCATATCTGTCACCAGAAAAACGATCAGCTGCTGGAGGATAGCGATCGCGTCCACCACCATAACGATCATCAGCATAGCGGCCACCATCATAACGATCATCAACATAGCGATTAGCAAAACGGTCTGATCCTCCAAAGCGGTCACCACGCCCACCAGCACCATTGCCATACCTGTAAGGGGGAGAGTACCTTCCAGGTCTACCTCCATCAGAATAAGGACATTCACGAGCCCAGTGTCCAGGGCGTCCACACTTAAAGCAATCATCACTTGCAGCTGGTACTACGTCAACTGCGCCACGATATCCACCTCTAGCACCAGATGAGTAACCACTACCCCCATATCCATAGCCACCATCATCATTATTCATCCTAGGTTGAGCTTTGTTCACAGAAATGGTCCGACCATCTAGTTCACCATTGTGCATTTCCCGGATCGCAGCATCCACAGACCGAGGTTCCGAGAATGTAACAAACCCAAACCCACGGGAGCGGCCTGTGTCTCTTTCTGTTACAACCTATACATACAATGAAAGTGAACTCATGGGAAGATAGTAACTGCATATAATAGTGAACAGCCAAAAAAATCCAACAGTAGCAATAGCATGCACAAGCAAATTGGGCCATAGGGAAATGACAGCAGCTGATAAGTATGTCAAGCATGGTAACCAGTGAAACTATCTCACAAGACTGGAGGAACACAGTCAATCTTTATGTGCCACTGCTCAATTATTGTAAGTAAATGTCAGTATCTGATTTATCTGCCACAACAATGCAGTATGCTAGCAATATCCAGAAGGCATACTATAGGCAACAGGTCAGAACTGGAAGCATGTGAAACTGTGACCACAGCAATGCAACCAATGAGCCATATAAGATATTAGTTGCGCTGACAAAACAAACTGAACACTTCCGTGTGGCGCTCATGTACGACACAAATGAGTAAACTCCACATCCAACAAATTGGACGAGGCCAGTTACTTTGGTCGGCGCTACAGGCACAAAACAATAACTTTGCACCTTAAATTCTAACACAAGGCTAATCTGACTTTAGTTAGTCTGCCACATTCCTTCAGGAAGACATAGTTGCAATACCTAAAGGCATCCTTATCAATCACTGCTCTTTGTTCATGTACGGGTAAGCATGTCCATTTGAAGGGAAAGGGGCATTTGGAGACTGAGAACAATGGCCTTCCAAGTGACTGTAGGAATAAAATAGCACACAAACAGTCTGAAACATCACCTGTTATAAATCACTAACCAAGGACAACAAACAAATATGCATCTGCCTTTCATATCAGAAATGATCCAGAACATTACCATTATGCAGCAAAACTTGCGTTAATTTCATATCCAACACTGCGATCATGTTTAGCTCTGTAGAATTAATTAGCCATGGCAAGGAAAAATCGTTTGATGTAACCTTACACTGGCATCAATCAGCTTAAACACTATACATGCCATGGCAAGGGAGGATCACTGCTTCTGCCCAAAAAACAGAGCAACAACAACAACAACAACAACAACAACCAAGCCTTTAGTCCCAAACAAGTTAGGGTAGGCTAGAGGTGAAACCCATAAGATCTCGCGACCAACTCATTGTTCTGGCACATGGATAGCAAGCTTCCACGCACCCCTGTCCATGGCTCTTTGGTGATGCTCCAATCCTTCAGATCTCTCTTTACGGACTCTTCCCATGTCAAGTTCGGTCTACCCCGACCTCTTTTGACATTATCAGCATGCTTTAGCCGTCCGCTATGCACTGGGGCTTCTGGAAGCCTGCGCTGAATATGCCCAAACCATCTCAGACGATGTTGTACAAGCTTCTTTTCAATTGGCGCTACCCCAACTCTATCTACCAAATTTGCAAACAGTATCATTACTTCATACTAAATTATATAGGACCCATCACCGCAAAAATGTATAACGATGAGCTCGAATTGACTAATATGTTTCATTTCCTTCAACTTCAATAACTTCCTAAAATATAAAACTGGACGTGACTGCAGGCTCTGTGAATCTGTAACTGCTATTAGATTGAAATAAGAAAACAAGATAAACTCAATAGCGTTTGCTAAGAGCATAACCAAACAATTAATACACCTAGGCGTGATAACTTGCTAATAAACACAGCTATGCTTGGAAATTCGTTGAGAAACAGGTTAACAATATAATCATCATCATACTTCCAAATAAGATGGTTCCACCTAACACTGAATGAACCATAAATAAAGTAAGGACCGTCCAACCTGATTTTTAATATCATATCACGCTCTTCCAGACTCCCCTAAGCAACAATAATGTAACATAACTGAATCATGCAATGATTAACCATCAGGTCGAAAAACAAGCCATCAAAGTTCTATAGACACAGCTAACCAAACATACTAAATACTCGGTTACAGCAAATAAAGAAACGGTACCCCCCCCCCCCCCCCCCCCCCGAGGCATGATAACTTGCTAATAAACACAGCTATGCTTGGAAATTCGTTGAGAAACAGGTTAATAATATAATCATCATCATGCTTCCAAATAAGATGGTTCCACCTAACACTGAATGAACCATAAATAAAGGACTGTCCAACCTGATTTTTTTTCATCATAACACGCTCTTCCAGGCTCCCCTAAGCAACAATAATGTAACATAACTGAATCATGCACTGATTAACCATCAGGTCGAAAAACAAGCCATCACAGTTCTATAGACACAGCTAACCAAACATACTAAATACCTCGGTAACAACAAATAACGAAACAGTAGTTTCACAATTAACCCCACCCCCCACCCCCCAGGCATGATAACTTGCTAATAAACACAGCTATGCTTGGAAACAGGTTAATAATATAATCATCGTCATACTTCCAAATAAGATGGTTCCACCTAACACTGAATGAACCATAAATAAAGTAAGGACCGTCCAACCTGATTTTTAATATCATATCACGCTCTTCCAGACTCCCCTAAGCAACAATAATGTAACATAACAGAATCATGCACTGATTAACCATCAGGTCGAAAAACAAGCCATCAAAGTTGTCTAGACTGTTGCACAATAAGCTAGTTTAGCTAGCGTCACGGCCCAGTTTCAGTTTTCAGCGTCATAGTAGTTCGTCAGTTAAAAGTTCAGTTAGCGTTTTTTCTGTCAGGTTAGTTAGCAACTCCCGCGAGACGCGCCTGCGCGATCCAGGGAGAGATAGTAGCGAGTCGTGGACCGAGTGCTCGATAGTGGGATGGCACGATCCTGGAACCGCGGCATGATCATCTTCAGTTAAGCAATAAAAGGAGAAAGAAGCTGAAAAGCAGCAAGCAAGTTAGCTGCGCAAAACACACTCTCTCTCTCTCTCTCTCTCTCGACCTGAATCAGAGTGGTGGAGAGGTAACAAGTAGCATCAGAGCCATGTCAAGGACGCCGGAGGCCCTGACGAAGACACCTGCAGGAGGCGCAGGTCAGTCACAGACGCCCCCTCGCATCTGCGCCCGTCCCAGGATCGGGGACGGACTTGCCGTCGCGGCGATGTAGCTGTGCAACATGTGGTGCAGTCGGGCGCCCTTTCGATGCTAAGGCATACCAACTACGCAGAGTGGGCTCTGCTCATGAAGGTTTACCTTCAAGCCCATGGCTGGTGGGGGGCAGTGGCTCACGGCGACGTCTCCTACCACGACGAGCGCAACGCCATGATCACCATCCTCCGCAGACTCCCATCGGACGTACTGCTCACCGTGGGTGAGAAGGAGACCGCCAAGGAAGCGTGGGATGCCATCGCCACGCAACGCCTTGGTGCCATGCGGGTGCGCGAGGCCAACGCGCAAAAGCTCCGGCGCGACTTCGAGGGGATCACTTTTCGGGACGGGAGACGATCGACGACTTCTCGCTCCGTCTATCCGGCATCGTCACCAACCTGCGCGCCCTCGGCGACACCCTGGAAGAATCGAAGGTAGTGGCCAAGTTCCTGCGTGTTGTGCCACCTCAGTTCGCACAGGTGGCGATCGCGATCGAGACGCTGCTGGACATAAGCACACTCTCCCTGGACGAGGTCACCGACAGGCTGCACGTCATACAGGACAGCCTCGACGACCCGCAGGGCGGCTGCAGCAGCCAAGGCGCGCGCCTCCTCACGTGGGAGGAGTGGCAGGCTCGCCTACAGTAACCCTGTGCTCTAGGGCCTCCCTCGAGCGACGGCAGCGACAACCGTCGAAGCGGCAGTGGCCGTGGACGAAGAGGTGGCCGAGGCATCGGGCGAGGCGGCGGACGCGGTGCAGACCACCCCGACAAGAGCGGCGGGGACAAAGAGAAGTGCCGACACTGCAGCATCAAGGGACACTGGGTCCGTGAGTGCGGGAAGAAGAAGAGGGAGGAGGAAGCTCTCCTTGCCCAGGTCGATGAGGAGGCCGATCCAGCGCTGCTGCTCGCCGAGGTGGTCGAGATCACACATCCCACTCAGGCGGGGTCAGCAAGCGGCGTCGTGGCGGCGGTTGCCGCCGCGAGGAACTCACCCACGACACTGGCCATGGACCATTGCGACCCACCGCACGCCATTGTCTTCCTCAACGAAGAGCAGGCCAATGTTAATCCAGCCGCAGAGAACGCCGCGTCGGACCGAGTGCGGTTTTCGGACACCGGTGCCTCCAACCACATGACCGGCAATCGCACGGTCTTCATCGAGCTCGACACTGGAATCACCGGATCCGTGCGTTTCGGTGATGGGTCAGTGATGCGGATCGAGGGGCGCGGCACCATTGCCTTCACCATCAACGGGGGAGCTCAACGCGCCCTCATGGACGTGTACTACATCCCCAGGCTCAAGAGCAGCGTGGTCAGCCTCGGGCAGCTCGATGAGAACGGCTGCGACATCAACGTGCACCATAGCGTCCTCACCGTCCACGATCGTCGCGGCGCCCTCATCCTCAAGGTAAAACGATCCCAAAATCGTTTGTACAAGCTGCTTCTTCACCCTGTCCGTCAAATCTGTCTTGCCACGCGCACGGACAGCGTGTCATGGCGTTGGCACGCACGTTTTGGACACCTACATGTCGACGCCCTGCAAAGGATGGCACGGGGAGGGATGGTACGAGGGGAATCTAGGCATCGAGCACACGGGAGAGCTCTGCCAGGCATCTCGCCCGCAAGCAGCGCCGAACACCGTTCCCCCAGGCGGCCAAGTACAGAGCGGAGGCGGCGCTCGAACTCGTTCACGCAGATCTCTGCGGCGCGATCACGGCGACGACACCGGGAGGACGGTGCTACTTCCTGCTCCTCGTCGACGACCACGGCCGCTACATGTGGCTCACCTTGCTGTCCAGCAAGGATGAGGTCACGGCGGCACTCAAGACGTTCCAGGCGCGTGCGGAGGCGAAGGCACGACGTAGATAGGGGACGCTGCGCACGGACCGCGACGGGAAGTTCGCATCCGCGGCGCTGGCAGAACACTTCGCATCCACTGGTGTCCAGCGCCACCTGACAGCGTCGTACTCGTCGCAGCAGAACGGCATGGTCGAGAGGCGCAACCAGACGGTGGTGGGCATGGCAAGGAGCATGATGAAGGCCAAGGGCATGCCGGACCACTTCTAAGGAGAGCCGGTGACCACGGCAGTCTACCTCCTGAACCACACGTTCACCCGCAGCGTGGACAGCACAACTCCGTACGAGGTCTGGCACGGCAAGAAGCCGGAGGTGAGTCATTTGTGCGTCTTTGGATGTGTGGCTCACGTCAAGAGCGCGCGGCCCAATCTCAAGAAGTAGACGACCAGAGCAAGCCCATGGTGTTCATCAGGTACGAGCCCGGCTCCAAGCCATACAGGGTCTATGACCCGACGAGTCGCCGGGTGCACGTATCCCGCGACGTCGTGTTCGACAAGAACCCGAACTGGGACTGGAGCACCGAGACGGCGAGCACGGGCGGTTTGTTCGTCGTCGACTTCGCATCATACGGCGACCCAGAGGAGGACAGTGTTGCACCAGCAAGTCCTCCGACATCGGGCCCGCACGGAACCACTACACTGGGGGCCCGCTCCGACCACACCGACACCCACCTACGACGCTAGGG
The DNA here is from genome assembly GCA_022496015.1 of Hordeum marinum. NCBI lineage: Eukaryota > Viridiplantae > Streptophyta > Magnoliopsida > Poales > Poaceae > Hordeum > Hordeum marinum. The sequence continues at coordinate 237,054,667 of CM039673.1, forward strand.
CAGCGGACTCGCCCGTGGCGGGTGGCGCGTCACCTACCTCTGCAGGCTGGCAGGACGTGCAGTTCGCCACCCCGCCGCCCTACGACGCAGACAAGTTCGACGACACCGACGATCCAGACGCCGTTCATCACTTCCACCGCCTAGACTACGTGCTCGAGAAGGGCGCGGCCAACGCAGGCCGAACTGAGCAGCTACTGCTGCTACCCGAAGGCGAGCCGGCGACGTTCGCAGAGGCCGAGCCCCATACGGCATGGCGGGCTGCAATGATGGAGGAAATGGCGTGCATCGAGTCTAACGGGATGTGGTCCCTCTGTGATCTGCCTGCAGGACATCGGCCCATCGGACTGAAGTGGGTCTTCAAGGCGAAGAAGAATGCCACCGGCAAGGCGATCAAGCACAAGGCTCACCTAGTGGCGAAAGGCTTCGTATAGCGCGTCGGCATCGACTTCGAAGAAGTGTTTGCGCCGGTCGCCTGCCTCGACTCCGTGCGGCTACTGCTCGCCGTGGCGGCGCAAGAGAACTGGGAGGTGCACCACCTCGATGTCAAGTCCACCTTCCTCAAAGGCAAACTAGAGGAGGAGGTCTACGTGGTGCAGCCCCCCAGCTTCGAGCTCGCCGGCGAGACGAGCAAGGTGCCCCGACTGCACAAGGCACTCTACGGACTGCTTCAAGCACCGCGAGTGTGGTACACGAAACTCGATCGCAGCCTCAGCACGCTCGGCTTCGAGAAATGCCCGTCGGAGCACGCGGTTTACACGTGCACTAGAGCCGGCGGGCGCCTCCTTGTCGGCATGTACGTGGACGACCTAATCATCAGAGGTGCATCCACGGCCGCGATCGTCGAGTTCAAGGCGGAGATGATGACGCTCTTCAAGATGAGCGACCTGGGGCTGCTGAGCTACTACCTCGGCATAGAGGTGGACCAACGGCCGGGGCGAATCGTCATCGCGCAATTCTCGTACGCGGGCAAGATCCTAGAGAAGGCCGCATGGCCGATTGGCACCTCGTGGCCACGCCAATGCAGCCACGGCTCAAGCTCAGCCAGAAGGGGGCCCCCATGGATGCCACACACTTCAGAAGTGTGGTTGGGAGCCTTCGCTACCTCACTCATACACGCCCAGACATCACCTATGCCATCGGGTACGTCAGCAGGTTCATGGAGGCACCGACGAGCGAACACTGGGCTGCCGTGAGCCAATTGCTGAGATACATCGCTGGTACGCGCCACCTGGGGGGCTGTTACTCTCAGCAAGCGCGCGGCGGAGAGCTTGTTGGGTATAGTGACTCCGACCTGGGCGGGGACGTGGACGACTGCAAGAGCACCAGCGGCACCATCTTCTTCCTCGGAGGTAGCCCGGTATCATGGCAGTCAGCCAAGCAGAAAATCGTTACGCTCCTCCTCATGCGAGGCAGAGTATGTTGCTGCAGCAGGAGCCGCGTGCCAGGGCATCTGGCTAAGGCGGCTGATCAGAGAACTGCTCGGGCGTGTCGACGGCGCCACCAAGCTCTGCATCGACAACAGGTCAGCGATAGCGCTGAGCAAGAACCCTATCTTTCACGACAGGAGCAAACACATTGAGTTGCGCTACCACTTCATCAGACAGTGTGTCGACGACGGCAGCATCAATGTTCAGTACGTACGAACTGGTGATGCGCGATCGTGTGGGAGTCATCAGATACCAGCCAACCTAGCTTAGGGGGAGTTTGTTGCACAATAAGCCAGTTTAGCTAGCGTGACAGCCCAGTTTCAGTTTTCAGTGCCATAGTAGTTCGTCAGTTAAAAGTTCAGTTAGCGTTTTTCTGCCAGGTTAATTAGCAACTCCCGCGAGACGCGCCTGTGCAATCCGTGGAGAGATAGTAGCGAGTCGTGGACTGAGTGCTCGATCGCGGGATGGCACGATCCTGTAGGAGCGCTAGAACCGTGGCATGATCATCTTCTGTTAAGCAATAAAAGGAGAAAGAAGCTGAAAAGCAGCAAGCAAGTTAGCTGCGCAAAACACTCTCTCTCTCCCTCCCTCTCTCCCTCCCTCCCCCTCCCTCCCTCCCTCCCTCCCTCTCTCTCTCTCTCCCTCCCTCCCTCCCTCTCTCCCTCCCTCCCTCCCTCCCTCCCTCCCTCTCGACCTGAATCAGAGTGGTGGAGAGGTAACATAGACACAGCTAAACCAAACATATTAAATACTCGGTTACAGCAAATAACGGAACGGTAGTTTCGCAATTAACAACCCCCACCCACCCCCGGCATGATAACTTGCTAATAAACACAGCTATGCTTGGAAAGTCGTTGAGAAACAGGTTAATAGTATAATCATCATCATACTTCCAAATAAGATGGTTCCACCTAACACTGAATGAACCACAACTGTCCAACCGGATTTTTTTATCATATCACGCTCTTCCAGACTCCCCTAATCAACAATAATGTAACATAATTGAATCATGCACTGATTAACCATCAGGTCGAAAAACAGGCCATCAAAGTTCCATAGACACAGCTAACCAAACATACTAAATACTCGGTTACAGAAAATAGTGAAACGGTAGTTTCACAACTACCCCCCCCCCCCTGTTTTTTTACTCCATAACTCCAATCAAAATGTTTTAATCATTTCGTCTTATTGATGGGAAATGCTTTGATTGCTACAATATTCTCCTTAATCAAGATAACGTTTACAACTAATGCATCGGGCTTGTCAGCGGATTTAAAGTACAGCTAAGTTAAAATGAAGAAACTCTGTGGAGAAATAGGAAAAACCAGCTTGTGAAACTGAAAAATCGTCACCCTACAAAACTAAACGACTAACCGCCGCCAAAACGATCTCAACACAAATCCTCCGATGAGCACGCACAATACATGCAAACGAATCGAGGAATATGGTTAATACCTGCGTCTCGATGACCTTGCCGAACTCGCAGAAAGCTCGCTCCAGCGTGCGCTCCGTGGTGTCCCAGGACAGTCCGCCGACGAAGATCCGTCCCACCTCCTTCTCCGACATCTCCAATCCAATCGAGCCGAAAATTCCCCGACACCTACACAAGCCACCCAATCACACCGAAAAAGTCAATCAAGATCCTCACCAATCTGTGCCGCGGTGCAGCGCGAATCACACGCCCCTTGAGAGCCATGGGAATGTAGGAGACGAGATAATTGGATGCTTTTACCTTGCGCGGAAACCTAAGGACGGCTCTCTCGCACTGCGGCGCTAGGGTTTTCCGAAAGAGGGATAGGGACGAGATGACACGAGGAGAGAGAAATACAAGAGTCTTCTGCATGTGTTCGGAATCGGGCTGCACGGAAAGCACGTGTCATGGCTTTATTTTAGTTTCCTTTCGGAAAATTATCTGGGAGCCAACACCCCGTTGCCCCTTAGATCAAATATAATATGAGCATCTCTAACAGCCCCCAAATACCATCCTGCAATACTCATTTACGGTATTTCATAAGCGAATTTAACAGGACTTTGGCCGCGTAGCTAGAGTAAATCCTTCAACCAATACCGCATACTCAAATATGTAGTTCGTGCTTAAACATAGTTCATCAAAGTTCAATCAGGGATGTTCATCATCATACTACATACTGATACAAACCGAAATTAAACAGTTCAGTAGAGCCCTGTTCGGCTTTCCTCCGCTCCGCAACACCGCTCCTAGAGCCGGCGGAGCGAACGTTAAAAAATGTGAAGCGGGTGAACAGGTGCTCTCTAGATTCCCGGTTTTCACGGAGCGAGAGGATTGCCGAACAGGCACTAAATGAAAGCATAGTAGCCCGTGGCGGACCTAGCATACTAGGTCAGGGTGGGCCAGCAGTATTACACATATGCATTTATTTATTTTTCTTTTATTTTTCTAGCCTTTTTTCTATATGGTATAAAAGCAATTTTCAAATCTTAGGGTGGGTTGTGGCCCACCCTCGCCACCCTCTACCTCCGCCACTGATAGTAGCATACTACATCTACTTGTCGTCATCCTTTTCCTCATCGCCCTCGCGGGGTGGGGGCTCATTGCCGTGGAGGTTGTGGTAGATGAGCATGCTCGAGAGGGTCTGCGCGAGCTGGTACTCCTCAAAGAGCGCGAGGACGCGTGTGGCCGCAGCTTCATCTTCGACGGCGGCGGACTCTTTGGCCTCCCACCAAACGCGCTTGGCAGCCCGGAGGCGCGGGATGGCTAGATATAAGATCCGCCCGAGGTGATGGAAGTTCGCCCAACCCGACGCTCCGGTATTGCGGGGCCGCACGTCGCGGCGGCGCCCCTGCTCCTTGCACCATTGTGACATCGAAGGGCGGAGGGAGGAGCTTTCGGCCTCGTCATTGTGCCGCTTGCGGACGCCGCACCCCCCCACGGTCGTCAAACCCCTCGCGGCCTCCACGACCGGCACCCGCTGACGCCATCTCCGGCAACTTCTGGTGGTTAAACACGGCGCAAATCGCAGCCAGATATCTATGGATTTCTTGTTGGGGGAGAAGTTTCTCGGCGGAGGTGGATGGGGAGGATACGGGAGGCAAGCCCTAAATCAACCCGGAGTCGGCATATATATCGAAATCACGAGCGGTTTGTGGGCCTCCCGTAAAACATTTACGGGTCGCGCCCTTTTTGGCGGCCCTCGTGATGTTAATTTGGCCCATCCCATTAAATAGTCAGAACATCGCACTTCACCGGAGTTATACGAGATCTGTTAGAGATGCTTTAGACGTTTACGTGGAAATTCACATGGATAGGAAGAATAGTCCAATCATAAAAGTAAAAACTATTACAAACGGATTTGTACTCTATGTTTCAAAAGAGCTATAATTAAGAAAAAAATACTCTTTAATGTACCTAAATCAAATTTCTATGAAAAGAAAAGAAAAACGCCAAGAAGGCGAAACGCTCCACAATGATACATCTCCAACGTATCTATAATTTTTGATTGCTTCATGTTATAATATTATCGTTTTAGGATACTTGGGGCATTTATTTGCTAATTCATATTATCTGTCTCCAACGTATCTAATTTTGATTATTCCATGCTATAATATTATCATTCTAGGATATATTTTTGACATTTATTTGCTTATTTATATTATTTTTTAGCACTAACCCAATGCCAAGTACTAGTTGTTGTTTTCTGCATGTTTTTGGCTTTTCGGGTTTACAGTACCAAACGAAGTCCAATTGCCACAAAACTTTTTGATGATTTTTTCTGAACCAAAAGAAGACCTGGAAGCTTCGGGAGGAGGGAAGCCCCACAAACCAATAGGGCGTGCCTGGGGAGGTGGCCGTGCCCATTTAGCCTGTGGCCGCCCCTAAAAGACATTTGCTCCCTTGGTGGTTTTAGTAATTAATAACAAGATATATCTCATTGAACTAATATTTCCACTATGCATATTTCAGGAAAAGTTCAATGATGGGTTGGCAAAAGGATTGTGGAGAAATCCCTAGAAGCAAGGAATTGGATTGGCAAAGCTTCAAGCAAGAGGACTCTACATTTTATTCTGTGAGAAATCACTTTGAGTCCATAGGAAAGCCAATACTATTAAAAGGGGGTAAGCTACTGTTGGTGAACAAAGATGCTCCACGTGCACAAGTGATAGTCACCAAAAACACCCACAAACTCTTCCACGAAAGTCTATCCAAGCCTTTCATGAAAATCGGTGCAACCAACCACTCCCACTCGGTCCCACCAATTTCCCAAGTCACACAGAACCCTGCCAAACCCTAGATCATCGGTGCAACCGATTCTGCTTCGATGCCACCAAGTTTAGCTTGCCAACTTTCTGTTACCTCGATTCGCAAAATCAGAAATTCTGAGTTTTTGGATCGGTGTCATTGAGTTGTGGATTCTGACCGTTGGACATCTTATCGGTATCGCCGAGATCTTTGTATCGGTCTCACCGAGATTCAAAAGTTGCTACCTTTGGAGCAACTCGGTACCACCGGGATTCACACATCGGTGTCATCGAGTTGGTCACTTTAGTTGTAACAGTTGGATTTTTGTAGATGCCTATATATACCCCTCCACCACCACTCACTCGTAAGAGAAGCACTCAGAACAGATCCCCACTTATCCCATTAGATTTTCTAAGAGGGAGACACCTACTCATGTGTTGAGATCAAGTCATTCCATTCAAACCATATGAATCTTGATCTCTAGCCTCCCCAAGTTGCTTTCCACCCAATCAATCTCTTCCACCAAAGCCAAATCTGTGAGAGAGTGATTGAGTGTTGATGAGTCTATCATCTTGAAGCACAAGAGCAAGGAGTTCATCAACATTATCGAGCCTATTACCTTTTGGAGGGTGGTGCCTCCTAGATTGGTTAGGTGTCGCTTGGGAGCCTCCTACTTCGTGTTGTGGAGTGAACCAAGAAGTATGTAAGGGCAAGGAGATTGCCTACTTCATGAAGATCTACCCCGAGTTAGGCTAGTCCTCCGTGGACGTAGGCCATCATGGTATAGACAAGGTTGCATCTTCGTGGAGCCTTCCGTGGGTAGAGCCCTTCATGGACTCTCGCGACCGTTACCCTCCATGGGTTAAAGTCTCCATAAACGTGGACGTATGATAGCACCACCTATCGGAACCACGGGAAAAATCTGTGTGTCTCCAAATTGTGTTTGATCTTCCTACTCATCCTCTACTACTTATAAGCTCTGCTGCTATACTCTTAGACATGCATGTGTAGGGTATGCTTGACTTGCTATCATTGCTAAAATCTGCCAACACCTAAAATTGTGAAAAGGTAGAATTTTTATTTGGTCAAGTAGTCTAATCAGCCCCCCTCTAGACATACTTTCGATCCTACAGCCCCCTCGCCTCCAGGCACCCCTGTCTGGCCTATAAATTACAATTAATCCCAAAAACCATAGTGAGCCTCCCAAAACACTTTTTCTGCCGCCGCAAGTCTCTGTTCCACCGTGTGCCATGTAGATCCCTATTTCGATGCCCTCCCGAAGGGGGGATCGATCACGGAAGGCCTCTACACCAACCTTGTTGCTCCCATGGTGATGTGTGGGTAGTTCACCACGGACCTACGGGTCCATAATTAGTACCTAGATGGCTATCTCTCTCTATGTTCGTCAATACAAAGTTCATTGCATCTTCGCGATGATCTATTCGATGTAATCACTTTGTGCGGTGCATTTTTTGGGATCCGATGAATTGTGGGTTTATGTTTAGATTGTTCATGCAATTATATTGAGTTCTTTGTTGGTCCTTATATATATGCATTATTATATGATATGTTCGTAATTCTCTCCGATCTATTGAAATAGTTTGGCCAACTAGATTGATATTTCTTCAATGGGAGAGGTGAGTTGCAATGGGTTCAATCTTGTGATGCTCAATCCCCTAGTGATAGAAGGGGGCATGACACATATTTGTATTGCTGCTACTAAGGATAAAACGATGGGGTTTATTCATATTAATTGGATCTATTTTGTCTACATCATGTCATTGTTCTCCAAGCATTACTCTGTTTTACTTAACACTCTAGATGCATGTTGGATAGCGACCGATGGGTGGAGTAATGGTAGTAGATGTAGACAGGAGTCGGTCTATTTGCTTACAGACGTGATGCCTATATGTAATGATCATTACCATGAATAAATATTGCATAACTATGCACTTTTCTATCAATTGCCCAATAGTAATTTGTTTACCCACCGTATGCCTTCTACATGAGAGATGCCTCTAGGGAAAACTATGCCCCCGGGTCTATTCACATATATATTTACAATCGCTGCTATTACCTTTCTGCCATTTATTTGTTTATTTTTATTTTACAATTTACAATTATCTGTTATCATCCACACTACTCATTTGCTTGCAAGTGACGAGTTCTAGGGGATTAACAACCCTTTTACTACTCATTTGCTTGCAAGTGACGAGTTCGAGGGGATTAACAACCCTTTTTGCCCGCGTTGGTTGCAAGTGTTTGCTCTTTTGTGTGTAGGAGCTGAAGACGGGAGTTGTGTGCTGGTCCTATTGGTTCGATAACATTGGTTCTCACTGAGGTAAATACTTAACTATACTATGTTGCATCATCCCCTCCTCTTCGGGGAAAAACCCAACGCGGATCACAAGTATCAGGAAGGATTTCTGGCGCGTTGCCAGGGAGTATCACCAACTTACTATAAAGTACCTTCACATAAAATATCATTCACTTGTTATAGTTTTTATTTACCGTTATATTTTGATTGCTATATAAAAAACAAAAATACAAAAAATGTTTATATTTGCTAGTTTGCTAGTTTACTTGTTTACTTCCTAGTTTATTTGCTTCGCTTGTTACTTTGCTTGCTCAATCACCATGTCTCAAGATACTACCAAGTTGTGTGACTTCTCGAATACTAATAACAATGATTTTATTAGTACTCCTATACCACCCACCACTACTATGGAGTTTTATGATATTAATGTTGCATTGCTGAATCTTGTGATGAAAGAACAATTTTTGGGAAGCCCTAATGAGGATCACGCTACTCATCTTAATACTTTTATTGAATTATGTGATATGCAAAAGAAAAAGGATATGGATAATAATGTGGTAAAATTAAAATTATTTCCTTTTTCACTACGAGATAAAGCTAAGTCGTGGTTTTCATCTTTACCACGTAATAGTATTGAAACATGGGATAAGTGTAAATATGCTTTTATTGCCAAGTATTTTCCTCCTCCTAAGATCATCTCCCTTAGAAATCAAATTATGAATTTCAAACAACACGGCCAAGAACATGTTGCACAAGCTTGGGAGGGGATGAAATTTATGATTATAAATTGCCATACTCATTATTTGAACTTATGGATGATTATACAAAAAAATTATGCTGGACTAAACTTTGTGTCTAAATATCTTCTAGATTCCGCTGCAGGTGGTACCTTCATGAAGGTGACATTAGGAGAGTCCACCAAACTTCTCGACAGTTGAGGGAGTCCGGGATTAAGGGGTCCTCGGCCGGCCGGCCTATTTCTTATGGGCCGGACTCATGGGCCGCTCGCTGAGTATTGGACTGATCGAGGGCCTCGTTGCCAGGAAGGAAACCTCGGGAGTCGTGGCGTGTCTTCCAAGTTTGAGAAAGTAGATAGGCGTGTTTTTCCTTCGATGTGCAACCGACCATGTGTAAACCTAGGGACCCTTGGCGTCTATATAAGCTGAAGAGTTTTAGATTGTAGGGCAGGGAAACTCATCTAGGGTTTTAGCTATCTGATCTCGAGGTAGATCAACTCTGTAACCTTCATACCATCAATATAATCGAGTAGGACGTAGGATTTTACCTCCATAGGTGGACCCGAACCTGGGTAAACATCGTCTCCTTCATCTCTTTGTTACCATTGATCCTAGACTCATAGCTCGGGACCCCCTACATGAGATCCGACGGTTTTGACACCGACATTTGTGCTTTAATTGAGAGTTCCGCTGTGATCGCCAAACGAATCGATGGCTCGCCTTGTCATAAGCAATGAGATTTGCAGCCAAGATGTCCTCATCCAGGCGGCGACATCATGTCCCGTGCCGACCCAACTGACCATCTTGGCCAGATCGGTAGCTTCTTCCTCGATCAAGAAATCAGATTCGGAACCCTATAGTTTGTCGCTGATTCACGGGGAGAGCTTGTCTTGATGGAACCTTCAGCTCTCATGGAGGAGCCCGCATATCCTGATGCCTCGATGCCGGGAACATGAAAGCACATTTGCTCCCTTCGTGGTTTTGGTAATTAATAACAACATATAAGTCATTGAACTAATGCTTTCACCAAGTATATTTCAGGATAAGTTCAATGATAGGGATGGCAAAAGGATTGTGGAATTACCCCAAGATTCAAGGAAATAGGTTGGCCAAGCTTCAAGCAAGAGGACTCTACATTTTACATTTGTGAGAAATCACTTTGAGTCCATAGGAAAGCCAATACTATTAAAAGGGGGTAAAGTTTTGATGGTGAACAATATGCTCAAACGTGCACAAGTGACAGTCACCAAAACATCCACAAACTCTCCCACCAAAGTCTGTCCTAAGCCAAATATGCAAAATTGGTGCAACCAACATTCCTATCCCGGTGCCACCAATTCTAAACCCTAGACAGACTCACCCAAACCCTAACACTTCGGTGCAGCCGACACTCCACTCGGTGCCACCGAGTTGGGTTGCCAAGATTCTGTTACGCAAGTTCTCATTTTCGATCCGACCAAAAATGGTGAATGAGCATCACCGAGATAGGTAAATTTGACCGTTGGTCACCTTGTCGGTGCAACCAAGAATTGTATATCGGTCCCTCCGAGATTCAAAAGTTGCCACTTTTGGTCACTTCAGTACCACCGAGATTTACACATCGGTGTCACCGAGTCTGACTTATTGTGTGTAACGGTTGGATTTTTGGGGATGCCTATATATACCCCTTGACCACCACCCACTCAAAAGAGAAGCACTCAGAACTATTCCATACCTATCCTACTCAGTTTTCTGAGAGAGAACCACCTACCCTTGTGTTGAGGTCAAGATCTTCCACTCCAACCATATGGATCTTGATTTCTAGCCTCCCCAATTTGCTTTCCACAAATCCCATCTCTTATACCAAGGCAAATATGTGAGAGAGTGATTGTGTGTTGAGGAGTCTATCATCTTGAAGCACAAGAGCAAGGAGTTCATCGTCATTACCGAGCCTATTACCTTTTGGAGGGTGGTGCCTTCTAGATTGGTTAGATGTCGTTCGGGAGCCTCCTACTTCGTGTTGTGGAGTGAACCAAGAAAAGTTTTTAAGGGCAAGGAGATCGCCTACTTCGTGAAGATCTACCCACAGCGAGGCTAGTCCTTCGTGGACGGAAGCCGCATGGAATAGTCAAGGTTGCTTCTCCATGGAACCCTCCGTGGGTAGAGCCCTTCATGGACTCTCACGACCGTTACCCTCCGTGGTTTGAAGACTCCATGAATGTGGACGTATGATAGCACCACCTATCGGAACCACAGGAAAAACATCGTGTCATCACTTGTGTTTGCTTTCCTAACCCTCTCTTTACTTACATGTGTAATGTCTTTACTTTCCGCTGCCACACTCTTAGACATGCATGTGTAGGGTGTTACTTGATATGCTATGAATGCTAAAACTTGCCAAGAACTAAAATTGGGAAAAGGAAAAACTTTTATTTGGTCAAGTAGTCTAATCACCCCCCTTATAGACCTACTTTCGGTCCTACAAGTGGTATCAAAGCTTTGGTCTTCATTGCATTGGTTTCACAACCTAGGAGAAGTATGGCATCTAGTGAGGGAAATTATCACCGTAGAGGTCCATACTTTGATGGCACTAATTTTTCTAGTTGGAAGCATAAAATGAAAATGCATTTACTTGGTCATAATCCTGCCGTTTGGGCTGTTGTTCGTGTTGGCTTTCAAGGTGAATTCTTTGCGGATGGAAAGGAACCGGATCGTGAAGCGTTAGCGGACGAATTGAAAGATGTTGCAACTCAATGCTCAAGCATGTGACATTCTTTTCAACTGCCTATGTCCTAAAGAAATTCAACAAAATCAGCCGTCTTGAACACGCAAAAGAGATTTGGGATACTTTGGTTGATATGCATGAAGGAACTGAGTCCGTAAGAGAATCCAAGTTAGATGTTCTTCAAGGTCAACTTAACAAGTTCAAGATGAAGGATGGTGAAGGAGTCGCTAAAATGTACTCTAGGCTAGCTCTCATCACAAATGAGATTGCCGTCTTAGGAAGCGAAGAAATGACTAACAAGTTCATCATCAAGAAGATACTTCGAGCTTTGGATGACAAATATGACACCATGTGCACATTGATCCAAATCATGCCCAACTACAAAGATCTCAAACCAACAGAAGTGATTGGTAGAATTGTTGCTCATGAGATGACACTCAAAGACAAGGAAGACCTTCATCACAAGTCTAGCGGTTCTTACAAAGCCACAAGTGATGCTCCCGCTACATCAAGCGACAACCTTGCCACAAATGAGGAGATAAGCCTCATGGTCAAGAAATTCAACAAGTTCTACAAGAATAGAAGCAAAGATCGCAGCTCCAACTGAAGATATGAAGAGAAGCGTTCGTCAAGTCATGACCGAAACTGCTACAATTGTGGGAAGCCTGGACACTACTCAATGAGTGCTCGGCTCGTTACAAACAAAGAGAAGAGTCACCAAGAAGACGAAGCTCAAGAGACGAATCACCTCGTAGAGAGAGGAGTAGAGATGATCGTTATGAACGAAGACCCTCAAGGAGAAGTAGGGACTTGGAGAAGAAGGACAAGCACACCAAGAGCTACTCAAGAAGAAAGCATCAAGCTCATGTTGGTGAATGGGTTTCCGGCTCCGACTCCGACAACCACTCCGAGAGAAGCTATCACTCCAACTCCGACTATAGTCAAGATGATGGTGTTGCCGGAATTGCACTAGTGACAACCAACTACTATGATCTATTTGATTCGCCAAATGAAGGAGGTGGAAGTTGCTTCATGGCTAAAGGCCCCAAGGTATCACACCCCGAATATCTTGATTTCGGTAGTGATGAAGATGATTTTCTTTACTATGATGACTTGCTATGTGATAAAACTAGTGATATTAATCATAATGAACTTGATAATTCTCATGCTAGTCAAGATAAGTCAATTGACGATGATAAGATGAAAATAGAATGACTAACTAAAGAACTCACACTCTTAAGTTAGCTCATGAATCTACTCTTGAAGATCATAAAGAGCTTGTAAGAACTCATGAGAAGCTACGCTTCGAGAAGCTCAATTTGGAGCAAGAACATGAATTTCTTAAAGCTATCAATGATGATCTCCGAAAGAAGACTTCATCTTATATTGCCAAACGACTACTCTTGTCTACATTCATGCCACAAGTCAAATATAAGCAATATAGTAACAAAGGAAAGAAAGGTTCTTCAACAATAAAAATGCTAAACCCATTGATGTTGCTCCTAGTAGTTCTATTGATTCCACTAATGATGATTCTCTTAGCCAAGTTACACTTGAGCAAGAAAATGCTTTATTGGAAGGAATTATAGAGAAAGGTATCTACAAGAGTCTTGAAGGGTACAAACAATTTGATGAGATGTATGCAAGCATGGAGGATACCGGAAGAATCGTGGTGTTGGCTACTTCAACGCTAATGGAGTTGAATGGGAAGAAGGTCAATATCCCAATCCCAAGTTTGTTCCTCAAAAGGAGAAGTATGAAAATACTCTTCCCAAAGGGACAAACACTCAAGATGACCTTCCACCACAAGACACAAAGCTCAAGGGCAAGAACAAGCTCCAAGAGGACTTTTATTCTTATGAAGATGAACCCCAAGCTTTGGTGAAGTGGGTTCCCAAGGCTACTACAAGCTCAACTTCTACAAGTGCTAATTAAACACCAAGGATCCCCATAAACTTGATGTGGATTCCCAAGAAGAAGAACTAGAGAGTTCTTGAGGGGTGACTCCGCCAACAAAATTCACTCATATTCATTTATGCCAAGATCTATTTGCAATCAACATCAACCCTATACAATAGATCAAGGAGTCACACATTCCCTCAAAGGTAAGCTAGGGACAAGGTAATAAACAAATCAATGGACATCATTACACATGCTTTGCACTCCATCTCCATAGATATCCTTGTATTTATCTCTTGTGTGTTGGGACTAACCCATGTAGGTGAGAAGAGTAAGGAAACAACAAGGATGCTTTGTCACATCCCTAGCTTTAGCATGCATTAGGATCCATGTTGTGATTGCATCATGTTTAAATTATTTTAAACGTGAAATGGGGATGTTCAAAAGCCTAGCACCATTTGAATTCAAATAGGCTCAACCAAAATATATTTTTCCAATGCTCCAAAGTGACCTTGGAAAATGTCCATCTTCTCTCGAATAATGTGGCAACATAAACCAGGGGTGGTGCATGTTTTACAAATGTCATCTTGGGTATTGAATTAAATCAATAAATATTCAGATTGGGGTTTAAAATGCCATAAATATTTTAAAATCTCCAACAAAACTGAAACTTGGCTAGGGCCTTTGGAATATTTCCTTTAGTGCCCAGGAAAAAAGTTTCATATTTTTATAAATATTTTAGTGCCTAAAATAAAATAAATGAAATAAAAGAAATAGGAAAAAGAACAAAATTACAATAAATAGAAGAGGGGGCCCAGCAGGAGCCGACCAACTTGCCCATGCCAGTCATCCCTGTCCTCTCGCCAGGAGGACAGGGGCACGCGTTCGCCACGCGCGGGCACGCGCCACGGCCGCGACCTGCCTGGCTGCCTGCCCTGGAGGCCTCCGGGGCCGCCAGCGCAACCCCCTCCTCGCCGTGGCTCTCTTCTCCTCCCTCTCTCTCGCCCTGCCGCTCTCTCTCTCGCTCTCTTCCACCTCTGCTCTCTCCCGTGCATGGCCGAAGCCGTCGCCGCCGTCGATCTGCCGTCGCCGCGCGTCCCCGACCACGCCACCGGTGCCAGAAGCCCTCGGTGAGGCCCCGATCTTTCTTCCCCTAGCCCCTCTGCCGTTTTCCCCTTCTAGCGCGCATGCTGCCTCGGCCAAGGTCTGGCCGCCGCAAGTGAGGTCGCCGCCGCCGGCTCTGGCATCCCCAGCGGCCCTAGCAAGCCTCCCCAGGTGCGCACGAGCGAGGGCTTCGCCCCAATGCACCCAGCCGCCACTCTCGTGGCTGGTAGCGCGGACGCCGCCGCGACCAGACGTCGCCGGCGACGAGCCCCGTCGCCTGAGCCACCTACCGGTGGGACCCCCTCGTCAGGTGATTAGCTAATCACCTGGTTAGTTAACCCCCGAGTCACCGACATGTGGGCCTGGCCCTATTAAATTATCAGTTAGTTTAATTAAAAAAATTGTTAGAAGAGTGAGTCAATGACAGGTGGGGCCCAGCCGCCAGGTTTGACGTGGGCTAGCGCCTTTGACCTGCTGACGTCACTGTGACGTCATGCTAACACATTATTGCAATTTTGGATTAAATAAATTCCAGAAAATACTAAAAACTTAGAAAATTCATATAAATTAAAATGTAAATTAGATGAAAATAATTTATATATGAAAATTGATCAGAAAAATCCAATGAATCCATTTGTACCATTTTCATGCATGTTAGAGCAACCTAAACAGGTAAACTTGGACATTTTGGTTCAAATGCATTATGGAACTCCATATATGAAGTTGAATTTGAACCTTGAGTTCAAACCTACTTCATTTAAATCTGTTGCTAGATGCATTAGCTCAAACACATCATATTGCCATGTCATAATCATGCATCATATTGTTGCATTTGATGTGTATTGATTTGTTCCCCTTCGATGGTTGTTCTTCGTGTTAGGCACTGTTCCGGAGGATACGATCGAGTATCCATCTGAGGAGCAGTAACGTGTGATTGTCTTATCAGGAAAGCAACCCCCTTGAACATGTCTGATACAATCCCACTCCCTCGCTCTTGCTCTCACTTATTGCATTAGAACAAAATGTTTCAACTTTTACATGTTCCAGTAGTTGAACCCATTCCTCTGCATGACCTGTCATTGTCACAGTAAATAGCTGAACCATGCAACCTAGCATACCTAGTAGATGCTTGAGCCCTGCTGTGCCTTTAACCTGCTATGCTTGCTATGCTTAGAGTTGTGTCAGGTCTGATTCATCTGGGTGATGAACCGGAGTGAACTAAACTTGTTCTGATGATGAGAGTTAAGTTGTGAACACGATTTGCTAAAGGTAGCGATGAGAGGCCATGTAGGAGTACATGGCAGGTTGTCTCATTGGGACCGTCCTTAAGAACTGAGTCCTGTGTATGTTGTCCAAGATTAGCTACTACCGCACATTGGGATCCTTAATTGACTCTCTCGACTTATTAATCGACTTGAGCTCTGTCCAGGAGTTGCAACTAGTTTCTGGTGTTTGTAGGATATGCTAGTAGTCTACCGAGTGGCACCCCGTATAGGTGGGCTTGGGACAGACTAGGCATTGTGGCCCGATGTACCAAGCGTAGTACCATCCGTCGAGGTGGGCTTGGGAACCCTGTACACATTGTTTGGGGCCGTTGAGGAAACTTCGGCCGGACTTCCTTGCAGGTTCAATCTCAAATAGGTGATAAACCTGGACTAGAGTCTTGTGTGGTTAGTCAGGTCGTGGCCGACTCCCTCGCTGGGCTTCCGCTTGAAGGTTGCCGAGGTGCCTTTTTTACGAGCACATGACGGTAAGTGGCGAGAGCATGTGTGACGAAGTACACCCCTACAGGGTAATCAATCTATTCGAATAGCCGCGTCTGCGGATATGGACTACTTGGATACTTATATGGTTCATAGACAATTTAAAAGGTTACTCATAAAAGCTTCAAGACAAGTGTGAGTACCGTGGATGGCACTCTCGTAGGAAGACGGGAGCGGATCCATGGTGGTGTATTGTTGTGGTGTTAGTGGACTCGTGTACGCTTCACAAAACTTTTCAAAGTTATGAAAGTCGTAGTACAGGATAGCCACCGAGTCAAAGCTGGCTTGCTGCATTGAACCCCACAACCTCCTTGTTGATACCGATGCATATGTAGTTTGTTCTGATGTAAGTCTTGCTGAGTACTCAGTACTCACTATTGCTTAATTATGTTTTCGCAGAGGAGACTCCAGTCTCGCTAGTGATTTCTATGATAAGATCGATGTTGGCCGTTTAGCTTGGGAATCCCAGCCAGAGGTCTGGTTCCTATGGAGGGCCTTGTAGATAGACAGGCTTCCTCAGCCTTCTTCTTTTCTAGATGTCTGTACCCAGACACGTTAAGCTTCCGCTTGTTGTTTGTATGATTTGTGTGTTGGGTCACATGACCCCTGCTTGTAATATCACACTATGTTGGCTCTTATGAGCCTCCTAAATAAATGTTGTGTTGTTGTATGGTTATGTTGTGATGCCATAGTTGTATCTATGCATATCGGGCATGTCGTGCGTACGTGTGACGTGCAACAATATGTATGGGATTCGACACCTAGTTGTGTGCCTTTAGTAGTACTCTTTACAGGGAACTGCCTCTTTGTGCTTCCATCGAGCCTTGGTAACTTGCTACTGCTCCGGACACATTGATTGACTAGCTGCTGTGTCTGTCCCTTTGGGGAAATGTCTCGTAGTGTAATGGAGTCCCTATAGCCTGCTACGACTCGTCTACGTGCAGTGATGACATTTATGCTCCACGGCGTAATGGAGTCCTTGTAGCTTGCTATGACTCGTCTACACATGCTAGAGGCCGACACCTGCATTGTTGGGTTACGTATGCATGTTCCTGCACGGATGTGCCACTTGGGTTCTACGACTAGTCATGTCGACCCGGGTTCTTTGACGTTTGAATGCTAGCGACATATTGCATACGTGAGCCAAAAGAAGCAAATGGGCCCGGCCCAGGTAAGGTGGCAGCCATGGAGTTAACCGTGCGTGAGGCCGCAAAGTGATGTGATGTGTTACATGCTGGATTCTTATGGCTTAGGATCGGGGTCCTGACATGCTCCCGACTCTTGGTGATCTTCATCAATCTTGAGCATCCACCACTACCTCACCAACATGAAGTCTTCATCGACAAAACCAAAGGTTAGTTTATCCCTCTTATGGGGGGATGTCACATCAAGGGGGAGCTTTACTCTAAGACTCGAGTCAAAGCATCTCTTAGTATGTGACAACATTAAATGCTTTATGTAAAAGTGGTAACCCCACTTGTGCTTAAACGATGAGTATGACCTATGATCAAGTACTCTTACTTGGCTCCTTAGTCAAATACTCATATATAGATGACTTCGTCATCGCCCAAGTGCCTGTTAGATGCTAGAGTGTTTGTGCATGTTTGCCATGATTTCATTTGACATCTTATTGTGTGAGCATGTTGGTCTGCATTTATTTTCTCATTCGAGGATATCCAATTGTTGCTATTTGGCTTTTGATTTATCTTTTACCAATTGGATACACAAGAATGTCTAGGACCACTTCTTTAGCTATCTATGCTTTCTCACCTCATACTCTATTCATGCTGCATTACAAAATTTGAACAAGTGCTTTTCGATTCCTCTGTGTGTGGAGCACTCGGAGTTCCGTATCGACAAGGACTGACCATTAAAACCTCCCAAGTGCATCTCAGTGGAACCAACCACAAAATCATGGTCTCACCGAATGCCTAGGCTTGATCTGGTTTTCAATCTCAGTACCACTGATTCCATTTTCTCTGTTACACCAAGTGTCCCTGTCAGCTGACAGTTGAGGCACTCGGTGACACTGAAAAATTAGAATCGATGTCACCGACAGTGGTGGGTATAAAAGTTGTGGACCCCGATGCTTTGAATTTCATTCTCATACATCGCACCTCAGAACCCTAAGTTGCCGACCCTGAGACCCCTGGTCGTCGCCCTTGTCTCCCCGTGCTCCTCCGCCACTGGGAATCGCCGTTGCCGACGAAATCCACTCCCTCGTCACCGCCGTAGAGGATTCGTGCCAAGCTAGGGTATGGATTCGATATCTATTGTGCTCCTCGTCCGATTCTTGCGCATTAGATTCGTGTTTATCTTTGATACACCCTTTGCACGTATTCCTATACACTCAAAACTCCAAAATCTCGTGAATAATGAAGTTTCTAGGGTTTTGCCGTCCGCCCGATAAATCTCGGTGGAACCGAAACGGAAATATTGGTCTCACTGATATGCTTTTCTGTGTGGCCAAGAATTGACTCAGTGGAACCGAGTTGCTCTTTTCGGTCCGACCAAAAAGGCTGCCAAGGTTCGGTTAGAGAGTCAGTCAGTCTCGGCCCCACCGAAAATTCTGTTTCGGCTGTACCAATATTTATTTGACAGAATGCAAAAATCTTGAAAATTCATTGTTCAAATTTCAAAAATAAGCCTCATTTTGTGATGACTCATCTTTTTCTGCTCTCCTATACTCTATTCACAGGGTCATTATGTGAGGCTCAGAGGACGGTCAGAATTTGGCAGAGCAGGGAGTTGACATGAGTTCTGGCACAAGCCCAGAAGCCAGTTCTTTTTTAGATCCAGGCACCCCCAGCTCTCATGGGTTGCCCAAGGTTGCCACCAGGACCAGGAAAAAGCTCAACTATGATGAAGAAGATTCAGATTTCATTCCTGAGGAGATTCTTGCTAAGAAGCAAGAAAAGGCTGCCAAGAAGTTAGCAACTGAAGCTACTTCATCTAGGAAAGTTGTCAGCAAGATCTATGCCAGCTCAGAGACTATCAAGGCACATGAGAGTGGTAGAGCCACTATTTCTATTGATCCCCCAAGGAAGGCTATGCCTAAGAAGGCAGGGGAGAAGAAGTCCAGGAAAAGGATTGTCCATGTGATTGGCAGGCCTACCTCGATGTATGAAGATCCAGAGGAGGCTGCTGGTGTTGATGTTGAGGAAGAGGAGGAAGAACATGTTGAGAAGGCCCCTCCCAAGAAGAAAGCCAAGAAGCTGATGGCTTATGCTATGCCAAAGACTGGCACCTCCAAGAGCACCAAGGCTCCTTCCAAGAAAACTGTTACACAGAAGTCCAAGAGGACTACCAGAGACATCCCAGCTTCTGAGAAAAACAAGGGGACTCCCTCCAGAACTAAAGATGATGATGACTTGACTACTTTGATGAAGCTCAGACCACATCTTCCAATGCATGATGCCAGCCACTTAGTTGCTGAGGACATGAAGAAGATGAATGACTCAGGATTGAGAGCCTGGAGAGCCATAGATCCTTATGCTCAGAGGAGGAAAACTGTTGTAGACTACATGTTCTATACAAGAGAGCAACATGATTTTTATGAGACTGTGTTGCTTGATAAGAGCCCAACTGTTAGCGACATGAGATATGTTGATTGGAAGTTCATTAAAGATAATGTGGACTACTTCCCAAGTGTCCAAGACAACTTCCATTGCATTGGTCTGGACAAGTTCATTGGCAGAGAGCTTACTGCATGGAATGACGATATGATCATGCAATTCTACTCCAGTGCTCATTTCTACGGAGATGGTAGAATTGTATGGACGACTGAAGGTGCATGGTATGAGTCCACTATTGAGAAGTGGGCTGCACTTCTAGAGGTTCAAGAAACTCAGGGAGGTGATCTGGATGTATACTCTAAACCCAAGGCAAGTCACAATGCCATGAAAGATATGTATACTCCTATCCCTACTGACAAGGTGCAATCACACAAGCTAGGATCCATCTATTATCTGCAAGCAGGCCTCCATACAATAAACACCATTCTGAGGCACACCTTGATGCCCAAGTCAGGAGATGACAAGATGATCCGAGGCTACTCCATCAACATGCTGATCCACCTTGACAGGAACACTAGGATTAGAGTCATGGATTTGATTGTTGAGACAATCAAGAGGGTTGCCGCTGATCAAAAGCGCTCTTGCTGTTATGCACCCTATATCTAGTTGCTTATCAACTCTTAGTTGGAGAAGCACAATTTTGCTCTAGATCGTCCACATGTGCCCCTACAGCTAGATTTTGAGGATAATGTTGCGGTGATGGACCCAGATCAACCCACATCTTCTACAACACAAGCAGAAGCAGAAGCTGTTCGAGCCGCTAGTGCTCAAGCCCCCAGATCCAGGAACGAGCAAATGGATCTTCTGATCTCAGCCATCCAGGGCATGCAGAAGGATATCAAGGGGATTCTGGATAACCAGAGCAGTCTAGTGAGGATCTTCGAGTTAAGAATCAAGGTTCTTGGTGATAAGGTGGACAAGTTGTCCATGATAGTTATAGAGCTTCAGAAGGAAGTTGACCTCGTGCACATCCCTCGGGTCTCTTGTACTTCATATGATGATGATGATGAGGATGAATCACCTCTCGGGCCAGGCACCCAGTTCGCCACTCAGATGAGATCAGCCATAGTGCCTGCATCAGACTTGAGGCCCTCTTCATTAGCTCCAGCTACTGTCAGCACAACTCCTGCTCCATTAGCTCCAGTTCCTCCTGTGACCACTCCAGCTCCTTCCACGACATCTGCACAGATCTTCGCCGACACCATTATCTCGACTCCTTCATCGACAACCGGAGGAGATCAGCCCAAGAACGATTAGTTCTATACCTTTGAACTTTTTGGTAACTTGTTGCCAAAGGGGGAGAAGTGTATATAGATCATTAGGCTTCGAGTGAGAGAGTGTTTGGTGTTTTTTTGCCTTTTCACAAAACAATTACTTTTGGTTGCCGTGATACTCTGTTATTTTGCTTGTGATACACGCTTGATGATGTTTGATCATATGCTTTAATGTGTGATGCTACTATTTCCTATCATCTTAATGCTTATGTGATGCTCATTCATCTTTGGTTGATTGTGTTGTGCTATGATATTCATTCCAATTACTCTCGCACACCACCAAGTGGTATGTGACACGTAAGAAGTGACCCATGTACCTAATCGACTGTGCATTTGCATTCAAATGCAAATTTAAAAATAATGCACAAATTTAGGGGGAGCTCTTGCTTATCACATACTTCTCAAAGCGACGATTATATTCCATGATTATATCTTTGTCGAAGCTTTGATCTATATGTTGTCATCAATTAATAAAAAGGGGGAGATTGAAAGCACATTTGCTCCCTTGGTGGTTTTGGTAATTAATAAAAACATATAAGTCATCAAACTAATGCTTTCACCAAGTATATTTCAGGATAAGTTCAATGATAGTCATGGCAAAAGGATTGTGGAATTACCCCAAGATTCAAGGAAATAGGTTGGCCAAGCTTCAAACAAGAGGACTCTACATTTTACATTTGTGAGAAATCACTTTGAGTCCATAGGAAAGCCAATACTATTAAAAAGGGGGTAAAGTTTTGATGGTGAACAATATGCTCAAACGTGCACAAGTGACAGTCACCAAAACATCCACAACTCTCCTACCAAAGTCTATCCTAAGCCAAATATGCAAAATCGATGCAACCAACATTCCTATCCCGGTGCCACCGATTCTAAACCCTAGACAGACTCACCCAAACCCTAATACTTTGGTGCAGCCGACACTGCACTCGGTGCCACCGAGTTGGGTTGCCAAGATTCTGTTACGCAAGTTCTCATTTTTGGTCTAACCGAAAATGGTGAATCGGCATCACCGAGATTGGTAAATCTGACCATTGGTCACCTTGTCGGTGCAACCGAGAATTGTATATCGGTCCCTCTGAGATTCAAAAGTTGCCACTTTTGGTCACTTCGGTACCACCAAGATTTACACATCGGTGTCACTGAATCTGACTTATTGTGTGTAACGGTTGGAGTTTTGGGGATTCCTATATATACCCCTTCACCACCACCCACTCGAAAGAGAAGCACTCAGAACTATTCCATACCTATCCTACTCAGTTTTCTGAGAGAGAACCACCTACCCTTGTGTTGAGGTCAAGATCTTCCACTCCAACCATATGGATCTTGATTTCTAGCCTCCCCAAGTTGCTTTCCACCAATCCCATCTCTTCTACCAAGGCAAATATGCGAGAGAGTGATTGTGTGTTGAGGAGTCTATCATCTGGAAGCACAAGAGCAAGGAGTTCATCGTCATTACCGAGCCTATTACCTTTTGGAAGGTGGTGCCTCCTAGATTGGTTAGGTGTCGCTTGGGAGCCTCCTACTTCGTGTTGTGGAGTGAACCATGAAGTTTATAAGGGCAAGGAGGTCGCCTACTTCATGAAGATCTACCCATAGTGAGGCTAGTCCTTCGTGTACGGAAGCCGCATGGAATAGTCAAGGTTGCTTCTCCGCGGAACCCTTCGTGGACTCTCGCGACCGTTACCCTCCATGGGTTGAAGACTCCATGAACATGGACGTACGATAGCACCACCTATCGGAACCACGGGAAAAAACATCGTGTCATAACTTGTGTTTGATTTCCTAACCCTCTCTTTACTTACATGTGTAATGTCTTTACTTTCCGCTGCCACACTCTTAGACATGCATGTGTAGGGTGTTACTTTATATGCTATGAATGCTAAAACTTGCCAAGAACTAAAATTGGGAAAAGGCAAAAATTTTCTTTGGTCAAGTAGTCTAGTCACCCCCCTCTAGACCTACTTTCGATCCTACAAAACATCGGGCCCCACCTCTAAGGTGGCCTTCACCCTCGGGTTGTCCAGAACCCCCAACCCTGTCCGTCGTGCCCGGATCCCCCGCAGCCGAACATAACCCGGATTCGCTGTCAAGCAACTTCGGAACCACGACGTTGGGATCGGCCCCATGCGCTTGGGCGACACGCGCCCCACCGACGCTTACGAGCTATTCGATCGGATTCAAACCATGGGAATGACTAACGATCAGACCCCGGTCTATGACCAGATCGGACTTAAACCCGACAATAGGGAGATTCGCACCCCCTCGATCACTCACTTAGTCGCCACCGTTGAGTGTCCGGCTAAAGGCTCGTCCCCCCAATGACCGGAATTAAAGACGGTTTATATCTCAAGTTCCGAATCCCAATTTCCGATCATCAAGACCCCGCTTGTAACCCATACTCTGGGGTTTGCTCTAGAAATAGTTCGGGATCGATCCCCGATCTAGTGCGCAACTCGGACCCCGTAATGCCGGACTGACATCGTGGCACGGAACCAAAAAATTTCCCACCCACCACCCAAGTCGAGCACTTAAGCTTCGCAGGAGAGTCCAAGTCTTCATACTTACAGGATGTTAAACAATTACCAGGGGAGTCGGTTCATCATTTTTGGGCTAGACTCCTCCTCGTTAGAAACAGAGTACGAGGTTCTAGTGACCAGGAGATAATGACAACCTTCAGTCGCAATTGTCATGACTAAGGGATCGTCAGCGCCCTAGCCCGTCGACACAGTCGCGACTTCACCGAGCTATCGGACCTGGTACAAAATTATTGTGCCATGGAGAGCAATTGGCAAGCCGAACGGCTACTTTCGGAATCATTCTTTACCAAATACCCTAGAGGAGATCGGAAAAAAGCGGATACCTCCAAAGCGGCTAGCCAAACACGAACCCACCGGAAAGAGAAATAGACCCCCTACGGGGGTCAGAACTGTCCTTGATGGACTATTGGACAAGCCATAGCCTATACATTCTGTATTGCTAAACACAAGCCCGACTCACAACCTCAGAGCTTGTTGGGTCGTCAGACAGGTCACAAAAAGTGGAGAGGCCATCCTCGAGGCACTACCGCCGAATAGGCGCTCCGCAACGCCACCAGAATACAATGCTGAAGTCCTGACAATCTACGAAACGTTCCCCTCTAAGAACAGGAGGAAAAGAGCTCTTAGAGAACACGAACATGTCTACCATGTGGCGGCAACAAGTTCATGGGCAGACATACCCATCACCTTTGGAGATACTGACTAACCTACCATCCATCTGTCCTAAACCCCATCGTCGATGGTTTCAGGCTACAAAAGGTGCTAATGGATGGCGGCAATGGTCTAAACCTGATCTATGAAGATACCCTGGATAAAATGCAGTTCGATAGATCTTGCATCGAGCATAGCAACACAATCTTCCGAGGGATCATCCCTTGGAAAGAGGCGCGTTGTTTAGGACGTATCACCCTGGACGTAGTATTCGGCATGCTCGAAAACTACAAACCTGAAGAACTTCTCTCCCATATTGTGCCCTTCCCCAATGGCCACCACACCGTGTTGGGGCGTGATGCCTTCACAAAATTCCAGGCTATACCACATTACGGGTATATGAAGCTCAAGATGCCAGACCCAAATGGGGTAATCACAATCGCCAGCGATCCGAATATAGCCCTTCGAGCTAAGAACAAAACAGCAACGCTCGCCCTCGAGGCACTAGCTAAGACCTTTGCTACAGAGGAATTGACCGCACTCCGGTCAACAATGGACAAGGACGATGTGATCCTTAGCAATAGGCCCAAACCCACGTCCTTTAAACCCGCAGAAGAATTTGTTAAATTTCAGGTACACCCAATGGACCCCAATAAGACAGCGTCCATCGGAGCTCAACGGGACCCCATGGTGGACGAGGCACTGCGAGCATTCTTACGAGAAAACTGAGACATTTTGCCTCGCATCCTTCTGATATGCCAGGAATCCCACAACGGCTAGCAGAACACAGTCTTAATATAATAACAAGCTTCAAGCCCGTCAAATAGACTCTATGTCGCTTTTCCGAGCCCAAACGACAAGATATGGGTGAAGAATTAGCCAAATTGCTAGAGGCCAGATTCATATGGGAGATCAAGCACACCGAATGGTTGGCAAACTTGGTGATGGTATCGAAGAAAGATAAATCCCGACGGCTGTGCATCGACTTTAAAGACCTCAACAAGGCATGACCTAAGGACCCTTTCCCCTTACCACTCACAGACTAGATTATTGATGCCACAGCCGGACACGACTCATTGTGTTTCCTCGACGCTTATTCCGGATACCATTAGATCAAAATGAAGGAATCCGATCAAGCCGCAACCTCATTCATCACCCCCTAAGGGCCATTCTGCTTCAACACAATGCCTTTCGAGCTAAAAAATGCTGGGGCTACATACCATCACATGATCCAGACGTGTCTCGAAAAACAGGTCGATAAAACAGTCGAGGCATACGTGGACGACGTGGTCATTAAAACCAAACACGCCAGCCAGTTGATTGACGACAATGAGGCTGCTGACATACTAGCCCGCATGGGGGCCAAACGCGACCATGTCTCAAAAAACACTTTCCTTGAACGGCTCTTCAAGCCATCGGTGGTTTGGCGGGATGATAATAAGGGTGCCAGATCCATCAGCGCGGAAGAGGTTGTTCCCCTATAAATGAACCAGATGAACAAATCATTGGCAACTCTGTAATGGATGAAACGCCTTCGGCTCATGAGGTCGTGGCAGTAATTGCACCATGGACCGAGCCCTTCCTCGCTTACCTTCTTCGCAAAGAACTCCTCGATGATCAGACAGAGGCAGGACACATAACTCGACGATCCAAGGCCTATAAAGTCCACGAGGGTGAGTTATACAAGAAAAGCACCACCAGAGTACTCCAGCGGTGCATATCTGAGGAAGAAGGAAGGAAACTCTTGGCCGAAGTCCACGTAGGAATGTGCGGTCATCACGCAGAGACAAGGGCCTTAGTAAGCAAGGCCTTTCGGGTTGTTTTCTTCTGGCCCACCGCTTGAGCGGACGCCCAGTCACTTGGCCAGCATTGCATGGGATGTTAACTTTTTGCAAATCAAAGTCACATGCCCCTAACAGCTCTTCAGACTATTCTGATCACCTAGCCTTTTGCGGTCTGGGGGCTAGATATTGTCGGACCACTTAAAGGGGGCACCAAGAAGATTGCATATCTACTAGTCATGGTTGACAAGTTCACCAAATGGACCGAAGCAAAACCTCTCAAATTAGCCAAGTACGGACCAATAATCGACTTTATATCCGGCATGGTACACCATTACAGCGTCCCACACAGTACAATAACGGACAATGGATCCAACTTCACCGCCCAAGAGGTAAAAGACTGGTGCACAAAAATGGGCATCAAGCTCGATTACGCATCAGTGTATCACCCGCAGACCAATGGACAAGTCGAACGGGCCAACAGCCACATCACGAGTGGTATTAAACCACGTCTGGTCCGATCTCTTCATGTGTCCGACTGCCATTGGGTAGAGGAGCTTGACTCCGTTTTGTGGGGCCTGCGTACCACCCCAAATCGATCAACGAGATACACACCATTCTTCATGGTCTACGGGGCAAAAGCAGTCCTTCCCTGTGACATTATTCACGACGCTCCAAGGGTGCGCATGTATGAAGAAAAGAAGGCTGAGTTAGATCGGCGGGACGACTTGGACGCCTTAGAAGGAGAGCGCGACATAGCTCGGGCTCTTTCTACTTTTTATCAGCAGAAGGCCCGGCGTTACCAGAGCAGGGAGGTCAGGGCAAAAGCATATAATGTGGGTGAACTCGTCTTACGCCCCCCGGAGAAACAGAATCATAAACTCAATCCCAAATGGAAGGGCCCCTTCATAATTGACGAAGTACTCGCAGGAGGGGCTTACTGTCTTTGAAACCCGCCGGATAACCGCCTCGAACCAAACCCATGGAACGTAGGTCATCTTCGGCGCTTCTATGGCTAGACCGGTGTCATCTTACTTTTTACCCTCCTTTTTCTTTTCTTTCTTTTTCATTTCCCTTCCCTCCCTCCTTGATTTTTGGCAGGTTCGGATTTTCTCTTCCCAAGTCTATGTTCGGCTAAACCGAGCTCGTGTTATGTTTTTCAGCATACATCCGCAAATGTTAAATCCGAACAAAACACCTGGGGGCTTCTTCCCGAAGCCGATGATTATATATTTTAATCATCTATTCACATTTATCATGTATGCATGTTTCCCTTTTCGATCTTTAAGCCATTTCATGCATCAATTCGAACTAAGATTTTTTGCCAAGCTAGGTTGCCTCGCTCCTGTGTTTACCCTCTACATTCTCAATTGTTCGGCTCGAGGGTAAAGGGAGCACCTTTGCGATTGTTACGACCGGGTTATCTAGATAAATACCCTCAGACGGGTGAAGCCAAAAGCTAGCTATCTTCAGCAGAAAATTGGTCGGCTACGATGGAAGCAACAAATAAAATTATGGTTGTTATCACCATTACTTGGGCTTCTTTTCTCGCAAAAGCCATTAGTCGCATACTAGAAGTATACGGCCTTCCTATCTACCAGTTACGTAGCAGCCTGAAGGAAGGTGCCGATAGAGGCACTATTTTCTTCAAAAGATGTTTCTTATGCTAAGTAGTAATATAACATACATTACAGAAGATGTTTCTTATCCAAGATGTGTGCCTATCCATTTTAAGACACGAGGGCCTCGCAAGGGATAGAGGCGCATCTTGCCGTTCGCAAGTATAGAATCATTGCATCATACATTACAGAAGGGATGAGTATACAAGTTGGCTTACACTCGCCACATGCTAAATTACAATTCCACACAGAGTTCAAATCATCAAGATGAAGACAGGGTCCGACTACGGATGAAATCAAACGATAAAAAAAGATGCAAATGATACTATCTCTCTATACCAAAGATCACGACCATGGTCCTCTACTCATCCGGGCAAGTCACGTACATCCTGCCTCTTTCCTCGTCATATTCCCACTGGAGCTGGGTAAGATCATCCTACACGTACTCATCTGTACCTGTACCTGGAGGGTTGTAGTAATCTGTGAGCCACAAGGACTCAGCAATCAAGCGCCTGGGTACCAAGACTATTCAAGCTTAAGGTTGGGAAGAGGTGTGTGTTTAGTTTGCAGCAGCACTAAGCATTTATGGTGGCTAACTTACGCAACATGAAAAAAATATGAGTGGCCTACGATGAACGATCGGGTCTAGTATGATCTCTATGAAATCCTGAACACCTACTTACGTCAATCATAACCCCACCGTGTTCTCTCTCGGATCATGTTCACGAGCAGAGACGATCACGGTTACTCACACAGTTGGTGTATTTTTAATTAGAGTTTACTTCAATTTTACTATAACCGGGTGTTAAACAAATATCGAAGTTGCCACATAACCGCGAGCACGGCTTCTCAAAAAGATTTAACCCTACAGGGGTGCTCCAACTAGTCCATCACAAATAACCACACTCCGCGGGAATAGCCTCAACCACGAACCTCGTGGTCATCATAGGTAATTCCAAAGGAATTCCAACACCTCGAGAAAACCCCGAAGAAAGTCAGACTCCACACACAAGACACTCGATAAAGGTAAAATAAATCCAGCAAGACCGCCTGACGTGTCGACGAACCCGATAAGAGCCGCGTATCTCGTTCTCAGGACACGACGGATGAGCTACTGTACGGTGGCCCGATAGAAATCTCCCAAGTTGCCCTGGGTTGGCCCCGCACAGTGCTCTAGTTTGGACCAACACTCATGAGGAGCACTGGCCCGGGGGTTGATTAATTATCCACGGGTTTGCAAGGCCCTATGCAAATTTTATTAAGTTGTTAAGAAAATGTAGTACCAATGTTGGGTCTTGCCAGACAAGTTTTAATCTCAACCGAATAAATAAGGGGGTCCCCATAACAACCCCGAGCGTGTTAGGAGCGCAAAATATGGAAAACATAACACCGGTAACAAGAACTATGGCGGTAACAGTGGAACAAAACACCTAGCATAAGGCCAAGCCTTCCACCGATACCAAGATATATATGTCAATTAAATTAGATAACAAATAATATTGTGATATCCAAATCCATGTTATCACATGGAACAACCTGCACCTGCAACTAAGAATGCTATAAGAGGGGCTGAGCAGCGGTAACTTAGCCAATCAAAGGTTTGCTAGGATGTGTAGGGTTAGAGGCTTTCATGGCATTTAGGAGGCTGATTGTGATAGCCTGGCTTATTAGGATTGATAGACTACTCATATCAATAAGGAATTCCTTTTTTTTTCCAGGAGCCCATTCGAACAGAACTCCCAGGTTAAGCGTGCTTGGCTTGGAGTAGTTCTAGGATGGGGGAGCGACCGGGAAGTTGGTCCCGGGTGCGCATGAGTGAGGACAAAGTGCGCTGAAAAGACTAGTATTGATCTGTGAGGTCAGTCTAGATCCTGTCAGGAGTAACGACGCGCATGAGTGAGGACAAGAGTAACGACTACCGGCGGGTGTGTCCGGGGCGTTACAAGTTGGTATCAGAGCTGACCCTCGCGGTTACACGGATGTTTGCCGACATGTGCGCGGTCATGTTGTTCACGAAGTTGGTGACCTGTCGTGGCACATGGAATGACACATGTATCGGACTGGAAACACAGACGTTTGTGCCAAGAGGGAACGTTCCTGTGACCCGACGAGGACGTCGGTTCCTCTAAGTGGTGGTGTACGTGATAGCCTGGCTTATTAGGGTTGATAGACTAATCATATCAATAAGGAATTCCTTCTTTTCCGGGAGCCCATTCGAACAGAACTCCTAGGCTAAGCGTGCTTGGCTTGGAGTAGTTTTAGGATGGGTGACCGACCGGGAAGTTGGTCTCGGGTGCGCATGAGTGAGGACAAAGTGCGCTGAAAAGACTAGTATTGATCTGTGAGGCCAGTCTAGATCCTGTCAGGAGTAACGACTACCGGCGGGTGTGTTCGGGGCGTTACACTGATACTCAAGTGGTACGTAGCGCAATGGTAATGATAAGAGTGAGAAACTAGCAAGCGAAAATAGTATCGGGATCCGGGTACGATCATCTTGCCTGTTGGTTCTTCAGTGGAACAAGTAGCGGGATCCTCGTAGTAGTACTCTCCTGGGTCCTCGTACTCAGTATCAACACTCGCGTCTACCCAAGAGAAACAAAAACTATAAACGTCCAACCAAGGTGCAATGCACAACCAAGATGATGCATGATTCATTTACGAAGAATTTAACATGACAGTCCAAAACTAGTCATGTTTCACATGCAAAGTTTGTTTATTAATGAATCTGGATAGAACCTCATGTTTAGTTATTTAAACATGCATGAACATGGCAAATATGTATGCAGCATGCAAAATCGATAGAAATGCATATAAACAACGCAAGAAACGGAGCTACGGTTCTCACGATACGCTCACGACAAGGTACGAAGGCAAAACACAAGACCACCAATACCATGGGCTAATTCTTGGCATTCCAAGGTAGCCACTGGTTAGGCCATGAAAAACCAACCACAATAGACTCAAAGATCAATCAATTCCATGGAGTATAGCTCCCACAAGTCACAAAACAATAAAACAAACAATCTGCCACAAAACAGTAACATACCAACTTACATAGCCCACTACTTGAGCTACAGGAACCCTACAACAACAAACAAGATATTGACAGAAACCACATAACAAATGCAACAACTTATACAACTACACCATCTGCATAGGAGGCCCAAATCAATAAGCATGAAGCTATCAAGTTGACAAGATGAAACAGTTTTCTGGGACTTTGTGAAAATTAACAGTTTTCTGGAATCTGAGTTAATAAAGTAGCAAGTTGACAGAAGTAGTTAAATATGTTATAGAGCACCTCTTGGCATGAAAATTAACAGGATGGTGTTAGACAACATCTACTCCAAAACACTAGCACTGAGCATGCTCAAATTCACAACGCATCACAAGATACCATCCACTCTACATGGCATAAAAATAACAGCACATTCTCAGACTTAGTAGTTTTTAGCATGCTAAACAGAAACATCAAGTTGGTTACTTAGCAGCATGGTTCCCACTTATATGGGTGATTCTCATGTTAAACAAAAGTACCATGGCATAATAGATATAAAACACTAGCACTTCCATGTTGGCACATGCCCCAAAGCAAGCAAGGATTAAATCATGCAAAAATGACAAAGTAGCATCTCAGCTGAAAATGACAGTTTTATAAACTTGCTTAAAAGTGAAATCTGAAGGCACCAATGGATTCGTTGGCTCTTTCTACCCCCAAAACAAGTGTCATACTCATATGTTCATGTGAAACAACAAGGCACAAACAAGATAGCAAAACTACCACCTATTCTCATAAGTGAATCATAACTCTAATTTGAACATGAGCATAAATGATCATAACCAGATTTGTAACTTAGCTAGAGATGGAAATGAGCTAAAAAACTACAAGCATGAATATATATACAACAAAGGGGTTTATCAAGTGGGAAAACCCACTAGTCCCCCCCACACACATACACCCTACACACACACAACAAGCAAGCACTCACACATGCTCTATATATGCCCAAGGCATATGAGCACCAACACTCATGAGCATACCACCCAAGAAGGGGGTGTTCACCCACACACACACTCACATGCCCATATATGCATAATGCACATAGGCATACACACACTCACTCTCACAAGTGCACTAGGCACATACACTCTCACACACAAGCTCACGTGTGTGGGTCGTCATCCACACACATATGCATACATATATGCACAGTGCATATATGCATTTGCATATGTAGATGGAAACACACACACACACACTCTCACACAAGATCACATGCATATAACTCACACAACACAAGGTCATGCATATATGCACACTCACATGCACATACACATACACACACATGCATATACACCTATGTGCATACACATATGCACACGCACACACTCACAAACACCCTTACACACATGCATATGAATGCATCACACTATGTGACACATACACACACAAGCACATCCATACATGTGCAAAGCACACACACACACACCTCAATTATAACAGAAAAGAAAACCAACAAATGCTGGTTGCATCTACACACACATATATGCAAAGGAAGAAAAACAAAAGAAAACAACAAAAAGGAAAACAGAATAAAAATGGGGAGGGGTTCGGATTCAAACCCACAACCTCCTTGTTGCCTCCCATGCACCACACCACTGGGCTACGAGCGCAACTCGTAACAGAGGAGGGGCACCTGCCCTCTTATACACACACGCCACAAATGCCTGACGAAACTGAACCCGAACGTCTTGCGGCGACAGAGCAACGGCGGCGAGCGACTCTGGCGAACTACGGCACTAGCGGCGAGAGGGAGCTACCACGGGGACTACGGACACAACTTGGAACCCATCCCTCTGCTCATCTTGCGACAAGGGGGACGAAAGCGAGCTCCAGCACGAGCTTTTTGGATCGGCGGTGACATGAGCACGACGGCGACACGAGCAAGACGACGATGGCTCTAGCTACAAGGGGAGGAGGTTGTGCATCGACTGCTCACCTAGGGGAGGACGACGGCGACCCTGATGCGCGGAGAGGAAGGAGAGGCGAAGACGCGGCGGCAACGAAGAGGAAGAAGACCCGACATCAACCCGGTGGCGAGGAGGAAGAAGACGACCTCCTGGAGCCTCCTAGCACCAGGAATGGATCGAGGGCAATGACGTCTTGCTCCACGCCATCTCCGCCGATGAAGAGGCCCGCCGGAGGTGCGAAGACGACGGCGACCTCCCGCTCTCTGAAATCCCCTGCTCTCTGAAACCTTACCTAAAGGGGGAAGAAGAGCGGAGGAGGAGGGAGAAGAAGGAGGGGAGAAGGGGAGCAGCGGCGGCGAGGAGGAAGAAGAACCCTAGGGCTACGCGCTCTTATAAAGGGGGGGGGGGGCAGCCTCGACGTGCGTGAACCCCTGACGGCGACGACGTCGGCTCCCTGCGCTCTCACTCTCTCTGAACCTGCTAACAGAGGAGGACGAGGCAGGTAGCCGTCAGCTACCTGCTGGGCCGCGTGGGCCAGGAGGGCACAACCCACACACACACACACACACTCTAATCCAACAAAACAGAAAGCTTTTTTTTTCTTTTTAAAACACCACAGCAAAAGGGAAAACCCTAGAGATAAAATAAAGGAGTTTTTAGGCAAACAAAAATACCTTTGTAAAGAAAATAATATGCCCCATTTAATAAAAATATTAAGTTGAATTTTGGAAAAGTAATTTTAAATATTTTTAAAATAACAGCTCCTGTTTTTTAAATTCCACAAATGCATAAAGCTCAAAACAATAAAAGACCAACACAATCACTCTTAAAACATATTAGGCTAGCACTTGAACATTTTAAATAATTTAAATAGTAACTTAATTCTCATTATTAATTAACATGGGGATTAAGGCATTATGATGGGTTTTTTGTTGAAAAGAAAAGAGAGGGGAAGAAGGAGGAGATGCACACAAGAACTCCACCCACACTCAAACCAAATCATAACACTCAAGTACATGGTCACTTCACAACAAGGCATAACATGATGGATGCATGATGCATGATGCATGAATGCAAGAACAAGACATGGATGACAAGTTGCAAAACATCATAATTCTCACGGCACAAGGTTCATACAATAGGTTACATCACAAAGAAGGTAGGGACATCACTTGGGCTGTCACAACTCTCCCACACTACTAGAGGATCTCGACCCGAGATCTAAGAACGAAAGAAGTCTGGAAATTCGAAACGGAGAAGGTCCTCGCGTTCCCAAGTAGCTTCTTTGTCGGAATAATGAGACCACTTCACCTTGAGGAACTTGATAGACTTGTTGCGAGTCTTACGCTCAGTTTCTTCAAGAATTGCAACTGGATGCTCACGATAAGAGAGATCTTCTTGGAGATCGATGTCTTGGAGTTCAATGGTTCGCTCAGGAGTCTTGAAGGATGTCCGGAGCTGAGAAACATGGAAGACATCGTGCACGTTCGCAAAATTTGGAGGAAGCTCTAGTTGATATGCAATACCACCTCTCTTGCCAACAACTTTGAAAGGACCAACAAAATGAGGAGCTAGCTTCCCTTTAATTCCAAACTGATGCGTGCCCTTCATGGGAGATACTCTGAGATAGGCTAGATCATCCACTTGAAAGGAAACATCCCGATGTTTGTTATCGTAATAACTCTTCTGTCGGGACTGAGCTGCTTTGAGGTTCTCGCAAATGACATGGCACATCTCTTCTACTTCAGTGATCATGTCATTGCCCAATATCTGACGCTCACCGGTTTCAGACTAGTTAAGCGGGGTACGACACTTTCTGCCGTAGAGAATCTCGAAAGGGGCCTTGCCTGAGCTAGCTTGAAAGCTATTGTTGTATGAGAATTCATCATATGGAAGGCAGTCTTCCCACTTCGTATCGAACGAAATCACACAGGCTCTGAGCATATCTTCAAGGATCTGATTGACTCTCTCAACTTGACCACTTGTCTGCGGATGGAACGCAGTGCTGAAATGGATCTTGGTACCCATAGCAGTCTGGAAGGACTCCCAAAACTTAGAAGTAAAGAGTCTTCCACGGTCAAAAGAGATGAGCTGAGGAATACCATGCAAAGATACTATCCTTGACGTATACAACTCTGCAAGCTGAGCTCCGAGATAGATTCTTTGACTGGCAGGAAATGAGCAACTTTTGATAGCTTGTCGATAACCACAAAGATGGCATCGTTGCCTCTCTTGGACTTGGGAAACCCAGTGACGAAATCCATCTCCACATGAAAGAATTTCCACTCTGAGATAGGCAAAGGTTGAAGAAGACCTACTGGACGTTGATGCCCCGCCTTCACTCTGCGACAAACATCACACTCATTCACGAACTGAGCAATCTCACATTTCATGCGAGTCCACCAGAAGGTTTGCTTGAGATCCCGATACATCTTTGAACTGCCTGGATGAATGGATAGAAGAGAATTATGTGCTTCATCCATGATAACCTTTCTGAGATCACCTTTTGGAACCACAAGACGGTCCTCAAAGAACAAGGTATCTTTGTCATCAACGCGAAAGCACTTATACTTCGGAATGCTCTTGGCCACACCTTTCTTCACTTTCTTCACCATAGCGTCAAGAAGCTGCGCTTGGCGAACCTGATCTTCCAGAGTCGGAGATACTTGAAGATTTGCAAGAAATCCTTGTGGAATCATCGGAATATTGAGCTTACGAAACGCTTCACAAAGCTCGGGTTGAAGAGGCTTCAAGATGAGACTATTGCAGTACGCCTTACGGCTGAGCACGTCTGCAATGACATTTGCTTTCCCCGGAGTATACTCAATGCTTGGATTGAAGTCCTCAAGCATTTCCACCCAACGAGACTGCCAAAGATTGAGATAGGGTTGAGTGAAAATGTACTTCAAGCTCTTGTGATCCGTGTACACCTCAACTAGTCTACCCAACAACAAATGTCTCCAAGTCATTCGAGCATGCGCAACTGTCGCCAACTCAAGATCATGAGTGGGGGTAGTTCTTCTCGGCAGGCTTCAACTAACGTGAGGTATATGCAACAATCTTCTTATCTTGCATGAGAACACCACCAAGACCTTGGAGAGAAGCATCACAGAAAACTTGGAAAGGCTTGGACTGCTCAGGAGGAACAAGAACTGGAGCTGAAGTTAGTCTCTGCTTGAGCATATTGAAAGCCACATCACACTCAGGAGACCAAACATATTTGACACTCTTCTGGAGGAGATTGGACAGAGGCTTCGCAATTTGAGAGAAGTTCTCCACGAATCTTATGCAATAGCTAGCAAGCCCGAGGAAATTCCGAAGCTGCTTCACATTCTGAGGAGGTTCCCAGTTCAATATTGCCTCAACTTTCTCAGGGTGCACTTTAATTCCCTCGGCAGAGATTCCATGCCCAAGGTACACCACTTCATTGAGCCAAAACTCACACTTGGAAAACTTGGCATTGAATTGATGCTCTCTTAACTTGTCAAGCACAAGGCGGAGATGCTCTACATGCTCTACTTCTGTCTCTGAGAACACAATGATATCATCCAGATAGACCAAGACGAATTCATTCTTGAAAGGAGAGAAAATGAAATTCATCATTCTTGAGAAGGTTGGAGGAGCATTAGCGAGACCAAACGACATGACGGTGTACTCATAAGAGCCAAAACTCATCCTGAAAGCGGTCTTAGGAATGTCTTCTTCGCGAATGCGAATCTGATGATAACCCATGCAAAGATCGAGCTTCGAGAAAACCTTGGCACCTTTTAGTTGTTCAAACAACTCAATGATGTTGGGAAGTGGGTACTTGTTTCTGATTGTCTTCTTGTTCAATGGACGGTAGTCGACACAAAGACGATCCGTGTCATCTTTCTTCTTGACAAACAAAACACCACAACCCCATGGAGAAGAACTTGGTCTGGTCAGACCCAGACGTTCTTGCTCGTCTAGCTGCTTTGTCAAGTCTTTCAGCTCTTTGGGGCCAAGTTTATACGGGCGCTTGTAGACCGGTTCAGTTCCGGGCTCGAGATCAATCACGAACTCAACTGGACGGTGTGGAGGCATTCCTGGCAATTCTTCTGGAAAGACATCTTCATACTCACAAACCACCGGAATTTGAGAAATCGCCGAGATTTCACCCTTCTCATTAAGAGCAAAGAGAGGGATTGTGTCATCGCGAGCCGCGAAAATAATCACGTCTTCTGAAGGATGAGTCAGCTTGACTTCTTTTGCTTTGCAATCAATATGAGCTTTGTTCATAGCCAGGAAGTCCATGCCCAAAATGATATCAATGTCGGAATTACCGAGAACATAAGGAGAAGCCAAGAAAGAATAATTGCCCATCTTGATAGAAACATCCGGAACAATGGAGGTGGTTTTCATGGCCACACCCGGAGAAACAACACCCAAAGGTCTACTCAACATCTCGGAATAGAAATCATTCTTCATAGCAAAAGGTCTAGACATGAATGAATGCAATGCTCCAGAATCAAATAACACTTTTGCAGGAATAGAATTAACTGAGAGATTACCCATGATCACTTGAGAAGAATCCTCTGCCTCTTCTGTATTCAGCATATTCACTCATGTGGTCTTGGGGTTATGCTTCACCAAAGTATTGCCTGGAGGCTTGACAGGAGGAGGAGGCGGAAGACACCACTGGTTGCACTTGTTTGCATAGTGGCCCTTCTGACCACACTTGTGACAAATCACCTCAGAAAGCGAACGAACATTGCCTGGAGGAGGAACAACAACTCCCTTGGACGCCTGGGGTCTCTGTTGGAATCCTGGGTTGGGTGGGTGGGAAGAGCCACGACCACCAAACTGCTTCTCGTGTGGAGGAGGACGAAAAGGTGGAGGGTTTGGCACCCAACAATTCTGCTGCATGGGAACCATCTGAGAGCTAGAAGAAGAAGAATATGAATCCCTTGAATGCTTCTTTGAGTTCTCCAACTTGAGCTGAGTTGCCTCGACCCTCAAAGCCATGTTATAGAACTGATCAAACTCACGAGGCTCTTGAAGAACTAGGCCTGGCAGAAGCTCATCCTTGAGACCACCTCTGAACTGATAGATCATAGCCTTGTCATCCGGAACATCTTGCTTAGCATAACGGGCTAGATTCTGCAACTCGACGTTGTACTGATAGAGAAACTTGCTTCCCTACTTCAAGTGCCTGAATTTCTCACGCATCTCCTCGACAAAGCTTGTTGGAATGTAATGAGCCCTGAAGTCACGATGGAAATCGTCCCAAGTAACAACATGATCGCCCCTGGAATCCTTGTACTGCTGCCACCAATCAGCTGCTTGACCGTTGAGCTGGAATGATGCAAATCTGACAAAGTCCTCTAGCCTGACATTACTTCACTCAAAATGCTTACTCATATCACGAAGCCAATCATCAGCATCAAGAGGCAGCTCACAACAGGTGAAAGACTTGGGCTGGTTGGCAAGGAACCGATTGAGTGTCGCAAACTGAAGCTGATTCTGAAAATCCCCTTGAAAACCTTGCTGACCCTACTTCCTTTCTTGAAACAACCTGAGCAACATCTGAGAGTTCGCATTGGTTGCGGCCATCACAACTTGCCAAGCTTCTGGAGGAGGAGGTGGAGGTGGCGGCGACGGGGGTGGTGGTGGTGGTGGAACATCAGTCTACTCCTCACCACGACCCGGATTGTTGCGAGTTGGTGGATCCATCCTGAAGATGGACAAAACGCATCAGCACCTCATTGAAAGGATGAATCCAAAGCTGAATCAAATGCTTGAAAGAAATTGAACAAATAACAACACAACCTTCCTACTGGAAAATTAGTAAGAATGCTTCTTCGGTTATGATAACATCATCAGAAAATAGAAGCCACTTGCAATAACACAAAAGTATTGAGCTAAGCGCTTGGAACAAATGTATATGCCCACATACATCTGAAGAAGATTTACAAGATTTCCCACCTAAGAACTTCTGAAAACTTTCTGGTTATGCAATCCGGTGTGGGGGATACAAGGAGGAAATATCTCACACAACTAGCAATCCTACACCCCAACTGTATCCATCCTTCAACACATAACTAGAGGCTTTCGCAACTTCATCTAACTCGAATCCTCGAACTCACAACGATACTAAACCATGGTGGTACCCCGGACGCCTCCCCAGTACTGGGTGACAACAACCTTATCTCACCACTATAAGTATTGAAGTAATTCCGAACACTCTCTGTCCCGAGATATCAAGGAATCTTAATGATAACGATATGCCAACATTCCTTGGAGCTCGACTCCCCGGAAGAAATCAAGTCAGACAAGAGGCACCAAGACAGAACCCTGTCACATCGGTATCATATAGACTCCAAAATACCTGCATGATCCTAAATTTTTTTTGAGCGAGAAGAGGAGTAGAATAAAAATTCCTAAGTTGAATACCTCACCAGAGCATAGAAGAGGAGTAAAAAGACTCCTACTCTCCGATATAACTAGACTAAAAATAGTTTTACTAGACTAGACTCGACCAAGTTCGATCAAGCAAAGGCTCCTATGGTCGTATGGCTCTGATACCAACTTGTCACGCCCAAGATGCGCGCCTATCCATTTTAAGACACGAGGGCCTCGCAAGGGATAGAGGCGCATCTTGCCGTTCGCAAGTATAGAATCATTGCATCATACATTACAGAAGGGATGAGTATACAAGTTGGCTTACACTCGCCACATGCTACATTACAATTCTACACAGAGTTCAAATCATCAAGATGAAGACAGGGTCTGACTACGGACAAATCAAACGATAAAAACAGATGCAAATGATACTATCTCGCTATACCAAAGATCACGACCATGGTCCTCTACTCATCCCGGTAAGTCACGTACATCCTGCCTCTTTCCTCGTCATATTCCCACTGGAGCTGGGTAAGATCATCCTGCATGTACTCATCTGTACCTGTACCTGGAGGGTTGTAGTAATCTATGAGCCACAAGGACTCAACAATCAAGCGCCCGGGTACCAAGACTATTCAAGCTTAAGGTTGGGAAGGGGTGTGTGTTTAGTTTGCAGCATCACTAAGCTTTTATGGTGGCTAACTTATGCAACATAAAAATAAATATGAGTGGCCTACGATGAACGATCGGGTCTAGTATGATCTCTATGAGATCCTGAACACCTACTTACGTCAATCATAACCCCACCGTGTTCTCTCGGATCATGTTCACGAGCAGAGACGATCACGATTACTCACACGTTTGGTGTATTTTTAATTAGAGTTTACTTCAAGTTTACTATAACCAGGTTGTGACATCCCAAGTGATGTCCCTACCTTATTTGGCATGTAACCATATGTATGAACCTTGTGTCATGAGCTATGTGATGATTTGCACCTTGTCCCATGTGATTGAATTGCATTCATGCATCATGGCATCCATCATTCCATCATCATGCCTTCATTCATATTTGCCATGTTGGGTTCATGTGCCCTTGTGTGATTGTGTTGTGTTTTGGCTTGTGTGTGAGGTGGTTTGTGTGTGGGTGAGGCCATGTGTGCAAAACCCTCTTCCTCCCCCCTCTCTTCCATCTTTCAACATCACCTCCCATCTTCCCCTCTCTTCTTTTAAATACATGACCAGATTTAAGTTGTTATTTAAATGATTTAAAAATGTTCATGTGTTAGCCCAATATGTCTTATGTATGTTGGAAGTGATGCTTTTGATATTTGGATGTGTTGGGTTTTGAAAACTATTTAAACATGGGGCTGTTTTCTTAATATATTAATAAAATAACTTGCTCATAAAAACCAACCTAATATTTTATTTAATATGAGCATATTATCCTCTTCTCAAAGGTATTTTTGTTTTGGCAAAAAACCATTTATAAAATGCCAGGGGGAATTAGTGTTGAGGCTGTTTTATTTAAAAGGGAAAATCCTGCTCTGTTTATTGTTTGAGAGAGAGTGAGAGGTCAGGTGGGCCGAGGCCCAGCCCAGCCGCACAGTAACAGCAACCTGCCCCCGTCCCCCTTCTCCGTCAGGTTCAGAGAGAGGCTGCAGCTCCGCCGCTCCTTTTCGTCGCCGTTGCCGTCAGCCTGGGGGTATATAGCCCCTCGGCGTGCGTGCCCCCTCGATGCCTAGGGTTCCTCTTCCTTCTCCCCTCGCCGCCGCCGCTCTTCCTTCTCGCTGCCGCCGCTCTTCCTTCTTCTTCCTCCTGCTCCCTTCTCCTCTTCCTTCTCTGTCAGAGAGCTGCCAGGTAAGTTTAGAGAGAGGGAGAGCTCGTCGTCGCCGCCGCATCCGGTGGTCCTCGACGCCGGTGGAGATGGCGTGGAGCAAGCCAGCATCGCCCACCTTCCATCCATGCTGCTAGGAGGAGAGGAGCTCCTCCTCTGCGGTGCCGCACCGCCGTCCTCGAGCGTTCTGCTTCCCCTGCATCGCCGCCGCGTCTCTGGCCATCTCCTTCCCCTCCGTCGCCTCCATCGTGACCGGCTCGTCTCCGCCATTCCCCAAGGTGAGTTGCCGGTCCCCGTAGCCCTTCTCCTTCGCGCGTAGCCGTAGATGCTCGCCGTCGTCCTCTATCGCCGCCGTGAG
Source organism: Hordeum marinum (assembly GCA_022496015.1). Taxonomy (NCBI): domain Eukaryota; kingdom Viridiplantae; phylum Streptophyta; class Magnoliopsida; order Poales; family Poaceae; genus Hordeum; species Hordeum marinum. Next base: position 237,095,800 of record CM039673.1, read on the forward strand.
CATGTCGAGCACGTGCCGCTCGCCTCCGTCCCTCTCGCCACAAGGTGAGCGCGGGAATGGGCTCCTGGGTTGTTCCCGCGCATGTGGGTGCAGCTAGTGTCGCCAGATTTGCCGTAGATCGCCGCCGTTGCTTGCCACTGTTGTCTATCGTCGTAGTGCTCTGTTGTTCTTCAGTTTCGTCAGGCAGAGAGTGTGCGCGTGTAGTAGAGCTGCGGTGTCCCTCCTCTGTTAAGTATCGGCGCCGTAGCGCAGTGGTAGTGGGTGCGGGGTGAGGCCGCAAGGTCCGGGGTTCGAATCCCCCTAACCCCCTTTTTTCCCTTGATTTCTTTTCTTCTTCTTTGGTGCATTGTTCTATTTTCTTTTTTTTGCTGTTTGCTTAGTGGTGTGGGTGTGATCTGAGTGTGTGTGTGTATGCTTGCATACACACATGCATGCCTTGTGAGTGTATGTGCATGTATGTGAGCTAGTGTGTATGTGCAAGTATTTAGAGTGTGTGGTGGTGTGCTTGTGGGTGTAGTGTGTGTATGTATGTGATACATACACATACTTGTGTGTGGTGCACCATACATGTGTGTGTCCTTGTAAGTGTAGGTTAGTGAGTGTGTGTGTGTGTGTCACCCACACATGCTTGTGTGTGTGGCTTGGTGGTTGTACATGTGCTTGCTCTTTCACCTATCCTAGGGATATTAGCATAGGTGTGGATGGTTGTGCCTTCTTATCTACATGTGTTTGAGGATGTGTGTGTGCCTAAGGGTAGGGATGCATGTGTAGGTTTCTTTCATGTGTATATGTGCATGTATACCTCTCCTAGATAGTTTCATCCTTGATCTTGATGCTATGCCATGCTATCATGTCCCTAAGGTTCTAAATAACCCCTTCCAACATGTATCCATGGAGCACCTATCATTTTGTGACATTTGCATTAAGTTCCATAAGTGACATAAGTCACCCATGGCCTAGGGAGGTCCAATTTCGACCCCCCTTTGCTCCCTTTTGTTCCATGCATGCATATAGTTACGAGTAATGATTTTGGGGTATAATCAACCCATGTATGCACCCGTGAAGTCAGATTTGACTTTGGGGCAACTTGACAAAACTGCATTTTTAAGCTGTGATGCCCTTTTGTCTTTTTCTTATGAGTTAATCCATGCACGATTTTAAGTTCTTGCCAACATGAGTTTGTTAGTCAAAGTTGCTAGTAATGTCCCAGTATTTTTGTTATTTATGATAAGTTCCTAGATCAGTGGGAACCATGCTGTTTAGTTGGCTACTTTCTGTTATTGTACATCCTGCTTAGAAATGGCTAAGTCTGGAGATTCTACTGTTATTGTTTTGCCATGAAGAGTGGGTTGTAGCAAGTGCTGTGGTGGGTTTTTGATCATGCTCAGTGTTAGTTAATTGAGTGCATGTTGCCATATACCATCCGGTTAATTTTCATGCCATTTAGAGCTTTCTAGCATATTTAACCAGTGCTATCAACTTGCTACTTTGTTAACCCAGATTCCAGAAAGCTGGAATTTTCACTAAGTCCCTAAAAACCTGTTTCATCATGCCTACTTGACAGCTCCATGCATAATGGTGTGTAGCTCTTTTTCTGATTGCATAGTTGGATGAATTGATGTGGGTGTTGAGTAGATTCTGTCCATATCTTGTTTGTGGCTGTAGGGTTCCTGTAGCTCTAGTTGTGAGCTTTTCAAATTGCTATGTTGCTGTTTGTGACAGATTTGGTGTTATTTTGTTTTGTGAGTTGTGGGAGTTATACTCCATGGAATTGAGTGATTCTTGAGTCTATTGTGTTTTATTTTTCATCACCTTTCCAGTGGCTACCTTGGAATGCCAAGAATTAGCCCAACTATTTGGTGATCCTGTGTTTTGCCTCCGTACCTTGTCGTGAGCGTATCTCGAGAACCGTAGCTCCGTTTCTTGCGATCCTTATATGCATTTCCATCGATTTTGCGTGATGCATCCATATTTTCCATGTTCATGCATGTTTAAGTAACTTAACACGAGGTCCTGTCCAGGTTCACTAATATACAAACTTTGCATGCGAAACTTGACTAGAATTGGATTGTCATGTTAAAACCTTCATTAAATGGATCATGCATCATCTTGGTTGTGCATTGCACCTTGGTTGGGTATTTATTTGCTGTTTCCCTTGGGTAGATGTGAGTTTTGATGCTGAGTACGAGGACCCAGGAGAGTACCACTACGAGGAACCCACTACTTGTTCCGCTAAAGAACCAACAGGCAAGATGATCGTACCCGGATTCCAATACTATCTTTGCTTGCTAGTTTCTCGTTATTGTCGTTACATTTGTGCTACCTACCACATGATATCATCCCCCATGTTGCCATGACAGCCTCTAACCGCCACATCCCAGCAAACCGTTGATTAGCTAAGTTACCGTTGCTCAGCCCCTCTTATAGCGTTCTTAGTTGCAGGTGCCGGTTGTTCCTTGTGATAACATGGATTGGATATCACAATAAATTCTGTTATTTAATTTAATGCACATTTATATATCTTGGTATTGGTGGAAGGCTTGGCCTTTTTCTAAGTGATTTGTTCCGCTATTACCGCCATTAGATCCTTGTTACCGATGTTATGTTTTCCATATTTTGCGCTCCTAACACGCTTGGGGTTGTTATGGGGACCCCCTTGTTCATCCGGTTGAGATTAAAACTTGTATGGAAAGACCCAACATTGGTACTACATTTGCTTAACAACTTAATAAAATTTCATAGGCTCTTGCAAACTCATGGATAATTTAATCAACCCCCGGGCCAGTGCTCCTCATGAGTGTTGGTCCAAACTAGAGCACCGTGCGGGGCCAACCTGGGGCAACTCGGGAGATTTCTATCAGGCCACCGTATGCTTCGCTTATCCGTCATGTCCTGAGACTGAGATACGCGGCTCTTATCGGGTTCGTCGACATGTCGGGAGGTCTTGCTGGATTTGTTTTACCTTTATCGAATGTCTTGCGTGTGGAGTCTGACTTTCTTCGGGTTTACTCGAGGTGTTGGCATCCTTTGGAATTGCCTATGATGATCGCGAGATCCGCGTTCGAGGCTATTCCCACAGAGTGTGGTTATTTGTGATGGACTAGTTGGAGCACCCCTGCAGGGTTAAATCTTTCGGAAAGCCGTGCCCACGGTTATGTGGCAACTTGGATAATTGTTTAACACCCGGTTATAGAAAACTTGAAGTAAACTCTAATTAAAATACACCAACTGTGTGAGTAACCGTGATCGTCTCTGCTCGTGCACATGATCCGAGAGAGAACACGGTGGGGTTATGATTGACGTAAGTAAGTGTTTAGGATCTCTTAGAGATTACTCTAGATTCGATCGGTTAACGTAGACCACTCACTTTTACATTCTTGTTGCGTAAGTTAGCCACCATATAATGCTTAGTGCTGCTGCAAACTAAACATCACCCTTCCTTCCTAAAGCTTAAATAGTCTTGGTACCCGGGCACATGATAGCTGAGTCCTCCGTGGCTCACCGTTTACTACAATAATCCAGGTGCAGGTTCAGATGAGATCGTGCAGGAAGATCTTACTCAGCTCCAGTGGGAGTATGATGAGGAGAGAGGCAGGATGCATGTGACATATCCGGATGAGTAGAGGACCTGGTCGTGATCTTTGGGATAGCTTGGGAGTATCATTTGCAACTTCTTTTATCGTTTGATTTCGTCCGTAGTCGGACCCTGTGTTCATCTTTATGTTATGATTTGAGTGACATTGTAAGTTAGCATGTGGCGAGTGTAAGCCAACTTGTATGCTGTTCTCATTCAGTATTGTATGTTGTGACGATACTATTCTTGCTAACGGCAAGATGCGCCTCTATCCCTTGCAAGGCCCTCGTGCCTTAAACGGATAGGCTGTGCATCTTGGGCATGACAAGTTGGTATCAGAGCCATACGACCATAGGAGCCTTTGCTTGTTCAAACTTGGCCGAGTCATGTCTAGAGAAAACTATTTTGAGTCTAGTTATATTGAAGAGTAGGATTATTTTTACTCCTCTTCTATGATCTGGTGAGGTTTCCGACTTAGGAATTTTGATTCTACTCCTCTTCTCGCTCAAAATTTTTTTAGGATCACGCGGATATTTTGGAATCTCTATGATGCCGATGTGACAGGGTTCTGCCTTGGTGCCTCCTGTCTGACTTGATTTCTTCTGGGGAGTCGAGCTCCAGGGAATGTTGGCACATCATTATCATTCAGCTTCCTTGATATCTCAGGACGGAGAATGTTCAAAATTGCTTCAATACTTATCATGGTGAGATAAGGTCGGAGTCACCCAGTACTGGGGAGGCGTCCGGGGTACCACCATGGTTTAGTATCGTTGTGAGTTCGAGGATTCGAGATTAGACGAATTTGCGAAATGTCTTGAATTATGGTGTGGAAGGTTGCAGATGCAGTTGCAGCTGATTGCCTAGGGCAGGTTCCTGATTCCGCAACCTGAATCGCATAAACAAGAAAGTTTTCGGAAGTTCATAGGTGGGAAATCTTGTAGTCATCTAGGATCATTTTCCCCAGATGTATTGGGTTTGTACATTTGTTCCGAGCGCTTAGCTCAATACTTGTTGTGTCATTGCAAGTGGCTTATTATGTCTAATGATGTTATCATGATTCGAAGAAGCATTCTTACTAATTTTTCAGTAGGAAGGCTATGTTGTTTTTGTTCAATTCTTTCAAGCATTTGATTCAGCTTATGTTTCATCTTGTCAATGATGTGCTGATGCGTTTTGTCCATCTTCAGGATGGCTCCACCAACTCGCAGCAATCCGGGTCGTGGTGAGGAGCAGACTGATGTTCCACCACCACCCCCGCCACCGCCTCCTCCGCCTCCTCCTCTAGAAGCTTGGCAAGCTGTGATGGCCGCGACCAATGCAAACACCCAGATGTTGCTCAGGCTGTTGCAAGAAAGGGAGCAGGGTCAGCAAGGTTTTCAAGGCAATTTTCAGAATCAGCTTCAGTTTGTGCCACTCAATCAGTTCCTTGCCAACCAGCCCAAGACTTTCACCTGTTGTGAGCAGCCTCTAGATGCTGATGATTGGCTTCGTGATATGAGCAAGCATTTTGAGTGCAGTAATGTCAGGCCAGAGGACTTTGTCAGGTTTGCATCGTTCCAGCTGAAGGGTCAGGCAGCTGACTGGTGGCAACAGTACAAGGATTCCAAGGGCGATCGTGTTGTTACTTGGGACGATTTCCGTCGTGACTTCAGGGCTCATTACATTCCGGCAAGCTTTGTCGAGGAGACGCGTGAGAAATTCAGGCACCTGAAGCAGGGAACCAAGTCAGACTACCAGTACAACATCGAGTTCCAGAATCTAGCTCGTTATGTCAAGCAAGATGTTCCAGATAATAAGGCTATGATCTATCACTTCAGAGGTGGTCTCAAGGATGAGCTTCTGCCAGGCCTTGTTCTTCAAGAGCCTCGTGAGTTTGATCAGTTCTACAACATGGCTTTAGAGATTGAAGCAGCTCAGCTCAAGTTGGAGAACTCCAAGAAGCGTTCAAGGGATTCATATTCTTCGTCTTTCAGCTCTCAGATGGTTCCTAAGCAGCAGAAGTATTGGGCACCAAATCCTCTTCCGTTTCGTCCTCCTCAGCAGCAGAAGCAGTTCAGTGGTCATGGTTCTTCCCACCCACCCAACTGGGTGTTAAACAAATATCCAAGTTGCCACATAACCGCGGGCACGACTTCTCAAAAAGATTTAACCCTGCAGGTGTGCTCCAACTAGTCCATCACAAATAACCACACTCCGCGGGAATAGCCTCGACCACGGACCTCCTGGTCATCATAGGTAATTCCAAAGGAATTCCAACACCTCGAGAAAAACCCAAAGAAAGTCAGACTCCACACACAAGACACTCGATAAAGGTAAAAGAAATCCAGCAAGACCGCCCAACGTGTCGACGAACCCGATAAGAGCCTCGTATCTCGTTCTCAGGACACGACGAATGAGCTAGTGTACGGTGGCCTGATAGAAATCTCGCAAGTTGCCTTGGGTTGGCCCCGCACAGTGCTCTAGTTTGGACCAACACTCATGAGGAGCACTGGCCCGGGGGTTGATTAATTATCCATGGGTTTGCAAGGCCCTATGCAAATTTTATTAAGTTGTTAAGCAAATGTAGTACCAATGTTGGGTCTTGCCAGACAAGTTTTAATCTCAGCCGAATAAACAAGGGGGTCCCCATAACAACCCCGAGCGTGTTAGGAGCGGAAAATATGGAAAACATAACACCAGCAACAAGAACTATGGCGGTAACAGCGGAACAAAACACCTAGCATAAGGCCAAGCCTTCCACCAATACCAAGATATATATGTGCATTAAATTAGATAACAGATAATATTGTGATATCCTAATCCATGTTATCACATGGAACAACCTGCACGTGCAACTAAGAATGCTATAAGAGGGGACAAAGTAGCATCTCAGCTGAAAATGACAGTTTTATAAACTTGCTTAAAAGTGAAATCTGAAGGCACCAATGGATTCGTTGGCTCTTTCTACCCCAAAAACAAGTGTCATACTCATATGTTCATGTGAAACAACAAGGCACAAACAAGATTGCAAAACTACCACCTATGCTCATAAGTGAATCATAACTCTAATTTGAACATAAGCATAAATGATCATAACCAGATTTGTAACTTAGCTAGAGATGGAAATGAGCTAACAAACTACAAGCATGAATATATATACAACAAAGGGGTTTATCAAGTGGGGAAACCCACTAGTCCCCCCCACACACATACACCCTACACACACAACAAGCAAGCACTCACACATGCTCTATATATGCCCAAGGCATATGAGCACCAACACTCATGAGCATACCACCCAAGAAGGGGGTGTTCACCCACACACACACTCACATGCCCATATATGCATAATGCACATAGGCATACACACACTCACTCTCACAAGTGCACTAGGCACATACACTCTCACACACAAGCTCATGTGTGTGGGTGGTCATCCACAACATACATATATGCACAATGCATATATGCATTTGCATATGTAGATGTCAACACACACACACACACACACTCACACAAGATCACATGCATATAAACTCACACAACACAAGGTCATGCATATATGCACACTCACATGCACATACACATACACACATGCATATACACCTATGTGCATACACATATGCACATGCACACACTCACAAACACCCTTACACACATGCATATGAATGCATCACCCTATGTGACACATACACACACAAGCACATCCATACATGTGCAAAGCACACACACACACACACCTAAATTATAACAGAAAAGAGAACCAACAATTGCTGGTTGCATCTACACACACACACACACATATATATATATATATATGCAAAGGAAGAAAAGCAAAAGAAAACAAAAAAAAGGAAAAATAGAATAAAAATGGGGAGGGGTTCGGATTCGAACCCGGAACCTCTTGGTTGCCTCCCACGCACCACACCCCTGGGCTACGAGCACGACTGATAACAGAGGAGGGGCACCTACCCTCTTATACACACACGCCACAAATGCCTGACAAAACTAAACTAGAGTGGCTTGCGGCGACAGAGCAAGGCGGGAGAGCGGCTCCGGCAAACTACAACACTAGCGGCGAGAGGGAGCTACCGCGGAGACTACGGACACAACAGGGAACCCATCCCTCTGCTCATCTTGCGATGAGGGGGACAGAAGCAAGCTCAAGCACAAGCTTTCGGACCGGCATCGACACGAGCACGACGGCGATGGCTCTAGCTACAAGGGGAGGAGGCTGCGCATCGACTGCTCACCTAGGGGAGGACGACAGCGACCCTGACGCGTAGAGAGGAAGGAGAGGCGAAGACGCGACGTCGACAAAGAGGAAGAAGACCCGACGTCGACCCGGCGGCGAGGAGGAAGAAGACGACCTCTTGGAGCCTCCTAGCACCAGGAATGGATCGAGGGCGATGGCTTCTTGCTCCACGCCATCTCCGCCGATGACGAGGCCCGCCGAAGGCGCGAAGACAACGGTGACCTCTTGCTCTCTGAAATCCCTTGCTCTCTGAAACCTTACCTGAAGGGTGAAGAAGAGCGGAGGAGGAGGGAAAAGAACGAGGGGTGAAGGGGAGTGGCGGCAACGAGGAAGAAGAAGAACCCTAGGGCTATGCGCTCTTATAAAGGGGGGGGGTGGCCTCGACGTGCGTGAGACCTTGACGGCGACGGCGTTGGCTCCCTGCGCTCTCACTCTCTCTAAACCTGCTAACGGAGGAGGACGAGGAAGGTAGTCGTCAGCTACCTGTTGGGCCGCATGGGCCGGGAGGGCACAGCCCACACACACACACACGCTCTCTAATCCAACAAAACAGAAAGTTTTTTTCTTTTTAAAACACCACAGCAAAAGGGAAAACCCCAGAGATAAAATAAAGGAGTTTTTGGGCAAACAAAAATACCTTTGTAAAGAAAATAATATTCCCCATTTAATAAAAATATTAAGTTGAATTTTTGGACAAGTAATTTTAAATATTTTTAAAATAACAACTCCTGTTATTTAAATGCCACAAATGCATAAAGCTCAAAACAATAAAAGACCAACACACCCACTCTTAAAACATATTAGGCTAGCACTTGAACATTTTAAATAATTTAAATAGTAACTTAATTCTGATTATTAATTAACATGGGGATTAAGGCATTATGATGGGGGTTTTGTTGAAAAGAAAAGAGAGGGGAAGAAGGAGGAGATGCACACAAGAACTCCACCCACACACAAACCAAATCATAACACTCACGTACATGGTCACTTCACAACAAGGCATAACATGATGGATGCATGATGCATGATGCATTAATGCAAGAACGATGACAAGTTGCAAAACATCATAAATCTCATGGCACAAGGTTCATACAATAGGTTACATGACAAATAAGGTAGGGACAACACTTGGGCTGTCAAAAATTGGTTAGCCAAGCTTCAAGCAAGAGGACTCTACATTTTACATTTGTGAGAAATCACTTTGAGTCCATAGGAAAGCCAATACTATTAAAAGGGGGTAAGGTTTTGTTGGTGAACAAAATGCTCATATGTGCACGAGTGATAGTCACCAAAAACATCCACAAGCTCTCCCACCAAAGTCTATCTATAGCCAAACATTCAAAATCGGTCCAACCAACATTCCTATCCCGGTGCCACCGATTCCAAAACCCTAGACAGACTCAGCCAAACCCTAACCCCTCGGTGCAGCCGACACTTCTTTCGGTGCCACCGAGTTGGGTTGCCAAGTTTCTGTTACACAAGTTCACATTTTCGGTCCGTCCGAGATTGTTGAATCAGCATCACCGAGTTTGGCAACTCTGACCATTGGTCACCTTGTCGGTGCAACCGAGATCCTATACCGCTCTCATCGAGATTCAAAAGTTGCCACCTTTTGGTCACTTCAGTACCACCGAGATTAACACATCGGTGCCACCGAGTCTGACTTATTGTGTGTAACGGTTGGATTTTTGGGGATGCCTATATATACCCCTCCACCACCACTTACTCGAAAGAGAAGCACACGGAACTATTCCATACCTATCCTATCAGATTTTCTAAGAGAGAACCACCTACCCTTGTGTTGAGGTCAAGATCTTCCACTCCAACCATATGGATCTTGATTTATAGCCTCCCCAAGTTGCTTTCCACCAATCCCATCTCTTCCACCAAGCCAAATCTGTGAGAGAGTGATTGTGTGTTGAGGAGTCTATCATCTTGAAGCACAAGAGCAAGGTGTTCATCGTCATTACCGAGCCTATTACCTTTTGGAGGGTGGTGCCTCCTAGATTGGTTAGGTGTCACTTGGAAGCCTCCTACTTCATGTTGTGGAGTGAACCAAGATGTTTGTAAGGGCAAGGAGATTGCCTACTTCGTGAAGATCTACCCATAGTGAGGCTAGTCCTTCGTGGACGGAAGCCATATGGAATAGTCAAGGTTGCTACTTCGTGGACCCTTATGGGTGGAGCCCTCCATGGACTCTCACGACCATTACCCTCTGTGGGTTGAAGACTCCATAAATGTGGACGTATGATAGCACCACCTATCGGAACCACGGGAAAAATATTTGCGTCTCCTATTGCGTTTAATCTTCCTATCTCATCTCTTTACTTCATCTGCTATGTCTTTTGTTGGGGAACGTTGCATGGGAAACAAAAAATTTCCTACGCACACGCAAGATCTATCCATGGTGATGAGCATCTACGAGAGGGAGAGTGGATCTACATACCCTTGTAGATCGGTAAGCGGGAAGCGTTAAGAAACACGGTTGGTGTAGTCGAACGTCTTCGCGATCCAAATCGCCGAGCGTCCCGCGATCTCATCATGATCCGTCCCGTGAACTCATCACGATCCGTCCCGCGAACTCATCACGATCCGTTTCGTGATCTTGATCACGATCCGTCCCACGAACTCATGACGATCCGTCCCGCGAACTCGTCACAAACCGTCTCGCGATCTTGATCACGGTCCTTCCGATCTAGCGCCGAACGGACGACACCTCTACGTTCAGCACACGTACAGCTCGATGACGATCTCCGCCTTCTTGATCCAGCAAGAGGGACCGGAGAGGTAGACGAGTTCTCCGGCAGCGCGACGGCATTATGGCGATGGTGGTGGAGCAATTCCAGCAGGGCTTCGCCTAAGCACCGCTGAAACCGATCTAGAGGAGAATCTACGAACTAGAGGAGAGGTAACACATGGCTTACGGTTTCTTGATGTGTTCCAAGTGCTAGACCTGCCCCTTTATTTATATGCTGAGCCTTGGGGTCGAAACTTGGAGAAAAATCCTCCTCAAGGTTGGTTTTCCCGCAAGGCAAGAGTCTTTCTCGAACTCCAAGACCAGACGCCAAGGTCCTCGGCGTCTGGCCCCAGACGCTAGGGTCCCTGGCGTCTGGCCCCTGGCCTCCGCAAAACATCTTTTGCACCTTCCTAAAGCCTCATGGCTTTAACCCTTGGCCCAAATAAAGTGTCCTTGTACCCTGAACATTTCGGGAAACATCCGAAACTATTTACAGTGAATTCCGGAACCCTTCCGAAGACCAAACACTATTATCCTATATATCAATCTTTACCTCTGGACCATTCCGGAGCTCCTCGTGACATCCAGGATCTCATCCAAGACTCCAAAAAACCTTCGGTCACCACCATAAATAACTCTATACTACCGAAACGTCACTGAACCTTAAGTATGCAGACCCTGCGGGTTCGAGAACTATGTAGACATGACCGAGACACCTCTACGGTCAATAACCAATAGCGGGACCTGGATGCCCATATCGGTTCCTACATATTCTATGAAGATCTTTATCGGTCAAACCTCTATGTCTAGGATTCAATTAATCCCGTATGTTGTTACCTTTGTTCTTTGGTATGTTACTTGCCCGAGATTCGATCGTCGGTATTTGTATACCTAGTTCAACCTCGTTACCGACAAGTCTCTTTACTCATTCCGTAAGACAAGAGCCCGTGGCTAACACTTTAGTCACATTGCTTGCAAGGCTTGTCGCGATGTTGTATTTCTGAGTGGGCCCCAAGATACCTGTCCGTCACACGAGTAACAAATCCCAGTCTTGACCCATGCCAACCCAACAGACACCCTTGGAGATACCTTTATAGCACCTATATAGTCACCTAGTTACGTTGTGACATTTGATACACACAAGGTACTCCTCCGGTGTTAGTGAGTTGCATGATCTCATTGTCATAGGAACAGATACTTGACATGCAGAAAACTATAGCAATAAACTGGCACGATCATATGCTACGTTTATGGTTTGGGTCCTGTCCATCACCTAATTCTCCTAATGATGTGATCCCGTTATCAAATGACATCTCATGTCAATGGCTAGGAAACCTTGACCATCTTTGATCAACGAGCTAGTTTACTAGAGGCATACTAGGGACACCGTGTTGTCTATATACCCACACATGTATTTAGTTTCCAATCAATACAATTATAGCATGGATAATAAAGGATTATCATGAACAAGGAAATATGATAATAACTAATTTATTATTGCCTCTAGGGAATATTTCCAACAGTCTCCCACTTGCACTAGAGTCAATAATCTAGTTCACATCACCATGTGATTCGCATTGTTAGGAATCTAACACCCAATGAGTTCTGGTGCTCGATCATGCTTTGCATGTGAGAGAGGTCTTTTAGTCAACAGGTCTACGCCATTCAGATCCGTGTGTACTTTGCAAATCTCTATGTCATAATATAGACACTGCTACCACACTCCACTTGGAGCTATTCCAAATGGCTGCTCCACTATACGTATCCGGATTGCTACTAAGAGTCATCCGGATTGGTGTTAAAGCTTGCATCAACGTAACTCTTTACGACAAGCTCTTTATCACCTCCATAATCGAGAAACATTTCCTTAGTCTTTTAGTTACTAAGGACAATCTTGACCACTGTCGAGTGGTGCACTCCTGGATCACTCTTGTACACCTTGACAGACTCATGGCAAGGCACACACAGGTGCTGTACACAACATGGCATACTATATAGAGCCTATGGCTAAAGTATAGTGGACGACCTTCGTCCTTTCTCTTTCTTCTGCCGTGGTCGAGCTTTGAGTCTTACTCAACTTCACACCTTACAAATCAGGCAAGAACCCTTTCTCTGACTGATCCATTTTGAACTCTTTCAAAATCTTTTCAAGGTATGTACTCATTGAAAGTCTCATCAAGCATCTTGATCTATCTCTATAGATCTTGATGCTCAACAATTAGGTAGCTTTATCCAGGTCTTCCTTTGAAAAGCTCTTTTCAAACAACCCTTTATGCTTTCTAGAAATTCTACATCATTTCTGATCAACAACATGTCATCCACATATGCTTATCAGAAACTCTATAGTGCTCCCACTCACTTTATTGTAAATACAAGTTTCTAATAAACTTTGTATAGACTCAAAAACTTTGATCACCTCATCAAAGCATATATTCCAACTCCAATATGCTTGCTCCAGCCCATAGAAGGATTGTTGGAGCTTGCACACCTTTTAGCATCCTTAGGACTAACAAAACCTTCTGGTTGTATCACATACAACCTTTCCTTAAGTAAATCGTTAAGCAAACGATGTTTTGACATCCTTCTGCCAGATTTCATAATTGAAAAATGCAACAACTGCTAACATAATTCCAACACACTTTTGCATCGCTATGGGTGAGAAAGTCTCATCGTAGTCAACTCCTTGAACTTGGCGGAAACTTCTTTCCGACAAGTCGAGCTTTATTAATGGTGACATTTACCATCAGCGTATGTCTTCATCTTAAAGGTCCATTTGTACTCGACGGCCTGCCGTCCAAAGAGCAAGTCTACCAAAGTCTATACTTGGTTTTCATACATGGATCCTTTGTCGGATTTCGTGGCCTCTAACTATTTGTCGGAATCCGGGCCCATCATTGCTTCTCCATAGCTCGTAGGCTCATCGTTGTCCAACAACATGACCTCTAAGACAGGGTTGCCGTACCACTCAGGAGCAGTACATGTCCTTGTTAACCTACGAGGTTTGATAGTAACTTGATCCGAAGCTTCATGATCATCATCATTAACTTCCTCTTCAACTAACGTACGCTTCACAGAAACAATTTTCTGCGCTGCGCTACTCTCTGGTTGAAACAAAGGTTCAACAAACTCATCAAGTTCTATCTTCCTCCCACTCAATTCTTTCGAGAGAAACTCTTTCTCGAGAAAGGACCCATTTTTAGCAACAAGCAGTTTGCACTTGGATCTGAGATAGAAGGTATACCCAACTGTTCTTAGGGTATTCTATGAAGATGCATTTGTCCGCTTTGGGTTCGAGCTCATTAGGTGAAAACCCTTTTCACATAAGTGTCGCAGCCCCAAACATTAAGAAATGACAGCTTAGGTTTCTGCCAAACCATATGGTGTCATCTCAACGGATTTAGATGGTGCCTTATTTAAAGTGAATGTAATTGTCTCTAATGCATAACCCCAAAACGATAGTGGTAAAATGATAAGAGACATCCTAATTCACACCATATCCAATAGAGCATGACTATGACGTTCGGACACAACATCACACTATGGTGTTCCAGGTGGCGTGAGTTGTGAAACAACTTTCACATTGTCTTAAGTTGTATACCAAACTCATAACTCAGATATTCACCTCCATGATCACATCGTAGATATCTTATCTTCTCATCATGATGATCTTAAACTTCACTCTGAATTTTCTTGAACTTTTCAAACGATTCAGACTTGTGTTTTATTAAGTAAATATACACTATTATCTACTCAAATCATCAGCGAGGGTAAGAAAATAACGATATCCACCGCACGCTACAAGACTCATTGGATTGCATACATCAACATGTATCATTTCAATAAATCACTTGCCCACTGCATCAAACCGGAAAATGGGGTCCTCAGTCATCTTGCCCAAGAGGCATGGTTCGCATGTCTCAACCGATTCGAAATCGAATGAGTCCAAAGATCCATCAGCATGGAGTTTCTTCATGCGATTTATACCAATATGACATTTAGTGGTAGTGCCACAAGTATGTGGTACTATCATTATTAACTTTGTATCTTTTGGCATCAATGTTATGAACATGTGCATTACTACGATCACGATTCAACAAACCATTCTCACTGGGTGCATGACCATTGAAGGTATTATTCATGTAAACAGAATAACCATTATTCTCTAACTTAAATGATTAACCGTGTTGCAATAGACACAATCTAATCATATTCATGCTTAACGCAAAAACCAAACAAAATTTAGGTTTGTCACTAATCCCGAAGGTAGAGAGAGCGTGCGATGTTGATCACATCAACCTTGGAAACATTTCCAACACACATCATCACCTCACACTTAGCTAGTCTCCGTTTATTCCGTAGCTTTTACTTCAACTTACTAACATTTAGCAACCGAACCAGTATCCAATACCCAAGTGCTACTAGGAGTACTAGCAAGGTACACATCAATAACATGTATATCAAATATACTTCTGTCGACGTTGTCATCCTTCTTATCTACCAAGTATGTAGGGTTGTTCCGCTTCATCGACCGCTCTCCTCATAATAGAAGCACTTAGTCTCGGGTTTGGGTTCAACTTTGGGTTGCTTCACTGGAGTAGCAACTGACTTGCCATCCATGAAGTTTCCCTCCTTGCCCTTGCGCTTCTCGAAACTAGTGGTTTTACTAACCATCAACACTTGATGCTCCTTCTTGATTTTATAGTTCATCCCTGGCATTTTATAGTTCATCACGAAGCTCTAGTAGCTTTGTGACAGTGACTTGGAAAACTATATCAATCACTTTCTTATCTGGAAGATCAACTCCTACTCGATTCAAGCGATTGTAGCACCCAGACAATCTGAGCACATGCTCAATGATTGAGCTATTCTCCTTCATCTTGCAGGCAAAGAATTTTGTTGGAGATCTCATATCTCACAACACGAGCACGAGGCTGAGATCCCAATTTCAGCTCTTAGAACATCTCATATGTTCTGTGACGATCAAAACGTTTTGGAGCCTCAATTCTAAGTCGTAATGCATGACACACTAAACTATCAAGTAGTCATCGGAACGTGCCTGTCAGATGTTCACAACATCTACAGACGACGCTAGAGGGGGTGGCGCACCGAGTGGTGCATTAAGGACATAAGCCTTCTGTGCAGCAATGAGGACAATCCTCAGATCACGGACCCTGTCCGCAATATTGCTACCATCATCTTTCAACTCTATTTCTCTAGGAACATATAAAAATTCAAGGGAGCTACAAATTGAGCTACAACATAATTTGCAAAGACACTACTGACTATGTTCATGTTAATGAGTTCAATTAATCATATTACTTAAGAACTCCCACTCAAATTGACACCCCTCTGGTCATTCGAGTGATACATGATCCAAATTCACCAACTCAAGTCCGATCATCATGTGAGTTGAGGTGGTTTCAATGGTGAACATCATCAAGTTGATCATATCTACTATATGACTCATGTTCGACCTTTCGGTCTCTTGTGTTCCGAGGCCATGTATGTACATGCTAGGCTCGTCAAGTTTAACCTGAGTGTTCTGCATGTGCAACACTGGCTTGCACCCGTTGTATGTGAACATAGAGTCTATCACACCCGATCATCACGTGGTGTCTCGACACGGCGAACTTTCTCAACGGTGCACACTCGGGGAGAACACAATTGATATTGAAATTTAAGTGAGGGATCACCTTATAATGCTACCATCGTCCTAAGAAAAACAAGGTGCATAAAAGGATTAACATCACATGCAAATCATAAGTGACATGATATGGCCATGAACTTGTGCTTTTGATCTCCATCTTGAAGCACTGGCATGATCTCCATCGTCACCGGCACAACACCTTGATCTCCATCATTGTGTCACCATCGGGGTTGTCGCGCCCACCATGCTCATACTACTATGGCTACCATTTAGCGATAAAGTTAAACATTACATAGCGCTTAATGATTGACACGCAGGTCATACAATAATTAAAGAGAACCCTATGGCTCCTGCCGGTTGCTGTACTCATCGACATGCAAGTCGTGATATTCTATACAAAACATGATCGTGTCATACATCACATATATCTCATCATGTAATTGGCCATATCACATCACAACATACCTTGCAAAAACAAGTTAGACGTCCTCTAATTGTTGTTGCAAGTTTTACGTAGCTGCTACGGGTATCTAGCAAGAAAAATTTTCACCTACGCAAAACCACAACGGTGATACATAAATTGCTTTTCAACCTTCTCAAGGACCGCCTTTGTCGAATCCGATCCAACTAAAGTAGGAGAAACAGACACCCGCCATCCATCTTTGTGCAACGAAGTTACACGTTAGTCGATGGAAACGGTCTCTCGTAAGCGTATGAGTAAGGTTGGTCCGGGCCGCTTCATCCCACAATACCGCTAAACCAAATCACGACCAAGGGAGGAAGCAATCTAAGCATCAACGCCCACAAACTCTTTGTGTTCTACTGGAGATCTCATCTACACATAGACCTAGCTGATGATGCCACTGTTGGGGAACGTTGCATGGGAAACAAAAAAAATTCCTATGCACATGCAAGATCTATCCATGGTGATGAGCATCTACGAGAGGGAGAGTGGATCTACATACCCTTGTAGATCGCTAAGCGGGAAGCATTAAGAAACGCAGTTGATGTAGTCGAACGTCTTCGCGATCCAAATCGCCGAGCATCCCGCGATCCCATCACGATCCGCCCCGCGATCTAATCACGATCCGTCCCGCAAACTCATCATGATCCGTCCCGCGATCCAATCACGAATCGTCTCGCGATCTTGATCACGGTCCTTTCGATCTAGCATCGAACGAACGACACCTCCGCGTTTAACACACGTACAGCTCGATGACGATCTCCACCTTCTTGATCCAGCAAGAGGGAGGGAGAGGTAGATGAGTTCTCCGGCAGCGCGATGGCTTTGCAGGGATGGTGGTGGAGCAATTCCAGTAGGGCTTCACCTAAGCAGCGCTGAAACCGATCTAGAGGAGAAACTACAAACTAGAGGAGAGGCAACACGTGGCTTAGGGTTTCTTGATGTGTTCCAAGTGCCAGCCCCACCCCTTTATTTATATGCTGAGCCTTGGGGCCTAAACTTGGAGAAAAATCCTCCTCAAGGTCGGTTTTCCCACAAGGCAAGAGTCCTTCTCGGACTCCAGGACCAGGCGCCAAGGTCCTCGACGTCTAGCCCCAGACGCCAGGGTCCCTGGCATCTGGCCCCTGGCCTCCGCAAAACATCTTTTGCACCTTCCTAAAGCCTCATGGGCTTTACCCCTTGGCCCAAATAAAGTGTCCTTGTACCCCGAACATTTCGGGAAACATTCAAAATTATTTCCGGTGAATTCTGGAACCCTTCCGGAGACCAAACACTATTATCCCATATATCAATCTTTACCTCCGGACCATTCCGGAGCTCCTCGTGACGTCCGGGATCTCATCCGGGACTCCGAACAACCTTCAGTCACCACCATACATAACTCTATACTACCAAAATGTCACTGAACCTTAAGTGTGCAGACCCTGCGGGTTCGAGAACTATGTGGACATGGCCGAGACACCGCTACAGTCAATAACCAATAGCGGGACCTGGATGCCCATATTGGTTCCTACATATTCTACGAAAATCTTTATCGGTCGAACCTCTATGTCAAGGATTCAATTAATCTCGTATGTTGTTCCCTTTGTTCTTTGGTATGTTACTTGCCCGAGATTCGATCGTCGGTATCTGTATACCTAGTTCAACCTCGTTATCGGCAAGTTTACTAGGGGCATACTAGGGACACAGTGTTGTCTATATACCCACACATGTAATTCCAATCAATACAATTATAGCATGGATAATATACGATTATCATGAACAAGGAAATATGATAATAACTAATTTATTATTATCTCTAGGGCATATTTCCAACATCTTTTACTTTCCGCTGCCATATTTGTAGAAATGCATGTGTAGGGATGTTAGATTTACTAGACTTGCTAAAATAGTTAAAATTTGCCAACCAATTAACTTGGGAAAAGGTTAGATTTGAAATTCTTTCTAGTAGTATATTCACCCCCTCTAGACACTCTTCTAGCGATCCTACAAGTGGTATCAGAGCTTTGGTCTCCATTGCTTTGGTTTAATCACTATGGAGGAAGATGGATGTGTCTAGTGTAGGGAGTTTGAGTTGTAGAGTTCCCATTCTTGATGGATGGTACTTTAGTCAATGGAAAAATGCCATGATTGATCTATTTGATAAATTCCATTTGACTAAATATATTGAAAACCCCTATGTGCTCCCTATTGATGAATTGCATCCCACACACGAAGATGAAATTAACATGCTTGGTAACCTAAGAACTGTCAAGCTTACTGTTAGAGGTTTACCAAGATTCATGCTTTCTCGGTTGAAGAACTTTGCATGTGCCTATACCTTGTGGACTGATTTGGAGAAACGATATCCAAATCTTTCATTAGGAAATCTTGGTGAAATTCTTCATAAAACTGTTGCTTTTCACAAAATGAAGCCTAGTGATCCAAACTTTGATAATTGCCTATTTGAGCTCCGTGATCTTATGCATGCTAAAGGAGATGTCACCACTATCAAGAATATTATCTTTGAAGCCATTCACATTCATAAACTTGAACATTGTCATGATCACTATTCTAACGAATCTCTTGTTCTTTATGACGTGGATTTCCCACTTGATGATGACAATGCGGAACATGACTATCTTGGAGAAGATGAGTTGTTCGACATCGAGCATGAGAAGATCATGAAGAATCTAAGTCTTATGTCAAACTTCAAGGATTATATGTCAAACTTCAAGGATCATCGTAACTGGGTGACTATAAAGGTGCTCTACAGGTATCTCCGATGGTGTCTGTTGAGTTGGCATGGATCGAGACTGGGATTAGTTACTCCGTGTGACGGAGAGGTATCTCGGGGCCCACTCGGTAATGCAACATCACAATAAGCCTTGCAAGCAATGTGACTAATTGTTAGTTGCGGGATCTTGTATTACGGAACGAGTAAAGATACTTGCCGGTAACGAGGTTGAACTAGGTATGGAGATACCAACGATCGAATCTCGGGTAATTAACATACCGAAGAACAAAGGGAACGTTATACGGGATTAAATGAATCCTTGACATAGAGGTTCGACCGATAAAGATCTTCGTAGAATATGTAGGAACCAATATGGACATCCAGGTCCCGCCATTGGTTATTGACCGTAGAGGTGTCTCGGTCATGTCTACATAGTTCTCAAACCCGTAGGGTCTGCACACTTAAGGTTCGGTGACGTTTCGGTAGTGTAGAGTTATGTATGGTGGTGACCGAAGTTTGTTCGGAGTCCCGGATGAGATCCCGGATGTCACGAGGAGCTCCGGAATGGTCTGGAGGTAAAGATTCATATATAGGAAGTCCCAGTTTGGTTTCCGGAAAAGTTTCGGGCTCATCGGTAGTGTACCCGGAGTGCCGGTAGTGTACCGGGAGGCCTCCGGGAGGGGTATTTCGACCCCAAGAGGTCCATGGGCTGTCGGAGAATAATAACCAGCCCTTAGTGGGCTGGGAAAACAGCCACAAAGGCCCATGGCGCAGGAGAGAAAGTCCTAAAGAAAAAAGTGGAAAATCAGCCAATAGGAGGCAATCCTACTCCAACTAGGATTGGAGGTGAAGTAGGATTGCTTCCCACCTCCTATTTCGGCCGACCCAAAGGCCTTGGCTGCCTCTCCTCTCCTCTTCTCCTATATATACTAGTGGATTGGGTGGGTTTTGGACAGAATTTCCGGCCACGTGCTACCCGTTCCACCGGTGCATAATTTCTCCTCTAGATCGGTTTTCTGCAGCGCTTAGGCGAAGCCCTGCCGGAATTGCTCCACCACCATCACCGGAGCGCCGTCACACTGAGAGTGAACTCTCTCTCCTCTCCACCTCCTCTCGCTGGATCGAGACGGTGGAGATCATCATCAAGCTGCACGTGTGCTGAACTCGGAGGTGCCGTCCGTTCGGCGCTAGATCGGAAGGACCGTGATCGAGATCGCGAGATGGTTCTTGATGTGATGACGGAACGGATCGTGATGAGTTCGCGGGACAGATCGTGATCAATATCGTGAGACGGATCGTGATGAGTTTGCGGGACGGATCATGATGTGTTCGTGGGACGGTTCGTGATTGGATCGCGGGACGCTTGGCGATTTGGATCGCGAAGAAGTTCGACTACACCAACCGCGTTTCTTAACGCTTCCCGCTTAGCGATCTACAAGGGTACGTAGATCCACTCTCCCTCTCGTAGATGCTCATCACCATGGATAGGTTTGCGTGTGCGTAGGAAATTTTTTGTTTCCCATGCGACGTTCTCCAACACTTACAAGAGTCTCGGTGGAAATTCATACGGTCTAGTTATAGTTGATGATTTTTCCAGATTTACATGGGTATTCTTTCTTGATGATAAGTCACACATTCAGAAGATCTTCAAGAACTTCGCTCGCAAAGCGCAAAATCAGTTTGAAGTGAAGATCAAGAAGGTTCGAAGCAATAATGGATCGGAGTTCAAGAACACCCATGTGGATACCTTTCTTGACGAAGAAGGTGTCTCACATGAGTTCTCGGCCACGTACACACCTCAACAAAATGGAGTTGTTGAGAGGAAGAACCAGATGCTCATTGAGATGGCAAGAATGATGCTTGACGAATACAAGAAGCCAAGACACTTTTGGGTAGAAGCCGTTGAAGCAGCATGTCATGCCACAAACCGATTTTACTTGCACAAGCTTCTCGGTAAAATGGCATACGAGCTACTCACCGGTAACAAACCCCAAGTCGGATACTTTTGGGTATTTGGCTCAAAGTGCTACATTCTTGATAAACATCATCGTACTAAATTTGCTCCTAAATCTCATGAAGGATTCCTACTTGGTTACGGATCGAACTCTCACACTTACTGTGTCTACAACAACTTCACTCGAAAAGTTGAAGAGACGGTAGATGTGAAGTTTGATGAATCTAATGGTTCATAAGTAGAACAATTGCCAAATGATGTAGGTGATAAGGACCCTTCGAAAGCCATTCTAGATCTACCCATCGGCAAGATTCATCCCATGGAGGTGAAGGAAAGTACTTCATCAACTCAAGTGGAAGCCCGTACTTCATGTCAAGGTGAACCTCAACACGACATGGAGGCATCCACGAGCGGTAAACGACAAGATGATGATGAGGAGGAAGTGCATCATGATGATCCACCACAACCACCTTCACCACCACCTCAAGGGAACGACACCTTCAACAACAACGAAGATGAATGAAATGATGATGAAGAAGACGAAGCTCCACCCTCCAACAATGGCAGCTGCCCCAGTTCGAGCTCAAGTGACGAAGAACCATCCCCTATACCAAATCTTTGGTGATATACAAACAAGGAGAATCACTTGCTCTAAAACCCGTCTAGCTAACTTTTGTGAGCATTGTTCTTTCATATCTAGCATTGAGCCTTTGAAGGTAGAACAAGCTCTTGAAGACGCGGATTGGGTGAACGCTATGCATGAAGAGCTTCACAACTTCGAAAGGAACAAAGTGTGGACACTCCTGGAGAAGCCCGAAGATGAACACAACATCATCGGAACCAAATGGGTGTTTCGAAACAAACAAGACAACGATGTCCAAGTCGTGCGCAACAAGGCTCATCTTGTATCCCAAGTATATACGCAAGTCAAAGGTATGTACTATGGTGAGACTTATGCCCCCGTCGCTAGACTTGAAGCTATTCGTATCCTTTTTGCTTATGATAATCACCATGATATCACGCTTTATCAAATGGACATCAAAAGTGCACTTTTAAATGGTGAAATTGAAGAAGAGGTTTATGTTAAGCAACTACCTAGTTTTGTGAATCCTAAGAAACCTAATCATGTTTACAAGCTTCGTAAAGCTCTTTATGTACTTAAGCAAGCCCCTCGTGCTTGGTATAAATGTTTAACAAAGTTTCTCATTGAAAAAGGTTTTGAAATTGGTAAAATTGATGCAACCTTGTTCACTAAGAGAGTTAATGGTGAATTATTTGTGTGCCAAATCTATGTGGATGATATTATCTTTGGTTCCACTAACCCTCAGTTTAGTGAAAGATTTGTAAGGTTGATGTCCGAGAAGTATGAGATGTCTATGATGTGTGAGCTGAAATTATTTCTTGGATTGCAAATCAAGCAATCAAGAGAAGGAACTTTCATCTCTCAAACTAAGTATACCAAGGACTTGATCAAGAAATTCAACATGCAAGAGTGCAAAGGTATGTAAACTCCCATGCCCACTAGTGGACATGTTGACCTTACCAGGGAGGATGAACCGGTTTATCAAAAGGTTTATCAATCTATGATTCGTTCATTGCTATATTTATGTGCATCTCATCCCGATATTATGCTTAGTGTTTGCATGCGTGCTAGATATCAAGCAACACCTAAAGATTGCCATCTTTTGGATGTGAAACGTATTGTGAGATACTTGATACAAACACCAAACTTTGGCATTTGGTATCCCAAGGGATCTTCTTTTAATCTTGTTGGCTATTCCGATTCGGACTATCCCAGTGACAAGGTTGATAGAAAGTCCTGTTGGGGAACGTCGCATGGGAAACAAAATTTTTCCTACGCACATGCAAACCTATCCATGGTGATGAGAATCTATGAGAGGGAGAGTGGATCTACATACCCTTGTAGATCGCTAAGCGGGAAGCGTTAAGAAACGCGGTTGGTGTAGTCGAACATCTTCGCGATCCAAATCGCCGAGCGTCCCGCGATCTCATCACGATCTGTCCCGCGATCCAATCAGGATCCGTCCCGTGAACTCATCACGATCCGTCCCGCGAACTCATCACGATTCGTTCCGCGATCTCATCACGAACTGTCTCGCGATCTCGATCACGGTCCTTCCGATCTAGCGCCGAACGGACGACACCTCCGCGTTCAGCACACGTGCAGCTTGATGACGATCTCCACCATCTCGATCCAGCGAGAGGAGGTGGAGAGGAGAGAGAGTTCACCGGCAGCGTGATGGTGCTCCGGTGATGGTGGTGGAGTGATTCCGGCAGGGCTTCGCCTAAGCGCTGCGGAAAACCGATCTAGAGGAGAAACTGTGCACCGGTGAAACGGGTAGCACGTGGCCGGAAATTCTGTCCAAAAACCACCCAATCCACTAGTATATATAAGAGGAGAGGAGAGGAGAGGCAGCCAAGGCCTTTGGGTCGGCCGAAATAGGAGGTGGGAGCAATCCTACTTCACCTCCAATCCTAGTTGGAGTAGGATTGCCTCCTATTGGCTGATTTTCCACTTTTTGCTTTAGGACTTTCTCTCCTGCGCCATGGGCCTTTGTGGCTGTTTTCCCAGCCCACTAAGGGCTGGTTATTATTATCCCACAGCCCATGGACCTCTTGGGGTCGAAATACCCCTCCCGAAGGTCCTCCGGTAACTACCGGCACTCCCGGTACAATACCGATACTCCCGGTACACTACCGATGAGCCCGAAACTTTTCCGGAAACCAAACTGGGACTTCCTATATATGAATCTTTACCTCCGGACCATTCCGGAGCTCCTCGTGACTTCCGGGATCTCATCCGGGACTCCGAACAACCTTCGGTCACCACCATACATAACTCTACACTACCGAAACGTCACCGAACCTTAAGTGTGCAGACCCTGCGGGTTCGAGAACTATGTAGACATGAACGAGACACCTCTACGGTCAATAACCAATGGCGGGACCTGGACGTCCACATTGGTTCCTACATATTCTACGAAGATCTTTATCGGTCGAACCTCTATGTCAAGGATTCAGTTAATCCCGTATATCGTTCCCTTTGTTCTTCGGTATGTTACTTGCCCGAGATTCGATCATCGGTATCTCCATACCTAGTTCAACCTCGTTACCGGCAAGTCTCTTTACTCGTTCCGTAATACAAGATACCACAACTAACAATTAGTCACATTGCTTGCAAGGCTTATTGTGATGTTGCATTACCGAGTGGGCCCCGAGATACCTCCCCGTTACACGGAGTAACAAATCCCAGTCTCGATCCATGCCAACTCAACAGACACCATCGGAGATACCTGTAGAGCACCTTTATAGTCACCCAGTTACGTTGCGACGTTTGATACACACAAGGCACTCCTTCGATATCCGTGAGTTGCATGATCTCATGGTCATAGGAACATATACTTGACATGCAGAAAACAGTAGCAATAAACTGACACGATCATATGCTATGTTTGTAGTTTGGGTCTTATCCATCACATCATTCTCCTAATGATGTGATCCCGTTATCAAATGACATCTCATGTCCATGGCTAGGAAACCTTAACCATCCTTTGATCAACGAGCTAGTCCATTAGAGGCATACTAGGGACATGGTTTTGTCTATGTATCCACACATGCATTTAAGTCTCCGATCAATACAATTATAGCATGGATAATAAACGATTATCATGAACAAGGAAATATGATAATAACTAATTTATTATTGCCTCTAGGGCATATTTCCAACAAATCCAACTCGGGTACTTGTCATTTTTTGGGTAGATCTCTTGTGTCTTGGTCCTCCAAGAAACAAAACTCGATATCTCTATCTACTGCCGAAGCTAAGTACATTGCTGTTGGATCTTGTCGTGCGCATTTACTATGGATGACACAAACGCTTAAGGATTATGGAATTTATGTTAAAAATGTTCCATTACTTTGTGACAATGAAAGTGCTATTAAAATTGGACATAATCCTGTGCAACATTCTCGAACTAAGCATATTCAAGTTCGACATCATTTCATTCGTGATCATGTTGCCAAAGGAGATATCAATCTTAAGCATGTTCATACTAACAAGCAATTGGCCGATATCTTTACAAAGCCACTTGATGAGAAAACATTTTGTCATTTGAGGAGTGAGTTGAACATCATTGATGCTTCAAACTTGATCTAGACTCACTCGGTTGCAAGCAAGGGCATGAGCTTTATAGTTATTTCCATGTTCCCGTAACTCGTTATCATATGCCATGGAATTCTATGCTCCCTTGTATTGCGTCTAACCTTTTGTAGGTACTTGGAAAAACTTCATTCCACAAGATTGCCAACAACTCTAGTCATAAGCAATTTTGTCATTACCAAGTATCCACAACCCCTCTTGATGATGGAAGGAAGAAGACAACAAACATATCCTTGACATATACTTGATCTTAGCTACAAAATCATAAGTGATACCATGTCAATTGGATATATCCACTGTTCTTCCTTGCATGACTAACCTTTGTAGGTGAATAGTGTACAAGAACAAGAAGGATTGCTCCCAATTCAAGATGATTTTCATCAACCTCGAGCATCCTCAACAAGTTCACCTACGAGCAACATCAACAACATCACTCAAAGGTATATACTCATACCCTTGA
This sequence comes from Hordeum marinum, assembly GCA_022496015.1. NCBI lineage: Eukaryota > Viridiplantae > Streptophyta > Magnoliopsida > Poales > Poaceae > Hordeum > Hordeum marinum. The sequence goes on from CM039673.1 coordinate 237,121,765, forward strand.
AAAGGATTTACTCCAAGTCATGGGCTAAAGCAACTCAAGTGATATGAAGACATTAAAGTGCTTAATCGAAAAATGGTAACCCCATTTGAGCTTAACGTAGAGTATGACCTATGATCAAGTATTCTTGCTTGTCTCCTAAGTCAATATACTCTAATATAGGTGACCTAGTCATCGCCCATCATCTAGTTAAGAATCTTGTGTGATTTTCTCTCTATTTGCATGATCTCTCCTAACCACTCAAATCTTATCTAGTTGATGTTCTTTGTAAAAAATTCGCATTCTTTCTTTTTGAAACTATTTCTTTTGTCTCTATGAAAACAAAGACTTGGTCTCTCATTCGGAGCCACCGATATAAATAACTCGGTTCTACCAAATTTGCAGATGATCCGCACTACACAATCTCGGTACCATCGATTTATTTATCCTGGAGTCACCGATTTTCTTTGTTTTCTAAATCCGTGTTTGTTTCTGTTCTTGTGATATTCTTGTTCCTTCGATGACCCCTTCATTTAAAAAAAATTGGGGAGAAGAACAAACAACACTTCGGGGGAGAAATTCTTTATTCAAGGATCCCTAGCTCCAAGAAGAAAACAAAAATTTGCAAAAGGGAGAGAAGCTACATTCAATGACTCCCTTAGTTCTTTTCTATGAACCCTACTTTCAATGACCCTTGTTCTCGGGGATCCCTTCCTTGTCAATGATCCCTGTCACTGCTCCTAAGCTTAACCTTTTTGGTAATTTGTGCCAAACGGGGAGAATATCAAAGCTTCATGCTAAAGGGAGAGTTACATGCTTATGCAAAGGGGGAGATATGATTTAGGGGAGAGAAAAATATCAAAAGTTCACACTTATATAAACAAGGGGAGAATAAAAATGTAGGAGGAGAAAACTATTTTTAGAGAAAAGTCTAGAGTGAACAAAGGATTACCTTTTCTCACCCTATCCAATCCCAATATCTACATGCTGAGATTCAGGGGGAGAGGATGAACTACGACTTTCATATCTAAGGGGAGAAAAGATATAAAGGATTAATGCCAAAGGGATACCAAGATATAGTCTTTTATTCTTTGAGTTTTATTGCTTTTGTTTAGTAGAATACTCTTGTGTTTTGTAACATTGTTTTCTCAAGTGTGTCTCTACTACTAGAATGCTCAACAACTCAAGGTAAGTATATGCATCATATCTTTGATCAAGATGATCTCTTGCTTCTTGCACATATTGTTTGCAAGAGTGAAGTCTTGAATGAGGATACATCTCATTCATATATATTTTGATGCATATAGCCAAGATACACATGACTTCTTATATCCCTTTCATCCATATGTGTGTCCATGCATTCCAAAGCAACTATCCTTTAAAGGACGACACACATTTAGGGGGAGCAAATCTAAGTCATGTGTCTCTCAAAGTCTTCATTACATCCGTGCATATCTTTATTTGAAGCTTTGATTGTATCTTGTCATCAATTACCAAAAAGGGGGATATTGAAAGCACAACATGCTCCCTTGGTGGTTTTGATAATTCATGACAACATACATTGTCTCTTGGACTAACACCTCTATCTAGTGTATTTCAGGTAATAGTCCATGGAGAGTTGAGTTGGCAAAAGGATTGTGGAGATTGTGGAATTACCCCCAGGATGCAAGGAAATAGGTTAGCCAAGCTTCAAGCAAGAGGACTCTACATTTTACATTTGTGAGAAATCACTTTGAGTCCATAGGAAAGCCAATACTATTAAAAGGGGGTAAGGTTTTGTTGGTGAACAAAATGCTCATACGTGCACAAGTGATAGTCACCAAAAACATTCACAAGCTCTCCCAACAAAGTCTATCTACAACCAAACATTCAAAATCGGTGCAACCAACATTCCTATCCCGGTGCCACCGATTCCAAAACCCTAGACAGACTCAGCCAAACCCTAACCCTTCGGTGCAGCCGACACTGCTTTTGGTGCCACCGAGTTGGACTACCAAGTTTCTGTTACGCAAGTTCACATTTTTGGTCCATCCAAGAATGTTGAATCGGCGTCATCGAGTTTAGCAATTCTGACCGTTGGTCACCTTGTCGGTGCAACCGAGATTCCTATACCGGTCTCACCGAGATTCAAAAGTTGCCACCTTTTGGTCACTTTGGTACCACCAAGATTAACACATCGGTGTCACCGAGTCTGACTTATTGTGTGTAACGGTTGGATTTTTGGGGATGCCTATATATACCCCTCCACCACCACTTACTCGAAAGAGAAGCACTCAGAACTATTCCATACCTATCCTATCAGATTTTCTGAGAGAGAACCACCTACGCTTGTGTTGAGGTCAAGTCCAACCATATGGATCTTGATTTCTAGCCTCCCCAAGTTGCTTTCCACCAATCCCATCTCTTCCACCAAGCCAAATCTATGAGAGATTGATTGTGTGTTGAGGAGTCTATCATCTTGAAGCACAAGAGCAAGGAGTTCATCGTCATTATCGAGCCTATTACCTTTTGGAGGGTGGTGCCTCCTAGATTGGTTAGGTGTCACTTGGGAGCCTCCTACTTCGTGTTGTGGAGTGAACCAAGAAGTTTGTAAGGGCAAGGAGATCGCCTACTTCGTGAAGATCTACCCATAGTGAGGCTAGTCCTTCATGGATGGAAGCCATATGGAATAGTCAAGGTTGCTACTTCGTGGACCCTTATGGGTGGAGCCCTCCGTGGACTCTTGCGATCGTTACCCTCCGTGGGTTGAAGACTCCATAAACATGGACGTACGATAGCATCACCTATCGGAACCATGGGAAAAATCTTTGCGTCTCCTATTGCGTTTGATCTTCCTATCTCATCTCTTTACTTCATGTGCTATGTCTTTTACTTTCCGTTGCCATATTTGTAGACATGCATGTGTAGGGCTGTTAGATTTACTAGACTTGCTAAAATAGTTAAAATCTGCCAACCAATTAAGTTGGGAAAAAGTTAGGTATTAAATTCTTGCTAGTAATCTATTCAGCCCCCTCTAGACACTCTTCTAGCGATCCTACAGTCGTAGACCAAATGAAGTGGCAATTCTTGCCCGTCAATTCCTCCTGGCCCAACCCGAGCCATATGCTCGGGGTTAAGGCCAGTATATCGGGTCTTGATCATCGCACATGCCTCTTGTGCTCCCTCCCGGCAGGCCGATCTCTTCCATAGCTCGAACCGATTCCGGGCTCCCTTGAACCGATCAACCAGTTCGGCCATCCCCTCCGGAGGTTGCTCGGCAGGCCATAGCACTTTTATCATGTTCTTCATAGCCTTCCGAGCCCGCTCATGAACGGCGGGCAGTTCCTTCAGAAATCTCCCCTGGTAGGATCCGATCTATTCTTCAGGGCGCCCGGTTAGGAGACCTATACATGAGGCAAGGCATGTCAATTACACTTCATGAATGAGAGGTACCCTTGGACATTATAATCACACTTACCGAACATGGCCCTCTATAATTTTTGGTTCTCTTCTTGGGTCTGGGCCAATCGAGTCTTAAACTCTTAATTTCTTTGGCCTGCTGCTTATTTTCCACCTAGAGGCATTTCTTCTCCTCAAGGTTTCGTTGCAACGAAAGGCAACCGACCTCATGTTTGGACTTGGCGTACCTCTAAGATTCTCGGGTTGCATCTAAATCTTTTTGCAACTTCCCTATAGACTCAGCTGCTATAAAGTACCCTCGCATTAGCACGAGATTACATACTTAGATCCGCAGAATAGATATACTTACCATGCGCCTCCCGGGTACAATTCTTCACTTTTTCAAGTTCGGCCTTCATGGCTTTCACCTATGTTCGGCTCACCTCCACTTCATTGGCCAATTGCTCATTCTGCTGCCTTGATGCCTACATTGTCAATAAAACAATATGCAGATCCTTAACTCGGCCGTCCCGACCAATTCAAGGCTCAGGGGCTATTGGGTTTACATGTGTGTCTGGATTCTTAAAACCGACCACTCACCTTTAGGCTGGACGATATCAGTTTCGCGGCTTCCCCAATCCTAGCTCGGGCAACTTCGATGTGCGCGTCTGCTGAGCATAGAGCATTAAACTCTTGTTCAGAAAATGTCGGGTGGTGCAGGAATTCTCATAGCCGCCGGTGGTTCATCGCACTCTCTACATCAGATTTAGTGACTGATACCACATCCCCAGAATCTTTAGGGGCCTGATTGACCATAGGAGCCTCTATAGCGGGTTCAGCATGAGCGGAATATCTTGATTGATGAGTGTCGCCAGGCACCCTAGCAACATACTCGACAGAAGATGGTTGTACTCGTTTCCTAAGTAATTCAACATGGGATCTTCTATGAAAACCTATCGATTATGATAACAATGGATTAAGCGGCCGAACAAAGTACCTTTTGGTTGAACGAGTGGTCGGGGCCATCCCCATGGCCGACTCACTTGAAGGATTCCCGTGGCTGCCCGGTCGGGCATTGCTGCAGTAGTCGATGTTCGTCACGTGGACCGACGACGCTTGGGAGCAGAAGCCAGTGCATTTGGGTCGACGAAGGATGCTTGCCTTTTACGGGAAGAAATTTTCTTCTTGCCTGTAATAGGGGAAGGGAGTGATCTAGGGTAGTCGGCTATGATAGCCACCTTGGAGTGATCGAGTCTCTGTTGGTAAAAGACCCCGTCTTCGAACTCGATTGACAGCTCTGGATCGTCATGGAATCCTAGATTGTCATCACGAGAATAGCTCTCTGTCGGACAGTTGACTGTCTCAACAAAGCTCCTCCGTTCCTGTTTGCACAGGTTAAAAGCTTTGGTCAAAAGGGGCAAATAACAAACCCGAACTTAGGTCACAAGGTCGAAAGGCTTACCCATTCGATGGGTTTGTAGCTCGAGTAGCCTTCCTTAACCAGTAGCCAAATAAAATCTTCCTTTTCCCCTTTGAACAGGTCGGCAAGTGCGGTTGCTAATGCCACCTTGTTGGTAGGGCCTAGCCACCGGGAGCGAGTGGTGTCACTCGTTCTGTTGTAATTCCACAAAGGGTGAATCCTTTGCTGAAGAGGTTGAATGCATCGGGTGATGGCGACAGCCATGACATCAATCATGGTGAGGTTGTGATGAGCCAGTAGGCTTACGTGGGCATCCAAGCGTTGCACTTCGGCACCATCCTCTTGGGATGAGCTCTTCGGTCGCCAATTGCATTTTTTCCTCAAAGGGGCATCAAAGTATTCGGGCAAACCTCTCCAAGCTGAATCAAATAGGGGAACATCCTCAATATAGAACCATTCCGAGGACCATTCTTCGGATTCCTTCTTCGGTGTCCCCATTGTATACCCTGTTCCGGCTATACGACATACCTCGGCTCCTCCAATTTCCCGAATTGTCTCAGCCCGAGTAGGGGGGACGAGGCAGAAGTACTTCCTCCATAATCCAAAGTGTGCCTCGCAGCCTAGAAACATCTCACAAAGGGTGACAAAACCTGAGATATGCAGAATAGATCCAGGGGTAAGATGACGAAGGTGGATCCCATAAAACTTCAGTAACTCCCTCAGGAATGGGTGAACGGGGAACCCTAGGCACCGCAATAGGAAAGGCACAAAGCATACCCGCTCCCCCTTGTGGGGATTAGGGAAGTTCTCCATGAAGGCTTTGTTGTCAAAAGAAGTCAAACCGGCACGGGTAGCCGCCAGATCCGAGGAAGGAAGATACCATTGGGTCTCGAGGTCGCGCAACCGAAGGAGGGAAATAGAGAAACTTGCCCAATCACCGGGATGGGAGCAGTAAGGACGCTAGGAAGAGCTGGGGATGCTCGCCATGTTTTTTGGTGATCTCTCGCTTGAAGTTTTTTCTGATGGGGAAGAAGAGGAAGGTGTGGCCCTGACCACGATTCAACTTATTTAAATGGGTGGTGCCTTGTTTGTGGGAAGGGCAGTTTTGTAAAAAGTTGCCGGACCGCTCATCTCCCCTAGGCGCACAAGGATCGAGAAGCATTGAAAGTTACTACAATGGGTCCCACAAGTTCTCAATAGTTGAGAATTCATCAATGACGGGATGGTTGTCGGACAAGAAGGGATAGAGGGACTCGCCTCACAAGCCGAAGACTTCGATGCGCAAGATTGTCCGGATAATATAGCTTGGCATTGGAGGCTAGTATGTGGGCTACTGAGGGAGTCCGGGATTAAGGGGTCCTCGAATGGCCGGCCTATTTATTGTGGGCCGGACTCATGGGCTGCTTGTTGAGTATTGGACTGATCGAGGGCCTCGTCGCTCAGGGTGGGCATATAACCCGGAAACCGAATGACCGAACCGAGTTAACCTGAACCGAAGTCGAAGTGACCGAAACCAATTTATTCGGTGCCATGTTCGGTTGGCGATTCTGGAAACCTAAATTAACTTCGGTAATTTCGGTTTGTGCTCTCCCTGCACCGAGTTGACCGAAGCACCGAGACACGACTCTAATTGCTTCGGTGATTTTGTTTGTATGCTCTGACTCCATAAATTAGTGTCGTAGGCTGGCCGGCTGGTCCCCCCAATTCCTTCCTTAATTCTCGTCCACGTGTACTGGATGCTTGTATGCTTTCATTTTTCTAATGAACCGACGTGTTGTTTGCTCCTGCCTGTTGTGTTGTCTCGCTCATTTCCCTTTTATCTTTTTTTCTTTGAGCATGACACGTGTTGTATGTAGCCCATATAAACCAAATCACTTATAGCTGAGTCGAGACAAACAAGTACAATACTAGCTATCCCATCCGCCAGCCCAAACCAGACTAGCGCAGTAGTGCCCAGGCGGCCAAGCCCCAACTATTCGGTTTGTTCGGTACAAAACCGAATCCCGAACCGATCCATCAGGGCACCAAAGGCTCAGTTTCGCTTATTGCTAGAGACCGATCGGCGATAGTTTTCTAGGAACCGAGAAAACTAGAACGCCGAAGCACCGAACCGTTCGGTTGGGGGGAACCAAATGCCCACCCTGACTCGTCGCTAGGAAGGAAACCTCAGGAGTCATGGTGTGTCTTCCAAGTTTGAGATAGTAGACAGGCGTGTTTCTCCTTCAGTGCGCAACAAACCATGTGTAACCCTAGGTACCCTTGGCGTCTATATAAGCCAAAGGGTTTCAGACTGTAGGGCAGGGAAACTCATCTAGGGTTTTAGCTATCTGATCTCATGGTAGATCAACTCTGTAACCTTCATACCATCAATATAATCGAGCACGATGTAGGGTTTTACCTCCATAGGACGGCCCGAACCTGGGTAAACATCATCTCCTTCGTCCCTTTGTTCCCATCGATCCTAGACTCACAACTCGGGACCCCCTACCTGCCGCTGGTTTTGACACCGACAACAATATCATGAAAAACTACTCTCAATGGCATACCAAAAGAGCTCCAACTGGTAAGAAGGTAAATTCTATTGAGGAAATCACTACTGTGAGTAAAAAAGTGAATGCTCTTATGAATATGGTTGCTACTAGACATGATCATGTTTATCCTAATGATATGCCTTTGTCTACCTTGATTGAGCAAAATAATCATGCTATTTATGTGAATTTTATCTCGCGAAAAAATTTCAACAACAATGCTTTTTAATGCTAGACCGTATCCCGGTAATTCCTCTAATAATTATGGTAATTCTTATGGAAATTAATCTACAAATAATAATAGGTTATCCTCTAATCTTGAGAACACCATTAAAGAATTTATTAGTTGTCAAAAGATTCTTAGTACTATGGTAGAAGAAAAGTTGCATAAATTTGATGATTTGGTTAAGAACATGGATAGGATTTCTCTTGATGTGGAAACTCTTAAAAATAAAAAATTCCAGAAAAGCATGATATTAATGAGACCATTTAATCTATCCAAATATCTTTTAATGAAACCAAGGAGAGGACCGCTAGGTTGAGAGCTAAGCGAGAATTCTTAGAAAAAGCTCTTCCACTCAATTTTTACCGTAATCATGATGAAGATCTTAAAATGATTGGTACTTGTACTGTTAGTTCTTTGTTTACTAATCTGAAAATGGATGACAAAGGGACTGGAGATGATTCATCTTTAGCTATAAGGCACCCCATTTGTTCGGAGAGTGATGATTCTAATGATAAGACTGAAAAAAGTGGGTTTGAAGAGGTCAAAACTTTAACTAGTGATGTGCCCACTATCTTGGATTGCAAGGACTTTAATTATGAGAGTTGTTCTTTAGTAGAATGTTGTAAGTGCATATAGTGCCACCCTTGTTTGGTTTTGGAGTATTGAAGACAAACATGGTTGAGGGACTAATGTTTTTGTGAGAGTTCACAGGTTAACACAGAGAGAAGTCCCGGGAGTTTGGGTTTAGCTGTCGAAGACGACCCCCAAAAATGTATGAAGACATTGATGACGGCTGAAGTCATTGGTGGTGGATGATGACATTCGTCCGAAGACAATTAAACACGAAGACGAAGTCTTTTGGTAGTTTTTTTCTTCTTTCCTGATTCATAGGAACCATCGTTTTGTTAAGTGGGGTTGATGTGATCGAAGTCAGATGCTGACGTGATGCTCAACCCATACCTATGTCTTTGAGCGAAGACATTGAGAGGAAAACTATTCTAGAGTTTGTTGAGTCAGCTTTACTTGTAGTCCAAGTAAAGTTTCCGCGTGTGTTGGGGATATAACCCCACGGTGAGACCCGCCCTGGAGGGCTCCGGGTTAAAACCGGACGACTTGTAGCCAGCCCAAGAGTCAGCCGATAGGACTAGAGGGCCCAACAAGTGTAGCGGCTCACAGGATGGGCCGGCGGGGTGGCCTGGATGAGAAGACCCGGGCGTGTAAGCCACCCGGGGACGACTTGGTCAGGATAGGCAAGAGAAGATAGAGGCAGACTCGAACGTGTAATGAGAGTCAGCCACAACTTGTATGACTCGTGGTCTTGACCTCGGTATATAAAGGCAAGACCCGAGGCGACTTAGAGATCAGGTGATCGAGAACTAGGTCAAGCTTTAGCTCCCTTGTAATCGATACAACAATCAATACAAACACAAGCAGAACGTAGGCTATTACCTCACCTTGAGGGGACGGACCTGGGTAAACTCGTGTCCTTCGTCCCTGTCAACCCCTTTGAGTCCATGATGTTAGCGATGGCCTCGAATCCAAGTCTGTTCACTCGGACATCTACCGTGATAAATCCACGACAGTTGGCGCCCACCGTGGGGCTGACGCTTTGTGGTGTTGAGTTCTTGAAGGATACGTGGTCGGAAGGATCAGCAAGAGTCGCCGTGGCCAGTTCTTCATCGACGATGCCGGCTGGGGGCTTGATGCTGAGTCCGTGGAGTATGGATTCTGGGTTCCATTCGGCGGGATCCATGTCTTCATCGGACGGGTTGATGGATCTACACCCGGGCCGGACGTCCGCACCGACATCATCGAGCTGGCTCGGCGTCTACGACCTACGTGTAACATGCATCCTGCCCGTGCTAATCCGGGTCAGAAGCATGTCTTCGTAGGCTTCACTCAAGGTACGGATCTAGAAGCTTCTGGATCACAGGAAACTCTCGTCTATTCGAAGAACGAATCTTCAAGTGGAGAAACGGAGTCGGTGTACCAGCTCCGCAACGGCAGCCTTGGGGGCTACGGTGACGTCTGCCTTGAGTCAGATCACTCTGAGTCAGATGATCTTGTGCTGCCGGTTCATGCTGCCGTGTTCATGGCGGGGTCAGCCCCAGGCACGAGTAGTACAACCGCAGGAGCCGCCACCTCGGGTGATAACCCCACGCCGCGGGCTCAAGTTCTTGTGGAGCTGATGGATGAGCTTGCGGCTTTAATGGCCAGTGAGGTCACACCAAATAATCAACCAGCTCGGAATTTAGAGATCGCAATGATCAAAGGTCGGATGACAGAGGAACGGAAAAGGATGGCTGAGTTGAAGATCCAGATGGAGGAAGAGGCGGAATGTATCAACGCAGATGCTTTCCGTCTAGGGCTGGAGCAAATATCAACAGCAGTGGTACATCGAAGGAGGCATCAATCCCATCTACCAGAGCGCTATGAAGCAAGGAACCTCTTCAATACTCCTCTTGGCACGAGGCGAGTAACGGACGCGCCCGAAAGCCGCCCGATGGAGCTACCAACGACTCATCCGGCCCGGCGTAACCAAGCTTCACCCGGTGGCTTTCCAACGCCGGCGATCATTATTCTAACCCGGCCGAGAATATGGTGGCAGCGGCCACCTGGCTTGAGACAATTCCTATCCCGGATGAAGCACCCTTTGCAGAGGATGTGCAGAACGCCATCGGGTACCTGCAGACGGCCGTGACCCAGCAGGAGAAATATACTCACAACCAGAGCCGTGTTCATTCAACCCCTCTTCCTAGCTGCAGCTTTAGCCGGCACTACGAGTCACCAACAGGTTCCAGCAACAATCGGCACAGAGACATTCTGATGGGTCACCGGTCGGGTAGAGACACGGCAGCATTTGTAAACCATGCAGGAAGCCCACAAGAGGCGCTAGCTAGGCCGGCTTACCAGGAGCCTGTGCCTTCCATTTCGGTAGGGGCAGGAGTAAACTCCAGGACGGGAGGGCTGCCGTGTTTGTCGCCGGCTCTACGGAGCGAACGACTGCCAAGAGACTTCAAAGGGCCCCGCAATGTCCCAAATTATACCGCTGATTTACCCCTGGAGGCCTGGGTGGAGAGTTATGAACTGGCCATGGAGATGCTGGAGGTTAATGAGGCGGTTTATGCCAAGTATTTCATCATGATGCTTGAAGGCCCTGCTCGCACGTGGCTAAAGGGGTTACCGCCTAATACCATCAATTCATGGGTAGAGCTCCGGGCCCGGTTCATTAAAAACTTTCAAGGGACATGAAAGCAGCTGATGACCATTGTGGATCTTGATCACTTTGTCCAACAGGAGAACGAGTCGGCCCATCATTAGGTATGGCGGGTCTCGACAATCATCCACTCCTCGGAGCAGATCACGGCGGCCCAGGCGGTACTGATCTTGTAGAAGAACTGCCATTTTGTTCCTCTGAAACAAAAACTCGGCTGGCTCAAACGTACGTGCCAGGACATGGGAGAGCTCATGACGGCTCTCACGAAATATGCCGACTCTAACAGTACGAAAGATCCGTGTTCTGATGATGAGAAAGCTGGCCAAGGTAAGAAGGGCAATCAAGGCAAGGGTGCGGCAAACAATGGTAGCTAGAGCAAACATAAGAATCCAGAGGCCGGGTCAGAGCTGGTGGCTAATACAAACACCCAGCAGAATTACCCCAAAGGCAATAGGAGGTTCAGACCGCCCTTTGGTAGGGATAGCTCTTCCTCGAACATGGAGAAGTTACTTAAGCGGCCTTGTCCAAATCACAGTCTGCCTGACAAGCCGGCGAACCACACCTGGGAGAATTGCAATTTCATGCAGAAGTACAAGCGGTATTTCACACAACCTAACAATCGAGATGGTGGTCCGCCAGGCGGCTCAGGACATGACGGGCCAGGATCTGGGTTCGGTTCTGGCGGCTCAGGGTCCAGTCATCCGGTCCACCGTCATCCGGGTCAGGATAGTCAGGGGGGACACCGGCCGCATTTTGGTAACAGTAATCAGCAACAACAGCGTAATCAGTCTGGTTTTCAGAGTAATCCGAAGCAGCTCAGCTCTGGGCAGTACCACGTTTTCACGACCGGTCTCAACAAATGGGACGAGAAGTTGCGAAAGCGGGCAGTTAATGCGGTTACACCGGCTCTTCCGCAGTACCTAAAGTGGTCTGAATATGACATAACCTGGAGCTGAGAAGATCACCCGTCGCGTGTTGATGATCCGGGGTGGCTGGCTTTGGTTGTAGCCCCCCAGGTGGGTGGGTATATGGTGAACAAGGTGCTTATGGACGGCAACAGCAGCATAAACATCCTTTACTATGACACTTTCTGGCGGATGAAGTTGCTTGACAAGGATTTAAAACCTTCATCCACCGTCTTTCATGGTGTGGTTCCGGGTAAGTCGGCGCGTCCGGTGGGCAGGATTTCGTTGGAAGTGGCTTTTGGCGATGAGTACAATTACAGGATAGAATCCTTGTGGCTCGAAGTGGTCAAGATCAAGAGTCCTTATCATGCGATATTTGGCCGGCCGGCTTATGCTAAGTTCATGGCCAGGCCCTGCTATGTTTACTTGCAGCTCAAAATGCCCGGCTTAAACGATACCATTACCATTCATGGTAACCGAAATACGGCTATTGAGTGTGAAGAAGGAGACGCGCCTTATGCAGAGTCCAGTTGCGCCCAGGAGGAACTTAAGTTCTATAAGGAGAATGTTGATCTGGAGGATATGATCCCGCTGAAAAATCCCACCATGGAGGTTGAGCCGCCCCTCAAGTTTTCAGCGGATGATACCAAGACAGTAGATTTCACTACGGGCGACTCATCTAAGCAGTTCATCATTGGATCTCACATGGATCCCAAATAGGAAAGCACGCTCATCGAATTCATCTGTGAGAATCGGGACATCTTCGCATGGAAACCTTCTGACATGCCGGGTGTACCGAGAGAGTTCGCTGAGCACAACCTTAATGTGGATCCAAAGTTTAAGCCGATTAAACAGTTTTTGCGATGGTTCAATGAGGAGAGGCACAAGGCTATTGGGGAAGAAGTTGCCTGACTTTTGGCAGCGGGTTTTATCATTGAAGTTTTTCATCCGGAATGGTTGGCTAACCCGGTGCTCGTGCTCAAAAAGAATGGCACATGGTGTATGTGTGCGGACTACACAGACCTTAACAAGGCTTGTCCGGCTGATCCATTTGCTCTCCCATGTATTGATCAGAACATTGATGCTACGGCGGGGTGTGAAAGTTTGTGCTTCCTGGATGCATACTCAGGTTATCATCAAATCAAGATGGCGGTTAAAGACCAGGTGAAGACGGCTTTTATCACAGCCTTTGGGGCGTTCTGTTATGTCTCTATGCCCTTCGGTCTCAAAAGTGCCCAAGCGACTTACCAGTGATGCATGCAGAACTGCCTTCATAGTCAGATTGGCCGAAATGTTCATGCTTATGTAGATGACATCATGGTCAAATCCATAAAGAAGGAGACTCTCTTGGAGGATTTAAAGGAAACTTTTGATAATCTCCGGGTCTACAAGATGATGCTTAACCTGACCAAGTGTGTCTTTGGTGTTTCGGCGGGCAAGCTTTTGGGTTTCCTGGTCTCTGAGCGTGGTATCGAGGCTAACCCAGACAAAATCAAGGCTATTACCTCTTTGGGAGAGCCGGCTTGTATTAATGATGTTCAACGCTTGGTAGGGCGGATTGCTGCGTTGAGTCGGTTCATAAGCCATCTTAGACAGAAGGCTATTCCTTTATATCAAATGATGAAGAAGAGAGGCAAATTTGTTTGGAGTAAAGCGGCGGGTGAAGCACTTGAGGCGCTTAAAAACCAGCTCACTGAGCCGCCAGTGCTGGCCGCTCCGGCTGAAAAAGAATTGTTACATCTTTATGTGGCGGCTAATAACCGGGCAGTGAGTGTTGCAATCGTGGTCGAACGCAAGGAGGCCGGAAAGGAGTATACAGTGCAAAGACCGGTTTATTATATCAGTGAGATCCTGACAGAGTCTAAGCAAAGGTATCCACATTGGAAAAAGCTGGTATATGGGGTCTTCATGGCCAACCGCAAGTTTAAACACTATTTCTTAGGGCACCAGATAACTGTGGTCAGTTCTACTCCGCTAGGGGATATTATCCAGAACAGAGAAGCCACAAGAAGGATTGCTAAGTGGGCATTAGATCTGGGATATCTCAATGTAAAATATGTGCCTCGCACAGCTATCAAGTCCCAAGCCCTTATGGATTTCATAAATGATTGGACGGAGTGTCAATCTCCCGAGGAAAACCCAGATAACACATACTGGACTATACACTCGATGGATCCAAGCAATTAGAGGGATCAGGGGCAGGAGTTGTTCTGACATGCCCCAAGGGTGATAAGTTTTGTTATGTGCTCCGGATGATTTTCCCCTGCACTAAAAATGCGGCGGAGTATGAAGCCTTCCTTCATGGTCTCCGGTTAGCCAAGGAGATGGATTTGAGCCGAGTCAGGTGTTTGGGCGACTCAGATCTGGTGGCTCAGCAAGTTTCTGGCACTTGGGACTCCAATGACCCGCGGATGGCGGCTTACCGTCAGGCAGTTGATATTATTGTAGGGCACTTTAAAGGATATCAGGTAGATCACATTGATCATCGCAGAAATGAGGCGGCTGATGCCTTATCACGGTTAGTCTCTCAACGAAATCCGGTGCCACCCAATGTCTTTCTGGACGTCTTACACCATCCGACTGTCAAGATGCCTTCAGAAGAAGATTTGGTTGCTCCTGACCCAAAGGCAGAGTTAGTGGCGGCTTTGCACGCTATCCCAGATTGGATTATTCCCTATTTGGCCTATTTGACCCGGGGCGAGTTACCTGAGGATGAAGACCTAGCCAGAAAGATCACCCGGCGGTCTAAGTCCATGACAATAGTCAATGGTGAGTTGCATAAATGCAGTGTGATGAGAGTTTTCCAACGTTGTGTTTCACCAGAGGAGGGCCGATAGATCTTGAATGAAATCCATACTGCCGATTGTGGACACCATGCCGGCTCGAAATCTTTGGTGGCCAAGGCTTTCCGGCACGGGTTTTTCTCGTTGACGGCTCATGAAGATGCAGAGGACCTAGTCAGTAAGTGCGATGGCTGTTAGAAGTTTGGCCGGCGTGCTCATATCCTGGCTTAGGAGTTAAGGATGATACCAATTACTTGGCCGTTTGCGGTCTGGGGGCTTGACATGGTGGGACCTTTCAAGAGATCCAAGGATAAGAAAACACACCTCCTGGTGGCGGTGGACAAGTTTACCAAGTGGGTAGAGGCAAAGCGGGTCAGCAAATGTGACGCGGCTACGGCGGTTTTATTTATCAAAAAATTGATCTACCATTTTGGTTACCCACACAACATCATCACTGATAATGGTACAAATCTGTCCAAGGGGGCTGTGAAAAAATTCTGTGACGAAGAGCATATCCGGCTTGATGTTTCAGCAGTGGCGCATCCACAATCCAACGGTCAGGCGGAGCGTGCTAATCAGGAAACTCTAAGAGGGATTAAACCGCGGCTTATGGTTCCTTTGCAGCGAACGCCCGGGTGTTGGGTAGAAGAATTACCCTCCGTCTTATGGAGCATCAGGACCACCCCTAACAGATCCATGGGTTTCACGCCTTTCTTTATGGTGTACGGGGCCGAGGTAGTTTTGCCCACTGACATCCGGCATGACTCGCCAAGGGTGGCGGCGTACGTTGAGGCGGACAATGAGACAGCACGTCAAGACTCATTGGATGCTCTGGAAGAGGCGCGAGAGCTAGTAGTGGCCCGGTCGGCAATTTATCAACAAGACTTGCGTCGCTATCACAGTCGCAGGGTCAAGACCCGGACGTTCCAGGAGGGCAACTTAGTGCTCCGGCTGATTCAGGACCAGACAAATATGCATAAGCTCTCTCCTCCATGGGAAGGACCCTTTGTAGTCAGTAGAAATCTTAACAATGGGTCATATTACCTCATCGATATCCGAGATGACTCAGATACGGCGGGTCAGGAGACCCGCCGACCATGGAACATCGTGCATCTCCGGCCTTATTTCACTTAAGGGTGTAGAGACCCTTCATTGTACACTATCATTGTACATGTTACAGTTATATTAAGAAGTATCACTGCCAAAGCAAAATCACGGCTCAGGAAAATGAGTCGCAGCACCGGGCGTTATGCCACAAAATCCCGGCTCAGGAAAATGAGTCGCGGCACCAGGCGTTATGCCACAAAAAAAACCGACTCAGGAAAATGAGTCGTGGCGAGGGCGGCTTCTTACCTTTGGGTACAACTTCTAACGCCTATCCGCCGGCATCGTACGCCGTACTGCTGAAGGGGGCTTCTTACCGACGGGTATCACTTCTAACACCCTATCAATCGGCTTTATGCCAAATTTCCGGCTAGCACGTTTAGCCGCGGTTGTGAGAGTTTTTTTACCGATGGGTAGCTAACACCTCATAACCGGCGAGGGCAGCTTCTTACCTTCGGGTACAGCTTCTAACGCCTATCGCCAGCATTTATGCTGTATTATTACCTTCGGGTACACAAAAATCCGGCTAAGGAAAATTAGCCGCGGCGAGGGCGGCTTATTACCTTCGGGTACAACTTCTAACGTCTATCCGCCAGCGTTTACGTTGTATTATTACCTTCGGGTAAACAAAAATCCGGCTAAGCAAAATTATCCACGGCGAGGGCGGCTTCTTACCTTCGGGTACAGCTTCTAACGCTTATCCGCCAGTGTTTACGCTGTATTATTACCTTCGGGTACAACTTATAATGCTTGTTAACTGGCTTTATGCTATAAAACTCTGGTTAACATGATTAGTCGCAGACGGAAATCATCAAGACCTTTCGGCCAACTCTCGTCCCAAGAAGAAGAGACAACCGACGGAAATTATTAACTGGAATGCATACAAGGAAGATGGCACTTGGAAAGCTGGATTATTTTTCATTTAAAAGATCAGCACAGCAAATATCACATGACATATATTACAAATGCTCTATGTAGAGCACCAAACAGTGTTGATCAAAGTTTTTTCAAAGTCCCCTATGACGAGTTAAGGAGAGCCGGCTATTACAAATTGGAGTTAAATCAACTGGCCGGCGACTCATCCTGCTCCGACTCTTCGGGTGCCTGGATCTGAAGGTTGTCCAAGTTCTAGTTGCAGTCAGCTAGAGCTGCAAAAGTCCCTTCTTCAAGGAAGGGAGACGGGTCAAGATCAGAAGCGAAGAGGTCCTTACTGCGGGTAGGTGTCAAGTCCTTCCATTCGTAGAGTGGGCCATGAATTCTCTTCTGGTCAGCATCATAAGCCGCCTAGTAAGTGTCCAGGTCAGCCTCTTCTGCTAAGACGGAAGCCAAAAACCTGGAATGCTTGACGCACCGGATGTACTCAGCTTCTATAAACTCAGAGCCGTCATCCTTCTTGGAGGGGAAGCCTTCGATCATATCAGCCGGAGTAAGCTCCGGAGCGAATGCCGGAGCCCGGCTTATGCCTGCGATTGCTCCTTGGCGGGCGGCTAATTTCTTCAATTCAGCAATCTGCTTCGGCATGGTGGAAAAAAGTTCCAAGACCCCTTTGAGAGTCGAAGGGATCTTGTCCTTGTACTACACAGACTTGATGGTAAACATCGCGCCGCAGTACAACTGCTCTGCCAGGGTGTAGATAGCCTTCAGAGGCAGTAAGCTGTCGGACGCCAGTCGACGGCTTCTAGGACCTGTAGGAGCTGGAGGTTTTAATGATAAGTCACCAGTTCAGATGTTATAATAGTAGGTAAGGAAAATTTGTCAAGAGCTGACCGAAGAGGGCGGCTGTCATCTTTGTGATATGGCGTTTCAAGGATTGCAACTCGTAAGAGACGATCATCAGCCGCTGATCAGCGTCGTCCGCCGGTTTGATCAGCTTGGCCTACTCAGACATGGTAGATTCTCTGAAAGTGGCGAACTCCACCTTAACTTTAACCAGCTCTTCGGTCAAGAGCCGACATTTCTCATCGGTGGCGCTCCGGGCAGCCTGTTGATCAGCCAGGTTGGTCCTTAAGCCAGCCAACTGTGACTCGGCTTCAGTCAAGGATTCCTGCAAACATTTCAAAGCAGAGAGTAAAATGGACAAGTCTCAACCAGATTGCAAGCAATATACTTGACACTTGGGGGCTAATGTCTATTTTTCAGAAGTTCAATATAAAGAGTCCCGACTCAACTTTGAAAAGGTTTGAGCCGGCCCTTGGGGGCTACTATTAGCTCTTTTAAGTTATCTTCTAAAAAGTCCCGACTCAACTTTGAACAAGTTCGAGCCAGGCATTGAGGGCTGCTATCGGCTCTTTTGATTATCTTATACAGAATAATTCTATCTACAAAGTAACTGTGCAAAGTCCCGGCTCAACATGTCGAGAGATTAAGCCGGCACTTGTGGGCTATGTAGGGATATAAGGAGGAAAAGAATACCTCATACTTTTTCTTCATGAGATTAACTAGTTGGAGCTCTAGGTCCCGGCTGGTGGATAGGCGGGTCATGTAGCCAGCATGAAGCTCTTCAGCTGTCATCTTCTCCAAGGCAGAAGGCTCAAATTCAAGCTTCCTAGAAGTTTCAGCTGTTTCACCCCACTTAGTCAGCATGTGTGCCGGGGGAGAATGCAAACCAGTGCCAGTGATTTCAACTTCTAGGCCAATCGTGTCCTTAGCCGTCTGGGCAGGGTTCGGCGGCTTAACAGGATTCGTTGGTGGATTATCTGGCACAATATCATCAACAGTTGGCTCTATAGAAGCAGCTGGGATATCTTCAGCCAGCCGCGAGTCATCTGGCTTTGAATGCTCCGGTTCCTGGGCAGCAGGGCCGGGGGAGGACTTGTTGGTTTTCCGACGCTTGGCTTGAGCACTGTAAATGTAAGGATCAGAATCCAAAGGATACTACTGCCACATAAAGAGCCATATGTCATAATGGGAAATACTTATAGCGGGTTGATCTTGGGAGGCGGCAGAGCGGTCGCCGAAGAGTCGCCAGAAGAGGGTGATCTCTGAGAGACAATTTAAGAAAGATGAGGCAGCATCGAGGTCGCAAAGTGAAATTAATTAAAACGGAGATACATACCTCTGCGGGGCGTTTCTTCGGAGTTGGCGCAAGCCGGACATAAGTTCAGTAGAACCAGCGCTCCGGGTCTGGCGACGCTCAACCTGTTGTTGCTTCTTCAAAAGAAAATTGGGAGCCAGATAAGCAAGAGGATGAGAAAGAGGAACTTTTCCAATAACCCGCCACGGCTTCCGGGGGACAAAATATTCTGAGCCGGAAGAAATATATATTACCTCAGGGGGCGTTGGCACGGCTTGTTTCAACATCATCCTGTGAGTAAAACAAGTGTAAGTAAAATAAGGCAATAAAATGGCAGAAAGCAGCCAAGGTTTACCTCTGAGTTAGATGATTGCGGCGGGTCAAACCATCCTTCTGGTGGGGCGGTCTTCTTGGACTTCTTAGCCAGAACTTTCTTCTTGGGCTTCTTCAAAGGAGGAACATACTCCTTCTTCCGGAAATCAGAGTTGGCCTGGAAAGGTTAAACCGGTTAAACGGTAATGAGTCAGAAAAGTATAAGTGACAAGGAGAAAAAGTGGTGAAGAGTCGCCTTACATGTGGAGCCGGATTTTTGGCGTTAAAAGGCGCCAGGCCAATGGCGCTGCATGATCCGTATGCTTCATGGACAAGGCCCCGGATGACGGTGGTGATATCATTCTCCGTCAGGGTTGATTGGCTGAAGCATAATGAACTATCATATTTGCCTTCGTATTCACACATGAGCCGGCTTGTATGACTTAAGGGCATAATCCGCCAAGAAATCCAGCAACAGATCAAATCCAGCCTGGTTAAACCATTGGCCATGAGGGCCTTGATCTTGGCGTGAGCCGGCTCGTACTTGCACGTTCCGAAGCTGACAGCCGGCCAGGAAGCTCTGAAGTTGTCTTGAGCCGGGAGGGACGATAACCCGGTAGTGGACGCTCATTCTCAGGAGAGGTATCCTTGCAGTAGAACCAAGTCTTGTTCCAATCGTTTAGATGATTCGGCATCTGCATGGCTGGAAAAGTAATATCCCTACGCCGTTGGATGGAGATCCCGCCAAGCTCTAGATTCGGACCGGCTTTCACCTCAGTTTGCCGGTTGGCGTAGAAAAACTCTCGAAATAACCCCACGGATGGCTTGGCTTGCAGGTAGACTTCACAGATCACTTGAAAATTGCATATATTTGAGACGGAGTTGGGGCCAAGTCTTGGGGGTGAAGCTTGTAAAAGTGAAGGACGTCATGAAAGAACTTCGAGCCGGGAGGCACGAATCCTCACTCGATATGATCAGAGAAGACCACTACTTCGCCTTCTTGAGGAGTGGGCCGTGTTTCATCACCCAGGGCCCGCCAATTAAGGACCTCCTTGGAAGGAAGGGTACCCGCATGAACAAAATCCAATAAGTATTCCTCCGTGATGCAAGACCCGACCCAGTTGCATGAGTTGGAGGCGCGAGACATGCTGGCGGCTTAAAGACTGTGCAAATTAAAAAGTATGGCAAAGTCAAAAGCAAAACAAATATCTACGATGGCTTACAATTTTAAGGGTTCTACAAATAATATGCCATGGTCCGGCTGATGAGAGCCGGAGGGGCCTGATGAGTCAACAAAGAAAAGAAGAGGAGAGAAAATCTGTTAAGTCCCAGGAAACAGATTTCGTGAAGTTCAGCTAAAATGACAGATCTACAAAATCAGGAAAAATGCCTCTATTTTCAGACCTAAGGATGAACGAGCGAGGCGGATGAAACCGAAAATGGCAGGCTGAGTAGGGACCGATCTATGTGTTATTACTCACTGCCTATTACACAGCGGCGCCGCGAGGTCAGGCGACTATCCGGAGTTCATACGCTGAGCATGGCCGGCGGCAATGGAGTTCGAGTTCTAAGCAACGGCGGCGGCGAAGCTTTATAGAAACCCTACCAGAGACAGTTATGGGTCTAAGGGGAGAAGACTTACCGGCGACGACGAGGGAAGCGCGAGATGAACTCTTGTTCGCAACAGGTTGATGCAGCGGCCAGTTGACGGCGGGACGGAGATGACGCCGGAGCAGGAGCGGAAGTATCGGAGAGGAAGAAGATGACGGCGCGAGCGGGAGAAAGGAAATGCCACCCAAAGTAGTCCTATTTAAAAGAAAAATGGGGCAGGCGCGAAAATCCAGGCGACACAAATCGTCCGACCGAGGCGGATGCCTCGATTTTCGGGCTAACCATTTAATGGAAGGATTTGGCGGTGCGTCAGCAAATCTTTTTTGCAGAGTCCACGCGACGTCACGACGGGTCATTACCGGGCGACTCGCCGAGGAACAGAAGAGAAGGATGAAATGAGCAAGTTCAAATCAACCTGGGGCCTAATGTTGGGGATATAACCCTAAGGTGAGACCCGCCCTAGAGGGCTCTGGGTTAAAACCGGACGGCTCGTAGCCAGCCCAAGAGTCAGCCGACAGGACTGGAGGGCCCAACAAGCGTAGCGGCTCACAGGATGGGCCGTCGGGGTGGCCTGGATGAGAAGACCCGGGCGTGTAAGCCGCCCAGGGACAACTTGGTGAGGATAGGCAAGAGAAGATAGAGGCAGACTCAAACATGTAATGAGAGTCGGCCACAACTTGTATGACCCGTGGTCTTGACCTCGGTATATAAAGGCAAGACCCGGGGCGACTTAGAGATCAGGTGATCGAGAACTAGGTCAAGCTTTAGCTCCCTTGTAATCGATACAACAAGCAATACAAACACAAGCAGGACGTAGGCTATTACCTCACCTTGAGGGGCCGAACCTGGGTAAACTCGTGTCCTTCGTCCCTGTCAACCCCTTTGAGTCCATCACGTTAGCGACGGCCTCGAATCCAAGTCCGTTCACCCGGACATCTGCCATGATAAATCCACGACACATACCTATGTCTTCGAGCGAAGACATTGAGAGGAAAACTCTTCCAGAGTTTGTTGAGTCAGCTTTACTTGTAGTCCAAGTAAAGTTTCCGCGTGCGTTCAAATCCGACCGTTGTGACACATGTCGGTTGGCCATTAACCTAGGGTCATTTTGGTCATATCAGGTCGGGTTGCCCATGGGCTATAAATAGTCCACCCCCTCCACCATGAGAAGGTGGTTGCTCAAATAGAGATACGACTGTTGTCGTTTTGGAGGAACCCAACACGAAGACTTTGAGGGATACACATCGTGCAAGGATACACCTAAACACCTAGAGCTTGAGTGTTTGAGCATCACCGAAGACTTTCTGTTCTGAGTGAACTGAAGGCTTATTACACTTGAAGACTGTGATCTTCTAGACAGTTAGACATCTAGGTCTAGAGCGTCCAAGAGTTATTGTGGACTACCCGGTTACCAAGTTTGTACGGGTTTCTAAAGTCTCCCCTGAAGACTTACCTGAGTGATTGGGCGCTGTCTAAGTGACTTCGGCTCAAGGGGAATAAGGTGAAGACGAGGTCTTCTGAGTTCAATCTCATTCTCCCTTACCAGATGTACAGTTGTCACAACAAATGGAACTGGTCCAACAAATCCTATGTCTTTGTCAAGCAAGTGGTTCTACCCTTTAATCTCTTACATTCATTCTCTGAAGTGTGAATTCATTGCTTGAACATTGCGTGAAGACTTTCTCTAAAGACACTCATATCAACTGGTTATCTTCATAACCATCTAAGTTTGTCTTCGACTCATATTAGTATTCATGATGATTATGCTTAACTTGCTTGAACGTCTTCACGGCATTGCATGCCCTGTCTAGATCCTTGATTGTATCCCTACCTGATCCTGTTTACGTTTCCGCATTATTCAAATACATTCATTGTTTTGAAGACTTTCATAAAAATTGCCTATTCACCCCCTCTAGTTGATAACTAGCACTTTCAATTTGTATCAGAGCATGGTACTCCCTTGTTCCGTGTTTCGGTTTAACCACCATAGAGTTTTAGCTAAGTCGACTGCATGGATAATCAAGGTCTCCGCTGCGTGTCGTGTCTTCGATGGCACCGACACCCCTACGGAAGAACAAGATGCGCATGCATGTTGAAGCCATTGACAACAACCTATGGTATGTCGTCATGGTGGCCATTCCCGAAGTTGGTGAAGGTGTTACTGCTGCTGATGTGAATAGGTTTGCGCAACTCGACTCCACCGCCAAGAACATCATCTGTGGTCATGTGACCACAGGACAATATGGTCGTGTGAGTGCACTTAACACATCCAAGCTAATCTAGGAATGGTTGTCCAAAGTGAATGAAGTAGTCTCATCTCAAGGAGACTCCCATGTTGATGTGCTTCACAATCTGTTCAACCGCTTCAAGAGACTCAACAAGGAAAATGTTCATCTCACCTTTGATCACCTCACTGGCATCTCAAATGAGCTGAATGCACTCAGCGCCACTGATATCACCAACCATGAAGTCGTGAAGAAGCTACATAGATCACTTGACAGTTCCTTTGAAACACTCGCACTTATGATCCAAGAGTGCCCTGACTTCAAGAGCTTGGACCCAGCTCATATACTTGAGAGGTTGAACACCCACGAATTCCAACAAGTTGAGAAGAGAGATATCTACGGACCAAGCTACAGTCGCTCCTATGCACTGAAGGCCAAAGTTGTGTCTTCCTCCGAAGACAACACTGAATGCAGTTCTGATGGTGCTGAAGACTTTGGAAAGGAACTTGCCTTGCTTGTCAGGAAGTTTTGGAAGTTTGCCAAGTCAAAACACTATGCTAAATCTTCAAGACGTGATTCCAAGAGATCTAGAGATATGTCTTCCAAGGACAGCAAGAAGCAAACCTGTCACAAGTGCAAGAAAACTGGTCACTTCATTGCTGATTGTCCTCAATGGGAAAAGGAATCCAAGAAGAAAAGCAAGAACTATGACTCCGATGACAAGAAGAACAAGAAGTATGCAAAGTCTTCATCACACACGAAGAGTTCATCAAGAAAGGCCCATGCCTTCATTGAAAAGGAGATGGATTCATAGTCTGAATCTGGTTCTGAGACTGAGGAAGCATGTGAGGAGGAAGCCGACGCTGAATTAGCTGGTTTGGCAATGGCAGCGGCTTATCTTTCAACGTCTGTCTTCGTGTCGGGACCCCGATCCTAAGCAATAAGAATCCAGCCTATAACACATCACATCACTTTGCGGTCTCACGCACAGTTATCTCCACGGCTGCCACCTTACCTGGGCCGGGACCATTTGCGTCTTTTGACTCACGTATGTGAATGTGTCGCTAGCATTCAAATGTCAAAGAACCCGGGCCGACATGCCTAGTCGTAGAACCCAAGTGTCACATCCGTACAGGGACATGCATACATAACCCAACAATGCATGTGTTAATCTCTAGCATGTGTAGACGAGTCATACCAAGCTACAAGGATTCCATTACACCGTGGAACATAACTGTCATCACTGCACGTAGACGAGTCATAGCAGGCTACAGGGACTCCATTACATTGCGAGCCATTTCCCCAAAGGGACAGACACAATAACAAAGAAGGATACATGTCGGTCAACCAATGTGTTCGGAGCAGTAGCAAGCTACTAAGGCTCGGTGGAAGCACAAATAGGCATTTCCCCGTAAAGAGTACTACTAAAGGCACACAACTAGGTGTCAGATCCCATACATACCGTTGCATGTCACACGTACGCATGACATGCTCGATATGCATAGATACAACTATGGCATCACAACATAACCATACAATATTACAACATTTATTTAGAAGGCTCGGAAGAGCCAATACAATAAGATGTTACAAACAGGGGTCACAAAACCCAACATCCAGAGCATTCAAACAAACAAGCGGAAATTAAACATGTCTGGGTACAAACATCTACAACAGTGGCTAAAGGAACCTGAAAACCAACATCGACCCTACCAAAGGAACCAGATCTCTGTCTAGGATTCCCAAGCTAATCCAGTCAACATCGAACTTCACATTGTAACGATCACTAATAACACTAACGTCTCCTCTGCAAAACATAAATTAAGCAAACGTGAGTACAAAGGTATTCAGCAAGACTTAGATCAGAACTAACTACATATGCATCAGTTTCAATGAAGGGGGTTGTGGAGTTTATTGCAGCAAGCTAGCTTTGACTCTTGGCTAACCTATACTACGACTATAAGTAGTATCTTTGAGGTGGGATAGCACACACGAGTCCACATATTCTCCAATCAATACACCACTATGGCTCTACTTCCGTCTCCCTACGAGAAGGCCATCCATAACACTCACACTTATCATGCGTATTTTATAGTATCCACTTCAACTTATCTATGAACCACATAAGTTCTCCAAGTAGGCCATATCCGACGACACGGCTATTCGAACAGATTATTTCACCCTGCAGGGGTATACTTCTTCATACACACTCTCGCTACTTATCACCATATGCACGTCATGCATCTCGGCAACCTTCAAGCGGAAGCACTAGCATGGGCGTCAGCCACGACCGTCAATCACACAAGACCCTAGTCCAGGTTTATCGCCTATTTGAGACTGGACCCACATGGAAGTCCGGCCGAAGTTTCCGCTACGGCCTCAAACGATGTGCTCAGGGTTCCTAAGCCCACCGTTTGGGTGCCACTTGGTACACCGTGGCACTATGCATATACCACATCATAGTCCACCCCGTCGGGCAGCGCTATGCATGGCCGCCAACACTTTTCCTACAAACACCAGAAACTAGTTGCAACTCCTGGACAGAGGTCTAGGCGATTAATGGGCCGAGAGGGTCAATTAAGTATCCCAATGTGCGGTAGTATCTTGTCTCGGATAACATACACATAACTCAGTTCTTAAGGATGGTCTAATGAGACAACCCGTCATGTACTCCTACATGACCTCTCATCGCTACCTTTACCGAATCGTGTTCACACATTTAGCTCTCGCACAGTAGGAGATGAACATTTCCATTCTGATTCATCACCCGGATGGATCAAACCCGACACGAGACAACTCTAAGCTTAGCAGGCACAGTAAGCAAACATGGATGAGTAAGCACAACAAGGCTCAAGCAGTTGATACTCATGCTAAGTGGTTTCAACTATTTACTATGGCAAAGACAGGTCATGCAAAGGAATGGGTTCAACTATCGAGAACAGGTAACAATTGAATCGTTGTTGCCCTAATGCAATAGAAGAGAGTAGGAGCGAGAGAGTGGGTTCATATCAGTATGCTCAAGGGGGGTTTGCTTGCCTGACAGTCCTGAAGATATTACTTCTCTTCATTAGTGTCATCATTCCCGTCGTCAGAACAACGTCTACCGAGAGGGAACAACATCGACAAACAGAGACATGAACACATTCAATGCAATGCAACAAACATGATGCATGACATGACAAGTTAAGGTACTGAATTGACCTAGAAAAATAATTAGCCAAGATAATTGAAGTGGAATTCAAACAAGTTTGAATTCCAACTCCAAATGATATTTCATATATTGCCCTAATCATAAAATTGTCCTACTTGGTGATGTTAACTTGTTCAAACATGCATGATCATGGCATAAACAGATTCATTGGATTTTTCTAATCATTTTTCATATATAAAATATTTTCATCTGAGTTACGATTGAATTTCTATGATTTTAGAAGTTTTAAACATTTTCTGGAATTAATAAATCGTTTAGTATTTATTTTAATTGCAGAAATACTTTACTGCATCAGCATTACATCCAGGTGACGTCAGTGTTCAACTGACCCGGTCCGGGTCAAACCTGACGTACGGGTCCCACATGTCATCGACTCGGGGTTAACAGATGGCCAACTTAACTTAATTAGTTTAGCCAAGGCTTAATCAGTGGGTGGGTCCCAGTGTTAGTGGGTCAGAGGTGGTTAATGGCCTAATTAGCCCCTAATGGCTGTGCCACATCGGTAGTCGCCAGAGGGTGGCTGCCGGCGACCACAGAGGACGGCGGTGGCACGTCGCACTTCTGCTTCCGGTGTCCGCTGGCGGTGCTGACCGCACCAGAGGTGAGCTTTGGCTCGCCCGCATCTAGGGGAACGACAGGGGGTCCACGGGGTGGCTAGAACGGGGTCGACGATGAGCTACGGCAGCGGCCGAAACCTGGCCACGGTGGAAGTCGTGGCCACGGCACGAGCACGGCCAGAAGAAGGGAGGGGAGATGAAGAGAAGCTCACAGGGGTTTCCGGGATGATCGGCTTGCTCGGGGAGGCGCGGCTGGCCACGAATTCGTCGACGGAGTCCGGCGGATCCGAGGAGGAGAGCGAGGTGGAATGCAAGGAATGGGTAGAGGGAGCAGAAAACGATGGGGGGGCACGGTCCACAGCCCCTGGCGATGGATTGGGATGGAGGGAAGGCCACCACGGCGACGCAGGAGCTGGCATGGTCACTAGCCGTGCTCGCCTTCTCCTCTGCCTACTGGCTGAGGTAGAAGACGACCCTGCCCCTGGGCTAGGCCAGTTCTACAACAGGTAAGCCCAGGTGGCCTCTTTCCTTTCTTTTATTTTTTATATTTCTGTTTTACTATTTCTATCTTTTGTTTGATTTGGTTTGACAAACAAGACATTTTATAAAATTATGATATTTTGCAGGTGACTCCAATGGATTAAACCATAGCACCACAATAAGTTTTAGAATTAATGGACTTATATTATATATATTAAATATAAATCCCAGGAAAACATTTATTGAATTCCCTAAAATGGCCAATATAAAATGTTTCTGTGATTAAAAAATTGGTTGGCAAATTTACCTCAGTCCAACATTTTATTAGAACACGAGGGACATTTTCTTGGGTCACTTTGATTCAATTTTTATATTGCATATGTGACAAAAATTGAATTCTGGGGCTTGATCATTCCTCATTTCATTTTCATTGAAAAAAAAAATGCATGCATGAGTGGAACACAACCAAGGTTAACTAGGGCTGTGACAACTCACCCCCACTAAACAAGAATCTCGTCCCGAGATTCAAGCGTAGGGTAAGAAAATAGAGGGAACACTAACTACCACAATCTTCATGATCCACATGCCCTCCTCGCAGCTCTTGTTTCATTGCATCATTTTGATCTTGACATCTTTGTCTTCGGGATCTTCATCCAACAGAAGGACAACAGGGATAGAGAGCTCTACAAGATTCGATCTTCTCGGAGATCGAGCAACTGATGATCAAATCGTAGAATGAGACGTGATAACATCTCTCGAGACGAGACACAAAACACACATTGAGAATGATGGAATGAGATAGATGACGGAGGTTCAATTGGTAGGCAACAATTCCACGCTAAAACAGATGGTGATGAGGTTTGAAAGTAGTGAGGAGTTAGTTGCCCTTCATACCATAATGGGCACCTTAGGGAGGTGACTTGTAAGATTATTCCTTAAGTGGAAAAAATAATTACTTTTGATACAAAGATCATTGAGACTCTTCATACCAGCCTAAGGTAATTCGCAAACGATCGTTGGAAGGAATTCAAAGAATGGCATACTCAGATCGGAGGGAAACTAGAGTTATAAAACAATTCGGCAATGGAAGGCACTTTCCAGTTAAAACAGAGAGTATAACCCAGTGTCTGAGCATGCTCTCAAGAACTTGAGCATTTCCATATTCATCAGGATTTTTACCAACATGCGTGCCAAAGATCCTGGCAACACCTCATACTACCATGATGAATAATGAAGGAGGATGCAGATGCAAAGCAAGACAACACTTTCTGAGATTTCACCTTAGCTATACCAAGGGAGCAAAATCTGGATGATCGACCGAGAGACATTTAGCACTCCGCTTCTAATGTTCTCCTTGATGACGTAGCGTAACCCAATTATAGGTAACGTTTGGTATCTAGAACATTAAGTAAAAGGTCAGACTTTGGGATCTCAAAGGGTCCATGAAAAACAACTTCCGAAAAGTCATATGAAAACCTCATGGGGAAGTGGCTAAGGTTGTTGATTCAAGATATTATAGTAATAGGTCTTCCAGCAGGTGTGTTAGCCACAACATCACTTTACCGGTTACAGCAATACCAATATTATAATTCTTGGGAAACTTTCCGACCATCATATCTGCCTGAGATTCATATATGGTTGGTGTCATGATATTCCAGATTCAGCATGTCTGGAAGTGAAAGGTTGCAACAAAAATCGAAGAGATAACGTTGTAAGATTCTCGAGAAATGAACTGCGGAAGCCAACTCCAAAACGTTAGCTGGACTGCAAGACACATGTGAACACGTTGTCCAGGACATGCATGACTACATGGACTTACAACAAAACACTATCGAGTTCTAGATGGATCCATCATTAGAGGTAGCGAAGTATTGTGCACGTCCGTCAGGGCCCTTCAGGAGTAACACTTAACTTCTTTTCCTTAACAAATCAATTAGTGGCTTGGTGTGCTAGGGATTGGATGTGGAATGGAGATGATCAGTCTACCAAACCATAGAATACTTCGCACATGCATGACTGACTTAGGATGATTCCAATGAAAACAAAACGACCGTTCTCAAGTTCATGGCGGCAACTTACACCATATGCACTTGAACTAAGAGTAAGTCACTTCTTACACCATGCATATGCTTCATGTACAAGACACGAAGATATTGCCTACAAAAGTTTCCAACACTAGCTTCATATTCATCATGAGTCACGAAAGAGATGAAAATGTTGTCGATGGGCTTAACAACAATTCATCGAAATATCCATGTGGACGGAATTCCACAACTATGAGAACAAGGTGATAGCATTGGTCAGACCAAAGGATATAATAGTGTATGCTCGGGGATACATCCATGAGTAAAAACAACATTAAGAGGATCTTTGGTTTTGAGTTTGATTTGATGATAGCCCACACTCAAATCAAAGATTGGATAAGACGATAGATGCAACAATTGACCACAAGGATCACTCGGTGAAAATATCGCCTTTCTTCAACACACACATACACAACAAAGACATCCCCCTGGAATGAACTAAGTCAAGCAAAGCTTTTATCTTCCAACTCTCCAAGTTGTTGTTTAGCTTATCCAACTAGCTCAGGGGTATCTAACACCGATTCTTGGAGAAGGGATGGTTTATAGCAAAACCATCTTGATCACGAACTTAACATAATGGTCAAGGAACACCTTGGTAATACTTCTGAGAAGATATTCGGAAAATCACGATCCACTGGTATGTTATCAAGCTCGAGAGCAATCTTGCTTTTCAAGGCAAGACGATATGATCAACAGAGCGAAGGATTGACACAATTCTAACTCATCGATCGAAAAGTGCACCATGGAAAATGGACTAGGTAGCACGATCAATCTTGGTATGACAATTCATTGACCATCACACCAAGAGTGAGATTATTGTCCATTAACTACCGAGCAACAAAGTTGCCAAGAGTATCGATTTCATACATCACGATTCACTTGTCGGTATTCTGGTTTCAAGAACATAGAGACCGGGGAATGAATGATGATGGCGAGAAGTATCACTACATCAAGATTTCATAAGAGGGAGTGCAGTTCTCATGATAATCTTGACATGAAGAGGGTAATACCTCAAGGTAGAACAGAGCAAAAGCTAGATTGGCATTTTGATATGCGGAATACAACTACTTTGACCCAATCCGAGAAATGGAGGAGGTACGGGAGTTTGCTTCTCCTAGTCATTCTAAGATAGAATGACTTGACAGACCATGAGAATAGTCGATGTCGATAACACAATGCATGACATACTCTTGACTATCCATTGATAGATAAAGGTCAGAATACAATTGAAGAAGGGCAACTCAAGAGCACCTAATTTTTCCTGAGTTGTAGATACATGGATTGAATATGTCAAACAGAGTTCAACATGTCTCTTCCAGATAATCCATGCAGAATGAGGGATTGGCAGAGTCACAACTATGGGATGGAGAACTCATCAAGAGCACTCATGTTGTAATCTTTCGTTCACAAAGAACTTCTGCCATAGCTGATTCATGGTATTGGAAGAATGATATACCACAAACCTTGAGCACTATAACAAGGTTACTAAGCATCCTAAGGGAACGAGCAAATACTATCAACAGAAGTGAGCAGAATGATTCTTGGGTTCAAGGACCCAGATAAATAATACCTATTAACTAAGTAGCATCACAACATGCCTTTGATAATGATGGCCAGAATTATCACACTGGAAACAAAACACACGACTAGACTATTGGGTGGTTCACTGAAACAACATGGTTTCCTAAAACACTTTCATCAAACACGTCGAGGTAATGTAGTACCTCAACTCAAAAATTAGTGTGCTTTGTCTGGCCTGAAAGACATTGACTCAAGATGAAAGAGTTTTGCAATTGCATCAGATAATTTAAAAACATTGGATAACTCGGACAGCATAACGACTGTACGGGCATGAAATATGAGGCAACCTGCACAAGAAAACTGACAACATGACAATGAATTCTTATAGAGGCATCGATCTAGAAAGACAACATCTTTCCTATAGGTCTCCAGCATAATAACTCGTCATCCTAATAGATAGACGAGAATGCCTAGTTCTTAATCCCCGTAGAAAAGAAGAGGGTGACTCAGAATTAGAATGACACAAGGAAATGAGTAAAAAGAGCCTTACATCCCCTTCCACAATCAATTCCCTTATATAACTAAAGCAGTTCTAGAATCAACATCGACCAGTTTGGCTTGGTAATCCTACAGGCAGTCAAGCTCTGATACCAAAGCTGTTGGACCCCGATCCTAAGCCATAAGAATCCAGCCTGTAACACATCACATCACTTTGCGGTCTCATGCATGGTTATCTCCACGACTGCCACCTTACCTGGGCCGGGACCGTTTGCGTCTTTTGACTCACGTATGTGAATGTGTTGCTAGCATTCAAATGTTAAAGAACCCGGGCCGACATGCCTAGTCGTAGAACCCAATTGGCACATCCGTACAGGGACAGGCATACGTAACCCAGCAATGCAGGTGTCGATCTCTAGCGTGTGTAGACGAGTCATAGCAAGCTACAAGGACTCCATTACACTGTGGGACATAAATGTCATCACTGCACATAGACGAGTCGGAGCAGGCTACAGGGACTCCATTACACTGTGAGACATTTCCCTGAAGGGACAGACACAACAACAAAGAAGGATACATGATGGTCAATCAATGTGTCCGGAGCAGTAGCAAGCTACCAAGGCTCGGTGGAAGCACAAAGAG
Source organism: Hordeum marinum (assembly GCA_022496015.1). Classification (NCBI taxonomy): domain Eukaryota; kingdom Viridiplantae; phylum Streptophyta; class Magnoliopsida; order Poales; family Poaceae; genus Hordeum; species Hordeum marinum. The sequence continues at coordinate 237,153,456 of CM039673.1, forward strand.
GCATTTCCTTGTAAAGAGTACTACTAAAGGCACACAACTAGGTGTCGGATCCCATACATACCGTTGCATGTCACACATATGCATGACATGCCCGATATGCATAGATACAACTATGGCATCATAACATAATGATACAACATTACAACATTTATTTAGAAGGCTCGAAAGAGCCAATACAATAAGGTCTTACAAACAGGGGTCACAAGACCCAACATCCAGAGCATTCAAACAAAGAAGCAGAAGCTAAATATGTTTGGGTACAGAAATCTACAAAAGTGGCTAAAGGAACCTGAAAACCTACATCGACCCTACCAAAGGAACCAGACCTCTGTCTGGGATTCCCAAGCTAATCCGGTCAACAACGAACTTCACGTTGTAACGATCACTAATAAGACTGACGTCTCCTTTGCAAGACATATATTAAGCAAACGTGAGTACAAAGGTACTTAGCAAGACTTACATCAGAACTAACTACATATGCATCAGTTTCAATGAAGGGGGTTGTGGAGTTTATTGCAGCAAGCCAGCTTTGACTCTTGGCTAACCTATACTACGACTACAAGTAGTATCTTTGAGGTGGGATAGCGCACACGAGTCGACATATTCTCCAATAAATACACCACTATGGATCCACTTCCGTCTCCCTACGAGAAGGCCATCCATAGCACTGACATAAGTTCTCCAAGTAGTCCATATCCGAGGACGCGACTATTCGAACAGATTATTTCACCCGGCAGGGGTATACTTCTTCACACATGCTCTCACCACTTATCACCATATGCACGTCATGCATCTCGGCAACCTTCAAGCGGAAGCACTGGCGTGGGTGTCTGCCACGACCGTCAATCGCACAAGACCCTAGTCTAGGTTTATCGCCTATTTGAGACTGAACCCGCACGAAAGTCCAACCGAAGTTTCCGTTATGGCCTCGAACGATGTGCACAGGGTTCCCAAGTCCACAGTTCGGGTGCCACTTGGTACACCGTGCCACTATGCCTATACCGCATCATAGCCCACCCCGTCGGGCAGTGCTATGCACGGCCGCCAACATTTTTCCTACAAACACCAGAAACTAGTAACAACTCCTGGACAGAGGTCTAGGCGATTAATGGGCCGAGAGGGTCAATTAAGTATCCCAATGTGCGGTAGTATCTTGTCTTGGATAACATACACATAACTCAGTTCTTAAGGACTGTCCAATGAGACAACCCGTCATGTACTCCTACATGAGCTCTCATTGCTACCTTTACCAAATCGTGTTCACACATTTAGCTCTCGCACAATAGGACATGAACATTGCCATTCCGATTCAACACCCGGATGGATCAAACACGACACGACACGACTCTAAGCTTAGCAGGCACAGTAAGCAAACATGGATGAGTAAGCACAACAAGGCTCAAGCAGTTGCTACTCATGCTAAGTGGTTTCAACTATTTACTGTGGCAAAGACAGGTCATGCAAAGGAATGGGTTCAACTATCGAGAACAGGTAACAATTGAATCGTTGTTGTCCTAATGCAATAGAAGCGAGTAGGAGCGAGAGAGTGGGTTCATATTAGTATGCTCAAGGGGGGGGGTTGCTTGCCTGACAGTCCTGAAGATATTACTTCTCTTCGTTAGTGTCATCGTTCCCATCGTCAGAACAACGTCTACTGAGAGGGAACTACACCGGCAAATAGAGAAATGAACACATTCAATGCAATGCAACTAGTTAATTGAAGTGGAATAATTAGCCAAGTTAATTGAAGTGGAATTCAAACAAGTTTGAATTCCAGCTACAAATGATATTTCATATATTGCCCTAATCATAAAATTGTCCTACTTGGTGATGTTAACTTGTTCAAACATCCATGATCATGGCATAAACAGATTCATTGGATTTTTCTGATCATTTTTCATATATAAATTGTTTTCATCTGAGTTACGGTTGAATTTCTATGATTTTTAGAAGTTTTAAACATTTTCTGGAATTAATAAATCGTTTAGTATTTATTTTAATTGCAGAAATACTTTACTGCATCAACATTACGTCCAGGTGACGTCAGCGTTCAACTGACCGGGTCCGGGTCAAACCTGACGTACAGGTCCCACATGTCATCGACTCGGGGTTAATAGATGGCCAACTTAACTTAATTAGTTTAGCCAAGGCTTAATCAGTGGGTGGGTCCCAGTGTTAGTGGGTCAGAGGCTGTTAATGGCCTAATTAGCCCCTAATGGCTGTGCCACGTCAGTAGTCGCCGGAGGATGGCCGCCGGCGACCATAGAGGACGGCGGTGGCACGCCGGACTTCTGCTTCAAGTGTCCGCTGGCAGTGCTAACTGCACTAGAGGTGAGCTCTGGCTCGCTCGCATCTAGGGGAGCGATAGGGGGTCCACGGGGTGGCTAGAACGGGTCCGACGATGAGCTATGGTGGCGGCTGAAACCTGGCCACGGTGGAAGTCATGGCCACGACACGAGCACGGCCAAAAGAATGGAGGGGAGAGGAAGAGAAGCTCACAGGGGGCTTCCGGGACGATCGGCTTGCTCGGGGAGGCGCGGGTGGCCACGAATTCGTCGATGGAGTCCGGTGGATCCGAGGAGGAGAGCGAGGGGGAATGAGAGGAATGGGTAGAGGGAGCAGAAAACGGTGGGGGGGGGGCACGGTCCACCGCCCCTGGTGATGGATTGGGATGGAGGGAAGGCCACCACGGCGATGCAGAAGCTGGCACGATCGCCAGTCGTGCTCGCCTTCTCCTCTACCTACTGACAGAGGTAGAAGAAGACCCTGCCCCTGGGCTAGGCCAGTTCTGCAACAGGTAAGCCCAGGTGGCCTGTTTCGTTTCTTTTATTTTTTTTATATTTCTGTCTTTTGTTTGATTTGGTTTGACAAACAAGACATTTTATAAAATTATGATATTTTGCAGGTGACTCCAATGGATTAAACCAGAGCACCACAAAAAGTTTCAGAATTAATGGACTTGTATTATATATATATTAAATATAAATCCAAGGAAAAAAATTATTGGATTCCCTAAAATGCCCAATATAAAATGTTTCTATGATTTAAAAATATTGGATTCCCTAAAACACCGAAGCCATTGATGATGACACCACTCCAGCCTACTGCTTCATGGCGAAAGCCTCCAAGGTATCCTCAAAGTCCTCACATCATGAATCTGAATCTGAAGCTGAATCTCATAATGACATGAAACCAATCTATGCTAAACTTGTAAAAATTGCCACTAAGCAACAAAATGCTATGGAGAAAATGCAATCCACTCTAGAGAAAAGCGATGACCTATTACGCGAAGAGATGAGTCTGAACGAAACTATAGTTGAACACATGTGTAGTCTTTGTTCAAAGTTTGAGGATCTCCAAAGTCGTCATGATGCCCTCTCAACTGATCATGAGAAGCTTTCTCTTGAATATATTCAGAAAAAGATAGATCTTGAGAAGTTGAGGGAAGCACTTGATGATCTACGAAAGGAAAATGACTCACTCCTAGCAGAACATGTCAGTACTGCTCAGGATGAATTTGATGCTCCATGCTTAAGATGCATTGCTCGTGAAGCTAATGACTCAACTGATGAATGTTCTAAGGCTTCTGAAAATGCACTATCTTCAACTACATCTGTGGCACCTAACCCCTCATCTGAGGAAGCCACTGCTATCATTGATGACAATGACAGGTTGAAGACATTGCTTGAAACTAGCATGTACAAGAGTCTGAAAGGCATCAGATTCTTTGTGATGTCCTGAAGAAGACTATTCTGAACAAAAACCCTAGGAAAGTGGGTGTTGGTTTCGAAAGAAACCTCAATGTGCAGGGACCTTACTGGACACCTAAGCAGTACCCCAAAACCACATGGGTTACTTCGAAAGGTCCTTCAGTTGATCCTTCCACATTATCTAGCTACGACTGTGCGAATCCTCTCATTATTGATGAATCCTTTGATTCCAACTATAAACTGTTCAAATGCCAAAATGATGAAGTGTTTGCTAGATTTGTTGGTACTAACTGCAGGAATGGTTCTCCTTTGAGGAAGATCCGGGTTCCCAAAAGTCTTCTTGAGAAGCTTCGTGTGAATGTCCTGACAATGTATCTCAAGAAGAAGACAAACCCCAGATTAATGTCTTCGAGAAGACAAAGGTCTTCATACGATCACTCTAACAAATCTGTTTCGCAGGGAAGGACTCAAATGACACATGAATATGTGCACTATGGCATGAACCGTTATGTTCATCCAACCAAGAATTTCTCAGCTTATTCATTTGAGTACACTAACCTTCCCGTGAAACGTGCTATTAGGGCATCTTTGCCCAAATTCTCTGATGCTACCTTACGTCTCATTTCTTCTAAGCCACCCCTTCGCATGTGGGTGGTTAAGAAGAACTAATATCTTCATGCAGCATCGGGTCTCTAGATAGGAAGAAGCCTATCCTGAAGATTATCTCTAGAGACTCGAAAACTATCTTGTCTGGACGCAAGACAACTAATGCGAATGTTATCATTCATATCATCCAATGTCTTCACTCAAATATGCACTTCTATATCAGTCATCAATGCATGTTACTGTTGCATGCCTTGGTGAACCATACTAATTCTGAATGCAAAAAGACAAATCCAATGCCATTGAATGGATCGTGGATATTGGTTGCACTAGTCACACGACTGGTTATCGAAGCCTATTGATGGAGCAAACTCTTCGACCTCCAACAAAAGACCACATTGTCTTTGCTGAGAAGAGCAGTAGCAAAGTATTGGCACTAGGAAGAGTTGCTATCTCAAGGGACCGACATGTGGAAAATGTCATGCTTGTCGAATCCCTTGGTTACAACTTAATGTCTGTCTCAATGCTATGTGACTTAGATATGCTTGTCATCTTCGGAAAATTTCGATGTGTGGTACAGATGGCATCTGACAAAACCAAAGTCTTCGAAGGTTTTCGAAGAGGTGATTTGTATATTGTAGACTTCTCTGCAGGACCACAGGTTGCCTCATGTCTTCTAGCAAAAGCTTCAGAATGCTGGCTATGGCATAGAAGGCTAGGACATGCTGGGATGAGGAACTTGCACACACTCACCAAGAAGAAGCTTATCATTGGCATCGAGGGTGTCAAGTTCAAAAAGGACCACCTCTTGGTGCCTATGAAGCCGGGAAGATGACCAGGGCCAAACACCCCTCAAAGAATATCATGACGACTTCGCGTCCCTTCGAGCTGCTGCACATGGATTTATTTGGCCCTACTCATTATTCCACCTTCTCTACCACTGCAAATCTATATGGTTTCGTGATAGTTGATGATTATTCTCAATTCACTTGGGTGCATATCATACTTTACAAAACAAAAGTGCAGGATGCCTTCAGGCGCTTCGCAAATAGTTGCATGAACAACTACAACATCAAGATCAAGCACATCAGGAGTGACAATGGCACTGAATTCAAGAACATGGGCTTGGACATCTTTCTTGATACTCTTGGCATCACTCATGAGTTCTCCACTCTATACACCCCTCAGCAAAATGGTGTTGTGGAGCACAAGAATAAGACTCTCATTGAGATGGCTCGCACCATGCTTGATGAATACAAGACACCTAGGAAGCTATGGCCTGAAGCCATTGATACTGCATGTCACATCATCAACAGAGTATATCTTCACAAGTTCCTCAAGAAAACATCTTATGAGCTTATCACTGGTAACAAACCCAATGTAAGTTACTTCAAAGTCTTCGGTGCAAGATGTTGGATAAGAGATCTACACCACACTTCTAAATTTGCACCGAAAGCACATGAGGGTTTCATGCTTAGATATGTAAAGGACTCGCACACCTATAGAGTCTTCGACGTCTTTCACAATAAAGTTTTTGAAACTGTAGATGTGCGGTTTGATGAAACTAACGGCTCACAAAGAGAAGACCTAACTCCTATGCTATATGAATTACCTTCTGAAGAAGCTATTAGACTAATGGTCACTGGAGAAATTGTGCCTAAAGAACCTATGGTTGAAGAAGTCATCATTCCACCATTCACTCAGTGCGAAGACAATGTTGAACCTGAAGACAATTCTGCTGACGAAGACAATGCTCAGTAGCCAGAACAAAGTCTTTGCCCTGCTCATCCTCGTGTGGCAAATGAAGTTAAAATTGAGAGAATGCTTGACAGCATAAATGCACCAGGTCCAGTGACTCGCTCAAGAGCTACTCAACCAGCTAACTTTTGTGGGCACTTTGCTTTTGTATCTATCATAGAACCCACAAAAGTAGATGAAGCTTTCAAGGAATCAGAATGGGTTCAAGCCATGCAGGAAGAGCTTCACCAGTTCAAGCTAAACAATGTGTGGGAGCTCGTAAAGTGTCCTGATCCGAGGAAGCACAACATCATTGGTACCAAGTGGATCTTTCGCAACAAGCAAGATGAGTCACGCCAAGTCGTCAGAAAAGAGGTACAATTGGTGGCTCAAGGTTACACTCCGGTCGAGGGTATTGACTTCGGTGAAACCTTTGCACATGTAGCTAGACTCAAAGCCATTCATATATTGCTTGCTTATGCTAACCATCATGATATATGCTTGTATCAAATGGATGTCAAAAGTGCATTCCTCAATGGCAAGATTGAGGAAGAAGTATATGTTGCTCAACCACTAGGGTTTGAAGATCCAAAGCATCCTGAGTATGTCTTCAAGCTCAACAAGGAACTTTATGGTCTCAAGCAAGCACCAAGAGCTTGGTATGACACACTCAAGGAATTCCTCATGAAGAAAGGATTCAAACCTGGTTCACTCGATCGCACTCTCTTCACTAAATCATATAATAGTGAACTGTTTGTATGTCAAATATGTGTGGACAACATTATCTTCGACTGTACTAAGAACAAATACAGTGATGAGTTTGCTTATATGACGCAAGATAAGTATCAAATGTCGATGATGGGAGAACTGAAGTTCTTCCTAAGGCTTCAGATTCAACAACAACCAAATGTCATCTTCATATCTCAGGAGAAGTACCTCAAGGACCGCCTCAAGAAATTTGGCATGAATGAAGCCAAAGGCTTCAAGACACCAATGCCTACCAATGGACACCCTAACGAAATTGGTAAATATTTTGATCAGAAGGTATATCACTCCATGATTGGATCTTTGTTGTAGTTATGTTCATCTAGGCCAGACATAATGCTTAGAGTTTGCATGTGCGCCCGATTTCAAGCGGCACCAAAGGAGTCGCATCACCTTGCTATGAAGTGAATACTTAGATATCTGGCTCACACCCCAGTGCTAGGATTATGGTATCCAAAGGGTTCGAAGTTCGAGCTGATTGGCTACTCAGATTCTGACTTTGCTGGCGACAGTGTTAATCGCAAGTCTACATCAGGCACTTGTCACTTTCTTGGACGATCCCTTGTATGTTGGTCTTCGAAGAAGCAGAACCGTTGGTCACTCTCCACTCCCGAAGCCGAATACATTGATGCTAGTGCATGCTGCACTCAGCTTCTCTGGATGAAGCAGACACTCAAGGACTATGACATCAAACTGAAGGATGTACCTCTCTACCGCGACAATGAGAGTGGAATCAAGATCTCCTACAGTCCAGTACATCACTTGAAGACGAAGCACATTCAGATATGACATCATTTTCTTCGGGATCATGTGATGAAAGGCGACATCAACATTAAGCATGCTGATACTAAAGATCAACTGGAAGATATCTTCACGAAGCCTTTGGATGATAATTGGTTTTGCAAGTTGCGGTGTGAGCTAAATATCTTAGAATCCTCAAATGTCCTTTGAAATGGGAATACATCCTAACGCTTATGCATTTTGACAACTTTGATGCACGACACATGATGTAATGTATGTCTTCAACTCGTGAAGACTTATAATCTGAATGTGAATACATTAACAAAGAATATGACTTCTAAGCGCCACGATAATTGTGCGACGTGTCTGGGTCAAAAATTCTTATACGGTGGGTAACGCCACCAACCAATCTCGAAGACATTGCTTTTATCTCATATTTTTCACATGTCTCCAAGAGCTGAATGTCTTCGGAACAAAACATTGTTGTTTGCATGCGTGGTTCAGTTGAAAACTATTTACAGATCTACATTATGATTAGAGCTTTGTCCTATACAGAATTTGTCCTATAGCTTTATCTTCATCTTTTTCATCGGCAAATGTGATCGGACCCGACATTATCTTCTGTTCTTATCTCGTCTAATATGTTCTAATCAAGTTTAGGATTCTGTCTTGACACGTATTGACTGTCTTCACTACGTCCTTCTCAGTCGAAGATAAATCAACCACATATTTAATTCTCAAATCTAATCTGTCTCCGTGCTTTTAGCAACAACTCCCGCGCCACCGCTTTGATTATGGTAGTGGGTTGTAAGGTGGTTTTCATGCATGGCACAGTCCCACTTTAGCCAAAGAGTCAGGGTTATATTCATCTTATCGGTTCAAACTCCTCCTCCCTTATAAATACAAATTACCCGTTCCATTATTACTTTCCTCTTCCTCCACCACCCCTCGTGCTCAAAACCCTAGCGCCGTTGCTGGAATCCATCGTTGCTAGAGGCGAAGTGCTTCGCTGCCACGACTTCTCCAACGACGTACTCACGTCGGCCGTGTTCATCCTTCGCTCGCTGCCGCCGTAGTGTCTGCCTCCACCAAGTTAGGGTGAGGTAGATTGAACCGCTCGGCTTCTCCGCCTCGTCAAGTAGTTTGTCTCATTCTTCATCGCGGTAATTAAAGATTTTTTTTACCCCGTGTTTTGATCTAAAATTCTTACTGAAATTTGTCGGTTGTTGTTTCTTCACTTTCCACTCAACCAAATCTAGATCTAGATCCATCCTTGCCAAATATATTCACTTTGTGGTCTGAAATTGGTTTCATTCCTTACTTGTACAAATCCTTGGACTTGTACAAATCTAAAATCACCATATTCTCTATTGAAGTGAATGTCTTCGGTATAACGTTAATGTCTTCAAAACTCAGTTTTAACTTCAAAATCTTTTGAGAATGCATATGATCTCTCCTCTTCCGTCGCGTCTCTAACTCCTTCACACCTACATGTCCGCAATAGAATCGCTTGGATCTCATAGTCTGAATTCGTTTGCAGACTACTTGCAGATACATCTGGAATCTTCTGGTTCGTGTTCCTACTTGTGCACTCTAGTGAAGCCTTTGCCAAAGCCTTTGCCGAAGTCAATGGCTGACGACAAACCAATCAAGAAGGGAGGGAAGTAGAGACGCAAGAACACTGCTAAGGATCTTCCCTCAGATCTTTATGAGCTGTACAAATCTGATAAAGAGGAAACATATACCAAATGCAAGAATCGCCTCCAATGGATCCGAAGATATTGGAGTGTGGAGTGGTTTTACTACCGCTTTGTCACTGATGAGTAGCTGAGAAGTGTGCAAAGAATGCACCTTGGACGGTCATCATATACAGAAATCTTCATCCGAAGACTAAGGCTGACGCAATCAAGATGGGATTCTATCCATGCATGTTTAGGCCCCAATGCCAAAACATTCCAATCCATCATGCATCCTTGGCATCCCAGATCCCACCGAGTCAGATGTTGAATGCTCCTGAATCGCCGTCGAAGCCTTTGGAAGCACCAAAGTCTTCTAAATCAAAGTCTTCGAAGCCTAAGTCTTTCAAGGCTCGACCTCCAGCAGAGTCTTCACCACAAGCTTCGCAGTCACGTTCCGCAAATCCCGAGGAACCAGAATCTGAAGGTCGCCTTCATAGGCTTATGAAGAGAAAAGTTGTTGACTCTCGTGGCCTGAAGCCTACCCTTTCTTTTATGGATGTACCCAACATGATTGAGCTGTTAGATGACGAGTTTGATGACGAAGCCTTGGCTAAGCTTATTCAGCAAAAAGAAGAGGAAGCCAAGCGGCTTGAAGACTTACCTCTGATTGACCCCGTCATTTTTGAACATTTCATAGATGAATGGTTCGCCGACCCCTCCATGAGCATTGATGCTCTTTAGCTCCCAATTGGCCTGAATGACACGTTCCAAGGACTTGTGAATGAGGAACTGACTATGTCTCAGAAGGCCAAGTATACCAAGGCAAAGATCAGCCATGATAAGGCTCTTCAAGCAAAATGTGCATAGACTTAATGCCGAGCAGATCAAAGGCTATAGGCTGATGATGGTGGATCTCAAAGCTGTGTTTTAGAAGATATGTGAAGCTGTCAAGGGTGCCCTTGCACATCTCAAGATGAAGACTACCATCATGGTGCAAGCTCACAATGACATGCTGAAGAGAAAGGCGCTTGGTCAGCTTGTACTTGCGCCCGAAGTCATTGCTCGTTCATGTCAAGCTTCAATGTCTTCGGAACAGCCTGCTCCTGACTGGTCTAAGGACCGTGGCATAGTCTTCCCCATTGGGTTTGCCCACCCACGGTCGCGCCCCTCTACCACCGCTTCGTCTAACAAGAAGACTAAGCAAGCAGAAGCCGAAGCCAAGAAGCACAAGGCGTCTGCCTCTGAAGCCCAACCTCCGAAGAGGTTGAAGACAAGGAAATCCAAGCCTTTAGAACTAGTGCAAGACCCAGCACCAGAACCACCCTCTACTCCATCATCAACACCTGCTCCTCCTCAAGAGCCTTTGCTCGTTATGCCAGTTTCTATGGCACCCCCTGCATCAGAAAACTTGGAAAGACAAGTTGTACTGCACGAGTCTACTTCCATAGAGACTCAAAAACCTAAGGAGATTCCAGCTGCCAAAGACATTGCCGTAGCTAAAGACAATGCTCATGAAGACATTGGTCCTGAAGACAATGTCGAGCTAGCTCATGTTCCGCAAGTGGATGCTCCAATGGTCCACTCTCCGCAATGAACCAGTGATTTTGTGGACATGGGAACTCCTCTTCGTCTAGATGTGCCTGAAGCTGAACCTGGTACACCATCACCTTCATTCTTCCTGCCAGTGTTAGCCTCGCCAGAATATCCGTTTGCACCACAGGAGATTGAACCTACCAACCGCACTTCCCCACTCAAACGTCTTCGTAGAGGACCCCGAGCTCTCATGTCTCCAATTCCCGAAGACGAAGTGTGTGTTTCACCGACTGCACCCATCAAAGATGTGCCATGGATTGAAGATGTTCCTCCCAGCCAACCTGCAACATAAGTCATGGCAGCCGAAGACAATGCTACTAATGCCACCATGGGCGAAGCCAATGCCCCATCCCCTGATGGACCTCCTGTCCCACCCACACCATCTACTGAAGACAATGAAGACAACATTGTGATGGCTTGCAATAGGGAAGGAGAGATGGTCCCTACAAGATGGCCTCACCTTGTTGCACCACCAAGGATGGGACCTCAGTATGAGTTCAACCTGGATTATCGCCCCTCTGTCTTGAAGCATATGCCTCGACTTCCAAGTCTTCGATAGTCTGGCCCAGTAAGACCTTTGGTCTTAGAGTTGGAACGATTCAGGCTGAACAACACTTTCTTCGACTCTGACCGCAATCCATACAAGAGAGCAAAGATACAGTGACCGGTTCTGGAGTGCTCCACAACGTCAGTTCTACATGTGCGTGCTCTATGGCCAAAACAGGATCTTTCACCGCAAGCATCTCAGCTTTGAAGCTATGAAAGGTCTTCCTTGTTTTGACCAAGCACTGGATTGTCTTCGAGATGCGGCTTTGCTGCCCTTCAAGACTTGTTTCTTCATAACCTCGCTGCCAATGGCTTCAATGTCCTCGAGCCGAAGATTTATGCTCCTCGGATCATGCGCTTCATCAAGTACAGAACCAACACCAGGTTTCTTCCCTCTGCTCGCAACCATGGCATTTATCTTCCAGAAATTGAAGTTATGCCAACAAACTTGTATCCATCCAAGAGAAAGAACCCAATAGTTGGCACAAGTGTCACTGCTAATGTAGAAGGTCTTCTCATTCCTTCTGATCCATCAAGGGCGAGACTGATTGGCGCTCTACATCAACCAAGGCATGCTGTCACCAACACTTAAGCCACCGATAGCACTGTGCCTCGTCAACGCCCGCCCAGGAGAGAGCGTGCACTTACTGATTGTGAACTTCTAGTTTCACTGATCAAGAAGCAAGATAGGCATCATGAGTGGACTCGATGCCAGATGCACTCAGTTGTGCAAGATCTTAACCATGTTCGCAACTTGGCTACCAAAAATGCCTTCGTTGCCTATGAAACAAGTCATCACTCATGGAGGACTATGACGTTGCTAGCACCCGAGCATGATCTTCGTGAAGATGGATTTCACCCTCGCTACAGATTTGGTGCTCCACCTCCCAGTGCAGACAAGTGGCGCCAGACCCCATCTCTCGAAGACAGTGACTACTCCTCGTCAACTCCTTTCGTCAATGTCAGGCTTGTAGATGAAGCTTATGATGCAACTTCTTTGCCTCCATCGACTCAACGTCGCGACACTGCACCAAGCTCCTCTGCTCTAGCACCTCAAGACACCGCTGCATCGTCTTCATCAACACCTGGTGTGGATGGACGCCTGCACTTTATTTTTACCGTACTCTTTGGCGCTTCTTCAAGGTTATTTTATGCGTCTGAAGCCATTCTGCAGATGCCCATTTTTCATTGTGCATTTCATTATCTTCATTATTTGTTAAATGCATAGTGATTAGATTACAAGATATAGGGGGAGTTCTCCACAAACTACAACCTGCCATGTGTGTTTGCATTCAAAGCAAAATCTTCATATGCACATCTTTAGGGGGAGCTCTCTATATCTTGCAGTCAAAATCTTCAAAACCTTATCTTCACATATTTTTATCCCCGTTGAAAACTTCAACCAATTTTTCATCAATCACAAAAAGGGGGAGATTGTAAGTGCATCTAGTGCCACCCTTGTTTCGTTTTGGAGTATTGAAGACAAACGTGGTTGAGGGACTAATGTGTTTGTGAGAGTTCACAGGTTAACACAAAGAGAAGTCCCTGGAGTTTTGTTTTAGCCGTCGAAGACGACCCCCAAAAATGTCCGAAGAGATTGATGACGGATGAAGCCATTGGTGGTGGACGAGGACATTCTTCCGAAGACAATGAAACGTGAAGACAAAGTCTTTTGGTAGTTTTGTTTCTTCTTTCCTGATTCATAGGAACTACGGTACTGTTAAGTGGAGTCAATGTGATCGAAGTCAGATGCTGACGTGATGCTCAACCCATATCTATGTCTTCGAGTGAAGACGTTGAGAGGAAAACTTTTCCAGAGCTGGTTGAGTCAGCTTTACTTGCAGGCCAAGTAAAGTTGCCGCATGCGTTCAAAATCCGACCGTTGTGACATGTGTCGGTTGGCCAATGACCCAGGGTCATTTTTGTCACATCAGGCCGGGTTGCCTGCTGGCTATAAATAGCCCACCCACTCCACCATGAGAAGGTGGCTGCTCAGAGAGAGATACGGCTTTTGTCGTTTTGGAGCAACCCACCTCAAAGACTTTGAGAGATACACATCCTGTGAGGATACACCTAAACACCTAGAGCTAGAGTGTTTGTGCATCACCGAAGTCTTTCTATTCTGAGTGAACTAAAGACTTATTACACTTGAAGACTGTGATCTTCCAAACGGTTAGGTGTCTGGGTCTAGAGCGTCCAAGAGTCATTGTGGACTGTCGGGTGACCAAGTTTGTATGGGTTTTGGAAGTCTCCCCTGAAGACTTGAGTGATTGGGCACTGGCTAAGTGACTTCGACTCAAGGGGAATAACGTGAAGACGAGGGCTTTTGAGTTCAATCCTAGCCTCCCTAACCAGACGTATAGTTGTCACAGCAACTAGAACTGGTCCAACAAATCCTATGTCTTCGTCAAGCAACTGGTTCTATCCTTTACTCTCTTACATTCATACTCCGAACTGTGAAATCATTACTTGAACATTGTGTGAAGACTTTCTCTGAAGACACTCATATCAACTGGTTATCTTCATAACCATCGAAGTTTGTCTTCGACTCATATTAGTATTCATGATGATTATGCTTAACTTGCTTGAACATCTTCACTGCATTGCATGCCCTGTCTATTGTTGGAAATATGCCCTAGAGGCAATAATAAATTAGTTATTATCATATTTCCTTGTTCATGATAATCGTTTATTATTCATGCTATAATTGTATTGATCGGAGACTTAAATGCATGTGTGGATACATAGACAAAACCATGTCCCTAATATGCCTCTAATGGACTAGCTCGTTGATCAAAGGATGGTTAAGATTTCCTAGCCATGGACATGAGATGTCATTTGATAACGGGATCACATCATTAGGAGAATGATGTGATGGATAAGACCCAAACTACAAACATAGCATATGATCGTGTCAGTTTATTGCTACTATTTTCTGCATGTCAAGTATATGTTCCTATGACCATGAGATCATGCAACTCACGGATATCGGAGGAGTGCCTTGTGTGTATCAAACTTCGCAACGTAACTGGGTGACTATAAAGGTGCTCTACAGGTATCTCCGATGGTGTCTGTTGAGTTGGCATGGATCGAGTCTGGGATTTGTTACTCCGTGTGACGGAGAGGTATCTCAAGGCCCACTCGGTAATACAACATCACAACAAGCCTTGCAAGCAATGTGGCTAAGTGTTAGTCATGGGATCTTGTATTACGTAACGAGTAAAGAGACTTGCCGGTAACGGGGTTGAACTAGGTATGGCGATACCGACGATCGAATCTCGGGCAAGTAACATACCGAAGAACAAAGGGAACATTATACGGGATTAACTGAATCCTTGACATAGCGGTTCGACCGATAAAGATCTTCGTAGAATATGTAGGAACCAATGTGGACGTCCAAGTCCCGCCATTGGTTATTGACCGTAGAGGTGTCTCGGTCATGTCTACATAGTTCTCGAACCCGCAGGGTGTGCACACTTAAGGTTCGGTGACGTTTCGGTAGTGTAGAGTTATGTATGGTGGTGACCGAAGTTTGTTCGGAGTCCCGGATGAGATCCCGGATGTCACGAGGAGCTCCGGAATGGTCCGTAGGTAAAGATTCATATATAGGAAGTCCCAGTTTGGTTTTCGGAAAAGTTTCGGGCTCATCGGTAGTGTACCGGGAGTGCCGGTAGTGTACCGGGAGTGCCGGTAGTGTACCGGGAGGCCTCCGGGAGGTGTATTTCGACCCCAAGAGGTCCATGGGATGTGGGAGAATAATAACCAGCCCTTAGTGGGCTGGGAAAACAGCCACAAAGGCCCATGGCGCAGGAGAGAAAGTCCTAAAGCAAAAAGTGGAAAATCAGCCAATAGGAGGCAATCCTACTCCAACTAGGATTGGAGGTGAAGTAGGATTGCTTCCCACCTCCTATTTCGGCCGACCCAAAGGCCTTGGCTGCCTCTCTTCTCCTCTCCTCCTATATATACTAGTGGATTGGGTGGTTTTTGGACAGAATTTCCGGCCACGTGCTACCCGTTCCACCGGTGCATAGTTTCTCCTCTAGATCGATTTTCTACAGCGCTTAGGCGAAGCCCTGCCGGAATTGCTCCTCCACCATCACCGGAGCGCCATCACGCTGCCGGTGAACTCTATCTCCTCTCCACCTCCTCTTGCTGGATCGAGACGGTGGAGATCGTCATCAAGCTGCACGTGTGCTGAACGCGGAGGTGTCGTCCGTTCGGCGCTAGATCGGAAGGACCGTGATCGAGATCGCGAGACGGTTCGTGATGTGATCACGGAACGGATCGTGATGAGTTCGCGGGACAGATCATGATCAAGATCGTGAGACGGATCGTGATGAGTTCGTGGGACGGATCATGATGTGTTCGCGGGATGGTTCGTGATTGGATCGCGGGACGCTCGGCGATTTGGATCGCGAAGATGTTCGACTACACCAACTGTGTTTATTAACGCTTCCCGCTTAGCGATCTACAAGGGTACGTAGATCCACTCTCCCTCTCGTAGATGCTCATCACCATGGATAGGTTTGCGTGTGCGTAGGAAAATTTTTGTTTCCCATGCGACGTTCGCCATCAGTGGCATCATGAGCTAGGTTGATGGTTCGATGAGATCTCGAGTAGAACACAAAAGGTTTGTGGGCGTTGATGCTTAGATTGCTTCCTCCCTTGGTCGGATTTTTGTTCAGCGGGATTGTGAGATGAAGCGGCCTGGACCAACATTACTCGTACGCTTACGAGAGACCGGTTCCCTCGACGCAACTTGTTGCTTAGATGGCTTGCGGGTGACAGTTTCTCTCACTTTAGTTGGATCGGATCCGACAAAGGCGGTCCTTGAGAAGGTTGAAAAGCAATCTATGTATCATCGTTGTGGTTTATGCATAGGTGAGAATCGTTCTTGCTAGATACCCGTAGCAGCCACGTAAAACATGCAACAACAATTAGAAGACGTCTAACTTGTTTTTGCAGGGTATGTTGTGATGTGATATGGCCAATTACATGATGAGATATATGTGATGTATGAGATGATCATGTGATGTATAGAATTTCATGACTTGCATGTCATTGAGTGCGGCAACCGGCAGGAGCCATAGGGTTGTCTTTAATTATTGTATGACCTGCGTGTCAATCATTAAGCGCTATGTAATGCTTTACTTTATTGCTAAGCGGTATCAATAGAAGTAGAAGCAGGGCTGGCGCCACAACCCCAATGGCAACTCATTGATGGAGATCAAGATGATGGAGATCATGGTGTTGGGCTGGTAACGATGGAGATCATGCCGGTGTTTCAAAGATGGAGATCTTAAACACAAGTTCATGGCCATATCATGTCACTTATGAATTGCATGAGATGTTAATCCTTTTATGCACCTTGTTTTGCTTAGTACGGCGGTAGCATTATAAGGTGATCCCTCACTTGAATTTCAAGATGAACTGTGTTCTCCCCGAGTGTGCACCGTTGCGAAAGTTCGTCGTGTTGAGACACCACATGATGATCAATAGACTCTACGTTCACATACAACGGGTGCAAGCCAGATTTGCACGTGCAGAACACTCGGGTTAAACTTGACGAGCCTAGCATGTACAGACATGGCCTCGGAACACAAGAGACCGAAAGGTCGAGCATGAGTCATATAGTGGATATGATCAACATAATGATGTTCACCATTGAAGCCACCTTAACTCACGTGATGATCGGACTTGAGTTGGTGAATTTGGATCATGTATCACTCGAATGACCCGAGGGATGTCAATTTGAGTGGGAGTTCTTAAGTAATATGATTAATTGAACTCATTATCATGAACATGGTCAATAGTGTCTTTGCAAATTACGTTGTAGATTACTAGCTCGCGTTGGAGCTCCCTTAAATTTTTATATGTTCCTAGAGAAATAGAGTTGAAAGATGTTGGTAGCAATATTGCGGACTGGGTCCGTGATCTGAGGATTGTCCTCATTGCTGCACATAAGGCTTATGTCCTTAATGCACCGCTCGGTGCGCCACCCCCTCTAGTGTCGTCTATAGATGTTGTGAACATCTGACAAACACGTTTCAATGACTACTTGATAGTTTAGTGCGTCATGCATTACGGCTTAGAATTGAGGCTCCGAAACATTTTGAACGTCACGGAACATATGAGATGTTCTAGGAGCAGAGATTGTGATCTCACGCTCGTGCCTGTGTTGCGAGATATGAGATCTCCAACAAGATTCTTTGCCTGTAAGATGACGGAGAATAGCTCAATCGTTGAGCATGTCCTCAGATTGTCTAGGTAGTACAATCGCTTGAATCAAGTGGGAGTTGAGCTTCCAGATAAGATAGTGATTGATATAGTTCTCCAAGTCACTGTAACTAAAGCTACTAGAACTTAGTGATGAACTATAATACACCAGGGATAGAAGTATTGATCCCTGAGCTGTTCACGATGTTTGACACCGCGAAGGTAGAAATCAAGAAGGAGCGTCAAGTGTTGATGGTTAATCAAACCACTAGTTTCGAAAAGGGCAAGAGCAAGGAGGGAAACTTCATGGATAGCAAGTCAGTTGCTGCTCCAGTGAAGCAACCCAAAGTTGAACTCAAACCCGAGACTAAGTGCTTCTATTATGAGATGAGAGGTCGCTGAAGCGGAACAACCCTAGATACTTGGTAGATAAGAAGGCTGGCAACATCAACAGAAGTATATTTGATATACGAGTTATTGATGTGTACCTTGCTAGTACTCTTAGTAGCACCTGGGTATTGGATACCGGTTCGGTTGCTAAATGTTAGTAAGTCGAAATAAAAGCTACGGAATAAACGGAGAACTAGCTAAGGGTGAGGTGACGATATGTGTTGGAAGTGTTTCCAAGGTTGATGTGATCAACATCGCACGCTCTCTCTACCTTCAGGATTAGTGACGAACCTAAATAAATGTTATTTGGTGTTTTGCGTTGAGCATGAACATGATTAGATCATGTTTATTGCAATATGGTTATTCATTTAAGTTAGAGAATAATGGTTATTCTGTTTACACGAATAATACCTTCAATGGTCATGCACCCAGTGAGAATGGTTTGTTGAAATCTTGATCGTAGTATTACACATGTTCATAACATTGATGTCAAAAGGTACAGAGTTAATAATGATAGTACCACATACTTGTGGCACTGCCGCTAATTGTCATATTGGTATAAAGCGCATGTAGAAACTCCATGCTGATGGATATTTGGACTCATTCGATTTCGAATCGGTTGAGACATGCGAACCATGCCTCTTGGGCAAGATGACTAAAGGACCCCGTTGGATGGAGCGGGCAAGTGATTCATTGGAAATGATACATGTTGATGTATGCAATCTAGTGAGTCTTGTAGCGTGCAGTGGATATCGTTATTTTTTGACCTTCACTGATGATTTGAGTAGATATAGTGTATATTTACTTAATGAAACACAAGTCTGAATCGTTTGAAAGGTTCAAGCAAATTCAGAGTGAAGTTTAAAGATCATCGTCACAAGAAGATAAAAATGACCGCGATATGATCGTGGAGGTGAATATCTGAGTTACGAGTTTGGCATACAACTTAAGACAATGTGAAATTTGTTTCACAACTAACGCCACCTGGAACACCATGGTGTGATGGTGTGTCCGAACATCATAGTCATGCTCTATTGATATAGTGCATACTGTGATGTCTCTTATCATTTTACTACTATAATTTTTGGGGTTATGCATTAGAGACAACTACATTCACTTTAAATAGGGCATCATCTAAATCCGTTGAGATGACACCGTGTGAATTATGGTTTGATAGAAACCTAAGCTGTCATTTCTTAATATTTGGGGATGTGACACTTGTGTGGAAAATGTTTTCACCTAATGAGGTTGAACCCAAGGCGGACAAATTGCATCTTCATAGAATACCCTAAGATCAGTTGGGTGAACCTTCAATCTCAGATCCTAGTGCAAAGTGTTTGTTGCTTAAACAGATCCTTTCTTGAGGAAATGTTTCTCTCGAAAGAATTGAGTGGGAGGAAGATAGAACTTGATGAGGTTGTTAAACCTTTGTTCAACCAGAGAGTAGCGCAGCGCAGAAAGATGTTTCTGTGAAGCCTACGTTAGTTGAAGAGGAAGTTAATGATGATGATCATGAAGCTTCAGGATCAAGTTACTATCAAACTTTGTAGGTCGACAAGGATGTGTACTGCTCCTAAGTGGTGCGACAACTCTGTCTTGGAGATCATGTTGTTGGACAACGATGAACCTACGAGCTATGGAGAAGCGATGATGGGCCCGGATTCCGACAAATGGTTAGAGGCCATGAAATCCGAGATAGGATCCATGTATGAAAACCAAGTATAGACTTTGGTAGACTTGCTCGTTAGACGGCAGGTCGTTGAGTACAAATGGACCTTTAGAATGAAGACAGACACTGATGGTGAATGTCACCATTTGTAAAGCTCGACTTGTTGCAAAGTTGTTTGTGACAAGTTCAAGGAGTTGACTGCGATGAGGCTTTCTCACTCGTAGCGATGCTAAAAGTCTGTTCGAATTATGTTAGCAGTTGCTGCATTTTCAATTATGAAATCTGGCAGATGGATGTCAAAACATCATTTCCTTAACGGTTTACTTAAGGAAAGGTTGTATGTGATACAACCAGAAGGTTTTGTCAGTCCCAAGGATGCTAAAAGATGAGCAAGCTTCAGTGATCCTTCTATGGACTGAAGCGAGCATCTCGGAGTTGGAATATACACTTTGATGAGGTGATCAAAGTTTTTTGTAGTTTATACAAAGTTTACGAGAAACTTGTATTTGCAATAAAGTGAGTGGGAGCACTATAGAGTTTCTGATAAGTATATGTGGATGACATATTGTTGATCGGAAATAATGTAGGATTTCTGGAAAGCATAAATGGTTGTTTGGAAAGTGATTTTCAAAGGAAGACCTGGATAAAGCTACCAAATTGTTGAGCATCAAGATCTATAGAGATAGATCAAGATGACTTGATGAGACTTTCAATGAGTACATACCTTGACAAAGATTTTGAAAGAGTTCAAAATGGATCAGTCAGAGAAAGAGTTCTCGCCTGATTTGTAAGGTGTGAAGTTGAGTGAGACTCAAAGCTCGACCATGGCAGAAGGAAGAGAAAGGACGAACGTCGTCCCCTATGCCTTAGCCATAGGCTCTGTATAGTATGCCATGTTGTGTACCGCACGTGTGTGTGCCTTGCCATGAGTCTGTCAAGGGGTACAAGTGTGGTCCAGGAGTGGATCACTGAACAGCGGTCGGAATTATCCTTAGTAACCAGAGGACTAAGGAAATGTTTCTTGATTATGGAGGTGATAAAGAGTTCGTCGTGAAGAGTTACGTCGATGCAAGCTTTAACACCAATCCGGATGACTAGTAGTAGCAATCTGGATACTATAGTGGAGCAGCCATTTGGAAATAGTACCAAGTGGAGTGTGGTAGCAGTGTTTAAGGTTTGACATAGAGATTTGCAAAGTACACACGGATCTGAATATCGTAGACCCGTTGACTATAAGACCTCTCTCACATGCAAAGCATGATCGAGCCCCAGAACTCATTGGGTGTTAGATTCATAACAATGCGAATCACATGGTGATGTGAACTAGATTATTGACTCTAGTGCAAGTGGGAGATTGTTGGAAATATGCCCTAGAGGCAATAATAAATTAGTTATTATCATATTTCCTTGTTCATGATAATTGTTTATTATCCATGCTTTAATTGTATTGATCGGAGACTTAAATGCATGTGTGGATACATAGACAAAACCATGTCCCTAGTATGCCTCTAATGGACTAGCTCGTTGATCAAAGGATGGTTAAGGTTTCCTAGCCATGGACATGAGATGTCATTTGATAACGGGATCACATCATTAGGAGAATGATGTGATGGATAAGACCCAAACTACAAACATAGCATATGATCGTGTCAGTTTATTGCTACTGTTTTCTACATGTCAAGTATATGTTCCTATGACCATGAGATCATGCAACTCACGGATATCGGAGGAGTGCCTTGTGTGTATCAAACATCACAACAGGGTGACTATAAAGGTGCTCTACAGGTATCTCCGATGGTGTCTGTTGAGTTGGCATGGATCGAGACTGGGATTTGTTACTCCGTGTGACGGAGAGGTATCTCAGGGCCCACTCGGTAATACAACATCACAAAAAGCCTTGCAAGCAATGTGGCTAAGTGTTAGTCATGGGATCTTGTATTACGGAACGAGTAAAGAGACTTGCCGGTAATGGGGTTGAACTAGGTATGGCGATACCGACGATCGAATCTCGGGCAAGTAACATACCGAAGAACAAAGGGAACGTTATACGGGATTAACTGAATCCTTGACATAGAGATTCGACCGATAAAGATCTTCGTAGAATCTGTAGGAACCAATGTGGACGTCCAGGTCCCGCCCTTGGTTATTGACCGTAGAGGTGTCTCGGTCATGTCTACATAGTTCTCGAACCCGCAGGGTCTGCACATTTAAGGTTCGGTGACGTTTAGGTAGTGTAGAGTTATGTATGGTGGTGACCGAAGTTTGTTCGGAGACCCAGATGAGATCCCGGACGTCACGAGGAGCTCCGGAATGGTCCGTAGGTAAATATTCATATATAAGAAGTCCCAGTTTGGTTTCCGGAAAAGTTTCGGGCTCATCGGTAGTGTACCGGGAGTGCCGGTAGTGTACCCGGAGTGCCGGTAGTGTACCGGGAGGCCTCCGGGAGGTGTATTTCGACCCCAAGAGGTCCATGGGCTGTGGGAGAATAATAACCAGCCCTTAGTGGGCTGGGAAAACAGCCACAAAGGCTCATGGCGCAGGAGAGAAAGTCCTAAAGCAAAAAGTGGAAAATCAGCCAATAGGAGGCAATCCTACTCCAACTAGGATTGGAGGTGAAGTAGGATTGCTTCCCACCTCCTATTTCGGCTAACCCAAAGTCCTTGGCTGCCTCTCCTCTCCTATACTCCTATATATACTAGTGGATTGGTTGGTTTTTGGACAGAATTTCCGGCCACATGTTACCCGTTCCACCGGTGCATAGTTTCTCCTCTAGATCGGTTTTCTGCAGCGTTTAGGCGAAGCCCTGCCGGAATTGCTCCACCACCATCACCGGAGCGCCATCACACTGCCGGTGAACTCTATCTCCTCCCACATCCTCTTGATGGATCGAGACTGTGGAGATCGTCATCAAGCTGCACATGTGCTGAACGCGGAGGTGCCGTCCGTTCGGCGCTAGATCGGAAGGACCGTGATCGAGATCGTGAGACGATTCGTGATGTGATCACGGAACGGATCGTGATGAGTTCACGGGACAGATCGTGATCAAGATCGTGAGACGGATCGTGATGAGTTCGCAGGACAGATCATGATGTGTTCGCGGGACGGTTCGTGATTGGATCGCGGGACGCTCGGCGATTTGGATCGCGAAGATGTTCGACTATACCAACCGCGTTTCTTAACGCTTCCCGCTTAGCGATCTACAAGGGTACATAGATCCACTCTCCCTCTCGTAGATGCTCATCACCATGGATAGGTTTGCGTGTGCGTAGGAAAATTTTTGTTTCCCGTGCGACGTTCCCCAACATCTATATCCTTGATTGTATCCCTATCTGATCCTATTTACATTTCCGCATTATTTGAATACATTCATTGTTTTGAAGACTTTCATAAATATTGCCTATTCACCCCCTCTAGTCAATAACTAGCACTTTCAAATGTATTTCCTTGCTGCAATCCATTATTAATTCACCCAATACTTATGAACAAAATAAAGCTTTTATTAAAGATATAGTAGAAGCAATGATAAAAGTGTATGATGAGGACCTTGAACTAGAAGTTTCTATACCTAGAAAATTTCATGATGAATGGGAACCTGCTATTAAATAAAGCTTAACGAATATGAATGCAATGCTTTGTGTGACCTTGGTGCTAGTGTTTCAACTATACCTAAATCTCTTTTGTGATCACCGATATACAGGATTGTTCCATTATTTTGCATCTTGTGGATTCTAATATTAAGAAACCTTTTGGGTAGAATAAATGAGGTGCTTATCCTTGCTAATAGAAATTATGTGCCTATAGATTTCATTGTGCTTGATGTTGAATGCAACTCGTCTTGTCCAATAATACTTGGGAGACCTTTCTTATGAACTATAAGTGCCATGATTGATATGAAAGAGAAACGTAAGGTTCCAATTTCCATTAAAGAAAGGGATGGAAAACTTCCCTAGGAAGAGAATTAAACCACCTTATGAATCTATCATTAGAGCTACTTATGGATCGAGTGTCAAAGATGAGAACACTTAAAACTTTGCATTGTGCCAAACTAAGTGCATAAAACAAAAACGTTGGGAGGCAACCTGTCTCACCATGTGTTTTCCCTCACATCACTAAGTTAATAGAGCTCAAATTTGGACCAACAAAAAATTGTTTGTGTGCTTGTGATGCTTGACTTGGTTGCTATTTTCTTGATTACTTGCTTGTGCTTTAATTCATAAAAGCCCTCCTACTTTCAAAACTCATATCCTTGATCGAAATCTTTGCCCAATGATCATGCCATGTGTATAGGACCAAAAACTCTTTTTGTACAAATTTATTTTTGCCAAAAAGTATTTATTTAATTTAGGTTTCAAAAAACTCGTGAGTTGAGGCTTGAACTACAAGTCCTTAAATAAGGGTATTTAAATTATTTAAAGAATTATATTTGACACCTATTATATATATAATACTTCCCGAAAGTACAAAATATTATTTTAATGGTTATTTTCATATTTTGTTTAAAGGCTTTTTCTTAAGGCAAAAAATTGTCATTTATAAGGAAAAGGTATTTAAATGTTTCCAAAATTTTGAGAAAATTTAGGGAAACTTGGTGGACATATATGTTCCATATATATGAGTTTAAACACATGGCCGTTATCAAGATATTGGACAAAACCCTCCAAAACCCTTTATGTATATTTCAACCATTTGAAATATTTCTATACTAAATATTGTCAAATAAATCCAGGAAAATTCCACCATGTCACATATGCCATATGTGATGATCTTGTCAAGTTTCAGCTCAATCCCAATAGTTTTGGTTCACCAAAATGCCCCAAAATCCCCTCTGTCCAGATCCATATTCGAATAACTTTGCATTGTAAAGTTTCCCGATTTGGTCCCAAACTTTATAGGCATGCTCTAATCCCCAAATGAAGCCACCATACCAATTGGTGCATCGATAAGAATGGATTAGCATGACTAGATCTAAGCAAACATGATTCTGTTGATTTCTAGGGTTTGCAAGAGTTACATTAGGAGCTTTCTTCAAATGTGCTAGAAAGTTGTGATCAGGACCAATTGTTCTTACCATTTACCCTTGGTAAATCTCGGCACCATTGGGTACCCCTAGATGCCCTAGGACAACATCAAACACCTTCAGCCATAAGCTTGTGGACAATCAAAGTTGACCCAAAAAGATCTCCCTTGCCTCTAACTTTTTACCACAATATGTTCTAACCCTATTCTATCTCTAGTAACTTTGCTATGGCCACTGCTCAATTATTTGGGGTGTGACTCCCTCACTTTCCCTCTCTTTTCACCATGGAAGCACCTCTCCTCCCCCTCTCCTTATATTCTATACATGCAATTGCCCCTAAACTCTACCATAACTTCATTTGCACACTAATGTGTCAATCCCAAACCGAATATGGCAGGCTTATATGGAAAATATGACCAATTCATCTAAAACTAGATTTTGGCACCAAATGTAGCTTTGAACTACAAGTGGCAGTTATACTTATCTCCCTGAGCTGGAAATTGGTGGTCATGTAGTCCTTCCATGACTAAGGCGACCGAGCAAGATTTTATTCGAAATGCCCCTGTGTAAACATCGCATAGGTGAGCCCCAAGTTTACTATTGTAAACTTGCTCTCTGTCAAAACCCTTCCTACACAACTCCTCTAGCCCTCCAAACTTACCAGTGCCATTTTACCATGCGTGCCTCACATGCCAAACATCATTGGCCGACCAAAAGGTTGCCTTGGACACGCATTGGCGTGGTGACCATGCTGTTGACATGGAAAAATGGTGCTCTGCGATTTGATCTTGTCTAGTAGCTCTCGTATAGCTCCGATTGAGCACCCACGAGTGCTAGGGATTCCCTCCAAGACTCTCACGCCCCTCCCCAACACTAGGATGCATGTCTCTAAGGCGGATCAGGCGCGCATGCTCACCATGCCCGAGGGCCTTCGGTAGCCGCCCGAGCCCCACTTCGTCACCCCCTTATTTCTACCTTCCCACAAGCACACTCTCGTGCCCAAGGACAGTCCTCCCACTCCTAGAGACCCCCCTTGCCAAGACCCTTGAGCTCCAGAGATCGACTTCTCCCTCCATGACCGGCCTGGAGCCGCCTCGGCCTCACTCAAATTCAAACTCCCCCGAAGCCCTCCTCTCCTCTAAGCTACTCTAGAGCCCCCCAACATCGCAAAAATACTCCCCCCGAGCTCCTTTTCTTCCTCCCAGTGGCCGAAGCAATGCTCCCACAGCTGCCCTTCGTCGGCCTTAGCCACGACCGAGGCCCCACTCCACCTGATGCTCCCTGGAGAAAATAGAGCCCCCAGGCGGATGCCTCCCTTGCCCCGAGCGCTCCGATGGCCGAACCTCCACCTGCCGGCAAGCTAGCAAGGCCGACGGGTGGACCTGGCCATTTTAAGTGGAGACAGACCCGACGGAAAGACGCTTTGGCTAGGGGAGGCATAAATCACCTAGTACGCTTTCGACTTTGTTCTGTCCCGCCCGGACGAGCAACTGGGCCTGCCCAGTTGCTATCTCGCGCTTAGTGTACGGTTTAGCCATTTTGGGAAATTCTTTTGCCGTTTTCTCGTGAGGCAAATAATTCACAATAAACTCATATGATATCCAGATTGGATGATTAAAATTTCTATATTTTTCTAAAATCCAGACTATTTAATGGTGCCACTTCCATATTTTTATATCACAAGTTTTTATTTTGTTTGAATTCAAATTTGAACTTGAACCTCCCAAAGGCCCTTTTGAAAATCTCTAGAGAAATTATCATAGCTTAAAATTTGATGATTCAAATTTACACACACTCCAAGAATCTTGCTCTATTTATCTAGCCATGTTTAACATTTTTCCTATGCTATATTCTAGCTGGATCTAATAAATGGGCCCACTTTCCATTTATTCCACCTTAGAAAAATCATAAGAAATTCACCCCAACTCCAAATCTAGTGAAACCACTTCCTAAATGTTTTTAAACTCACGCCCTATTTAGCGAGTGCCTTCACTCATTTTTATATAAATATTCTGTATACTTCTTATAGGATCATTATTCCCTCCATTTCCACCTTCCAAAACTCCTCGTTGATTCAAACCTAGTAGACCAACTTTGGGTATTTTTCTTATGACCAGGGACATCTAGGAAAAATAAAATTCCTATTTATAGAGCACTTTTATTTCACTACTTGTTGTGTTACTTATTGTGGTTGTTTCCGGCGGTAGTTGGTGAAGTAGACGGAGTGCTCAGAGTTGGACCAAAAGCTTGTGAAGACCTCGAAGAATTTGCTGAGCCAAGCAAGCAACCCTTTTACCATGTCTATGAAACCCATTTTATGCATGCCATATAGCACTTTAAATTGTCACATCGGAATCATGATGGTATGATGACCATTTTGGTGGATGCCTCCATTACTTTCCTCGTTGATACTTGCATGACATGACTCTACTTTTCGCTTAGAGTTCTGTGGGTGGGAAGTAGGTAGGATGCTACACAAGTGGGATGGAAATATGCATGGTGTTGAAAGCAAAGTGTTTTCATAGAATTTTCAAAAACCCCGTCGGGTGCCACTAATGCCCGAGGGAGATGATGAACTAGGTAACCACTTGAGAAAGAAGTGGTGTACCGGAGCAAGTTGTGTGTGTTTTTGAAAACGGATTAGATTTAAGATTTGTCGACCGTTCCCAACCTTACATGAACAACCACGATACCCCTTATGGAATGGAGCTTTGTTGATTACTTTGGTCGATGCTAGCAGAGAGCCCGCATTACTTGTGGTGGGAGTGACGTGGTCACTCTCGATACAGGGTCATGCTAGAAAGGACGACCATGGGCTGTTTTCACACACACCAGGCACACTGTTGGTCCTCTCAGGGGTGGTACTCGTGATGTACATCATGCAGTATGGGTACCAACGAGTGGAATCTTTGTTTAGTATCGTTAGAGGAAGTCATTATTCGGGTACTTAACTCGGGTATGCAATACATCGCGAGTCGTGGCTTGACACAAAAGTTTCCCGAGTCTTGTGGGTAAAGTGTACAACCGCTATAGAGTATAAAAACTATTCGAATAGCCATGTCCATGGTCGAGGAAAGTTGTGTGGTGCTCCTTAATCTACGTCTAGATGTTTCTCATAATATGGAGTGTGTGTGACAAAGAGACAGTTGTGCTAAGTCAAAAGACTTAATGAAATGATTGAACATATGATGTTCAAACCCTTCTTATATGGATATCTGCAACTTATTCATATGGATATCTGCAAGCTGTTGATTCGTAATTGTTATAGATGGTAGGACATGATATTGCAGACAAAATTAGCTTTTTGCAAAACTACCTACATAGTGCTATACCATGCATTATTTTACCTTGTCCAAACATGGGTTGCATGCGAGTACATTCAAAGTACTCATTGGCTTGCCACTGGTTATTTTATTGGCCATGCATGAAAGAACATGATATGATTAAGAGTACCTTGGTGACGAGCATGCGAGCTAGGACGCTTCCGAGTCAGAATGCCTGTAGGTTTACCGCAGGTGGCATGGATCCATGCTATCATTGAAGATTTCTGCTGCGAGTTTATAAGGACTTGGCCATAGAGGTCATATTTGGGTAAAACGGTGTGTACTGGATGTAATACTCTTGTTATTCAGTTTTTGTGTGTTCAGTGAGCATTGATCTTTGGTATCACTATACACGTGCATTTGGTGATCACGACTTATGAGTCGGGGTCTGCATAGAGCTGGTATCAGAGCCATCCCGACTATAGCAAGCCTTAGTTAGCATGGTTGTTAGTTAGGACGAAAACTATGTTTCCAAACCCTTCAAATCACTTACAGAACTTCTATATTTCATACCTCTCCTAAGTTTCCAAAGAAGACGAAGGTTTTTGGATTGCACTACCAACATTTTTCTCTTAACTCTCCTCGTCTGCTTTTCAAAACCTCGCAAACGATCGTTAGTACCCTTATGCCCCTGACCACTGGATTCCTTGAAATCCTCGTGTGTAACCTGGGATAAAGCCACCTTGCCGGACGTTCACCCACATCTCTTGAGCACAAGTTTGACGACACCATGACAAGACAATACCAACCAAAGATACCTTCTCAAGGAATGAGGATGTGAAGACCCAGAAGATGGTGACACCCTCGACACTGTCCAAGGAAGATGTAAACCTTGGTCTATGTTGATCAGGGCATAAGATATGCAAGATCATGATATACACCTCTAATAGAGCGACCCTGTCTTTACCATTGTTGTATCGACAACCAGCAGTGGATGAGAACCTCGCTATTATGGCTCGTCTCACTGTAGTGAGCAGGAAGATGGTTCTCTTCATCCCCCACTCTTGGTCTCAATGTTTTCATCAACATAGTCGACAGGTTTGACCTCTACCATGCCTTGATAATGACATTGCATGAAGGATTTCTCACCTAGAGCCCTTGATACCTCAAAAGACAAGAGGGATTGTCATGAATAAGAAGACAACAGAAGACCGAGACAGTGGCAACTACGAGAAACCACATTCTCCTGTCAGCTCACCAGATAAGAAGTTGTCAAAGATTCTTTAGGATCAGCCCGGATCATTTCGACAAACAACTACAAGGGACGTAGCAACACCCGAGGAAGACCCAAAAGATTGAAAGTCTTTGTCTCCAAGACACGAATCAATCACGACTACTAAGTACGAGAACCCCTAGGATAGGATGTGTCGTGCATTACCTAAGCGAAGTCGAGTCCGTGTGATGGTTCAAATGGAACCATGTTGTGTGTTGCTTGTTTTTATCTATTTGTGTTTAGGTATAAGTCACACTTTTTCCCGAGGAAACAATTACGCGACTATATCGCCTACCTTATCTTAATGATTGTCTTTGGCCCTTGCGACACTTGTTTGATTGCACTTGCACTATAGGACCCCATTTTTAGGCACCTCCTCTATGCTACTTTTCCCTCTCATCTATCTCGTCAACTGAAAACCAGCAAGATAAGACACACCAAGATCTGCCTCGACAAACAGCTAATGCCGAAGACTTTTGCGACAACCTAACAAACCAAGTGCGACCGCATAGAGCTATGCCTCTCCCTCAAGATTGGAAACCCTCCCCTAGACTGTCGGTGTTCTGGGAAAGGGGTACCCAGTCCAGCCTGTGTGCGGCCCCGGACATGGCCCACTTTGTTAGCCAAGCATGGCCTGGCACGACACTACTCAAGACAAGGCCCTCGCGAGGACCCTGGGCTCGCGAGGAAGAACGTCATCAAGACCAGCAAGGAGGGGCCTCCTCAGGCCTCCTCCTGAGTGGCGGAGATCTCTATGCAGGGCCCGGCCTCACGGGTCAAGGGTGATGCAAGGAAGGACAGACGGACGCCAGCGCGCCAGGCGGCATAGTTTCCTCTTTGGTGCAAAGGGAGCAAGGACGTACGCAGGTTCCCAAAGCACCGCCCCAAAGGTTTCCCTTCCGGTGCAACAACACGATGACCATGAGCCCTGCATGACGGATGTCATCGTCGAGACCACCACTGAATCACCAATAGCTACTTAGCAGGCAAAGACCGCCTTTGGACAGGGCGCGAATTTACTCCCGTCCCCCTTCAAAATTGGCCGTTGTTGGATTCCTTCCCACCATTGAGATAAGGGAAGAGGTCCTGGGCCACCCACCATAGAAGCTAGGTCACACCATAGAGGGGATCCAAAAAAGACCCCGATCAGATCCAAAACATAGCCACACAACCCACCACCTCCAGATAGCAGGCCAAGAACACATCTTGAGGGCCCTCGCGAGGATCAAGCCCATTGTACTAGTTCATCCACCCAAACCTCTACGAGGGACAACTCGCCAAAGCAGGGGTAGGGTATTACGCTTCACAGCGGCCCGAACCTGAGTAAACTGCCATGTTCATCTTCTTCCTCGTCATCGTGCGAGTTTGCCGTCATATCCATCGAGTAGTGACCTAGGTTGGGCGAGGCCATGGGAAATCTTCGCACATGCCCCTGTGTTCAAACCTTAAGGGTTTTGCGAAGCCTGAAATCCGAGATTTGGCACGCCAGGTAGGGGGCGTGTCGAAGTCTCCCTCGAGCCAAGCTCTGCTTCTACCTCACCGTTCTGATGGCTGACGCCCGCCAAGCCCGCGCCAAGCGCCGAGCCACCCGCATCGCCCAGACTGCACCCATGGGCCATGCTGGCGCGCATCGGTCCCCTTCGCCTGCAGCCAACACCGCCACGGGCCCGGATGCCCACGAACAGCAAGACTCCTCCCAGCCTCCGACCACGCAGCGTGACCGCCGCACCGCCACTCCGTCGATCGCCCCAGTGACCGGGTCGTCCTCCCACGTCCGACCTGGGCCAGCGCACGGTACGGCGCACTCGCCATGGCGAACGAGCTGCTTCGTTACCGTCCTACCCCAGACTGCTACGACGACTGGCTTCGGCGCATCACACAGCTCATCAGCGCCGCCACCGATGCCTCGGTACTCAGCTACTCGCTACGACCCCAGCCCTCACTGGTGGACGATGGGGCCCCTGATGCGCCGCCACCTCCTCCGTGTCGCGACGTTGACCCCAAGCCCAGGCGTGAAGCACGCCGGCATGACCAGCCCCACGGGCTGCGAGAAAGGGCAAGGGATGAAGTGAGCTGTCAAGTGGTGCCCAGGCCGTGCGTCAACACGCGCACGCTTCCTGCACTGCCGAACCAATGCCGTGACTGGGCACCACTTGAGGCATCCCCTCGGGAGCATCAAGATCAGGTTCGACCCGCACGTGCAGTGGCACCCATCGAGCCGGTGGGCTGCCTAGCCATAACGCCGGAGCTCCACCCAACTACATGGCCCTGAAAATTCAAGCCCGATCTACCACCTCGCTATGACGGTACTATGCATCCTGTCGAGTTCCCACAACTCTACTCACTAAGCGTCCGGGCTGCCGGTAGAGACAACAAGGTCATGGCATGCTGGTTCCCCATGGCGCTGAAGGGTAGCATGCTCTCCTAGTTCCTCAACCTCCCGGTGGGGTCCATCACCTCCTAGGAAGACCCGCACACACGCTTCCTCGCCAACTTCCAAGGCACCCGCGACCGCGTGCTCACCGTGAATGACCCGCGGCGCGTGAAGCAACAGGATGGGGAAACCCTACACAAGTATATACAACGCTTCACCACCACGCTCCTCGAGATCCCGAAGGCATCGGATGAGGCCATCATCTTCGCTTTCGCTGACAGCGTCATAGACACCAAGATGAAGGAAGAGCTCGCCATGAACGATGAGCTGTGTTCGGCCCTGGAGATGTTCAACCTCACGAACAGGTGCACCAAGGCCGAAGAAGGTCGCCTGTCTCTTCATGAGCTTCCGATAGAAGAGCCTGAGGAGAAGAAGACCAAGGCCAAGGAGGCAAAGCACAAGGCCCCGGCGATACTCTTAGCCGAGCCTAAGCGGAAGCGCAATCGAGGCGAGGAGCACCCCGCAGGGGGGAGGCCAACCTGCATGTTCCACCGCACCAACAACCACGACACCTTTGACTGCCAGGAGCTCAGACTAGTCCGCGCCGAGCACTTCGGCCGATGCCCTGTACGCACCGATCGTGGCTTTGGACACGGCGGAGGATGCGGCAGAGGCCGCTGGGACAACAGGGACCAGTGCTAGGGGTGGCGTGATCAGCCTGAGGAGGACCGCTCATGCAATCAGGCTCGGGATGACTGCTGGCGTGATGACCCTCCGGAGGGGTCGCGATGCGGCCAGCCTCGTGAGACCTGCCCTCATGAGGCCGGCCTACCGCCACTACCGCCTCCACCTAGAAGGAAGGAAGAGGATAGGCAGGACGATGGGGATGGGGGCTTCTAGGAGGTTTGGGCCGTGGCCTGCATCTTAGGAGGCGCTCAAGTCCCAGCCTCCAACTGCGTCTTCAAGAAGTTCGCGCGGGAAGTGAATGTGGCACTCCCAAAGCCCGAGGCCATGTGCCCCCTCAAATGGTCCCAAACTGCCATCACCTTCAACTCAAGGGACCAGCTCAAGTGCTCCGCCATGGCCAGCAAGCTCCCCATGCTGTGCACCCTGACCATCAGCAACATCCTCGTCACCAAGACCCTCATCGACAGCGGAGCCGGGCACAATGTCCTCTCCATCGACACCTTCGAGACACTCCAAGTACTGTACAACCAACTTATGTCGACCAAGCCCTTCTTAGGAGTTACTGACGGCTCCATGGTGCCCATTGGGCAAGTATGCCTGCCCATCACTTTTGGTGGGCGCAAGAACTACCGCACCGAGACCATCGTCTTCGACGTCGCCCACATCCACCTCCCATACAATGCCATCCTCGGACACCCGATGCTCGCCAAGTTCATGGCGACGACCCCATCACGGCTACAATGTCCTCAAGATGTTGGGGAGTGGCAGCGGCATCACCATCACCTGCGATGAGAAAGATGTCGCCTGCTCCCTCAAGTGTGCTTACCGCGCGGCTTCGGCCGAACGCTCGGACAATGAGAAGGATGCCCCGCCACGCGAAGCCGAACACAGGGCGAAGAAGCAGCTCACCCTTGCAGAGCGCCAGGGGGTTGGAACCTACAAGGGAGGAGCCTCATGCTCTGCATTGGGGGACGGGGCCGCCCCTTCTGTCGCATAGGAAGGTGTGCTCGACACCCCCCTTGAGTCAGGCTCGGAGGCTCCCACCCGAGAGGCACCGGTCTTGGCCGGTCAGACAAGGGAGGTGTTCGGGCACAACTTGAAGGTGCGTCCTAGGGCATGAATGCCAGAACCAGGGGCACTGCGCAAGGCGCCAAGCTCACGAGAGTCGATCATCAAGGCGATCAAGGAACTTAAGGAGGCACAGACCATGCAAGGGAGGGGTTGCCCTGCACCACCAATCACAATCCCCATCATCGGCCCAATTGACCGTCCGTGCGCATGCGTCAACGCGCTCGTCATCAACAGGGCCTTGTCCCAGGGCCATTTTGGCTGACACGAGCCGACCAAGGGTGGGCTTACCCGAACAACTGCATCTGCATGCCCTTCGGCCTGGCAAACTCTGGGGTCATGTTCCAGCGTCTTACCCACGCCATCCTTGTGCCCTTCCTGCCGAGGCATGATGAGGAGATGGGAGAGATGCCTGGGCCAACCGTGGGTCCCGGGCCTAGGGAGACGACGGTCCCGTGAGGGCCACGCTCATGGAGGCACAAAATCAGGCTACAGTGGCAGCTTCGTTTCTTCAGGGGCATGGCCGCCAGGTGACTTTTTGTTAATTCGTGCGAGGTAACGTTTTGGCTTGTTTCATTTAAGGGCGCCCGTCGGACCGTGTCATCCTCAGGCAACCAGTGCATACCCTTGCAACCGTCGTCTTTATTCATATTTTAGCAGTTCTTCCATGCATGCAACCTACTTCCTAACGTTTCCCCTTTGCTGGCATGAAACTTTGCCGATGTGAATGTCATTACTCCTGAGTGGGACCACCTTTGGCCGCCTCACGAGAGGGCAGGCACGGTGACTGTGCTTGGGTGCGTCCCTACAGCATCGAGAAATCTGGTGACTGAGCTCTGTTTGGCCGGGCCAGTTTCATACACTTCATCTCCTGGGGTCACTGGTGCTTGTCCCTCCCATGGCCTTAGGGCGGACGCTCGGTGTAGCCTGCGATGAATACCCCAAGACCCTAGATGAATTCGACAACAAGAAGACTCAGGCGCAACCCGCCTTGAGGTAGGGACCTCGCGAGGCCAAAGCGCCCTCGTGAGCTCCCAGATACACCTCCTAGTCCTATCATGCTAGCCACGCGTACAAACTCAATGGGTTGTACATGCCCGAAGCCCCCCGAGGACGCGGAGGGGTTCCCTCCCATGCAATGTGGCAGCCATAGTCCCGTGTTGGCGGAGAAGTCAACACTGCCCACCAATGGCTATGCCCACGCAATATGGAAGCCATAGCCCCGTGCTGGGGGTGAAGTCAACACTGGCCACCATGGCTATGCCCACACAATGTGGGAGCCACAATCCCATGCCGGCAAAGAAGTCAACACTGCCCACCAATGGCTATGCCCACGCAATGTGGAAGCCCTATGCCCAGTGCTAGGGATAAACAACTGCGGGCGCCCTAGCGGTGCATCCAACCTCAGGAAATCTCCATGCCGCCCCGCCTCGCTGCATTCCCTCGGATGTATGCATGAGGGGTCAGCATGGGGACTACTACCGATACTCTTCGGAAAGGTATGAGAGACACTCGTACATCAAGCGGGACTCCTGAGCGTCGCGACTCAGGAGCCTCACTAGCTCCATAGCCCCTCGCTCCTCGGGGCCGTCCTTGGTGATCCGGTCGGTCCGGCGACGGTTGAGGTATGCGCGGGGCCGGGCTCTACCGATGCAGAGCTCAATGCGCTCAAACTTGAAGCATTAAGGAGGATGTTGGAGCTTGTACGTCAAGGGGGACCCCTAAGCATCGCGACTCAGGGGCCTCACTGGCCCCATAGCCCCTCACCTCTTGGGATCATCCTTGGTGATCCGGTCGGTCCCAACGGCGGCTGAGGTATGCATGGGGCCGGGCCCTGCTGATGCAAAGCATAAGGTGTTCAAAGTTTCCAAGTTAAACCTATCTTCACCATGTTCCCTTCACGAGGGCTGCTCGTACGTCAAGGGGGATCCCTGAGCATCATGACTCAGGGGCCTCACTGGCCCCATAGCCCCTCACCCCTTGGTACCATCCTTGGTGATCCGATCAGTCCCAATGGCGGCTAAGGTATGCACGGGACCCCTGCTGTCACGCCCAAGATGCGATCCTATCCTTATTTCGGCACGAGGGCCTCGATAGGGGTAGAAGCGCATCTCGTCGTGTTGCAAGAATGGATATCATTACAAGTACATGTACAGAAGAGATGAGTATATGGAATTGTCTTACAATCGCCACAAGCTACATCAATATCACATCAATACATCAACATATTCAAACATCATACAGAAGAGCAGGGTCCGACTATGAACGAAATCAAACGATAAAATGACATCCATCCTTGCTATCCCAGGCTGCCGCCTGAACCCATCCTAGATTGATGATGAAGAAGAAGAACAACTCCAAAACAAACAAGCATCACGCTCACGTCAAATCATCGCATTACCTGTACCCGCAACTGTTGTTGTAGTAAGCTGTGAGCCACATGGACTCAACAATCTCATTTCCAAGGGTATCAAGACTATTAAAGCTTATTAGGTGAGGTATGGTTAAGTGGTGAGGTTGTAGCAAGCGACTAAGCATTTATTTGAGTGGCTAACTTACG
This sequence comes from Hordeum marinum, assembly GCA_022496015.1. Classification (NCBI taxonomy): domain Eukaryota; kingdom Viridiplantae; phylum Streptophyta; class Magnoliopsida; order Poales; family Poaceae; genus Hordeum; species Hordeum marinum. The sequence goes on from CM039673.1 coordinate 237,189,347, forward strand.
AATACAGAAAGTAAAGTATGGTGGTCTACGCATAACGAACGTGAACTAGAAATGATCACTAACTGATCCTGAACACCTACTTACATCAAACATAACCCCACCATGTTCTCTCTCGGATAAGGACTCACGAGAAGAGACAGTCAAGGTTACACACATAGTTGGTGTATTTTTATTAGAGTTTACTTCAAGTTTGCTATGACCGGGTGTTAAACAAAATATCCAAGTTTGTCACATAACCGCGGGCATGGCTTTCCGAAAGATTTAACCCTGTAGGGGTGCTCCAAGTCATCCACCACAAATTAACCACATGCTGCGTTGGAATTCCTCAACCGCGGAATCACCCGTAGTATGTGCAGAATCCCGATGGAAAATCTCAACTTCAAGATAGCCCTAAGTGTCGTCAAAATCCCACACTCAAGACGTTTGAGAAAGGTAAAAACAAATCCAGCAAGGCCTCCCGGTGAGCCAGATCCGCATCTAGAGCCGTGCGCTCCCTATCCACGGGCGTCATTCGTCTATGTGAAGTGGACAATAGCCTAAAAATGCCGCGAGTTGCCCCGAGGTGGCACCGTCGACTGCTAGGTAGGTGGACCAACACTCATGAGGAGCATTGGCCTGGTTTGTTGATTAATTATCCATGGGGTCTGGAAAGTCCCTATGCAAGTTTTATTAGGTTGGCAAATGGTAAAACCAATGTTGGGCCTTGCCAGATAAGTTTTATCCCAAAACGAAAATCAAGGGGGTCCTCATAACAACCCCGAGCATGTTAGGAGCACTCAATTATGGAACATAACACCGATTGACAAGTAACTAGGGCGGCAAGAGTGGAACAAAACACCGAGCAAAAGGCCAAGTCTTCCACCCTTTACCAAGTGTATAAGTGCATTAAATTAAATAGCAATAATATTGTGATAACAAAAGAATGTCCATGTTGTCACATTGAAGCAATTGCACCTGCAGCTAGAAACACTATAAGAAGGGCTAAGCAAGCGGTAACATTGCCAAACAAAGGTTTGCTAGGAAGGTGGATGGTTAGAGGCTTTTCATGGAAATGTTGGGAGGCTTGTCAAACAAGTGGTAGGTAACGTGACATAAAGATAAAAGCAGGGCAACTAGCATAGCAATGATAGTAGTGGTATCCAAGGAAATGTGTCATCTTGCCTGAGATCTCGCTTGGAAGAGGAACGAGTCCATGAGGAAGACGACCAACATAGTCGAACGAATCCTCACACTCCGAACGCTTTCGAAACTCTATCGAGAAGAAGCAATCTGGAACAAACAATCAACCCTCAATAACACCACTACATATGCATGATATGATGCACGGACAAATATGATGCATGTCCGGTTTAAATATGCAAGGCACGGCAAATCACATCAAACAACTACTACACATTAAATGAATCTCAATATGCCGCGAGTTGCATATCGACGAAACTCCACGTTCGAATTATTTAGTACACTCTTGTTTAATCCATATTAAATGTTGTTTAACATGGCAAATGAGGAAGCATACATAACTACATCACCTAGGCACTTTAAATGAGGCCGGAAGCAACACATAACATTTCCGAAATGACCCCACATGCAAATTATGAATTTGGTCCAGATCTGTCCTAACACAATTTTATATTTTTTAAACATGGAAATAAAGTGTGGCATGAGATTCTACATGTTTTTCTAGTTAATTTACATATATAACACATTTGCATCGGAGCTACGGTTTAAAAGTCATTAAACAATTCATTTTGACATGGCATTAATGCAAAAACAATGGAAACAACAAGTTAATCATTTTTATCACATGTGAGAGTTGGAAATTGTGAATCTACACAAAATTCTAGTAATTTTACATACATAGACCATTTTAATCCGATGAACGGTTTGTGAGTTATTACCATACTAACACAAGGGCATAATCTGAAAAAAATGCATGTTGATTATTTACAAATTCGTAGAACAACAAAAAAAACCTTATACGGGCCGACTCTGAATAGCATACTGCACAGAGGTGGGTGCAAGATAGTTACACAGTGCCCATGGCACGATATAGCATGCGAAGCGGGTGGGCTCGGGGAAGCTCACCATGGGCCATGGCCCGGTCGCGGGACAAGGCAGGCACAACTCGAGCTGGGCCTTGGCACACGCTGGGCTGAGGCGTTGGAAGGCCCACAGGGGCAAGGCAGGGAGCGAGCGAGGCATCGTCCACCTCGCACGAACCGATAGAGGCTAGCAGCAGCGTTGGGTCAATGACGAGGTTGACGGAGAAGGACGGCGGCACGCGGCGACGAGATCCAGCGGGGCCCGACCGGATCCGGGTGGATCTAGGTCAGAGGGACCAATTCCCGATGGTGGCGGCTTGAGGCGGCGCCAGGGGATAGAGATCGGGCGGCGGGGCCCTTCCGGCCATCGGGGCGGAGCTCCTGTGGGCATGGGAGAGGGAGAGAGAAGGTGAGAGGAGAGAAGGAGGAGAGAAGGAGGAGAGAAGGAAGGGTGGGGGGAGGAGGTCCGGCGGGCCGGTCCGACGGCTTGCCGGCAAGGTCTAGCGCGACCTCCAACGAGGACGAGGTAGCGGCAGGTGCTCTCTTGGGCGATGGGTGTGGCCCTCCGAACTTTGGCACCAGCTTACCCTCAAGAGCAGAAGCGACCACACCAGTAGGCATCAGGGGCTCCGAGGGCTTCGGGGCGATGGCCAGGAGGGTCGCCTCACGAGCCTTCGTCCCCTCACCCGTAGGAACCTTGTCAGGTGAGGATGGCGCGATGGGGGCAGGCAGAGCGTTGGAGGACGCCTTCGGCTTGACGCCCGCCTTCTTCTTCCTCATCTTCAGCGCGGGGACGACCCTAGTCGCCAGGCAAAGGAAGGACAGTTAGCACCCGAGTTACCGAAGGGCAGGCAAGATTGGACCAAGTACTTAATCCTCAACATTGACCCACTTCCTCTTCCCCTCTGCTCCGACGATGACGACGCCCTCGCCCCCCTCAGTAAGGGCACCACCATAGCGGGGGATAGGGGCACCACACGGCAGCACCACCATCGTAGGAATCATGCCTGCTGAGGCAGGGTGCATTGAAGGAGACTCGGCCCCTCGCTTCTTAGGGGTTGTCAGGCAGGCAGACCGTGTGGCCTGGGTGCCCGGCACAAGCCCCTTGGGGACCATGGCGGGTCGCGCAGAGCCCCCAACAGAAACTTCACCAGCATTGTCGTCATCCTCAAGATCGCGTAGGAGCACACTCTCCGATGGGGGGACACCCTGGTAGGGTCGTCTTCAGACGTCTTCTCCGAATCCCCCCCATGTGAGGTGTCACCGAAGGACACCATCACCAGGGAGCCGAGGCCCTTGACTAGGGAGAGCCCCCGCTCATCAAAGGTGGGTAGCTTGGCAACCAAACCGGTCGCGTTGTCGTGACGGTACAGTGGGGCACAAGCCTCAGGGAGATCGCCAGGGTCACCGTTGAGCAAGGTCGCCACAACCCAGCCCAACTCCTCAGGGGTTATGGGCGCGGCCCGAAGCCTGAGGTTGTCGCCGCTGCCCTGATAGTCCCACAGGGCCTAGAGTAAGACTGGAGGGGCGCCAGGCGCTCCGTCAAGAACTCCTTCATTATCATCCCTAGTCAGCTTCCTAGCGCTAATGTCGCGAGACATCTGCGCTAGGACGGGCTTGGACCGTGGGTCAGAAAGCTTTGCGGAGCTCCAAGCAGTAGTCTTCTCTGGCAACACCTTCGATAGTTCCAAGCAGGAGTTGGGACTCACACGATCCGTGAAGACCCAATGATGCCAGAAGTTCTCCACCTTCTTCTCGGTCTTTAAGAGCATGTTGCCGCTCTAGACCGCGATGAAGGAGGCGCATGCTGACCATTGAGCACCGTCATGCACGCGCAAACTGAAAATGCCGGAGGAGGGCCACTGAAGGCTTCACGCCCATGAAGGCCTCACAGTAAAAGGCAAAGACGGAAAAGAGCACGATAGAGTTGGGTTGAAGGCGAAGGGCCTGGATCCCATAGTGATCAAGGATGGCGATGAAGAACACGGAGAAAGGCGGGACGAGCCCGACAAAGATGCTGTGGAGGAAGAAGGGGTAGGCTGACCTGGATAAGGGCCGCCTCTCTGAGGAGCCACCGCATATTAGGGTCCGCCCATGCTCATTGGTCCCGTCCACCGTCCACGGGAGCACTGGGACTAGGTCGCCATCCTTGGTGATGGTGGACTTGGAGAGCACCGGCGAGATGAGAGCAGAGGCCGAACCCAATGCCTCCGGCTTCGACTTGTCGATGGGAGCCATGCAAAGGGAGAACAGAGCGACGCCGGATCTGGAGGGGTCTCAGCTAAGGTCGGGATCTCGGAGCAAGAGCAAGTGCGCACAAGAGGAAAGAAATAATGGCCTGATGCTGGAATTCAGGCTTTTGTCAATTCGAGCAGTGGCCACAAGGATGCCCCACGTTAGACACATGACGCGAGCCAGTCTGGCCCCGTAGGCATTTGGGGCCGCGGCACTCCAGGCCACCCCGAGGGCTTCTCCCATGAGGTTGGCTTGAGCGTGCCTTTGGCTCGGGGGCTACTGGCGGCGTTCAGGGAACGGGGGTACCCAATCCTGCTTGCCTGTAGCCCCGGACATGGCCCACTTCGTCAGCCAAGCACAGCCTAGCGCGACACTACTCAAGACAAGGCCCTCGCGAGGACCTTGGGCTCGCGAGGAAGAACGACATCAAGATTGGCAAGGAGGGGCCTCCTCAGGCCCCGTCCCGAGTGGCAGAGATCTCTATGTAGGGTCCGGCCTCAGGAGTCAAGGGTGACTCAAGGAAGGACAGGCGGGTGCCAGCGCACCAGGCGGCATAGTTTCCTCTTTGGTGAAAAGGGAGCAAGAATGTACGCGGGTTCCCAAAGCGCCTTCCCAAAGGTTTCCCATCCGGTGCAACAAGATGTCGACCACAAGCCCCGCAGGATGTATGTCATCACCGAGTCCAGCACTGCATCACCAACAGCTACTTTGCAGGCGAAGACCGACTTTGGAGAGGGCACAAATGTACTCCTGCCCCCCTTCAAAATTGGCCATTGTGGGATTCCTTCCCGTCATTGAGATAAGGGAAGGAGACCCAGGCCACCGCTATATATAGAAGCTAGGTCACACCATAGAGGGCATCCAAAAAAGACCCCGATCCGATCCAACAATTAGCCACACAACGCACCACCTCCAGATAGCAGGCCAAGAACACATCTTGAGCGCCCTCGTGAGGCTCAAGCCCATTGTACTAGTTCATCCACCCAAACCTCTACGAGAGGCAATCCACCAAAGCAGGAGTAGGGTATTACGCTTCACAGCGGCTCGAACCTGGGTAAACGGCCATGTTCATCTTCTTCTTCGTCATTGTGAGAGTTTGCCGTCATATCCATCGAGTAGTGAGATAGGTTGGGCGAGGCCGCGGGAAATCTTCGCGCACGCCCCTGTGTTTGAAAAGGGTTTTGCGGAGCCCGAAGTCTGACCTAGACTGACCTAGACCTCACCAACTACCCCATCTCGAACCCCTAACCATGTGTTCAACACACGGGTTTACCAGAACATCTATCGAGTTTCAATCACCTTTGTTTAGCATTGGGATCACTATGGAACTAGTGATCATAGTGAACATACAGATTATATTCTCAAGCTGGCATTTGGTCTGACGATGCCATAGGGAAGATCGATTTGAGGATATATGACTAATAGACTAATGATTTTATGAGGCTATAATCAATGTCTTGAGCAGATAGTTGAAACCCCTTTTGTGGATCGTCAGACCTTCATGTTGATAGAAGAACTTGGTGGACGAAGTTGATAGAGTTGCATAAATTATTTCTCCCTTGAGTGAATTGGATTTAGTAGGACAATTATGATCACAAGAGGCAAATAAGTTTTTTGTAAACTCATGCCCTATATATAAATAATTCATGGTTTTAAAATGCAGTATAGCCATTTTGGGTAATTTCTTTTTCTTTTTTCAGAGAGGCAAATAATTCATAAAAATCATATGATATCCAAATTGGATGATTTAAAATTTTATATTTTTCTAAAAAACCCAAACAATTTAATGATGCCACTTCCATATTTTTATATCACAAGTTTATGTTATGTTCAAATTCAAATTTGAACTTGAACCTCCTAAAGATTTTTTGAAAATCCCTAGAGAATTCATCATAGCTTCAAAGTTGATGATTCAAACTTCGAGAGACACCAAAAATCTTGCTTTGTTATCTATGTTGGAACATGTTATACGCTATGCTAGCGCCAAATAAAATTTTCTACCGCGCACCCAAGAACATGCTGCTAGAAATAGATCATGGGATTGGCTTTACCACTAGACGTGCAGTCACCGCAACGGAAGTAGAGTTGGTGATGCATGTAGTCGATCAGCCAATTCGTCTCCTCCTCGTGTAGCTGATCTCCCACAAACAGTGATCTCCCACGAGCAGCTCCTCACGGATCCCTCGAATGGTTTGTCCAAGCATCGCAGATGCGATGCCTCTATGGTATCCACACGTACGAGGGCAACATCAACGACAGACTGCTAGGTCTGATCGCACGGCATGGTGGCATGGGGAGTGGCAATGGTTGTCGATGGGAGAAAAAGGATGAACCCTGAAAGGTGCACCCCTCCCCTTCGTATATAACTCCGAAGTGGGATCTACACTTGAGGCCCACGATGAGTCTAGTCCCATTTTCTGTTCCTATGCAATCTAAATGGGCTGCAATAGCTTAAGTGTGTGACCCTATAGGGTCACATACATATGGACCCGACCCGAGTCGATAGTCGGTAGCGGCTCCTAGCAGAATGTGCCAACTCCCATGTGTGCGCAAAGTCATTAGACGAACCTCGACAATGTGTCATATACAACATTCCATTTGCCTCATGATATAGGTTGTCGAGCTCAAGGTGAGTACTTGTCACCCTTGTGGTAGCTCGACATCTCTTTTGGAAATTGTGGTACAGATTCCCTAATTGGGTTAACTCTTAACCCATGTCGCATGGTCATGCTTTCTGAATCTGATCACTCGAGAGGGCCCAAGGAATATCTCTCCTCACGGAGGAGCAAATCCCATCTTGGTTGACCATGTCTCGTGGCATGTCTCACGACTCACCCAAAAGCTACCTTTATAACTACCCAGTTACGGAGTAGTGTTTTATAGACCCTAAGTAAGTCGATCCTCATCTCGAGAACATACGAGGCATCAGGTCTAGGACATGGCATATACATTGTACTTGAGACTAATAGATGACATTATCTCGCCGTGCCTCAAAATGGGTCTGTCCACCTCGATGATCTCAATCCTAGAGTCCATACTGTCAGTTTATCATCTGTATGCACATGACTTGTGAAATATAGTCACCAACTGAATCGTATACTAGTAAAGGATATGTGTCCACATAACCTTAATAACTAGGGACTATTAGAACAATCATCATACAATATATAGTCTCACAAATAAGTCACATACTTATTGATACATATCACTGATGATGTTCAAGGACAATACAAATACTCATGAATGCATAGGAAATGAAATCATCACATGATTGCTTCTAGGGCATATTTCCAACAGTCTCCCACTTGCACTAGAGTCAATCATCTAGGGATCTGATGCCAATGGACCTCATGTGCACCTCATGCTTCGACTGTAGGAGAGGCTTCATTAATGGATCAGCAACATTTGCATCTGTGTGTATCTTGCATATGTTTACATCGCCTCTCTCAACAATGTCACGAATAAGGTTAAAATGCTTGAGTATGTGTTGGGTTTTATGATGGTTTCGTGGTTCCTTGACTTGTGCGATAGCACCACTATTATCACAATAGTGGTCCAACAGATTGGATGACTCCTTAACCACTCCAAGATGAGAAATAAAATTCTTCACCCAAACACCTTCTTTTGCAGCTTCAAAAGTTGCAATGTACTCAACCTCCATTTTAGAATTAACTACTGTATCTTGCCTGGCACTCCTCCAGCTCATTGCTCCTCCGTTTAGAATGAACACAAACCTAGATTGCAATCGACTATCAGCCCTATAGGTTTGGAAACTAGCATCAGTGTAACTCTTTACAACAAGCTCATCCTCACCTCCATAAACTAGGAACATGTTCTTTGTCCTTCTCAAGTATTTAAGGATATTCTTTACCGCTGTCCACTGCCTCTCACCTGGATCATCCTGGTGTCTTCTACTAAGCTTAGGGCAAAGCTAAAATCAGGACCAGTACATACCATAGCATACATGATGGACCCGACAGTCGAAGCATACGGAATCCCATCCATGCATCTTCGGTCATCAAGAATCGAGGGACTCTCAGTCTTGCTAAGACTAACGCCATGTGACATGGGCAAGCACCCTTTCTTGGCATCTTGCATGTTGAACCGCTTCAACACCTTGTCTATATACACACTTTGGCTTAATCCAATAAGCCTTCTTGATCTATCTCTATAGATCTTGATTCTTAGAATATAAGGTGCTTCTCCCAAGTCTTTCATCGAAAAACTATGTTTCAATGAGTCGTCGATAGATTCAAGCATTTGAACATCATTTCCAATAAAAAATATGTCATCCACATACAGGATAAAAAATGCAACCGAGCTCCCACTGGCCTTCTTGAATACACAATGATCATAGTCGTTCTTGATGAAGCCAAACTCTTTGATTGCTTCATTCAAATGAATGTTCCAGTTCCGAGATGCTTGCCTCAATCCATAAATGGATCCCTAAAGCTTGCATACCATGCCAACATTCTTTGGATCGACAAAACCGTCGGGCTGTGCCATATACACATCCTTAGTTAAATTTCCATTAAGGAAAGCCGCCTTGACATCCATCTGCCATATCTCGTAGTCAAAATATGCAGCTATAGCAAGAATGATTCGAATTGATTTAGGCATCGCTACAGGTGAATAAGTCTCACCATAGTCAACTCCTTGAACTTGTTGATAACCTTTAGCGACAAGTCGAGCCTTATGGACTATAACATTCCATCCATATCAGTTTTCTTCTTAAAGATCCATTTGCACTCAATGATCGAACGCAACCTGGCGGATCAACCAAGTTCCAAACTTGCCTTCCATCCAAGGACTTTAATTTGGATCTCATGGCCTCAAGCCATAACTTGGGATCAGGGATCACCATCGCTTCCGCATAAATTATCAGATCATTGTTCTCCAAGAACAACACATTGTAGTCGTGCATATTGCAAAACCTTTCTGACCTACGTGGAACTGGTGCCGATTCCACAACGGGTTCCTTGACCAACTCCGGTGTGATTGAATCACTTGTCGGAACGTCCTTGTGTGGCTCTCGAATTTCTTTGAGTCGGACCAACCTCCCACTAGCCTTTCCGATTGAGAAACTCTTTCTCAAGGGAAACTGCATGTCGAGCGACAAACACTTTACCCTCTTGACGGTTGTAGAAGTAATTGTTAGGAAATATGCAACTTGTATTTCCAGGAGGCCAAATGCCCGTATATATACATGTACATGTGTGGAATATATGCAGGAAACCCCTTATACAATAGGGTAAATACAAAAGGTCACATGACTATATATAATACTCTAACACCCCCCTCAAACTCATGGTGGGTGAACAACACTGAGTTTGGAGAGATAGAAGCCATGTTGCGCTCTAGTCTGGGCCTTCGTCAGAAAATCCGCCAACTATAACTCAGAAGGCACATACTGAAGAGCAATAACCTAATATTGCACACCAGCGTGCACATAGAAAGCATCAACACCAATATGCTTGGTGAGCTCATGCTTCACAGGATCACGCCCAATGCTAATAGCACTTGTACTGTCGGATAAAAGCAGGGTAGGTGTAGTGACAGAAACACCAAATCCTGAAGTAACCACCGTAACCAAGTGCCCTCTGCCATCAAAAGAGCCATAGCTCATAACTCAGCCTCTGCACTCGAACGGGAAACTGCAATCTGTTTCTTTGTCTTCCAGGCAATGAGAGAACCACCAAGAAAAACACAGTAAGGAGAAAGTGAACGGCGATCAGAATGATCACTAGCCCACGTAGCATCCGAATAGGCCTGAAGCTGTAAGGAAATGGATCTAGGAAATAATAGATGGTGAGAAATCGTGCCCCGAAGATACCGGAGAACACGAAGGAGGTGACTATAGTGAACTGAAGTGGGAGCAGAGACAAACTGACTTAGAGTATGAACCGGATAAGAGATATCCGGATGAGTGACAGCTAGATAGACAAGACTCCCAACAAGATGACGATAACACGTCGGGTCAGGCAAGGGGTCACCACCAGTATCACGAAGGTGAACATTGAGCTCCATCGGAGTCTCAACAATGCGCTCATCAGTAAGAGCAACACGAGCAAGAAGATCCTGTATATACTTTTCCTAAGATATAAAAAATCCATCAGAGGTAGAAGAGACTTCAATCCCAAGAAACTAGCGAAGAGGTCCAAGATCAGACATAAGAAACTGCTCACTAAGACGGGCCTTTACAAAGGCAATATACTCGGGGTCATCACCAGTGATGATCATGTCAACAACATATAGAAGAAGAAGAGTCTGTCCACGAGGTGAAAGGTGGGAAAACAGCCCTAGATCATGAGCACTCGCTAAAAAACCAATGACAGTCACTATAGAGGCAAAACGCTCAAACCAGGCGCGTGAGGCTTGCTTAAGGCCATAGAGAGAGTGACGTAGATGACATACCATGCCATTAGGAACAGAATACCCAGGTGGTGGTTGCATGTAGACCTCCTCATGCAACTCACCATTAAGAAAGCCATTCTTAACATCAAGCTGAGATACAGACCAGTGGCATAAAGAGGCCATGACAAGAAGTGTACGAATAGTGTTCATATGGGCCACAAGAGCAAAAGTCTCGTTGTAATCATGACCATGCTCCTGCTGAAAGCCACGAGCCACAAGACGAGCTTTGTAACACTCAAGAGAACCATCGGAGCGAGTCTTAACCTTGTATACCCACTTACAAGTGATGGGACGAACACCTGGAGGAAGAGAAACAAGATCCCATGTACCGGTGCATTCAAGAGCAGCAATCTCCTATGCCATCGCAAACTGCCATTCAGGATGAACAACAGCCTGGCGATAAGTAGTTGGCTCCAGAACAACAACACTAGCAGTTGAAAACCCATAGCGATCAACAGGCAGAAGCAGATGAGAACACAAGCCATAGGTAGGCTGAGATGAGGAGGAGGGCACATCAGTAGATGCAACCATATGATGGGATCGACGAGTATAATACTGAGGAAAAGATGGAAGAATATGAGGAGGAATCGTCGAGGTAGAATCAGGGGGTGGAGAAGAAGAAGGCACCGGGGATGAAGGTGCAGAATCTGGTGACATGCGAGATGAGGAAACCGTGGGAGACAATGGCGGCAAATCATCAACAATAGGTGGGGAAGCAGAGTTAGCAGGACGAATAGACAAAGGCTCGGTGGGGTGATATGCGTGTCAGGAAAAATGAGGAAAGATATACCCTCCACTGAAAAAGTCGAGGAAGATGGACGCGGGTAGAAGGGACAAGACTCATCAAAAGTCACATCCCGAGAAATGTGCATCCGACCACCAATAGGATCCCAACATGATAGCCCTTATGCTCATCGCTATAACCTAAGAAGACACACTCAACTGACTAAGCAGAGAGTTTGGTGCGTTCACAAGGGGCAAGAAGAACATAGCAAACACAACCAAACAAACGAAGCACCGAGTAATCGGGAGAACGATCAAAGAGACGCTCGAAAGGAATGCCACCCTACAAAGCAGTGGACGACTGAAGGTTGATGAGATAGGTGGAAGTGGAGACAGCCTCAGCCCAAAAGTGAGGCGGGAGGGAGGCGTCGATCATCATCCCACGAGCCGTCTCAAGAAGGTGACGATGCTTGCGTTCAGCCACGCCATTCTGAGCATGAGCAGCAGGACCAGAGAACTGAGCAAGAGTACCCTACTTAGCAAGGAATCCACACAACATATAGGAGATGTACTCTCCAGCAGAGTCAACACGGAACACACGAATAGGCGTGGAGAACTAAGTGTGAACCATGGCAGCAAAACACTTATAAATAGATAATACCTCACTAAGAGAAGACATGAAATATATCCACGTGTGTCGGGAGAAATCATCTATAAAGATAATATAGTAGCAATGGCCTCCCTTAGAGGCAAAGGGAGCTAGACCCCATACATCAAAGCGAACAAGGTCAAAAGGACGCCGAGACACAGTCTTGCTATGAGGATGAGGTAACCGAACCTGTTTACCAAGCCTGCAACCTTGACAATCTAAAGACACACCACCAAAGACGGATCCAAGAAGACCACGTCAAACTAAGGATGAGTGACGAGAGCCACATAGGTGACCTAGGCAATGATGCCACTGCTGAAAAAAGCTGGTAGACAAGGCAACATAGGTGGAGAGACTGGCGGCGGTGGCAGTGGATGGAAGATGAAGCCAGTCAAGTTCCCAAAGACCCTGAGAGTCACGGCATCGAGGGCCAGCACCAAGAAGAGCACTAGTGTGACGGTCCAGAATGGAACATGAATCAAAGTCGAGAATGACTCTGCAACCAGAGTCAACAATCTGCCACCAGAAATGAGCTGCATGGTAAGCTGGGGAACATGAGAAACATCGGGAACATGAAAAGATGAAGTGCTAAGAGTGCCTCGGCCAGGAACCGGGAGAGAGGTACCATCAGCAGTAAGAACATGGATAGGAGAATCGAGAGGTCGAGTAGATGACAGAGTGGATGAGTCATGAGTGATATGAAAAGATGCTCCAGTAACAAGAATCCAGGGAGATGTACCTACTTGTGTAGAAGGTGGTCTCACAATGCCAGAAGAGTCCATAGCAGCACCACCATAACCTGTCAATGGAGAACCAGAAGATGGAGCTAGCAGGCGTCGCAAGCGCACAATCTCCTGCTCGGTCAGGGGCACAACTGAAGATGTCGATATAGATGCACCCGATAGCAGGGCACGAAGTCGCGCAATCTCATCGTCCGTAAAGGACACACCTGAAGTAGGCATCATAGTGGCACTAGGAGTGAAGTAGCCACCACCACCTGTGGAAGCTGCTAAAAGTGGCGGTGCAACATGACCAATATCATCCACAAAGGCTGGTGAAGATGATGAGACCATATGCATACAGGCACCAAGTGCCGAGGGAAGACGCCTATGTGAACCGCAGTCGATGGAGTCATATACACCAGTACAACCGGTGAAAGTCGTCAAAGGTGTCAAGGAAGAACGACATTCACCGGTGAAAGTCGCAAGAGGAGTCGGTGTAGAGCGACAATCATCATATGTGGAGCTCACGAGAGGAGCAGCAGAAGAGTTGCCAGTAAAAGTCATGGGAGAAGCCGATGGGGAGCGACAATCACCATCTATGGAAGTCGCCGCACGGGACGATAAAATAGAAGGACGAGCACCAAGCACCGAGGAAAGGCACATGTGCGAGATGGGATCAGTGCAAGGAACACCGAAAACACCGTCAGAAATCACCTCAGAGCAGACGGAAGACACCATGTTTTTTTAACAGGCAGCCACAGCGACTAGAACAGCTCATGAATCAGCAAATTTGTCGATGGCAGAGGCAAGCAGCAAGGACGGGAGCACCAATCAGTTATGGCGAGAACAACGGCTGGCAAAGGGAGCAGCGGCTGGAACGCTTCACTAGCAGGAAAGGTAGCACCAGCAGGAACGGGAGCACCAGCAGCTTGGAAGCTGGACACATGAATGAAAGTGCGCAACCAGCAGAGCAGCAGCTGGGCCGAATCAGGAGCTGGACCGTATGAGGTGCGTTGACCAGCGGGAGGCAATCCAGTGGCGGGCGAACTTGATCTGGTACGAGACGGTAGCAGGAACGGCGACTCGGATCGATGTAGAGAGCCGAGCGGGAGACTGCAGGGCGCTGCGAGCCAATCCAATCGGGAGCGGGACTGCAGCAGGAGCCGACTGTGGGCGGGACGATCTGATCGAGCGGGAGAGACGAGCGGAAGACTACAGGGCGAGGCAGGGTGACTCCGATCCGATCCGATCGGGAGAGAGAGCCGACTACAGGTGGGGTGATCTGAGCGATCGGGAGTGGCAGAAGAGACCCGGTGACCGGCGACTGGATGGCCAGCGGTGACGAGCGACGACCGCAGAGGAGAGTGGCAGTGCGGAGCGGATCAACAGCACGAGTTGCTATGTGCAAAAAATTGACATAGCTCTAATACCATGTTAGGAAATATGCAACTTGTATTTCTAGGAGGCCAAAGGCCAGTATATATACATGTACAGGTGTGGAATATATGCAGGAAACCCCTTATACAATAGGGTAAATACAAAAGGTCACATGACTATATATAATACTCTAACAGTAATATCGCAAGGTTTCCCTCGGATATCCCACGAATATGCACTTGTCCGACTTGGGTGTGAGCTTGTCTGACTAAAGTCGCTTGACATATGCTTCATAACCCAAAATCTCTAGAAAACACAAACTATGACTCTTTGTTGTCCATATCTCATATGGTGTCTTACCTATAGACTATGATGGTACCCTGTTTAGTGTGAAAGCTGTAGTTTCTAGAGCGTATCCCCAAAATGACAAGGGTAAATCCGAATGACTCATCATCGACCAGACCATGTCTAACAAAGTCTGTTTCCTCCGTTCCGACACACCATTTCTCTGTGGCGTCCATGAAGGAGTGAGTTGTGGAACTATTCCATGGCTCTTCAGATGATCATCAAACCCTTGGATCATATACGCACTGCCACGATCATATCGTAGAAGCTTGATTGTCTTGCCGAGTTGATTTTCCACTTCGTTTTGAAACTCAAACTTTTCGAAAGTTTCTGACTTGTGCCTCATCAAGTAGACATATCCATATATACTAAAGTCATCGATAAAAGACACAAAGTATTGGAAACCACCTCTAGACGTCGTGCTCATTGGTCCACATACATCACTATGTATAAGTTCCAATAGCTCAGACGCCCTCTCGCAACTTTTTGCAAAAGGAGTCTTAGTCATCTTGCCAAGTAGGAAAGAGTCGCATGTCTCAAATGATTCAAAATCAAATGAAGTTTGAATTCCATCATTGAGGGAGTCCGGAACTAAGGGGTCCTTGGGCTGTCGGCTAATCTCTCATAGGACGGCTTGGTGGGCCGGTCAAAAAACCTATGGAAGGCCGGACTATGTGGCGACCCCGTGTTCAAAGAGGAAAGCTCCGAAGACATGGCATGTCTTCCAAGTCTTGAAGATAAGATCAACACATCTATCCCCGGTTGGAGGTTGTTCATGTGTAACCCTAGGTACCCCTGGTGTCTATATAAACCAGAGGTTTCATTCGTAGAGGCAAGTTGACTCATCTAGGGTTTTAGCTCATATGATCTCGAGGTAGATCAACTCTGTAATTCTCATCTACATCAATGCAATCAAGCGGGACGTAGGGTTTTACCTCCTCAAGAGGGCGCAAACCTAGGTAAACACCGTCTCCTTCGCCCCCTATTACCCATCAATCCAAGGTCCACAACTCGGGACCCCTACCCGACATCCGCTAGTTTGACACCGACATTGGTGCTTTCATTGAGAGTTCCACTGTGAGATCGCTATAAGGGTTGATGGCTCGCCTGATCATTAGCGATGAAGTCCGCAACGGTAACACCTTTATCCCTTGCTAGGTTTTCAAGTTCGACGGCATCATGCTGCATGCTGACCCGACCGGCCATCTTGGCCATATCGGAAGCTTCGCCCCCGGTCAAGAGATCAGGTACAGGAATCTCGAATTCTCTGCCGACTCCTAGGGTGATCTGTTCCCTACTAGGATCTTGGTCTTGTCCGATGAGCTCGGAAGTCCCGAAGTCTTAACTTTGGGTCTCTTGCTCGGTCCCGCTCTCGGGTCCACCTACGCTGGAGATCCGGCTAGGTGCTCGGATCCGGTCTTAGCGCCCGAGCACCAAGGTTTGGCTCTCGCCAAACACACTTCCCGCATGGGCACTCTAGAGGACAGCTCTGAAAGCCCTTGGAAGATTGATCCGGACAACATCTTGCTATTAAACGAGGCGCTAGACCGGATCCAGTCATTGGAAATCGTGGACGACCTAACCTCGACCTATGTTCAGATCGGTCTGAGGGCAGATCATGAGGAATTTCACAACCCACCCACCACCCACTTGGTCGCCACTATCGAAGACTTAACCGACATGCTGGACTACGCCTCCGAGGGAGCAGAGTACATGGATGAGGTCGGCGCCCCGACCCTTGTCAATATCGGAGGGTGTATGACCACCTCCACCTACGATGTCTATATGGTGGACACCCCCTTGGCGAGGACGACCACACCCCTAAGAAGAACAATGACAAATCCGAGGAGCCGTCGAAACGCCGCAAATAGCCCAAGCGATCCAAGGTGAATAAGGGAAGGGGAGTGTCACACCCTGTGCTTGTATCACTTTGTTATGCTTGGATTTACAAAATTTTGGAACCAATTAAAACTTTTTGAGTGCATGCTTGTTTGAATTATTGCTTGTCTGATTGTTTTGTTGAGTTTGTTTGGCACTCTTAGGTTCTACTCCTCTCCATATTCATCCTCCTTGATCCAAACTTCTTGCCCAATGATCATGCCATGTGAATAGTGACCAAAACTATTTTTATCCAAATTTATTTTGACCAAAAAGGATTTATTCAAATTAGGTTTTCAAAAACCCCTGAGTTGAGGTTTGCACTGCAAGTCCTCAAATTGGGTGGATTATTTCCCCCCAAAGGCTTTATTTCAAACCTACCATATTTATGACTTCCCAAAACCACCAAATATTAATTTTAAAGATTATTTTACTGTTTATTTCAAAGGTTTTTTCTTAAGGCCAGAAATGTTCTTTTATAGGGAAAAATTATTGAAATGCTTTCAAAATATTAGAGAAAATTTTGGAAAACTCAGTGGACATATATTTTCCATATATATGAGTTTCAACACATGGTCATGGTCAAAATCATGGGTAAAACAACTCAAAACCCTTCCTGTCCAAATCAAGCTTTTGAAATATTTCTATAAGAAATATTCTCAATAAATTCCAGGAAAATTCCAGCAAGTCAATATTGTCATAGGTGATGATCTTGCAAAGTTTCATCGCAATCGAAATTATTTTGATTCATCAAACTATTCCAAAACCCTCCCCGTCCAGATTCAAATTTGAACAACTTTACTGATTAGGACATCCCTACTAATGCTACACCCACAACTCCGACTGCTACACATACAGGACCAATTACTAGAGCTCGCGCACGTCAATTGAATTACCAAGTACTTTCGTTTCTTGCAATCCTTCTAATGTTCATGAACATATGATGCTGCCTAAATTAGATACTTTTCATTTACTTATGAATGAAGGACCTGGCATGGACAAGAAGGATGACCATTAGAGCGGGATCAAGCATGGAGAAGAAGGTGCGCACGCAGGTAAGAACAATGGAGTTTTGAGTGATGATTTTCACACTTTGAAGCCACCATAATGGGAGCAAGAAGCCTTGGACGAAATATGCATGATGCTACTTTATAAAATTCGTCCCTAGGCTAATATAGGTGTTGCGCCACCTTATTTTTTCGCCAGGCCCATGTAATTTCAACATACCATATTATAGGCTGTTTTTAGAGTCCATATGTATTGGGAAACTGAGTTAGGGTCGGTTTCGGACCCCTCCTCCAAGGGGCCACGAAATTCCCCTCTATTCCCCATATATACAGCCCTCAGGGCGTCGTTTTGGGTTTGGGTTTTGTTCAGATTAAAAGTTCACCATAGCTGCAACTTCATGTTCTTCGTTTGTGTTCCATGACCAGACAAAGGCGTCACAGAACCCCACTTCATCAATAAAGCTTTCCTCTTATATTCGCAATATCCAGATAGCAATCTTAGTTTCTTGCTTGTTCTTCGTTTGCGTGTAGGAAATAGACCCTCGTGGTCAGGTTGATCGTGCTCCAACATAGTCAATAACCTCTCGGAGTTGGTTTAGCGATTGCTAAGGCGCAATATCATCACACATTCGTAGTCGTATCGTCAAAGTCTACTCCACCAAAAAGGATAGCCACCATCTCATCGAAAGACAGGGACAACTTCGCCTCTATCAAGTGGTATCAGATTTCCAGGTTGCTCCGTGAGATTTTACCAGTTTTCATAGTTTAGATCGCATCTCTTCTTCATACCTTAGTCCACGAAAAAGTCACAAAAAATATTAAGGTTAGATCATATATATGAACCAAACTGAGCCTTTGCATAGTCTTTTCAGTATTTTGCTTTGTTGAATTTGCGATCATCGTGTCGAGTTGCTGGTCTTAATGTCTAGTCCTTTAGAGTTTCGAGTTCTATTCACAGGTTGTCACGCCGCCACCGCATCGTCTTCATAGTTGCCATATACCACCACCATCATCACCGCTGCCATATATCACCACCCACCATCATTATCCATTGGTGTCCATATATACCACCACAAATCCATCACCAATCCAAGTCCAGCTCGTTTTAGGTTTAGTTTCGAGATCCTTTTGATTTCGGATTCGCGTTTTGCTACCTGCGTACGTGTCGAAAAAAAGAGTTTGGCATGCTTTGTAGAGCATGTTTTGGCCCAAAAAAATCAGGCCAAAAATATTTTTTCCCTATCTTGATTTTAGGTTTTCTGGAGCGTTTTGAGACACTTGCCATCATAGTGATTTTTGTCGAAATTTTTGGTCATCGCAGCCCCCGAATTGCTGTAGAAAAAAAAGTAGTCCAAAATTTTTCGTCCCATCTTGCTTATACGACGTGGGAAGAGTTTTGAGACACTCGCCATTGTAGTGATTTTTTGAGCAAAAAAAAGAGCGCAAAAAAAGTGGCGCCGAAAAAATGATTTTTTTCCAGAGTGTGCTCTTCCCTTGATTACGTGTAGCGTCGTGATTTTGTTGGTGTTTTAGGTTCGCGTCTCTAGCACTGTCTAGCCTAGGACCAACATAACACCGTCGTTAAGCGTTTATTCAACCTTGCATCTCTGAATTGATTATTGCTAACCCTTTTTGCTACCATATTATAAGCCATCCCAGCTCCACATACATCTACGTCATGTGTTTGACACCACCTGGAAATCGCTCTATCCAAGCTTTGAGAGTTTTGACTACAACGGTTGCCGATCACCGCCTGCTGCTGGTAAGAACTGGTAAGAATTTGAGATTCGCTTAAAGGATTTGTGACACACCACCACCACCACCACGTCCCAATAGTCTGTAGGTTTCATATTCTTGTGTGTTTCCTATTTCTGCTAACCATCCCAGGATCACACGATGACGGGATCGACTGGGAGAGCATGACCAACAAAGTGGTCTATGATAAATTTCAGCAAATGATGGCTGACCAGGTACAAGACTTCATGACCAACTTTGGAGAGGCCATGGAGAAGCTAGATGGTTTGGAGAAGACATTAGACACCAAGATGGATGCCAAGTTCAATGAGGTGCTTGCCCGTCTACCACCACCAGCTGCATCTCCTATCCCTTTCGAACGACGAGCGCGACGTGTGCCTCTCGACCAAGCCCAACATACTGGTACTGTTGATACTACTGCTACTTCTGTGGCTGCTGTTGCTACCGATGTTGAGCAGGTTGAAGATTATGATGGTGATTACGATGATGAGGGAGAGGTTGCTCTAGATCAGCCTCAGGGGCAACCACCACCATACGCACCAAGTCGACCACATGGCTACAACCGTAACGGTAGGGCTGCACCACCCCCTCAGGTACGAGATCATGACTTAAATTGAATATTCCAACATTTGAAGGTAGATATGTTCCTGATATGTATCTTACATGGGAATTAGAAATAGAACAACGTTTTACATGCTTACAATTTCCTGAGGATAGACGTATTGCTGCTGCTGTTTGTTCATTCACTAGTTTTGCTTGTGTTTGGTGGTTAGAACATTGTAGAATACACCATGCTAATATCCCAACTACTTGGGCTGCTTTGGAAACTGCTATGCGTAATCGTTGGGTTCCACCTTATTATCAACGTGAATTGCTTCAATATTTGCAGCGTTTAAGACAAGGAATTTTTTTTGTAGAAGAATATTATCAGGAATTATAAACTGGCATGATTAGATGTGGCATTGTTGAGGAGAATGAAGCTATGCTTGCACGTTTTATGGGTGGATTAAATAGAGAGATTCAGACTATTCTAGAGTATAAGGAGTATAACACTATCACTTGTTTATTTCATCTTGCTTGCAAAGCTGAACGTGAAGTGCAGGATCGACAAGCAATGGCGAGAATTCTTTTTCTGCAGGTCACACTTCATCATGGACGCCACGTACCTCCTCTACTTACGCACGTCTTGCTGCAACACCACGTACTTCAACCTCCAACTCCAACCGCGATACCAGGAAACAGGCTCCTACTCCACCCTCTGCGAAGAGCACACCTTCTAGGCCTGCACAGAGCTCTTCTTCATCTATTGCATCCATAGGGCAAGCACATGAGGTTATATGTCGTCGTTGCAAGGGTGGAGGTCACTTTGCGAGAGAATGCCCTTCCAAGCGTGTAATGATTATTACTGAGGATGGTGGATACGCGTCCGCTAGTGATTATGATGAGGAGACTTTGGCTCTCATTGCAAGTGATGAACAGGGTGGCGAGGATGCAGAACCAGAGACACACTACATGGCTGCTGATTACGCTGGCAGGTATGAAAGTTTAGTTGCTCAACGTGTTCTCAGTGTGTAGGTTACGCAGGCTGAGCAAAATCAGAAGCACAACTTGTTCCACACAAAGGGAGTTGTGAAGGAGCGTTCTATTCGCGTCATCATCGATGGAGGGAGTTGCAATAACTTGGCTAGCATGGAGATGGTGGAGAAGCTGTCTCTAACCACCAGACCACATCCTCATCCTTATTACATCCAATGGTTCAACAATAGTGGCAAGGTTAAGGTAACACGTACTGTTCGTGTGCATTTTAGCATTGCCACATATTCTGATTATGTGGATTGTGATGTGGTACCCATGCAAGCATGTTCTGTTTTACTTGGTAGGCCATGGCAGTTTGATAAAAATTCTGTACACCATGGTAGGACAAATCAGTATACTCTTGTTCATAAGGATCAAAATATCACTTTTCTTCCTATGTCTCCTGGACATATTATGAAAGATGACATTGCTAGAGCTAGTAAAGCAAAACTGGAGAAAAATAAGAGTGAAAATCAGATTGTAGCATAGGAATTTGAGCAACACCATAAGCATAATAAACCATCATCTAGTGTTGCATCCAAAATAAAATTGAAGAGTGGATGTTTACTTGCTACTAAATCTGATATTAATGATTTGGATGTTGCTACATCTGTTTGCTATGCTTTTGTATGCAAAGAGGTATTATTTTCATTCGAGGACATGCCTCCCTCTTTCCCTCCTGCTGTCATTAACATTTTGCAGGAGTTCGTTGATGTCTTTCCACAAGACGTGCCATCGGGATTACCACCTATTCGTGGGATTGAGCATTAGATTGACTTAATTCCCGGTACAAGAGCTGCTTGACAAAGGTTATATACGTGAATCCCTTAGTACTTGTGCTGTTCCTATTATTCTAGTGCCTAAAAAGGATGGTACATCGCGCATGTGTGTGGATTGTAGAGTCATTAATAAAATTACTATTCATTATCGTCATCCTATTCCTAGACTAGATGATATGCTTGATGAATTTAGTGGCACTACAATTGTCTCCAAAGTTGATTTGCATAGTGGATACCATCAAATTCGTATGAAATTGGGAGATGATTGGAAAACAACATTTAAAACTAAGTTTGGATTATATGAGTGGTTAGTCATGCCTTTTGGGTTAACTAATGCACCTAGCACTTTCATGAGAGTAATGAACGAGGTTTTACGTGCTTTCATTGGACGATTTGTGGTAGTCTATTCTGATGATATATTGATTTTTAGTAGATCTTTGGAGGAACGGTTGGAACATTTATGTGCTGTTTTTATAGCTTTACGTGATGCATGTTTGTTTGGTAACCTTGGGAAGTGCACCTTTTGCACCGACCGAGTATCTTTTCTTGGCTATGTTGTTACTCCACAGGGAATTGAAGTTGATAAAGCCAAGATTTGAGCTATTGAGAGTTGGCTGCAGCCCAAAACTGTCACACAAGTGAGGAGTTTTCCTGGCCTCGCTAGTTTCTATAGGCGTTTTGTGAGAGATTTCAGCACCATTGCTGCCCCTCTCAATGAGCTTACAAAGAAGGATGTGCCTTTTTCTTGGGGTACCACACAAGAAGAAGCCTTCACGGTCTTGAAAGATACGTTAACACATGCTCCTTTACTCCAACTTCCTGATTTTAATAAGACTTTTGACCTTGAATGCGATGCTAGTGGAATTGGGTTAGGAGGTGTGTTATTACAAGATGGTAAACATGTTGTGCACTTTTCTGAAAAATTGAGTGGGCCTAGTCTGAATTATTCTACTTATGATAAGGAATTATATGCTCTTGTTCGGACTTTGGAAACATTGCAACATTATTTATGGCCCAAAGAATTTGTTATACATTCTGATCATGAATCTTTGAAACATATTAAAAGTCAAGCAAAGCTGAACCGTAGACATGCTAAATGTGTTGAATTCATTGAGACTTTCCCTTATGTCATTAAAAACAAGAAGGGTAAAGAAAATGTTATTGATGATTCTTTGTCTCATCTTTATACTATGCTTTCACAACTTGACTTTAAAATATTTGGTTTGGAGACCATCAAATATCAATATGTGCATGATGCTGAATTTAGAGATGTGTTGCAGAATTGTAAAGAAGGGAGAACATGGAAGAAGTTTGTTATTAATGATGGATTTGTGTTCCGTGCTAACAAGCTATGCATTCCAGCTAGCTCTGTTCGTCTATTGTTGTTACAGGAGGCGCACGGAGGAGGATTAATGGGACACTTTGGTGTGAAGAAGACGGAGGATGTACTTTCTACACATTTGTTTTGGCCAAAGATGAGACGGGATGTTGAGCGTTTTGTTGCTCGCTGCACTACATGTCAAAAAGCTAAGTCACGGCTCAATCCTCATGGTTTATATATGCCTTTGCCTGTACCTAGTGTTCCTTGTGAGGATATATCTATGGACTTTGTTTTAGGTTTACCTCGAACAAAGAAGGGGAGGGATAGCATATTTGTTGTCCTGGATAGATTTTCCAAAATGGCACACTTTATACCATGTCATAAAAGTGATGCTGCTGCTCATGTTGCTGATTTGTTCTTTTGTGAAATTATTCGGTTGCATGGTGTGCCAAATAAAATTGTTTTAGATCATGATGCTAAATTTCTTAGCCTCTTTTGGTGATGTTTATGGGCTAAGTTGGGGACTAAACTACTTTTTAGTACTACATGTCATCCCCAGACTGATGGCCAAACTGAAGTAGTCAATAGATCATTGTCTACTATGCTTAGGGCTGTTTTGAAGAATAACCTGAAAATGTGGGAAGAATGGTTGCCTCATATTGAATTTTCTTATAATCGTTCGCTACATTCTATCACTAAGATGTGCCCTTCTGAAGTTGTGTATGGTTTCTTACCTCGTGCACCTATTGATTTGTTGCCTCTTCCATCTTCGGAGAAGGTTAATTTTGATGCTAAAGAACGTGCTCAATTGATATTAAAGATGCATGAGTTAACGAAGGAAAACATTGAGCGTATGAATTCTAAATACAAAATTGCTGGAGATAAGGGTAGAAAACATGTTGTCTTTGCACCTGGAGATCTTGTTTGGTTACATTTGCGTAAGGGTAGATTTCCTGATTTGCACAAGTCAAAGCTAATGCCACGTGCTGATGGTCCTTTTAAGGTGTTAGAGAAAATAAATGATAATGCATATAAACTTGAGCTGCCTGCAGAGTTTGGGGTTAGCCCCACTTTTAACATTGCAGATTTGAAGCCTTATTTGGGTGAGGAAGATGAGCTTCCATCGAGGACGACTTCAGTTCAAGAAGGGGAGGATGATGAGGACATCCCTACTAATGCTACACCCACAACTCCGATTGCTATACATACAGGACCAATTACTAGAGCTCGCGCACGTCAATTGAATTACCAGGTACTTTCATTTCTTGCAAATCCTTCTAATGTTCATGAACATATGATGCTGCCTAAATTAGATACTTTTGTTTTACTTATGAATGAAGGACCTGACATGGACAAGAAGGATGACCATTGGAGCGGGATCAAGCATGGAGAAGAAGGTGCGCGCGCGGGAAAGAACAATGGAGCTTCGAGTGATGATTTTCGCACTTTGAAGCCACCATAATGGGAGAAAGAAGCCTTGGACGAAATATGCATGATGCTACTTTATAAAATTCGTCCCTAGGCTAATATAGGTGCCGCGCCACCTTATTTTTGGGCCAGGCCCATGTAATATCGAAATACCATATTATAGGTTGTTTTTAGAGTCCGTATGTATGGGGAAGCTGAGTTAGGGTCGGTTTCGGACCCCTCCTCCAAGGGGCCACGAAATTCCCCTCTATTCCCCGATATATACAACCCTTAGGGCGTCGTTTTTGGTTTGGGTTTTGTTTAGATTACAAGTTTTCCATATCTGCAACTTTGCATTCTCTGTTTGTGTTCCACGACCAGACAAAGGCGTCACAAAACCCTACTTCATCAATAAAGCTTTCCTCTTATATTCGCAATATCTAGATTGCAATCTCAGTTTCTTGCTTGTTCTTTGTTTGCGTGTAGGAAATGGACCCTCGTGGTCAGATTGATCTTGCTCTGGCATGGTCAATAACCTCTCGGAGTTGGTTTAGCAATTGTTAAGGCGCGACGTCATCACACGTTCGTAGTCGGATCGTCAAAGTCTACTCCACCAAAAACGATAGCCACCATCTCATCAAAAGACAGGGACTACTTTGCCTCTATCATTTACATTGTGAAGTTTGTTCCCTTAACCCCAAACTTTGTGGACATGTTCTAATCACCAAATAATGATTCTAAACTAAGTGGTGCATCAAGGTGATTGGCCTAGCATGACTAGATCTACAGAAACCAGATTCTGTTGATTTCTAGGGTTTTACAAAGTTGCATTGTGAGCTTTCCTCAATCAAGATTAAAGTTGGTGGTCAAGCATTTTAGAATAACCATTTGACCCTGTCAAATCTTATGGCAAGCAAAGCCCATTTGCTTGCCCTCATCATCATCAAACACCTTCTACCAGAATAGTAAAAGCCTTGTTTGATCCCCTTCTGTTAATCTCCTTGCCTCCAAAATTTTACCACAACTTTCTAGTATTGCATTGCACCTCCAGTAATTTTCTCTGGCCAAGACTCAATGGTAAGTGGGGTAAAACCCACATTTACCTCTCTGGACAGAAAGGACATCAACATTTCAACCTCTCCCCTACTCCATTTCTTCACTTCAGCCTATCCCCTAGCTCTTGCTAGGTCATGGGCATCTTTGGAACCTCCAAGACACAAATGGGCACACAGGTGCCCATTTTTATGCCAATGTCGGCCATATTGGCGCTCTGGAGCGTGCTACAGTATGCTCCCGCACTTTAGCCGCCCCCATCCCGATGCTCCCACCACCTCGGGCCAAGTGAGCACGCCATCGGCCCCCCTCGATGTTCGCGCCTCCCTACCGATTGTCTTCCCCTCCTCTCTCTCTCCAGGAGCCTCCCGCACACGCGACGCGGACGCCCCTCTTGCATAGTGCCTGGGCTCACACGCGCGACGCCCCTCGCCCTCCTCTGCTTGTCCTCGACCCTCCAAAGCATCTCCTGTGGACCCCTAGCCGCGCCTAGGACCTCACCTTTGGCTGCCGCAGCTCAACGGCTCGTGCCCGAGCTCTCCTGCGCACGCCACCCTCTGTTTTCGCCCTCGCCTATAAATTGGCCTCCCCGGCCTCGTTGTTGCCTTCCCCTCACCTCCTACTCCCCCAATCGACCGCCCAATCCTCCTCCCCCTCGCTCTGTGCCCGACGCAAGTCGAAGCACCGCCCCTCGGCCTACAGTCGTCCAGCCGGTACGAAGCCACTTCGCTCCTCTCTTCCCCTCCACTCGGTATCTCTGATCCTCAGGAGCCTAACCCTGCTCGCCTTTCGTCAGCTTGCAGTCGGGAGTGAGAAAACCATCTTTATGTTCGTCGGCCGCCGCTCGGGTTCGACATCGCCGGCGAACCAGGGCCTTCCAGCACTCGCCTCCTCCTCCATCCGATGGACAGTGACCCCCTGAGCACGGCGATGACTCCCTCCTATCGGTCCGCTACCTAAAATGCTGCCGGTGAGCTCCTCTGCTCCCTGTCTAGAGGTGAGGGATGACAAGTGGAGCCCACTTGTCATAGCCTCACCCCCCTCTCTCACTGGAAGGATTGGCCCGTTGGTAGGTTTAAAAATAAAACTGCCGCATGCACCGCTTCGCCCTGGGCCGGCTCAGTTGCGGTGGTTTCGACCCAAGTGAACAGGAGGATTTCTCCTTTTCTTTTTCTTCTGCAATCCAAAAAACCCACGATATTAAATAAAAGTCCTTTTCCCAATATTTTTCCACCATAAATCTTAGAATAATGTGTAGTATTTTATAGTGCCATTTGTGAAATATTTTGAAAATATTTTATGTATTGTTTTATTTTAAAACCTATTTAAGGCATTTTTAGCCTCTATTTTAAATAGTTTGAAAACCTTTTTTCACCCCAAAACCTTAGGTAAATATTCTTAGAATAGTTTGTAGTATTTATCAGAGCAGGGTAGAATTTTATTAGCAGATTTTTGTGCTCTATTTTGGTGTGATGCTTATTATTATCATTATTGTAACGCGATGATAGATTGCGCTATTGATGAGGAAGTTGGACCCGAAGACTTTGAAGACCCCGAAGACTTTGTTGAGCCAGGCAAGCAGCCCTTTGACCATGTTAAGAAAGCATTTTCATGCATGTCATATAGAACCTTATTCCTTGGTTGTTGATCATGCAATGTGGTGACCACTTCGATGGGATGCCTCCGATACTTTCCCGTTGACACTTGCATCATGCATGACCCTACCTCTTTAGGGTTATGCGGGTGGGTGTAGATATGTTTGCTTAGTAGTTGCTACGCGAATGGGATGGGTATATGCATGGTGATGGAAACACAAATGATTTCAAACACTTTTCAAAAAAATCGTTGGGTGCCACTAATGCCCGAAGGAGATGATGTTGAGTTAGGTAACCACTTGAGAAAGAAGTGGTGGACCGGATCAAGTGAGTATGTGTGTTTTTGGAAAACGGAGGGTTTAAGATTTGTCGACCGTCCCAACCTTACATGTGCAACCACGATACCCCTTATGAGATGGGGCTTTGTTGATTACTATGATTGGTGCTAGCAGGGAGCCCGCATTACCAGTGGCGAGAGTGAAGTGGTCACTCTCGAGACGGGGTCGTCCCGGAGTGGAAGGCCATGCGTTGTCTTTACAGGCATCGGGCACACTGTTGCGTACCCTCATGGATGATACATGTGATGTATATCATGAGGGATGGCACCAACGAGTGGATTCTTTGTTTAGTATCACCATGGGAAAGGCATTGTTTGGAGTGCTTACCTCGGGTATTTAATATACCGCGAGTCGTGGATGACACAGAAGTTCCCCGAATTTTGTGGGTAAAGCACGCAACCTCTGCAAAGTGTAAAACTATTCGAATAGCCATGTCCACGGTCAAGGACAGTTGGGTGGTGCTGCTTAAGCCACATCTAGATGTTTCCTCAAAATCTTGGTGTGTGTGTGTGTGGATGACACAGAGATGATACTTGAGCTAAGTCTGATGACTTGGCATGATGGTGAACACGAGATGTTCAACCCCTGCTTAATGATAACTGAGATTGTTCACATGAGTACCCATTAACAATTGATGCATGCTTACTCAAGTTACTTGATCATATCATTGCACTTAAAATCAGCTTTATGCAAAACTTACCTACTTAGTGCTATATCATGCATTGTTATACCTTGTTCCATAACTTGGGTTGCTTGCTAGTACATTCAAAGTACTCATTGGCTTGCCACTGGTTATTTAATTGTCTAGGCGTGGAAGAACAGGAGTACAGTGAAGAGTTCATTGGTGACAAACATGCGAACTAGGGCGCTTCCCAGTCAGAATGCCTCTAGATTTAAGGCAGATGGCATGGGTTCACGCTTTCGACCAAGATTTCCGTTGTTTGTTATGTTTAAGTGTTTGGCCTTGCGGCCCTATCTATGTAAGACTTGACCTCCATGATCTTTACATTGTGTAAGACGGTATGTAAGGATGTAAGACTCTTGTTATTCAGCTTTTGTGTGTCTAGTGAGCATTGATCTCTGGGATCACTATACACGTGCATTCGGTGATGACGACTTATGGGTCGGGGTGCCCACAGAGCTGGTATCAGAGCCATCCTGGCTGTAGGAAGCCCTTAGTTAGCATGGACTTTAGTTAGTATAAAATCATTTTCAAAGCTACAGCTAGCACCTATAGTTAGGAGTTATGCACTATTTACCTCTTCTATTCTTCACACAATAGTCTGCTGACTCTCCTCCCTTCAAAACTTTGTAGATGGTTGTCGTACCCGAAGCCCTCCTAGCATCCGGCTTTCCCTTACTCCTTGGGGACAGCCTGGAGAAGTGCCAGTTTCGTCGACCACCCATTTTCCTCTATCACGAGCACTGGGTCGATGCCGTCGCGAAGGAGTACCACGTTGATGTGGTCATGAAGGCAAACGACACCCCGACCAGTTGGTTCTTTGAAGGACCATAGATGGAGACCCTGGCACTCGCAGTCGAGACAGCTGCATGGAAGGCACTCATCCACCTTCGAGGGATCATCCCAGGGATGGTTGATGAACCAGCTACTCGCTATCTACCCTTCAGGAGGGGTGATATCGGGGAGAGTTGGACGTTGGTTCCATCTAAGGAGGATGGGACACCACTCAGATTCCAGACCTACTTCAGCCTCTCCGCCAACAGCCAGGCTCACCATTTGATTAAGGAGTTAGTGAAGCTCCGCGAGGAACTTCACCACACCCGGGAGCTAGTTCGACAAGCCAAGACGAAGCCAAACAGGATCAAGAACGAAGGAGCCTTTGAGGGACGACCAGCTATCGCTTATAAAGGAGGAGCACCACCAGCTAGAGATGCACCCACTAGTCGTCGTCGCATGAGTGCGAAGGAGTACCGTGAGCTCTTCACAGACCCGCCGACGAAGCGTCGTCAGGATGGACCTCCTCGTTCCCCGACCCCTTCGATCGGAAACGATGCCCATTCGGGTGATGAACAGGAGGAAGACCCAAAGGAGCGTGACTACGAGATCGAGCACTCCACCACCTAAGTCCGAGAACTCCTAGGGTAGGATCAGTCATGTACCCTCATGCAAAGTCGAGTCCGTGTAATGGTTCATATGAAACCATGTGTGCTTGTTGATTTTTTTGCTGTTTGTGTTCCGATGCAAGTCCCGCTTTTGCCTTAGGCAACATGTAAGCGACTCCATCGTCTATCTTATCTTAATATATGTGTTGGTCCTTCGACCTTTGTTTTACCACACTTGCACTCGACCAACCCCCTTAGGCGCACTTTTCCATTGTTTCTTTTCCTCTCGTCTATCTGAGTTGTTTGACTTGGCTGCTCCAAACAGGATGGTGAATGCTACCCGCAACAGCTCATTCGCCAACCCTGAAGCCGACAACTCAAGGCAGCAATAGGGAGCTGGTGGGACTGCTCAGGCCGGAGGACACCAGGAGCAGCCACAAGGTGACATTCCCCCGCCATCGCCTCCACTGGAGAACATAACCATAACTCAATTTGTCCAAGTTCTCCGGGAGGAACGCCAAGCAAATGTTGCTGCTATTCAACAGATGGCCCAAGTCCTTGTGAACAACCAGCAGCAAGGCAGGAATGGCAATGGCCGCTCCACTCTGTTTGAGTTCATGACGAATTTGCCCCCAACCTTCACCGAGACTGCTGAACCCTTAGATGCTGACGACTGGATCCGCACCATCGAGGACCTCCTTGCACTGGTCAATTGCAATGAGGATCGTGAGAAGGTGCTTTATGCCTCTCACTGCCTCGGAGGTACCACCAGAGCATGGTGGGATGGATCCAAGGTCATGCAAGGTGATCGTGTGATCACTTGGGATGACATCAAGGAAGGATTCCGCACTTCCCACATTCCTTCTGGGATTATGGCTATCAAGAAGAGAGAATTCCGAGCGCCGAACCAAGGAAGTGGCTCTGTCATGGAGTACCTATGGAAGTTCAACCTGCTGTCAAGGTATGCACCTGAAGATGTCAACACAGAGGCTGCCAAGAAGAAACGCTTCATGGAAGGACTTCAACAGACCCTGCAATATCAGCTCATCGTCTGTGACTGTCAGACCTTCTTCGACCTGGTGAATAAGGCCCTCATGCTGGAAGACAATCGTCGTGCCATAGACGACACTCGCAAGCGCAATATGATCAGCAAGGGTAGTTCTAGCAACTAGAAGCGTCGCCCCTGGCAGCCAGCCCCATCCAAGCCGACCTATCAGCCATAGCAGGCTAGACCTCCTACACCTCGTCCGAGCTACCAGCCTCGGTAGTATGCTAATCCCAGGCCGGTTTACAACAACTCCAATAACAGCAGCGGCGGCAGGAACTACAACAACAACCCTGGGCCAGTCACTTGTTTTGTATGTGGTCAGCCTGGACACATCTCCAAACTGTGCCCCAACAAGAAGCCAGATGCACCGCGCCCCAATGCGCCAAGCCAAGGTCAAGGCCATGGAGCACCACCAAGGAACCTAGATCCCCGCAACCATCCCAATAATGGCAAGGGTCGTGTGAATCACGTCACTGCTAAGGAAGCCCAGGAAGACCCAGATGTCATACTTGTTACGTTCCTCGTCAACTCAACCCCAACAACAGTACTGTTTGATTCTTGAGCTTCACATTCTTTTGTCACCCAAAAGTTTGCACTAGAGAGTGGCATGAAACCTACACCCCTAGGTAGCCGTATGTTGATACAAACCCCGGGATTGGTTATGAAGTCTGGGATAGGTTGTAAGGGAGTTGATATTGACATCAATAGGATAGACTTCCTACCAGACCTTATAGTTCTGGATTCACCAGGCTTGGACGTCATCCTTGGCATGAATTGGTTGACCAAGAACCAAGGCTACTTACACTGTGCGAAGAGCACCATCACCATAACCAATAGCTAAGGAGTGGAAGTCAAGTACGTTCCCAACCCGGCCTCCACTCAAGCCCCTTAGGCTAACTGTCTATCGGGAATTGAGTCGGATCAAGTGCCAGTGGTATGTGAATACCCGGATATATTTCCTGATGAGCTGCCTGGGATGCCACCTCACCGCGACATTGAGTTCATCGTTGAACTAATGCCCGGGTCCAGGCCCATCTATAAGAAGCCCTATAGGATGGGATCCGAAGAGTTGACTGAATTGAAGAAGCAACTAGCAGAGCAGCTCAGAAAAGGATTCATTCGCCCTAGTGCCTCTCCTTGGGGGTCGCCTGTTCTGTTTGTGTCAAATTGGGATGGAACTATCAGACTCTGTGTCGATTACCATTCTCTCAATAAAGTCACAATAAAGAACAAGTACCCACTCCCCAAGATTGAAGACCTGTTCGATCAATTGAACGGAGCCAAGGCGTTTACCAAGATTAACCTCAGGTATAGGTACTACCAGTTGAAGATAAGACCCCAAGACATTCCAAAGACGGCATTTGTAACCTGGTACAGCCTGTATGAGTACACGGTCATGTCATTTGGGTTGACCAATGCCCTTTCCTACTTCATGTACCTCATGAACAAGGACTTCATGGAGTACTTGGACAAGTTTGTTGTCATCTTCATTGATGACATACTCGTCTTCTCCAAGTCTGAAGAAGAGCATGAGCAACACTTGAGATTGGTCCAAGACAAGCTTCGAGAGCACTAGCTTTACGCCAAATTCAGCAAGTGCAAATTCTGGCCACATAAAGTTGGATTCTTGGGTCATGTGTTGACTGCAGAAGGATTGTCAGTGGATCTGAAAGCACATTTGCTCCCTTTGTGGTTTTGGTAATTCATAACAACATATAAGTCATTGAACTAATGTTTCCAACAAGTATATTTCAGGAAATGTCCAAATGATGGGTTGGCAAAAAGAGATTGTGGAACACCCCAAGATGCATGGAAATGGATTGGCAAAGCTTCAAGAAGAGGAATCTACATTTTATATTTGTGATAAATCACCTTGAGTCCATAGGAAAGCCAATACTATAAAAGGGGGTAAAGTTTTGTTGGTGAACAAAATACTCATACTTGCACAAGTGATAGTCACCAAAGACACCCACAAACTCTCCCACCAAAGTCTGTCCTAAGCCAAACACTCAAAATCAGTGCAACCAACATTCACATTCGGTGCCACCGATTCCAAACCCTAGACAAACACAGCCAAACCCTAACCCTTCGGTACAGCCGATACTGCTTTCGGTGCCACCGAGTTGGGCTGCCAACTTTGTGTTACATAAGTTCATAGTTTCGGTCCCTCCAAGATTGTTGAATCGGCGACACCGAGAATAGGCATTCTGACCATTGGTCACCTTATCGGTGCAACTGAGATACGTATATCAGTCACTCCGAGATTCAAAAGTTGCTACCTTTTGGTCGCTTCGGTACCACCGAGATTAACACATCGGTGTCACCCAATTGGTCATTTTGTGTGTAACGGTTGGATTTTTGGGGATGCCTATATATACCCCTTCACCACCACCTACTCGACAGAGAAGCACTCAGAACCATTTCATACCTATCCTACCAGTTTTTGAGAGAGAACCACCTACCCTTGTGTTGAGATCAAGATATTCCACTCCAACCATATGGATCTTGATTTCTAGCCTCCCCAGGTTTCTTTCCACCAATACCATCTCTTCTACCAAGCCATATATGTGAGAGTCATTGTGTGTTGAGGAGTCTATCATGTTGAATCACAAGAGCAAGGAGTTCATCGACATTACCGAGCCTATTACCTTTTGGAGGGTGGTGCCTCCTAGATTAGTTAGTTGTCGCTTGGGATCCTCCTACTTCTTGTTGTGGAGTGAACCAAGAAGTTTGTAAGGGCAAGGATATCGCCTACTTCGTGAAGATCTACCCTGAGTAAGGCTAGTCCTCCATGGACGTAGGCCGTCATGGTATAGTCAAGGTTGCTTCATTGTGGAACCCTCCATGGGTAGAGCCCTCC
The DNA here is from genome assembly GCA_022496015.1 of Hordeum marinum. Lineage (NCBI taxonomy): Eukaryota > Viridiplantae > Streptophyta > Magnoliopsida > Poales > Poaceae > Hordeum > Hordeum marinum. Next base: position 237,222,534 of record CM039673.1, read on the forward strand.
ATGTACTCTCGCGACCGTTACCCTTCGTGGGTTGGATACTCCATGAACGTGGATGTATGATAGCACCACCTATCGGAACCACGGGAAAAATGTTCATGTCATCAATTGTGTTTGCTTTCCTTACCCTCTCTTTACTTACATGTGCAATGTCTTTACTTTTCGCTGATATACTCTTAGACATGCATGTGTAGGGTGTACTTGACATACTATGAATGCTAAAATCTGCCAAGAATTAAAATTGGGGAAAAGTAGATTTTTATTTGGTCAAGTAGTCTAATCACCCCGACTCTAGACCTACTTTAGATCCTACAATTGGTATCAGAGCTTTTGTCTCCATTGCATTGGTTTCACAACCTTGGAGAAGTATGGCATCTAGTAAGGGAAATTATCTCCGTAGAGGTCCATACTTTGATGGCACAAATTTTGCTAGTTGGAAGCACAAAATGAAAATGCATATGCTTGGTCATAATCCTGCATTTGGGCTGTTGTCGTGTTGGCTTGCGAGATGAATTCTTTGTGGAAGGAAAGGAACCTGATCATGAAGTGACTATGGATGAATTGAAGTTGTTGCAACTCAATTCTCAAGCATGTGACATTCTCTTCAACTGCCTATGCCCCGAAGAATTCAACAAAATTACCCGTCTTGAACATGCAAAAGAGATTTGGGATACTTTAGTTGATATGCAGGAAGGAACTATGTCCGTGACAGAATCCAAGTTAGATGTTCTTCAAGGACAGCTTGACAAGTTCAAGATGAAAGATGGTGAAGGATTCGTTGAGATGTACTCTAGGCTAGCTCTCATCACCAATGATATTGCCGGCTTAGGAAGCGAAGAAATGACAGACAAATTCATCATCAAGAAGATACTTCGAGCCTTGGATGATCGATATGACACCATTTGCACATTGATCCAAATGATGCCCAACTACAAAGATCTCAAACCAACGGAAGTGATTGGTAGAATTGACACTCAAAGACAAGGAAGAGCTTCATCACAAGTCTAGCGGTGCTTAGAAAGCCACAAGTTATGCTCCTGCTACCTCAAGCGACTACCTTGTCACAAACAAAGAGATAAGGCTCATGGTCAAGAAACTCAAAAGTTCAACAAGAATAGAAGCAAAGATCGAACATCCAACTCAAGACATGAAGAGAAGCGTTCATCAAGTCATGACCGAAACTGCTACAATTGTGGGAATCCCGGACACTACTCCAATGAGTGCATGGCTCCTTACAAACGAAGAGAAGAGTCACTAAGATGACGAAGCTCAAGAGACGAGTCTCCTCGAAGAGAGAGAAGGAGTAGAGATGATCGTTATGAACGAAGACCCTCAAGGAGAAGTAGGGACTCGGAGAAGAAGGACAAGTACACCAAGAGCTACTCAAGAAGGAAACATCAAGCTCATGTTGGTGAATGGGTTTCTGACTCTGACTCTGACAACCACTCCGAGAGAAGCGATCACTCCAACTATGACTATAGTCAAGATGAATGTGTTGCCGGAATTTCTCTAGTGACTACCAACTCCTATGATATTTTTGATTCACCAAATGAAGGGAGTGGAAGTTGCTTCATGGCTAAAGGCCCCAAGGTATCACACCCAAAGTATCTTGATTTCAATAGTGATGAAGATGAGTTGTTAATTGAAGATGAGTTGCTATTTGACAAAACTAGTAATGATAGTCAAAATGAACTTGCTAGTACTCACTCTAGTATAGATAATTCGTGTGATGATGATAAGTTGGAAATAGAACAACTAACTCAAGAACTAAAACTCTTAAGTTAGCTCACGAGTCAACTCTAGAAGATCATAGAGAGCTTGTAAGGACACATGAGAAGCTACGCTTCAAGAAGCTCAATTTAGAGAAAGAGCATGAGTGCTTTAAAGCTATCAATGACGATCTTCGAAAGAAGACTTCCTCTTATCTAGCCAAACGACTTATCTTATGTACATTCATGCCTCAAGTTAAGTCTAAGCAAGCTAGTAACAAAGGAAAGAAAGGTTCTTCAACTAGTAGCAATAAAAATGATAAATCCAATGATATTGCTTTGAGTAGTTCTCTTGATCCCACTAACTCTTCTTAGCCAAGTTACACTTGAGCAAGAAAATGAACTCTTGAAAGGGATTATTGAGAAAGGTATCTACAAGAGTCTTGAAGGGTGCAAACAATTTGAGGAAATTGTACGCAAGCATGGAGGATACCGGAAGAATCGTGGTGTTGGCTACTTCAATGCTAATGGAGTTGAATGGGAAGAAGGTCAATATCCCAACCCCAAGTTTGTTCCTCAAAAGGAGAAGTGTGAAAATACTCTTCCCAAGGGAACAAAAGCTCAATATGACCTTCCACCATAAGAACCAAGCTCAAGGACAAGAACAAGCTTCAAGAGGACTTTAACTCTTTTGAAGATGAATCCCAAGTTTTGGTGAAGTGGGTTCTCAAGGCTACTACAAGCTCAACTTCTACAAGTGCCACTTCAACACCAAGGATCCCTATCAACTTGATGTGGGTCCCCAAGAATAAAAACTAGAGAGTTCTTGAGGGGTGACTACGCCAATGAAATTCACTCATATTCATTATTGGCAAGGACTATCTGCAATCAACATCAACTCTATGCAATAGTTCAAGGAGTCACACATTCCCTCAAAGGTAAGCAAGGGACAAGGTAATTAGCAAATCAATGGACATCATCACATATTCATTGCACTCCATGTCCATAGATATCCTTGTATTTGTCTCTTGTGTGTTGGGACTAACCCATGTAGGTGAGAAGAGTAATGAAACCACAAGGATGCTCCCAACTCTTGGTGATCTTCATCAACCTTCAGCATCAACCACTACCTCACCAACATGAAGTCTCCATCTACAGAACCCAAGGTTAGTTTATCCCTCTTATGGGGGGATGTCACATCTAGGGGGAGCTTTACTCTAAGACTTGAGTTAAAGCATTTCAAAAGAATGTGACAACATTAAATGCTTTATGTGAAAGTGGTAACCCCACTTGTGCTTAAACGATGAGTATGACCTATGATCAAGTATTCTTACTTGGCTCCTAAGTCAATATACTCATATATAGATGACTCTGTCATCGCCAAAGTGCTTGTTAGATGCTATTATGTTTGTGCATGTTTGCCATGATTTCATTTGACATCTTATTGTGTGAGCATGTTGGTCTGCATTTATTAACTCATTCGAGGATATCTAATTGTTGCTATTTGGCTTTTCATATTTATTTGCCAATTGGATATACAAGAATGTCTAGGACCACTTCTTTAGCTATCTATGCTTTCTCACCTCATACTCTATACATGTTGCATCACAAAATTTGACCAAGTGCTTTTCGATCCCTCTGTGTGTGGAGCACTCGGAGTTCCGTATTGACAAGGATTGACCATTAAGACCTCCCAAGTGCATCTCGATGGAACCAACACCAAAAATCCGGTCACACCGAATGCCTAGGGTTGGTCTGGATTTCCTACCTCGGTACTACCGATTCCATATTCTCGCCTACACCAAGTTTCTCTGTCAACTAACAGTTGAGAAACTCGGTGACACCGAAAATTTAGAATCGGTGTCACCGACAATAAAGGGATATATTTGGTGGTCCCGACGGTTTGAAATTTCACTCTTCAAACCGTCACGCCCCAAGCCCTAAGCTGCCGCAAAAGGACCCCTGGTCGTCGCCCTTGTCTTCCCGCACTCCTCCGCCGCTGGGAATCGCCGTCGTCGACGAAATCTTCACCCCGTCGCTGCCGTAGAGGATCCGTCACCAAGCTAGGGTACGGGTTCGAGCCCCTCTTGCACTCCAACTTCAAATCTTGCACATTAGGGTTTCAATATTATCTTGCCACAGTTTGAGATTGTTCAGTCCACAAGATTAACTCCATAGACTAGTGAATCGAAAAGTTTTAGGTTTAGTTGCACGTGAAATTGCATCTCGGTGAGACCGAGTCAGAAAAATCGGTTCCATCGATTGCCTCTTTCTGCTACCGAGGACAAAACTCGGTGAGACTGAGTGACAGTTTTCGGTCTGACCAAAACTGTTGCCAAATTTTTGTTAAGGGTTTTGTGAGTCTCGGCAGCACCGAAAGGTTTGACTCGGCGACACCGAAATTGAATTTTGTAGTGAACTACATCTATAATTTTTCTGTTCAAACTTTCAAAAACCACCTGAATATTTTCTGATGACTCCACCTATTCCACTCTTCTATACTCTATTCATAGGGTCAGCATGTCTGAGTCAGATAGTCAGAATTTGCCAGAGCAGGGAGTTGACATGAGTTCAGGCACAAGCCCAGAGCCTAGTTCATTTTCAGATCCAGGCATCCCTAGCTCCCATGGGTTGCCCAAGGCTCCCACTAGGGCCAAGAAGAAGCTAAATTCAGATGAGGAAGATTCAGATTTTGTGCCTGAGGAGGCTCTTGCCAAGAAGCAAGATAAAGCTGCCAAGAAGACAACAAATGAGGCCACCTCTTCCATGAGGGTGCTCAGCAAAATTTATGCTCCTACAGAAACTATCAAAGCACATGAGAGTGGTAGGGCAACAATGACCATTGATCCCCCAAGGAAGTCTATGCCTAAGAAGGCAGGGTAGAAAAAAGCCAGAAAGAGTATTATCCATGTGACTGGCAGGCCTACATCTATGTATGAAGATCTAGAGGAAGCAGCTGCTGCTGAAGAGGAGGATGATCCAGCTGCAAAGGCTCTTCTCACGAAGAAGGCCAAGAAACTTCTAGCAGATGCTATGCCTAAATCAGGCACATCTGTAGGACCGAAAGTATGTCTAGAGGGGGGGTGATTAGACTACTTGACCAAATAAAAGTTTTGCCTATACCAATTTTTAGGGTTGACAGTTTTTAGCATTTCATGGCAAGTCAAGTACACCCTACACATGCAAGTCTAAGAGTATACAGCATCGGAAAGTAACAACAAGCATGTATAGAAGGGATAGGGTAGGAAGATCAAACACAGTTGTATACACGATGATTTTTCCCGTGGTTCCGATAGGTGGCGCTATCGTACATCCATGTTTATGGAGTCTTCAACCCAGGGGTAACGGCCGCGAGAGTCCACGGAGGGCTCCACCCAAAAGGGTCCACGAAGTAGCAACCTTGACTATTCCATAATGGCTTCTGTCCACGAAGGACTAGCCTCACTATGGGTAGATCTTCATGAAGTAGGCAATCTCCTTGCCCTTACAAACTTCTTGGTTCACTCCACAACACGAAGTAGGGGGCTCCCAAGCGACACCTAACCAATCTAGGAGGCACCATGCTCCAAAAGGTAATAGGCTCGGTAATGACGATGAACTCCTTGCTCTTGTGCTTCAAGATGATAGACTCCTCAGCACCACATCACTCTCTCATAGATTTGGCATGGTGGAAGAGATGGGATTGGTGGAAAGCTACTTCGGGAGGCTAGAGATCAAGATCCATATGATTGGAGTGGAATATCTTGACCTCAACACAATGGTAGGTGGTTCTCTCTCAGAAAATCTGATAGGATAGGTATGGAATATTTCTGAGTGCTTCTCTCTCGAGTAGGTGGTGGTGAAGGGGTATATATATAGGCATCCCCAAAAATCCAACCGTTACACATAAAATGACCAACTCGGTGACAGTGATGTGTTAATCTCGGTGGTACCGAAGTGACCAAAAGGTGGCAACTTTTGAATCTCGGTGAGACCAATATAGGAAACTCGGTTGCACCGATAAGGTGACCAACGGTCCGATTTCCAATCTCGGTGACGCCGATCCAACATTCTTGGTGGGACCGAAAATGTGAATTTGTGTAACAAAAAGTTGGCAACCTAAACAAGGTGGCACCGGTATGGAATCGGTTGCACTAAAGTGGCTAGGGTTTGGCTTGAGTCTGTCTAGGTTCTAGAATCGGTGGCACCGGTATGGGAAAGTTGGTTGCACCGATTTTGAGTGTTAGGTATAGAACAGACTTTGGTGGGAGAGTTTGTGGATGTTTTTGGCGACTATCACTTGTTCACGTTTGAGCACATTGTTCACCAACAAAACCTTACCCCCTTTTAATAGTATTGGTTTCCTATGGACTCAAAGTGATTTCTCACAAATATAAAATGTAGAGTCCTCTTGCTTGAAGCTTGGCCAACCTATTTCCTTGCATCTTGGGGTTTGTCCACAATCTCCTTTTGCCAATCCTATCATTGAACATTTCCTGAAATATACTTAGTGGAAACATTAGTTCAATGACTTATATGTTGTTATTAATTACCAAAACCACCAAGGGAGCAATTGTGCTTTCAATCTCCCCCTTTTTGGTAATTGATGACAACATATAGATCAAAGCTTCGACATATGATAAAATCAGAATATAATCGTCGCTTTGAGAGGTATGTGATTAGCAAGAGCTCCCCCTAAATTTGTGCATTATTTTGAATTTGTGTTTGAATGCAAATGCACAATCGATTAGGTATATGGGGCACTTCTTCCATGTCACATACAACTTGGTGGTGTGCGAGAATAATTAGAATGAGTAACAAAGCACAACACAATCAAGCAAAGGTGAATGATCATCTCATAAGCATTAAGATGACAGGAAATAGTTGCATCACACATAACAACGTATGATCACACATAAACACAAAAGTATCTCACGTCAAACCAAAAGAACTAAATGTTTTGAAAAGCAACAAACACCAAAACGCCCTCTCGCTCGAAGCCTAAAGATCTATATACACTTCTGCCCTTTGGTAACAAGTTACCAAAAAGTTCAAAGGCATACATCTAATCGTTCTTGGGATGATCTCCTTCGGTTGTTGATGAAGGAGTCGAGATAACAGCATCGGCGAAGATCTGTGCAGATGTCACGGATGGAGTTGGAGTGACAGCTGGAGGAACTGGAACAGATGGAGCAGGAGCTGAGGTGACAGCAGCAGGAGCTGATGAAGAGGGCCTCAAGTCTGTAGCTGGCATAGTGGCTGATCTGGCCTGGGTAGGAAACCGTGTGCCTGTCCTGAGAGGTGATTCATCCTCCTCCTCCTCCTCATAATCATCTGAAGAACTAGTGGTGTGAGGAAGTGGCACTGAGTGAACTTCCTTCTGGAGCTATGTGACCGTCTGAGTCAGCCTGTCCACCTTATCATTAAGGGTCTTGATCCTAGTTTCGAAGATCCTGACAAGACTGTTCTGGTTGTCCAGAATCCCCTTAATGTCCTTCTGCATACCCTGAACTGATGATATCAAGAGATCCATTTGCTCATTTCTGGATCTGGGGACTTGAGCACTAGTGGCTCTAACTGCCTCTGCTTCTGCCTGAGCTGTAGCTGAAGTGGGATGATCAACATCCATCACCACAACATTGTCCTTGAGATCTGGCTGTAGGGGTAAATGTGGATGATCTAGAGTAAAAAGGTGCTTCTCCAACTTTGAATTGATAAGCATCTGAATGTAGGGTGCATAACAGCAAGAGCGCTTCTGGTCAGCAGCAACCCTCTTGATTGTCTCAACAATCAAATCCATGACTCTGATCCTGGTGTGTCTGTCAAGGTGGATCAACATATTGATGGAGTGGCCTCGGATCATCTTGTCATCTCCTGAATTGGGCATCAAAGTATGCCTCATAATGGTGTTCATTGTGCGGAGGTCAGCCTGAAGAAAGTAGATAGATCCTAGCCTGTGAGACTTCATATTGGCAGCAGGGATCTCCTTGTACATATTTGCCATAGCATTGTGGCTCGCCTTGGATTCTGAGTATACATCCAAGTCACCATCTTGTGCTTCAGGAACTCCTAAGATAGCTGCCCATTCTTCAACAGTTGATTCATACCTTGCACCTTCAGTCATCCATACAATTCTACCATCTCCATAGAAATGTGCAGTGGAGTAGAATTGCATGATCGTCTCATCATTCCAAGCAGTGAATTCTCTGCCAACAAACCCATCCAAACCTATGCAATGGAAATTGTCTTGGACAGTTGGAAAGTAGTCCTCATTCTCCTTGATGAATTTCCAATCAACATATCGCATATCACTAACAGCTGGACTCTTGTCAAAAAGCACAGTCTCATAGAAATCATGTTGCTCTTTCGTATAGAATCTGTAGTCCATAGCTGTCTTCTTCCTCTCGGCATATGGATCTATAGCTCTCCAAGCTCTCAATCCTAAATCCTTTCTCTTCTTCATATCTTCACCTAGTGGGTAGCTGGCATTGTGTACTAGAAGATGTGGTCTGAGCTTCATCAAAGTTGTCAAGTCATCATCACCTTCAGCTCTGGAAGCAGTCCCTTTGTTCTTCTCAGAAGCTGGAATCTGCGTGAATGTCCTCTTAGGCTTCTCAGCAACATCCTTCTTGGATGTGCTAGTATTTGGCATAGCATCATCCATAAGCTTCTTCTGCTTTTTCTTGGGAGGGGCCTTCTCAACATGCTCTTCCTCCTCTTCAGCATCAGCACGAGCAGCTTCTTCTGGATTCTCATACATGGAGGTTTTTCTGCCAATAACATGAATAACACTCTTTCTTGCTTTCTTCTCTCCTGCCTTCTTAGGCATAGATTTCTTGGGGACTTCAACTAAAATAGTTGCTCTAGCAGTCTCATGAGCCTTGAAGGTTGAAGAAGGTGCATATATCTTGCTGATAACCCTCCTGTAGGAAGTGGCTTCAGTAGCAGACTTCTTAGCAGCTTTCTCTTGCTTCTTAGCAAGAATCTCTTCAGGGATAAAGTCTGAATCTTCTTCATGAGAATTCAGCTTCTTTCTGGTCCTTATAGCAGCCTTGGGCAACCCATGGGAGCTGGGGGTGCCTGGATCTTAAAATGAACTGGGCTCTGGGCTTGTGCCTGAACTCATGTCTGCACTCTGCTTTGGAAAGTTCTGACTGTCCTCTGCATCTGACATATTGACCCTGTGAATGGAATATAGATGAGCAGAAGTAGATGAGTCATCACAAAATTATGAGCTGATTTTTGAAATTTTGAACAAAGGATCTTCAAAGTTTTGCATTCTGTTAGAAACAAATCGGTAAGGCTGAAGCAAAAAATTTGGTGACACCGAGACTAACTGTCCCTCTTAACAGAAACTTGGCACCCTTTTTGGTGAGACCGAAAAGGAGTGTTCGGTTTCACTGAGACAGTTCTTAGCATCACCGAAACAAAAATCGGTGGTACCGATTTTCTTGATTCGGTTCTATTGAGTAGCGTCCGGCGTAAGGCAAACCCTAGAAAATCAATGGTTCGCTAGCCTATTGGGATTCTTGATGGATAGGAATACATGCAATGAGTGGCTTATAGAGAAAATCAAGTCCAATGCGCAAGAATTAGAAGGGGGGCGCAAGGGAGGTCGAATCCGTACCCTAACTTGGTGCGGATCCGCTACGGCGGCGACGATGGATCATATTTCGTCAACGGCGACGATTCCCAGCGGCGGAGGAGCGCAGGAAGACAAGGGCGACGACCAGGGGTCTCGAGGCGGTAGCTTAGGGTTTTGAAGCGCGGCATTTGAAGATAGAATTTCAAAGCGTCGGAGTCCACAATATATATACCCTCCACTATCGGTGATACTGATTTTATGTTTTTGGTGTCACCGAGTTCCACAACTGTCAGCTGACAGGGAAACTTGGTGTAACCGAGAATATGAAATCGGCAGTACCGAAATTGAAAACCAGATCAACCCTAGGCATTCAGTGAGATCGAGATTGTGGGTGTTCCACCGAGATGCACTTGGGAGGTTTTAATGGTCAGTCCTTGTCGATACGGAACTCCGAGTGCTCCACACATAGAGGGATCGAAAAGCACTTGTTCAAATTTTGTGATGGAGCATGAATGGGATATGAGGTGAGAAAGCATAGATAGCTAAAGAGTGGTCCTAGGCATTCTTGTCCATACAATTGGCAAAAGAGAAAATCAATAACCAAATAGCAACAATTGGATGTCCTCGAATGAGAAAATAAATGCAGACCAACATGCTCACACAATAAGATGTCAAAAGAAATCAAGACAAACATGCACAAACACACTAGCATCTAACAAGCACTTGGGCGGTGACGAAATCATCTATATATGAGTATTTGACTGAGGAGCCAAGTAAGAGTACTTGATCATAGGTCATACTCATCGTCTAAGCACAAGTGGGGTTACCACTTTTACACAAAGCATTTAATGTTGTCACATACTAAGAGATGCTTTGACTCAAGTTTTAGAGTAAAGCTCCCCCTTAATGTGACATCCCCCCATAAGAGGGATAAACTAACCTTGGGTTTTGTCGATGAAGACTTCATGTTGGTGAGGTAGTTGTGGATGCTCAATGTTGATGAAGATCACCAAGAGTTGGGAGCATCCTTGTTGTTTCCTTACTCCTCTCACCTACATGGGTTAGTCCCAATGCACAAGAGACAAATACAAGGATATTTATGGACATGGAGTGCAAAGCATATGTTATGATGTCCATTGATTAGTTGATTACCTTGTCCCTTGCTTACCTTTGAGGGAATGTGTGACTCCTTGAAATATTGCATTGAGTTGATGTTGAGTGCAAAAAGTCCTTGCCAATAATGAATGTGAGTGAATTTTATTGGCGGAGTCACCCCCCAAGAACTTACCAGTTCTTCTTCTTGGGGACCCACATCAAGTTGATGGGGATCTTTGGTGTTGAAGTAGCCTTTGTAGTAGTTGAGCTTTAAGTAGCCTTGGGAACCCACTTCACCAAATCTAGGCATTCATCTTCAAATGAGTCAATGTCCTCTTGAAGCTTGTTCTTGCCCTTGAGCTTGTTGTCTTGTGGTGGAAGGTCATCTTGAGTGTTTGTCCCCTTGGTAAGAGTATTTTCATACTTCTCCTTTTGAGGTACAAACTTGGGCTTGGGATATTGACCTTCTGCCCATTCAACTCCGTTAGCGTTGAAGTATCCAACACCACGATTCTTCCAGTATCCTCCGTGCTTGCGTACAATTTCCTCAAATTGCTTACATCCGACAAGACCCTTGTAGATAGCTTTTTCTATAATTCCTTTCAATAAAGCATTTTCTTGCTCAAGTGTAACTTGGCTAAGAGAATCATCATTAGTGGAATCAATAGAACTACTAGAAGCAACATCATTGGGTTTAGCATTTTATTGTTGCTACTAGATGAAGAACCTTTCTTGCCTTTGTTACTAGATTTCTTAGTTTTAACTTGAGGAATGAAAGTAGACAAGAGTAGTCATTTGGCTAGATAAGATGAAGTCTTATTTCGGATATCGTCATTGATAGCTTTGATAAACTCATGCTCTTGCTCCAAGTTGAGCTTCTCGAAGCGTAGCTTCTCATGAGTTCTCACATGCTCTCTATGATCTTCGAGAGTAGATTCATGAGCTAACTTAAGAGTGTTTAGTTCTTTAGTTAGTTGTTCTATTTTCATCTTATCATCATCAAATGACTCATCTTGACTAGCATGAGAATTATAAAGTTCATTTTCATCAACATTACTAGTTTTATCACCAAGCAAGTCATCATCACAAAGCAAATCATCTTCATCACTATCAAAATCAAGATTCTCGGGGTGTGATACCTTGGGGACTTTATCCATGAAGCAACTTCCACTCCCTTCCTTTGGTGAATCAAATAGATCGTAGGAGTTAGTAGTCACTAGAGCAATTCCGGTAACACCATCATCTTGACTATAGTTGGAGTCGGAGTGATAGCTTCTCTCAGAGTTGTTGTTGGAGTCGGAGCCAGAAACCCATTCACCAACATGAGCTTGATGTTTTCTTCTTGTATAGCTCTTGGTTTACTTGTCCTTCTTCTCTGAATCTCTACTTCTCATTGAGTGTCTTCGTTCATAACGATCATCTCTACTCCTTCTGTCTCTTTGTGGTGATTCATTCCTTGAGCTTCGTCTTCGAGGTGACTCTTCTCTTGTTTTGTAGGGAGACATGCACCCATTTGAGTAGTGTCCGGGCTTCCCACAATTGTAGCAATTGCGGTCATGACTTGACAAACGCTTCTCTTCATATCTTGAGTTGGAGTTTCTTTCTTTGCCTCTATTCTTGTAGAAATTGTTGAATTTCTTGACCATGAGGCTTATCTCTTCATTGGTGACAAGGTTGTTGCTTGAAGTTGCAGGAGCATCACTTGTGGCTTTGTAAGCACCGCTAGACTTGTGATGAAGTTCTTCCTTATCTTTGAGTGTCATCTCATGAGCAACAATCGTTCCAATTACTTCTATAGGTTTGAGATCTTTGTAGTTTGGCATCATTTGGATCAATGTGCACATGGTGTCGTATCTCTCATCCAAAGCTCTAAGTATCTTCTTGATGATGAATTTGTCGGTCATTTCTTCGCTTCCTAAGCTGGCAATCTCATTGGTGATGAGACCTAGCCTAGAGTACATCTCTGCAACTCCTTCACCATACTTCATCTTGAACATGCCAAGCTGGCCTTGAAGAACATCTAACTTGGATTCTCTCACGAACTCGGTTGCTTCGTGCATATCAACCAAAGTATACCCAATCTCTTTTGCATTCTCAAGACGACTGATTTTGTTGAATTCTTTGGGGCATAAGAAGTTCAAGAGAATTTCGCATGCTTGAGCATTGAGTTGCAACATCTTCAACTCATCCGTGGTAGCTTCACGATCCGGTTCCCGTCCATCCGCAAAGAACTCACCTTGCAAGCCAACACGAACAACAGCCCAAACGGCAGGGTTATGACCAAGAACATGCATTTTCATTTTGTCCTTCCAACTAGCAAAATTAGTTCCATCAAAGTACGGACCTCTATGGTGATAACTTCCCTCACTAGACGCCATACTCTCCTAGGTTGTGAGACCTAAGCAATGGATACCAAAGCTTTGATACCACTTGTAGGACCGAAACTATGTCTAGAGGGGGGGTGATTAGACTACTTGACCAAATAAAAGTTTTGCCTATACCAATTTTTAGGGTTGACAGTTTTTAGCATTTCATGGAAAGCCAAGTACACCCTACACATGCAAGTCTAAGGGTATACAACACCAAAAGTAACAACAAGCACGTATAGAAGGGATAGGGTAGGAAGATCAAACGCAGTTGTAGACACGATGCTTTTTCCCGTGGTTCCGATAGGTGACGCTATCGTACATCCATGTTTGTGGAGTCTTCAACCCTCGGAGGGTAAAGGTCACGAGAGTCCACGGAGGGCTCCACCCAAAAGGTTCCACGAAGTAGCAACCTTGACTATTCCATAACGGCTTCCGTCCACGAAGGACTAGCCTCACTATGGGTAGATCTTCGCGAAGTAGGCTATCTCCTTGCCCTTACAAACTTCTTGGTTCACTCCACAACACGAAGTAGGAGGCTCCCAAGCGACACCTAACCAATCTAGGAGGCACCACCCTCCAAAAGGTAATAGGCTCGGTAATGACGATGAACTCCTTGCTCTTGTGCTTCAAGATGATAGACTCCCCTCACCCAATCACTCTATCACAGATTTGGCATGGTGGAAGAGTGGGATTGGTGGAAAGCTACTTGGGGAGGCTAGAGATCAAGATCCATATGATTGGAGTGGAGTATCTTGACCTCAACACAAGGGTAGGTGGTTCTCTCTCAGAAAATTTGATAGGATAGGAATGGAATAGTTCTGAGTGCTTCTCTCTCGAGTAGGTGGTGGTGAAGGGGTATATATATAGGCATCCCCAAAAATCCAACCGTTACACACAAAATGACCAACTCGGTGACACCTATGTGTTAATCTCGGTGGTACCGAAGTGACCAAAAGGTGGCAACTTTTGAATCTCGGTGAGACCAATATAGGAAACTCGGTTGCACCGATAAGGTGACCAACAGTCAGATTTCCAATCTCGGTGACGTTGATCCAACATTCTCGGTGGGACCGAAAATGTGAATTTACGTAACAGAAAGTTGGCAACCTAAACTCGGTGGCATCGGTATGGAATCGGTTGCATCGAAGTGGCTAGGGTTTGGCTTGAGTCTGTCTAGGTTCTGGAATCGGTGGCACCGGTATGGGAAAGTTGGTTGCATCGGTTTTGAGTGTTAGGTATATAACAGACTTTGGTGGGAGAATTTGTGGATGTTTTTGGTGACTATCACTTGTGCATGTTTGAGCATATTGTTCACCAACAAAACATTACCCCCTTTTAATAGTATTGACTTTCCTATGGACTCAAAGTGATTTCTCACAAATATAAAATGTGGAGTCCTCTTGCTTGAATCTTGGCCAACCTATGTCCTTACTTCTTGGGGTTTGTCCACAATCTCCTTTTGCCAACCCTAGCATTGAACATTTCCTGAAATATACTTAGTGGAAACATTAGTTCAATGACTTATATGTTGTTATTAATTACCAAAACCACCAAGGGAGAAAATGTGCTTTCAACATCCAAGAGCACCAAATCTGCATCCAAGAAGGCTGCTGCTGAAAAGCCTAAGAGAACATCTAGGCAGATTCCAGCTTCTGAAAAGAACAAGGGAACTACTTCTAGAGGTGAGCATGATGATGATTTGACAACCTTGATGAAACTTAGACCACATCTTCCAGTACATGATGTCAGCTAGCTAGTTGCTGAAGATATGAAGAAGAGGAAAGACTCAGGTTTGAGGGCATGGAGAGCTATAGACCCATATGCCCAAAGGAAGAAGACTGTTGTTGATTACAGATTCTACACCAAGGAGCAGCAAGACTTCTATGAGATAGTCCTGCTAGACAAGAGCCCAGCTGTTGTTGATTACAGATTCTACACCAAGGAGCAGCAAGACTTCTATGAGATAGTCCTGCTAGACAAGGGCCCAGCAGTCAGTGACATGAGATATGTAGACTAGAAATTCATTAAGGAAAATGAGGATTACTTTCCAAGTGTCCAAGACAATTTCCACTGCATTGGTCTGGATGAGTTTGTTGGCAGAGAATTTACTTCATGGAATGATGAAATGATCATGCAATTGTACTCCACTGCACACTTCTATGGAGATGGTAGGATTGTATGGATGATAGAAGGAGCAAGATATGAATCCACTGTTGATTAATGGGCTGCACTTCTAGGAGTCCTAGGGGTTCAAGATGGAGATTGGATGTCTATGCGGAATCCAAGGCAAGCCACAATGCCATGAAGATTATGTATACTCCTATCCCTGCGGACAAGGTGCAATCTCACAAGCTTGGATCCATCTACTATCTTCAAGCTGGCCTTCGCCCCATGAACACCATTCTAAGGCATACCTTGATGCCCAAGTCAGGAGATGACAAGATGATCCCAGGATATTCCATCAACATGTTGATCCACCTTGATAGATCAGAGTCATGGACTTGATTGTTGAGACAGTCAAGAGGGTTGCTGCTGATCAGAAGCGCTCTTGCTGCTATGCACCCTACATCCAAATGCTCATCAATCCAAGTTGGAAAAGCACATACTTTCTCTAGATTGTCCCCATTTGCCCCTACAGCCAGAGCTTGAGGGTAACGTCATGGTGATGGACCCAGATCATCCCACATCTGCTACAGCTCAGGCAGAGGCAGAGGCAGCTCGAGCCACTAGTGCTCAAGTTCCTAGATCTAGAAGTGAGCAAATGGATTTGTTGATTTCATTAGTTCAAGACATGCAAAAGGACATTAAGGGGATTCTGGACAACCAGAATAGTCTTGTGAGGATCTTTGAAACAAGGATCAAGACTCTTAATGATAAGGTGGATAGGGTAACTAAGACAGTCAAAGAGCTTTAGAAGGAAGTTGACTCAATGCACATCCCTCGGGCTTCTTCTTCTTCTTCTTCTTCTTCTTCTTCTGATGATGATGATGATGATGTGATGAGGATGGATCACCTCTCAGGACAGGCACACAATTTCCCACTCAGGCCAGATCAGCCACAGTGCTAGCTCTAGACTCGAGTCCCTCTTCATCAGCTCCTGCTGCTGTCACCTCAGCTCCAGTTCCTCCTGTATCCACTCCAGCTCCATCCACAACATCTATAGAGATCTTTGCTAATGTTGTTCTCTCGACTCCTTCATTAAAGACCGAAGGAGATCAGCCCAAGAACGCTTAGACACATGCCTTTGAGCTTTTTGGTAACTTGTTGCCAAAGGGGGAGAAGTGTATATAGATATTTAGGCTTTGAGTGAGAGAGCGTTTTGGTGTTTATTGCTTTTTCAAAAAACAATTGTCATTTGGTTGCTTGTGATACACTCTTTGTGTGATGCTACTACTTCCTATCATCTTAGTTCTTTATGAGATGATCTTTCTACATTGCTCGATTATGTTGTGCTATGATGTTCACTCTAGCTATTCTCGCACAACACCAAGATGTATGTGACATGGAAGAAGTGCCCCATGTACCTAATCGATTGTGCATTTGCATTCAAACACAAATTCAAAATATCACATACTTCTCAAAACGACGATTATATTCGTTGATTATATCATATGTCGAAGCTTTGATCTATATGTTGTCATCAATTACCAAAAGTGGGAGATTAAAATCTCATTTTCTCCCTTTGTGGTTTTGGTAATTCATAACAAAATATAAGTCATTGAACTAATGTTTCCATCAAGTATATTTTAGGAAAACTCCAAATGATGGGTTGGCAAAAAGAGATTGTGGAACACCCCAAGATGCAAGGAAATGGATTGGCAAAGCTTCAAGCAAGATGACTCTACATTTTAAATTTGTGAGAAATCACCTTGAGTCCATAGGAAAGCCAATACTATTAAAAGGGGGTAAAGTTTTGTTGGTGAACACAATGCTCATACATGCACAAGTGATAGTCACCAAAGACACCCACAAACTCTCCCACCAAAGTCTATCCTAAGCCAAACACTCAAAATCGGTGCAACAAATATTCCACATTCGGTGACACTGATTCCAAACCCTAGACAGACTCAGCCAAACCCTAACCCTTCGATACAGCTGATACTGCTTTCGGTGCCACCGAGTTGGGTTGCCAACTTTCTATTACGCAAGTTCATAGTTTCTGTCCCTCAAAGATTGTTGAATCGGCGTCACCAAGAATGGGCATTCTGACCGTTGGTTACCTTATTGGTGCAACCGAGATTTGTATATCGGTCACTTCGAGATTCAAAAGTTGCCACCTTTCGGTCACTTCGGTACCACCGAGATTAATACATCAGTGTCACCGAGTTGGTCATTTTTTGTGTAACGGTTGGATTTTTGGGGATGCCTATATATACCCCTTCACCACCACCTACTCGACAGAGAAGCACTCAAAACCATTTCATACCTATCCTATCAGTTTTCTGAGAGGGAACCACCTACCCTTGTGTTGAGATCAGGATCTTCCACTCCAACCATATGGATCTTGATTTCTATCCTCCCCAAGTTGATTTCCACCAATCCCATCTCTTCTACCAAGCCATATATGTGAGATAGTGATTGTGTGTTGAGGAGTCTATCATCTTGGAGCACAAGAGCAAGGAGTTCATTGAAATTACTGAGCCTATTACCTTTTGGAGGGTGGTGCCTCCTAGATTGGTTAGGTGTCGCTTGGGAGCCTCCTACTTCGTCTTGTGGAGTGAACCAAGAAGTTTGTAAGGGCAAGGAGATCGCCTATTTCGTGAAGATCTACCCCGAGTAAGGCTAGTCCTCCGTGGACGTAGGCCGGCATGGTATAGTCAAGGGTGCTTCTTCATGGAACCCTCCATGGGTAGAGCCCTCCGTGGGCTCTTGCGACCGTTACCCTCCGTGGGTTGAAGACTCCATGAACATGGATGTACGATAGCACCACCTATTGGAACCACGGGAAAAATCTTCACGTCATCAATTGTGTTTGCTTTCCTTACCCTCTGTTTACTTACATGTGCAATGTCTTTTCTTTCCAATACTATACTCTTAGACATGCATGTGTACGGTGTACTTGACATACTATGAATGCAAAATCTGCCAAGAATTAAAATTGGGAAAAAGTAGATTTTTATTTGGTCAAGTAGTCTAGTAACCCCCCTCTAGACCTACTTTCGACCCTACAGGATCCTGCCAAGATTGAAGCCGTGACTGAGAGGCAATCCCCAACCACTATGAAGGAAGTCAGGAGCTTCCTCGAAGTCGCGAGATTTTACCGCAAGTTCATCGAAGGGTTCTCAAGTATTGCATGACCCATGGATTAGCTTTTGAAGAAGGACAAGAAGTTCGAATGGACGCCGAAGTGTGAAGAAAGCATCCAGGAGCTCAAGAAGAGATTGACCACGGCCCTAGTTTTGGCCACCCCCGATATTCACAAGGAGTTTGTGATATTGCGATGCATCGAGAACTGGACTTGGAGGTGTTCTGATGCAAGAAGGCGGAGTCATAGCATATCTATCCAGATAGCTATGTCCTCATGAAGAGAACTATGCTACTCATGATCTTGAGTTGGTAGCCGTGGTTCATAACTTGAAAACATGGCGACATTACCTTCTGGGGAAGCGATGTGAGATATACACAGACCAAAAGAGTTTGAAGTATAGTTTCACTCAAAGGGAATTGAACATGAGGCGATGGAGATGGTTGGAGTTCATCAAGGACTATGACCTTAGTGTTCAATACCACCCCGGAAAGGCTAACGTGGTAGCAGACGCCTTAAGCAGAAAAGCTTTTTCCTTGAATGCTATGATTAAGGAAAGGCTACCCGCCCTGTATGAAGAGCTTGAAAGCTTCAACTTCGAATTAGTTGCACCTAGATTCCTCGCCAACCTCGAAGCAAAGCCTGCCTTGATGGATGATATCAAAGAAGCTCAGAAGGGACATGAGAGCATTGAAGGCATCAGGAGGAAGATCAAGGCAGGAAAGGCCCCAAGATTCTCAGTGGATGAACAAGGAGTTGTATGGTATGGAAATCGCATCTGCCTACCCAACAAAGAGGAGCTCAAGAACTTGATCTTGCAAGAATCTCATGACACTCCGTATTCCATCCATCTTGGAGGAACCAAGATGTATCATTACCTCAAGTCAAGGTTTTGCTGGCATGGCATGAAGAGGGAAATAGGCATGTTTGTTGCTAAGTGTGACATATGCCGGAGAGTCAAAGTAGAGCATCAGTGACCCGCTAGGCTATTGCAACCTCTCAAAGTGCTTGAATGGAAGTGGGACAAAGTCGAGATAGACTTCATCACTATATTACCAAGGTCAAGCAAAGGACATGATTCTATTTGGGTCATTGTCGATCACTTGACCAAGGTAGCCCATTTCATTCCTGTCAAGACCACCTATGAAAGAAGCCAGCTAGCAAACCTCTACATCAACCGCATCGTGAGTCTTCACAGAGTTCCAAAGGAGATTGTGTCGGATCGAGGGACCCAGTTTACCTCAAGGTTTTGGAAGAAGTTTCAAGAGGCAATGGGAACCTAGCTCTCCTTCAGCACTGCTTTTCACCCCCAGACCGGTGGACAGACAGAACGAGTGCACCAGATAGTCGAAGATATGCTCCGTGCTTGTGTTTTCGCATACGGGCCCTAGTTGGAAGATTGCCTACCATTCGCCAAGTTCTCCTACAACAACATCTATTAGTCAAGTCTTCAGATGGTGCCATTTGAGGTATTGTATGGACGCAAGTGTTGTACTCCCCTCAACTAGTCAGAAACTGGGGAAGGGTTGGACTTTGGACCAGATATCCTTCGCGAGGCAGAAGAGCAAGTACAACCCGTCCGAGAACGTCTGGAGACCGCCAAATCAAGACAGATGAGTTGCGCTGACTACCACCACCGAGAAGTAAACTTCTATGTTGGTGACCATGTGTACCTCCGAGTCATGCCCATCAAGGGGACCAAGCGTTTCCACATCAAAGGAAAGCTGGCACCAAGATACATCGGCCCCTTCAAGATCACCGCGATGCAAGGAGAAGTTGCCTATCAGCTAGAGCTACCTTCCGAGCTATCAGATGTGCACAACGTGTTCCACGTGTCACAACTCCGGAAGTGTCTTCAAGTACCCAATCGCCTCGACCTCTACAAGGACATTGACCATCAAGCCATCGACCTTCAGCTAGACCTCACTTATCATGAGAGGCTGGTTCGCATTTTGGATGAAGTGGAGCGTTGCACCCGAAGCCGCACCATCAAGTACTTCAAGGTCCAATGGAGCAACCACAGTGAATCTAAAGCAACCTAGGAGCGTGAAGACTATCTTAGATCTGAATTCCCTTATCTTTTTAACGCTTAGCCTAGGAATCTCGGGGACGAGATTCTTGTAAGGGGGGTAGGTCTGTCACACCCTGTGTTTGTATCACTTTATTATGCTTGGATTTACAAAATTTTGGAACCAATTAATACTCTTTGAGTGCATGCTTGTTTGAATTATTGCTTGTCTGATTGTTTTGTTGAGTTTGTTTGGTACTCTTAGGTTCTACTCCTCTCCATATTCATCCTCCTTGATCCAAACTTCTTGCCCAATGATCATGCCATGTGAATAGTGACGAAAACTATTTTTATCCAAATTTATTTTGGCAAAAATGATTTATTCAAATTAGGTTTTCAAAATGCCCTGAGTTGAGGTTTGCACTACAAGTCCTCAAATTGGGTGGATACATTTTCCCAGAGGCTTTATTTCAAACCTAACATATTTATGACTTCCCAAAACCACCAAATATTAATTTTAAAGATTATTTTACTATTTATTTAAAAGGCTTTTTCTTAAGGCCAAAAATGGTCTTTTATAGAGAAAAATTATTGAAATGCTTTCAAAATATTAGAGAAAATTTAGGGAAACTCACTGGACATATATTTTCCATATATATGAGCACATGGTCATGTTCAAAATCATGGGCAAAACCCCTCAAAACCCTTTGTGTCCAAATCAAGCTTTTGAAATATTTCTATAAGAAATATTCTTAATAAATTCCAAGAAAGTTCTAACAAGTCAACATTGTCATAGGTGATGATCTTGAAAAGTTTCATATCAATTCAAATTGTTTTGATTCATCAAACTATTCCAAAACCCTCCCTATACAGATTCAAATTTGAAAAACTTTACATTGTGAAGTTTGTTTCCTTGACCCCAAACTTTGTGGACATGTTCTAATCACCAAATAATGATGCTACACTAAGTGGTGCATCAAGGAGATTATCCTAGCGTGACTAGATCTACAAAAACTAGATTCTGTTGATTTCTAGGATTTTAAAAAGTTGCATTGTGAGCTTTATTCAATCAATCTCAAAGTTGGTGGTCAAGCCTATTTGGAATCACCATTTGACCCTGTCAAATCTTATGGCAAGCAAAGCCCATTTGCCCTCCATGATCATCATCAAACACCTTCTACAAGAATAGTAAAAACCCTGTTTGACCCCGCTTTCTAATATCCTTGCCTCCAAAATTTTACCACAACTTTCTAGTATTGCATTGCACCTCCAGTAATTTTCTCCGGCCAAGACTCAATGGGTAAGTGGGGTAAAACCCACATTTACCTCTCTGGATAGCAAGGAGAGCAACATTTCAACCTCTCCCCTACTCCATTTCTTCACCTCTGCCTATCCCCTAGCTCTTGCTAGCTCATGGGCATCTTTGGAACCTCCAAGACACAAATGGACATGCAGGTGCCCATTTTTTATGCAAATGCCAGCCATATTGGCGCTCTGTAGTGTGCTACAGTGTGCTCCCGCACTGTAGCCGCCCCCATCCCGATGCTCCTGACCACCTCAGGTCAAGCGAGGACGCCACCGGGCCCACTCGACGTCCACGCCTCCCTGTCGGTCGTCTCTCCCTCCCCTCTCTCTCCAGTAGCCTCTCGCATGCGCGATGCGGCTGCCCCTCTCGGCCAGTGCCCGGGCTCACACAGGCGACACCCCTCGCCCTCCTCTACTTGTCCTCGACCCTCTAGAGCATCTCCTGTGGACCCCTAGCCAGGCCTACGCCCTCACCTTTGGCTGCCGCAACTCAATGGCTCACGCCCGAGCTCTCCCGCGCACGCCACCCTCTGTTTTTGCCCTCACCTATAAATAGGCCTCCCCGGCCTCGTTGTTGCCTTCCCCTCGCCTCCTACTCCCCCCAATCGGCCACCCAATCCTCCTCCCCTCACTCTGTGCCCGATGCAAGCCGAAGCACGACCACCTCGGCCTACAGTCGCTCGGCCGATACGAAGCCACTCCGCTCCCCTCTTCCCCTCCACTCGCTTTCCCTGATCCTCAGGAGCCTAACCCGCTCGCCTTTCGTCAGGTTGCAGTTGGGAGCGAGCAAACCATCTTCTGGTTCGGCGGCGGCCGCTCGGGTTTGACATTGCCGACGAACCAGGGCCTTTCGACACTCGCCTCCTCCTCCATCCGATGGGCGGTTACCCCCTGAGCATGGCGGCGCCTCCCTCATGTCGGTCCACTGCCAAAAACACCGCCGGTGAGCTCCTCTGCTCCTTATCTAGAGGTGAGGGATGACAAGTGGAGCCCACTTGTCATACCCTCACCCCCCCTCTCTCACTAGCAAGATGGGCCCGCTGGTAGATTTAAAATAAACCTGCCATGCGCACCACTTGGCCCTAGGCCGGCTCAAGTGAACAAGAGCATTTCTCCTTTTCTTTTTTCTTCTGTAATCCAAAAATCCCACAGTATTAAATAAAAATCCTTTTCCCAATATTTTCACCATAAATCTTAGAATAATGTGTAGTATTTTATAGTGCCATTTTTGAAATATTTTGAAAATATTTTATGTACTATTTTATCTTAAAACATATTTTATGCGTTTTTAGCCTGTGTTTTAAATAGTTTGAAAAACCTTTTTATCCCCAAAACCTTAGACAAATATTCTTAGAATAGTTTGTAGTATTTATCAAAGTAGGGTAGCATTTTAGTAGTAGATTTTTGTGCTCTGTTTTTATGTGATGCTTATTATTATCATTATTTTAACGCGACGATAAATTGCACTATTGACAAGGGAGTTGGACCCGAAGTCTTTGAAAACCCCGAAGACTTTGTTGAGCCAGGCAAGCAGCCCTTTGACCATGTTAAGAAACCATTTCCATGCATTTCACATAGCACCTTATTCCTTGATTGTTGATCATGTGATGTGGTGACCACTTCGATGGGATGCCTCCGATACTTTCCCGTTGACACTTGCATCGTGCATGACCCTACCTCTTTATGAGGGTTATGCGGGTGCGTGTAGATAGGTTTGCTTAGTAGTTGCTACACAAATGGGATGGGTATATGCATGGTGATGGAAACACAAATGATTTCAAACACTTTTCAAAAACCCCATCGGGTGCCACTAATACCCGAGGGAGATGATGTTGAGTTAGGTCACTACTTGAGAAAGAAGTGATGTACCGGAGCAAGTGAGTATGTGTGTTTTCGAAAATGGAGGGTTTAAGATTTGTCGGTCGTCCCAACCTTACATGTGCGACCACGATACCCCTTATGGGATGGGGCTTTGTTTATTACTATGGTTGGTGCTAGTAGGGAGCCCGCATTACTAGTGGCGAGAGTGAAGTGGTCACTCTCGAGACGGGGTCGTCCCGGAGTGGAAGGCCATGCGCTGTCTTTACAGGCATCGGGCACACCGTTGCGTGCCCTCATGGATGATACGTGTGATGTATATCATGAGGGATGGCACCAAAGAGTTTATTCTTTGTTTATTATCACAATGGGAAAGTCATTGTTTGGGGTGCTTACCTCGGGTATTTAATATACTGTGAGTCGTGGATGACACGAAAGTTCCTCGAGTCTTGTGGGTAAAGCGCACAACCTCTACAAAGTGTAAAACTATTCAAATAGCCGTGTCCACGGTCAAGGAAAGTTGGGTGGTGCTGTTTAATCCACGTCCAGATGTTTCCTAAAAATCTTGGTGTGTGTGTGTGTGTGTGTGGATGACACAGATGATACTTGAGCTAAGTCCGATGACTTCGCACGATGGTGAACATGAGATGTTCAACCCCCGCTTAATGATAACTGAGATTGTTCACATGAGTCCCCGTTAACAATTGATGCATGCTTACTCAGGTTACTTGATCATATCATTGCACTTAAAATCAACTTTTTGCAAAACTTACCTACTTAGTGCTATATCATGCATTGTTATACCTTGTTCCACAACTTGGGTTACTTGCGAGTACATTCAAAGTACTCATTGGCTTGCCATTGGTTATTTAATTGGCCAGGCATGGAAGAATAGGAGTACGGTAAAGAGTTTGTTGGTGACGAACATGCGAACTAGGGCACTTCCTAGTCAGAATGCATGTAGGTTTAAGGCAGATGGCATGGGTTCATGCTTTCGACCAAGATATCCGTTGTTTGTTATGTTTAAGTGTTTGGCCTTGCGGCCCTATCTATGTAACACTTGACCTCCATGGTTTTTATATTGTGTAAGACGGTATGTAAGGATGTAAGACTCTTGTTATTCAGCTTCTGTGTGTTCAGTGAGCATTGATCTCTAGGATCATTGTACACGTGCATTTGGTGATCACGACTTATGAGTCGGGGTCCCTACAGGGAGGCATCATGGGCACCGGGGGAAATGACACCCTAGAAGACCCCAACGACCTCGAAGCCCTCAAGCAACCACGGTAGGACCTCGAGAGGCCCGATGATCAGCAAGACCCCGAGGACCTCAACGATTCCGAGGACAACTACCTCCCCCCAGTCGACGAGGATGACAGCCTCGAAGACGAATACTTCGCCGTCCTCGAAGACCCTCAAGATCAGGAACGATATTTGTAGAAGCTCATTGCCACCTCCCAAAGCCTAAAAGAAAAATAGCAGCAGCTCTAAGACGAACAGGATAACCTCAATGATAGATGGACAGAGGTCCTTTCAGCAGAAGAAGGGTACGACACTAAGCGACCGGATCAAAACAGAAGCTACCCACGCCGGTGTCTGCTACAGCAATTGGATGATGAGGCCTTTGAGCCCGTATCTCCTAGGCACGCTCAGTATGACCAGCCAGACGACCTCCCTCGAGGATAGGACAGAACGGGTATAGAGGCCGAGTACATGCCTGTGTTGCCCCGCAGGAGAGGAAAGGACCTAGTGCAGTATAGGGATCGACATGACTTACGGCAGGACCTAGACTACAGAGCAGGTCACACAAGATCCATTTACGGATCTAGAGGGTAATCCCTCGCTAGACAGGATGAACACCAACCTTGGCTTAACCGCATCGACAGAGATCGGGTGCCATACCGGGCACAAGCAATAGCCGATTTCCGGCAGAACATAGCCCGAGCCAAAGGCGCAGCCCACCCACCATGCTTCACAGACAAGGTTATGTAGCATCAATTTTTTGAAGGGTCTAAACCCGTAAATATAGAATGATATGACGGGACAACGGATCCTGCCGTGTGGATCGAAGACTTCCTTCTCCACATTCATATGGCCAGGGGAGATGATCTTGACACCATCAAGTACTTACCGTTAAAGCTTAAAGGGCCAGCTCGGCCCTGGTTAAATAGTCTCCCCAAAAACTCCATTGGGAGCTGGGAATAGACCAAGGATGCCTTCAAATCTAACTTCTAGGGCACTTATGTCCGCCCCCCAGACTCCTCTGACTTGAGCAACATCGTCCAAAAGGCCGACGAATTAGCCAGGCAGTATTGGAAACAGTTCCCGACTAAGAAGAACCAGATGGTTGATTGTCTGTATGACAAGGTAATAGCCACTTTCATACATAACATTCGGGACGAATAGCTAGCTCGACAACTCGGCAAAGACAGGCCAAGAACAATGTCCAGCCCTACTTCACTCATGACCCACTTTTGCACGTGCGAGGACGATTGTCTAGCTCGTCGCGGCCACAATCCCGAGTACCCCGGCACCTTTGAAGTTCGGGATGGAAACAACAAGCCACAGCATAGCAAGAATAAACGATGCCACAACAACGGTGACGACGATGACACAACCGTGAATGCCGGCTTCCGCAGCTCAAAATCCAGACAACGAAAGAAAGCCTCTAAAGGGAATATAGACAGACCTACTGCATTAGACAAAATCATGGAAATGCCTTGCCAGATCCACGACACCCAAGACAAGCCTGCCACCCACACTAATCATAATTTTTCGGTATTTAGGTAGGCCGACAAACTTGCAGCCGAGGAACAAGGCAAAGGCCCATGCAGCGAGGATCACGAAGAGCCCAGCGGTCCAAACAATGCAGGCCAGAAGTAGTTCCCTCCAAAGTAAAAACTATGAACATGATATATGTCAAACACATACCAAAGAAGGAGAGGAAGCATGTCCTTTAGGAGGTCTACGCCATAGAGCCAGTAGCCCCGAAATTAAACACATAGTCGGCTTTCTCGACCACCATCGACCGCAGGGTTCATCCGACCAGTATCCGCCATGGAGGTTCGGCAACCCTTGTCTTAGATCCCATCATCGATTGGTACCACCTCACTAGAGTCCTCTTGGACGGAGGAAGTAGCCTTAACCTGATTTATTCAGACATGGTGAAAAATATGGGCATAGATCTGTCAATGATCAAACCTAGCGACACTACTTTTAAAGGAGTAATCCCTGGCATTCAGGCCCACTATTCAGGCACGGTAACTTTGGAAGTAGTGTTCGGCTCGCACGCCAACTTCTGTAGTGAATACTTAATCTTTGACATTGTCCCTTTTTGCAGTGGCTATCCCACACTGCTTCGTCGTACAATGTTCGCCCGCTTTAACATCGTTCCCCATTATGCTTATCTGAAGCTCAAGATGCCCGGACACAAGGGTATCATCACCGTTAATGGCAACACAGAGTGCTTCCTCCGGACTTCGGAACACACTGCAGCCTTGACAACCGAATGCCAGCACGAAAACGAAGCATCGAGGTCCCAATCAGCCATCAAGGCATAACAGGTGAGCAAGCGAGCCCGAGCTCAACCTGATCCCCCCGGAGCCATCCCCTGCTCAACACAAATAGGGATACACTCCCCACGACAAGGCCCGACTACCCGTAAGGTATTCTCCTAGAAGGCACAATTTCGCCCTCAAAGTACCATGGGCAGCTCTGGGGACCCACTACCAAAGACCATTTTTTCGGCTTGACCGAACTACATTCAAAATGTGTCTTCAGACACAAAGCAGGTACCATGAAGGACCTCCCAAGCATAAAGCTTACCCATATTATGGCGACTTCTCAAGACCCCCTCTCCAAGGTCAGTTTGCAGACATCAATCACCTTTAGAGGATGCCCTCGAGCCCCCCTCTAGAGCAAAGGAGTAAATTCACAACACGACGCATGGAGGACGTCAAGCCACCCATCGAAGACCCTGGGTAAACTGCTACTCAAGACAAAAATACCTGTAACAGTTGCCTATGCATTATGAATTATAAGAATTCAACACAAATAAAGATTATCATTTGCTGCCTTTTACGGTATTTTATGTTACATAAGTTGTTTTCCACCCACTGGTGCCGAAGGACAAAACTGTTCGGTACTTGTTAGGTGTGACCGACTCATAGACCGGGGGCTTGGATATAAATCCCGCCCCAATCATCACCCCGTCACTATTTTGTGTGTGTTCAGTGTCTTGGATATTGTGTTATATGAATTGGTTCCGAATTATGTCTTGGGTCAATGGTGGGGTTGCTCGGCTCCTATGTTTTCCCTCTTATGTTCCACTAGTTCGGCTAAAAGGGTAAAGGGAGAACCACTATGATTGTATTTCCATCTCGCCTGGCCAAATACCTCAGTGGAGAAAGCCGAAAACTTACTGTCATAATAAGCGAGAACCGGTCTCTGACCCGAGCCTAAGTGTCTAACTAAAAATTGATGGAGGTTATTCCATGTCATACGAGGGGTTTGTACCTTCACAAACCATGTGATAATTATCTCAAAACCTCATTTCATCCGACTATCACAAAGTACTGGGGGCTTATTACCACCCCCCGCAATCAAGCTCCTATGGCTAAGTGAATGCACCAAAGCCACATAGTCCGATTGCCTTGCTCCCCTCACACACTATCGCCTCCGGGCATCGATATATTGGCTAAGGGTCACAATGCGGAGGTCAAAACACCT
Organism: Hordeum marinum; assembly: GCA_022496015.1. Taxonomy (NCBI): domain Eukaryota; kingdom Viridiplantae; phylum Streptophyta; class Magnoliopsida; order Poales; family Poaceae; genus Hordeum; species Hordeum marinum. The sequence continues at coordinate 237,250,372 of CM039673.1, forward strand.
CTTGTAGTATCTACATGGGGCTGAAGCCGACAACTTGCAACTTTCAGTTCAAACGACCACACATGAGTCAAAATAATACAAAGTATGATACATTCCGGACATACATTATAAAGAGAAATTTTCATATGACACATTATAGCGCACTCACTCATAAATTACATCTTTGGGGCATTGGGTCTCTATCGACCGAGCAGTCTCCATCGTAGTGGGGAAGTAATGCTCGGGGCGCCTAAGCTCCTTACCAGGAGGAGGGTTCGCGGTAGCCATCTCTAATGGCTTCACCCTTGGCCAGTGCATCATGGTCCTCGCAAAGGCCATCCGAGGTCTCTCAATACATGCGAAGTGCTTCAAGACTTCAATCTGGGGCGCGGGGTCGCAAAGCTTCTGCACCAAGCCAAAATGGATGCTCGACAGTGGCTCTGTAGGCTAAAGCCAAATGGAGAGGTCCTTCAAGGATGGCTCTGCCATCCTATGAAACTCCATTAGCTGCATCATTTGATAGCTCAGAAGGGTATGGGGCTTGGGAGTTTGAAATTGCGCCCAAAACAGTCTTCAACATCCCCATCTCGTGCCGCAATGTGCTTGGCCGCATCCGCTGCACTCCTTGTAAGATCCGTAAAGGACCCCGTGGAACGCCACATTCATGTGCGCAAGGCAAACCTATTACCACCGAAGGCACATTGCAGTAAGTACGACTTACCATCCGCGATCATCCTAACTAGGCGAAGTTCTTCCTCAAAGAACCGCCTGTCTGCACGCTCCGATTTGACCTCGGAGGAAAGCGAGGATAGCTCGACTGCTTGGTCCTTGGTATTTTTCTCAAGGGCCTCGCACTTAGTGATTGCATCCTGGAGCTCCTGCTGCACCTCGGCCACTCGAGCTTCGTACTTGCCACTATCAACCTTCAGCAAGTTTAGTTCGGTAGCCGCTCGTTCGGCCACCACCTTATGCTTGGCGGCTTCCTGCTTGGCCTTCTTTAGCGCGGCCTTGAGGTTTTCAACCTCGACATTTATGGCTGGTGACATAATGGGATGCAAGATCCCTGGAATGAAATCCCGAAAACCTCAATTAATGAGGAAAACAAGGGTCTTAGCAGTATAATTCAAACTTACTTTGCATTGTGTCAAACCATTTGTTTAGGCGGTCAAGCTCCTCATCAGAGCTATTGAGCTTCTGGTTCAGCTCGGCTAGTTCCATGGCGTTGGTAGCCACCACTAAAGACGAGGCGCACAAAACAACTTATGTCAAACACACTTCCGACCAGTTGGTCCTAGACCCTCCGCTAAATCCTCTCTAAAACTATTAGAATTTCGTGAGCCACAATTTGCTTTTGCATTTATTCATGATTTTAGGTTCTTTGACCCCTGAACGAGCTTTTCAAACTCACCCACGGCTCAGGGGATACTATACCTATAAGGAATGCATAACCTCACAAATAAATTTGTTCTTGTGAAACGAATATTAGATGGCTTACCTTGATGCCTGCCAATAGACTGCTGAAGGCCTCCCTCAGTCTGCTATCAATAGACTGAATGCCTAGAAAAACCGCACCCATGAGGGTGCGGTGATTTTCGGTGATGGAGGAGCTAGACAAAGCCTCCTCCATCATGGGTGGCCACCCGGCTGTCGTCTTCTCTGTCATGGGCGACACCGGTGGTGGCACTTTTGCTCTCCCTTCTTGGCAAGGCAGGGTTGATGACGTGAGAGGCATACAGGTCTCCGGAGGTAGACAAATCCTCTTTGCTCGTCATGAGGGGTTCGACCTCCTGGTCTTCGATGGCCGAGGTATGAACCTCGACCATGTCCTCACCCCTAGTTTTTGGCCCAAGAGGGGTCTGGCGAGATAACACCCCCTAGGCCTTTTCAGCAGTGTAGGGTGGGGTGTGGGCCACAATCCCACTCTCTGCTAGCTCGGTGGGCAGGGAATCCCCCTTTGAGACCTGTTCGGTGAGGAGATCTCAGGCCGGGCTGCAATGCCAAAGGCGATCATCCGATTAGTAACAAAAACTCCGTTAAAATATACTAGAAAGTGTTCAGATTCAGTACCTCTGGGCCCGGGGCTTGACCCTGGGGTTCCTTTGAGGAACCTTTTTGAAAGCCTCAAAATTCTCATCGGTCCGGGCTATTGTCGGGCAGGACCACTTTGGTTCTGTAGGGCCTCTTCAGGGTGGGACGAGGCAGATCCTCCTCAGCATCTTCCGACGCCACCATCTTTCTTGTTTGGGGGGAGTCAATCTCCCCCTGTCCATTATGTGCTCTTCCTCATGAGCGGCACAGGCTTGGGTCTCTTCGGAATTAGTATCCAGAGGACCCCTTGGGCGGATGCCTTCACGGGCCTCTTTCTTCTTCTTGTTCTCCTTCTTCTCCCGCGTCGAGTATGGCGCCACGACCAGCATCACCGTCAACAGGACCGACCTGGGGTCCTCTATCAGAGGGGCTGGACCGTTAATCTTCATGGCCTTGTCCAACCAACCCTATGAGGATAGAGGAGAAGAGGTTAAGATCTTTACTAAAGGATAGATTTCGGAATGAACTAAAAGCTTTGTCATACCTTGGTTGGAGCGGTTCTGGCATCTAGGCCGATGTCTTCTTCCTTAGCCGGCCACTCCTTCTAAGGCTTGAACAACACCTTTCACAAGTTCTCGTGAGTTGTATGATAAAACCGGTGCATGGTGGCAGGGTCATCTAGCTTGTAGCACCACATTGGAGTGTCCTGTTGCTGGCAAGGGAGGAGGCGGCGGCGGAGCATAACCTGGACCATGTTGGTCAGCTCGATTTTTGCTGCCACCATCTGCGTGATGTGCTTCTGCAGCAACTTCACCTTCGTGGCCGATCCCCAGCTGAGGCCTTTCTTGACCCATGAGGTTAGCCTCGCGAGGGGGCCGTATCTAAATTCGGAGGGCGCTAACCAGTATGCACCTTGTGGTTCGGTAATGTAGAACCATTCTTTCTGCCAAACCTGGACAACATCGATGAAAGTGCCCTCCGGCCACTCGACCCGCGGAAGTTTGATGATCACAACCCCTCCGCAGGCGGCATGTTGGCTGCTGATTGTCTTCCACTTGATGTTGAAGATCTTGAGTGAGAGACCGAAGTGTGGCTGGACCCGCATGAAGGCCTTACAAACGATGATGAAGGCCGATATATGCATGAATGAGTTCGGGGAAAATCGTGGAAGTCTAACCCGTAGAAGAACATTAAGCCCCTGACAAAGGGTAGAGCGAAAAGCCTAGTCCCCACATGAAATGGGGGTTGAACACCACCCTCTCACCAGGCCTCTGTGTGGGCACCACTTGGCCTGCATCTGGGGCGTGGTGGGCAATGTTGGGCGAAAGGTACCTGGCGAGCTTCAGCTCCGAAATGTTATCGTCGGTGATGCAAGAGGCCTCCCACTTAGCTTGGGAACCCGAGCCAGCCATGCATGAGCTTGGGGAGAGCGGCTTGGATAGGACGGGAGGAGAAATGGATCTGATCGCTTGGGACAAGGATGGGAGGTGAGATTGAATCTAGGATGCATGTGGAGGCTTTGGGGATTTTTCTCCCTTTTATGGGATGCCGTAATACCAAGGGCCCCTTTACTATGCCATGGGCCTTTCCACTTCCTGAAACGATCGTGCCATTATATGTGTGTGAGATAACCCAGATCATTATTCATATCACATAAAAAATGGAACACGATCTTCATATTGATAAGACGTGCCAATGGAAAAGCGGCCTTGAACCGCGAATCGAGTTTTCATAACTAGTTGAGTGGTCATGGCCTGTCGTGGCTTTTCGTTAGAAAAGTTGCTAGATGAGGTACTATTCACACTCAGGTGTTTGGCCTTTGAGGCTAAGGGGCGTGTATTGTTCCGAATAGAAGGCGTCATCAACAACCAAGTCGGAGCCATCCGAACATAAAGGGAAAAAGGGAACTCACCCCGCAAGCCGCAGACCTTGATGCACGAAGCTGCTGGGTGTCATGAAACCTGGCATTGGAGGCTAGTTCGGGGGCTACCGAGGGAGTCTAGGACTAAGGGGTCCTCAGGCCGTCGGCTCATCTTTCATGGGCTGGCTTGGTGGGCTGCTCTATGGAAGGCCGGACTATGTGGCGACCCTGTGTTCAAAGAGGAAAGCTACGAAGACTTGGCGTGTCTTCCAAGTCTCGAAGATAAGATCGGCGCATCTATCCCCGGTTGGAACCTGGTCATGTGTCACCCTAGGTACCCCTGGTGTGTATATAAACCAGAGGGTTTCATTCATAGAGGCAAGTTGACTCATCTAGGGTTTCAGCTCATACGATCTGGAGGTAGATCAACTCTATACTTATCATCCACATCAATACAATTAAGGAGGACATAGGGTTTTACCTCCTCAAGAGGGCCCGAACCTGGGTAAACACCGTCTCCTTCATCCCCTGTTACCCATCGATCCGAGGTCCACAGCTCGGGACCTCGTACCTGAGATCCATCGGTTTTGACACCGACAATCATCATGGAGCTTCTTCATGCGCTTTTGACTAATGTGTCCTAGTCGATAATGCCAGTCATAAGTCAGATATATATCATTAGGCTTATGCCTCTTGAAATTTATGTTATAGACTGATTCACCTACAAGATCTAATATAAATAACCCGTTCACAACAGGCGCAAATCCATAAAACAAAAATTTCAAGTAAATAGAACAACCATTGTCCTTAATATTCAATTCATAACCCTTCCTCATCAAACATGAGGCCGAAATAATGTTTCGACTTAATGCAGGAACATAATAACAATTATCAAGTTCCATTACAAATCCTAAAGGTAAATTAAGTTGCATGGTTCCGACGGCTAATGGAGCAACTCTTGCTTTATTCTTGACACGTATGTCAACTTATCCTCTTACAACATTCCTAGTCCTTCTTAGCCCCTGCATAGACTTGTATATGTGAACAACCGATCTAGTATGATATACCCAATAGAAACTAGAAATATGAGCAAGAAAAATGTCTATAAAATATACAACAAGTGTACCTAAAGAAGAAGTCACACTTCCAGTCTTCTTGCCTATTTGGGCAAGCCACTTGCTGCAGTTCCTCTTTGAGTGACCAATTTCCTTGTAGTGAAAGCAAATGATCCTTGTTTTTGGTCCGGACTTGGGTGCGGTGGCGATAGTAGGAGTTGCCTCCTTGCCCTTTGCCTTAGTCTTTTTCTTGGACCAGCTCTTCTTGAACTTTGTCGTGTTCTGCACCATCAACACTTGATGCCTGCCTTTCTTAATATCCTTCCTTGCCACTTTTAGCATCCGATGCAATTCAGTGAGCTTCTTTTCCACGCCGTGCATATGGAAGTTCGAGATGAACGTCCCATGGCTAGTCAAAAGAGAAGCCAGAATTGTATCTGTGGACAATTCATCCCCAAGTGGCAAGCCTAACCTATCCAAAGCTTGCATGTACCCGATCATCATGATCACATGCAGGCTCAGCGGATCACCCTCTTCCAACTTACAATCCATAAAGGATCGCCAAACGTTGAACCTTTCGGTCCTTGCCTGCATCTGAAACATGCTCTCGAGGTTCTCAATCATATCGAAAGCCTTAATGTTTTTGAAAGGTTGCTACAGATCGGGATCCATAGAAGCCAGCATGAGACAACTGGTCTCGTTTAACTCATCAACGGGTTTCTGGTGGGCATTACTGGCCATGGCATTAGCATTCTCGACAGGTTCCTTTGGAAGGGTTCCTCTAGAACATGTTGCTTGTATCATGCTTGAGAACAATTCTCAGATTTCTATACTAGGTGGTAAAATTTGTTCCATTGAGTTTATCCTTTTCTAGGATTGATTTCAACAAAAAACTGGGTTGAGCAGGTGGTGCCATTGATCTATAACAGAAATATGCAAAACAGTAAGACATGTATTCATAAAAAGTAATTCAAATTAGACATTTTGATAAGAACATTACTCCCACTAAAATAAACATCCCTTCGTTGATTCTTAGCAATTCAAGATCCAAGATCCACTTGCCAACTAGTGAGCTTTTGCATCGCTGCTAGAAGACAAGATCACTCAGTAAGCAGTACTTGCTAATCGTATGTATATACGACTCTTGTTTGTTTGGGACATCTCATGCCACGCTAACTCTTATGCATCAAGGCCCAAAACTGTTTTCATAGCCACGACAAGTTAACCAATGCTTCGCTCGTAAGTGTCCGATGCAAACACACCACATTAACGAGAATTGGCAGCACCCTAATTTTATAGGCCCACCAATAAAAATACTTAACATGTGATGGTGCAGCAATTGGGGCAAAAAAGTTGATATTCTTTGAGGGATCATCCTACTTAAAACATCTATCATGCAAAAGAAGGGCGCATAAAAGGGATAAACTTTCACATGTAGTTTATATATGTGTGATATGGTATAGCCCTTTTCATTAACGCATGGTGATATCCATCTCCACATGCATTGCATGCCAATGGCGATCTCCATCTCCATGCATGGTGGCCCTTGTGGTGATCTCCATCTCCACACATGGTGTCAACCGCCAGGTGTTACATAAGATACTATGTTATTACAAACTAATAGCTATGTGATTAAATTACATTACAAGGCATCTCATGTTGACACGTAGGTCATTAATACAATAATGGTACATCCATATGGCTCGAGCCGGTTGCCACAATTACGACACGCAAGTCATGATTTAATAATTTACCTGCAACATTCATGGGCTATACCAAATCACAAGCATTTCGTGCAAAAACAAGTTAGATGTTCTACTACTGAAAATAAAACCGTCTGAAACTCTATTTTCCAATAGGATTTTAACCTCAAATTTTTTGCCAAAACAACGGGTCTACTGAAGGTCAAATGCATATTTTTGTGTTGTTCAGTTTGACAGGTCATGGAGCAAAAATGGAGTTCGTATGCAAAAGTTATGCCCGTTTTACCGTGACTGCTCGAACATATTTCAGCACTGTGGAAATCACATTTCCACGGTGTCGATCTTTGTTCCGTTTCGATCAATCTCATTGATATTAGGGTGCTGCATTTGGATTTACGTTCCATAGTCTACCCCTATGACGGATACCGACCGGTAGGGGTAATTCGTGCCACGACATCTCCATCACGGTCACAAAAGCACGATCACGAAACGAACCTTCAACATTGACGTGCACAGCCGATCTCATCCACCCACACCTGAACCGACCTACATATCTCATATGCAAATCACTGAATTTATCACCACACAATGTAGGCTCTGATACCACTATTGGAACACGCGGTACGCTATGCTAGCGCCAAATAAAATTTTCTACTCCGCACCCAAGAACATGCTGTTGGATATAGAGCATGGGATCGGGTTTAGCACTAGACGCGCAGTCACCACAACGGAACTAGAGTTAGTGATGCATGTAGTCGATTAGCCAATTCGTCCTCTTCTCGTGTAGCTGATCTCCCACGAACAATGATCTCTCACGAGCAGCTCCTCGAGGAGACCTCAAACGGTTCATCCAAGCACCGCAGATGCGATGCCTCCAAGGTATCCACACGTATGGGGGCAGCATCGGGCAGCGGACTGCTAGGTACGATCACATGGCATGGTGACATGGGGAGTGGTGAGGTGGGCCCACTCTCCTTCATATGGACCTGCGAGGTGGGCTCGACACTTGAGGTCCACGACGAGTTTAGTCCCATTTTCCATTCTGATCCAATCTGAATGGGCTGCAATCCCTTTAGTGTGCGACCCTATAGGTTCACGTACACATGGATATGACCCGAGTCGATAGTCGGTAGCGGCTCCTAGAAGAACGTGCAAACTCCCATGTGTGCACAAAGTCGTTAGATGAACCTCGACAATGTGTCATATACAACATTCCTTTTGCCTCATGATATACGTTATGGAGCTCAAGGCGAGTACTTGTCACCCTTTTGGTAGCTCGACATCTCTTCTCGAAACCGTGATACAGATTCCCGAACCAGGTTAACACTTAACCCATGTCACATGGCCATGCTTTTTGAATCAAATCACTTGAGAGGGAACAAAGAATATCTCTCCTCACGGAGGGGAAAATCCCATCTTGGTCAACCATGTCTCGCGGCATGTCTCATGAATCACCCAAAAGCTACCTTTATAACCACCAAGTTATGGAGTAGCATTTGATAGACCCTAAGTAAGTCGATCCTCATCCCGAGAACATACAAGGACCTCAGGTCTAGGACATGGCATATACATTGTACTTGAGACTAACAGATGACATTATCTCGTTGTATCTCAAAGTGGGTCTGTCCGACTCAGTGATCTCAATACTCGAGTCCATACTATCAGTTTAGCATCTCTATGCACATGACTTGTGAAACATAGTAATCAGCTGAATTGTATACTGGTAAAGGATATGTGTCCGCATAGGGACTATTAGAAATATCATCATACAATATATAGTCTCACAAATAAGTCACATAATTATTAATACATATCACTCATGATGTTCAAGGACAATACAAAATACACAAGAAGACATAGGAAATGAAATCATCACATGATTTCCCTAGGGCATATTTCCAACAATCTAACCATGGTTAACATTTTTCCTATGCTATATTGTGGTTGGATCTAATAAATGGCCTCACTTCCTTTTATTCCATCATAGAAAAATCATAAGAAATTCACTCCAACCCCAAATCCAGTGAAAACCACTTCCTAAATGTTTTTAAACCCATGCCCTATTTAATGAGTGCCTCCACTCATTTTTGTAAAAATATTTTCTATAGACTTCTTATAGGATCATTACTCCCTCCATTTCCACATTTCAAAAATCCTCATTGATTCAAACCCAATATAGGAACTTTAGGTATTTTTCTTATGACCAAGGACATCCAGGAAAAATAAAATACCTATTTATAGAGCACTTTTATTTCTCTACTTCTTGTGTTACATTTTGTGGTGGTTTCTGATGGTAGTTGATGAAGTAGACGGAGTGCTCGGAGTTGGACTAGAAGCTTGTGAAGACATGAAGACTTTGCTGAGTCAGGCAAGCAGCCCTTTGACCATGTCTATGAAACCCCATTTTAATAATGCCATATAGCACTTTAAATTGTTGCATTGGAATCATGATGATATGGTGACCACTTTGGTGGATGCCTCTATTACTTTCCTCGTTGATATTTGCATGACATGACTCTACTTTCAACTTAGAGTTGTGTGGGTGGGATGTAGGTAGGATGCTAGTAGATGCTATGCAAGTGGCACATGAATATGGATGTTGTTGAAATCAAAGTGTTTTCATAGACTTTTCAAAAAACCCATCGGGTGCCACTAATGTCCGAGGGAGATGATGAGCTAGGTAACCACTTAAGAAACAAGTGGTGTACCAGAGCAAGTTGTGTGCGTTTTTGAAAACGGATTAGGTTTAAGATTTCTCGACTGTTCCCAGCATTACATGTACAACCACGATACCCCTTATGGGATGGGCATTTGTTGATTACTTATGTCGATGCTAGAAGAGAGCCCGCATTACTAGTGGTGGGAGTGACGTGGTCACTCTCGATACGGGGTCGTGCCGAAAAGTACGACCATGGGCTATTTTCACAGACACCGGGCACACCATTGGTTGTCTCATGGGTGGTACTCGTGATGTACATCATGCAGTTTGGGTACCAACAAGTGGTTTCTTTGTTTAGTATCGTCAGGCAAAAGACATTGTTTGGGTACTTACCTCAGGTATGCAATATACCGCTGAGTCGTGGCTTGACATGGAAGTTTCTCGAGTCTTGTGGGTAAAGTGTGCAACCTCTGCAGAGTGTAAAACTATTCAAATAGTTGTGTCCATGGTCAAGGGCAGTTGAGTGGTGCTTCTTAAACCAAAATATGGACTATGAGTGATAAAGAGATAATTGAGCTAAGTTGAAAGACTTGATGAAATGATTGAACATGTGATGTTCAAATCCTGCTTATATTGATATCTGTAACCTATTCATATGGATTTCTGCAACCTGTTTATGTGTAATTGTTATAGATGGCAGGATATGATATTGCACACAAAATTAGCTTTCTGCAAAACTACCTACTTAGTGCTATACCATGCATTGTTTTAGCTTATCCAAACATGGGTTGCTTGCTAGTACATTCATAGTACTCATTGGCCTGCCATTGGCTATTTTATTGGCCAATCATGAAAGAACGGGATATGATGAAGAGTACCTTGGTGACGAACATGCAAGCTAGGACGCTTCCCAGCCAGAATGCCTGTAGGGTTAATGCAGGTGGCATGGGTCCACGCTATCGTTGAAGATTACTGATGCGAGTTTATGAAGACTTGACCATAAAGGTCATATTTGAGTAAAATAGTATGTATTTGTCACACCATGTGTCTGTATCACTTTGCTATGCCTGGTTTTACAAAATTTGGAAGCAATTAAAACTTTTTAGTGCATCCTTGTTTGAATTATTGCTTGTTTGCTTGTTTGGTTGAGTGTGTTTGGCACTCCTAGGTTCTATTCCTCTCCATACTCATCTTCCATGATCCAAACATTTTGCCATATGACCATACCATGTGTATAGTACCTAAAACTATTTTTATCAAAATTTATTTTGACCAAAACGAATTTATTCAAATTAGGTTTTCAAAACCCCTTGAGTTGAGGTTTGCACTTCAAGTCCTCAAATTGGGTGGACCCTTTTCCCCAAAAGGCTTTGTTTGAAACCTACAATATATATGACTTGCCAAAACCACAAAATATTATTTTTAAAGATTATTTTCCTATTTATCTAAAGGCTTTTTCTTAGGGCCAGAAATGGCATTTTACATGGGAAAATTATTTAAATGCTTTAAAAATATTTGAGAAAATATAGGGAAACTCAGTGGACATATATATTCAATATAAATGAGTTTCAACACATGGTCATGTTCAAAATAATGGGCAAAACCCCTCAAAACCCTTTCTACTTAAATCAAGCTTTTGAAATATTTCTATAAGAAATATTCTCAATATATTCCAAGAAATTCCAGCAGGTCAAACATGCTATATGTTATGGTCTTGCAAGGTTTCATCTCTATCCCAATTGATTTGCTTCATCAAAATATCCCAAAACCCTCTCTGTCCAGATTCAAATTTGAACAACTTTACATTGTGAAGTTTGTCCTATTGACCCCAAACTCTGTGGGCATGTTCTAAACCCCAAATAATGATACCACACCAAGTTGTGGATTTGGGAGAACATGATTGCATGCATGGATCTACAGGAATTTGATTTTGTTGAATTCTAGGGTTTTCCAAGTTTGTATTGTCGATTTTCTCCAAATCTCCTCAAATTTGGTGACCCTCCCTACTTTTATCTACATTTATATACTGTTAAATCTCATGTCAAGCAAACTCCATTTGCCTGCCTAAGACTCCATCAAACACCTTTTGGCTGAATGGTAAAAGCCAAGTTTGACCCCCTTCCACTATTCTCCTTGCCCCAAAAGATTTACCATAGTCCCACATTATCACATTCTACCCCCAGTAAAAATTTCAAGCTTAAGCTCCATGGTTAAGTGGGGTAAAACCCCATTTTTACCCCTAGACAGAAGGAATCTCCTTCTCTCTCCCCTTCCCTCCTATTCTAAGTTACTCCCCGTAGCATCCTATGCCTTTTCAAATAGTATGCTCCCCCTGGATCCACTCGACAGGGTTGGCCGTACCCAGGAAGCCATTGGCATGCCATACGCACGCTCTAGAGCGCGCTACGGCGAGCGACTACACTGTAGTTGCCGCCCACTACATGGCCCCGACAGCCTCGAGACTCCCCCTCTCGCCACTTGGCCCCCTTGACGGCCGCATCATGACACCTTGTCGGCCCCTCCTCTCTCCTCCTCCAATGACATCCCACACGCGCGCCATGGCCGACCCTCTCAGCCACACACACTCTCTCTCTGTCTCGCTCCCCCTGGCCTAGACACACTCCAGGAACACCCCCAGACACCCCCACTCCCCCTCCCGTGGCCCCAACGACGGATTCGACCTCGCCAGCGCAGGAGCGCTTGATGGACTCGGCCCGCCTATTTAAGGCCTCCCTCGAGCTCTCTCTCCTCCCCTATGGAGCCCCTTCCCCTCTCAATACATCCCCTGAACCACTGAAATAACCCCCCAGAGCACCAGTGCTCGGGATCGATCGACGAGCCGCTGCGTCGGGGCTTTGTCAATCTCGGGATACCGGCCCGCTCCAGCCTTCTTTCCTTCTCCATTGAGACCATAGAGAGCCCCTGCCTCATTTCCCCTTCCTTCCCGATCATTTTGCGATCGGAAATGTCAACGCCGACCACCACCCAAGGCCTCTCCGCCACGGGACCTCGTCTCCAACGACCTGCTGCTCCTCCCCGTCCGCCTCTTCCACCGATCGATAAGCGACGACCTCCAGGTTCCATTCCCCTCTCACCAAGCCCTGTCGTGCCCCTTCTTGCCCCCGGCAAGCTCTCACCCTTCGTTCCTGAGGAGGAAGAAGGACGCGACAGGTGGCCCCCACCTGTCGTCCTCTGCCTCGCCTCCCACTCTCCCCTCGCTGTCGTCAACAGTCGATCCCTATGCATCTGGTTTGAACCTGGTCGCGCGCGGTTGGTTGGCTGGCCAGCTAGGTTGGCCCAGCTACTGGCTGCCTCTAGCCCAGGCACTAAGGCATTTTCTTTTCCTTTTCTTTTTTTTATTTTTCTATGGGGTTTTCCAAAAATCCCACAGCTCCAAATAAAAATACTAATCCAAATACTTTTCTAGCATAATTCCTTTAATAATCTGTAGTATTTTACAGTGTGAGTTGTATAAAATTTTGAAAATCTTTTATGTACTCTTTTTTTATAAAAAAACCCTTTCGGCATTTTCAGCCACTGTTAAAAATGTTTTTGAAAACCTTTTTCACTACAAAACGTTACGGACATATTTTTAATATTGCTTTTAGGATTTATCAGAATAATGTAACATCTTTTAAAGTAGACTTTGTGCTCTGTTTTTGTTGTGATGCTTATTATTATCATTATTCATCGCAACGATAGATTGCGCTATTGATGAGGGAGTTGGACCAGAAGACTTTGAAGACCCCGAAGACTTTGTTGAGCCAGTCAAGCAACCCTTTAACCATGTTAAGAAACTTTCATGCATGTCATATAGAACTTCTTGTTCTGATGTTTTGATCATCTTGATGTGGTATTCCCTTTCGATGGGATGCCTCTGATACTTTGTCATTGATACTTGCATCGTGCATGACCCTATCATTAGTATGAGGTTTGTGCGGGTGGGAGTAGATAGGATGCTAGTAGGTGCTACGCAGGTGGGATCGGGAATATGCATGGCAATGGAAACAAAGAAATGATTTCAAAGACTTTTTGAAAACCCGGCGGGTCCCATTAATGTCCGAGGGAGATGATGATGAGTTGGGTAACCACTTGAGAAAGAAGTGGTGTATCGGAGCAAGTGAGTGTGTGTGTTTTCGAAAACGGATTGGATTTAAGGTCTATTGACCGTCCCGACCTTACATGCACTACCACGATACCCCTTATGGGATGGGGCTTTGTTGATTACTTTGGTGGGTACTAGCATGCAACCTGCATTATTGGTGGTGGGAGTGGCATGGTCACTCTCGTTACGGGGTCATGCCGGTAGTGATGATCATGCGCTGTCTTCAGACACATCGGGCACACTGTTGGTTCGTGCATGGGTGCTACTTGTGATGTACATCATGTGGGCTGGGTACCAATCGAGTGGACTCTTTGTTTAGTATCGCCAGGGGAAAGACAATGTTCGAGTACTTACCTCGGGTATGGACAATACCGCGAGTCGTGGCTTGATACGGAAGTTTCCCGAGTCTTGGGTAAAGTGTGCAGCCTCTCCAGAGTGTAAAACCATTCGAATAGCCGTTTCCACAGTCATGGATAGTTGAAGGTCCTTTTTAAACTATGTCGAGATGTTTCCTCAAAACTTGGTGTGAGTATATGAAAAAGATGGTACTTGAGGATGTAAGGATGTAAGACTCTTATATTCTAGTTTCTGTGTGTTTAGTGAGCATTGATCTCTAGGATCACTATGCACGTGCATTCGGTGAGCTCGACTTATGAGTCAAGGTCCCCATAGTATTGGATGCAAGACTCTTGTTATTCAGTTTTTGTGTGTTCAGTGAGCATTGATTTCTGGGATTAGTGTGCACGTGCATTCGGTGATCACAGCTTATGAGTCTGGGTCCCCACACAACCCAATAGTTATCTTATTTTTCTTGTTCCAATTTCTATTTCTGCTACTATAATTATTGTGTTTTTCTGTTTAATTAGTGTTTGTGCGAAGTAAAGCCTTTGGGATTACTTGAATGAACAATAGAATTGATACGGTGCAAAAACATAAACTTTTGCGTACGGTGCCGAATTTATCTAATTTTACTGGAATGTCTTTTTCATCTGAATTTTTTAAACAGTATTGCTATACAAATTCCTCAGGTTTTCCGAATTTTTCAAAATTTCTGGTGTTATAGAAGTACGGTGTCTTTGGTGATCACTACACACTGTTCTATTTTAGAAAGATTCTGGTTTTGCTTGCATAGTTTTCTTGTTTTGATGATTCTATGGATTGTATCGGGCGGTATAAGCCATGGAAAAGTTAGAATACAGTAACTTATGAAATAAAAATATGAATTTATTTATAACAGTACCTAATATTTATGGTTAGCCTATCCTACTAATGGATCTCACGAGTTTTCTGTTGAATTTTGTGTGCTGAAATCTTCAAGTTTTGGGTGTTATCACGATGGATGAAAGAATAAGGAGCGTCAAGAGCCTAATCTTGGGGATTCCCAAGGCACCACAAGTAAAATTCTAGGAAGACTCAAGCGTCTAAGATTAGGGATATCTCGGATGGCATCCCCTCTTTCATCTCAAACCATCGGTATGTCACTTGGAGCTATATTTTTATTCATCACATGATATGAGTTTTGCTTCGAGCGTCGTTTGTTTAGTTTTTTATTTTCCACAATCACTATTTGCTAGACATACCCACTTAATAGATACACATGTTCACCATAATTTATTAAAATACTCTTTGTGCCTTAGTTATATCTTTTGAGCTAAGAAGTTGCTCTAGTACTTCACTTATATCCTTTAGAGCATGGTGGCGTATATATTTTATAGAAATAATTCCACTCACGTTCTTCACTTAAATCTGTTTGAGATTTAATAGATAGTGATGGTAATTTTCATTGTTTATAAGACTTGTCCAGAAATAATAGGTATTCAATGAGTGCATAATCAAAATCTTCACTCAACACATAAAAGTGAAATTGTGAGTTAATGATATTGATGTGGTAATATGAAAGGGTGTGGGTGCATGCTTGTTCGTTAGTAAAAATATTGATAGTTGAAGGTTGTTAATTTGCTGTTCGTCTAAATATTGGTTATGGCACAGTGATGATGTGTGAGCATTCTTATTCCTTGTTGATATCCTAGTGTTGTTTAGGTCGGAGGCGCGCGATGTTAACTCCTCCCAACCTTCTTCTTAGGGGCATGCGAGTATTACTTTCCTCCGATAGAGCTAATAAAAGCATGGCAATCAGTATGTGAGTTCTTTATGACTAATGTGAATCCATGGATGTACGCACTCTCACCACCTCATATTTGCTAGCTTCTTCGCTACCTTCCATTGCCCATTCTCACCTTGAGGATCAGTGCAACATCGCCGGTGCAACCAAACCCCATGACATGATATGATGCATTGCACACAAGCCACCTCATGTCTTCCTCAAACAACCACCATAACTACCTATCATGGTATTTCCATAGCCATTCCGAGATATATTGCCATGCAACTTCCACCGTTACATTATATGACTTGTGTGTTCATCGTCATATTGTTTTGCATGATCATGTATCTCACATAGTATTTGTGGCAAAGCCATCATTCATCATTTTTTATACATGTTACACTAGATCATTGCACATCCTAGTATACTGTCAAAGGCATTCATATAGAGTCATATTGTTTAGTAGTTTTTAATATCCAGTTGTAAGTAAGTAAAAGTGTGATGATCATCATTATCAGGGCACTATCTGAGTGAGGAAAGGATGATGGATAAAATGCTTCCGACACAAGTCGGGATGAGACTCTAGACGAAAAGTAAAAGAAAATAAAGAAAAAAATATGGAAACGAGAAATAAATAAAAAGAAAAGGAGAAAGGGAAGAAGACAAAGAAAAAGCAAAAAAATGAGAGAAAAGAGAGAAGGGACAGGGCTACTACCTCTTTTTTCACATTTGTCCCTCAAAGTGGCACCATATTTTTTTATATAGAGTCTCATGTTTTGTCACTTCCATATGCTAGTGGAAAATTTTCATTATAGAACTTGGCTTGTATATTCTGATGACGGGCTTCCTCAAATGCCCAAGGTCTTCATGAGCAAGCTAGTTGGATGCACACCCACTTAGCTTTAGTTGAGCTTCCGTACACTTATTGCTCTAGTTCATCTGTTGCATGGCAATACCTACTCCTCACATTGATATCTATTGATGGGAACCTCCATGGCCCGTTGATACGCCTAGTTGACGTGAGACCTTTTTCTCCACTTTTAGCCCTTCGAAACCTACTACCATATTCTATTCAACCTACATGATATATCCATGGTTCACACTCATTTATTGCGTGAGTAATACAAAGTTGTAGCGAGTTAAAGAGTATGATCCAATTGCCCAACTTCACACTGCGGTGCTTGACATTTATATTCATGTGGTGAATACGGAGTCAAGCCATGCTAATATGAGAAAATAAATGGGGGGTAAACATTCTTTAAGGATAGTATATTTTGAACATCAATGATTATGTTACTTATGTTTATGGATAGTATTGTGTTGATATTTATTAATTCATCATTTCTCATTGATCATACCTGCAATAGGTTAGACATTGGGTAGCATGTCATATCAAAATTTCTGTTTTTATCATTTACCTACTCAAGGATGAGCATGAATTAAGCTTGGGGATGCTCATACGTCTTCAACATATCTATACTTTTTAATTGTTCCATTCCATAATATTATCAATCTAGGATATTTTTGGCATTTATTTGTTGATTCATATTATTTTTGAACATCGACCTACCCAGTGCCAAGTGCAAGTTGCTTTTTTCTTCATGTTTTTGGATTTTCAGCTTTATAGTACCAAACGAAGTCAAATTTCCATGGAACTTTTTAATGATTTTCTGGACCAAAGTAAGACCTAGAATCTTCGGGAGGAGCCCAGGGGCGTAAGAGGGGCCCACAAGCCAACAGGGCGCGCCCAGGGGGGTTGCGCCCTGTTAGCTTGTGGTTGCCCCTCGTCTTCTAACATCCCTATTTGGCCTATAAATTACAATATATCCCAAAAACCCTAGTGAGCCTCTTGAAACATTGTTTTCGCCATCGTAAGTCTCTGTTCCACCGTGTGTCCATCTAGAGCCCTGTTCCGGTGCCCTACTGGAGGGGGGATCAATCACGGAGGGCCTCTACATCAACCTTGCTGCTACCATGGTGATGTATGATTAGTTCACCACATACCTATGGGTTCGTTGTTAGTAACTAGATGGCTATCTCTCTATATATGTTCTTAAATAGAAAGTTCATGCATCTTCATGATAATCTCTTCAATGTAATTACTTTGTGCGGTGCGTTATATTGAGTTCTTTTCTGGTCCTTATATATATGCATGATTATATGATAGCTTCGTAATTCTCTCCAATCTATCGAAATAGTTTGGCCAACTAGATTCATATTTCTTCAGCGGGAGAGGTGCGTTGTAGTGGGCTCAATCTTGCGGTGCTCAATCCCAATGACAGAAGGGGACATGACGCGTATTTCTATTGTTTCCACTAAGGATAAAATGATAGGTTTTATTAATATTAATTGTATTTTCTTTGTCTACATCATGTCATTTTTTTCCAAGGATTACTTTGTATTACTTAGTACTCTAGATGCATGTTGGATAGCGGTCGATGGGTGGAGTAATAGTAGTAGTTGCAGGCAGGATTCGGTCTACTTGCTTACAGACATGATGCTTATATGTAATGATCATTGCCATGAATAAATATTGCATAACTATGTGTTTTTTTATCAATTTCTCCAAAGCAATATGTTTACCCACCGTATGCCTTCTACATGAGAGATGCCTCTAGGGAAAATTATGGCCCCTGAGTCTACTCACATATATATTTACAAATGCTACTATTAACTTGCTGCCATTTATTTGTTTTATTTTTTATTTTACAATTTACAATTATCTATTATCATCCACACTACTCATTTTCTTGCAAGTAACGAGTTCAAGCGGATTGACAACCCTCTTGCCCGCGTTGCAAGTGTTTGCTCTTTTGTGTTTAGGCACTGAACATGGGAGTTGTGTGATTCTCGTATTGGTTCGATAACCTTGGTTCTCACTGAGCGAAATACTTATCTATACCCTGCTACATCATCCCCTCCTCTTTGGGGAAAAACCCAATGCAAATCACAAGTATCACACACCAACCCGAGTTTCTACATGAGAGGCATGTATTGGAATAGCAGAGGTCTCTTAGACTTTGCTAAACATAAACATGTTAGTGATTGTGTGCATGAACATGGGTTGGATTTTATGGCAATTTGCGAGGCGGGTAAATGTGATTTCCGCCAAAATGTCCTCGATCACCTATTAGGTGGTTTCGACTACACATGGCATAGTCTACCATCTTGTGGAAGGTCTGGAGGAATCCTTCTTGGGATACACACCAGACCATGGACTTGTTGGCTTTTTCGACTGGTCAATTTCATATCAAATTTCACTTACAAAACATAGCTGATAATTTTACATGGAGCCTAGTCACAGTCTATGGGGTTGCCCAATATGAGCTTAAACCGGCTTTCCTTCGCGAATTGGTGAATTCGGCGAAGGATAACCTTTATCCAACGATTATTGGATGGGAATTTAATATCCTTAGTTACCAGAAAGAGAGAAATAACGATCTCTATGACACTCATTGGCCTTTCCTATTCAATGCTATCATAGACAGTTTAGATCTTTGGGAGGCCAATATGTCAGGGTGGAAGTTCGCCTGGGCTAATGACCGATATCTGCTAACATATGAGAATCTCAATATGGTACTCATTGATATCGAATGGGAACTAAAATATCCTCTGGCAACTGTGCAATCCCTAGAGCGTATCGATGTGTTATTGGATCATGCACCCATCATTCTAGATCCTAAATCTATGAACCCACATGCACGTCGCCAATTCAAATTTGAGTTGGTATGGCTGCATCGGGATGGATTTGTAGACATAACCAAGAATGTTTGGGAGAAGCCCTCCGTTGGTACTACACCTATTCAGAGATGGAACTTTAAAATAAGAACCATGAAGCAACACCTCACTAGATGGGCGAAATACACCAACGAGATATATAAAAAAGAAAAACAACAGCTTTGTACCATTATTGATGACCTCGACAAAATTGCAGATACATTCACCTTATCGCATCAAGAGATCAATTTAAAAAAATAATCTAATGAGAAGGTTTCCCGTCTTCTGTGAGAAAAGGAGATCAAATACTGCTAGAGATCCAAAGCTGATTTTATTTTGATGGGTGATAGTAATACAAGATACTTCCAATTGGTTGCCAATGGGCAGCATAGGAATAAATGTATTTATAGTCTCCAACAAGACGAGGTACGGATCGAAGGTTAGGAGGATCTCAAAAAAGTATATCACCAAATACTACAAATCTTTGTTTGGGGCACCGACTGAAGGGAACTTCTCTCTAGACGAGACCTGAACAAATGATATTCCACAAGTCACAGAACAAGAAAATGATATCCTAACGACACCACTCTCAGAAGAGGAGGTGAGAGCGGCAGTGTTCCAAATGGAACATAACAAAGCTCCAAGCCGATATGGTTTCCCTGCAGAATTCTATCATAATTTTCGGGATATCATAATTTCCACAATGGTTTTCATGCCGACCGACTAGACCTATTCACACTTAATTTTGGTTGGATTGCCTTGTCGCCAAAGCTTAAGGAGGCCGAATGGATCCAACAGTTCAGACCTATATGCCTCCTTAATGTTAGCTTCAAGATTTTCACCAAAGTAGTTACAAATAGGTTAAACTCGGTAGCTGGCCATGTTGTTTGCCTGTCTCAAAATACATTCATGCAAGGAAGAAATATACTCGATGGCATAGTAATTTTGCATGAAACTACTAATGAGATGCATTGGAAAAATATGAGTGGGGTAGTATTCAAGATCGACTTTGAAAAATTCTATCACAAGGTCAAATGTTCTTTTCTCCAACATGCCCTTAGAATGAAAGGTTCCTTTGATAAATGGTGCGAGTGGATCCAAAATTCCGTGACTATAGGTAGTGTGTCCATCAAAGTCAATGATGAAGTAGGCCATTATTTTCGAACAAAAGAAGGACTACGACAGGGTGACCCCATGTCCCCAATGTTATTTCACTCACATGTTGGCTATTCTGATTGAGCTCGCCAAGTAGTACGCCCAGATTTCACGAGTAGTGCCACACTATGTGGATGGTAGCCTCTCTATTCTTCAGTATGCCGATAATAAAACTCTTTTTATGGAACATGACCTAGACAAGGATCGAAACCTGAAACTCTTATTTTCATCATCTTAGAAAATGTTGGGTCTCAAGATCAACTTCCATAAAAGCGAAATTTTCTGCTTTGGAGATGCTGTTGAGGCGGCCGGCGATTATGCTGGCCTATTTGGTTGTGCACATGGCCTATTCCTGATTAAATATCTGGGAATACCGATTCACTATAGTCTTCTCACTACTGCGGAGTGGAAACATGTAGAGGAGCGTTTAGAGAAATGGTTGAGTAGTTGGAAAGGCAAGATGCTCTCAGTTGGAGGGCGACTTGTTTAGATTAACTCTATCTCGCCAATATGGTTCTCTATATGCTTTCTTTTTTCCAACTCCCAGAAGGGGTGCTGCAAAGACTAGACTATTTTAGATCCAAATTCTTTTTGCAAGGAGATGGTGAAAAGAAGAAAATACAATTTAGGCCAAAAGACCAATGTGGCCTTGGAATTCATGACCAGGAGGTTAAGAATGTGGCCCTACTTAGTAAATGGTTGTTCAAACTTCTTACCGAGGATGTTGTTTGGCAAACCACGTTGTGAAATAAGTCTCTAGACCAAAAGGTAGTTGCTCAGGCCTATTGGAAACCTGATGACTCACACTTTTGGGCTGGTCTATTGGCGGCAAAGAAACAACTCTTTCGCTTTGGGTCTTTCGCGATAAAGGACGGGTCGGAGATTCGTTTCTGGGAAGACATATGGCTAGGCAATGCTAGTCTCCGAGAACAATACACATCATTATATGCCATTGCTCGCGATAAAAATAATATTATTGCACATGTTCTCAATTCATCCCAATCGAATATTTTGTTTAGGCGGGATTTGATTACCTAGCATAATCTTTTATCCCGTTTGGATTTGATTAATCTAACACAAGGTCGGGATGTTTTTCGCTGGAACCTTACTACATCATGGTCTTTCACAGTACACTCTATGTATCGTGCATTAATGCATTCTGTGGTATTAGAGAGTAATAACAAGAAAATTTGGAAGTCGAAGATTCCACTAAAATTTTAAGTATTTGTGTGGTATCTTCGTAGGGGAGTTGTGCTTACAAAAGACAATCTTGCACGGCTATCGGTGTAAAAACCGGCAGACCTCGGGGTAGGGGTTCCCGAGCTGTGGATCTTGGATGGATGGTTACAAGAAAAGAGGAGACGAAGTTTACCTAGGTTCAGGCCATATTGATGGAGGTATAACTTTAACACCCAAGATGCGATCCTATCCTTATTTTGGCACGAGGGCCTCGACAGGGATAGAAGCGCATCTCGTCGTTTTGCAAGAATGGATATCATTACAAGTACATGTACATAAGAGATGAGTATATGGAATTGGCTTACACTCGCCACAAGCTACATCAATATCGCATCAATACAACAGCATAACCAAACATCATACAGAAGAGCAGGGTCCAACTACGGACGAACACAAACGGTAAAATGACATCCATCCTTGCTATCCCAGGCTGCCTCCTGGAACTATTGTTGTAGAAATCTGTGAGCCACGGGGACTCAGCAATCTCATTTCCAAGGGTATCAATACAATTAAAGCTTATTGGGTGAGGTATGGTTAAGTGGTGAGGCTGCAGCAAGTGACTAAGCATTTATTTGAGTGGCTAAATTATGAATAAATAAAGTAAAGTATGGTGGTCTACGAATAACGGACGTGAGATAGTAATGATCAATAAGTGATCTTGAACACCTACTTACGTCAAACATAACCCCACCATGTTCTCTCTCAGATAAGAACTCACGAGAAGAGACAGTCACAGTTACACACACATTTTGTGTATTTTATTTGAGTTTACTTCAACTTTACTATGACTGGGTGTTAAACAAAGTTTCCAAGTTGCCACCTAACTGCGGGCACGGCTTTCCAAAAGATTTAACCCTGTAGGGGTGCTCCAACTCATCCATCCCAAATTAACCACACGCCACGTTGGAATTCCTCAACCGTGGAATCACCCATAGTATTTGCGGAATCCCTATGGAAAATCTCAACTTCCAGATAGCCCGAAGTGTCATCGATATCCCATGCGCAAGACGTTCGAGAAAGGTAAAAACAAGTGTAGCAAGGCCTCCCGTCGTGTTGACGATCTCGATAGGAGCCGTGTATCTCATTCTCAGGACACGACGGATAAGCGACACGTACAGTGTCCTAATAGAAAACCCCAAGTTTCCCTTGGGTGGCCCCGCATAGTGCTCCAGTTTGGACCACACTCATGAGGAGCACTAGCCCGGGTTGTTGATTAAGATCCTCGGGTTAATTACTCCCTATGCAGGTTTATTAGTTATTAGGCAAATGTAGTAACAATGTTGGGCCTTGTCATACAAGCTTTATCCTAAAACGAAAACCAAGGGGGTCCCCATAGAAACCCCGAACATGATAGGAGCGCTCAATATGGAACATAACACCTGTTCACAAGTAACTAGGGGCGGCAAAAGTGGAACAAAACACCGAGCAAAAGGCCAAGCCTTCCACCCTTTACCAAGTATATATGTGCATTAAATTAAATAGCAATAATATTGCGATAAAAAAAGAATGTCCATGTTGACACATGGAAGCAATTGCACCTGTAGCTAGAAATGCTATAAGAAGGGCTGAGCAAGCGGTAACATAGCCAAAACAATGGTTTGCTGGGAGGTGAAGGGTTAGAGGGTCATTATGGCAATGTTGAGAGGCTTGACAAACAAGTGGTCGGTAGTGAGACATAGCGATAAAAAGCGGGACAACTAGCATAGCAATGATAGTAGTGTTATCCATGGAAATTTGTCATCTTGCCTGAGATCTCGGTTGGAAGAAGAATGAACCCATGAAGAAGACGAGCCAACGTAGTCGAAGGAATCCTCACACTCCGAACACTTTCAGAACTCCATCGAGAAGAAGCAATCCAGAAACAACAATCAACACATGATACACCACAACATATGCATGACATGATGCTCAAACAAATATGATGCATGTCCGGTCTAATTATGCAAGGCATGGCAAAGCACATCAATTAACTCCTACACATTAAGTGAAGCCCAATATGCAACGAGTTGCATATTGATGGAAGTCCACATTTGAATTACTTAGTTCATTCCCATTAGGTACACGACAATATTAAATGTTTGTACATGGCAAGAGCTGAAACATAAATAAACTACTCTATCTAGGCATCTTAAATGAGACCGGAAACAACTTATAGTATTTCCGAAACGACCCCATATGCAAATTATGAATTTAGTCCAGATCTGTCCTAACTCAATTTTAGAGTTGTAAAACAAAAAAATAAATATCACCATGAGATTCTAAATGTTTTTTAGTCAAGTTACATATGTGGATCATTAAAATCGGAGCTATGGTTAATTAGTTATGACATAAACCATTTAGCATGCTATTAGGCAATTTTTCGTTATGCAAACAATATCCTAAGTGTTTTTACATGGATGCGGATGACATGATAAAATCAATGCAATTTGAAGAACACGTTGGCATATAATATCATATATACCACTTGTCGCCATAACGGAAAGAATTGGGTGCCATGACGACAAAAAGGAAAACGGTGCCACGGCAACGTTCCAATTCCGACAACCCGTCAAGATGCCGATGCAAAAGAAAGTGTGGCCGTGTGCATGTCATGCCAAAGATGATGGGGTGCTCCCATTTTCTGGGTTCCCACGTATCGGTGGCAAGGGTCGAGGTACCTACAACTAACAATTCTACCCGGTGCAAACGCACGATGCACCTCATACATCACAAGAATCATTCGTTGGTGGTCGTCTCGACGGTTATACCTTCGAAGCGTGTGAGCGAGGCAGAACAGATCATTGTGGTGTGGATGTTCAAGGGTCATCGTGGAAGTAGTGGTACACCTGTCGAAGATGAACTTGATGAATCCGAGGTCTTCGGGGCGACGATAGTGATACACGACAACAGTCGTCGTGTTACTTGGCGTCGGTCATCGGTTACTTCTTGTGACAACCGTATATAAACAAAGTAACACAAGGGGGGCCAGTTAGGTGGTGGGTTAAACAACAGGAGCTGGCAACAGCGAAGACCGAAGCAGTAGCAGCTTAGATAGCAATGAGACGAGGACCTGCCAGAGTTAAAATGCAGCAAAGGTGGTGGTGCAAGGAACCAATGGTGGTGGGGCAAGGGAGCGGCATCAGCGAGGGTTTTGGCGAGCTAGAGCAGAGGCGAGGTTGTCGACGGATGCGCACGCGGGCTATGAGATGGTGCAGGGGACGGCGGCGGCAACCTATCGAAGCCAGGCGAGCAGGGCGACGGCAGGAGGCGGAGTTGGCCCGTGGAGGGGCTGGCTGGCGAGGTGGAGGTGTAGGCCGGAGGAGCAGAGGAGGCGGGGCTAATGCATGGAGTGGTGACGCCATGGCTGCGACGGCCGGCGAGGCAAAACGGAAGGCGACACCGACGAAGGTCGGCGGCAAGGACAAAGACGGCGAGGCGGGAAGGAGGCTGTGAGGGCCCGGATATGGCGCTGGTCGGAGTCGGTAGGTGGAGGCCGAATGATGGTGGAGCGCTTGGTTTCTGGCCGGTGACGGATCGCCTAAGGGGGGTGGGGGTTGGGGGCACGGTGGGGTTGTTGGGTGTGGGGGCTCCTCCTCCCTGTGCGATGATACGAGGAGAGACGAGAGGGAGTGGTCACGGGTTTGCATGGGAGTGCGTGTGTGAGAGTGCAGGTGGCGGTGGTTAGGAGAAGAGCAAGGGGATCGAGAGCTGGGATCGACCGGGAGGAGGCTGGTTATCGGGCTAGGGTTATGGAGGGGTGGCTGGGCCTTGGGCCGGCTGGCCTGACCTTTTGGGTTGTACGCTACTTCTCTCTCTAATTCTCTTACCAAATTGCAGAAAAGGAGAAATAAGAAAAGGTAGGATTTAGAAGTGTCCAAAAATGTTGACAATTTAGGAGGAGCCTTGATAAATGGGGAAAAATATATTGACAAGGTTCGAAGGTGAAACTCGAAGTAGAAATGTCATGGAATTTCCAATGTAAGTGTGTTCATGGAGATTCCAAATTATTGGAATATATCTTTTAGCTCCCTAAATATTGGGAGGATATTGCATATATTATAAAGAGAAACCACCATGTGAATTCCCTCAATTTAAATGGACCACAGATCCATACAATTTATTTATTTGAGTTGCAAAATTAAATGACATGGTGGCATGATGACATGACGAATGCAACAACCAAAAGAAACACACGACGAGAATGGAAATAAAGGGGAATCTTTTGTAGCGTTGGTCCCGGGCTAGTACAATAGCCCTACGTCCTGCTCTTGCTTATACCAATGGAGAAGTATTGCGTACAGAGTTGATCTACCTCAAGATCTTGAGATGTGTTCTAACCCAAGTGCTAGGTAGATTATATTGTGTTGATGTCCCTTCTACGAGATAAATCCTATGGCTTATATACACGCCAGGTAGGGTATCTAGGGTTACAAGGACGGTATCCTAGCATAGAGGGAGTGGGAGAAGTCTTGGATCATACGTCAAGTCTTCGGCAGATGCAACCTTGTGTCGGCGTTTTGGAAGTGGGGGTACCCAGGCATGCCTGCCTACAGCCAAGTGCGGGGCCCACCTCGAAGGCTCAGTACGACCCAACAAGAAGTCCCTCAAGTGAAGGCTCTCGCGGGAACCCATGCATCTCTAGGAGAACGATACCAAGAACTTCGGAGAAGTGGCATCCCCCTGGCTGCCTCCCGAGGAGCGGAGATTCCTATGCAAGCACCCAACCTTGTGATGACGGGGTGACATGGGTTTTGTTGGGGAACGTTGCATGGGAACAAACAATTTCCTACGCACACGCAATATCTATCCATGGTTATGAGCATCTACGAGAGGGAGAGTGGATCTACATACCCTTGTAGAGCGCTAAGCGGGAAGCGTTAAGAAACGCGGTTGGTGTAGTCGAACGTCTTCGCGATCCAAATCGCCGAGCGTCCCGCGATCTCATCACGATCCGTCCCGTGAACTCATCATGATCCATCCTGCAAACTCATCACGATCCGTTTCGTGATCTTGATCATGATCCTTCCCGCGAACTCATCACGAACCATCCCGCGAACTCGTCACAAACCGTCTCGCGATCTTGATCACGGTCCTTCCGATCTAGCGCCGAACGGACGGCACCTCCGCGTTCAGCACACATGCAGCTTGATGACGATCTCCACCGTCTTGATCCAGCAATAGGAAGTGGAGAGGAAGAAGAGTTCACCAGTAGCGTGACGGCGCTCCGGCGATGGTGCTGGAGCAATTCCGGCAGGGCTTCGCCTAAGCACTGCAGAAAACCGATCTAGAGGAGAAACTATGCACTAGAGGAACGGGTAGCACGTGGCTGAAAATTCTGTGCCAAAACCCTAAAATCCTCTAGTATATATAGGATAAGATGAGGAGGAGTCTTGGCTGCCAAAAAGTCAGCCCTTGGGTCGACCAAAGTAGGGAGGAGAGGAGGACTCCTCCTCCAATCCTAGTAGGACTAGGATTCCTCCTTTTTTTGGCCTTTTTCCACCTTTTTCCCTTTGGGCTTTTTCTCCCAGCCACATGGGCCTCGTGTGGGACTTCCACCAGCCCACAAAAGGCTGGTATTTACTCTCCCACAGCCCATGAAGCCTCTTGGGTCGAAATACCCCTCCCGGTGGTCTCCCGGTACACTACCGGCACTCCCGGTACATTACCGATTAGCCCGAAACTTTTCCGGCGACCAAAATGGGACTTCCTATATATGAATCTTTACCTCTGGACCATTCCGGAGCTCCTCATGACATCCGGGATCTCATACGGGACTCCAAACAAACTTCGGTCACCACCATACATAACTCTATACTACCGAAACGTCACCAAACCTTAAGTGTGCAGACCCTGCGGGTTCGAGAACTATGTAGACATGACCGAGACACCTCTACGGTCAATAACCAATGGCGGGACCTGGATGTCCACATTGGTTCCTACATATTCTACGAAGATCTTTATCGGTCGAACCTCTATGTCAAGGATTCAGTTAATCCCGTATGATGTTCCCTTTGTTCTTCAGTATGTTACTTGCCCGAGATTCGATCGTCGGTATCTCCATACCTAGTTCAACCTCGTTACCAGCAAGTCTCTTTACTCGTTCCGTAATACAAGATCCCGCAACTAACAATTAGTCACATTGCTTGCAAGGCTCATTGTGATGTTGTATTACCGAGTGGGCCCCGAGATACCTCTCCGTCACATGGAGTAACAAATCCCAGTCTTGATCCATGCCAACTCAACAGACACCCCCGGAGATACCTGTAGAGCACCTTTATAGTCACCTAGTTACGTTGCAACGTTTGATACACACAAGGCACTCCTCCGATGTCCGTGAGTTGCATGATCTCATGGTCATAGGAACATATACTTGACATGCAGAAAACAGTAGCAATAAACTAACATGATCATATACTACATTTGTAGTTTGGGTCTTGTCCATCACATCATTCTCCTAATGATGTGATCCCATTATCAAATGACATCTCATGTCCATGGCTAGGAAACTTTAACCGTCTTTGATCAACGAGCTAGTCCATTAGAGGCATACTAGGGACATGGTTTTGTCTATGTATCCACACATGCATCTAAGTCTCCGATCAATACAATTTATAGCATGGATAATAAACGATTATCATGAACAAGGAATTATGATAATAACTAATTTATTATTGCCTCTAGGGCATATTCCCAACAGTCTCCCACTTGGACTAGAGACAATAATCTAGTTCACATCACCATGTGATTCGCATTGTTATGAATCTAACACCCAATGAGTTCTGGGGCTCGATCATGCTTTGCATGTGAGAGAGGTCTTATAGTCAACGGGTCTGCGACATTCAGATCCGTGTGTACTTTGCAAATTTCTATGTCAAACCGTAAACACTGCTACAACACTCCACTTGGTACTATTCCAAATGGCTGCTCCGCTATACGTATCCAGATTGCTACTACGAGTCATCCGGATTGGTGTTAAAGCTTGCATCGACGTAACTCTTTACGACGAACTCTTTATCACCTCCATAATCGAGAAACATCTCCTTAGTCTTTTAGTTACTAAGGACAATCTTGACCGCTGTCCAGTGCTCCATTCCAGGATCACTTTGAAACCTTCTGGCCATACTTATGGCAAGGCTGACATCGGGTCTTGTGCAAAGCATTGCATACATGATAGAGCCTATGGCTGAAGCATAGGTGATGACACTCATCTTTTCTCTATCTTCTGCAGTCACTGGGCATTGAGTCTTACTCAATTTTATACCTTACAAATCAGGCGAAAACTCTTTCTCTGACTGATCATTTTGAACTCTTTCAAAATCTTGTCAAGGTATGTACTCATTCAAAGTCTCATAAAGTATCTTGATTTATCTATATAGATCTTGATGCTCAATAATTAGGTAGCTTTATACAGGTCTTCCTTTGAAAAACTCTTTTCAAACAACCATTTATGCTTTCTAGAAATTCTACATCATTTCCGATCAATAATATGTCATCCACATATACTTATCAGAAACTCTATAGTGCTCCCACTCACTTTATTGCAAATACAAGTTTCTCGTAAACTTTGTATAGACTCAAAAACTTTGATCACCTCATCAAAGTGTATATTCCAACTCCGAGATGCTTGCTTCAGTTCATAGAAGAATCACTGAAGCTCGCACATCTTTTAGCATCCTTAGGACTGACAAAACCTTCTGGTTGTATCTTATACAACCTTTCCTTAAGGAAGGAAACGATGTTTTGGCATCCATCTGCCAGATTTCATAATTGAAAAATGCAGCAACAGCTAACATAATTCCAACAGACTTTAGCATCGCTACGAGTAAGAAAGTCTCATCGCAGTCAACTCTTTGAACTTGTCGTAAACTACTTTGCAACAAGTCGAGCTTTACAAATGGTAAGATTTACCATCAGCATCTGTCTTCATTTAAAAGATCCATTTGTACTTAACGACCTGCCGTCCAACGAGCAAGTCCACCAAAGTCTATACTTGGTTTCATACATGGATCCTTTCTTGGATTTCATGGCCTCTAACCATTTGTTGGTTTCCGGGCCCATCATCGCTTCTCCATAGTTCGTAGGTTCATTGTTGTCCAACAACATGACCTCCAAGACAGGGTTGTCGTACCGCTTAGGAGCAGTATACATCCTTGTCACCCTACGAGGTTTGATAGTAACTTGATCCGAAGCTTCATGATCATCATCATTAACTTCCTCTTCAACTAACGTAGGCTTCACAGAAACAACTTTCTGTGCTGCGCTACTTTCTGGTTGAAGTAGAGGTTCAATAACCTCATCAAGTTCTATCCTCCTCCCACTCAATTCTTTCAAGAGAAACCTTTTCTCGAGAAAGGACCCTATTTCAGCAACAAACATTTTATGCTTGGATCTGAGATAGAAGGTTCACCCAACTGTTCTTAGGGTATTCTATGAAGATGCATTTGTCCGCTTTGGGTTCGAGCTCATTAGGCGAAAACATTTTCCACACAAGCATCGCAGCCCCAAACATTAAGAAATGACAGCTTAGGTTTCTATCAAACCATAGTTCACACGGTGTCATCTCAACGGATTTAGATGGTGCCCTATTTAAAGTGAATGTTGTTGTCTCTAATGCACAACCCCAAAATTATAGTAGCAAAATGATAAGGGACATCATAACATGCACCATATCCAATAGATCATGACTATGACGTTCGGACATACCATCACACTATGGTGTTCCAGGTGGCGTGTGTTGTGAAACAACTTTCACATTGTCTAAAGTTGTATGCCAAACTCATAACTCAGATATTCACCTCCACGATCATATCGCAGATACTTTTATCTTCTTCTCACGATGATCTTAAACTTCACTCTGAATTTGCTTGAACTTTTCAAACGATTCAGACTTGTGTTTCATTAAGTAAATATACACTATATCTACTTCAATCATCAGTGAAGGTAAGAAAATAACGATATCCACTGCATGCTACAAGACTCACTGGATTGCATACATCAACATTTATCATTTCCAATGAATCACTTGCCCGCTCCATCCAACGGGGTTTTTAAGTCAACTTGACCAAGATGCATGGTTCGCATGTCTCAACCGATTCGAAATCGAATGAGTCCAAAGATCCATCAGCATGGAGTTTCTTCATGCGCTTTATACCAATATGACATTTAGCGGCAGTGCCACAAGTATGTGGTACTATCATTATTAACTTTGCATCTTTTGGCATCAATGTTATGAACATGTGTATTACTACGATCAAGATTCAACAAACCATTCTCACTGGGTGCATGACCATTGAAGGTATTATTCATGTAAATAGAATAACCATTATTCTCTAACTTCAATGAATAACCGTGTTGCAATGAACATGATCTAATCACGTTCATGCTCAACGCAAAAAACACCAAATAACATTTATTTTAGGTTCGTCACTAATCTCGAAGGTAGAGAGAGCATGCGATGTTGATCACATCAACCTTGGAAACATTTCTAACACACATCGTCACCTCACACTTAGCTAGTTCTCCGTTTATTTCGTAGCTTTTATTTTGAGTCACTAACATTTAGCAACCAAACCGGTATCCAATACCCAGGTGCTACTAGGAGTACTAGCAAGGTACACGTCAATAACATGTATATCAAATATACTTCTGTTGATGTTGCCAGCCTTCTTATCTACCAAGTATCTAGGGTTGTTCCACTTCAGCGACCACTCTCCTCATAATCGAAGCACTTAGTCTCGGGTTTGAGTTCAACTTTGGGTTGCTTCACTGGAGCAGCAACTGACTTTCTATCCATGAAGTTTCCCTCCTTGCTCTTGCCCTTCTTGAAACTTAGTGGTTTTAACTAACCATCAACACTTTGATGCTCCTTCTCGATTTCTACCTTCGCGGTGTCAAACATCGCGAATAGCTCAGGGATCATTATTTCTATCCCTAGCGTTTTACAATTCATCACCAAGTTCTAGTAGCTTTAGTGAGAGTGACTTGGAGAACTATATCAATCACTATCTTATCTGGAAGATCAACTCCCACTCGATTCAAGCGATTGTAGCACCCAGACAATCTGAGCACATGCTCAACGATTGAGCTATTCTCTTTCATCTTACAGGCAAACAATCTTGTTGGAGATCTCATATCTCGCAACATGGGCACGAGCATGAGATCCTAATTTCAGCTCTTAGAACATCTCATATGTTCCATGACGTTCAAAACGTTTCGGAGCCTCAATTCTAAGCTGTAATGCATGACGCACTAAACTATCAAGTAGTTATCAAAACGTGCCTGTCAGATGTTCACAACATCTACAAACAACGCTAGACGCTTTGGTGCACCGAGCAGTGCATTAAGGACATAAGCCTTCTGTGCAGCAATGAGGACAATCCTCAGATCAAGGAGCCAGTACACAATATTTCTACCATCATCTTTCAACTCTATTTCTCTAGGAACATATAAAAATTCAAGGGAGCTACAGCGCGAGCAAGTAATCTACAACATAATTTGCAAAGACACTACTGACTATGTTCATGATAATAAGTTCAATTAATCATATTACTTAAGAACTCCCACTCAAATTGACATCCATCCGGTCATTCGAGTGATACATGATCCAAATTCACAAACTCAAGTCCGATCATCACGTGAGTTGAGGTGGTTACAATGGTGAACATCATCATGTTGATCATATCTACTATATGACTCATGTTCGACCTTTCGGTCTCTTGTGTTCCGAGGCCATGTCTGTACATGCTAGGCTCGTCAAGTTTAACCCGAGTGTTTTGCATGTGCAACACTGGCTTGCACCCATTGTATGTGAACGTAGAGTCTATCACATCCGATCATCACATGGTGTCTCAACACGACAAACTTTCGCAACGGTGCACACTCGGGGAGAACACAATTTATCTTGAAATTAAGTGAGGGATCACCTTATAATGCTACCATCGTCCTAAGCAAAACAAGGTGCATAAAAGGATTAACATCACATGCAATCATAAGTGACATGATATGGCCATGAACTTGTGCTTTTGATCTCCATCATGAAAGCACCGGCATGATCTCCATCGTCACCGGCATGACACCATGATCTACATCGTCACCGGCATGACACCAATCATAAGTGACATGATATGGCCATGAACTTGGGGAACGTTGCATGGGAAACAAAAAATTTCCTACGCACACGCAAGATCTATCCATGGTGATGAGAATCTACGAGAGGGAGAGTGGATCTACATACCCTTGTAGATCGCTAAGCGGGAAGCGTTAAGAAATGCGGTTGGTGTAGTCGAACGTCTTCGTGATCCAAATCGCCGAGCGTCCCATGATCTCGTCACGATCCGTCCCGTGAACTCAGCACGATCTGTCCCGCAAACTCATCACGATCCGTTTTGTGATCTTGATCACGATCCGTCCCGCGAACTCACCACGATCCGTCCCGCGAACTCGTCATGAACCGTCTCGTGATCTTGATCACGGTCCTTCCGATCTAGCGCCGAACGGACGGCACCTCTGCGTTCAGCACACGTGCAGCTTGATGACGATCTCCACCGTCTTGATCCAGCAAGAGGAAGTGGAGAGGAAGAAGAGTTCACCGGCAGCGTGACGACGCTCCGGCGATGGTGCTGGAGCAATTCCGGCAGGGCTTCGCCTAAGCACTACAAAAAAACCGATCTAGAGGAGAAACTATGCACTAGAGGAACGGGTAGCACGTGGCTGAAAATTCTGTGCCAAAACCCTAAATCCTCTAGTATATATAGGAGGAGAGGAGGAGGAGTCTTGGCTGCGAAAAATCCAGCCCTTGGGTCGACCAAAGTGGGGAGGAGAGGAGGACTCCTCCTCCAATCCTAGTAGGACTAGGATTCCTCCTTTTTTTGGCCTTTTTCCACCTTTTTCCCTTTGGGCTTTTTCTCCCAGCCGCATGGGCCTTGTGTGGGACTTCCACCAGCCCACAAAAGGCTGGTATTTACTCTCCCACAGCCCATGAAGCCTCTTGGGTCGAAATACCCCTCCCGGTGGTCTCCCGGTACACTACCGGCACTCCCGGTACATTACCGATTAGCCCGAAACTTTTCCGGCGACCAAAATGGGACTTCCTATATATGAATCTTTACCTCCGGACCATTCCGGAGCTCCTCGTGACGTCCGGGATTTCATCCGGGACTCCGAACAAACTTTGGTCACCACCATACATAACTCTATACTACCGAAACGTCACCAAACCTTAAGTGTGCAGACCCTGCGGGTTCGAGAACTATGTAGACATGACCGAGACACCTCTACGGTCAATAACCAATGGCGGGACCTGGATGTCCACATTGGTTCCTACATATTCTACGAAGATCTTTTTCAGTCGAACCTCTATGTCAAGGATTCAGTTAATCCCGTATGATGTTCCCTTTGTTCTTCGGTATGTTACTTGCCCGAGATTCGATCGTCGGTATCTCCATACCTAGTTCAACCTCGTTACCGGCAAGTCTCTTTACTCATTCCGTAATACAAGATCCCGCAACTAACAATTAGTCACATTGCTTGCAAGGCTCATTGTGATGTTGTATTACCGAGTGGGCCCCGAGATACCTCTCCGTCACACGGAGTAACAAATCCCAGTCTTGATCCATGCCAACTCAACAGACACCCCCGGAGATACCTGTAGAGCACCTTTATAGTCACCCAGTTACGTTGCGACGTTTGATACACACAAGGCACTCCTCCGATGTCCGTGAGTTGCATGATCTCATGGTCATAGGAACATATACTTGACATGCAGAAAATAGTAGCAATAAACTGACACGATCATATGCTACGTTTGTAGTTTGGGTCTTGTCCATCACATCATTCTCCTAATGATGTGATCCCGTTATCAAATGACATCTCATGTCCATGGCTAGGAAACCTTAACCGTCTTTGATCAACGAGCTAGTCCATTAGAGGCATACTAGGGACATGGTTTTGTCTATGTATCCACACATGCATCTAAGTCTCCGATCAATACAATTTATAGCATGGATAATAAACGATTATCATGAACAAGGAAATATGATAATAACTTATTTATTATTACCTCTAGGGCATATTTCCAAAAGCGGGCACAAAGGAAGGACAATTTCCTCTTTCATGCTAAGGAGACAAGGACGTATGCGGGTTCCTAAGGAATCCCCCAAAGATATCCTTACCAGTGCAAAAGGACCAAACCACGAGCTCGGCAGGACGGATGTCATCGCCGAGCCCACCGCTGTGTCACACCCCGAAGCTTTGCAGGCGAAGACCACCTTTAGTCAGGATAAGATGTACCTCCTGTCCCCCTTAGAATTTGACCGTTGTGGGATCCCTTCCCGCCTGTCCAATAAGGGAAGAGGACCATGGCCACTATAAATAGGGACGAGATCCCATCGTAGAAGGCCGGCCAGTTCATCACTAGCAAGAGCCCTCGAGAGGCCACCCCACCACTATACTAGTTCATCCATAGCCTCCCCATGAGGCCGATCCACCACAAAGCAGTAGTAGGGTTTTACACCGCAAGGTGGCCCGAACCTCTGTAAATCTCCGAGTCCACCTACTTACCCTCTCGCACTCACTCGGCGCAACTAGGCCATAGGGTGACAAGCTTAAGACTTCAAGCTAGTTATGATCTTGGCACACGCCTAGTGTTCGAACCTTGTTGGGTTTTGCAGAGCCTCAATTCTGACATTTGGCACGCCAGGTAGGGGCGTGTCGCAATCTTTCTCCAGTTCAACTCCGCCTCCACTACGTCGCTCCCATGGCCGACGCCCGTCGAGTTCCTGCCGAGTGTCGGGCTGCCCGTGTCGCCTAGGCGGCGACCGTGGGCGGCGGCATCCCGCGCCGCTCCATCTCTCCAACAACTAACGCTTCTACCGGTCTGGATGCTCGAGAGCAGCAGGACTCGCCGCTACCACCCTCCGTACATCATGGCGGCCGCACCGCTCCCCTGACACCTGCTTCCGCCACGGCGTCGACCCCCCGCACTCTCCCCGGGCCAGCAAGCATGCAGGCCGCACTGCTCAAGGCGCGTAAAGAGCCTTGCGATCACCTCGTCGCATGTCTCACGGCCGTTGAGCCTCGCACGGTCGCTTGCATCCTCGGCGGATCGTGGGCACTCGTGTCCATTCGCCACATCAAGCAGCTCCTCTGCCAGGCAGGCTAGCTCTGCCACGGCCTCAGGCCCCGTGGGATGAGACGAGGCCAGCGACCGACATCACCTTCGACTCTAGAGACCATCCTAGGACTACGATCGCCACTGGTGCAGTCCCCATGCTATGCACCCCCACCATCAACAATGTCATGGTTATCAAGACACTCTTCGATGGCGGCGCCAGCCTCAACGTCCTCTCTGTGGAGACCTTCGACGGGCTCCAGGTGCCCTATGACTATTGCGCCTACCAGGACCTTCTCCGGGGTGGCCCAAGGCTCCACCGCCCCTTTGGGGCAAGTGCGCCTCCCGGTCACCTTCGGCACTCTCGACAACTACCACACTGAGATGATCGACTTCAGCGTGGCCCACATCGGCCTCCTGTACAATGCCATCCTAGGGTACACGGCCCTTGCCAAGTTCATGGTGTCAACACACCCAGGCTACAACATCATGAAGATACCAGGAAGCAGCGGCATCATCTTTGTGGCCGGGGACACCAAGGACATAGTTCAAGCCCTTAGGCTCGCCTACAAGGTAGCGGTGACCACATGCCCAGGCACCAAGTGCGCTGCCCAGTCTCCGGGGGCTACGGTGGCCCCGTGCCTCAATGATGAGGGCAACACTTCCGCTCTTAAGGATGCGGCGGCCCTGAGACCCGGTCCCGACGGTGCGGTGTAGGCTCTGGAGGTCGCACCCACGAAGAAGAAGCAACTGTTCTCTTAGGACCGAGCTGAGACGAAGCAAATGTTTGTTAACGGCGGAAGATCGGGCCACAGCTTCACCATCAGCATTGGCCTCCCCCCGGAGTAGGAGAGGGCATTGGTCGACTTCCTCCGCGCGAACAAGAACGTGTTCACGTGGGAGCCATCCGACCTGGTGGGCGTCCCGAGGGACGTGATGGAACACCATTTGATAGTGTGCCCTCACGCACGCCCGATGAAGGAGAAGGCAAGACGACATGCACAAGAAAAGCTAGTTTTCATCATCAAAGAGGTCCGCAAGCTGCAAGAATCTGGCGTTATTCAGGAGGTGCAGTACCCTGATTGGCTGGCCAACCTTGTGATTATCCCCAAGAAGAGTGGGAAGGAGCGCATGTGCGTCGACTTCACGAGTCTGAACAAGGTTTGTCCGTGGGATCCCTTCCTGCTCCCGTGCATTGACCAGATCATGGACTCCACCTCCGAGTGCAATCTCATGTGCTTCTTGGATGCTTTCTCGGGTTACCACCAAATCAACATGGCGGTGGAGGACGTCGAGAAGACGACATTCCTATCCCCATGCGGCTTGTATTGCTACACATGCACGCCCTTCGGGTTGAGGAACACTGGCGTGACCTTCTAGCGGTTGATGCACATCGCCTTGGGACCACAGCTCAGGAGAAATGTCGATGCATACGTTGATGCTATCATGGTCAAGTCATGGGAGGCAAGGACCTTGATCGAGAACCGGTAGGAGACGTTCGCCAGCTTGCGTCGGGTGAACCTAAGGCTCAACCCGGAGAAGTGCGTTTTCGGGGTCCCATCCGGCAAGCTGCTCGGTTTCTTTGTACCACAACATGGGATCGAGACAAACCCGAGAAGGTCAAGGCAATTGAAAAGATGCGCCCGCCTCAGACCCTCAAGGAAATGCAGAAGTTGATGGGCTGCGTGTCCACCTTGGGATGCTTCATCTCCAGGCTCGGTGAGCATGCCCTCCCCTTCTGCAAGCTCATTAAGAGGAAGGGCCCTTTTGAGTGGACCCCAGAAGCAGAAGCGGCTATCCAAGAACTCAAGCGGTACCTCACAAACTCTCCCATCATGGTGGTGCCTCGCATTCGCGAGCCTTTGGTGCTCTACTTGGTGGAAACCCCCATTCAGCCAGCGCATCGCTCGTGGCGATACGGGAGGAGCGCGCTGACACAGGCACGAAGAAATGTGGTTCGCAAGGAGCCACACAACACTCGCCACCTCAGGACGGTGCTCTTGAATCCCGCATCACCTCACCAACC
This sequence comes from Hordeum marinum, assembly GCA_022496015.1. NCBI lineage: Eukaryota > Viridiplantae > Streptophyta > Magnoliopsida > Poales > Poaceae > Hordeum > Hordeum marinum. The sequence goes on from CM039673.1 coordinate 237,288,089, forward strand.
CATGGGGCACCTAAGTCCTTTGCGCTCCCTGAGTAGCAGGGCGGCGCTGATGCCTCAAGCCTCATCAAGCACCCGGTCTACTGCGTCAGCACCGTGCTGCGGAATGCGAGCGCTACCCCATGCAGCAGAAGCCCTGCTCGCGCTTCTTTTCATATCAAGGAAGTTGCACCACTACTTCCAAGGCTACCCCATCAAGGTTGTGTCTGCGTACCCGCTCGAGAAGGTGCTACGCAACACCAATGCCGCCAGAAGTGTTGCAGCATGGAACATCGAGCTGCATGCCTTCCATACGGAGTTTAGCACAACTAGAGTCGTCAAGGGCGCGGTCCTTGCTTACTTCGTGGCGGAATGGACGGATGCTCCCAACTAGGGGCTGGATGAGGGCCAGTCCATCGCGCCCAGCGATGAGGTGCCTGACGGCTGGGTCATGCACTTCGATGATGCCTTTGCACGACAGGGCACGAGGGATGGAGTCATACTCATCTCGCCAACCCAGGACAAACTCTACTACGCCGTGCAGTCCTGCTTCTAGCATGGCAAGAATGTCTCGAACAACATCGCAGAGTACGAGGGCTTGATCGTGGGCCTCTAGGCTGCCGTGGCCCTAGGGGTCAAGCGCCTAACCGTCAAGGGCGACTCCCAACTCCTCGTCAACTTCTCCAACAAGGAGTACAGGCCGAAGGACGAGCACATGGAGGCGTACTTGGAAGAGGTACGTAAAATTGAAAAGCGCTTACAATGCTTGGAATTGTAGCACATCCCGCGTGACCCGAACAAGAAGGCAGATGACATCGCTAAGAGGGCGTCACACTGCGAGCCTCAGGAGCCTGGCGTCTTCGAGGAAAGGCTCTTCAAACTATTGGCGGAGCCTTGGCTGCAAGCCTAGCGTCGCCTCGGGAGTAACTACCACCGGCCCTGCCCTCGGGCGCCCCGGCCTGCGGACCAGCCTCAGGAGCACGCTTTCTCTTTGCGCTGGAACCTTAGGCCGGCGACTAGACCGAGGAGTTCAAGGCGTACCTACGCAATGACACCCTGCCAGAAAATGAGGAGGACCCGAAATGCGTGGTTCGCCGGGCCACTACCTATTGCATGAAGGACGGCGAGCTGTACCGCAGGCGCCCAAACGATGCCTCGCTGCGGTGCATATCTGAGGAGCAGGGGCACGAGGGCTGATATCCATGGTGGCGAATGCGGGCACCATTCCTTGTCTCTCACCCTCGTGGGAAAGGCGTTCCGTAGTAGCTTTTACTGGCCCACGACGCTCAATGACGCCACCGAACTGGTCCAATTCTGCGAAGCTTGTTAGTTCCACACCAAGCAGATTCATCAACCCGCGCAAGGCCTCAAGACCATCCCTCTCTCCTGGCCCTTCGTGGTCTGGGGGCTAGACATATAGGACCCTTTCCCTCGGGAAGCCGGAGGCTACCACTACCTCTACGTCGCCATCAACAAGTTCACCAAGTGGGCAGAGGTGGAGCCCATGTGCACCATCCTCGCCGGCTTAGCAGTGAAGTTCATTCGTGGCCTCGTGAGCTGCTTCAGTATTCCCAACTGTATCATTACTGAAAATGGCTCACAGTTCACAAGCAACCTCTTTAGGGAATATTGTGCTAACCTTGGGACGCAGATATGTTACGCTTCCATGGTGCACCCATGGAGCAACGACCAGGCAGAGCGCCAACGCGGAGGTTCTAGGGGGCCTCAAGCTGAGGAGCTTCAAGAACAAACTCGAGGCCTGCGGCAAGGGTTGGCTTGGTGAGCTTCACTCCGTGTTGTGGTCCATCCGCACCACTGTGACTAAGCCCACTGGCTAGACCCCATTCTTCCTTGCCTAGGGTGCTGAGGCGGTCCTCCTGCACAAGGTCAAGTGTTGCTCCCCCCCAAGTCTTGGCATTCGGCGAGGAGCGTCAGGATGTCACGCGGGGGATAGATCTCGTGATCGGGAAGGAGGCCCATCACTAGTCCTCACTCCGTGCTGCAAGGTACTAGTTGTCGATTTCAAAACCGGCGGATCTTGGGTAGGGGGTCCCAAACTATGAGACTAGAATCGACGGTAGCAGGAGACAAAGGGGACACGGATTTACCCAGGTTCGGGCCCTCCTATGGACGTAATACCCTACGTCCTGCTTGGTTGTATTGATGATGTGGGGGGTTACAGAGTTGATATACCTCAAGATCGACTAGCTAACCCTAGATGAGTTGTCCTCCTATACCCCTAAACCCTCCGGCTTATATAGACGCCGAGGGTGCTCTGGGTTTACACATGGTCGGTTACATGCCGAAGAGATAAACATGCCTAACTACAGCTAATAACTTGGAGAATACGCCAGGGCTTCTCGAAACTTCCATCTGGTATAGGTGGTCTTTGATCGTTCGATGCTCCCTTTACGGCCCACACAGTCTGACCCATAAACAACAGGTTGGCTATCCGAGGACCCCCTAATCCAGGACTCCCTCAGTAGCCCCCAAACTAGCCTTCCACGCCGATATATATCCGGTCAATCTCCTCATGTCATCATCTTCGGCTTCCGAGGTGAGTCCTTCATCCCTCCTTGTCCAGGCGTCACGGGCGCAGGTTCATTATAATAACTGCGCATGTTCCTCGATTTTCACGCGTCATGGGGAGGCGAGTGGTTAGTGATTTTTGTAATATTACCCCTCTGTAACAGAGGCACCACCCATTTAATTAAAGAAATCGTGGCTCAGACCACATTCTCTTCCTCCTCATCGAAAGAAACTCCTAGCGGAAGCTCGACGCAAAACATGGCTAACTCTCCTAGCTCCTCCGCACGTCCCTACGGCTCACGCCAAGGGGACTGGACCAGCTTTTCCGTTACACTCCTGCAGCTCCGCAATCTGGAGACCCATGGGTATCTTCCTTCTTCAGATCTGGCGGCGACCTGTGCAGGTCTGATCTCTTATGCAACAAAGTTCCCGACGAGCGTTCCCCCAATCCTAAAAAGGGGGAGCGCGTATGCTTCGTCCCCTTCCTCCTCCGGAGCCTTGGGTTTCCAATCCATCTGTTCCTGAGGGGGTTGCTGGAGTTCTACGGGATCCAACTCCACCACCTTACTCCAGGGTCCATTTTACACATCTTGGGCTTCGTCACTCTTTGTGAGATGTTTTTGGGGTGCAAAGCACATTTTGATTTGTGGAGGAAATACTTTTGTCTCGTCCCCCGAACTCAGGACAAGACAATTTTGGAGGTCGGTGGAGCCAAAGTGTATAGCGGGGGCGGGGTATCCGGTAGGCACACTGAAGAAATCCGAAGAATGGACTTTGGAATGGTTTTATATTGAAGATGTACTCCTGTTCGAGCCAAATCAGATAGGTCTTCCTGAATACTCTAACGTCCTCCTGAAGAAGAGGTACAACTGGCAGCCAAAGAGATCATCCCAGGAGGAAACATTCGAAGTGCGGCGCTAGCCAAGCAGGTGCGGATGCTCGTCCACCACCAACTGAGCATGATCGACTTCATGGCCGCCGCCATCTCCCGGTGTGTGCAGTCCCTCCAACAGAGGGTACACCCCTTATGTCAATACAAGAGGACAAGCGACACCACATGCTCTAGAAAGCAAGGGCCCACCAATCCGACTGCATTGGCCGCCGCACTTGCCGACCTGTTCAAAGGAGAGAAAGAAGACTTTGTTTCGCAGGCAACCAAGGAAGGATATTCGGCCCACAATCCCATTGAATGGGTAAGCCTTTCTCTTTCAAACATGAAAATAGTTTAGGGTTTCCGTTCCGCACTTTATTTGACCGAAGCCTGGCATGAACAGGAATGGAGGAGTTTCATCGAGACAGTCAACTGTCCGGCTCCTCAGCCCGAGAACCATTCATGTGACAACGATCCGGGTTTCAACAAGAACCCAGATCTTCTTCTTGACTTTGAAAACGGGGTCTATTTCCAGGACAACATCGTCCAATCCCCGGTGGCTATCATAGTTGATTACCCTAGGTCATTCTCCATCCCTGTAGCGGGCAAGAAGAAAAGTTCCTCCCGCAAGAGCGCCCCGGACGTGCCGGTCCGGACTCCCAAACGCCACTGGTTAGCGCTCCATACACCGGCAGCCAAAGTTGCGGCTGAGTCAGAGGCCAATAGGGATCCTACGAAGGATCCGGTTATGGGGACGAATCCACCTGCCCGCTCATCCGGAAGGTACATTGTTTGGTTATCTACTTATTGTTGCGATCAATAGAGTCTTACAGCAGCCTTTTCATTTAAATACTTAGGCAAAACACCCAACCCTCTCCTACTGATGGGGTTACCCGGGTGTCTAGAGACGCCCGAAGTTCTCGAGCCACGGCCCATGCAGCTTTTGCTACAGAAGCCCCATGGCCAATCCAGCACCCACCAATTCTAGTGATGGTGTATCCGTTAACAAATCGGAGGTGGAGAGTGCCATGCATCATCGGCAACGATGAGAAGCCATATGTCACATAATTTTCCCCCAATAGGATTTCGGCGCCCAACGCTCGGTGGATGCGCACCTTGGTGCCGCCCGAGCTGGGTTCGGCGAAGCTATGAAGTTGATAACGACCAGCATATATGTAAGTGATCATTTTTCATAGAATCCGAACATTTGTGTAAGCCCAGTAGACCCCGAGCCTTAATTTGGTTTGGAACAAACGAATTAAGGATATCCGCACTATTTGGCTGCAGAGGCAAGCCTCAAAGCAACAGTCTGAGCAATTGGCCAAGGAGCTCGAGGAGAGCCGCACGGAAGTACAATCCATGAAGGCGAACTGACACAAGTAAAGATCTTCACACGGGAGGCCCGTGGTGAGTGTACATTTACTGCTAATCTTAAGGTATCATCGTGCCTAACACACGGATTCCGTGTAGCAGTCGAATCAATAGGGCACATGGAAAGGAAGTTGGAAGAAGCCCAAGATTCTCAGAGGTATGCCGAGTCCTAGCACTAGGCTGGCGGCCTTGTTGTGCAAAAGCAGGCCGAAGAAATTAAGAGTTTGAAGATTCAATTGGCCCAAGCTCAAGAAGAAATTCAAAAGCTTCAGAGGGGCATGTTCGGTAAGTGCAGTTCTATTATCAGCAAATATTTCTGATGTAGGGAATAATGGTAAGCACGTTGTTGCCTTATGTACAAGCCTCCTATCCGGGCATCCTGAAGAGGAGATCGAATCATACCAGGGGGACCTGCTGAAGGAGCTGACCTCTCTCCACAGGCGCATGTGGAAAGAGATGAAAGTAATGGTGAAGGCACTATGGCCTGCTGAACAGCCACCTGAAGGGGTAGCCGCACTTGTGGATCGATTCAAGGGGGCTCGAAATAGGTTAGAGCCGTGGAAGACTTCGGTTTGCCATGAGGGAGCACGAGAAGCATAGGCAATGATCAAGACCCGTTTCACCGGACTTAACCCCGAGCATATGGCGTAGGTTTGTCCCGTGGGATCAGATGGAAAAGAAGTGCCACTCCAGCTCGTGTATGACCAGGTGATGCCTGCTGAGCGAGTCCTGGATTAAGGGGTCCTCGGATAGCCGACCCATTGTTCATGGGCTAGACTGTATGAGATGCAAGGTAGGCATCGGATGATCGAGGACCACCTACTCTAGACGGAAGCTTTGAGGAGTCAAGACGTGTTCTCCAAGTTATTAGCTATAGTTAGGCAAGTTATCTCTTCGGCATGTAACCGACCATGTGTAAGCCAAGGACAACACCGACATCTATATAAGCCGGAGGGTTTTAGGGTATAGGGACAGAGCAACTCATCTAGGGTTAGACATACGATCTCGAGGTAGATCAACTCTATAACCCCTTCACCATCAATACAATCAAGCAGGACGTAGGGTATTACTTCCATTGGAGGGCTTGAACCTGGGTAAACTCGTGTCCTCTTTGTCTCCTGTTACAGTTAATCCTAGTCTCATAGTTCGGGACCCCCTACCCGAGATCCGCCGGTTTTGACACCGACATTGGTGCTTTCATTGAGAGTTCCTCTGTGTGCGCTGAAAGAATCGACGACTTGCCCCATCGCAAGTAGCGAGATCTGTATCGAGTGGACTCTCGCCCCCAATCAAAGTTTCACCGGCACCGACCTCCTATTGCATACCGTCTCGGTCGGCCGTCATGGCCAGAGTGGAAGGTTCCCCCCAATCAGAGTATCAAGTTTGGAGCCCTAGAGTTCGTGGCTGATTCACGGGGAACACTCGTTCCAATGGAACCCTCAACCTTTGCAGAAAAATTTGTAGGCCCGGATGCTTCAATGTCCAATACATTAGGTCCCACGGTGGAACAGAACATAGATCCTCTTCGGCATAACTCTGGAACCGTCACACTACTTGACGAATCCACTCGGAGCAGTGACACGCACCCTGCCATCGCTTCTTTCTTAAACGAGTTGTTCGATCAGATCGAAGCTATGCGTATATCGGATGTCCAGGTTCCGATCTATGATCGGCTCAGTATCAGACTCGATGATAGTGAGATTCATGTCCCTCCGGTCACCCACCTTGTCGCCACCATCGAGTGTCCGGCCACAGATTCTACCTGACAGCCATAATTGAAAACCATCTATACCCCTGTCCGCGATCTCCAAGACTCAGTTGGTGAATCAGAGGTAGGGAATCGATTTAAAGCCGGACCACCACCGGTCCGGGATCCATCGCACGATTGGGAAACTGCAATTCCAAACACTTGTTGCGATGGGGAACCGATATTTCCCACCCACTGCCCAAGACGTTTATCCAAGTACCGCGCCAAATCCCATATGTTCGTACCTTCGGGATATCAAGCAAAAACAAGGAGAATCAGTCCACCACTTTTGGGCAAGACTCCTACTCACTAGGAGCGGAGTAAAAGGTCTTAGTGACCAAGATTTAATGGCAAGTTTCATTTGCAATTGCCATGATTAAGGGATTGTTAACGCCTGCCCGCCAACACATAAGAGAATTTCTGGAATTGTCTGAATTGGTACAGAAGTACTGCACATGGAGAGTGTCTGGCAATCCGAACGATTGTTCTCGGAACCAATTTTCTCTAAACACCCTAGAGGAGCTCGGAAAAAGTGGATACCTCCAAATCGGCTGGCCAGGTATGAACCCATAGTAAAAAGAAACAAGTCCCTTTCCGGGACCGGCACTGTCCTTGATGGACTTTTCTATAAAACGGTGCCCCATTCATTCCGTGTTGCTAAACACAAACCCTACTCATAGCCTTTGAGCTTGTTGGGTCATCAGGCAAGTCACAAAAAGTGGTGAGGCCATCCTCGATGCACCTCCGTTGAACATGTGCTCCCCTTTGCCAAACGGATTTGATGATGAAGTACTGACGGTCTATGAGATCTTCCCCTCAAGGAGCAGGCGTAAAAGAGCTCTTAGGGAGCTCGAGCAAGTCTACCATGTGGCAGCCACTAGCCCATGGGCAGACGCACCAATTACTTTCGGGGACACTGACAAGCCGCCCATTCTTCCCGGTCACTCACCGGACGCACTAGTCTTGAACCCCGTCATTAATGGATACATGCTACATAAAGTACTAATGGATGAAGACAGTGGTCTTAACCTTATATACGAGGCCGGAAAAAATGCAGTTCGACCGATCCTGCATCGAACATAGCAATACAACCTTTCGGGGAATTATCCCAGGGAAAGAGGCATGTTATTCCGGATGTATCATCCTGGACGTGGTGTTCGGCACGCCCGAAAACAACCGATCCAAAGAACTTATCTTCCACATCGTCCCCTTCCCAAGTGGCTATCATGCCCTATTGGGACGTGACGCCTTTACAAAGTTCCAGGCTATACCCCATTACGGGTACATGAAACTCAAAATGCTAGGACAAAATGGAGTGATCACAATTGCCAGTGATCCGAATGTAGCCCTTCGGGCCGAAAACAAAATGGCAACGCTCGCCCTTGAGGCATTAGCGAAACTTTTGCCACCGAGGAGTTGACCGCCCTACGGTCGACAGTTAACAAGGACGATGTGATCCTCAGCAAAGGCCCAAGTCCACGTCCTTTAAACCCACAGAGGAAATCGTCAAATTTCAGGTGCAACCAACGGGCCCCAATAAAACAACGTCCATTGGAGCCCAGCTCGATCCCCTTAAGGACGCGAAAATTGGGACATTTTCGCTTGGCATCCTTCCGATATGCTCGCTATCCCACATCGGGTCGCTGAACACAACTTTAACATTATCCCAGGCTTTAAGACCGTGAAACAGACCTTGCGCCGTTTCTCCAAGCCAAAACGGCAAGCCATGGGTGAAGAATTAGCCGAATTGCCCGAGGCCGGATTTATTCGGGATATTAAACACCCCGAGTGGCTAGCAAACCTGGTGATGGAACCTAAGAAAGACAAGTATTGGCGGTTGTGTGTCAATTTCAAAGACCTCAACAAAGCATGCCCAAGGCCCCTTTCCCCTTACCATGCATAGACCATATCATTGATGCCACAGCCGGACACGATTTGTTGTGTTTCCTCGATGCTTACTCCGGATACCACCAAATTAAAATGAAGGAATCCGATCAAGCGGCTACTGCATTCATCACCCCCTATGGGCCATTTTGCTTCAACATGATGCCCTTCGGGCTAAAAAACGTCGGGGCCACATACCAGCGCATGATCCAAACCTGCCTCGCTACACAGATCGGAAAGACCGTCGAGGCATATGTGGATGATGTGGTAATCAAAACCAAACATGTCGATTAGTTAATCGACGACCTACGTCAAACTTTCGCTAATTTGCGCGAATATGATATATGGCTCAATCCGGAAAAATGTGTATTCGGAGTTCCCTCGGGTTAGCTGCTTGGATTCATTGTCTCCCATAGAGGAATAGACCAAATCCAGCTAAAATATGTGCTCTATCAGAACTTGCAATACCAACAAAGCTGAATGTCCAGAGACTAGCTGCGTGCATAGTCGCGTTAAGCCGCTTTATCTCCCGCCTCGGAGAAAAAGCTTTGCCGCTCTAAAAGCTGTTGAAATGGACCAACAATTTCGAATGGACCGATGAAGCAGTGGCTACACTGGAAGAAATCAAAACACTACTGGCAACCAACCCCATACTCACAGCACCAGGTGCCGGTGAGCCCATGTTTTTATACATATCGGCCACCAACCAAGTCATCAGTGCGGTGCTCGTCGTCGAACGAGATGAGGAGGGACATAAATTCTGGACTCAGAAGCTTGTATATTATGTGTCAGAGGTGCTAACGCAGTACAAGTCTAGATACCACATTACCAAAAAATAGCCTATACAATATTCATGGCATCGAGGAAACTCAGACACTACTTTCAGGAGTGCGCAGTAATGGTGGCATCGGAAGTCCCCCTGAATGATATAATCGACAACAGGGATGCCACCGGTCGCATAGCCAAATGGGCAATCGAGCTCCTTCCCTTTGAAATAACCTACAAGCCACGTCGCGCCATTAAATCTCAAGTACTGGTAGACCTCTTGACTGAATGGATAGAGGCCGAGCTCCCAAAAGAGTATAGTGGATACTCCCATTGGACAATGTACTTTGATGGAACCAAGACCTTGGCTAGTCTGGGGGCTGGAGTTATCCTCCCATTGGACAATGTACTTTGATGTAAGATACGTGTTGCAAATCATGTATGCCGACTCCAACAATGCAGCCGAATATGAAGCTCTTCTTCATGGTCTTCGGATGGCGGCGTCAATGGGCATACGACGGCTAGAGGTATGGGGAGACTCAAGCCTGACCATATCCCAAATTAATGGCGAGTTCGACGGCAAAAATCTGAAGATGGCGGCATATAGAAACACCGTCCTCAATATATCCGCTCGGTTCAAGGGGTTGGAATTCCACCACGTCACTCGAGACAACAACCAAGCCTCTGATATACTGGCCCGTACGGGAGCCAAGCATGATCCCGTCCCGAGGAACACCTTCCTCGAGCAGCTCTTCAAGCCCTCTGTAGTGTGGTAAGACGACACAAATGGTGCCAGTCCGAATACAGTGGACAAAGTTGTTCCCCCTACAAACAAACCAGATGACGACATTATCGATGGCTCAACGATGAATGAGACGCCCTCGGCTCATGAGGTAATGGCAGTAAGTGTGCCATGGACAGAGCCCTTCCTCGCTTACCTCCTTCACAAGGAACTCCCCAACGATCAAATTGAGGTGTGGCCCATAGTTCGCTGATGTCTACTATGCAACTTTATTCTTGTAGACACGTGTTGGGCCTCGAATCGCTGAGTTTTGTAGGACTGTAGAAATTTTCCCTCAAGTGGATGACCTAAGGTTAATCAATCCGTGAGAGGTGTAGGATGAAGATGGTCTCTCTCAAACGACCCTACAACCAAATGCAAGAAATCTCTTGTGTCCCCAACACACCCAATACAATGGAAAATTGTAAAGGTGCACTAGTTCGGCGAAGAGATGGTGATAAAAGTGTAATATGGATGGTAAAATATATTTTTATAATCTGAATAAATAAAAACAGCAAGGTAGCAAATAGTAAATGGGCACAAAAACGGTATTGCAATGCTTAAAAACAAGGCCTAGGGTCCGTACTTTTGCTAGTGCAATCTCTCAACAGTGCTAACATAGTTGGATCATATGATTATCCCTCAAAGTGCAATAAAGAATCACTCCCAAGTTCCTATTAGCGGAGAACAAAAGATAGAAATTGTTTGTAGGGTACGAAACCACCTCAAAGCTATTCTTTCAGTTTGATCTATCCTAGAGTTTTTACTAGAATAATGCAAGCTATTCTTTCCGATCAATCTACTCAAGAGTTCGTACTAGAATAACACCAAAGCAAATTCATATTCATAATACTCAATCCACACAAAGAACTACAAAGGATCCCCAAAGTTTCTATCGTAGGAAAGATAATAAAAATGTGCATCAACCCCTATGCATAGATTACCCCAATATCACCATGGGAATCCGCAAGTTGAGTGCCATAACGTATATCAAGTGAACCAATAAGATACCCCAATGTCACCTCAAGTATTCATACTGCAAGACATACATCATGTGTTCCCAAATCTGAACATTCAATCCGACATAACAAAACTTCAAAGGGTAAAGATTCAATTCATCACAATAAGAGTATAGAGGGGAGAAACATCATATGATCCATCTATATTAACAAAGCCCATGATATAGATCACGAGAGAGAGAGAGAGAGATTAAACACATAGCTACTGGTACAAACCCTCAGCCCCGAGGGTGGACTACTCCCTCCTCATCGTGGTGGCCGACGGGATGATGAAGATGACCACCGAAGATGATTCCCCCTCCGGCAGGGTGCCGGAACGGGGTTTAGATTGGTTTTCGGTGGCTACAGAGCCTTGCGGCGGTGGAACTTTTGATCTAGGGCTCCCCCAAAGGCTTTCAGAATATTTGGGAATTTATAGTGCAAAGAGGCGGTGCGGGAGGCCACCGAGGTGGGCACAACCCACCTGGGCGTGCCTGGGCCTCCTGGCGCGACCTGGTGGGTTGTGCCCCCTCGGGGCACCCCCAAGGTGCAGCTCTAGCCCATTGGTTTCCTTCTGGTCCAAAAAAAATCTCCACAAAGTTTCGTGGTGTTTGGACTCCGTTTGATATTGATTTCCTGTGATGTAAAAAACAAGCAAAAAACAACAAGTGGCATTGGGCACTTGGTCAATAGTTTAGTCCCAAAAAATGATATAAAGTTCCTATAAAATGATTGTAAAACATCCAAGAATGATAAAATAACAGCATGAATACTTCATAAATTATAGATACGTTGGAGACGTATAAGCATCCCCAAGCTTAATTCCTACTCGTCCTCGAGTAGGTAAATGATAAAAGAAATAATTTATGAAGTGTGAATGCTAGCAAAGTGCATAAGTTTGATCAATGATAATTTCAATCACTTTTCCTAGCATCATTACAACAATTCTTTTCTCATAAAGTTTTCTCATGTTAAAGTAGCAACCAATTCACATGTTAAGGTTCAAACAATGAATTCTCTTGAAACCCAACAACCTATGTTCTTAGTCACCAAGCAATTGCAATTCAAGTTATTCAACAGAGTTTAAGTAAGAGCTCCACATACTCAACCAACATATAGTCTTGTATGATAGCTAACACTCATCGCATACACATGGGCAAAACGTTTCAACCAGAGACATAGAAAGATAGGGGCTTATTGCTTTGCCTCCCAACGTATTCACCTCAAGGGTGATGTTAACAATAATAACTCATGCTACCCATATTCAACTGTACATATGTTCCTAGATCTTTCCTCACCACATGATGCTTGCCAAAGGAGAAAAATAAAAAGTAATAGAGAGAAAAAGTTTGACTCTTGCATAAAAGTAAATACATAAATTAAAATATAGGCCCTTCACAGAGGGAAGCAGAGGTTGCCATGCGCTTATTTGTTTGTATGCTCAACCCCTTAGTGCAAAAGAACATCATGTTATATTGCCCCTTATGATAGCAACCTTTATTATGCAGTCTGTCGCTTTTATTACTTTGCCATCACAAGTTTGTACAATGCTATTATGCAGTCTGTCGCTTTTATTACTTTGCCATCACAAGTTTGTACAACGCTCAATTTTCTCTTACACTAAATGATCTAACACTTTTAGAAGCAATTTTTATTGCCTTATTGCACTGATGACAACTTACTTGAAGGATCTTGCTCAATCCTTAGGTAGGTATGGTGGAATATTGAAGATAATATTTGGGTTTAAGGGTTTTTGGATGCACAAGTAGTATTTCTACTTGGTGCAGAATTTTTGGCTATCAAAGATGGGGGGCAAGCACGACATGTTGAAGGATCTATGGCAATATAACTTCTATGTGAATATGAACAAACATAAATCATTACATTGTCTTCCTTGTCCAACATCAACAATTTTGGCATATAATATTTTGATGGGGACTCACAATCACAAAAGATTTCCAGGATAGTGTATCTGCATGTGAAAGTTATCTTCCTTATACTAATTATTCGTGTATTGCTTGTATGACCAATATTGTGATTGTCAAGCCTCAAGAGATTTCACTTTCTAAACCCAATGTGAAGGTACCACTAGGCATGATATGGTTTCAACTTCATGACATTCAATTTTTTCAACAATTTACTCATAGGATATAAGTGAAGCACAAGAGTAAATGACATAGAAAAGAGCTTCATTGACGGGATGTGAATGCCGCTTACTTAGCCTCCTTGGCGACTATTTGAGGACTCTATTTTATTTAAAACTTTCTGATCTAAGTATTTTATTAAAATAGCAAGTAAAAAATGACATTCTAAAAATAGCACAACTCATGTGAAGAAGCAGAAACTTAGGCTCAACCAATACTAACCGATAATTCTTGAAGAAGAAAGGTGGGATACCTATCGAGGCATCCCCAAGCTTAGATGCTTGAGACTTCTTGAATATTATCTTGAGGTGCCTTGGGCATCCCTACGTTTGAGCTTTTGTTTCTCCTTAATTCTTCTCATATCACAGTTTTCCTAAATCTCAAAAGCTTTATCCACACAAAACTGAACAAGAACTCGTGAGATAGGTTAGTACACATAATAATAAATCAACTATTTATGTACTGCCAAGACAAGTTGCATTCTCTACATCGGAAATACTTACTCATAGCAGAATTGTATTTACTGAATACGCCCCTCCGAAGCTTTCGATTCTCTTGCTGAGCTTGGGTCAATTAGTTCTTTAAAATCTTTATTTCCTCAGGCTATTTTTGTATGACAAGTCAGCCAGCCTGATGTTGGGATTCCACATACCTTTGAGAATCCTAGGCTTCTTCCAGCTGCCTTTCCATATGTCCTATTGATTCGGCTGCTACACGGAATCCATATGTTAGGCACGATGACGTAATAAGATTGGCGGTAGAAGCATACTCACCATGGGCCTCTCGCGTGAAGCTCTTCACTTGTGCTAGTTCGGCCTTCGCGGACTGAACTTTCATGCGGCTTTCCTCGACGGCCTTAGCCAATTGCCCGGACTGTTGCTTTGAGGTCTGTGTCAGCAGTCAAAGAGTGCGGAGATCCTTAATTCATTTTTTCTAAATCAAATTAAGGCTTGGGGGCTACTAGATTTGCATAAGTATTCGGATTATCTAAAGTCTGATCTCTTACCTGAATGCTGGTTGTTATCAGCTTCATAGCTTCACCGAATCCAGCTCGGGCGACCCCGAGGTGTGCATCCGCTTAGCGTAGGGTGCCAAACTACTGGTCAGAGAAAATTGGGTGCCGCGTGGCCTCCCATTGGTGCCGATGATGCATGGCACTCTCCACCTCCAATTTGGTGATGGATACTTTGTCGCCAGATTTGGCGGGCGCCGAATTGTCCATGAGGGCTTCCATAGCGGAAGCCGCATGGGTCGTGGCCCGGGAGCTTCGGGCGTCTCCTGACACCCGGGAAGCCCCTCGGTAGGAGAGGCTTCGGTGTTTCGCCTGGATATAAACCGAGTGGCTATGAGATTCTGCTGACTATAACGACAAAGCATATATCTGAACAAAGTACCTTCGGGATGCGCGGATGGGTGGATTCGTCCCCATGTCCGGCTCTTTTGCGGGGTCCTGGTGGACCTCTGACTCGCCCGCGGCTTCTACTGCTGGCGCATGGCGTGCTGTTCGGTGGCGCTTGGGTTTCGGGACCGGCGCCTCTGGGTGCTCTTGGTAGCAGACCTCTTGCGGGAGGAATCTTCTTCTCGCCCGCGGATGGAATGGAGAATGACTCGGGGTAATCGATTATGATAGCCACTAGAGTCTGGACGATTTTGTCCTGGTAATAGACTTTGTTTTCAAAGTCAATGAGAAGATCCGGGTCCTTGTTGAAGGCTGGATCATTGTCGCGTGAATTGTTCTTGGGCTGAGGAGCCGGACAGTTGAGTGTATCAACGAAGTTCCTCCATTCCTGTTCACGCCAAGACCTCGGTCAAATAGAGTGCAGAATGAAGCCCGAACTATTTTATGATTGAAAAAGAAAGGCTTACCTGTTCGATGGGATTGTGGGCTGAATACCCTTCCTTAGTTAACCGTCGAATGAAGTCTTCTTGCTCTCCTTTGTACAGATCGGCAAGAGCGGCGGCCAACGCTATTGGATTGGAGGGGCCTAGTTTTCGGGAGCACGTGGCATTGCTTGTCCCATTGTACCGCCATAAGGGGTGTACCCTCTGTTGGAGGGGCTGAACGCACCGGGAGATAGTGGTGGCCATGACATCAATCATGGTCAGTCGGTGGTGGGCAAGCAACCGCACTTGTGTGGACAGGCGTCGCACTTTGGCGCTTTCCTCCTGAGATGAGCTCTTGGGTCGCCAGTTATACCTTTTTTTCGGGAGGAGGTCGGAGTATGCGGGCAGACCCGTTTGAGTTGCTCGAACAGGGGGACATCTTCAATATAGAACCACTCTGAGGCCCGTTCTTCGGATTTCCTTGGTGTGCCAGCCGGATACTCCGTTCCCGCTATGTGGCATACTTCGGCCCCGCCAACCTCTAAGATTGTCTTGTCCCGAGTTCGAGGGACAAGGAAGAAGTATTTCCTCCATAGATTGAAATGAGCTTCGCACCCTAAGCACATCTCGCAGAGGGCGGCAAAGCCCGAGATGTGTAGAATTGATCCTGGGGTGAGATGGTGGAGTTGGATCCCGTAGAACTCCTGTAACCCCTCAGGAATGGGTGGATTGGAAACCCAAGACCCCGGAGGAGGAAGGGGACGAAGCAGACGCGCTCCCCCTTGTTTGGATTAGGGAAGTGCTCGTCAAAAACCTCGTCACCATAAGAGAGCAGACCAGCGTGGGTCGCCGCCAGATCTGATGATGGAAGATATCCCTGCGTCTCCAGATTACGGAGCCGTAGGAGGGTGGCGGAGTAGCTGGCCTAGTTCCCTGGATGTAGGATGTAAGGGCGTGTTGAGGAGCTAGGAGCGTTCCCCATGTTTTGCGTCGAGCTTCCGCTGGGAGTTTTTGACGTAAGGGAAGAAGAAGATGTGGTCTGAACCACAATTTATTTTGATTAAATGGGTTGGTGCCTCCATTGCCGAGGGGTAAGATTGTAAAAATCACTACCCACTCAGCTCCCCAAGACGTGCGAAAGTCGAGGAACTCGTGCAGTTATTGTAATAAATCCGCGCCCGCGACGCTTGGGATCTTACTGAAGACTGGTCGGTTGCCGAACGAAGAAGGATGAGGGACTCGCGTTGCAAGCCAAAGAAGACGATGTGATGAGATCGACCGAATAAAAACGACATTGAAGGCTAGTTCGGGGGCTACTGAGGGAGTCCTGGATTAAGGGGTCCTCGGATAGCCGACCCACTGTTCATGGGCCGGACTGTATGGGCCGCAAGGCAGGCATCGAATGATCGAGGACCACCTATGCAAGACGGAAGCTTTGAGGAGTCAAGACGTGTTCTCCAAGTTATTAGCTATAGTTAGGCAAGTTATCTCTTTGTCATGTAACCGACCATGTGTTACCCAAGGACACACCTGACATCTATATAAGCTAGAGGGTTTTAGGGCATAGGGACAGAACAACTCATCTAGGGTTAGACATACGATCTCGAGGTAGATCAACTCTGTAACCCCTTCACCATCAATACAATCAAGCAGGACGTAGGGTTTACCTCAATTGGAGGGCCCGAACCTAGGTAAACTCATGTCCCCTTCGTCTCCTATTACCGCTGATCCTAGTCTCACAGTTCGGGACCCCCTACCCGAGATCTGCCGGTTTTGACACTGACACCTGCCGCCCGTCTTTCGCAAGCGGACTGCCCCCTTAACACCAAAATCGATAATCTCGATCAGCAGCCTCACATGTAATTTATATGTACGTGTGTAAAGCAATATGTGCTGTAAACTTTGTCCTAACCGGCCATCGACTTCTCCCCCCCCCCCCCCGTGCGAAGAGGTCGGGAGTGTTCCTCCTTATTTTTCCCTCCAAAAGAGCGAACTATATTCGTTAGTGTACCGGGAGTGCCGGGAGTGTACCGGGAGGCCTCCGGGAGGGGTATTTCGACCCCAAGAGGTCCATGGGCTGTGGGAGAATAATAACCAGCCCTTAGTGGGCTGGGAAAACAGCCACAAAGTCCCATGGCGCAGGAGAGAAAGTCCTAAAGCATAAAGTGGAAAATCAGCCAATAGGAGGCAATCCTACTCCAACTAGGATTGGAGGTGAAGTAGGATTGCTTCCCACCTCCTATTTCGGCCGACCCAAAGGCCTTGGCTGCCTCTCCTCTACTCTCCTCCTATATATACTAGTGGATTGGGTGGTTTTTGGACAGAATTTCCGGCCACGTGCTACCCGTTACACCGGTGCATAGTTTCTCCTCTAGATCGGTTTTCTGCAGCGCTTAGGCAAAGCCCTGCCGGAATTGCTCCACCACCATCACCGGAGCGCCGTCACGCTGCCGGTGAACTCTCTCTCCTCTCCACCTCCTCTCGCTGGATTGAGACGGTGGAGATCGTCATCAAGCTGCACATGTGCTGAACGCGGAGGTGCCGTCCGTTCGGCGCTAGATCGGAAGGACCGTGATCGAGATCGCGAGACGGTTCGTGATGTGATCATGGAACGGATCATGATGAGTTCGCGGGACAGATCGTGATCAAGATCGTGAGACGGATCGTGATGAGTTCGCGGGACGGATCATGATGTGTTCGCGGGACGGTTCGTGATTGGATCGCGGGACGCTCGGCGATTTGGATCGCGAAGAAGTTCGACTACACCAACCGCGTTTCTTAACGCTTCCCGCTTAGCGATCTACAAGGGTACATAGATCCACTCTCCCTCTCGTAGATGCTCATCACCATGGATAGGTTTGCGTGTGCGTAGGAAAATTTTTGTTTCCCATGCGACGTTCCCGAACACTACTTTGGTAACGTCAAGCTTGCTATTGGTAAAGAGTGGAGCGAGCCAGAGCTATCTCACGCTCTCCCTCCAAGGCGTCTAAGTCATCCTGCCGATCCAACTCGGCCTCCTTTTCCTCGTACATGCACACTCTTGGTGCATCGTTGATAATATCGCAAGGGACGACGACATCTACCCCATAGACCATAAAGAACGGTGTGTAACCCGTTGATATGTTCTGGATGGTAAGCAGGCCCCATAGAATGGAGTCGAGTTCCTCCACCCAATGAAAGTCGGACTCGTGAAGAGATCGAACCAAACGTGGCTTGATGCTGCTCAAAATGAGACTGTTTGCTCGCTCAACCTGTCCATTGGTCTGTGGATGATAGATCGACGCATAATCAAGCTTAATGTCCATCTTTGCACACCAGTCCTTGACCTCTTGGGCAGTGAAGTTGGATCCATTATCCGTTATTATACTATGCGTGATAGGCACAAACCCGTTGAAGGATTCACACCCGAGGGTGTCCTGATCTTCACGACGTAGGATCTAATCGGGTAGGGTAACTATCTGCAAGCAGCGGGGATAAGTAGCTTTATACTTGCCAAGGTCGGATGTGACCCGTACGTTGGGGATGGCTGACCGAAGCTACAAGAACTTCAACCCGCTATCCTAACAATCGTAGAACCACAAACCGGGACTAACCCACACAAAATGGTCGGAACCATAGAGCATGAGGTAGGGGGAACTAGAGGCTCCTTCTCGCGAATCCGAATGAACTCACAAGAGCAAAGGTAACAAGATCTCTCGGATCTCAAGCAGTCTTGGCTGCAAAGCTTATAGCTGTTTTTGGTTTGACAAAAGGCCCCTAGAAAGATGGGGTGATGGGGTTTTATAGTTGGGACAAACCCCCTAAGATAGTTGTGAAAAGGTTTCAAAAGTAATCAGGTTTGCATGGCTTTCTTGGGAGACTAAACAGTCAATTTTGGGAGTTGTTGGAGAGCTCCTCGGAAATTCGTGAAGCTTTGACAACATGGACACCTTTCACGAGAATGACATGAACTTTTGACTCACAACCCCAAATGATGTGAAGTTTATTGTGTTGGAAAGTAAATTTGATGAAGCTTCTGTTGATGTACCCCTATGACCCTGTATCTATCCCATATGGGTGTGCCACAGCCAAAGATCAGAGGCAAAAATCTATAGTAACAGATTCACTTGAAAACATGTTTTCTTCACTTTGTTTATTCAACAGGGTTTCTTCACGAGCTCATATGTTGTTGGATCCCTCCATTGTGTACCTGAGTTCAACCAAGAACAATGGGGATGAAATCATAGTCGTGTCATTGAGTGTGTAAGATAAACTTAAGTTAGCGTTCAGCTGATCACTTATTTGTTTGGCACGACTTCTTGTTATAGGTCCATTGATGGTTGGTGTACTGTTCTTCGTTGGGATGTCCTCATCATCCTCCCCCTCTTGAAAAGGAGTCATCCTCGCCTCTGATGGTCCAAAGTATGGGGAGAGGTCGGAGACATTGAAAGTTGGACTAACGCCATAATCCGTCGGAAGATCAATCTTGTAGCTATTGTCATTTATCCCCGCAAGAACCTTGAAAGGGCCATCTCCACGAGGCTGCAACTTGCATTTGTGCTGGTCTGGGAAATGTTCCTTCCTTAGGTGTATCCATACCAAGTCACCTTCTTCAAACAACATCTTCTTTCTTTCTTTGTTTGCTCTCTTTGCGTACTCCTCGGTCATCTTCTCAATGTTTTCTTTGGTCTGCTCATGAATTTTCTTCACAAAATCAGCACGCTTGCTTGCATCAAGATTGGTTCGTTCCTGCAATGGCAAAGGCAAAAGGTCTATGGGAGCAGCAGGTTTGAAACCATAAACAACTTCAAAAGGGCTAAATTTAGTGGTCGAATGTACCGCCCTATTGTATGCAAACTCCACGTGGGGGAGACATTCTTCCCACATCTTCAGATTCTTCGTCAAAACTGCTCTTAGCATCATGGATAGTGTGTGGTTGACAACTTCAGTTTGTCCATCCGTTTGTGGGTGACATGTGATTGAAAAGAGGAGCTTTGTTCCCAGCTTTTCCCACAACGTTTTCCAAAAATAGCTCATAAAATGAGCCATCGTACTAAACCTATCAACCACCACAAAAACTGAATCATACCCTCTCTTAGTGCATGGTAAACCAAGAACAAAATCCACTGAAATATCTGCCCAAGGTGCACTAGGAATAGATAATGGAGTATAAAGTCCATGAGGGTTCAAACGGGACTTATCTTTGCGGCAGGATTCACAATGCAGCACATAGCGTTCGACATCACGTCTCATCTTTGGCCAAAAGAAATGGTCAATCAGCACACTCTCAGTTTTTGGCACCAAAATGTCCCATGAGACCACCAGCATGTGCTTCCTGCAATAATAGTAAGCGAACAGAGCAATCTGGAATGCACAATTTGTTAGCTCGAAACAAGAAACCATCATGCATATGAAACTTTTCCCATCCTTTTCCAACATTGCATTTGGAATATGGTTCAGCAAAATATGTATCTTGAGCATATAATTCTTTTATACTTTGCAAACCAAGAATTTTAGCATCTAGTTGGGAAAGTAAGATATGACGTCTAGACAAGGCATCGGAAACAACGTTATCTTTTCCTTTCTTGTACTTGAGAATATAGGGAAAAGATTCTATGAATTCACTCCATTTTGCATGCCTATGGTTCAGTTTTAGTTGACCTCTAAGATGCTTCAAAGATTCATGGTCCGAATATACCACAAATTCTTTAGGCCACTAATGATGTTGCCATGTTTCCAAAGATCTCACAAGTGCATATAATTCTTTGTCACAAACTAAATAATTGAGAGTTTGACCACTTAGCTTCTCATTGAAATATGCTATAGGCCTACCTTCTTGCATTAGCACTCCTCCAATACCAACACCACTTGCATCACATTCAATTTCGAAAGTCTTACCAATGTCATGTAGAGCAAGCAATTGTGTGGTTGTCAACTTATCTTTCAGCTCTTGGAAGGCCATCTCTTGTGCATCACCCCACTTGAAGGGTACTTCTTTCTTTGTGAGCTCATTCACTGGGGCAGCAATGGTGCTGAAATCCTTCACAAATCGACGGTAGAAACCAACAAGGCCAAGAAAGCTCCGTACTTGGCTCACATTTTGTGGAGACATCCACTCACGAATGGCTGTAACTTTCTCCTCATCCACCTCCACACCTTGACCTGAAACAACAAAGCCAAGAAACACAACTTTGTCGGTGCAAAAGGTGCACTTTTCCTTGTTAGCATATAATTTCTCCTCTCTGAGGACAGCAAGCACACATCGGATATGTTCAACATGTTCATCCAAAGTTTTGCTATAAATGAGGATGTCACCAAAGTAAACAACCACAAACTTGCCAATGAAGGTTCTAATCACATGATTCATCAATCTCATGAATGTACTAGGTGCATTTGTCAATCCAAATGGCATAACTAACCACTCATACAAACCAGATTTTGTTTTGAAAGCAGTTTTCCACTCATCACCCTCTCTCATTCTAATTTGGTGATAGCCACTTCGCAAGTCAATTTTAGAAAAGATGGTGGAGCCACTAAGTTCATCAAGCATATCATCAAGTCTAGGTATGGGATGCCTATACCTCACAGTTATGTTGTTAATAGGCCTACAATCCATACACATTCATGAAGCTCCATCTTTCTTAGGCACTAAAAGAACAGGTACAGCACAAGGAGAGAGAGTTTCCCTTACACGACCCTTGCTTAATCTCCTTGGTTTTCTCTGGGTTTGTGCGGTATGGTGGACGGTTTGGCAAAGGAGCACCTGGGACCAAATCAATTTGGTGTTCGATGCCTCTTTTTGGTGGCAGCCCCGGTGGTACCTCCTTGGGGAAAACATCTTCATACCCCTGCAAAATTTTAGCAACAATACTAGGAGTGCTAGAGGGTAAGTCATTAGTAGAAAGAAAAGTTTCCTTGTACAAAAGTATAAAGAAAACAGAATTGGGTTCTCTCAAATCCCTCATGTCCCTTTTCCTAGCCATCATAACTAATCCCTGTTTTTCCCATGTCTTGGTCGATTTAAGTTGTGGAGTTTTATTTGGCTATGGATTCTCTCTCTTACTATGTTGGTGGACCTCACTCAAGTGTTTCTCACTCACTCTCTTTTTCCTTTTTCATATAATCCATCAATATTTCTTTGGGTGTCAAAGGGAGCAAGCATATGCGTTCTCCCTTGTATTGGAACGAGAGAAGATTAGCACGGCTTCTGATTTGCACATCATGATCAAACAACCAAGGTCTTCCCAGCAGCAATTGACATGCTTGTATTGGCACCACATCACATTCCACTTAATCTTGATACTTCCCAATGGAATACTGAACGATGACCATGTTACTTACACACAGCGATCCACAATCATTAAGCCATTGCATCTTGTAGGGACTTGGGTGTCTTCTTTGTTTCAGTCCCAACCTCTCCACCAAATCTGAACTTGCAATGTTATTGCAGCTGCCATTGTCAACAATAATGCTACAAACCTTGTTCTTGATGGTGCCACGGGTGTGAAAAATATTATGTCATTGCCCTTTCTCTTCTCTAGCTGCATTAATACTAAGCACACGATGGGAAACAAAGCAATCCCCCATGTCGGGCTGAATATCACAAGAACGTGTTTGTCCTTCTCCAACTTCATGCTCAGTTTGTGTTCCATCATCTTCATGTTCACTCTCAGATTCCCATTCACCTTGTTGATTGATCAATATAACTTTTTGGTTCGGACACTTGGAAGAGATGTGACCATGCCCTTTGCACTTCCAACACTCAATATCTCAGCTGCGAGTTGATGGTACAGCTGTGAAATTATTGGTACTTGCAGCAGCATCAACAATAGTTTTGTCACCATTGCGAGGAGCTGGTGATGATGCCGAAGATGCTGCTGGTCGCCGGGTGGCAGTAGAAGTTTGCTGAAATTGTGAATTTCCATGAGAGGAACTTGGCTGCGACCAATTGCATGGTGTGGTGGTGCGATTCTAAGATGAACGTCCATGGCCACTCCGCTGCACCTTCCTCTCCGTGCGCTTTGCTTGATCCAAAATATCTTGTAGAGTGTTATAAGGAAACAATTCCACAAAATAAGAAATATCATTGTTGATACCATGCAAAAATCTTGCCATCTTTGACTCTTCATCTTCATGAACACGAGCACGAACCAGCAATGATTCCATCTCTTTACAATACTCATCCACCATGCGAGTACCTTGGGTAAGGCGTAGCAATCTGTTTCAGAGATCTCTTTAATATTGTGAAGGAACAAACCGCCTCCTCATTGCTTGCTTCATTTCTTCCCATGTGCCAATGTGTTCACGACCCAACACCAGCTAGTTTTCTTGTAGTTGGTTCCACCAAGTGAGTGCATAACCAGAAAACTCAACACAAGCAAGGTTGACCCTTTTTGGATCAGCAAGATTGTGGATGCAAAATATCTGATCACATCGCTCTTCCCAATCAAAGTATGCATCCGGATCTTCCTTTCTCGTAAACTTGGGAACCTGCAACTTTATTCTTGCAATATTATCACGATCATCTCTATCACGACTGTCATGACGACGACCATCATCACCATATGCACACGACGATATGGAATACCGTCATAGTAATCAAACTCATCACCATGACCACAAGCAGCACGCTCATGTGGGTCAAAGTAGCGTCCAGGAGGACCATGGCTTTGCCCTCTATCATGTCCTCCTCGCGGTACTCCACGAGCAGTAGCACCACAACCTCGAGCAGCAGCACCGGTGCCTTCAACTTCCCAATGATCTCCGCCATAGTTGCTGAACTCATCTTCATGTCCTCTGTGGGCAGCACCCCCCATGGAGTTTTCACCGCTAGCTTCACCGTGCGGGTCAATAGGGTCTTTTCGGTGTGGAACCCTATCGCCCCGGCCTGGAAGTTTCTCGGTAAGCATCCTCTCCATGGCTTGAAGCACGCTGTTTTGTAGTTGTTGCAGCTCAACACGCATGACCGGAACATTATCTTCTCCATGAACACTCGAACCAGATCCTGCCATGTTAGTAGGGCTAAAAGTGGTTTAGGAATAAATTATGTGGAATAACACAACCTCACCTATTACTCACCAAAGTTCTTATGAGTTCAAAACATATCGAGGTTCTCCCGGATGTGTTAAAGTGATTGAAAAGCAGGGATCAAAGAACTAGATTCAGTTTTTGGTGGAGCTCTAGGTGGGGTAAACAAAAAGGCTTGTGCTGAAATCAAGTTGATGGAAACCAAGATTTTTAATGGAAAAATAAGACCTTGCACCAAGATTGAAAAGCAGACAGCACACACACAACTTTTTGAAATTTTCTACCGAACTGAAACCTTTGGAACTTGCTCAACACTTTCTTTCTCTTGACTCTTTTCTTTGCACTTCTTTTCTTTCTTCTTTTTCTGTTTTTTCTTTCTCTCTTTCTAAGCAACACAACGAAAACTGAAAACTACTACAATGATGAACTTGGTGCAGATCTAAAAGATGAAAAACATGCAAGGAATGCAACCACAAGATCTCAGCACCAACAAGGTTTTGGGATTTATTTTGGTGAGGCTTTAGACTATAGGACAGAAAGTATTGCAACAAAACGTACCGATCTAAAGGGATGACAGCGAGATGAATATGATAACTGATCCTACCGTGTAAACGAAAGCTCTGGTACCAAGATGATAGTCACAAACCCATTGAAGGATTCACGCCTGAGGGGGCCCGATCTTCACGGCATAGGATCCAATCGAGGAGGGTAACTAGGTGCAAGCAGCGGGGATAACTAGCTTTATACCTGCCAAGGTTGGATGCGACCCGTACGTTGGGGATGGCTGACCGCGGCTACAAGAACTTCAACCCGCTGTCCGAACAATCGCATAACCACAAACCGGGACTAACCCACACAAAACGGCCGGAACCATAGAGCACGAGGTAGGGGGAACCAGAGACTTCTTCTCGCGAATCCGAATGAACTCACAAGAGCAAAGGTAGTAAGATCTCTCGGATCTCAAGCAGTCTTGGCTGCAAAGCTTATAGCTGTTTTGGGTTTGACAAAAGGCCCCTAGAAAGATGGGAAGATGGGGTTTTATAGCAGGGACAACCCCCCTTAGATAGGTGTGAAAAGGTTTCAAAAGTAATCAGGTTTGCATGGCTTTCTTGGGAGACTAAGCAGTCAACTTTGGGAGTTGTTGGAGAGCTCCTCGAAAATTCGCGAAGCTTTGACGGCCTGGACACCTTTCACGAGAACGACAAGAACTTTTGACTCACAACTCCAAATGATGTGAGGTTTTTTGCATCGAAAAGTAAATTTGATAAAGCTTGTGTTGATGTAACCCTATAACCCCATATATGTTCCATATGGGTGTGCACAGCCAAAGATCAGAGGCAAAAATCTGCAGAAATAGATTCACTTGAAAACTTGTTTTCTTCAACTTTGTTTATTCAACAGGGTTTCTTCACGAGCTCATATGTTGTTGGATCCCTCCATTGTGTACCTGAGTTCAACCAACAACAATGGGGATAAAATCATAGTCGTGTCATCGAGTGCATAAGATAAACTTAAGTTAGCGTTCACTTGATCACTTATTTGTTTGGCACGACTTCTTGTTATAGGTCCATTGATGATTGGTGTACTGTTCTTCGTTGGGATGTCCTCATCAATGCGGGACACCATAACGGTGTACTACGCTGGATATAAAGTCGATCACTGGTCCGGATTTAGCCGACTTGATGAGCTTTGCTTCTATCCATTTGGTGAACTTGTCAACCATGACCAGTAGGTATTTATTTTTCTTGGTTCCCCCTTTAAAGGGTCTGACCATGTCCAGCCCCCAGATCGCGAAAGGCCAGGTGATCGGAATAGTCCGGAGAGATGTTGGGGGCATGTGACTTTGATTTGTGAAGAGTTGACACCCTACACAGTGTTGAACAAGTGACTGGGCGTCCGTCCGAGTTGTAGGCCAAAAGAAACCATCTCGGAGGCCTTGCTGACATGGGATCTTGCCGTGGTGTGATGCCCGCCCATGCCTGCATGGATTTCGGTGATGAGCTCCCATCCTTCTTCCTCGGATATACACCGCTGTAATATTCCAGTTGTGCTTTTCTTCTATAACTCATCCTCGTGTACTTTGTAGGCCTTGGATCGCCGAACTATGCGTCGTGCCTCGATTTGTTCATCGGGGAGTTCCTTGTGAAGAAGTTAAGCGAGGAAGGGCTCTATCCATGGCGCTATTACTATCATTATCTCATGAGCCGAGGGCGTTTCATTCATCGCGGAGCCGCCGATAATGCCATCGTCTGGCTCGTTTATGGGGGGAACAACTTCGTCTGCCGTATTCGGACCGGCACCATTGTCGTCGTCTTGCCACACTACGGAGGGCTTAAAGAGCTGCTCCAGGAAGGTGTTTCTTGGGACAATATCACGCTTGGCTCCCATACGGGCCAGTATGTCGGCGGCTTGGTTGTTGTCGCGAGCGACACGGTGGAATTCCAACCACTCGAACCGAGCAGATATCTTGAGGACGGCGTTTCTATATGCTGCCATCTTCGGATTTTTGGCGTCGAAGATTTGGCCAAGCTTAAGTCTCCCCGTACCTCTAGCCATCGTATGCCCATTGATACCACCATCTAAACACCATGAAGGAGAGCTCCCTATTCGGTTGCATTGTTGGAGTCAGCATACATGATTTGCAACACGTATCACACGTTGTCGCCTGTGGGGGATGTGAGGATAACTCCAGCCCCCAGTCTGGCCAAGGTCTTGGATCCATCAAAGTAAATTGTCCAATGGGAGTATGCACTATATTCCTTGGGGAGCTCGACCTCTGTCCATTGATCCAGGAAGTCCGCCAGTACCTGAAATTTAATGGCACAACATGGCGTGTAGGTTATTTCAAAGGGAAGGAGCTCAATGGCCTATTTGGCTATGTGACCGGTGGCATCCCTGTTGTTGATTATATCATTCAGGGGTACCTCAGATGCCACTGTTACCGCACACTCCTGGATGTAGTGTCTAAGTTTCCTCGATGCCATGAATACTGTGTATACTATTTTTGGTAATGTGGGTATCTGGACTTGCACTGCGTTAGCACTTCTGACACATAATATACCGGTTTCTGATTCCGAAATTTATGTCCCTCCTCATCTCGTTCAACGATGAGCACCGCGCTGACAACTTTGTTGGTGGCCATATGTATAATAACATGGGCTCACCGGTGCCTGGTGTCGTGAGTATGGGATTGGTTGCCAGTAGTGTTTTGATTTCATCTAACACAGCCGCTACCTCATCGGTCCATTCAAACTTGTTGGTCCGCTTCAGCGACTTGTAGAGAGGCAAAGCCTTTTCTCCGAGGCGGGAGATAAAGCGGATTAACGCCCCTACGCACCCAGCTAGCCTCTGGACATGCTTCAACTCAGAGGGAGCTCGGAATACACATTTTTCTGGATTGAGCCATATATCATATTCACGTAAACTAGCGAAGGTTTGTCGTAAGTCATCGATAAACTGGCCGACGTGTTTGGTTTTGATTACCACATCATCCACGTATGCCTCGATAATCTTACCGACCTGTGTCGCGAGACAGGTTTGGATCATGCGCTGGTATGTGGCCCCAACGTTTTTTATCCCGAAAGGCATCATGTTGAAGCAGAATATGGCCCATAGGGGGTGATGAATGCAGTAGCTGCTTAATCGGATTCCTTCATTTTGATTTGATGGTATCCGTAGTAAGCGTCGAGGAAACACAACAAATCGTGTCTGGCTATGGCATCAATGATCTAGTCTATGCGTGGTAAGGTGAAAGAGTCCTTGGGGCAGGCTTTGTTGAGGTCTTTGAAGTCGACACATAGCCGCCAGGACTAGTCTTTCTTAGGTGCCATCACCAGGTTTGCCAGCCACTCAGGGTGTTTAATATCCCGAATAAATCCGGCCTCAAGCAGTTTAGCTAATTCTTCGTCCATGGCTTGCCGTTTGGGCTCGGAGAAGCAGCGTAGAGTTTGTTTTACGAGCTTAAAGCCCGGGATAATGTTTAAGCTCTATTCGGCGAGTCCACGTGGAATTCCAGGCATATTGGAAGGATGCCAGGCAAAAATGTCCCAATTCTCGCGGAGGAAATTCTGCAGTGCTTCAGCCACGAGGGGATCGAGATGGGCTCCGATGGACGCTGTCTTATTGGTGTCCGTCGGATGTACCTGAAATTTAATGATTTCCTCTGCGGGTTTGAAGGAGGTGGACTTGGGCCTTTTGCTAAGGATCACATCGTCCTTATTAACTGTCGACCGTAAGGTGGTCAACTCTTCGGCAGCGAAATTTTCAGCTAATGCCTCGAGGGCGAGCGCTGCCCTTTTGTTTTTGGCCCGAAGGGCTATGTTCGGATCACTGGCGATCGTGATCACTCCATTTGGTCCTGGCATTTTGAGTTTCATGTACCCGTAATGGGGTATAGCCTGGAACTTTGTAAAGGCGTCACGTCCCAATAGGGCATGATAGCCACTTGGGCAGGGGACGATGTGGAAGATAAGTTCTTCGGATCGGTTGTTTTCGGGCGTGCCGAACACCACGTCCAGGATGATACATCCGAAACAACGTGCCTCTTTCCCTGGGATAATTCCCCCAAAGGTTGTATTGCTATGTTTGATGCGGGATCGGTCGAACTGCATTTTTTCCAGGGTGGCCTCATATATAAGGTTAAGACCACTGTCATCATCCATTAGCACTTTATGTAGCCTGTATCCATTAATGATGGGGTTCAAGACTAGTGCGTCCGGTGAGTGAGCGGGAAGAATGGGCGGCTTGTCAGTGTCCCCGGGAGTAATTGGTACGTCCGCCCATGGGCTAGTGGCTGCCACATGGTAGACTTGCTCGAGCTCCCTAAGAGCTCTTTTACGCCTGTTCCTCGAGGGGAAGGTCTCATAGACCGTCAGGACTTCGGCATTGAATCCGGGTGGCAAAGGAAAGCGCCTACTCAACGGAGGTGTTTCGAGGATGGCGTCACCACTTTTTGTGACTTGCCTAACGACCCAACAAGCTCTAAGGCTATGAGTTGGGTTCATGTTTGACAACACGGTATGTATGGGGCAAGGTTTATCCAATAGTCCATCGATGACATTGATGGTCCCTGAAAAGGGCTTGTTTCCTTTTTCGACGGGTTCGTACCTGGCTGGCCACTTTGGAGGTATCCTCTTTTTACGAGATCCTCTAGGGTGTTCAGGGAAAATTGGTTCCAAGTACAACTGTTCGGATTGCGAGACGCTCTCCATGGCACATTACTTTTGTACCAAATCGGATAACTCTGAAAAGTTAGTTATGCGTCGGCGGGCCAGGGCGTTAAGAATCCCTTCATCATGGCATTTGCGAATGAAAATTGCCATTATATCTTGGTCGCTAAGACCTTTTACTTTGCTCCTAGTGAGTAGGAGCCTGGCCCAAAAGTGGTGGACTGATTCTCCTTGTAGTTGCTTGATATCCCGAAAGTTCGAAGACATGGGCTTTGGTGCGATACTTGGATGGTCGTCTTGGGCGGTGGGTGGGAAAATTTTCGATTCCATGCCGCAATGAGTGTTTGGAACTACAGTTTTCAAATCGTGTAAAGGATTCCGGACCAGTGATGGTCCGGCTTTAGAATGATTCCCCGCCTCTGGTTGACCGACAAAGTCTTGGTGATCGAGGACTGAAGTATAGACAGTTTTCAATTCCGACTTCGGGCAGAATCCGCAGTTGGACACTCGATGGTAGCGACAAGGTGGGTGACCGAAGGGACATGAATCTCCCTGTCATCGGGTCTGATCCCGAGCCGATCATAGATCGGAACCTGGTCATCCAATATATGCATATTTTTTATCCGACCGAACAACTCGTTTAAGAATGAGGCGATGGCAGGATGTGTGTCGCTGATACGACTGGATTCATCGAGCAACGTGATGGTTCAAGAGCTATGCCGAAGCAGATCTGTGTTCCGTCCAACCATGGGACCTGATGTCTTCTGCGTCAAGGCATTCAAACTTATAGGTTTTCCTTCGAAGGTTGAGGGTTCCATTAGAACAAGTGTTCCCCATGAATCAGCCACAAACTCTAAGGTTCCGAACTTGATACTCTGATTGGGGGGAAAGCTTCTGGTCTAGCCATGACGGTTGATCGGGCTGGCATGTGACAAGATGTCGTTGCCGGTGAGACTCTGATTGGGGGCTAGAGTCCCCTCGATGCAGATCTCGCTACTTGTGACGAGGTGAGCCATCGATTCCTTCAGCGCTCATAGAGGAACTCTCAATTAAAGCACCAATGTCGGTGTCAAAACCGGCAGATCTCGGGTAGGGGGTCCCAAACCGTGAGACTAGAATCGACGGTAACATGAGACGAAGGGGACACAGATTTACCTAGGTTCGGGCCTTCCTATGGAGGTAATACCCTATGTCCCGCTTGGTTGTATTGATGATGTGGGGGGTTACACAGTTGATCTACCTTGAGATCGAATAGCTAACCCTAGATGAGTTGTCCCCCTGAAGGACCAGTGGAATAGAATTGCATGATCATCTCATCATTCCAAGCAGTGAACTCCTTCCCAACAAACTTGTCAAGTCCAATGCAGTGGAAGTTGTCTTGGACACATGGAAAGTAATTCTCATTATCCTTGATATACTTCCAGTCCACCAATCTCATGTCAGTGACTGCGGGGCTCTTGTCAAGCAAAACTGTCTCATAGGAGTCTTGCTGCTCCTTGGTATCAAACCTGTAATCCGCAGCAGTCTTTCTCCTCTAGGTATATGGATCAATGGTCTCGATGCCCTCAGACCTAAATCCTTCCTCTTCTTCATATCCTCAGCTCTAGGATGGCTGGCATCATGTACAAGAAGATGAGGTCTAAGCTTCATCAGAACAGACATAGCATCTTCATCATCATCCGCTTCTCTGAAAGTGGACTTCTTGTTCTTTTCAGAAGTAGGAATATCTCTGGTAGTCCTCTTGGACTTCTGTGCAGTAGCTTCTTGGATGCAACCTTGGTGCTCTTGGAGGGACCAGACTTAGGCATAGCATCAACCATAAGTTTCTTTGCCTTCTTCTTAGGAGGGGCCTAAGCAGCAGGTTCCTCCTCTTCCTCCTCTACAGCAGTAGCACCAGCAGCAGCCTCCTCTGGATCCTCATGCATAGAGGTAGGCTGCCCATCACACGGATGATCCTCTTCCTGGCTGTCTTCTTTTCTCCTGCCTTCTTAGGAAAAGCTTTCCTTGGAATCTCAAAAGACATAGTTGCCCTAGCACTCTCATGTGCCTTGAAGGTCTCTACAGGTGCACAAATTTTCCTGACCACCATCCTAGATGAGGTGGCCTCATTGGCAGACTTTCTTGTAGCCTTCTCTTGCTTCTTAGCAAGAACATCTTCTGGGACAAAATCAGAATCTTCTTCTTCTGAGTTGAGTCTCTTCCTTATCCTTGTGGCAGCTTTAAGCAACCCATGAGAACTGGGAGTGCCTAGATATGAAAAAGAATTGGCCTCAGGACTAGTGCCTGAACTCATCTCAACGTTCTGCTCCAGCAAATTCTGACTATCTTTTGAGACTGACATGTCTGACCCTGTGAATAGAGTATAGAAGAGTGGAATGGGATAAGTCATCACAAAATGAAGAAAATTTTGAAAGTTTGAACTAAGAATTTCCAAAGTTTTGCATTCTGTCAAATGTATTTTGATACAGCCGAGGGAAACTTTTCAGTCACACCGAGACAAACACCCTGCTTTACAGGAACTTGGCACCATTTTTGGTGGCTCCAAAAATGAGCTCTTCGTTCCACCGAGGTGTTCTTAGTGTGGCAGAAAATAAAATCGGTGACACCGATTATTTCACATAGGTTCTACCGAGGTACAGGAGGCGGACGACAAAACCCTAAAAATTCGTCATTCGCTATCCTATGGAATTTTCTTTTGGATGGAAGGATCTCAAACTATGGCAAGACTAGGAATAAACCCTAATGCGCATGAATCGGACAGTGGGGTGCGAGAAGGGTACCAATCCATACCCTAATGTGGCGATGTATCCGCTATGGCGGCGACGTTGGAGAAGAAAACGTCGACGACAGCAACTCCCAATAGAGGAGGTGCTCCGGGAAGCAAGGCGATGACCAAGGGTCTTTGGGGAGGCACCTAGGGTTGTGGAGGTGCGATGTTTGAAGAATGAATTTCAAAGCGTAGGGGTCCACCGATTATATACCCATCGCTGTCGGTGACACCGATTTGATATTTTTGGTGTCACCGAGTTTCACAACTGTTAGTTGACAGGGAAACTCGGTGTAACCGAGAATATGAAATCGGCAGTACCGAGATTAAAAACTAGATCAACCATAGGCATTCGGTGAGACCGGGAATTTGGAGTTGGTTCCACCAAGATGCACTTGGGAGGTTTTAATGGTTAGTCCTTAACGATACGTAACTCCGAGTGCTCCTCACACGGAGAGATCGAAAAGTATGTGTTCAAATTTTGTGATGCAGCATGAATAGAATATGAGGTGAGAAAGCATAGACAGCTAAAGGAGTGGTCCTAGGAATTCTTGTATATCCAATTGGAAAAATAAAATCAAAGGCCAAATAGAAATAATTGGATATCCTCGAATGAGTAAATAAACGCACACCAACATGCTCACACAATAAGATGTCAAATGAAATCATGGCAAACATGCAGAAACACATTAGCATCTAACAAGCACTTTGGTGATGACGGAGTCATCTATATATGAGTATATTGACTTAGGATCCAAGTAAGAATACTTGATCATAGGTCATACTCATCGTTTAAGCACAAGTGGGGTTACCACTTTTACATAAAGCATTTAATGTTGTCACATACTATGAGATGATTTAAATCATGACTTAGAGTAAAGCTCCCCCTTGATGTGACATCCCCCCATAGGAGGGATAGACTAAACTTGGGTTTTGTTGATGAAGACTTCATGTAGGTGAAGTAGTGGTGGCTGCTCAAAGTGAATGAAGATCACCAAGAGTTGGGAGCATCCTCGTTGTTTCACTACTCTTCTCAGCTACATGGGTTAGTCCCAACACACAAGAGACAAATACAAGGATATCTATGGACATGAAGTGCAAAGCATATGTGATGATGTCCATTGATTTGTTGATTACCTTGTCCCTTGATTACCTTTGAGGGAATGTGTAACTCCTTGAACTATTGCATATTGTTGATGTTGATTGCAACAAGTTCTTGCCAATAATGAATATGAGTGAATTTCATTGGCGGAGTCACCCCTCAAGAACTTCTCTAGTTCTTCTTCTTGGGGACTCATATCAAGTTGATGGGGATCCTCGGTGTTGAAGTAGCACTTGTAGAAGTTGATGTTGTAGTAGCATTGGGAACCCACTTCACCAAAGCTTGGAATTCATCTTCATATGAGTCAATGTCCTCTTGAAGCTTGTTCTTGTCATTGAGCTTGGGGTCTTGTGGTGGAAGGTCATCTTGAGATTTTGTTCCCTTGGGGAGAGTATTTTCATACTTATCCTATTGAGGAAAAAACTTGGGATTGGGGTATTGACCTTCTTCCCATTCAACCCCATTAGCGTTGAAGTAGCCAACACCACGATTCTTCCCGTATCCTCCGTTCTTGCGTACAATCTCCTCAAATTGTTTGCAACCTTGTAGACTCTTGTAGATACCTTTCTCTATAATCCCTTTCAAAAGTACATTTTCTTGCTCTAGTGTAACTTGGCTAAGAGAAGAGTTAGTGGGATCAAGAGAACTACTAGAAGCAATATCATTGGATTTATCAATTTTTATTGCTACTAGTTGAAGAACCTTTCTTTCCTTTGTTACTAGCTAACTTAGACTTAACTTGGGGCATGAATGTAGATAAGAGAAGTCGCTTGGCTAGATAATAGGAAGTCTTCTTTCGAAGATCGTCATTGATAGCTTTAAGGAACTCATGATCTTGCTCTAAATTGAGCTTCTTGAAGTGTAGCTTCTCATGTGTCCTTACAAGATCTCTATGATCTTCTAGAGTTGACTCGTGAGCTAACTTAAGAGTTTTTA
Source organism: Hordeum marinum (assembly GCA_022496015.1). Lineage (NCBI taxonomy): Eukaryota > Viridiplantae > Streptophyta > Magnoliopsida > Poales > Poaceae > Hordeum > Hordeum marinum. The sequence continues at coordinate 237,321,958 of CM039673.1, forward strand.
GTTCTTGAGATAGTCGTTCCATATCCAACTTATCATCATCGCACAAGTTATCTACACTAGAGTGAGTACTAGCAAGTTCATTTTGACTATCATTACTAGATTTGTCAAATAGCAAGTCATCTTCAATTAACAAGTCATCTTCACAACTATTGAAGTCAAGATACTCGAGGTGTGACACCTTGGGGCCTTTAGCCATGAAGCAACATCAACTCCCTTCATTTCGTGAGTCGAATATGTCGTAGGAGTCAGTTGTCACTAATGCAAGTCTGGCAACACCTTCATCTTGACAATAGTTGGAGTTGGAGTGATAGCTTCTCGCAGAGTGGTTGTCGTATTCGGAGCCGGAAACCCATTCACCAACATGAGCTTGATCTTTCCTTCTTGAGTAGCTCTTGGTGTACTTGTCCTTCTTCTTTGAGTCCTTACTTCTGCTTGAGCGTCTTTGTTCATAACGATCATCTATACTCCTTCTCTCTCTTCGAGGTGACTTGTATCATGATCTTCGTCTTCTTGGTGACTCTTATTTACTTTTGTAAGGAGCCGTGCACTCATTGCAGTAGTGTCCGGGCTTCCCACAATTGTAGCAGTTTCGGTCACGACTTGACGAACGCTTCTCTTCAAATCTTGAGTTGGAGCTTCGATCTTTGCTTCTATTCTTTTAGAACTTGTTGAATTTCTTGACCATGAGGCTTATCTCTTCATCTGTTACAAGGTTGTCTCTTGAGGTAGCGGGAGCATCACCTGTGGCTTTGCAAGCACCGCTAGACTTGTGGTGAAGCTCTTCCTTGTCTTTGAGTGTCATCTCATGAGCAACAATTCTACCAATCACTTATGTTGGCTTGAGATCTTTGTAGTTTGGCATCATTTGGATCAATGTGCATACAGTGTCATATCAATCATCCAAAGCTCAAAGTATCTTATGGATGATGAATTTGCCAGTCATTTCTTCGCTTCCTAAGCTGGCCATCTCATTTGTGATGAGAGCTAGCCTAGAGTACATCTCAGCGACTCCTTCACCATCCTTCATCTTGAACTTGTCAAGTTGACTTTGAAGAACATCCAACTTGGATTCCCTCAAAGATTCTGTAACGTCATGCATATCAATCAAAGTATCCAAAATCTCTTTTGCATTCTCAAGATGAATGATTTTGTTGAATTCTTCAGGGCCTAGGCAGTTGAAGATAATGTCACTTGCTTGAGCATTGAATTGCAACATCTTCAATTCATCCACAGTTGCTTCGCGATTGGGTTCCCTTGCTTCTGCAAAGAATTCACCTTGCATACCAACACGAACAACAACCCAAATGGAGGGGTTATGACCAAGGAAATGCATTTTCATTTTGTGCTTCCAACTAGCAAAATTTGTGCCATCAAAGTACGGACCTCTACGGTGATAGTTTCCCTCACTAGACATCATACTCTCCTAGTTTGTGAGACCAATGCAATGGAGACCAATGCTCTGATACCACTTGTAGGATCGAAAGTAGTGCTAGAGGGGGTGATTAGACTACTTGACCAAGTAAAAATCTACTTTATCCAAATTTTAATTCGTGGCAGATTTTAGCATTCATAGTATGTCAAGTACACCCTACACATGCAGTTCTAAGAGTATAGCAGCGGAAAGTAAAGACAAGCATGTAAGTAAAGAGAGGGGTAGGAAGAGCAAACACAATTGGTGACATGATGAGTTTTCCCGTGGTTCTGATAGGTGGCGCTATCATACATCCATGTTCATGGAGTCTTCAACCTACAGAGGGTAATGGTCGCGAGAGTCCACGGAGGGTTCCACGAAGAAGCAACCTTGACTATTCCATGACGACTTACGTCCATGGAGGACTAGCCTAACTCGGGGCAGATCTTCATGAAGTAGGCGATCTCTTTGCCCTTACAAACTTCTTGGTTCACTCCACAACACGAAGTAGGAGGCTCCCAAGCGACACCTAACCAATCTAGGAGGCACCACCTTCCAAAAGGTAAAGGGCTCGATTAAGTCGATGAACTCCTTGCTCTTGTGCTTCAAGATGATAGACTCCTCAACACCCAATCACTCTCTCACAGATTTGGGTTCGTAGAAGAGATTTATTGGGTGGAAAGCAACTTGGGGAGGCTAGAGATCAAGATTCATATGGTAGGAATGGAATGTCATGATCTCAACACATGAGTAGGTGGCTCTCTCTCAGAAAATCAGTAGGTATGAGTGGGAACTGTTCTGAGTGCTTCTCTTGCGAGTGAGTGGTGGTGGAGGGGTATATATAGGCATCTCCAAAAATCCAATTGTTACACACAAAATGACCAACTCGATGACACTGATGTGTTAATCTCCGTGGTACCGAAGTGACCAAAAGGTGGAAACATTTGAATCTCGGTGAGACCAATATAGGAAACTCGGTTGCACCGATAAGGTGACCAACGGTCAAGATTTTCCAATTTCTGTGACGCTGATTCACAAACCTCGGAGGAACCGATTTTGTAAACTTGCGTAACAGGAAGTTGGCAGCCTAACTCGGTTGCACCGAAGCAGAATCGGTTGCACCGAAAAGCTAGGGTTTTGGCTGAGTCTGTCTTAGGTTTGGAATCGGTCGCATCGAGTGGAATGTGTTGGTTGCACCAATTTTGAGTATTTGGCTTTGGACATACTTTTGTGGAAGATCTTGTGGGTGTATGTGGCGACCCTCACTTGTGCACGTATGAGCATATTGTTCACCAACAAAACCTGACCCCCTTTTAATAGTATTGGCTTTCCTATGGACTCAAAGTGATTTGTCACAAAAAGGTAAAATGTAGAGTCCTTTGCTTGAAGCTTTGCCACTCTATTTCCTTGCATCTTGAGGTATTCCACAATCCCTATACCAAACCATCATTGTTCTTTTCCTCAAACATACTTAGTGGAAACATTAGTTCAATGACATATATGTTGTTATTAATTACAAAAACCACCAAGGGAGCAAATGTGCTTTCACAGTTCTCTTCCCTTATTGCACAGTAGGGAAGGGATCGACAACGGCCAAATTTGAAAGGGGATAGGAGGTACATCTTATCCTGACTAAAGGTGGTCTTCACTTGCAAAGCTTTGGGGTGTGACACGGTGGTGGGCTCGGCGATGACATCGGTCCTGCCGAGCTCGTGGTCTCGACCTCGTTGCACCGGGATGGAAACCTTTGGGGGATTCGTTGGGAACCCGCGTATGTCCTTGTCTCCTTAGCATGAAGAGGAAATTGTCCTCGTCCTGCGCTTGCTGGCGCCCGCCTGGCTTTGCTGTCAGAACCCACGTCACCCCGACCTCGGGAGGCTGGACACTTGCATAGGAATCTCCACTCCTCGGGAGGCATCCTGGCGGGATACCACTCTTGGAGGTCTGACGTTGTCCTCCTCATGAGGCGGGGGGCTCTCGCGAGGGCCTTGAATTGGGAGACTTGTTGCTGGGTCGTGCCAGGCCGTTGTGGTGGGACACACGTTGGGCCGCAGGCAGGCAAGTCCGGGTACCCCTAGTCCCAAAATGCTAACAGTAGCCCCTAGGCCCAAGGAGTGTCGACCCTGGCTTCGAAGCGAAGACGAGGAGCGCAGGGCGAAACGCCATGGGCCCCAAACCGCCCGTTGGGCTGGTGCGAGGCACCTGTCATGTCATTGGACTCCTCCTTCTCTACGAGGCCTCGGGAACCACCCCGAGTCGGGTTGATTCATAGCGTGTGTGCCCCATTGGTCATCAATGCTTCCTCGACTGTGGTCGCCTTCCGACTCTCGTGTCGCCTCGGGCCCATGCCGAAGTGACGTGCCATGGGAACCGAGGCGACGCAAGGCAGAGCCATCCACGATCTGAGTATGACACGTCGCACCCGATGGGCTCACGTCGCTCCACTCCCCATGACACCTCGAGGACTGCGGTTGCGCCTATAAATCCGCCTTGCCTGAGGGTTAGTTCCATCCTCGCTTGTATTATTGTGTGTCTCCTTCCATTGCTACCCATCTGCTTCATTGAAAAACTGCCTTCTTACCCCTTCCTTCCTCCAATGGCATCCAGGGGGAGTGCTGCCAGCACTTAAGCACGAGCAGGGTCCTCTGCGCCGCCACTGCCTCCGATGAGCGGTGATGGCCAAGCTTCCAAGCCAGTGCAGGCTCGCCGGTGCTGGACCACCACCGACGAGTAAGTGCGCCAGTGCATTTGCTCTTCTTGTGCATCTTGTCTGTCTTGTCGAATCTGATCGCCGATCTTCCTCAAGGCGCCCACGCCTAAGAGGCGCATGCTTGACACGCTCCATGGTGAGGCGGACGCCCTTAGGACCCAGCCGTTGGATGTCGAGGCCACTCTTCAAGCCGCTTTGTGGGGCGAGGAGGATGCCAAGGCGAAGCTGGCATCACTCCAGGCCCAAGTTGAGGAGGTCGCGAACGCCGTCTAGGCGGTCAAGGACGACACGACACATGCGAAGATGATGGAGGCACAACACGTCAACCAGTGCCTAGACATCGCCCACCATGCAGACAACATGGTCAGCCGATTCGTCAGGGAAGCCCCCATGTTGCCGTGTGCGCACGGCGACGGAGGCTACCTCACCTTCTGGAAGAAGGTGGTGGAGGCGCTTGAGTCCAGCGTCTCCCAGGTGGATGAGGAGGTCGAGTCCAACGCGTGTGACCTCCTGGACAACGCATTGACGTGCGTCTTTTCCAACCTGTGCCGCCACGCCCCCACGTTTGACCTGTCCTGCACGATGGAGCTGGTGCCTGAGGTGCTCTAGAGGACCCTTAGGGACAAGGTGCGTGAGCACGTAGAGTCCCTGATCGAGCGGTTTTCCCCGGAGGCACCGTCCGAGGGGGGTGGCAGTTCTGTCGTCGAGTCCTCCAGGAGCCACGACGGAGACAATGCTTCTTCTGTTTGAGTGTAATGCCCAAGATGCGATCCTATCCTTATTTTGGCTCTAGGACCTCGACAAGGATGGAAGCGCATATCGCCATTTTGCAAGAATGGATATCTTTACAAGTACATGTACAGAAGAGATGAGTATACGGAATTGGCTTACACTCGCCACAAGCTACATAAACATCACATCAATATAAGAACATGTTCAACCATCATACGTAAGAGTAGGGTCCGACTATGGACGAAAACAAACAATAAAATGACATCCATCCTTGCTATCCCAGGTTGCTGCCTGGAACTCATCCTAGATCGATGAAGAAAAAGAAGAACTCCAAATCAAACAAGCATCATTCTCACGTCTAAGCATCACATTACCTATACCTGCAACTGTAGTTGTAGTAATCTGTGAGCCATAGAGACTCAGCAATCTCATTTCCAAGGGTATGAAGAATAGCAAAGCTTAATGGGTGAGATATGGTTAAGTGATGAGGTTGCAGCAAGCACTAAGCATTTATTTGAGTGTCTAACTTACGAGTACAATAATAAGGGGGGATGATTGGCGTATAAACAAACATGAGCTAGTAATGATCACTAAGTGATCCTAAACACCTACTTATGATCAAACATAACACCACTGTGTTCTTGCTCGGTTCAGAACTCACGAGTCGAGACAGTCACGACTACGCTCACGGTTGGTGTATTTTATTTGGTTTTACTTCAAGTTTGCTATGACCAGATGTTAAACAAAAATTTCCAAGTTGCCACTTAACCACAGACATGGCTTCCCGAAAGATTTCACCTTGCAGGGGTGCTCCAACTAGTCCATCGCAAACTACCACGAGCTGCGTGGAATAAACCTCAACCACGAAAAACCCATCATCTCCTCGAAAATTCCGACGGAAAACCTCAACCTCAAGATAGCCCAAAGTATCCTTGGAATCCCGTGCACAATACATTTGAGAAGGGTAAGAGAAACCTAGTAAGTTCGCCTGACATGCCGACAATCCCGATAGGAGCTGCGTATCTCGTTCTCAGGGCACAACCGGATGAGCACAACATACAGTGGCCCGATAGAAATCACCTGAGTTGCTTCGGGTTGGCCCCACACATGACTCTATTTAGTACCAGCACCATCAGCACTGGCCCTCCCTGTATTATGTTGAATTAATCCATGAGGGGGCGACCCTCTATGCTTTAATTAGGTGATCAATGTTATTATTTTTGGCAAATATAGTACCAATGTTGGGCCTTGCCGGAAAATTCTTATCCCAAAAATAATAATCAAGGGGTCCCCATAACAACCCCAAGTGTGCTAGGAGCGCTCAATTATGGAACATAACACCCGTACACAAGTAACTAGGGTGGCAAAAGTGGAACAAAACACAGAGTAAAAGGCCAAGCCTTCCACCTTTTACCAAGTATATATGCGCATTAAATTAAATATGAAAAATATTGTGATATCAAAATATCCATGTTTGACACATGGAAGCAATTGCACATGCAGGTAGATACGCTATAAGAAGGGTTGAGCAAGCGGTAACATAGCCAAACAAAGGGTTACTGGGATGTGGAGGGGTTAGAGACTTATCATGGCAATGTTGGGAGGCTTGACATACAAGTGGTAGGTAGCAAGACATAACGATAGAAGCGAGACAACTAGCATAGCAATGATAGTAGTGGTATCCAGGGAAATGTTCATCTTGACTGAGATCCCACTTGGAAGGAGAACAAATCCATGAAGAAGACGAGCCAACGTAGTCGAACGAATCCTCACACTCCGAATCGGTCTCGAAACTCTATCAAGAAGAAACAATCCGGAAACAACAGTCAACACATGATAAACACGACAACATATGCATGACATGATGCGGAAACAAGTATGATGCATGTCCGGTTTAAATATGCAGGGCACGATAATCACAACAATCAAATACTACACGTTAAGTGAAGCTCAATATGCAACGAGTTGCATATTGACGAAACTCCACATTTGAATTACTTTTTTCATTCCCGTTTAGGTACACGACAATATTAAATGTTGTTAAACATGACAAGAGGTGAAGCACAATGAAACTACACTATCTAGGCATCTTAAATGAGGTCGGAAACAACTTATAGTATTTCCGAAGCAACCCCATGTGCAAATTATGAGTTTGGTACAGATCTGTCCTAAACACATTTTATATTTATTAAACAGCAAAACAAAGTGTACCACGTGATGCTACATGCCATTCTAGTCAATTTACATATATGGATCATACGAATGGAGCTCCGGTCTAAAAGATACGACCCGCACAAGATGAACATGACATGAATGCAAAATGCATGAAAAGGACCACCACAAGCACTTCAAAACATGTATGCAACAACATATTATTAAACTACATGATATTCTAAGAAATTTTCATATATGACTTGTTCAAACGGAGCAACGGTTGAACCACAACAAACAACACAAGTTTTGGTTATAATCTGTCCAAAACAGCAACACGGCATATTGCAACCCACAAATCAACCAAGTACAGCAATCTAAAAATGCACAACAAGACATGGGGCTATATCTTACATGATGCTCAACAATTCATCTATTAACAACAAGTTGACTAGAAGCATGGATCATTAGGAAATGAGCTCACAAGAAGACATATTGAACTACGCAGTTTTAACACTTAGTGAAAAACCCACTTTTTTAAGAGAGCAGTTTTTATCACGAAGGCATATTTGCAGCAATAAAACTACATGCTACAGGGCATATATTGGCATGAAACTTGACATCATGCTATAGGACATTACAAACTACAAATAACTCCATTACACCAACCCCAAAGGGGCTATAGATCATTAACAAAACATATGGCAAGACAACAACAAAATATTACAGATTCCAGACTTAGAAATATTTCAACATCTGAAATTAGCAACATTTTTATAGCATGTTGCCAACAAGAAAATAACACATAAACATGGATTATCATGACAAACAAAAGACTAGGAGCTAGAGCAAATGTCAAAGGGCATATCTCATGTTCAAGAATAAGTCATATGATGCATGGAGTTAATCACACGAAAATAAAATAAAGGCATCACAACAAAAATAATATGCACACAAATTTACTCAAATGAAAAAACTAATTGCATAGATGAATTCATTGCATTTTTTACCCTGAAAACATATATAATATGTATAGGTTCATGTAGGAAAATATGTCATAACTAGTTATGCAAGTTTATGACATAAACCTATTAGTAAGTTATTTGTCCAAATTAAATGCAAACATCTCATTAAACATTTTTATCATGCATGAAAATGCAATATAACTAATCTACACATAATTCCACACATTTTTCATATAGGACATGTTCAATTCCGATGCACAGTTAATCATTTATGAGCAATGCAAAAAATGACATTTTCTGTAATTAGGCATGCCCTGAAATAATAGTTAAATTGGCAACAGTGAAAACAACTATATGTGCCAAAGCTATGAGAACATGACACTATATTATGCCCAGGGCGAGGTTTAGCTGGGGCGTCCTCACCTTAGCAAGCCATGGCCCGTTCGGTGGGGCTGTCTTGGGCGTGGTCCGCGCTCACTAGGCCTAGGCTTTGTTGGCCCAAGCGCGAGCGAGCAGAGGGGGGTCATGGTGCTCGTCCTCCCCTGCATCTACAACTGTTGATGTAGGAGGACACCAGCGATGCAGGACCGTGACAGCGGCCATGGGGCCAACGCGTGCTAGCCCCTAGCGACGGGGACACGTCGGGAACGGGCGGAGGACGACGAGACGAAGCCGAAGGTCGGGGATGGGTCGCGGGCAGTTGCCAATGTCGAATCCGGGCAAAGGTCACTGCTTCGAGGAGTCCCTGAAGATGGCGTCCATGGCCGTATTAGAGAGAGGTGAGGGATAACGAGAAAATGGGATGAGGAGGGGGTGCAGGGTCAGCCTGCGATGGCTGGGATCCAACGGCTCATCGCCGGCGGGGCCTTCAGCGAGGACGTGATGGAGGCGGCAGCGGGCCCCAAAGTCGAGCAGCGGAAGGAGCTCGAGCACGGTCCTTATGGCGCGAGGACGAGGGCATTGGCGTCATGGGAGCTCGGGGTCAACCTCAGTGCACCATGGGACTCAGCGCGCGGCTGAGGAAGCTCCTGCTAGCAGCGCTGCTTGAGGGAGGGAGCTCGGTCGCAGCTGGCCAACGCGATGGGCGGTGGGGGACACACGAGCAAGGCCCATGGGGTTCTCGCACACAAGCATTCCGGGTGCTCGGGCATGTGGCACTACGGCTGGAGGCTGTGGACGCGGGGAGGATCGGCGTGCCGATTGGGCTGGCTCAGAGATCGGGGGAAGATGGAGCTTGCGGGGGAGCCGGTTGGTGGAATTTTGGACCGGGAGGGATCTCGAGGTGGAGAGGCGACCAGGTGTGGGTGGCAGCGGCGATTGGACAAGGGGAGGATTTTCAGGGATTTGGTCCAGGTGGTCTATATATAGTAATAGGCTAGGGTTAGGGGCCTTTTGTCAGTTTTTCGACCGTCAGATCTCGATCAAGCGGTCCAAAAGCAGAAGGGGGCTAGTGGGCTGTGTAGGGGGTTGGGGGCTCAGAAAAGAGGGAGGTTTGTGGCCCGACAACGGAATGTTTAAACATAAAAAACGTTCGCTAATTAACACATGACGACAACGCTACAATCGACTATTCGGGTATCAAACAGACTTCGATTGTGACGAAATTTGACACTCAGTCTAGCTACGCTATATTCAGACCACACGCCAACTCTCGATCCAATCCAAGAATATTTTATACCCACTTTTAAAAACAATATTTTGCAATGTCGCGGGCGCGTGCGTGTGTGGTTGGTCTCAAAACGGCCAACGACATGAACGGAGAGAACCGGCAACTACGAGCGGATGCATGTTTTGAAAATTCATGGCAACTAAGTGTCGATGCAATGCATATGATGCGAATGGTGTGATGATGAATGCGACAACCAATCGAATCACATGACGACAATGGAATAAAATGGGAATCTTCTGGAGCATCGGTCTCGAGCTGTTACACTGAGCTTCTTCTCTTTTAGCCCTGTTGCATCATCAACCATTTGGCCCCCGCGGGGTGTTAAACGTTTGTATGATACCTTGCTTTTGCATAGTAGTAGTTCGTCACGACTTGAACATCCTTATTTCCTTCGCGTGATTCTTGGTTTTCTTTGCATGCCTCCTGCGCCCCGGTCAACGGGGGTCTGCGGCGAACGGCTTCTGAGGTTCTTGCTTCCGACGCGCGGTGGAGGCCTCAGGGCGGCAGCCCCCGTATGCCTCCTCGTGCGTGTGCTCTCCTTGCTAGGCTGCTGCTCCGCCCCGAACCCTCCTCAGGGTGCCTCTGTGGACGCCGCGCGGCTCCTCGGCATCGGTTGCTCACTCGATCCTCTCGAGTCTGGTGCCCTCGCGATGGTTTCGTTTGTGAAGCCAAGGCCATGCCATCGTCGGGCTCTTGGGGGGCGGTGCCGGGGGAGCCCAACTCCCCTCCTTCCGTGTTGCTTTTCCTTCCCTGTAGTGTCATTGTCGGTCCTGCGAGCACGGCGAGAGGGTGTGCATCCTTTAGACTCAAGAGTTGAGGTCGCAAGAGCTCATGAGGCATGGCGCCTGGGCGTCAGCATTGGATGCCCGACCGAGGGAGCACCGCTCGTGAGGCCTGCCCCACGAGGCCTCTGGACGAAGGTCCTGCAAAGAAGTCATCCTGTCCCAAATGTTATGCACGCGCCCGCCTGCATTTGGGCGTCCTCGCTTGCATCTAGGCGTTACGCGAGAAGGGCGGGCCTCAAGACCCTAGAGGGACGATGTGAGAGCGATATGCCCACGAGCCGGATCTCGGTCTCCGAACTTTCAGTGCTGCCGGGATGGACCCGAGCGTCGATTCCATACTTTGACCGGGGGTATGACCCTTGTACGCATTTTGTATTCTCCCCAACACGGAGTGTGTGGTCCTCCGCAGCGCATGGGTGGGACCCCTTCCCTCTGCGGCCACGACGTGGCTCGTCGTGGGCTTCCACTTTGGGGGGTCTGGATCGTGTACAACCCCTAATGCATTATTACGTGAGAATGTCACGACGGTGATAATTGGGTGGTCACCCCAGGTGCAAGGCTCAGGAGTTCCCAGCCCGGTCTTCTGATGTTTCTACACATTTCGGTGCGGGAGCAGCCCGTGTATGAACACCATCATACACCGCATGGCCACATAAGTGTTGGTGCGTGCCCTTATGGTCCAAACATGGGTGCCGTGGCGCACCCCACGCGTCCGTAAGGGCACGTATGCGGGGGAGCCATCGTTCACCCGTTGCGTGTTCAGTGGCTGTGTGCCCCTACGGCCCAAACATGAGCGTTGTGTCATGCCCTGCGCATCATAGGGGCACGTCTGCATGGGGCAAGTCATTGTTCATACCTTAGGCACGAGGCTCAAAAGATCCTCACCTGGTCTTCAGATGCTCCCACACATTTCGGTGCGGGAGCGGCCCATGTTTGAGCGCCATCGCACACCGCGTGGCCACAAAAGTGCTCTTGCGTTCCCTTGCGACCCAAACATGGGCGCCGTGGCATGCCCCGCGCATCCATAAGGGCACGTCTGGGGGTGCCTCTGTTCAACATTACGTGTTCAGCGGCTACGCGCACCTACGACCTAAACATGAGCGTCGTGTCGCGCCCCGCGCGTTCGTAGGGGCATGTCTGCATGGGACAAGTCATTTGCTATGCTGTAGCGCGAGGCGAGCCATCTTCCGTTCCTTCGCCCACTACGGTTCACCGAGGGGGCGTCGCACTAAGGTAGATAACCAGCATGGGTGGACAGCCCATGGGTTAGAACTCGGGTGCCTAGATTTTCTGATGATTCACTGTGAGGACGGATCCTACGCAGACCTCGTGCCCAACCCAGTGGAAAACCATCGCAGGTCGGTCGTGGGGGCACGCCAGCCCCCGGTAGCGGTGATGTACCAAAGCCTGAGGGCTAGACAAACAATATCATCTCGAGTGCGGGTTAGCCAAATCCGTTATGTATTCAAAGGGCACCCGCTCAGGTCGATACAAAATACAGAGAATTGCTTGGTAGGGACTACCCAAAAGGTCACCTGGCAGTCGTGCTGCTGCTGAAGCTTTTGGCCGCTTGTCGAAGCATGCCACGGGGATCCATTTGCGTGCGGGGGGCTCAGACGGCTTCCTCATGCCTTGTGGGCCCGTGCTGCCCCAGTACCTCGTGGGCTCGCGCGACCTGCGTTTTCCACTGCTCATCGCCCTCGGGAGCATCGAACTCTCATGCTTCTGGCGCCTCGCGGCCTGCTCCTTGCTCACGGGGTCGTGCGTCATAGCACGCCTTCGGATGTTGCCTGAGTTCCTCCCCCGTCGAGCCGGTCGGGCCGTGAGCTCTCGAGGTGGAAACCCCCGAGCCCGTCCGAAGGGAGGCGCTGGGTGTGCCTTCCTATGCGGAAGGGGGAGGCACCCGAGCTATGGACGTGGGCCTAGAGACGCTGGTGGTAGGGGCTCTAGCTCCCAGGCGATTATTGGGCAGGAGTTGCCTGATGACGCAGCTGGAGGCTGGGACCCGCACACCGCTAGGACGATCGCGCGGGGCTCCTAGAAGCCCCCAACCCCGCCATCCTGCTGGTGGTCGTCCTTGCTTTGTGGTGGTGGCAGCGAAGAAAGGTCGGCCCTGCCCTGAGGGTAGGCCTCCCGAAGATTATTGCGCCAAGGTTCATCGTGAGGCTCGCCTTGCCTATGACCCTCGCGAGGCCGGTCTCGCCGGTTTTGTCACGGTTTGCAGATGTCCCAATGACCATTGCCTTGGTTGCGACGTTCCGGGTGGTGGCTGAAGCGCTCGTCGTGAAGCTTTCTAAGCTCTAGGAAGCTACTAGTGTTGTGTGTGTTGGTGTAGTGGAAGACGCAAAACGGGCGGCTTCCCCTGGGGGGGCCCTCCGGGACTCGACCGTGCTTCACGTCGGGCGCGGCTACCAGCCCAACTGGGTCCTTGCATTTCACCTCCTTGGCCTTGGCCTTCTTGTCTTCAGGGTCTGCCTCCGAAAGCTCATGGAGGGAGAGGCGGCCCGCCTCAGCCGTCACGCACTTGCTCTCCAGGTTGAACTTCATGGGGAGCGCATGGGTGCCACTTTGCGGCCGCGGAGTCATATGGCATGCCTCGTCCCGCAGGTGCGCCGGTGCCATGCGCGGTGGGTCACCGGGGCACGCTTCGCACCAGGGCCCGTGTCAGCACTTTGCTGGGAAGGAGGAGGTGACGCGCTATGAGCCACGTCTCCCGCCTAGAAGAGCAGGGTGGAGGGGCGAGCGAGCAAGCACCAGGGCTTCACCAGAGGCATCGGCAGGCTCGGCGACACGACTGAGCCGGTCTTTGGAGTGATCATCATCTGGGTGGTAGCACAGCAGCTCGCGTGCGGTGAGCAACGCGGTTGGCACGTTCGCCATTCTACAAAGCGAGTGAGAAGGCGACGCCTCGACAAGAACGGGGGCTGAAGTGTCACTGTATCCACCACGCCGCTCAGAGGGTGGCAGCGGTGAGTCTTGTTGCTCTTGAGTAGCCAAGGCGGTCACAATGTTGGCTCCTGGGGGGATGGAGCGGCGTGGGGCACTACAGCCCACAGGCACCGTCTAGGAGACGCGAGCGGCCCTGCGCTCGGCACGAACTCGGTGGGCATCGGCGATGGGAGCGATGGAGCGGAGACGGGGTTGAACTTGAGAAAGATTTTGACATGTGCCTACCTAGTGCGCCAAATGTCAGAATCGGGGCTCCGCAAAACCCAACAAGATTCGAACACTGGGGCGTGTGCGAGGATCTTAACCGGCTCAATGTCTCAAGCTTTTCACCCTACCGCCTAGCTACATCGAGTAAGTGCGAGCGGGGAAGAAGGTGGACTCGGAAATTTACCCAGGATCAGGCCACCTTGAGGTGTAAAACCCTACTCCTGCTTTGTGGTGGATTGGCCTAACGAGGAGGCTAAGGATGAAGTAGTAGAGTGGTGGGATGGCCTCACGAGGGCCCTTGGTGGTGATGAACTATCTCTACTCAATGTCCCTTCTACAATGGGAGTTGGTGGCTATTTATGGGGGCACGGTCCTCTTCCCTTATTATACAGGCGGGAAGGGATCCACAATGGCCAAATTTGAAAGGGGACATGAGGTACATCTTATCCTGACTAAAGGTGGTCTTCGCCTACAAAGCTTCGGGGTGTGACACGGTGGTGGGCTCGGCGATGACATCTGTCCTGCCGAGCTCGTGGTCTCGGCCTCGTTGCACCGGGAAGGAAACCTTTTGGGGATTCCTTGGGAACCTGTGTATGTCCTTGTCTCCTTAGCACGAAAGAGGAAATTATCCTCCTCCTGTTCCCGCTGGCTCCTGCGTAGCTTTGCCGTCATAACCCACGTCACCTTGGCCTCGGGAGGCTGGGCACTTGTTTAGGAATCTCCGCTCCTCGCGACGCAGCCTGGGGGGATACCACTCTCTAGAGGTCTTGACGTTGTCCTCCTCGTGAGGCGGGGGGCTCTCGCGAGGGCCTTGACTTGAGAGACTTGTTGCTGGGCCGTATTGGGCCATTGTGGTGGGACACGCGCTGGGCCGCAAGCAGGCAAGTCTGGGTTGCCCCGGTCCCAAAGCGCCGACAGTAGCCCCTGTCCCAAGGAGCGTCGACCCTGGCTTCGAAGTGAAGGCAAGGAGCGCAGGGCAAAACGCCACGGGCCCCGAACCGCCCGTGGGGCTGGCGCGAGGCACCCAACATGTTGTTGGATTCCTCCTTCTCTACGAGGCCTCAGGAACCGCCCCGAGTCAGGTCAATTCATAGCCTGTGCGCCGCATTGGTCATCAATGCTCTTCCTCAACTGTGGTCACCTTCCTACTCTCGTGTCGCCTCGGGCCCATGCCGAAGTGACCTACCAGGGGAACCGAGACGACGCGGGGCAGAGCCATCCACGATCTGAGTACGGCACGTCGCACCCAATGGGCTCATGTTGCCTTCACTCACCGTGATGCTTCGAGGAATGCGGTTGCGCCTATAAATCCGCCTCGTCCGAGGTGCAGTTCCATCCTCGCTTGTATTCTTGTGTGTCTCCTTCCATTGTTGTCCATCTACTTTATTGGAAAACCGCCTTCTTACCCCTTCCTTGAGAGACTTGTTGCTATGCGTTGACTTGAGAGACTTGTTGCTAGGCCGTACCGGGCCATCATGGTGGGCCAATCCCGGGGCCACAGGGAGGCAAGTCTGGGTACCCCCAATCCTAGAACACCGACAAACCCCTTGGGCCCGGGGGCTACTATCGGCGTTCTGGGACTCGGGGTACCCAGACCTGCCTACCTTTGACTGAGTGTGTGGCCCACCTCGAAGGCCTGGTAAGGCCTAGGAAGAAGTCCCTCAACTGAAGGCCCTCGCGAGAACCCCTGCATCGTAAGGAGAACGACACCAAGACCTCCGGAGAAGTGGCATACCCCAGGCTTCCTCCCGAGGAGTGGAGATTCCTATGCAAGCACCCGCCCTCATGACGCCGGGGTGACGAGGGTTTTGATAGTAGAGCCAGGCGGGCACCAACAGGCATAGAGGGATTATAGGTTCCTCTTTCATGCAAAGGAGACATGGACATACGCGGGTTCCCAAGGAATCCCCCAAAGGTTTCCTTCCTAGTGCAACAGGACCAAGACCACAAGCAAAGACCACCTTTAGTCGGGATAAGATGTACCTCCTGTCCCCCTTTGAATTTGGCCGTTCTGGGTCCCTTCCTGCCTACACAATAAGGGGAGAGGACCGTGGCCACTATAAATAGGGACGAGCACCCATCGTAGAAGGGGAGCTAGTTCATCACTACCAAGAGCCCTCGAGAGGTCACCCCACCACTATACTAGTTCATCCCAAGGATCCTCGTGAGTCCAATCCACCACAAAGCAGGAGTAGGGTTTTACACCGCAAGGTGGCCCGAACCTGGGTAAATCTCCGAGTCCACCTCCTTTCCCGCTCACACTCACTCGTTGCAGCTAGGCTATAGGGTGACAAGCTTGAGACTCCCACCCGGTTAAGATCTTCGCACATGCCCGAGTGTTCAAACCTTGTTGGGTTTTGCGGAGCCCTGATTCCGACACCTTGGTAACACCTCGTCGTAGAGCTCTCGAAGTCCTTCTTGAGAAGAATGAGGACCCATCGGTCAAGTTCAAAGAGCATGGGCCGACCAGGTTAGTACCCCCTAGTCCAGGACACCTTAAGTAGCCCTCGAACTGGTTTTCTATGTCGAGGAAGACTACCTCGATGAAGATAACCTCAGATCTAAAGTCCTCGGATCGACAAACGAGTGCCCCTTTACAACTTCCAAACTTCCGTTTTGATCTTAGTAGAAGTCGAATCTGCACTCCTCTTCCATCCGAATAGGTAGGATATATTAGCTTTGAAGGCCTACCTTGTAGGTATGAATAGGGACACTTAACCCGACAACTTTATCGAGGCGACATACCTCACGATAGGCGAGCAGTTACTGCCCTCCTCAAATCGTGGCCTTAGGCATCCTTTTTATTGGCACACCCCGTTGAGGTGGAGATCATACCCATTTTACTAGGGATACCATCAAGATTTTGTTCCTCCCCTACGCATAACCACATCTTTGTGGGGGTAGCATTTTTATTGGTGCCATAAGGGGGGGCCTCTTGGCCTTCTAGTGGCCTATAAGAGTGCAAAAGTAACAGTGCAATCAACTACGCTCTCATTTCCCCCCTCCGCCTACTGCTTCGTCAAGCTCCAACGTGCTGATCCAATCTCGCCCCCTTCTTCCTTGTGAAATCCGTTCTCCTTTTCATGCCATGGATGGTACATTTCAAAGGCACTGGGGTGGTTCCTCCATGATGGACGGGACCACCATTCTGGAGCTGCGCGCTATGAGGTAACTCCCCAAGGAGATGTGCTCCCTTGCCCTCGGTGCTCACCAGCAAGTGCTCGCTCCAAAACCAGGGGAGCGGGTAGTCTTCGTTCCCCACCTCATCTGAGGTCTAGGGGTCTTGCTGCACCCCTTCCTACGCGGGATAATGTTCTACTATGGGCTCGATTTCCACCACACGATCCCAAACTCAATCCTCCACCTTGCCTCTTTCATCATGGTTTGCAAAGCTTTCCTCTCATGTGGACTACACTTTAGCCTCTGGCTAAAAACTTTCAGGGTTAAGCCGAAGTCCAGCGACCACAATCAGGCGGAGTATGGATGGGCTATGGTTAGTAAGAACCAAAATGGTGATTGGTTCAAGGGCACATTCATCAAGACGGTGAAGGAGAGGTAGTGCTAGTGCTTTTACATCACCGAGCCGCTTGCCCCAAGCCAAGCTGAGGTCCCTGCCTCCCCGCAAGCTGAAGTCCTGAATGGAGAAGTTCATCGTCTGGGGGAACACCAGCGGGGTGAAGGCTCTGGTCGGGAGGATCCAATGGTGGTCCCTCGAGAAGGACCTTGGGCTGCCTGACGTGGTCAATGTCATGCTCAACCGTCGGATACCCCACCTCCAACTTCGGGTAAAGCCGATGTGGGAGTACAATCCCAAGGAGGCAGGACCAGTTCTCCACTTATTCCACACCAACCTCTCTGGCATGTGGACGAGGCTATTCGAGCTAGACAAGGATGGCACCCCCGAGGAGGGACAAGACAACAACTTCAAAGTCATCTATGAATCCCCCCCAAGTAAGATTTCTAACACACGTGTTCGTCATTTTTATCCCACATAGGGTGAGACCGTTCCTAAGTGAATTATTTTGCTTGGCATGTACATAATTGGTCAGCCAAGATGCAGGCCATGCAATGCCCGACCCCATTGCCAGAGGAGGAAAGAACTGCTCAGCTCACAACGCTCTTGGTGGAGGAACCACACATGGTGGTCCCTAAGAGGAGAAACTCCTAGGGAGGCCGGGGCAGGTCTTCAGAAGCGAGAGGTGAGGGAGTCCGGGACTAAGGACTCCTCGGGCCAACAGCCTATCTCCTATGGGCTAGACAGGTGGGCTGCTCTATGGCTATTGCATGGAGGCCGAGCTATGAGGTAACTTCATATTCGGGAAGGAGACCTTCGGTGCCTTGGTGTGTCCTCCAAGTCAAGATGGCAAGAACAACATGATTATTCCTTAATGGTAACCTAGTATGTGTAACCCTAAGTACCCCTGGTGTCTATATAAACTAGAGGGTTTAGCTCATAGAAACACAAAACCATCATCTAGGGTTTAGCTCATCTGATCTCGTGGTAGATCGACTTTGTAATCGTCATACACACATCAATAAAATCAAGTAGGACGTAGGGCTTTACCTCTTTGTGAGGGCCAAACCTGGGTAAATACTGTCCCTGTGTTGCATGTTCCCTGTTGATCCAAGACCCATAGCTCGGGACCCCCTACCCGAGATCTACCGGTTCTAACACCGACATTAGTGCTTTCATTGAGAGTTCCTCTATGGGATCACCAAAGGATCGATGGCTCACTTAGTTAACAGTGATAGCATCAACAACGGGGACATCTTCGTCCCTGACCAGCTCTTTGTGTCCGACAGTATCATGCTACACGCTGATGTAGCCGGTCACCTTGACTAGATCAACAGCTTCGCCCCAGGACAGAAGATCTGGTTCGGAAGACTAGAGTACACTACCGACGCCCGGGGCGATATATTCCTTGTTGGGATCACACCCTCACCTGATGAGCCCGGAAATCCCGAAGATCTTCGGGTCTCCTCGCCGACCCTGTCTCTGGGTCGATACTTATCCTAGATTCAACTTCGAGCTTGGATCTGATTACGGCATACAAAAACCTAGGCTCGGCCTTGGCCAAGCATGCTCCATGTGCCGACGTGCCGGAGATCAACTCCGAAAGACTCCAAAAGGATAAACCGTCTGACCTCTCCAGACAATGAACATCATAGTCGGACCCG
The DNA here is from genome assembly GCA_022496015.1 of Hordeum marinum. Classification (NCBI taxonomy): domain Eukaryota; kingdom Viridiplantae; phylum Streptophyta; class Magnoliopsida; order Poales; family Poaceae; genus Hordeum; species Hordeum marinum. Next base: position 237,340,715 of record CM039673.1, read on the forward strand.
CCTCGCCCTATGCTCGGATAGGTCTTGAGGCAGGCCAAGGGGAATTTTACGTCCCACCCACCACCCACTTAGTAGCCACTATCGAGGAGTTAACCGATATGCTGGACTACACTTCTGAGGAGGCCGATGACATCGACGAATATGTTGACACCAACACCCCTCCCACCACTAGACGATGGAAAGCTACCTCCACCTACGACATCTATATGATGGACACCCTCAACACCACTGGGAATAACGATAACGACACCCCCAGAGAGAACGATGGCAACCTTGGCGAGGTACCTCCCAAGCATCGATGCCAGCGTAAATGATCCAAGGGTCGCAAGGGCAAGGAAAGCAACATGGGCACCCGAGAAGACGATACCCCGAGAAACATGGAAGACCTTAACGACCCCGTTGCCCCCGAACAACAACTTGATGTCTCAAAGGGGCACAAGGATTAGTATAACTCCGAGGACCTTAATGACCGTGAGGACAACAACTACCTTCCTCCCTCTGAAGAGCACATTAGCCTCAGAGCCGAGGATTTCATCATCCCTGAGGACCCACTAGATCAAGTACGATTCAAGCGGCAACTGATATCCACCGCTCGAACCCTGAAGAAGAAGTAGCAATAGCTAAAAGCCAAAGAAGATACCCTCAACGACAGATGGACGAGAATCCTAGCAGTCGTAGAAGGGTACGACAATAAACTGCCAGATCAAAATAAAAGTTACCCACACCGACTCTGCTGCCATTATTCGACGACGAGGCCCCCGAGCCCACACCCCCTAGATGCACTCAAGACAACCAGATAGACCGCCCCCTTGAGGATGGGACAAGAGGAATGGAAAGGCCGAAGATCAACCTACACTCCCCCACAGGAGAGGAAGGGAGCCAATATATCCCGAGGAATGATAACCCACAAGTGTAGGGGATTGTTTGTATCCTTTTTAGATAAATAAGAGTGTCAGAACGAACGAGGAGCTGAAGGTAGAACAAATATTCCCTTAAGTTCTATCAACCATCGATACAACTCTACACACACTTTTAACGTTTGCTTTACCTAGAACAAGTATGAAACTATTTTGTAGGTGATAGGAACGAATAAAACTAGAAATAATTTGTGGGAATAAAACTACAAGTAAATTGCAAGACAATAAAAGTTAGTTGTTTAGTAGAAAGCTTTTGTCAAACAAGAAGGTTATCTATCCCTAGGCAATTCATAACTAGACCAGTAATCATTATTGCAATTTTATATGAGGGAGAGACATGAGCTAACATAATTTCCGTACTGGTATCATATGCACTTATAATTGGAACTCTAGCAAGCATCCGCAACTAGTAAAGATCATTAAGGTAAAATACAACCATAGCATTAAGTATCATGTCCACCTTACTCCCACACACAACAACCCACCTACTCGAGTTTGTCCTTCTCTCACTCACACCACCCCCCATAAGCAAATCATGAAAATATTGCAAAACCCAACATCGGGGACCCCTCATGTTTCCGTGACACAGAGGGCACCATAGGACATCACCAAAATAAAACATACAATTCATACCAACCACGATCATCAATTAGCCCATAGGACAAAACGGATCTACTCAAACATCATAGGATAGCCACATATCATTTGGAAATAATATATGGAGTTGGGCACCATGTTTAAGTAGAGATTACATCGGGGAAGAGAGGTGTTACATTGATGCATAGAGGGGGAGAGAGTGGGTGTAGATTGCCATCACAATGATTGCCCCAACGATGTTTTGGCGCCACCGGGAGAGAGAGGGGGAGAGAGCTGCCCTCCTTCTTCTTATTCCTTGGCCTCCCCCTAGATGGGAGGAGAGTTCCCCCTCTGGTCCATGGCCGGGGCAGAAGCCCCACTGAGATTTGATTTCCCTCTCTGTTCTCTTCTGTTTCGCGTACGCATTTTTTGGCCGAAAACCATTTCTTATACTCCCGGAGATCCATAAGTCCGATTTGCACTGAGATTTTAACACGGTTTTTTTGGGATATTAGATTCCTTGCACCTGAAGTAGAGCTCCAACCGACTTATGAGGAGGCCACGATACACCGCCACACGCCTGGGCCCTAGGGGACGCCCTAGTGTCTCGTGGTGGCTGTGGGCCTCCTTTTGTGTTGATTCCACCTCCCAAAAATCACAAATATTACAAAATAATTCCCCGTAAATTTTTATCACATTTGAACTTTGTTTGATATGGATATTCTGCAAAGTAAAAAATAAGCAAAAAGACAACAACTGGCACGTGGCACTATGTCAATAGGTTAGTCCCAAAACATGATATAAAGTTTCTACAATATGATTATAAAACATCCAAAAATGATAATATAAAAGCCTAGATCAATCAAAAATTATAGATATGTTGGAGACATATCAACATCCCCAAGCTTAATTCCTTCTCATCCTCGAGTAGGTAAATGACCAAAAGTGATTTTTTGATGTGGAATGATGCCTAACATGTTCATCACATATTATTTTCTTTTGTAGCATAGATATTTGTACTTTTAGATGGTTCAAAGCAATAGTCTAGTTTTGACATGAGAACTTTAATACTCAAGCAAAATAACAAGCAACCATGTCTTTCAAAATATCAACACTAAATAAAGTTATCCCTAGCCCATCATGCTCAATCATTGATCCATTCATGAAGCACACTCGAATATTAGCTACACCCAATGCGCAAGTATGACCATAATGCCCCCTAGTTGGTGCTTTATAGGAGAAGATGGATACTCAAATAAAAGTAAAAAATACATAAAGTAAATAGATAGGCCCTTCTCAAAGGGAAGTAGGGATTTGTAGAGGTGACAGAGCCCAAAGCTTAAATTGAGAGAGGAAAATATTCTGGGTGGCATGCCTTTCCTGTCAATGAAAACGACCAAGAATTTTCAATACTTTCCATGCAAGATATATCATAAGCGGATCCCAAATAGAAAACAAAGTTTATTCCTTTTTCCACCATTCTATCACAATCCATGGCTAGTCATATCCACGGATGCCTTGCATACCAACACTTTCCAAGGAATTTATTATTTCACAACATAAAGTAAATTTCCTTTTCATTCCAGGACTGGGCATCCCCATTACCGTCGTACTCTCGTGCAATGACAAGTGAATAAATACTCATATTAAGAATAACACATCTAGCATGGAAAAAAATAGGCCACCTGATAACCCATAAGTATAGGGGATCGCAGCTATTTTCGAGGGTAGAGTATTCAACCCAAATTTATAGATTCGACACAAGGGGAGCCAAAGAATACTTGAGAGTATTAGTACTTGAGCTGTCAATTCAACCACACCTGTAGATAAATATCTATAGCAAAGTGATCGGTAGCACAATAATATGATGGGTTTGATAGCATTAGCAATAGCAACACTAGTTATAACAGTAGTAGCAATAGTTTTGTAGTAGCAGTTGGAACAACATCAACAACATTAGTAACTTAGTAAGAACAATAAGTGGAAAGGTCGTAGGCACTAGATCGGAGTATTCGTTGGATGATATTCATCATATGACAGTCATAACCTAGGGCGATACAGAACTAGCTCCGGTTCATCAATGTAATGTAGGCATATATTCCGTATATAGTCATACGTGCTTATGGAGAAGAACTTGCATGACATCTTTTGTCCTACCCTCCCATGGCAGCGGGGTCCATAAGGAAACTAACGGATATTGAGGCCTCCTTTTAATAGAGAACTGGAACAAAGTATTAGCACTTAGTGAATATATGAACTCCTCAAATTACGGTCATCACCGCGAAGTATCCCAAATATTGTCACTATGGGGTTGACGGATCAATACGCGTAATTGGTGCATATGACTAGGAAAGATCGGATTAAGAACATAGATATAATGATGATAACGTAAATGGTTTAGATCTAAAATCATGCCACTCGAGCCCTAGTGAAAAGCATTAAGCATGGCAAAGTCATAGCAACATCAATCTCAGAACATAATGGATACTAGGGATAAAGCCCTAACAAAACCAACTCGATTACATGATGAAGCTCATCCAACCCCTCACTTTCCAACAATCCTATGAAGGAATTACTCACTCTAGGTAGGGAGTTTCATGGAATTGGTGATGGAGAAAGGTTGGTGATGACAAAGATTGAAGATTTCCCTCCCCGGAGCACCAAACGGACTCCAGATCTGGCCTCCCGATGAAGAACAGGAGGTGGCGGTGGCTCCATCTTGTGAAACGCGATAATTCTTTATCTCCAAATTTAGGAATTTCTAGTGGCTGAAATAGGTCATGTGGGTCCCCGAGGTGCTCACCACCCACCAGGTCGAGCCGGGAGGGGGCTGGCGCACCCTGGTGGGTGCTGCGCACCCTGGGATCCCTCTCTAGTGGTTTCTATCTCCAGTAATTTTCATATTTTCCAACATAAATCTCCCAAAAGTTTCGTTCCATTCTGAGAACTTTCATTTCTGCAAAAAAAACAACACCATGGCAATTCTGCTGAAAACAACGTCAGTCCGGGTTAGTTCCATTCGAATCATGCAAATTAGAGTCCAAAACAAGGGCAAAAGAGTGAGGAAAAGTAGATACGTTGAAGATGTATCAACTCCCCCAAGCTTAAACCTCTGATTGTCCTCAAGCAATTCAGTTGATAAACTGAAAATGATAAAGAAAAACTTTTATGAACTCTTTTGTTCTTGTTTACATATATATGCTGAAGTAGCACCCAGGTTTTCAGCAAAGATTATGACTAACCATGTCAACAATAACTCTTAGGAATTATATTTACTCATATCAATAACATAAGCAACTAGCAAACAATAATAAGATATCTCAAGCGCCAACATTTTGTCAAAACAATTGTGATACAATATGACAGTAGTTGTAGCTCGCTAGCCCTTTCCGAGACCGCAAAACATAAATGCAATGCACCTTCAAAGTTCAAGCAGTGACTAAATTTTTTAATTTGTGGTAGAAAAGTTCTAGTCATGCTGCATCGAACATCAACTATGCACAATGCATGAGTATGACAATAGTGCTCTCAGGTCTAGCACTTATGTGAGAAGGTGACGGCTCAACATAAAAGTAAATAGATAGTCCCCTCGCAGAGGGAAGCATGGATTTGCAGCGGTGCCAGAGCTCAAAGTTTAAAATAGAGAGAGATATAATTTTAGGAGGTACACCCTTCCTGTCAATGTCACGACCAAGAGTTATCAATATCTTCCATGCTAAACAAATTAGCAGTGGTTCCCAAGCGGTAAAAGTAAAGGTTTACTCCCCCTCCACCAACAATCAAACTCCACGGCGAGCCGCATCCACGGGTACCGTCCAACCCAACAACATTCCTGGGGGAGTTTTGTTTAATTATTTTTTATTTTTGGTTTCGGGAATGGGAATCCCTATTACCTCCCCTCTCGTGTAAGGACAAGTGAATAAACACTCGTCATGAGAATAACCCGCTCAACATGGAAGATACTAACCGCCCCCTATCGCTTCATGAGCGGTCCAGGCACACAAAACAAATGTTCATTTGAATTTTTATAGGTGGCACATGCAAATTTACATGGGAACAGTAGGGTAATACCGCATATAGGTAGATATGGTGGACTCATCTCGCATAACTTGGTGTAGGGATTTTGATGCACAAGAAGTATTCCCTCTTAGTACAGGCGAAGGCTAGCAATTAGATTGAGAGGCGGCCAGCTAGAGACCGAAGAAGGTCATGAAAATGCATCACATATAGTCAACATTGACTACTAGCATGAGTAGGATATGGACACCATGAACATCAATATCATGAAGGCTATGTTGGTTTTGATTCAACTACATGCGTGAACATGCGCCAAGTGAAGCCACTTGAAACATTCAGAGGAGGAGACCATATCATCATACCGCATCACAACCATTTTAATGGATGTTGACACCCAAGATAAATAATTATCCACTCCTAGATACTTAAGCATGGCATGAACAACAATAATCTCTAACAGTCATTGCAAACATGTTTGATCATAATGAGCTAAATCAAGGGATACTAGGTTAAACATATCTAAAAAAACAAAGACAAGTTGAGGTCATACCCGCCTTTCTCTGCCACAATAAATTCATCAATTGTCGTCATTATTGCCTTACACTTGCACGACCGAATGCTAAGAACATAATAATAGTGCAACAATGTCGTGGACTAAGCTGGAATCTGCAAACATTTTATTCAAGAGGAGAAGACAAGGTAATATAGGTTCTTTGTTAGGTAAACAATAGTGCAGATGAGAACCACTCAAGAATTTCATCATGGTTGTCTCCTCGGTACGACTCAAGTAAAAAGAAAATAATTTTAGAGAAATACACTAAAATATTTTTGGAGTTTTTTTTTTCTTGAAGTAAGGAAAACAAAGAAGAAAAACAAAAACGATAAAAACTATTTACACGGGATAGCTCCAAACAAGTAAAAGAAGAAGCGAGAAATCTTTTTGGGTTTTTCTTTTGAATGCTACAACTAAACCAAGCTAGGAAGAAAAACTGAAAAGTAATAGGAAATGTTGTTGTGTTTTCTCAAAAAATTCAAATGCACACGATGAAAGCGAGAAAACAAATCTAGCATGGATATTACAATAAAAAAGTATGAACACCAACAACTAGAATGGAATGTGCGAACATGAATGTAATGTCGGTGGAAATACGTACTCCCCCAAGCTTAGGATTTTGGACTAGCTTGGTAACCACCATACGTAGGATTAATAATCTGGACGATGGCTCATTGAAAACCTCGGAACAGACTCTGTGGCCCTCCTGGAATCTTCAACCTCCGTGTTGTACTCATAAGCTTCGTTCTCAAGAACATAATATCTTCCCCAAGTGTGAAAATCAAAGAGAGCAGGTTCAGGCAAAACAACAGGCACAACCGTTTTTTATTAAATCTCAAGTTATAGGTGTAGTTGGTGGTCGTACCCGTAAGGAACTTATGATGCTTCATAGCATCAAAATCTAAATACTAAGTGGGTAGGATGGGGTCATTAGGCCAAGGTGAAACATTTAATCTCTCAGCTACATGGGAGGCATAAATTCCTCCATAAAGATTACCATTAGCAGGATTAAGATGCAACCTCCATGCAACAATTGCACCAAGATTATAATCCTTATTCCCAGTTATGGCAGTTTGTAAGAGACTCAAATCATGAGCACATAAGGTGCTACACTCTTGTTTTCCTACAGTACATTTGCCGTTACAGAGTGCAAAATATTGGAGTGATGGAAAATGGATGCTGTTAATTCTCCCTTGTGTAACCCCTCTATCTTCGGCAAACCAAAGATTAACTAAAAATGACACGTACTCAGATTTTGTGGGTTCATCGAAGGAACACTCAAATGGGAGTTTGCATGCATCGCTAAATATTTCTAATGGCATGGTAAAGGAATGATCGTACAGGTTAAACGGAACTCTAGACTCACAATGAAATATTTGATTTCTTTGTGAAGGTTTTCATGAGTTTGAGGTGTTGGGGGCACTTATCTGCGATGAAGGAAGCAAGCCCTATGTTGTGGATAAATCGGTAAAATTCCTCCTTAATACATGCACCTTCCATGAACTCGTCGCAAGGACACAAGCATGATTTGTTGGTGGCATCGCGCATCGAGCTTTCACTTGGTCTAACATAAGACTGTCAAACTGAGCTTCCACTTGACGAGGCTCTCGAGGATCGCCTCCTCAAAGAACTCCTAAAGAATTGCATTTTGTTCCTTTAAAATTCTGGAAAACAAATTAGTCCACAATTTTTTTTCAACAAAACTTTGTAAGATTGTTAGCAACTACTCCCAAGCAAGCATAGAGGCGATATTGAGCATTCAAACTACTTGGAAATCTAAGAATTCAACATGCAAGCTCATCTACAACAGAACCAAGAGTAACTAGTTACTTTGAAAATAACTCACAAAAACAAAAACTAATTGGAGCAATGAAGGAGTCACATACAAAGTAGCAATCCCTCCAAACACTTTTGGAAACAGAGCTTCGAGCAAAGAGATCGAAATCCACGGGTTTAAGAGCAAAAACACGAAAATGGTGGTTGTGGTGATTGTTTGCTGGAGGTAGGTGACAATGTGGGCTAAAGGGATACGTGAGGGGGACTACATGGGGACCACCACCAACCAGGGCCCGCCTAGGGATGCCGGCGCGCTCTGCTGGGTGCTGAGCATCCTGTGCACTCCCCTTAGGTGTTATTTTCACCAAAAATTCATAAATAATCGGGGAAAAATCATGTTAATTTTTCAGGGCATTCCGAGAATTTTTCTTTTTGGGTCATTTTTATTGCACGGAGAAAAAAAACAAGATAAATATGGTATTTATTTTATTCTACTAACTAAAATGGAAAACTAAGAGTGGATACAAAGATTTGTGTCTACTAAATTCACCAACTTCATACCACTCGAAAACCTTTCATTAATAAGGTTGATCAAGTCTTATTAACAACCACTTCCGATTAGCATGAAACCGAAGAACTCTCGTAAAACACTAGGTTACCTCAATGGGGACATGCATATCCCCAACCATAATAGTATCATATTTCTTTTTGACAGTAGGTAGATGTAATTGAAACCTTCCAATAGTGAGTGTTAGAGAATTTTCAATAACATTAACACCATTCACTTGGAATTGCTTCTTCGAAAAGTGCACTATATGCTCATTACCATTGATATGAAAAGTGAATTTGCTTTTATTGCAATCAATAACAGCCCCTGCAGTATTCAAAAAGGGTCTACCTAGGATAATCGACATGTTGTCGTCCTCGGGCATCTCAAGAATAACAAAGTCCATTAAGATAGTAACCATAGCAGCAACAACAATAGGCACATCCTCACAAATACAATAGGTATAGCCGTTGATTTATCAGCCATTTGCAATGATATGTCAGTAGGTGCGAGTTTATTCAAATCAAGTCTTTTATATAAGGAGAAAGTCATAACACTAACACCGACTACCAAATCACACAAAGCAGTTTAACATAGTTTCTTTTAATGGAGCAAGGTATAGTTGGTATTTGTCGGATTTCGGGCTCTGCAAAACCCTTAAGATTCGAACACAGGGGCATGTGAGAAGTTCCCTGTGGCCTCATCACCCTAGCTCGCTACTCGATGGACGCAACGACAAACTCACATGAAGACGAGGGAGAAGATGAACACGGCAGTTTACCTAGGTTCGGGCCGTTGCGAAGTGTAATACCCTACTCCTGCTTTGGTGGGTTGCCTCTCGAGGGAGGTGATGTGGGTGAAATAGTACAATGTTCTTGGGCCTCCCGAGGGCTCTCTTGAGGTGTTCGACGCCTCTGTGGCTTGGTGGTGGATGAGTGGTGGAATGGATTCTTGGTGGATCGGGGGATCCCTCTCTACGGTGCAACCTATCCTCTATGTATAGCGGTGGCCCGGGTCCTCTTCCCTTATCACAATGGCAGGAAGGGATCCCACAACTGCCAATTTTGAAGGGGGATAGCGGTAACGGAGGCTACCTTGAGTTTTTCCGGAAGGTGGTGGAGGCACTGGAGACCGGCGTTTCTCGCGTCAACATGGACAGCGCGTCCAACGCGCGCAACCTTCTGGACCTTGCCTTCACATTCGTCTACTCCAACCTGTGCCACCTCGCCTCGTAGCTCGACCTCCGGCGCCTTGGAGAGCAGGTGCCTGACTAGCTCCAACACCACCTCCAGGATGCGAGACGCCTGCTCGTGGAGGCCATGGTGGATCGGTTCATCCAGGTGCCTGCCTCAAGCGAGGAGGACGGCTCCAACGCCGAGCCGGCCGGCGGCGCGGGCCGCAACGGCGGCTCATCCCCTTAGGCATCCTCCGTTCCCTTTACCGGTACATGTAATGCTCAAACAAGAACCCTGCCCCATGGGGCGCTAATCTTTTTCATTTTACCTTTGCCATCTTGCTTTTCTTCCTTGATTTGCTGGTTGTGGTGTTGGTTGGTGCCGCCATGGTTGTGGCCCTGCGTCAGCCCCCGATATGGCCCCCGCGAGGCTCTCCCCCTCTAGGGGCGACTCACATCCGTTGCTCCTATCGGGCCCTGGGCCTTGCGGCTCGTCACGATCGAGCCCCTCCTCGTGTGTCGCCTCCTTTGTCGCTTCGTCCCTCAGGGTCCTCAGCAGCCGCGCATTTTAGCCGTAGTTCCTGCATTCTTAGGTTAGCATGCGTAGTCCTTATTTCATCCTCGGTGTCGCTATTAGGCTAGGAGGCTCCTGATGGGTTCGATAGAGTACTTAGCTTTGTATGACGCTGATGATCCTGCGCGTCGTGAGGCAAGACGGCTTGTTCCGTCAAGCTGTGACTCCGTCCCGGATATTTTCTTCTTGCCTGCTTAACGGTCTGGGAGCCCTTTCGACACTCTGCATCTATAGATCCCAGTCCCGCACATTTCCCCACCACCGTTAGGTACGACCGGAGAGGACGTACTTCACAAGGCGAGGCCCCGGTACTCCTCATGCCGACCGGAAACCAAGGACGGCACCAGGAAGTCGAGTGCATTATGACCGGTAAGGCTCCCGAGGCATGTTGCCCAGGAGTCCCCTTTTTCGATGCTCAAACCGCCCTACGTCGACAGTTCCCAGTCCCGTGCATTTCCCCACCACTGTTAGGTATGACAGGAAACCAAGGACACACTTCACGGGGCGAGGCCCCGACGCTCCTGATGCCGATCGGAAACCAAGGACGACATCAGGGGGGCGAGTGGCCTTATGACCGGTAAGGCTCCTTGGGCGTGCTGCTCAGGAGGCCCCTTTGACGCTCGAGCGATCCCCCATTTCATCCCTCCATGTGCCGCCTCAGGAGGCCCTGGGGCCTCCCAATACCCCATGTTGCGGTCGGAGCCCCCGAGCAGGGCCGACAACCAATAATCGAGTGCCCCTGAGGCGGTAGGTCCTTGCCATCTAGCTCTGTGGTGCCTCGGGGTGGTGCAGAGTGTTCAGCTCCTTGCGAAACACCATTCATAAAAAGAAACTTCAAACAAGGAAACGCAGATATAAAAATCCCCCTTTTTAAATATAAAGTTTCGAAATTCTCAGGCTTCATTCCAAAAATGGCAACTTGAACATCAAAAAGAAGCAAGCAAATGCCGCATCCGGCTCCTAGGTTGTCCTTTGTCTTTCCCCAGCGCTGAGCATAGGGCATCCACATTGCATGGGTATAGACATTGATGGGCAGTGTTGTCTTCTCCGCCAGCTCTGGGCTGTGGCTGCCACATTGCATGGGAGGAACCCCTCCGCGTCCTCAAGGGGCTCCGAGCATATACAACCCGCTCATTGTTACGTGAGAGTGTCACGGCCCTAGGCAAGCCCCAGGCGCATGGCTTTGTGGCTCGTAGCCCCGTCGAAGAACATTCCATGCATTTCTGCCCAGTTGCGTGCCCTCATGACCCTAGCCCGAGTGCATCGCTCCCCGCGCGACCTGAGGATTGCGCTCTCAAGGTGCAAACATGAGCGCGATGCATCGATGCGACCATAAGGGTGTTTTGTCGGTGAAGTAAGCCTCATGAGGCGCCCGAGCGTCCACCGGACGAGGTCCGAAATGGTTCGAGAGGCCCATCCTCCTGAGGTCGTGTAGGTATCGTAGTTGCCGCGGGTGGCCTACATTAAATTTGTCTTGCCTCTCTTGCAGGCCATTGCTCTTGAGGCCTGGGGGTTCGACCCAGCATCACTTGCCCACGGGGCGCCCTCCCGCTCGCTTCAGCCAGGCCTGGTGCCCCGCCGATTGGAGCCCCGAGGCCCGGCTTGGGGAGGACTCCCAGGGTACCCCTTACTCCTGAGAAGTGCTAACGCCCATAATGGGCGCCTGATCCATGTCGGTCGTCTATTCCATGGTGGGCGCCTGATCCATCCCTCCGCCTGGAGAAAGGACGTAACAGGGTACGTAGGGTTCCACGTAGGTGCTCGGTCCTCCTCGTGAATCGCTCGTAGGTGCGCCGAGGGCGCTCCCTCCTAACGGTGGCAAGAATCTGCCCCACGCGCGTTGCTTGCAAAGCCTCATGCGTCAGGCCTCAAAACGGAGTTGCTTACCTGTGCCTCCGCCGCCTGGTGGGCCACGCGTCTCCTCGTGTGGATTGTTCCCTTGGCGACCCAGTGCACGTCCGCTGCCGTTGCTTGTTTGTCCGGACGCCTGCGCCGCCCGCTGATTGCATCGGATGGTTTGCTCCTGCCTGGCCAACCCTGACTGCTTACGGCCAACCGGGTTGCTGCAATGCGCGTCGGTTTGTACACGTGGCGCCTTGTCGTTCCCTTCATGTGCCCGGTGGGCATGGCTGGGCTGCACCCCGAATCCGGTCACCGGGATTCATAGGAGGAGCAGCGCAACATGCGGCGTGCCCCACTCGGATCCGTCAGGCACTGGGGGTCCCTCCGCCGACGGTCTGGGGAGCGGGAGCGGTGCGCGTGCCTCCAGCGCATGGCGCCTGCGGCCTTGGAGAGGAGTGATGGGAGATGGCCCTCTGCGCGACGGTGACCAACTCCATGATGTGGTCGGCGCATGCGTCGAAGCCCCCATGCATAGGTCGGTGGTGAAGCATATCTCTTGCCAGCAGCAGTGTGTCGTGAGCATTGAGGTCTCCCACGTAGGTGCGGCATGCCGCCGGGGTCGGGGCCGCTGGCCGCCCACCGTGCGCCTAAGCAGCGCTAGAGGTGGTGACGGTGGAGGCGACACTAGTGACCTGGTACTGACTGCTCGGTCAGCCTTCGACTGCCGTGGCGGGGTTTAGAAAAACCGACCCACCGCGGCCCAGAGAAGCTTGCTGAGCGTTAGCCATTGGAGCAGGGAAGCTCGGGAGGGATGAAGCTTGGGGAAGCCTTCGACACGCCCCCTACCTGGCGCGCCAAATCTCGAATTTTGGGCTCCACAAAACCCTTAAGATTCAAACACAGGGGCATGTGCAAAGTTCTCTGTGGCCTCATCATCTTAACTCGCTACTCGATGGATGCAATGACGAACTCGCACGAAGACGAGGGAGAAGATGAACACGGCAGTTTACCTAGATTCGGGCCACTACAAAGCGTAATACCGTACTCCTACTTTGGTGGATTGTCTCTCGAGGAGGTGGTGTGGGTGAAACAATACAATGTTCTTGGGTCTCCCGAGGGCTCTCTTGAGGTGTTAGAGGCCCTTTGTGGCTTGGTGGTGGATGAGTGGTGGAATGGATTCTCGGTGGATTAGGGGATCCCTCTCTACGGTGCAACCTATCCTCTATATATAGCGGTGGCCCGAGTCCTCTTCCCTTATCACAATAGTAGGAAGGGATCCCACAACGGACAATTTTGAAGGGGGATAACAGTACGTGCTCGCCCTGCCCAAAGGCAGTCTTCGCCTGCAAAGTATCTGTCGACGGCGCATGGATGGGCTCAGGGATGACATCTGCCCTGCGGGGCGAGTGGTTGTGGTCTTCTTGCACTGGAATGGAAACCTTTGGGGGTGCTTTGGGAACCCGCATATATCCTTGCTCCCTTTGCACCAAAGAGGAAACTGTGCCGCCTGGCTCACTGACGCCCGCCTGTCCTTCCTTGTGTCACCCTTGACTCCCGAGGCCGGGCCTTGCATAGAAATCTCTGCCGCTCCGGAGGGGCCCTAAGGAGGCCCATCCTTCGCGGGTCTTGTCTCTGTTCTTCCTCGTGAGGCTGGGTCCCACGCGAGGACCTTGTCTCGAGTGGAGGCCGCGCTTGATCTTATTTGGTTGATGAAGTGGGCCATGCCCTGGTCTGTAGGCAGGCAGGTCTTGGTACCCCCATTCCCAGAACACCGACAGTATTCCCGGATCTCCAAGTTTTTTAGGTACTCCATCCTTAAAGGAATAATTAGCAAGCATGGTGGAGATTTCAGCTTCCAGTATCTTTCTTTTATTAGTGATGATGTCTTTCATATACTTAGCATAAGGGGCTATCTTCAAAATATTAGTCAAACGGGTACACAAAAGGCTGGCCTAATCATTTCAACAAGGTGCTCAAATTCTTCCTCATCCTTTTTCTTAGATGGTTTAGGTAGGAATGGCATGGGTTTTTGAACCCACGGCTCTCTTTCTTTACCATGTTTCCGAGCCACAAAGTCTTTTTTATCGTAACCTTTATTTTTAGGTTGTGGGTTATCAAGATAAACAACAGGTTCTATTTCTACATCATTATCTGGTTCTTTATCATTACTAGGTTGAGTATCCTCACGATCATCACTATAATAATCATTATCACTAGGTGGATATTCATTACCAGACTGAGTTTCAACATCAGAAATAGAGACATCATTATTGTCAGGAGGTTTTTGTGTCCCAGGTTCACTTGAAGCATGCACAGTCCTATAATTTTTCTTTTTATTTCTCTTCTTAGAAGGACTAGGTGCATCACTATTATTTCTGAGAATCTTGTTCAATTCTTTTAGGATGACCCTCAGGATAAAGTGGTTCTTGGGTCATCCTACCTCCTCTAGTTACTACTCTAGTAGCAAACTCATGCATATTACTATTCATTTCATCAAGCAATTCTTTTTGAGACTCGACAACTTGTTCAACTGAGTTTGAACCATAGAGGCATGCTTTCCTACACCTCTAACATCATGACTGATTCTAAATAGCAAGTCACTCAAGTGAGCAATCATATCAGAATTGTATTCCAATTCTTTCAGAACATGGGCATTGAAATGATCTTGCTTCATAATGTAGTTATCAAACTTATATAAGCATTTAGTAGGAGGTTTATTATGAGGGATGTCACTTTCATTAAAATTTAATAAAGAATTTACCTCTACCACATGTGGAGGTGGTGGTGTGTCAAGACCATGTATTTCTGCAATAGGTTGCAAATTCTTAACATCCTCAGCTTTAATACCTTTTTCCTTCATAGATTTATTTGCTTCTTGCATATCTTCAGGACTGAGGAATAAGATACCTATCTTTTTTGGAGTGGGTTTAGGCGGTGGTTAAGGAAGAGTCCAATAATCATAGTTCTTCAATATGTTATTCAATAATTGCTCAAATTGTTCAACACTTCGTTCCCTGAAAACACATCCAGCACAACTATCCAAGAAGTCCCTAGAAGCATCAGTTAGTCCATTATAAAAGATATCAAGTATTTCATTTTTCTTAAGAGGATGATCAGGCAAAGCATTAAGCAACTAGAGAAGCCTCCCCCAAGCTTGTGGGAGACTCTCTTCTTCAATTTGCACAAAGTTAAATATTTCGTGTAAGGCAGCTTGTTTCTTATGAGCAAGATTTTTTTTACAAATAAGTAGTAGATCATATCCTCGGGACTATTGTACCATGTCTTAGCATCATCCTTTAATGATAATGACAAGGACTTAAGGATGTAATAGTAACGAATATTATCGTCATGAGCAAAGAGGGTGGCTATATCATTCAGCTTAGTAAGGTGTGCCACTACAGTTTCAGTTTCATAGCCATGGAAAGGATCAGATTCAACCAAAGTAATTAACTCTGGGTCGGTAGAGAACTCATAATCCTTATCGGTAACACATATAGGTGAACTAGCAAACTTAGGATCACATTTCATTCTAGCATTCAAAGTCTTTTATTTATACTTGCATAGTAGTTTCTTAACATCATTTCTATCCTCACAAGAAAGAATCTCTCTAGCTATTTCTTCATTCAAAGTATAACCTTCAGGTATTTCAAGCATTTCAAAACTAGGAGAGCAAGGAGTAGGAAGTGATTCAAAATCTTTATCAGTTTCAACATTTCCAAGTTCTCTAGCTTTAGCAAGATGAGCATCAAGTAATTCATTCAGTGGAACAGTTTCAACACTTGTAGCAATGGTATCATTATAAATGTCAGAAGTAGCATCATCAAGCATATCAGGATGATCAAAAGGTGGTTGTGTAACAAGTTGATTCAAAACAGTAGGTGAATCAAAAGCACAACTATTTGGCAATTCCTTACCTCCTCTCGTACGAGAGGGACAATCTTGGTTCTTGTATCCTTGAGATTCTTCATAGTGATAAGTTGATATAAATCCCAAGTGACTCAACAAATATTGCTATGCACCTCAACAACGGCGCTAGAAAAAGGTCTTGATAACCCACAAGTATAGGGGATCGCAACAGTTTTTGAGGGTAGAGTATTCAACCCAAATTTATAGATTCGACACAAGGGGAGCCAAAGAATACTTGAGAGTATTAGCAGTTGAGTTGTCAATTCAACCACACCTGGAGATAAATATCTGCAGCAAAGTGATCAGTAGCACAGTAATATGGTAGGTTTGATAGCAACAGCAATAGCAATAGTAGCCGTAATAATAGTAGCAATAGTTTTTGTAGCAGTTGGAACAACAACAACAACAGTAGTAACTTAGCAAGAACAATAAGTGGAAAGGTCGTAGGCACCCGATCAGAGTATTTGTTGGATGATATTTATCACGTGACAGTCATAACCTAGGGCGATACACAAGTAGCTCCAGTTCATTAATGTAATGTAGGCATGTATTACGTATATAGTCATACGTGCTTATGGAAAAGAACTTGCATGACATCTTTTGTCCTACCCACCCATCGAAACGGGGTACATAAGGAAACAAAGGGATATTAAGGCCTCCTTCTAATAGATAACCTAAGCAAAGCATTACCACTTAGTGAATACATGAACTCGTCAAACTATGGTCATCATCGTGAAGTATCCCAAATATTGTCACTATGGGGTTGACGGATCATAACACATAATAGGTGCATATGACTAGGCAAGATCAGATCAAGAACATAAATATAATGATGATAACATAAACAATTCAGATCTAAAATCATGGCACTCGGGCCCTAGTGACAAGCATTAAGCATGGCAAAGTCATAGCAACATCAATCTTAGAACCTAATGGATACTAGGGATCAATCCCTAACAAAACTAACTTGACTACATTATGAATCTCATGCAACTCCTCACCAACCAACAAGCCTATGAAGGAATTACTCAATCCCGTTGGGTAGCATCATGGAATTGGCGATGGAGAAAGGTTGGTGATGATGAAGATCGAAGATTCCCCTCTCCGGAGCCCCAAACGGACTCCGGATCTGGCCTCCCGATGAAGAACGGGAGGTGGCAGTGGCTCCATCTCGTGAAACGTGATAATTCTTTCTCTCCTATTCCTTTCTATGAATTTAGGAGTTTATAGTGGCAGAAATAGGTGAAGTGGGGCCCTGAGGTGCTCACCACCCACCAGGTCGCGCCAGGAGGGGGATGGCGTGCCCTGGTGGGTGCTTCGCACCCTGGCCCCCCTCTCTAGTGGTTTCTTGCTCCAGTATTTTTATATTTTCCAAAATAAATCTCACGAATGTTTCATTTCATTCCGTGAACTTTTATTTTTGCACAAAAACAACACCATGGCAATTCTGCTGAAAACAGCGTCAGTCCGGGTTAGTTCCATTCAAATCTTGCAAATTAGATTCCAAAACAAGGGTAAAAGAGTGAGAAAAAGTAGATACGTTGGAGACGTCTCACCACCCCAAGCTTAAACTTCTGCTTGGCCTCAAGTAATCCAGTTGATAAACTAAAAGTGATAAAGAAAAACTTTTATGAACTCTTTTGTTCTTGTTTACATATATATATGCTTAAGTAGCACCTAGGTTTTCAGCAAAGATTATGACTAACCATGTCAACAATAACTCTTAGGAATTATATTTACTCATAACAATAACATATTTCTTAGAATTCCTTGAGTGCATGGAGTCCATGGACCAATAGGTGTTACACTGCTGCATAGAGGGGGAGAGAGTTGGTATTGACGGCGGCGAAGTTGTTGCTGTAGATCGATGTCATGATGATTGCCCAGGCGGCGTTCCGGAGCCACCGGGAGAGATAGCGGGAGAGAGTACCCTCCTTCTTATTCTTACCTGGCCTTCCTCCTATATGGGAGGGAGCTCCCCCTCTGGTCCATGGCCTCCATGGCGTCGGAGGGGCAGGAGCCCCTCCGAGATTTGATCTCCCTCTCTGTTCTCTTCTATTCCGCGTTACACCCCCGGATATAAGCTTCCTTGCGCCCTAAGTAGAGCTCCAAGTGACTTAGGAGGAGGCCATGATACACCACCACGCGCCTGGGCCCTGGGGCACGCCTTGGTGTATCATGGTGGTTGTGGGCCTTCTTTCCGTTGATTCCACCTTCAAAAAATCATGAATATTCGAGAATAATTCTCGTTAAATTTTTATCGGGTTTGGACTTTGTTTGATATGGATACTCTGCAAAGTAAAAAACAAGCAAAAAACAACTACTGGCACTAGGCACAATCAATATGTTAGTCCCAAAAATGATATAAAGTTGCTACAAAATGATTATAAAACATCCAATAATCCTAATATAACAACATGGTACAATCGAAAATTATAGATACGTTGGTGACGTATCAAGTGCCCATATGACCTACGACACGACCTAGACACTAGGGCAGGCCACACAAGATCCATCTATGGATGTAGAGGGCATACTCCAGCTTGGCGGGACGAATACCAAGCTTGGCTCGACAAAAACAATAGAGCTCGAGAACAACACCATGCCTGGATGACAGCAAAATCTCCGGCAAGACGTAGCCCGAGTCAGGGGCGCCACTCACCCAATGTGCTTCACAGATGAGGTGATTTAGCACCCATTCCCCACAGGATTTCAAACAAGTACGCATTGAGCAAGATGACGAGACAACAGAACCGGACGTGTGGATTGAAGATTTCCTTCTCCACATTCATATGGCCCGAGGAGATGATCTCCACGCCATAAAATACCTTCCACCAAAGCTTAAAGGACCAGCACGACACTGGCTAAACAACCTCCTAGAAAACTCTATTGGGAGCTGGGAAGAGCCCGAGGACACTTTCTGAGCTAACTTTCAAGGCACCTACTCTGCCCCCGGTCTCCAATGACCTGAGCCACATTGTTCAAAAACCCAACTAATCAGCCCGACAATTTTGGAATCGATTCTTGACTAAGAAGAACCAAATCATTGATTGTCCGGATGCCGAGGCAATAGCCTCTTTCATGCATAACATTTGGGATGAATGGTTAGCTCATTAGCTCGGCCAAGACATGCCGAGAACAATGTCGACCCTTTCCTCACTAATGACCCGCTTCTACGTGGGTGAGGACAATTGGTTAGCTCGTCGAGACAGCAATCCCAAATACCACGACACCTCTCAAGTTCGGGACAAAAACGGAGGCCACGACACAACAAGAACAAACGTCGATAGAGCGATGGCGATACCAAGGACACAAAAGTCAATGCCGGATTCAGCAACTCAAAATGAGGACTGTGAAAGAATCCCTCAAAAGGGATAGGGATGGACCTACTACGCTGGACAAAATCCTGGATAGGCCCTGCCAGATCTAAGACACTTCAGGCAAGCCCGCCACCCACACCAAACGTAATTGTTGGGTGTTCAAGTAGTCTGAAAAACTCGTAGCCGAGGACGAGGGCAAGGGCCCCCCGCCAAGAGGATGATGAAGAGACTCGCACTCCGAACAACGGAGGTCAGTAGCAATTCCCTCCTGAGGTGAAAACTGTGAAGATGATCTCTGTCACACACATACCAAAGAAGGCGAGGAAGCATGTCATTCGGGATGTTTACGCAGTAGAGCCCACAACTCTGAATTTCAACCCATGGTCAGTGATAACCCACAAGTGTAGGGGATCATTTGTAGCCTTTTTTCCATAAATAAGAGTATCAAACCCAACGAGGAGCGAAAGGTAAAACAAATACTTGTAGGATCGAAAGTAGTTCTAGAGGCGGGGGTGATTAGACTACTTGACAAAATAAAAATCTACCTTTTCCCAATTTTAAGTGTAGGAAGATTTTAGCATTCATAGCAAGTCGAGTACACTCTAGACATGCATGTCTACAAGTATAGTAGAGGAAAGTAAAGACAAGCATGTGTGTAAAGGAAGGGCAGGAAGACCAAACGCAATTGGAGACACGATGATTTATTTCCCGTGGTCTCGATAGGTGGTGCTATTGTACGTCCACATTTATGGAGTCTTCAACGAATAGAGGGTAACGGTTGCGAGAGTCCATGGAGGGCTCTACCCACAGAGGGTTCCACCAAGAAGCAACCTTGACTATACCATGATGGCCTACGTCCAAGGAGGACTAGCCTAACTCAAGGTAGATCTTCACGTAGTAGGTGATCTCCTTGCCCTTACAAACTTCTTGGTTCACTCCACAACATGAAGTAGGAGGCTCCCAAGCGGCACCTAACCAATCTAGGAGGCACCACCCTCCAAAATGTAATAGGCTCGATTATGTCAATGAACTCCTTGCTCTTGTGCTTCAAGATGATAGACTCCTCAACACACAATCACTCTCTCACAGATTTGGCTATGGTGGAAGAGATTGATTGGGTAGAAAGCAACTTGGGGAGGATAGATATCAAGACTCATATGGTTGGAATGGAATGGCATGATCTCACCACATAAGTAGGTGTCTCTCTCTCGGAAAATCAGTAGGTATGAGTGGGGAACTGTTCTAAGTGCTTATCTTGCAAGTGAGTGGTGGTGGAGGGGTATATGTAGGCATCTCCAAAAATCCAACCATTACACCTTAAGTGACCGACTCGGTGACACCGATGTGTGAATTTCGGTGGTACCGAGTGTCTCCAAAGGTAGCAACTTTTGAATCTTGGTGAGATCGATACATAAAACTCGGTTGCACCGATAAGGTGACAACTCGGTGATGCTGATTCAACAAACTCCGTGGGACCGATTTTGTGAATTTGTGTAACAGAAAGTTGGCAACCCAAACTTGGTGGCACCGAAGCAGAATCAGTTGCACCGAATGGCTATGGTTTGGCTGAGTCTGTCTGAGGCTAAGAATCAGTGGCACCGAGTGGAAAGTGTTGGTTGCACCGATTTTGGATATTTGGCTTTGGATAGACTTTTGTGGAAGAGCTTGTGGGTTTATGTGGTGCCTATCACTTGTGCATGTAGGAGCATCTTGTTCACCAACAGTACCTTACCCCCTTTTGATAGTATTGGCTTTCCTACGTACTCAAAGTTATTTCTCACAAAAAGGTAAAATGTAGAGTCCTCTTGCTTGAAGTTTTGCCAAACTATTTCCTTGCATCTTGGGGTATTCCACAATCCTTTTGCCAACCCATCATTGTACTTTTCCTGAAACATGCTTAGTGGCAACATTAGTTCAATGACATATATGTTGTTATTAATTACCAAAACCACCAAGGGAGCAAATGTGCTTTCAATCTCCCCCTTTTTGGTAATTGATGACAACATATAGATCAAAGCTTCGAAATATGATATAATCAATAAATATAATTGTTGCTTTGAGAAGTATGCGATAAGCAAGAGCTCCCCCTAAATTTGTGCATTATTTTTAAATTTGCGTTTGAATGAAAATGCACAATCGATTAGGTACGTGGGGAACTTCTTCCATGTCGCATACAACTTGGTGGTGTGCAAGAGTAATAAGAGTTAACATCATATCACAACACATCAAGCAAAATGAATGATCATCTCATAACCATCAAAAGGATAGGAAATAGTAGCAACACTTATTTAAAGTGTATGATCAAACACGAGCAAAAGTATAACACATACAAACTGGTTTTAAAACAGCAATAAAACCAAACGCTCTGTCACTCGAAGCCTGAAGATCTATCTACATCTTCTCCCCCTTTGGAAACAAGTTACCAAAAAATTCAAAGAGATATAGCTAATCATCCTTCTGAGGCTGATCACCTCCGGTGGTCGATGTCGAAGTCGAGAGAACTGCATCGACAAAGACCTCTGCTGATGTCCTGGACGGAGTCGGAGTAGCAACAGGTGGCACCGAAGGAGCTGATGGAGCTGAAGTCATTGAAGCTGGAGCAGAAGATGAAGGTATTGTCTCCGGAGCTGGCACTGTAGGTGTCCTAGGCTGAGTCCTGAACTGGGCAGTCATTCTGACAGGTGCACAATCCTCCTCATCATCAGAAGAATCAGATTCCAAAGAGGTGCGATGTGTAGGAGCTTCATCTACTTCCTTCTTGAGTCTTGATTAGCCCATCCACCTTGTCATTTAGAGTCTTCACTCTATCCTCAAAGATATTCACAAGGCTCTCCTGTCTATCCAGTATGCTTTTGATGTCCTTCTTCATGTCCACAGCAATAGCATGGCTGGTATTGTGTTCTGGAAGATGAGGTCTGAGCTTTATCAAAGAAGACATAGCATCGTCATCAGCTTCTCTGAAAGTGGATCCCTTGTTCTTCTAAGAATATAGAATGTCTCTTGTAGTCCTCTTGGACTTCTCTGCAGCAGCCTTCTTAGGTGCAGACTTGGTGCTCTTAGAGGGACCTGGCTTTGGCATAGCATCTGCCAACAACTTCTTCTGCTTCTTCTTGGGAGGGTCCTGGACAACTTGATTTTCTTCCTCCTCCTCCTTAGTAGCAGCACCAGCAGCCTCCTCAGGGTCCTCATATATTGAGGTAGCCTGCCAACAACATGAATGATCCTCTTCCTGGCCTTCTTCTCTCCTATCTTCTTAGGCAATGACTTCCTTGGGGGCTCAATAGCCATGGTAGCCCTAGCACTCTCAAGTGCTCTCATAGTCTCGGGAGGTGCATATACCTTGTTGACTACCCTCCTGGAAGAGGTGGCCTCATTGGCTGTCTTCTTGGTAGCCTTCTCTTGCTTCTGATCAAGAACCTCCTCTGGCACAAAATCAGAATCCTCCTCATCTGAATTCAGTCTCTTCATGGTCCTTGTAGCAGCCTTGGGAAACCCGTGTTAACTAGGGGTGCCTGGATCTAAAAATGAGTTGGACACAGGGCTAGTGCGTGAACTCATGTCAATGTTCTGCTCCTGCAAGTTCTAGCTATCCTCAACATCTGACATATCGACCCTGTGAATATAGTATAGAAGAGCAGAATAGGATAAGTCATCAGAAAATGCAAAGTTTTTGATAGTTTGAACAAAAGGTTCTCAAGGTTTGCATTTTGTCACATGAAAATAAGTACAACCGAAGCAAAAAAAATTGGTGCTACCGAGGCTGACTTTCTCTTTAATAGAAAGTTGGCACTCTTTTCAGTGAGACCGAAAAGGAGTAATCGGTTTCACCGAGTTAGTTCTCAGAAACATAGAGGGCAAATCGGTGACACCGATTTGTTCGCTTCGGTTCCACCGAGTTTCATCGGGCGGACACCAAACCCTAGAAAAATCGATTGTTTGCAATCTAATGGAAATTCCTTGAGGACAGATCAATCTTAAACTGTGGCTAGACGACAGAAAATCCCTAATGCGCAAGAATCAGAGGTTGGAGTGCAGAAGGGGCGAAATCGATACCCTAACTTGGTGATGGATCCGCTGCGGGGGCAATGATGGAGAAGATTCCGTCGACAGCGGCGATTCCCAGTGGTGAAGATGCTCGGGGAGGCAAGGCGATGACCAGGGGTCTTCGAAACGACAGCTTAGGGTTTTTGGGGCACGACGATTGAAGATTGAATTCAAAGCATCAGGTCCACAACATATAGACCCTTCACTGTCGGTGACACCGATTCTAAATTTTTGGTGTCATCAAGTTTCTCAACTGTCAGCTGACACGGAAACTCGGTGTAACCGAGAATATGGAATTTATAGTACTGAGATTGAAAACCGGAGCAGCCATAGGCATTTGATGAGACCAAGATTTCTGAGTTGATTCCACTGAGATGCACTTGGGAGGATTTCATGGTCAGTCCTTTGTCGATACGCAACTCCGAGTGCTCCTCACACAAAGAGATCGAAAAGTACTTGTTCAAATTTTGTGACGCAACATGAATAGAATATGAGGTGAGAAAGCATAGATAGCTAGAGGAGTGGTCCTAGGGATTCTTTTACATCCAATTGGCAAATGAAAAATCAAAAGACAAATAGCAACAATTGGATGTCCTCGAATGAGTAAATAAACGCAGACCAACATGCTCACACAATAAGATGTCAAATGAAAACATGGTAAACATGCACAAACACACTAGCATCTATCAAGCACTTTGGCGATGACAAAGTCATCTATATGAGTATATTGACTTAGGAGCCAAGTAAGAATACTTGATCACAGGTCATACTCATCGTTTAAGCACAAGTGGGGTTACCACTTTTACATAAAGCATTTAATGTTGTCACATACTATGAGATGCTTTGACTCAAGTCTTTGAGTAAAGCTCCCCCTTGATGTGACATCACCCCATAGGAGGGATAACTAACCTTGGGTTTTTTCAATGAAGACTTCATGTAGGTGAAGTAGTGGTGGATGCTCAAAGTCGATGAAGATCACCATGAGTTGGGAGCATCCTTGTTGTTTCATTACTCTTCTCACCTACATGGGTTAGTCCCAACACACAAGAGACAAATAAAAGGATATCTATGGACATTGAGTGCAAAGTATATATGATCATCCATTGATTTGTGGATTACCTTGTCCCTTGCTTACCTTTGAGGGAATGTGTGACTCCATGAACTATTGCATGATGTTGATGTTGATTGCAACTAGTTCTTGCCAATAATGAATAGGAGTGGATTTCATTGGCGGGTCACCCCACAAGAACTTCTCTAGTTCTTCTTCTTGGGGGACCACATTAAGTTGATGGGGATCGTTGGTGTTGAAGTAGCACTTGTAGAAGTTGAGCTTGTAGTAGCCTTGGGAACCCACTTCACCAAAGCTTGGGATTTATCTTCATATGAGTCAATGTCCTATTGAAGCTTATTCTTGCCCTTGAGCTTGAGGTCTTGTGGTGGAAGGTCATCTTGAGCTTTTGTTCCCTTGGGGGGAGTATTTTCATGCTTCTCCTTTTGAGGAACAAACTTGGGATTGGGGTATTGACCTTCTTCCCATTCAACTCCATTAGCGTTGAAGTAGCCAACACCACGGTTCTTCCGATATCCTCCGTGCTTGCGTACAATCTCCTCAAATTGTTTGCACCCTTAAAGACTCTTGTAGATACCTTCTTGTATAATCCCTTTCAAAAGTTTGCAGATACCTTCCTATATAATCCCTTTCAAAAGTTCATTTTCTTCCTCAAGTGTAACTTGGCTAAGAGAAGAGTTAGTGGGATCAATAGAACTACTAGAAGGAATATCATTGGATTTATCATTTTTATTTCTACTAGTTGAAGAACCTTTCTTGCCATTGTTATTAGTTTGCTTAGTCTTAACTTGTGGCATGAACGTATACAAGAGAAGTCACTTGGCTAGATAAGAGGAAGTCTTCTTTCGGAGATCGTCATTGATAGATTTAAGGAACTCATTCTCTTGCTCTAAGTTGAGCTCCTTGAAGCGGAGCTTATCATGTGTCCTTTCAATCTCTCTATGATCTTGTAGAGTAGACTCGTGACATAACTTCAGAATTTTTAGTTCTTGAGTTAGTCGATCTATTTCCAACTTATCATCATCACACGACTTATCTAGACTAGAGTGATTACTAGAAGTTCATGTTAACTAACATTACTAGATTTGTCAGATAGCAAGTCATCTTCAATTAAGAAGTCATCCTCATCACTATTGAAATCAAGTTCTCGGGGTGTGATACCTTGGGGCCTTTAGCCATGAAGCAACATCCACTCCCTTTATTTGGTGAATCAAATAGGTCGTAGGAGTCGGTTGTCACTAGTGCAAGTCCGGCAACACCTTCATCTTGACTATAGTCGGAGTTGGAGTGGTAGCTTCTCTCGGAGTGGTTGTCGGATTAGGAGCCAGAAACCCATCACGAACATGAGCTTGATGTCTTCTTCTTGAGTAGCTCTTGGTGAAGTTGTCCTTATCTTCCGAGTCCCTACTTCTCCTTGAGGGTCTTCGTTCATAATGATCATCCCCACTCCTTCTTCCTCTTCGAGGTGACTCGTATCTTGAGCTTTGTCTTCTTGGTGACTCTTCTTTCCTTTTGTAAGGAACCATGCACTCATTGGAGTAGTGTCCGGGCTTCCCACAATTGTAGAAGTTTCGATCACGACTTGACAAACGCTTCTCTTCATATCTTGAGTTGGAGCTTCGATCTTTGCCTATATTCTTGTAGAACTTGTTGAATTTCTTCACCATGGGGCTTATCTCTTCGATTGTGACAAGGTTGTCGCTTGAAGTTGTGGGGCATCACTTGTGGCCTTGTAGGCACTACTAGACTTGTGGTGAAGGTCTTCCTTGTCCTTGAGTGTCATCTCATGAGCAACAATCCTTCCAATCACTTCCGTTGGCTTGAGATCTCTGTACTTAGGCATCATTTGGATCAGTGTGCATACGGTGTCATATCGATCATCCAAAGCTCGGAGTATCTTCTTGATGATGAATTTGTTGGTCATTTCTTCGCTTCGTAAGCCGACAATATCATCTGTAATGAGAGCTAGCCTAGAGTACATCTCATTGACTCCTTCACCATCCTTCATCTTGAACTTGTCAAGCTGACTTTGAAGAACATCCAACTTGGATTCTCTCACAGATTCGGTACCTTCATGAATCAAAGTATCCCAAATCTCTTTCGCACTCTCAGGACGGCTGATTTTGTTGAATTCTTCGGGGCATAGGCAGTTGAAGAGAATGTCACATGCTTGAGCATTGAGTTGCAACATGTTCAATTCTTCCACAGTCACTTCACAAACCGGTTCCCTTCCATCCGCATAGAATTCACCTTGCAATCCAACACAAACAACAATCCAAACGACGGGGTTATGACCAAGAAGATGCATTTTCATTTTGTGCTTCCAACTAGCAAAATTAGTGCCATCAAAGTACGGACCTCTATGGTGATAATTTCCCTCACTAGACGCCATACTCTCGTAGGGTGTGAAACCAATGTAATGGGGACCAAAGCTCTGATACCACTTGTAGGATCGAAAGTAGTGCTAGATGGGGGTGGTGATTAGACTACTTCACCAAATAAAAATCTACTTTTTCCCAATTTTAAGTGTAGGCAGATTTTAGCATTCATAGCAAGTCGAGTACACCCTAGACATGCATGTCTACGAGTATAGTAGCGGAAAGTAAAGTCAAGCATGTGTGTAAAGGAAGGGTAGGAAGATCAAACGCAATTGGAGACACGATGATTTTTTTCCGTGGTTCCGATAGGTGGTGCTATCATACGTCCATGTTTATGGAGTCTTCAACCCATGGAGGATAACAGTCGCGAGAGTCCACGGAGGGCTCTACCCACGGAGGGTTCCATGAGGAAGCAACCTTAACTATACCATGATGGCCTACGTCCACGGAGGACTAGCCTAACTCAGGGTAGATCTTCATGAAATAGGTGATCTCCTTGCCCGTACAAACTTCTTGGTTCACCCCACAACACTAAGTAGGAGGCTCCCAAGCGACATCTAACATGACTAGGAGGATCCACCCTCCAAAAGGTAATAGGCTCGATAATGTCAAAAAGATATAAGTGAAGCATGAGAGCAATTCCTTTGCTCAATAGAATTAAGCGAAGCATAAAGAGCAATTCTAGCAAATCATAGTGTAATTTTTGGCTCTCTAAAATTGGTGTGTGCAGAAAGGATAAAAGCAAATGAATCAAAGATACAAGACGCTCCAAGAAAAACTCATGATATGTGACGAATAAAAATATAGTTCCACGTAATATACCAATGGTTGTTAGAAAAACGAGGGGATGCCACTCGGAGCATCCCCAAACTTAGTTGCTTGTTAATCTTTGGATATTACCTTGGGGTGATGTAGCATCCCGAAGCTTAGGCTCTTCTTACTCCTTATTCCTTCATCCATTGGGAGTGGGGGCGACCTGAGCATTGGGATTGACACTGCCGGTGACCTTGGGGTTAGGGTAGGAGATGGCGGTCATCTGGCCATCACGTCCTAGTGCAGTAAAGAGTATCAGGTTTTCAATATTCTAAAAAGCATATGCAGAAGAAGTACAACTATATGTAGAACAAGCATCTGCATTGGTTTGATGAAATTAGGGACCTCACAAAAATAACTTACTTTGTGACTTTATTCTTTTTTACTTAAGTGATTAGTGTGTGTACATAGCATTCGGCAACAATAACAGTGCCTCATTCTGGTCACAAAGGTACAGACAAAGACAAAACATTATCTGATTAAGAATAATTGGCTCCAACTATTTTTCTGAAGGTAGACTCTGCTCATCGACTCTAGCCAATTGTAACACCCAAGATGCGGTCCTATCCTTATTCGGTCCCAAGGACATGATAGGGATAGAAGTGCATCTCATTATTACGCAAGTATAGATACCATTGCAATACACGTAAGAGAGGAGATGAGTACATGAGTTGGCTTCACCCGCCACATGCTAAATTACATAATACATACAATCATCCATATGGTCATCCAGAAGTGCAGGATCAGACTACAGACAAAATCAAACGATAAAAGAAAATGACATCTATCTCGTTAATCACTGGAAGACGACCAAGTACCTCCCGTACTCGTTTGGGTAAGTCACGTACATACACCCACACTCCTCATCGAACTCCCATTGGAGCTGGGAGGCGTCAACTGGATCGAACTCATCTATACCTGTACATGTATTGTTATAGTAATCTGTGAGCCACAGGGACACAGAAATCTCATTAACTTGGGTACCGAGACTATCTAAGCTTATGGGTAAGGCATGTTTAAGTGGTGACATTGCAGCAACACTAAGCATATATTTGAGTGGCTAACTTACGCATACAAGATTAAGATAAGGATCTAGGCATATCGTACCAGTGCTAGTTATGATCAAGAAGTGATCCCGAAGACCTTCTTACGAGTCAAACATAACCCCATTGTGTTCTCTTTCCGAACGTCCGTGAAAAGAGACAACCACAGTTATGAACACGGTTGGCATATTTTAACTGAGTTTACTTCAAGTTTACCATAACCACATGTTAAAAAATTTCCAAGTTGCCACATAACCTCGGCAATGGCTCTCGGAAAGATTTAACCCTGAAGGGGTGCTCCAACTCATCCATCATAAACGAGCCACAAGTTGCGTGGAAAACCTCAACCTCGGGATAGCCCAAGGTATATTCGGAGTCCTGGTGCACAAGACATCGACTAGGGGAAATAAAATCCAGCAAGGCCGCCCAACATGCCAGATCCAAATAGGACCGCGTGTATCTCTTTCTCAGGGCACTACCAGTTGAGCTACTGTACATGTGTAACAGCCCGAGACCGACGCTCCAGAAGATTCTCGTTTCATTTCCATTCTCGTCGTGTGATTCATTTGATTGTCGCATTCATCATCGCATCATTTGCATCATCTACATAATATTGTTGTGATTGTTTTCTTTAATTTAATATTGTGTTGTCACTTCCTCATCTTCTTTGATCATCCATTTATTCTCTTGAAGCTTCCATAAGCCCATGCACCAGTTTCATTTTGATCTATGCTCACTTCCGTCAAGATTCACTCAAGTTCCTAAATCCATACAGGGTAACTTCCATTTGTTTTCCCTATTCATTTTATTTGATTGAGTCACATTTTGTTGCTCAATTAAATGTTCCAAATCTGCCCATAAATCACATCTAATGTGTAGGGTCATCCATTAAAAATTTCATTCCCATCTGAGCCCATTTGAACGGGTTTCAAATTCAAAACTATTTTATTTTATTCAATCTTATCCAAATTTGATCTTCCAAAAATCCCCAAACATTTTTACCAAATATAATGTATTTTTTATATCCAAAAAAATATCTACTTGGTTCTAATTCCACTCCTACACCTCTGTTCTTTTCTCTCTAATTTTATTTATATATACAAATAGAACAAAAGGAGAAAGAAAAGAGGAAGGGAGAGGTCAAACCACTTACCTGTTCTGTTTCAACCCATCAAGCCCACCAGCACAAGCGCTCTGTTCTTCTTCTTCTTCTTCTTTCCTGTATGGCAGCGCATCCAGCACCGCCACATCAAGGCCTGACTCGATTGGACGGCCGAAGGAGCTTCACTTCGGCCTATAAAGCTTGCCCGGTGCCCTAGCCTCCCCTCCTTTTCCATTTCCCCTCTTCTATTCCTCCCCCGCCGCCAGTAAGACTCTCCTCCTCTCGTGTCCACCATGTCTCGAGCTCGGGCTAGACCTCCAATGCTGCCCTCTCCCTCCTCCGGCTGTGGCTGAGGTGCAGCAGGAAGTTGTCGTCTCACGCGCCCACGCCCTCTTCCATGCGCCCTTCGAAACTACCTCATGGTGTCGCGTCTTCCTCTCGGTCCGGACACCTCCATTGTTGACAGGGCTTCCTCAAGGCGTCATATTGCTCCCTCGGGCCTCCATGACCTCGACCACGAGCTCCCCATTGTGAGATGAGTCAAGCCCCTCTTTTCTCGATTCATATCATGCATGTAGCTGTAGTCTTCGATCCGGTCATTTTGAGCCACGACCATCATGGACCGGAGCTCATGTTTTGTTGTTTATGCACACTCCCGCACACCTTGCCACCCCCCTTGCTGCACCCGTGCATCTTGATGCCGCCAATTCTTCCGCACCACTCATTCGCCGCACACCCGCACACGTCATCCTCTGTCCAGCCGACTGCATGGCCATAACCATACATGGACGGGCTGAGCAGCCTCGCCACGGCCTCCTGTGCGCCCGGGGACTCGGACAACACCTATTTCCACCCGAGCTATCACCCCTTGATCACACCCGTGTTCCCACGCACACACACCACAATCCATAGCCCTGCATGCCCCTGCCAAGGAGCAGTAGCTCCGTGTCGCGCCATGCAAGGCCGGCCCTTCTTCTCTTGTTTCCAGTCAGCTCGCTCGAGCTGCTAGTCCACTTAGCGATGCTCGTGGGGTCGTTGTGGAAATATGTATTGCTGTTTAATAAATATAAAACATGTCTATTTCAGATCGGTCCCAAACATAAAATATGCATGTGGGGTCATTGTGGAAATGCTATATGTTGCTTTCGGCCTCGTTTCAAATGCATAGATGATAT
This sequence comes from Hordeum marinum, assembly GCA_022496015.1. Classification (NCBI taxonomy): domain Eukaryota; kingdom Viridiplantae; phylum Streptophyta; class Magnoliopsida; order Poales; family Poaceae; genus Hordeum; species Hordeum marinum. The sequence goes on from CM039673.1 coordinate 237,371,541, forward strand.
AGTTATGTATGCTTCACTGTTTGCCATGTTTAACAACATTTAATATTGATGAGTACCTAAACGAGAGTGAACTAAACAAATTCGAACGTCGAGTTTCGCCAATATGCAACTCGTTGCATATTGAGCTTCACTTTAATATGTAGTGTTGTTTGATGTGATTTGCCATGCCTTGCATACTTAAACCGGACATGCATCATATTTGATTACACATCATGTCATGCATATGTTGTGTTGTATCATGTGTCGATTGTTTGTTCTAGATTGTTTCTTCTCAATAGAGTTCCGAAAGCGTTCGGAGTGTGAGGATTCGTTCGACTACGTTGGCTCGTCTTCTTCATGGAATCATTCTTCTTCCAAGAGGGATCTCAGGCAAGATGATACATTTCGCTGGATACCACTACTATCATTGCTATGCTGGTTGTGTCTCTTTTATCGTTATGTCTCGCTACCTATCACTTGTTTGGCAAGCCTCCCAACATTGCCATGATAAGCCTCTAACCCCTCCACATCCCAGCAGACCTTTGTTTGGCTATGTTACTACTTGTTCGGCCCTTCTTATAGCGTTACGAGCTGCAGGCACAATTGCTTCCATGTGACAACATGTACATTCTTTTGTTATCACAATATTATTGCTATTTAAGTTAATGCACATATATACTTTGTAAAGGGTGGAAGGCTAGGCCTTTTTATCGGTGTTTTGTTCCACTCTTGCCGCCCTAGTTACTTGGGAACCGATGTTATGTTCCATAATTGAGCACTCCTAACATGCTCGGGGTTGTTATGGGTACCCCCTCGATTTTCGTTTTAGGATAAAGCTTGTCTGGCAAGGCCAACATTGGTTTTACCATTTGCCTAATAACTAAAAATTGCATAGGGACCTGCCGACACCGTGGATCTTTAATCAACAATCCAAGCCAGTGCTCCTCATAAGTGTTGGTCCACCAGCTAACAGTTGGCGGTGCCACCTCGGGGCAACTCGAGACATTTTCAGGCTACCATCCACTTCGCATAGACGGATGATGCCCATGGATAGAGAGCACACGGCTCTAGATGCGGACTGGCTCACCGCGAGGCCTTGCTGGATTTGTTTTATCTTTCTCGAACGTCTTGAGTGAGGAATTCCGATTTTTCTTCGGGCTATCTCGGTGTGGCGGATTTTGTCTGGAATTGCCTAGGAAGATCACGACATTTGAGGTTGAGGTTATTCCCTTTGTGTGTGGTTAATTTGTGATGGATGAATTGGAGCACCCTTGAGGGTTAAACCTTTCGGAAAGCCGTGCCCGCGGTTATGTGGCAAAGTTGGATACTTTGTTTAACAACCAGTCATATTAAACTTGAAGTAAACTCAAATAAAATACACCAAGTGTGTGCATAACCGTGTCTGTCTCTTCTCGTGAGTCTTTATCCGAGAGAGGACACAGTGGGGTTATGTTTGATGTAAGTAGGTGTTTAGGATCAGTTAGTGATCATTACTAGTTCACAAGCGTTATTCGTAGACCACCATACTTTATTTTCTGGATACGTAAGTTAGCCACTCAAATAAATGCTTAGTCGCTTGCTACAGCCTCACCACTTAACCATACCTCACCCATTAGGCATTAACAGTCTTGATACCCTTGTAAATGAGATTGCTGAGTCCTTGTGGCTCACAAATTACTACAACAACAGTTGCACGTACAGGTAATGCGATGATTTAACGTGAGCGCGATGCTTGTTTGATTTGGAGTTATTCTTCTTCTTGTTGTTCTTCTTCATCGATCTTGGATGGGTTCCAGGCGGCAGCCTGGGATAGCAAGGATGGATGTCACTTTATCGTTTGTTTCTGTTCGTAGTCGCACCCTGCTCTTCTGTATGATGTTTGAATATATTGTTGTATTGTTGTGATATTGATGTAGCTTGTGGCGAGTGTAAGCCAATTCTATATACTCATCTCTTTCGTACATGTACTTGTAATGATATCCATTCTTGCAACACGATGAGATGCGCTTCTATCCCTGTCGAGGCCCTAGTGCCGAAATAAGGATAGGGTCGCATCTTGGGCGTGACAACAAGGCACGATAGAAATCTCCCGAGTTGTCCCGGGTTGGCCTCGCAAAGTGCTCTATTTGGACCAACACTCATGAGGAGCACTATCCCGGGGGTGATTAATTATCCACGGGGTAGCTAAGCCCTATGTATTTTTATGAGCCTATACCTATATTGTTTACCTATACCTATATTTTTGTAGTAATTTGTGAGCCACGGGGACTCAACAATCTCATTAACCCGGGTACCGAGACAATGTAAGCTGCTGGGTGAGGTATTATTAAGTGGTGAGGTTTGCAGCGGCACTAAACATTTCTTTGAGTGGATAATTTATGAGTACCAGAGTAAGCTGAGAAGCTACGCATGTCAGATGAGTACTAGTTATGATCATTAAGTGATCCTGAAGACCTACTTACGAGTCAAACATAAGCCCACCGTGTTCTCTTTCCTACTCCCTCGAAAAGAAACGGTCATGGTTACGCACACGGTACGTGTGTTTTAAATTGAGTTTACTTAAATTTACCATAACCGTATGTTAAACAATTTCCATGTTGCCAAATAATCGCGGCCACGACTACCAGAAAGATTTAACCCTACAGGGGTGCTCCAACTCACCCATCACAAACTAACCACAGGCTGCATGGAATAACCTCAACCATGGAAACCCGTAGTCTCCTCGGAAATTCCGATGGAAAAACCTAAACCTCGAGATAGCCCAAAGTATCCTCAGAATACTGAGAACAAGACATTCGAGAAAGGTAAAACATATCCGGCGAGACTACTCGACGTGTCCACGAACTTGATGGGAGCCATGTATCTCGTTCTCAGGACACGACCAGATGAGCACAACGTACGGTGGCCTGATAGAAATCTCCTGAGTTACCTCGGGTTGGCCCCGCACATGACTCTTGCATATAGGTGTCAGAGCTCGATGCACTCGATCACCTATGGGGCAATGGGCTCCTTTGTGATTCGGCAGGGGTGAGGTCGCATGCACAAAGAGTGGAGGTGGTGAGATAGAACAACGATGAGACGCTGGTGTTCTACCCAAGTTCGGGCTGTTGAGAAACATGAAACCCTCCTCCTGCCTTGGTGGATTGATCAGAAGAACACTAAGCACGCACAATGCCCAAACCCGACAAGGGTTGCCTTTGAGAGAGCTTCTACACTAGTACAAGTATCCAAAGGTCTGAATCTTTACCTAGGTTGCCTTGGGCCTCCTTTTATAGCTCAAGGGGCAACCATAGTGGCAAAACAGACATTATATAGTGATTAGATAGCCAATAGTGCTATCATACCTAACTTTGGCACTCAGGACAAAATGCCATAAATGCTAGACTAGGTGGCGTGTGGGGGTGCATTCCCGGCAAGCTTCTACCACCGCTTTAGGTAACTAGTACTCAACATCTTGACACGCCTCTAGACGGGTGTCGAGAGGGCATTATCTGTCTTCCAGCGAGTCACCATGTGCTTAGCGACAACCACTTAGCCACCTGGGGGCTCGATGCTGCATCGACAAGTGAATGGCGTTGTGATGCGGTGCAGCGATGGCCGGTCGGCTTGCGTCTGCTGGGGGGTGGCTTGCCAGATCTTCCTGAAGATGTGTGTGCCTTGGTCCCTGGTAGGGACCGGGGATGCGCCTAGTGTGGTTCGGGCCCGTTCTGGGCCGTTGCATCGACCTTGCCGGCATTGTTCAGCCAGCATAGGTTGCTTCTGTTGGAGTCTTGATCTTGAATGGTGGTTTGTCATGGTAGAAGCTTTCCCTGGCAGGCTTAGGCCATTGGGTCGGAGGCTTATCGTTTGTGCAAAATTCAGGGGGAAATAAACACCACCATTTGTGTACTCAGACAGAAGCCCCCGGGCCCGAGCCATACGTGTCACTTGGCATCATTGGGTTAGGCCCCAAACTATGCACGAACACGTGTCAAAGAAATGCTGCCCTCATGTCCCATGTCCACTTCATGTAATTATTGCAGATCATGGGGTCATGGAACAGTAGCCATTGGAGAGTAAAAAATGATAGTGAAATAAATGGCATTTTTTGAAAAGATAGCGAAGAGCCAACCCCCGCGCGGGTTCCCTATAAAAAGGTAATGCGCAGGGGCGCTGCTCATTCACGTTCGTTTCTCCGTCCTTCATCTTCCTCCTCAAGCCAAGAAACCGCTTTTGCCCCCGCCCCCGCCCACCGAGCACTGCTAGATCATTCGCTACCCTTGAGAGTCCAAGAGATGGGGAAGAAGACAGGCACCGTGAAGGGGAAGCAAACGGCCGCACCGGTGACCCAGCGGCTGGAGAGAGGAAGAGGAAAGCAAAAGAGCTGGAGAGGCGGCGATAGAAATATGTGGTTATATCTCAATCGAACCTGGACAGAAATGCCTTGATTGCAAGGTATGCCTATATCTAGGGGAGGAAAAGGAAGGGGCATGGAGCGCCTGTGATTCTGCTGGACAGCCCCAAAGAAAAGACGCCACGAGAATCGTACCGCTTCTTCTACGCGTGCTTTCTCTATGGCCTCTCCTCCCCCTTCTCTAATTTCTTTTGCACCATGATGGCGGTGTATGGATTCCACCTCTTGGATTTCACGCCTAATGCAATGGCATGCATGGCGATCTTCGCTCGTCTGTGCGAGAATTTTGTTGGAGTTGCCCCCGATGGAAAGTGGGAAGAGTGGAGGGGAGACTAGTGCTAGATCAAGGACAACAAAGCCCCCAAGTTCTTCTCGACATGGACTAGATGCATCACTCATGGAAGCGATTGGAGTAAGTTGGGCCTCACCAACGACAAGCTCTACCAGCGCTTAACAAGATAGCCCATCTCAAAGTTGGCTGACCATCGAACATGTGGGGGCGGACTTTCTCCGGTGCTGCATTACGCCGCTGTAGAGGAGGGACAAGTTTGCATGGGAGTACAACGGTCATGTCGACAGGATGCGGTTGTACCCAAGCCCTGCCAACAATCTGATGGTTTACGGCCATGGTTGGTTGTGTGAGCAGTTGTTCGATCATCTTTGGCCGTTCCATCTGCCGGCAAGAATTGTTCCCCTGCATCTCAATTCCTCCCAGAGCCAGATTTTGTAATGGATGCCTGACTGCAATGCCTCTAGGGTCAAGTCCTATTGGAAGGTACCTGCCCTGGATGACGAAATGGACTGGGTTTCTCGCTTGGAAGAAAATGCTTCCAGGGTGGAGGACAATCTGACCGCGCCAACCACAAGGGCGGAGAAGGCGTTCATTTCCGCTCAGATTGAAGAGGATAAGAAGGTCAGAGCCACCAAGAGAATGGGCTTCGGGGAAGAGGAAGAGGAGGAGCCCGAGGGTGATGATTCTTCGAAGAAGGGAGCGAAATTCGTGCCCTGTAGGACGCTGCTAGGTTCGAATCTGCAAGGGCCGGTGCTTCCTAGGCCGCGGCGACAGGAACCCAAGAGGGGGTGCAAAGTTCGCCCTAGCCGGAGGTCCCAGTCCTTCCACCAAGCCCCGCTCCTCCAAGTTTGAAAAGGTGCAGATCAACTCCGGCGCCTGTGTCATACGAGTTGGGCTCCATGCTCATCGTCTCGGAGTATGTTACACAATTAAGATCTTTGTCAATGCTTTCTATCCATGATTTCTTGAATGATCTTGTATAGTTGAATCGTATAGGGATAAGGAGACCCTTGCGCCTCGATCCAAATGGGTCAAATCTACGTCAGGGCCGGGTTCCGCGGTAGGCATGAGCCCAGCGGGACGTGCGGAGGAAGATCGTGCGTCTAGCCCCCGGTCCAGCCCTCTTCGCGAAATCCCAGGGCAGACCTCATCAGCTAGCGGGGATGACGAAGGGCATCTTCCCACACCAAATAGGGAGATGGGAGAGATCTATCAAGGAGGGACTCGCCAGGGTGATGCCTCCTTCCAAGATCCCTCGTCGATCATCGCCCGTGGGGAGGAATAGCCGTCAAGCGCCTCCACAAGGAGTTTGCCCGTGTTGAGGTCTCCACCGAAGGGGTGGCGACGGACCGCACGCCGGCAACTGATGTTGCCAGGGAAGAGGATGTCCCTCCTCAACAACCTCCATCGGGTAACCCACTTGACTGTGTTTTCACTTCCCCTTTTTCTCTTTCCTTGTGTGTCGTGTTGATTCGTGACTTTCATTTTTCTGCTTACTGCTCTTGTCTGCAGCTCCGCTACTTGAAGAGCATGTGTTGCTGGAAGAAGTGGCTGGCATCGGCAAACATGCTGCTGAGGAGGCGACGAAGATTGTTGTCACGGAGGGCCACACGCAGGTTGTCGGGGACGTTCAGGAATCCTCAAAAAGAACAGAACCAGCCCCCGGTAGCATATTTGGCTCAGATATAGTCACTAAGGAGAAGACTCCTCTCCAGTCCATGGGGCCCTCCCCTTCGAGCTATCCTTTGGCTTCGTGTAACTCACAAGATGCGCGCCTATCCTTATTTAGGCACGGGGCCGCGACAGGGATAGAGGTGCATCTAGTCGTTTTGCAAGTACAGTAACATCGCATACATGTATGAGGAGGTGAGTATATGAGTTGGCTTACACGCGCCACAAGCTAAATTACAAGTTCACACAATTATTCAAACATCATACAGAAGACATGGTCCGTCTACTGATGAAGTCAAACAAAGAAAAGAAGTAATGAAACTGTCTTGCTGGCCCAAAGATCATGACCAAGGCCTCTCTACTCATCGGGATACGTGACATACATTCTGCCACGTTCTTCATGGTACTCCCACTAGAGCTGGGTCACATCATCTGGTATGGACTCATTAACACCTACACGTGTATTGTTGTAATCTATGAGCCACAAGGACTCAGCAATCTTGTAACCTGGGTACCGAAACTATGTAAGCTTATTGGGTTGGATGGGGTAAGTGTTGAGTTTGTAGCAAGCACTAAGCATTATTTGGTGGCTAACTTATGAGAACATGAATGTAATTATGGTGACCTACGAAAGACGATCGAGTACTACCATGATCACTAAGTCATTCTGAACACCTACTTACGTCAAACATAACCCTCGCGCAAGACATTCGAGAAAGGTAAAACAAGTCCAGCAAGACTGCCCGACATGTCGATGAACCCGATAAGAGCCATGTATCTCGTTCTCAGGACACAACAGATAAGCAAAGCGTACGGTGTCCTGGTAAAAATCTCCCGAGTTACCTCAGGTTGGCCCTGCACGGTGCTCTAGTTTGGACCAACACTCATGAGGAGCACTAGCCCAGGTTGTTGATTAATTATCCACGGGGTTGCAAAGCCCTATGCATTTTTATTAAGTTGTTTAAGCAAATAGTACCAATGTTGGGCCTTGCTAGACAAGTTTTAATCTCAAACCAATAATCAAGGGGGTCCTCGTAACAACCCCGAGCATGTTACGAGCGCAAAATATGGAAACATAACACCGGTAACAAGTAACTATGGCAGCAAAATTGGAACAAAACACCAAGCAAAAGGCCAAGCCTTCCACCTCACCAAGATATATATGTGCATTAATTTAAATAATAGTAAATATAGTGATATCTCCAGATATCCATGTTATCACATGGAAACAACCTGCACGTGCATCTAAGAACGCTATAAGAGGGGCTAAGCAGCGGTAACTTAGCCAAACAAGGTTTGCTAGGTAGTGGAGGGGTTAGAGGCTATCACAACAATGTAGGAGGCTTGAAATTCAAGTGGTAGGTAACGCGAATTTAACAATAAGAGAGAGACATCTAGAAAATCAAAAATAGTGTCGGGATTCGGGTACAATCATCTTGCCTGTTAGTTCTTCAGAGGGACAAAGAGCTGGGTCCCCATAGTGGTACTCTCCTGGATCCTCATACTCAGGTTCAACAATCGCATCTACCCAAGAGAAACAACAACAATAAACAAACAACCAAGGTGCAATGCACAAACAAGATGATGCATGATTCATTTGAAGTATTTGACATGGCAATCCTAAGCTAGTCATGTTTCTTGTGCAATAGTTAAGTTATTTACAATTCTGGACAGAACCTCATGTTAAGTTGTTTGAACATGCATGATGATGGCAAATATATATGCTTGATGCAAAATCGATGCAAATGCATATGTAAAACATAGGAAACGGAGTAACGGTTCTCACGCTACGCTCACGGCAAGGTACAGAGACAAAATACAAGGTAAGGAAGGCCATGGGCTATTCCTTGGTATTCCAAGGTAGCCATTGGCTAGGAAAAGATAAACCCATCACAATAGAGCCAAAGTTCAAGCAAAACAATGGAGCATAGCTCCCCCAAGTCACAAAACACTACGACACACAATATGCCCCAAAACAGAAACATAGCAACTTCCACAACAATTATCTAGACCTACAGGATGTTTCTAACCTCAAACAAGGCATGTATAGAAACTACATAGCATGCTTGACAAATCATCCAACTACACAAACTGGAAAGGAAGCAAGGATCAGTAAGCATGAAGCTCACAAGATGACATAAAGAAACAGATTCTAAGGACTTGGTGAAAATCACACTTCTCTGGAATCTGAGTTAAGCTGATAGCAATTTGATAGCAGAAAATAATGATGCTGGAGACCACCTCATGGCATGAAAATTAACAAGATGGTAGAGCACAACATCTACTACAAAACACTAGCACTTAGCTTGAGCTAAAACACAACAGAGCACTTGGTAGCATCCACTCAACATGGCATAAAAAATAAAAACAGATTCTCAGACTTAGAAATATTTAGCAAGGGCAAAACTGGACACATGTTAACATAATAACAACTTGACAACAGGTTTAAACTATGATGCAAATGCTTAATTCCCAAGTTTTTTAGCACAATTTAGAAGAGCGTGATGAGCACAATTAAACATGTTAAGGCCCCAAACTCAAAGGAACAACACATCCATGGGAACCATCAGCTAACCATAGCAAGAAAATAATAGCATTCAACACTTAGCAAAAATTCAGACATGAAACCAGTGTTATTCTCTTAGCATGTTAAGAGCAAGAAACCCACTTATCCACCAGGTTGTCATGCCAAACAAAAATACTAGGGCCTAGTACCCACAAAACACTAGCATATTCATGTTGACAAGTTTCACATATGTTGCATAGATTAAAACATATGAAAAACACAAAACGACATGTTGGGACAAAAATGACATTTTTGCAAACTTGCTCAAATGACAAAACAAGTTGCACCACTCGATTCCTTGGGAAAGTCTACCCCAAAATCATATATCATACTGATATCTTTAGTTTGATAAAATGCCCACAATGCAATTCGAAAACACACACATGCACTCATAAGTTACTTATACCCTCATTTGGACATATGCAAAAATGGTAGTGACCTGATATTGACTATTACCAGAATTGGAAAAAAACAATCAGAGAAGACAAAATAAAACAAACAAATAAAAGGGAGGGTCCCACTGGCATAGACACCAGGCCCCTCCTGAGTATGACAGAGTGGCCCCACAGGGGCCCACTGTCATACACACACATCACACACACACGCTGCCACACACAGATCAGGCATAGCCGCACCAGATCCATCCACACACGCACACACATAGGCACACACCACACTAGCACGCACGCACACGGGATCTGGCCATGGCCACACCAGATCCCACGCCCACACCACACACTCACTACACTAAATAGAAAAAGAAACGAGGCGCCGGGGGGGGGGGGGGATCGAACCCACAACCTCTCGGTCGAAATCCTCGGCTCCTACCACTGCGCCACACACGGTCTATGAACATAGAGGGGGTTTCGCCCCTCTTCTACTAACTGACGCAGGTCGAACCCTGACGAAATTGAAGAAAGATGACACCGACGACAGGGATTGGCGGCGACACAATTCTGGCGAGGCGACGACGTTTGGCTACGGAGGGTGCCTACGGAGGCTTGCGGGGTCCTAGGGGAGCCCGTTCCCGCACATAGAGGGGAAGGACCCTACATGGCTCGAGCTCGAGCTTGCGCTCGCTCGGGCGCGGCGGCGGTGGTGCTACGACGTCGATGCAAGGCGATGCACAACCAGAGAAGAGGGACGCACGCGATGCTCACCGCGGGGCTGCTCGGGGTCATGGCGAGGCAGGGGTGACAGCTTGGCACGGCCTCAAGAAGCGCAGCTCACGCGCATGGCTCGACGACGGGTGGCGATGACGGAGCTGACACCACGGAGGAGCTCGGACCTCCCTAGTGTCGAGAACGGAGTGCGGGCAGCACCAGGAACCCACCGGGCATCCCGGACACTGCAGAGGGGCCACCGGCGGTGACGGAGAAGGCGGGACAACAACACTGCTCTCTCTAAACCTGAAGACACTCTTTGAATCTTACCGCGGGGAGGGAGAGGAAGGAGGGGATAGGGAGATGGCGGCGGCTGGAGGGGATGCAAAACCCTAGGGGAAGGGGCACGCATGCCAAGAGGATTAAATAGGCTGTAGAGGAATGGTCCTCGACGTCCGTGAGCTCATGGCGGGCGCGGTCTCTCTTCTTTCGCTCACACTGACTGAGGGAGGAGGGAGACGGGGGAGGTTGGCATCAGGCGTGATGAGCTGCACCGTGGTCAGCTAGATGGGCCAGGAAGCCCATCCTGTCTCCTCTCTCTCTCTCTCTCTCAACAGCAACAAACAATTATTTTTATTTTAAAAACCAGAGAAGAAAACTAATCAAAGACTAGAGGGAGAGGTTTAAAATAAAAGGAAAACCCCTTTTTGGGCTCACAAAAATGCATGCAATTAAATTAAATTGGTTAGGGAATTTTTATAGCAAGAAAATATTTTACCCAATATTTAACTAGACATGTTGCAAAATTATTTGGAAGGGGGAAGCTGCAGCCATAACAAAAGGATTACTTTAAAATCCTGGTAGAATATTTGAAAGGTGATCAGCATTTTTAAAGAGAGAAAACAACAAGGAAATATTTAACATGTTGCAAAATTTGAATAAGAGAGAAATGGGGATAGTTTTGAAATGGGAGGAACTAGAGTAGCACTCCAAACAAAGCAACACATGCACTCACTCCACAACACATACACTCACATCCACACCACAATCACAATGCAAACATGACAAGAAATATTATGCATTATGATATGATGATCATGATGGCATGATGCATGAATGACAATGGCAAGAGAACTCAAACTCATGATGGCATGATAACATCCATAGAAGGTCACACATGAGAAATTTATTAGAAATATGGCAAGGGATGATCTTGGGCTGTTACAACTCTTGCACACTACAAGAGGATCTCGACCCAAGATCTAAGAACGAAAGAACTCTGGAAATTCGGAATGGAGAAGATCCTCACGTTCCCTAGTAGCTTCATTGTCAGAATGATGAGACCACTTCACCTTGAGAAACTTTATATACTTGTTGCGAGTCTTACGCTTAGTTTCTTCGAGAATAGCAACTGGATGTTCATGATAAGATAGGTCTTCTTGGAGATCAATGTCTTGGTGATCAATGGTACGCTCGGGAGTCTTGAAGCACCTTCGGAGTTGAGAGACATGGAAAACATCATGCACATTTGCGAAATTTGGAGGAAGCTCTAGTTGATAGGCAAGGTCACCTATCTTGCCCACAACTCTGAAAGGACCCACAATGAGAGGAGCTAGCTTTCCTTTGATTCCAAACCGCTGAGGGCCCTTCATGGGAGAAACTCTGAAATAGACAAAGTCATCAATTTCAAAGGAGACATCCCGATGTTTGTTATTGTAATAACTCTTCTAGCGGGATTGTCACACCCAAGATGTGATCCTATCCTTATTTCGGCACGAGGGCCTCGACAGGGATAGAAGCACATCTCGTCGTGTTGCAAGAATGGATATCATTACAAGTACATGTATAGAAGAGATGAGTATATGGAATTGGCTTACACTCGCCACAAGCTACATCAGAGTCACATCAATACAACAACATGTTCAAGCATCATACAGAAGAGCAGGGTCCGTCTACGGACGAAAACAAACGACAAAATGACATCCATCCTTGCTATCCCAGGTTGCCACCTGGAACCATCCTAGATCGATGATGATGAAGAAGAACCCCAACAAACAAGCAACGCTCTCACGTTCAAGCATCACATTACCTGTACCTTCAACTATTGTTGTAGTAATCTATGAGGCACGGGGACTTAGCAATCTCATTTCCAAGGGTATCAAGACTATTAAAGCTTAATAGGTGAGGTATGGTTAAGTGGTGAGGCAGTAGCAAGCAACAAAGCATTTATTTGAGTGGCTAACTTACAAAGATAGAAAGTAAAGTATGGTGGTCTACGCATAACGGACGTGAACTAGAAATGATCACTAACTGATCCTGAACACCTACTTACGTCAAACATAACCCCACCATGTTATCGCTCAGATAAGAACTCATGAGAAGAGACAGTCACGGTTACACACATAGTTGGTGTATTATATTTGAGTTTACTTCAAGTTTGCTATGACCGGGTGTTAAACAAAGTGTCCAAGTTTGCAACATAACCATGGGCACGGCTTTTTGAAAGATTTAACCCTGCAGGGGTGCTCCAACTCATCCATCACAAATTAACCACACGCCGCGGGAATAACCTCGACCACGGATCTCGTGATCATCCTAGGCAATTCCAAAGGAAATACGACACCTTGAGATAGCCCGAAGAAGACCAGAGTTCCTCACACAAGATGTTTGAGAAAGGTAAAACAAGTCCAGCAAGGCCGCCCGACGTGCCGACAATCCCGATAGGAGCCGCGTATCTCGTTCTCAGGGCACAACTGGATGAGCAGTACGTACAGTGGCCGGATAGAAATCCCTCGAGTTGCCCCGGGTGGCCCCACAAGTGGTTCTATTTTGGACCAGCGCTAGCAGCACTGGCCCCCATGTATTATGTTAAATTAATCCATGAGGGGGCGACCCTCTATGCTTTAATAAGGTGATCAATATTATTATGATGGGCAAATGTAGTACCAAAGTTGGGCCTTTCTAGACAAGTTTTATCCTAAAATGAAAATCAAGGGGGTCCCCATAACAACCCCGAGCATGTTAGGAGCGCTCAATTATGGAACATAACACCGGTTCACAAGTAACTAGGGTGGCAAGAGTGGAACAAAACACCGAGCAAAAGGCCAAGCCTTCCACCCTTTACCAAGTGTATAAGTGCATTAAATCAAATAGCAATAATATCGTGATAACAAAATAATGTCGATGTTGTCACATGGAAGCAATTGCATCTACAGCTAGGAACGCTATAAGAAGGGTTGAGCAAGCGGTAACATAGCCAAACAAAGGTTTGTTGGGATGTGGAGGGGTTAGAGGCTTTCATGGCAATGTTGGGAGGCTTAACAAACAAGTGGTAGGTAGCAAGACAAGGCGAATGAAGACAAGACATCTAGCATGGCAATGATAGTAGTGGTATCTAAGGAAATGTGTCATCTTGCCTGAGATCCCGCTTGGAAGAAGAATGATTCCATGAAGAAGACGTGCCAACGTAGTCGAACGAATCCTTACACTTCGAACGCTTTCGGAACTCTATCAAGAAGAAGCAATCTGGAACAAACAATCAACACCTGATACACCACAACATATGCATGACATGATACGCAAACAAATATGATGCATGTTTGGTTTAATATGCAACGCGGGGCATGGCATGGCAAGCACAACAAACAACTACTACATATTAAGTGAATTTCAATATCCAACGAGTTGCATATTGACGAAACTCCACGTTCGAATTATTTAGTTCACTTCCTTTTAGGTACTCATCAATATTAAATGTTGTTAGACATGGCAAAATGTGAAGCATAAGTAAACTATCTATCTAGCATTTTAAATGAGGCCGGAAACCACATATAGCATTTCCAAACATCCCCATAAATATAATATAAATTTGGCCTGAATCTGTCCTAACACAATTTTAGAGTTGTTAAATAGTAAAATAAATGTCACCATGTGATTCTACACATTTTTTCTAGTCAAGTTACATATGTAAAACATTTGAATCGGAGGTACGGTTTAAAAGTTATTAAATAAATCATTTTAGCATGGCATCTATGCAAATTACATGAAAACAGCAAGTTAAACATTTTAAACATGTGTGAAACTTGGATATTGTGAATCTACATGAAATTCTAGTCAAGTTTCATATATAAATTTTTTCCATGCGATGCACGGATGAAAAGTTATTAAATGCATGAAGTTCGGGGTCTAATCTGCCATTTTACAATTCACTAGATAATTGGACAAATTCGCAGAACGGGAAAAAACCACAATGGGCCGAATCTGGCTACCCTAGCAGAGCATAGGAGCGCAACATAGCAATGAAGCGCCTTAGGCGTAGGATAGGGCAGCTCGGAGGTTAGCTCACCTAGTGGGCTTGGCCCAGGACGAGGGAGGCTAGAGCCGGCTTGGGCCGATGGGGCGGCTGTGCCGCGCAAGCCCACGCGCAGGCGAGCAGCCTAGCACTGGCGATGCGGAGCATCGGTCTCCTCCCACTCAATCCAGAGCAGAGGCAGGCCCGATGGCGGGGCTCTCGGTGACGGGGCTCACTACAGAGGACAACGGAGGCCGCAGATCTAGCCGTGGGACCTCGGGATCTGGCGGCTCCTGGCCGGATCTGGCCAGAGATGGGCCAGAGGCGAGGCGGCCGGCGGCTTCGATCCATGGCGGGGCTGTTCCCTGGGCTTGGGGAAAGAGAGAGAGGTTAGGGAGAGAGGGGAAGGAGGCGCGATGCTGCAGGGAGGAGAGGGGCGGCGAGGTCCTGGGTCGCCGACGATGCGGCTCCGACGAGGTCCGGCGGCTCGAGGGAGGCCGGGCACAGGGCTGGAGGCACGGGGTCGGGAGCTCGGCAGCAAGCGGACGAGCGAGAGGCGCTCGGGCGCGGGCGACGGCGGTTCGGGCCCGGCGGTGGGCCTAGATGGGCTTGGGCGGGCCTGGCAGTGGCTGGGGAAGGCAGAGCCGCCAAGTGGCTGCAGGAGAGAGGGGCAGCATGGAAAACGAGGTGGCTAGGGCTAGGGTTACCAAATTGGGAGGGCTAGGCCGTCTATATATAGGCGGGGGGTCTAGAAGAGGGGGTTTCACACCGGATTTGGACCCTCCTATCGCAATCGGACGACCGGAATCGGAGGGGCTAGCAAGCGGGTTGTGATGGCTGTGAGGAGGGGATTGGAGGGGATAAGGGGGAAGTTGCGGCCCGTGACACGAGGTTTTAAGACATTGAAAACGTCCGATAATAACCGATGACCTCACTGTTACGGCTGACCGACGGGGTATCAAACGAACTCGGAATGCGACAAAATTTGACAGGCAGTCTACCTACAATATAACAAGATTACACGCCAAGTTTCGACCGAATCCGAGAATATTTTTTGCGCGATTTAAAACCGGTTTTTTATATGATGTCGTGGGCGCGTGCGTGTGTGGTTGGTCTCGAAACGGTTGACGACACGAACGGAGAGGACCGACAAGTACGAACGGATGCAAGTTTTCGAAAATGGGTGACAATGCTATGCATATGATGCGAATGATGCGATGATGAATGCGAGAACCACATGAATCACATACGAGAACGAAAATAAAAGGGGAATCTTCTGGAGCGTCGGTCCCGGGCTGTTACAACTCTCCTCCACTACACGAGGATCTCGTCTTGAGATGTATAATGAGAAGGGGAAGAGAAAGAGCAAGAGGTAAAACTTAGTTGCTTCTTTGACAAACGAGTGAAACCACATGAACTTGAAGGATTGCAAGAGATGAAGAATGGCACAAGGAATAAGCAAGAATTCATAAGAAATTTTGGTAGCACTTCGGTAGGATAGAGAGGAAAATTGATAAGATGGAAAGAAATTGAAAGAGAGACACCAAACTTCAGATGGATTAGAATCAAAACTTCATTGGACAAAAGGATCATGAACAAATTTCATAGCACTCCGGTTAATGGGCAAGCAAGGGAAGAACATGATCTTAATCAAACTAGATGATGGTTGAAAGAGAGCAACATGACAACGCCTCTGGAAGAAAAGAATAGAAGCTAGATTTTTGGAGACAAGAGAACGGAGAAGAAAATGACACTTCTACCACCATTGAACTTGAGAAGCCTAGGGTGAACGGAGTTGATGGAGAATCAACAACGAAAAGAATAGCTTGTTATGGGCTTATGGAACACATCTCAAAATTATGAGTCGATAACCGGCCACAACAAAAACAGTTGACTTCTTGAGGGCAACAAGATATGCAAAACTTCTTTCACCAATAAGAGGAGGAGAAAACTTAAATCATTTATGACACCATGATAGCAACAATCCTTGGAAATGCTTTAGATGAAACCCAACCCAAGATAACTCCAACAATACAAGATGGGTTTACTTATCTTATTCTTGACAATTTTCCTTCGAGACTTCTCATAATCAAGAATTTAATAACACCATATTAAAAGACAATGGAGAAGGAATTGAACTTAGAAACCCAAGATAGAGAACACTTGAGCACCTCCAACAAGAATCTTAATGAATACTTCAATAAGAATTACATCCTTAACAACCCACAATGAAGAAGCATCGAGATGAACTCCGGAATAAAAGGATGATAGAAAAGAATTGAAGGTTGAAAAAAAACAATATTTGGGCCTTCCAATGAATTAGATGAAGCTTCGCGATGAGATACTTGAGAAAACATGGATCTCCAGAAAGAAAAAGGTAAGAAACTTAGAGAATTGATACCATGAACAACTCCGGAAGAAGGATTGAGATCACCTTGACCAACAAGAATAAGAATTATGTTATTACTATCCTTCATCCAGTTAAATTGATGACAACAACGGATTTGGCATACTACTTATTCTTTTTGAAAATGAATTGAGAGAGATTGGGCACAAACTTGAAGAAGTCTTGAACAAGAACACCGGTAAGAATTGGAACGAAAGAGGATAATACAAATGAATGATATAACAGAGAATGAAGAGAGCATGGTCCACCTAATAGAAAATTTCACAAGGCACCGGAATAATTGAGATACAAACGAAGGGACAAAAATTGAGAAGAATTTGAGAACGAAAGCTGAAAGCTGAGGGCGAAGAAATCTTCTGAAATGATGGCCTTCGGAAGGATCGAGAAATGAAAACAACTCTGAATGCACCAGATAGATATGGGAGGAATTACTCATGATCAAAAACAATTTGAGATGATGGCAACAAGCTAAAACCATGAATCTTTGGAAGAACGAACAACGATTTAAGAGAAACTCTCCTTCGATCTTCAATGTTGAGAATGATGATGGGAAACAACACCATGAATTACTGAGATACTCTGGAATAATGAATAAGGAAAGGTTGAGCCAATGATGAAAATAATTCGAAGCGATCATCGAAGAGGAATATGACTGATGAAAATCATTCTTGCATCATATTTGAAAAGAACTTGAGGACATCTCCAGAAATATTAGAAGAGTCAGGTAGGATCCTAGGGAAAATTGTGGGTTATGGGCCCACTGAAAAGAAACCACCGTTGAAATGATTGATTAAAAGAGAGATTGCACCGGTACCAATGAAAACTTGATGAGGTGAGAACCTCGAAATATTTTGAAAGGAATTGAATGCAAGCACCAATTTTCTGATATATCTTTGACACTACGGATAGAACAGATAGAGAAATAAACAAGAGAGGCTTGGATAAGAACTTCCAACGCGAGAAAGCAATTAGAGAATGAAAATGATATGATGAACACCGAGAACTGGAATTGAATGCGCCGGAAAGGAAAACAAGAATGATGAACGATGAACTTGAAGCACTTGAGGACCTTCACAATGAATCACCAGATACGATACAAAAGAATCGATTGAGGAAGCATCGATGAAAAGAAAGGCATTTCGATGAGAATTTGATCTTTGAAGAAAAAGGGCGGGAGGGTGGGAAAAACAAAGACAACTTGAGACAGATGAGGCGAACTCCGGAAATAAATGAGAATTGATCTTGCAATATTGAAGAGGATAGAATTATCTTGAAGAGAAGCACACCGGTGGGAAAATAATTGATATGATAACTTTATTGGGCAAAAGAATTATCATTCCCACGGAAATATGAGAACACTTCTTAGGAAAGATATGAGATGACAACTTGACATCGAAGCAACTCGAATTACCATATACAAAACAAAACAAAGATGGGTCTTATGAAACAAGCCAGAACAAATACATGATAGAGATTTCGTCTGATATTTTTGTGGTAAGGTTCACACGGGCTCGACCGTACATTGGATTGTCATATTGAAATGATGCTCGAATATGCTCCCTAGGCGTAGCGAACTACAAGGCTTGACGAAGCATAAATCGAGACTGTCCTCTGTAAGAAAGACTGTGAACAAACGAATCCACTAGATGTCGAACCCCAAGCTCACATCATGATCTGTTGAAAGATAGCCTAGGAAACTACTTGAATTGCCACCTAAGAACTTCCGAAAACTTTCTTGGTTATGCAATCAGGTGTTGGGGATAAAAGGATGAAATATCTCACACAACTAACAAACCTACACCCCAACTGTATCCATCCTTCAACACATAACCAGAGGCTTCCGCAAGTCCATCTAACTCAGATCCTCGAAAGCACAACGATACTAACCATGGTGGTACCCTGGATGCCTCCCCAGTACTGGGTGACTCCGACCTTATCTCGCCACGACAAGTATTGAAGCAATTTCGAACACCCTCCGTCATGAGATACTAAGGAAGCTGAATGATAACGATGTGCCAAGAATTCCTTGGAGCTCAACTCCCAGGAAGAAATCAAGTCTGATAGGAGGCACCAAGATAGAACTCCGTCACATCGACATCATGTAGTTTCCAAAATACCCGCGTGATCCTAAATTTTTTTTGAGCAAGAAGAGGAGTAGAATCAAAATTCCTAAGTCGAATACCTCACCAGAGTATAGAAGAGGAGTAAAAAGAATCCTACTCTTCGATATAACTAGACTCAAAATAGTTTTTCACTAGACTCGACTCGGCCAAGTTCGATAAATCAAGGGGGCTCCTAGGTCGGTACAGGCTCTCATACCAACTTGTCACGCCCAAGATGCGATCCTATCCTTATTTCGGCACGAGGGCCTCGACAGGGATAGAAGCGCATCTCGTCGTGTTGCAAGAATGAATATCATTACAAGTACATGTACAGAAGACGTGAGTATATGGAATTGGCTTACACTCGCCACAAGCTACATCAGAGTCACATCAATACAACAACATGTTCAAGCATCATACAAAAGCGCAGGATCCGTCTATGGACGAAAACAAACGACTAAATGACATCCATCCTTGCTATCCCAAGATGCCGCCTGGAACCCATCCTAGATCGATGAAGAAGAATAAGAACTCGAACAAACAAGCAATGCTCTCATGTTCAAGCATCACATTACCTGTACCTTCAACTATTGTTGTAGTAATCTGTGAGGCACGGGGACTCAGCAATCTCATTTCCAAGGGTATCAAGACTATTAAAGCTTAATAGGTGAGGTATGGTTAAGTGGTGAGGCCATAGAAAGCGACTAAGCATTTATTTGAGTGGCTAACCTACGAAGACAGAAAGTAAAGTATGGTGGTCTACGCATAACAGACGTGAACTAGAAATGATCACCAACTGATCCTGAACACCTACTTACGTCAAACATAACCCCACCGTGTTCTCTCTCGGATAAGAACTCATGAGAAGAGATGTCACAGTTACGCACACAGTTGGTGTATTATATTTGAGTTTACTCCAAGTTTGCTATGACCGGGTGTTAAACAAAGTGTCCAAGTTTGCCACATAACCGCGGGCACGGCTTTCCAAAAGATTTAACCCTGCAGGGGTGCTCTCACTCATCCATCACAAATTGACCACATGCCACGGGAATAACCTCGACCACGGATCTCGTGATCATCCTAGGCAATTCCAAAGGAAATCCGACACCTTGAGATATCCCGAAGAAGATCAGAGTTCCTCACGCAAGATGTTCGAGAAAGGTAAAACAAGTCCAGCAAGGCCGCCCGACGTGCCGACAATCCAAATAGGAGCTGCGTATCTCGTTCTCAAGGCACAACTGGATGAGCAGTACATACGGTGTCCAGATAGAAATCCCTTGAGTTGCCCCGGGTGGCCCCGCAAGCAGCTCTATTTTTGACCAGCACCAGCAGCACTGGCCCCCATGTATTATGTTAAATTAATTCACGAGGGGGCGACCCTCTATGCTTTAATAAGGTGATCAATATTGTTATGATGGGCAAATGTAGTATCAAAGTTGGGCCTTGCCAGACAAGTTTTATCCTAAAACGAAAATCAAGGGGGTCCCCATAACAACCCCGAGCATGATAGGAGCGCTCAATTATGGAACATAACACCGGTTCACAAGTAACTAGGGTGTCAAGAGTGGAACGAAACACCGAGAAAAAGGCCAAGCCTTCCA
This sequence comes from Hordeum marinum, assembly GCA_022496015.1. Taxonomy (NCBI): domain Eukaryota; kingdom Viridiplantae; phylum Streptophyta; class Magnoliopsida; order Poales; family Poaceae; genus Hordeum; species Hordeum marinum. Next base: position 237,391,946 of record CM039673.1, read on the forward strand.
CCCTTTACCAAGTTTATAAGTGCACTAAATCAAATAGCAATAATATTGTGATAAAAAAAGAATGTTGATGTTGTCACATGGAAGCAATTGCACCTGTAGCTAGGAACACTATAAGAAGGGCTGAACAAGCGGTAACATAGCCAAACAAAGGTTTGCTGCGATGTGGAGGGGTTAGAGGCTTTCATGGAAATGTTGGGAGGCTTAACAAACAAGTGGTAGGTAGCGAGACAAGGCAAATGAAGACGAGACATCTAGCATGGCAATGATAGTAGTGGTATCCTGGGAAATGTGTCATCTTGCCTGAGATCCTGCTCGGAAGAAGAACGATTCAATGAAGAAGACGTGCCAACGTAGTCGAACGAATCCCACACTCCAAACGTTTTTGGAACTCTATCGAGAAGAAGCAATCCGGAACAAACAATCAACACCCGATACACCACAACATATGCATGACATGATGCGCAAACAAATATGATGCATATCTGGTTTAATATGCAACGCGGGGCATGACATGGCAAGCACAACAAACAACTACTAGATATTAAGTGAAGTTCAATATGCAACGAGTTGCATATTGACGAAACTCCACGTTCAAATTATTTAGTTCACTCCCATTTATGTAATCATCAATATTAAATGTTGTTAGACATGGGAAAAGGTGAAGCATAAGTAAACTATCTATCTAGGCATTTTAAATGAGGCCGGAAACCACATATAGCATTTCCGAACATCCCCATAAGCATAATATGAATTTGTTTCAGATCTGTCCTAACACAATTTTAGATTTTTTAAACAGTAAAATAAATTTCACCATGTGATTCTACACATTTTTCTAGCCAAGTTACATATGTAAAACATTTGCATCGGAGCTTCGGTTTAAAAGTTATTAAATAAATCAGTTTAGCATGGCATCTACGCAAATTACCTGAAACAACAAGTAATTTTTTTTAAACTTGTGTGAAACTTGGATATTGTGACACGAAATTCTAGTCAAGTTTCATATATAAAGTTTTTACATGTGATGCACAGATGAAAAGTTATTAAATGCATGAAGTTCGGGGTCTAATCTGCCATTTTACAATTCACTAGATAATTGGACAAATTCGCAGAATAGGAAAAAACCACAATGGGCCAAATCTGGCTAGCCCAGCAGAGCACAGGAGCATAACATAGCAATGCAATGCCTTGGGCGTGGGATAGGGCGGCTCGGGGGGGGGGGGGGGGGGTAGCTCACCTAGTGTGCTCGTCCCAGGACGAGGGAGGCTGGAGCCGGTTTGGGCCGACGGGGCGGCTAGGCCGCGCAGGCCCACGCGTGGGTGAGCAGCCTGGCGTTGGCGACGCAGAGCGTCGATCTCCTCCCGCTCGATCCAGAACAGAGGCAGGGCCGGCGGCGAGGCTCACGGCGGAGGGGCTCACGTCGGAGGACAACGGAGGCGGCGGATCTGGCCGCGGGACCTCGGGATCCGGCGGCTCCTGGCCGGATCTGGCCAAATATGGGCTAGCGGCGAGGTGGCCGGTGGCTTCGATCCATGGCGGGGCTGTTCCCTGGGCATGGGGAAAGAGAGAGGTTAGGGAGAGAGAGAGGAAAGAGGAGGGATGTTGTAGGCAAGAGAGGGGCGGCGAGGTCCTGGGTCACCGGCGAGCTCCGGTGGCTCGAGGGAGGCCGGGCGCGAGGCTGGAGGCGCGGGGTCGGGAGCTCAGCAGCGAGCGGGCGAGCGGCGCTCGGGCATGGGCGACGACCGTTCGGGCCCGGCGGCGGGCCTGGATGGGCTTGGGCGGGCCTGGCGGCGGCTGGGGAAGGCAGAGCCGCCAAGTGGCTGCAGGAGAGAGGGGCAGCACGGAAAACGAGGTGGCTAGGGCTAGGGTTACCAAATTAGGAGGGCTAGGCCGTCTATATATAGGCGGGGGTCTAGAAGAGGGGGTACGCACCGTATTCGGACCATCCGATCGCAATCGGACGGCCGAAATCGGAGGGGCTAGCAAGAGGGTTGCGATGGCTGTGAAGAGGGGAAAGGAGGGGATAAGGGGGAAGTTGCGGCCCGTGACACGAGGTTTTAAGACACAGAAAACGTCCGATAATAACCAATGACCGCACTGCTATGACTAACCGACGGGGTATCAAACGAACTCGGAATGCGACGAAATTCGACAGGCGGTCTACCTACAATATAACAAGATCGCACGCCAAGTTTCGACCCAATCCGAGAATATTTTTTGTGCACTTTAAAAACGGGTTTTTTATATGATGCCACGGGCGTGTGCGTGTGTGGTTGGTCTCGAATCGGTCGACAACACGAATGAGAGAACTGGCAACTATGAACGGATGCAAGTTTTCAAAAACGGGTGACGGTGCTATGCAGATGATGTGAATGATGCGATGATGAATGCGACAACCACACGAATCATAGACGAGAACGAAAATAAAAGGGGAATCTTCTGGAGCGTCGGTCCCGGGATGTTACAGGGATTGAGCTGCTTTGAGGTTCTCACAAATGACACGACACATCTGTTCTGCTTCAGTGATCATGTCCTTGCCCAAAATTGGATGCTCATCGGTTTCAGACCAATTGAGCGGGGTACGGCACTTCTTGCCGTAGAGAATCTTGAAAGTGGCCTTGCCTGAGCTAGCCTGAAAGATGTTGTTGTATGAAAATTCAGCGTATGGAAGGCAGTCTTCCCATTTCATGCCGAAAGAGATCACATAGGTTCTGAGCATGTCTTCGAGGATTTGATTGACTCTCTCAACTTGGCCACTTGTCTATGGATGGAATGCAGTGCTGAAACAAATCTTGGTACCCATAGCAGACTGGAAGGAGTCCCAGAACTTGGAAGTGAAGAGGCTTCCACGATGTGAGGATATGAGTTGAGGAATACCGTGCAAAGAAACTATCCTTGACGTATACAACTCTGCAAGCTGAGTTGTCAAGATAGACTCTTTGACCGGAAGGAAACGGGCAACTTTGGTCAGTTTGTTGATAACCACAAAGATGACATCGTTACCCTTCTTGGACTTAGGAAAACCAGTGATGAAATCCATCTCCACATGATCGAATTTCCACACTGGAATAGGCAAAGGCTGAAGGAGACCTGCTGGACGTTGATGTTCTGCTTTCACTTTGTGACAAACATCACACTCCTTCATGAACTAAGCAATTTCACGTTTCATGCGATTCCACCAGAAGGTTTGCTTGAGGTCCTGATACATCTTGGAACTGCCTGGATGAATGGATAGGAGATAATTGTGTGCTTCGTCCATGATAACCTTTCTGAGATCACCTTTAGGAACCACCAGATGGTCCTCAAAGAACAAGGTATCTTTGTCATCAATGCGAAAGCACTTATACTTCGGAATGCCCTTTGCCACACCTTTATTCACGTTCTTCACCATCGCATCAAGAAGTTGAGCTTGGTGAACCTGATCTTCTAGAGTTGGAGAGACTTGAAGATTTGCAAGAAATCCTTGTAGAATCATTTGGAGGTTGAGCTTGCAGAAGGCTTCACAAAGCTCGGGTTGAAGAGGCTTCAGGATAAGATTTTTGTAGTACGCCTTTAGGTTGAGCGCGTCTGCAATGACATTTGCTTTTCCAGGAGTATACTCAGTGCTTGGGTTGAAGTCTTCAATCATTTCTACCCAATGAGACTGCCAAAGATTGAGATTGGGTTGAGTGAAAATGTACATCAAGCTCTTGTGATCGGTGTACACCTCAACTGGCCTCCCCAACAACAAATGTCTCCAAGTCATCAGAGCATGCACAACTGCCGCCAACTCAAGATCATGAGTGGGGTAGTTCTTCTCTCTAGGCTTTAGCTGTCGTGGGGTATAAGCAACGATCTTCTTATCTTGGATGAGAACACCACCAAGACCTTGGAGGGAAGCATCACAGAAAACTTGGAAAGGCTTTGATTGCTCGAGAGGGACAAGAATTGGAGCGGAAGTCAGTTTCTGCTTGAGCATATTGAACGCCACATCACACTCAGGAGACCAAGCATACTTGACATTCTTCTGAAGGATATTGGGCAGAGGCTTAACAATTTGAGACAAGTTCTCCACGAACCTTCTGTAGTAACTTGCAAGCCCGAGGAAGCTATGAAGTTGCTTGACACTCTGAGGAGGCTCCCACTTCAAGATTGCCTCAATTTTCTTAGGGTTTACTTTAATGCCCTTGGCAAAGATCACATGCCCAAGGTACACCACTTCGTTGAGCCAAAACTCACACTTGGAAAACTTTGCATAGAATTGATGCTCTCTTAACTTGTCAAGCACAAGCCGGGGATGCTCTGCATGTTCTTCTTCAGTCTCCGAGAACATGAGGACATCATCCAGATACACCAAGACGAACTCATTCTAGAAAGGCAACAATATGAAGTTCATCATTCTGGAGAAGGTTGGAGGAGCATTGGCGAGACCAAAAGACATGACGGTGTACTCATAAGAGCCAAAACTCATCCTGAACGCAGTCTTTGGAATATCTTCTTCACGAATGTGAATCTGATGATAGCCCATGCGAAGATCAAGCTTCGAGAAAACATTGGCATCTTTCAGTTGTTCAAACAACTCACTGATGTTGGGAAGTGGGTACTTGTTCCTGATTGTCTTTTTCTTCAATGGACGATAATCAACACAAAGTCTGACCGTGCCATCCTTCTTCTTGACAAAGAAAACACCACAACCCCATGGAGAAGAACTTGGTCTGATCAGACCCAGATGTTCTTGTTCATCTAGCTACTTCTTCAACTCTTTCAGCTCTTTGGGGCCAAGTTTATAAGGACGCTTGCAAACCGGTTCAGTTCCAGGCTCGAGATCTATCACAAACTCAATTGGCCGGTGCAGAGGCATTCCTGGCAATTCCTCGGGAAAGACATCTTCATACTCACAAACCACCGGAATTTGAGAAATAGCCGAGATTTCACCCTTCTCATTAAGAGAAAAGAGACGGATCGTGTCTCGCGAGCTGCAAAAATGATCACATCTTCTAAAGGATGAGTCAATTTGACTTATTTGGCATGACAATCAGCACGTGCCTTGTTCATAGCCAGAAAGTCCATGCCAAGAATGAGATCAATATCAGAATTACCGAGAACATAAGGAGAAGCCAAGAAGGAATAATTGCCCTTCTTGATAGAAACATCCAGAACCACCGAATTGGTTCCCATCGAAGAACCTAGAGAAACAATACCCAATGTTCTATCCAATGATGCCGAAGGGAAATCATGCTTTATGAAAAATGGCTTTGACATGAAACAATGCGGTGCACCAGTATCAAACAACACTTTTGCAGGAAAAGAATTAACCAAGAGATTACCCAGGATCACTTGAGAAGAATCCTCTGCCTCGGTTGCGTTCACCATGTTCACTCTTGATGACTTGGGATTATGCTTCACCATAGCATTGCCTGGAGGTCCGACTGGAGGAGGAGGCGGAAGATGCCGCTGGTTGCACTTGTTTGAGTAGTGACCCTTCTAACCACACTTGTGACAAGATACCTCTGAGAGCGGACGGAAGTTTCCTGGAGGAGGAACATTAGCTGACTTGGGTGCCTGGGGCCTCTACTGATAACCTGGGTTGGGGTGGTGGCAAGAACCACGAGAACTGCCTCTGTTGCTGAGGGGGACGAAATGGAGGAGGAGGAGGAACCCGATACTTCTGCTGCTTAGAAACCATCTGCGAGCTGGAAGAAGAAGAGCAGGATTCCCTGGAACGCTTCCTTGAGTTCTCCAACTTGAGATGAGTTAGCTCGACCTTCAAAGCCATGTTGTAGAACTGATAAACTCACGAGGCTCTTGGAGGACCAGACTCGGCAGAAGCTCATCCTTGAGACCACCTCTGAACTGATAAATCATGGACTTGTCGTCAGGAACATCTTGTTTAGCATAGCGGGCCAGATTCTGGAACACGATGTTGTACTGATAGAAAGACTTGGTTTCCTGCTTCAGGTGCCTGAACTTCTCACGGATCTCCTCGACAAAGCTCGTCGGAATGTAGTGGGCCCTGAAGTCACAACAGAAATCATCCTAGCTGACAACACGATCACCCTTGGAGTCCTTTTATTGCTGCCACCAATCCGCTGCCTGACCCTTGAGCTGAAATGACACGAACCTGACATAGTCCTCTGGTCTGACATTTCTGCACTCAAAATGCTTACTCATGTCGTGGAGCCAATCATCTGCATCAAAAGGCTGCTCACAACAGGTGAAAGACTTGGGATGATTGGCAAGGAACTGGTTGAGTGTCGCGAAGTGAGGCTCATTCCGAAAATTCCCTTGAAAACCTTGCTGACCCTGATCTCTCTCTTGCAACAACCTGAGCAACATCTAAGTATTCGCATTGGTTGCGGCCATCACATCTTGCCAAGCTTTTGTAGGAGGAGGCAGTGGGTGGGGGGGTGGAGGATCAGACTGCTCCTCACCCGGACCCGCATTCCCGCGAGTTGGTGGAGGCATCCTGGAGATGAACAAGAACATCAGCACATCATTGAAAAAGATGATTGCAATAACCTGAACCAAATGACTTGAAATAAATTGAACTGAATAACATTAATAGCCTTCCTACTGAAAAATTAGTAAGAACGCCTTCTTCGGGTTTGCGGTAACACCATCAGATATTAGAAGCCACTTGAATATACATAATAAAGTATTGAGCTAAGATATGCTCGTAACAAATGTATAGACCTCATACATCTGAAGAAAGATGATCCTACGTAACTACTTGAATTCCCACCTAAGAATTTCTGAACTCTTTGGTTATGCAATCGGGTGTTGGGGATACAGGGAGGCAAAATATCTCACACAACTAACAAGCCCTACACTCCAACTGTATCCATCCTTCAACACATAATCAGAGGCTTCAGAACTCCATCTATCTCGAATCCTCGAAAACACAATGATACCAAACATGGCGGTACCCCGGACGCTTCCCCTGTACTGGGTGACTCCGACCTTATCTCGCCATGATAAGTATTGAAGAAATTTTGAACATCCCCCGTCCTGAGATACTAAGAAAACTAAATGATAACAACGTGCCAAGAATCCCCTGGAGCTCAACTCCCAGGAAGAAATCAAGTTAGGCAGAAGGCACCAAGGCAGAACTCCGTCACATCGGCATCATATAGTTCCCAAAATACCCGCGTGATCCTAAAAAAATTTTGAGCGAGAAGAGGAGTAGAATCAAAATTCCTAAGTTGAATACCTCACCAGAGTATAGAAGAGGAGTAAGTGAAACCTACTCTCCAATATAACTAAACTCAAAATAGTTTTCACTAGACTCGACTCGGCCAAGTTCGATCTAGCAAAGGGCTCCTATGGTCGTATGGCTCTGAATACCAACTTGTAACGCCCAAGATGTGCGCCTATCCTTATTTAGGCACGGGGGCCGCGACAGGGATAGAGGTGCATCTAGTTGTTTCGCAAGTACAATAACATTGCATACATGTATGAGGAGGTGAGTATATGAGTTGGCTTACACTCTCCACAAGCTAAATTACAAGTTCACACAATTATTCAAACATCACACATAAGACAGGGTCCGTCTACAGACGAAATCAAACAAAGAAAAGAAGCAATGAAACTGTCTTGCTGGCCCAATGATCACGACAAAGGCCTCTGTACTCGTCGGGATATGTGACATACATTCTACCAGGTTCTTGATCGTACTCCCACTAGAGCTGCGTCACATCATCTGGCACGGACTCATCAGCACCTGCACCTGTATTGTTGTGAGCCACAGGGACTCAACAATCTTGTAACCCGGGTACCGAAACTATGTAAGCTTATTGGGTTTATGGGGTAAGCGTTGAGTTTGCAGCAAGCACTAAGCATTATTTGGTGGCTAACTTACGAAAACATGAATATAATTATGGTGACCTATGAAAGACGGTCGAGTACTACCATGATCACTAAGTGATCCTGAACACCTACTTACATCAAACATAACCCCTAACGTGTTCTCTCACGGTTCATGTTCACGAGCAGAGACGATCACAGTTACGCACACAGTTGGTGTATTTTATTAGAGTTTACTTCAAGTTGACTATAACCGGGTGTTAAACAAAATATCCAAGTTGCCACATAACCGCGTGCATGGCTTTCCGAAAGATTTAACCCTGCAGGGGTGCTCCAGCTAATCCATCACAAATTAACCACACGCTGTGGGAATAACCTTGACCACGGATCTCGTGATCATCCTAGGCAATTCCAAAGGAAAACCGACACCTCGAGATAGCCCGAAGAAGATCAGACTTCCTCGCGCAAGACATTCGAGAAAGGTAAAACAAGTTCAGGAAGACCGCCCGACGTGTCGACGAACCCGATAAGAGCCGCGTATCTTGTTGTTAGGAAATGATAGATAAGCAAAGCATACGGTGTCCTGATAGAAATCTCCCGAGTTGCCTTGGGTTGGTCCCGCACGGTGCTCTAGTTTGGACCAACACTCATGAGGAGCACTTGCCCGTGTTGTTGATTAATTATCCACGGGGTTGCAAAGCCCTATGCATATTTATTAAGTTGTTTAAGAAAATAATACCAATGTTGGGCCTTGCCAGACAAGTTTTAATCTCAAACGAATAATCAAGGGGGTCCCCATAACAACCCCGAGCATGTTAGGAGCGCAAAATATGGAAACATAACACCGGTAACAAGCAACTATGGTGATAAAAGTGGAACAAAACACCAAGCAAAAGACCAAGCCTTCCACCTCACCACGATATATATGTGCATTAATTTAAATAACAATAAATATTGTGATATCTCCAGATATCCATGTTATCATATGGAAACAACCTACACCTGCATCTAAGAACGCTATAAGAGGGGCTAAGCAGCGTTAACTTAGCCAAACAAGGTTTGCTAGGTAGTGGAGGGGTTAGAGGCTATCATGGCAATGTAGGAGGCTTGACATTCAAGTGGTAGGTAACGCAAATGTAATGATAAGAGCGAGACATCTAGCAAAGAAAAAATAGTGTCGGGATCCGGGTACGATCATCTTGCCTGTTTGTTCTTCAGAGGGACAAAGAGCTGGGTCCTCGTAGTGGTACTCTCCTGGATCCTCGTACTCAGGTTCAACACTTGCGTTTACCCAAAAGAAACAACAACAATAAATGAGCAACCAAGGTGCAATGCACAAACAAGATGATGCATGATTCATGTGAAGTATTTAACAAGGCAATCCTAAGCTAGTCATGTTTCTTGTGCAATAGTTAAGTTATTTACAATTCTAGACAGAACCTCATGTTAAGTTGTTTGAACATGCATGATTATGGAAAATCTGGATGCTTCATGCAAAATCGATGCAAATGCATATGTAAAACATAGGAAACGGAGTGACGGTTCTCACGCTACGCTCACGGCAAGGTACGAAGACAAAATAAAAGACAAGGAAGGCCATGGGCTATTCCTTAGTATTCCAAGGTAGCCACTGGTTAGGAAAAGAGAAACCCATCACAATAGAGCCAAAGTTCAAGCAAAACAACGGTGCATAGCTCCCCCAAGTCACAAAACACTACCACACACTCTGCCCCAAAATAGAAACATAACAACTTCCACAACAATTATCTAGAGCTACAGGATGTTTCCTACCTCTAACAAGGCATGTACACAAACTACATAGCATGCTTGACAAATCATCCAACTACACAAACTAGAAAGGAAGCAAGGATCACTAAGCATGAAGCTCACAAGATGACATAATGAAACAAATTCTAGGGACTTAGTGAAAATCGTAGTTCTTTGGAATATGAGTTAAGCTGATAGCAATTTGACAGCAGAAAATAATGATGCTAGAGACCACCTCATGGCATGACAATTAATAGGATGGTAGAGGACAACATCTACTACAAAACACTAGCACTGAGCTTAAGCTAAAACACAAAGAGCACTTGGTAGCATCCACTCAACATGGCATAAAAAATAATAACAGATTCTCAGACTTAGAAATATTTAGCAAGGGCAAAACTGGACCCATGTTAACAGAATAGCAACTTGATAGCAGGTTTAAACTATGATGCAAAGGCTTAATTCCCAAGTTTTTAGCACAATTTAGAAGAGTATGATGAGCACAATAAAACATGTTAAGGCCCCAAACTCAAAGGAACAACACATCCATGGGAACCATCAGCTAAGCATAGCAAGAAAATAATAGCATTCAACACTTAGCAAAAATTCAGACATGAAACCAGTGTTATTATCTTAGCATGTTAACAGCAAGAAACCCACTTATCCACCAGGTTGTCATGCCAAACAAAAATACCAGGGCCTAGTACCCACAAAACACTAGCATATTCATGTTGACAAGTTTCACATATGTTGCATAGATTAAAACATATGAAAAAGACAAAATGGCATGTTGGGACAAAAATGACATTTTTGCAAACTTGCTCAAATAACAAAACAAATTGCACCACTGAATTCCTTGGGAAATTCTACCCCAAAATCATATATCATACTCATATCTTAAGTTTGATAAAATGCCCACAATGCAATTCGAAAACACACACATGCACTCATAAATTACTTATACCCTCACTTGGAAATATGCAAAAATGGCAGTGAGCTGATATGGACTATTACCAGAATTGGAAAAAAATAATTAGAGAAGACAAAATAAAACAAACAAATAAAAGGGAGGGTCCCACTAGGATTGACACTAGGCCCCTCCTGAGTACGACAGAGTGGCCCCACAGGGGCCCACTGTCATACACACACAACACAAACACACACACACACGCTGCCACAAACAGATCAGGCGCAGCCACACCAGATCCATCTACATACGCACACACATAGGCACCACCACACTAGCACACATGCACACAGGATCTGGCCGTGGCCACACCAGATCCCATGCCCACACCACACACTCACTGCACTAAAAAGAAAAACAAATGGGGCGCGGGGGGATCGAACCTGTGACCTCTCGGTCAAAATCCCCGGCTCCTACCACTACACCACATGCGTCTATGTACATAGAGGGGCTTTCACCCCTCTTCTACTAACTAACGCAGGTCGAACCCTGACGAAACTGAAGAAAGATGACACCGGGCACATGATTCTGGCGAGGCGACGTTGTTTGGCTATGGAGGGGGCCGACGGAGGCTTGCGGGGTCCTAGGGGAGCCCATTCCTGCACATAGAGGGGAAGGACCCTACATGGCTCGAGCTCGAGCTTGCGCTCGCTCAGGTGCGATGGTGGCGGTGCTACGACGTCGATGCGAGGGGATGCACGACCAGAGAAGAGGGACGCGTGCGATGCTCACCGCGAGGCTGCTCGGGGTCACGACAAGGCAGGGGCAACGGCTTGGCGCAGCCTGAAGAAGCGCAGCTCATGCGCACGGCTCGCCGACGGGAGGCGATGATGGAGCCGACGCCACGGAGGAGCTCCGATCTCCCTAGTGTCGGGAACGGAGCACGGGCAGCACTAGGAACCCACCGGGCATCCCGGACACCGCGGAGGGGCCACCGACAATGACGAAGAAGGCGGGGACGACGACTCTTCTCTCTCTGCTCTCTCTGAACCTGAAGACCCTCTCTGAATCTTACCGTGGGGAGGAAGAGGAAGGAGGGGAGAGGGAGATGGCAGCGGCTGGAGGGGATGCGGAACCCTAGGGGAAGGGGCACGCACGCCGAGGAGATTAAATAGGTCGCGGAGGAACGGTCCTCGACGTCCGTGAGCTCACGACAGGCATGCTCTCTCTATTTTTGCTCAGACAGACTAATGGAGGAGGGAGACAGGGCAGGTTGGCATCAGGCACGAGGAGCTTGGCCGCGATCAACTAGATGGGCCAAGAAGCCCATCGTTTCTCCTCTCTCTCTCTCAACAGCAACAAACAATTATTTTTATTTTAAAATCCAGAGAAGAAAACTAATCAAAGACTAGAGGGAGAGGTTTAAAATAAAAGGAAAACCCCTTTTTGGGCTCACAAAAATGTAAGCAATTAAATAAAATTGGTTAGGGAATTTTTATAGCAAGAAAATATTTTACCCAATATTTAACATGTTGCAAAATTATTTGGAAGGGGAAAAGCTGCAGCCATAATAGAAGGATTACTTTAAAATCCTAGTAGAACATTTAAAGGCGATCAACATTATTAAAGAGAGAAAACAACAAGGAAATATTTAACATGTTGTAGAATTTGAATAAGAGATAAATGGGGATAGTTTTGAAATGGGAGGAACTAGAGTAGCACTCCAAACAAAGCAACACATGCACTCACTCCACAACACATACACTCACATCCACACCACAATCACAATGCAAACATGGGAAGAAATATTATGCATTATGATATGATGATCATGATGGCATGATGCATGAATGACAATGGCAAGAGAACTCAAACACATGATGGCATGATAACATCCATAGAAGGTCACACATGAGAAATATATTAAAAATATGGCAAGGGATGCTCTTGGGCTGTTACACTTTGGCCCTGCAATGTCTCTTGAGCAAACTAGTGCTAGTCACTGCTCAACTTGGTCCCACAACTCCTGTCCCATCTTTCTCAGTCTGCGTGGATTTTGATGAGGAAATCAGACGGGTACTGGCGCCATTGTCTCAGAGGGTCGAGGAAGCTGGCAGTACTGATGATGGCGCCAAAGATTTGGATTTCTTAGAATCCATGGAGGTAGGGCTCGAGAATGTGCAGAACAGGTATGGCCTCAAATGACAGGCGTTCAAGGAGCTGCACGACTTGGCCGAGCTCGTGGACCAGCAGCTGAGGGACAAAGGGAATGATCTGCGAGAGTGGTTCAACTGATAGGTCCATTCTCTTAAGAGGCAGCATGAGACGATGGCCATGGCCAATGAGGATGTTGCATCTCGGGAGGCTCAACTGGTGGAACGCGAAGCGCTTCTGGGCGCTAGGGAGACGAAGATATCCTCCCAGGAAGGAGCCCTCGACGCCACTCTCCATGGCAGGGAAGAGGATTTGGAGGCCCGTGTTCAGCAATGCACCAAAGAGTTTGAAGACAGCCACAAGGCCAGTATCAACGCTCTCTAGTCCTCTGCCTAACTGAAAAAAGCGGCTAACGATCTTGCCACGGCATCTGTCACGTAAACCTATCTCGACGCCCAACTAAGGAAGTTGACAGAAGACCTTGACAGGAGTAGTAGGGAGATCGAGGCCCTCAAGGAGGAAGCACGGAAAGTGAATGCCACTCGAGAAGAGGCGCAATCGCAGCTTCCCTCCAAGAGCCAAGATCTAAACGCTGCCAACGACACCATTTCAAGTATGAAATCCAGGCTTGCCTCTTTGTAGAAAAACATTGAATCTGCTAGTGTTGGCTAGAAGCTGCTAATGACATACCTGACCAATGCGAAAACCTTCCACAAAGATGCAGAAGACAAGCTGGAGAACCAGATTCAGCAGCACGACCTCTGGATCAAGAGCATGAATGACATCACCGAATGCCTCACTGCATGGATTGCACGTATGGACATGATGAGCTGGGCCTTCTCCGTCAGCAATCACGAAATCCCATGCATCAAGATGACACTCTTCTTCGAAGGCATGATCGAGGGGCTGAAGATCTACCAGGACGACCAAGCCGCCTGCTTTGCCAACGAATCCCGGAAGCTGGCTCGCTACGCTCTCTTCCTGGTCCCAAGCAACCTCGCCTTCTTCTACCCAGACCTCAACCTCTCGAATGGTTTCAAGAAGCTGCTGCCGGGCGCTGACACCTCTGCTACCGCGAAGAAGGTCGTCCCCCTTGCTGACATGGTCCTCTCAGTCCCAAGGACCCAGGGAAGTCATCGGGGTTAGCCTCGAGCCACCCTTGTTGTTGTTCTGTCCTGTATATAAGACACCATATGTATCCCACATTAGAACACACACTATCTTGGCTTTAATGTTAGCCGAACTGATGTCTTTATGTAAATGCATGCTACCCCCTTGCTTTCCTACTCGCATTCGTATAGTTGTTTTCTTTGAGTGCTCTGCTTGCCTGCAACAACTATTGGGGAATGTTGCATGCGAAACAAAAAATTTCCTATGCACAGGCAATATCTATCCATGGTCATGAGCATCTGCGAGAGGGAGAGTGGATCTACATACCCTTGTAGATCGCTAAGCGGGAAGCGTTAAGAAACGTAGTTGATGTAGTCGAACGTCTTTGCAATCAAAATCGCCGAGCATCCCACGATCTCATCACGATCCATCCCGCGATCCTATCATGATTCGTCCCGTGAACTCATCATGGTCCGTCCTGCGATCCCATAACAATCCGTCTCGCGATCTTGATCACGGTCCTTCCGATCTAGCGCCGAACTGACGACACCTCCTCGTTCAGCACACATACAGCTCGATGACGATTTCCGCCTTCTTGATCCAGCAAGAGGGAGTGGAGAGGTAGATGAGTGAGTTCTCCAGCAACGCGATGGCGTTGCGGCGATGGTGGTGGAGCTATTCCAGCAGGGCTTCGCCTAAGCACCACTGAAAACCGATCTAGAGGAGAAACTGCGATCTAGAGGAGAGGTAGCACATGGCTATCACGGTTAGCTTTTTTCCTTTAAATCCTCTAGTATATATAGGAGCGAGGGAGGAGAGGAGGCAGCCTCAAACCGTCAAGGTTTGGTCGAAATTGGAGGTGGAGGAGTCCTACTCCAATCCTATTAGGAGTAGGATTCCTCCTTTCCACTTGGAAACTCTTTCCACCTCTCCACCTTTGGATTTTTTTCCTTCTCAAACCACTCCAGCCACACGGGCCCTTAGAGGAGGCTTCGGCCAGCCTACCAGGGGCTGGATTACCTCCTCCCACAGCCCATGTAGCCTCTTGGGTCGAAATACCTCTCCCGATGGCCCCCCGGTACACTACCGATGAGCCCGAAACTTTTCCAGTGACCAAAATAGGACTTCCTATATATCAATCTTTACTTCCAAACCATTCCGGAGCTCCTCGTGACGTCCAGGATCTCATCCGGGACTTTGAACAACCTTCGGTGACCACCATACATAACTCTATACTACCGAAACGTCACCGAACCTTAAGTGTGTAGACCGTGCGGGTTCGAGAACTATGTAGACATGACCGAGACACCTCTACAGTCAATAACCAATAGCGGGAGCTGGATGCCCATATTGGTTCCTACATATTCTACGAAGATCTTTATCGATCGAACATTTGTGTCAAGGATTCAGTTAATCCCGTATGATGTTCCCTTTGTTCTTCGGTATGTTACTTGCCCGAGATTCGATCGTCGGTATCTCCATACCTAGTTCAACCTCGTTACCGGCAAGTCTCTTTACTCATTCCGTAATACAAGATCCCGTGACTAACACTTAGTCACATTGCTAGCAAGGCTTATTGTGATGTTGTATTATCGAGTGGGCCCTGAGATACCTCTCCGTCACACGGAGTAACAAATCCCAGTCTTGATCCATGCCAACCCAACAAACACCCTTGGAGATACCTATAGAGCACCTTTATAGTCACCCAGTTACATTGCGACGTTTGATACACACAAGGTACTCCTCCGGTGTCAGTGAGTTGCATGATCTCATGGTCATAGGAACAAATACTTGACATGCAGAAAACGGTAGCAATAAACTGACACGATCATGTGCTACGTTTGTAGTTTGGGTCTGGTCCATCACATCATTCTCCTAATGACGTGATCCTGTTATCAAATGACATCTCATGTCCATGACTAGGAAACATAGCCATCTTTGATCAACGAGCTAGTCTATTAGAGGCATCTTAGGGACATGGTGTTGTCTATGTATCCACACATGTATCTGAGCTGCCGATCAACACAATTATAGCATGGATAATAAACGATTATCATGAACAAGAAAATATGATAATAACCAATTTATTATTGCCTCTAGGGCATATTTCCAAAAGTCTCCCACTTGCACTAGAGTCAATAATCTAGTTCACATCACCATGTGATTCACATTGTTATGAATCTAACACCCAATGAGTTCTGGGCTCGATCATGCTTTGCATGTGAGAGAGGTCTTATAGTCAACGGGTCTGCGACATTTAGATCTGTGTGTACTTTGAAAATCTCTATGTCAAACTGTAAACACTGCTACCACACTCCACTTGGAGATATTCCAAATGGCTGCTCTACTATACATATCCGGATTGCTACTAAGAGTCATCCGGATTGGTGTCAAAGCTTGCATCGATGTAACTCTTTACGACGAACTCTTTCTTACCTCCATAATCGAGAAACATTTCCTTAGTATTTTAGTTACTAAGGATGATCTTGACCGCTGTCCAGTGATCCACTCCTGGATCACTCTTGTACCCCTTGACGCACTCATGGCAAGGCACACACAGGTGCGGTACACAGCATGGCATACTATACAGAGCCTATGGATAAGGCATAGGGGACGACATTCGTCCTTTCTCTTTCTTCTGTCGTGGTTGAGCTTTGAGTCTCACTCAACTTCACACCTTACAAAGCAGGCGAGAACACTTCTCTCTGACTAATCCATTTTGAACTCTTTCAAAATCTTGTCAAGGTATTTACTCATTCAAAGTCTCATCAAGCATCTGGATCTATCCCTATAGATCTTGATGCTCATAAATTAAGTAGCTTTATCCAGGTCTTCCTTTGAAAAACTCCTTTCAAACAACCCTTTATGCTTTCCAGAAATTCTACATCATTTCCTATCAACAATATGTCAACCACATATGCTTATCAGAAACTCTATAGTGCTCCCACTCACTTTATTATAAATACAAGTTTCTCATAAACTTTGTATAGACTCAAAAACTTTGATCACCTCATCAAAGTGTATATTCCAACTCCGAGATGCTTGCTTCAGTCCATACAAGGATCACTGAAGCTTGCTCACCTTTTAGCATCCTTAGGACTGACAAAACCTTCTGGTTGTATCACATACAACTTTTCCTCAAGTAAACTGTTAAGGAAACGATGTTTTGTCATCCAACTGCTAGATTTCATAATTGAAAAATGGAGCAACTGCTAACATAATTCCAATAGACTTTAGCATTGCTACGAGTGAGAAAGTCTCATCGTAGTCAACTCTTTGAACTTCTCGGAAACTTCTTTGTGACAAGTCGAGCTTTATAAATGGTGACATTTACCATCAACGTCTGTCTTCATCTCGGTCCATTTGTACTCGACAACCTGCCGTCCAACGAGCAATTCTACCAAAGTCTATACTTGGTTTTCATACATGGATCCTTTCTCGAATTTCATGGCCTCTAACCATTTGTCGGAATCAGGGCCCATCATCGCTTCTCCATATCTCGTAGGTTCATCGTTGTCCAACAACATGACCTCCAAGACAGGGTTGTCATACCACTCAGGAACAATACGCATCCTTGTCGACCTATGAGGTTCGATAGTAACTTGATCCGAAGCTTCATGATCATCATCATTTACTTCCTCTTGAACTGACGTAGGTTCCACAGAAACATCTTTCTACACTGCGCTACTCTCTGGTTGAAACAAAGGTTCAACAACCTCATCAAGTTCTATCTTCCTCCCACTCAATTCTTTCGAGAGAAACTTTTTCTCGGGAAAGGACACGTTTTAGCAACAAACACTTTATACTTGGATCTGATATAGAAGGTTCACCCAACTGTTCTTAGGGTAATCTATGAAGATGCATTTGTCCGCTTTGGGTTCGAGCTCATTAGGTGAAAACATTTTTCCACACAAGCGTCGCAGCCCCAAACATTAAGAAATGATAGCTTAGGTTTCTATCAAACCATAATTCACACGGTGTCATCTCAACGGATTTATATGGTGCCCTATTTAAAGTGAATGTAGTTGTCTCTAATGCGTAACGCTAAAACTATAGTAGCAAAACGATAAGAGACACCATAGCCCGCACCATATCCAATAGAGCACGACTATGACGTTCGGACACACCATCACACTATGGTGTTCCATGTGGCATGAGTTATGAAACGAATTTCACATTTTCTAAAGTTGTATGCCAAACTCGCAACTCAGATATTCACCTCCACGATCATATCGCAGCCATTTTTATCTTCTTGTCATGATGATCTTAAACTTCACTCTGAATTTGCTTGAACTTTTCAAACAATTCAGACTTGTGTTTCATTAAGTAAATGTACACTATATCTACTCAAATCATCAGTGAAGGTAAGAAACTAACGATATCCACCGCACGCTATAAGACTCATTGGATTGCATACATCAACATGTATCATTTCCAACAAATCACTTGCCCGCTCCATCAATCCGGAAAACGTGGTCCTTAGTCATCTTGCCCAAGAGGCATGGTTCGCATGTCTCAACCGATTCGAAATCGAATGAGTCCAAAAATCCATCAACATGGAGTTTCTTCATGCGCTTTATACCAATATGACATTTAGCGGCAGTGCCACAAGTATGTGGTACTATCATTATTAACTTTGTATCTTTTGGCATCAATGTTATGAACATGTGTATTACTATGATCAAGATTCAACAAACCATTCTCACTGGGTGCATGACCATTGAAGGTATTATTCATGTAAACAGAATAACAATTATTCTCTGACTTAAATGAATAACCGTGTTGCAATAAACACGATCTAATCACGTTCATGCTCAATGCAAAACACCAAATAACATTTATTTTGGTTCGTCACTAATCCCGAAGGTAGAGAGAGCGTGCGATGTCGATCACATCAACCTTGGAAACATTTCCAACACACATCGTCACCTCACCCTTAGCTAGTCTCCATTTATTTCGTAGCTTTTACTTCGAGTTACTAACATTTAGCAACCGAACCGGTATCCAATACCCAGGTGCTATTAGGAGTACTAGCAAGGTACACATCAATAACACGTATATCAAATACACTTGTGTCGATGTTGTCAGCATTCTTATCTACCAAGTATCTAGGGTTGTTCCACTTTAGCGACCCCTCACCTCATAATATAAGCACTTAGTCTCGGGTTTGGGTGCAACTTTCGGTTGCTTCACTGGAGCAGGAACTGACTTGCCATCCATGAAGTTTCCCTCCTTGCCCTTGCCCTTCTCGAAACTAGTGGTTTTCTAACCATCAACACTTGATGCTCCTTCTTTATTTCTACCTTCGCGGTGTCAAACATCACGAACAGCTTAGGGATCATTATTTCTATCCCTCGCATTTTATAGTTCATCACCAAGTTCTAGTAGCTTAGTGACAGTGACTTGGAGAACTATATCAATCACTATCTTATTTGGAAGATCAACTCCCACTCGATTCAAGAGATTGTAGCACCCAGACAATCTAAGCACATGCTTAACGATTGAGCTATTCTCCTTCATCTTGCAGGCAAAGAATCTTTTTGGAGATCTCATATCTCACAACATGGGCACGAGCCTGAGGTCCCAATTTCAGCTCTTAGAACATCTCATATGTTCCGTGATGTTCAAAATGTTTTGGAGCCTCAGTTCTAAGCCGTAATGCATGACACACTAAACTATCAAGTAGTCATCGGAACGTGCCTGTCAGATGTTCACAACATCTATAGACGACGCTAGAGGGAGTGGTGCACCGAGCGGTGCATTAAGGACAGAAGCCTTCTATGCAGCAATGAGGACAATCCTCAGATCACGGACCCAGTCCACAATATTGCTACCATCATCTTTCAACTCTATTTCTCTAGGAACATATAGAAATTCAAGGGAGCCACAGCGTGAGCTAGTAATATACAACATAATTTTGCAAAGACACTACTGACTATGTTCATGATAATGAGTTCAATTAATCATATTACTTAAGAACTCCCACTCAAATTGACATCCCTCTGGTCATTCGAGTGATACATGATCCAAATTCACCAACTCAAGTCCGATCATCACGTGAGTTGAGGTGGTTTCAATGGTGAACATCATCATGTTGATCATATCCACTATATGACTCATCTTTGACCTTTCGATCTCTTGTGTTCCAAGGCCATGTCTGTAATGCTAGGCTCGTCAAGTTTAATCCGAGTGTTCTACATGTGCAACACTGGCTTGCACCCGTTGTATGTGAAGATAGAGTCTATCACACCCGATCATCACGTGGTGTCTCGACACGACGAACTTTCGCAACAGTGCACACTCGGGGAGAACACAATTTATCTTGAAATTAAGCGAGGGATCACCTTATAATGCTACCGTCGTCCTAAGAAAAACAAGGTGCATAAAAGGATTAACATCACATGCAAATCATAAGTGACATGATATGGCCATGAACTTGTGCTTTTGATCTCCATCTTGAAAGCACCGGCATGATCTCCATCGTCACCGGCATGACACCATGATCTCCATCATCTTGATCTCCATCAACGTGTCGCCATCGGGTTTGTTGCACCCACCATGCTTCTACTACTATTGCTAGCATTTAGCGATAAAGTAAAGCATTACATAGCACTTAATGATTGACACGCAGGTCATACAATAATTAAAGACAACCCTATGGCTCCTGTCGATTGCCGTACTCATCGACATGCAAGTCGTGATATTCTGTACAACACATGATCATCTCATACATCACATATATCTCATCATGTAATTGGCCATATCACATCACAACATACCCTGCAAAAACAAGTTAGACGTCCTCTAATTGTTGTTGCATGTTTTACGTGGCTGCTATGGGTATCTAGCACCGCCTTAGTCGAATCTGATCCAACTAAAGTAGGAGAAACAGACACCCGCTGGCCATCATTGTGCAACGAATTACACGTCAGTCGATGGAACCGGTCTCTTGTAAGCGTACGAGTAAGGTTGGTCTGGGTTGCTTCATCCCACAATACCGCTGAACCAAAACACGGACAAGGGAGGAAGCAATCTAAGCATCAACGCCCACAAACTCTTTATGTTCTACTCGAGATCTCATCTACACATAGACCTAGCTCTAATACCACTATTGGGGAACATTGCATGGGAAACAAAAAATTTCCTACGCACATGCAAGATCTATCCATGGTGATGAGCATCCGCGAGAGGGAGAGTGGATCTACATACCCTTGTAGATCGCTAAGCTGGAAGCGTTAAGAAATGCGGTTGGTGTAGTCGAACGTCTTCGCGATCCAAATCGCCGAGCATCCCGCGATCTCATCATGATCCATCCCGTGATCCAATAACAATCCATCCTGCGAACTCATCACGATCCGTCCTGCGATCTCATCACGATCCGTCTCGCGATCTTGATCACGGTCCTTCCGATCTAGCGCCGAACGGACGGCACCTCCGCGTTTAGCACAGGTACAGCTCGATGACGATCTCCGCCTTCTTGATCTAGCAAGAGGGAGCCGAGAGGTAGATGAGTTCTCCAGCAGCGCGACAGCATTGTGGCGATGGTGGTGGAGCTATTCCAACAAGGCTTTGCCTAAGCACCGCTGAAAACCGATCTAGAGGAGAAACTACGATCTAGAGAAGAGGTAGCACGTGGCTATTAGGGTTAGCTTTTTCCTCTAAATCCTCTAGTATATATAGGAGGGAGGGAGGGGACGAGGCAGCCTCAAAACCTAAAGATTTGGTCGAAATTGGAGGTGGAGTAGTCCTACTCCAATCCTATTAGGTGTAGGATTCCTCCTTTCCACTTGGAAACTCTTTCCACCTCTCCACCTTTCGATTTTTTTCCTTCTCAAACCACTACAGTCGCATGGGCCCTTATAGGAGGCTTCAGCCAGCCCACCAGGGGCTGGTTTATCTCCTCCCACAGCCCATGTAGCCTCTTGGGTCGAAATACCTCTCCCGATGGTCCCCCGGTGCACTACCGGCACTCCCGGTACACTACCGATGAGCCCAAAACTTTTTCGGCGACCAAAACAGGACTTCCTATATATCAATCTTTACCTCCAGACCATTCCAGAGCTCCTCGTGACGTCTAGGATCTCATCCAGGACTCCAAACAACCTTCATTCACCACCATACATAACTCTATACTACCGAAACGTCACTGAACCTTAAGTGTGCAGACCTTGCGGGTTCGAGAACTATGTAGACATGACCGAGACACCTCTACGGTCAATAACCAATAGCGGGACCTAAATTCCCATATTGGTTCCTACATATTCTACGAATATCTTTATCGGTCGAACCTCTATGTCAAGGATTCAGTTAATCCCGTATGATGTTCCCTTTGTTCTTCAGTATGTTACTTGCCCGAGATTCGATCGTCGGTATCTCCATACCTAGTTCAACCTCGTTACCGGCAAGTCTCTTTACTTGTTTTGTAATACAAGATCCCGTGACTAACACATAGTCACATTGCTTGCAAGGCTTAATGTTGTATTACCGAGTGGGCCCTGAGATACCTCTCCATCACACGGAGTAACAAATCCCAGTATTGATCCATGCCAATCCAACTGACACCCCCCGATATACCTGTAGAGCACCTATATAGTCACCCAATTACGTTGTGACGTTTGATACACACAAGGTACTCCTTCGGTGTCAGTGAGTTGCATGATCTCATGGTCATAGGAACAAATACTTGACATGCAGAAAATAGTAGCAATAAACTGACACGATCATATGCTACGTTTGTAGTTTGGGTCTTGTCCATCACATCATTCTCCTAATGACGTGATCCCGTTGTGAAATGACATCTCATGTCCATGACTAGGAAACCATAGCCATCTTGGATCAACGAGCTAGTCTATTAGAGGCATACTAGGGACATGGTGTTGTCTATGTATCCACATATGTATCTGAGTTTCCGATCAACCCAATTATAGCATGGATAATAAAGGATTATCATGAACAAGGAAATATGATAATAACCAATTTATTATTGACCCTAGGGCATATTTCCAACAACAATGTGTTGTCGCGAATGCTTTGAGGAACAGGTCCCTAGCATTCTGGTGGCAAGGACACGCTGCCGGTGAGTTTTTTCTTGACGGTCTTTGATGTTGCCGCATGTTTGGTTGATCGGACTCGAAAAAAGCAAGGGCGCCAACAAATATGGTAAGGTTCCATCATGCACAAGACTCGCCATATGAAACCTTGCTTGCTGGGGGAGATATACAAATGCGAGCTCTAATGAAAGTTGATAGTCATGTCAACTTAGCTTTCATCATGGTTCCTCCTTCCGTCCTGGCACATGTTTATTCATACACATTGTCCCTCCTTTCTTTCATAGCCGCCTCTCCTCTTCGCGTTTCCCGGAAAATACATGCGCGTGTATCCACCCTTGCCCTGAGAGGAAGGAAAACAAAGAGGGGCAAATGGAAAAAAATTGGGGACACATTAGTTATGAGTACAATCCTTGACACGAGCCTGTTGGGTTGATGTAAACATTCACAACTAACAAAAACCTAGGGAGTAAACATGAATGGCCAAACCTTCTCTCCTTTTCTTCGCACCCAACATACCCGTAGCAACCAATGCGATGGAGGCATTGGCTAACAGGACCTTGCTGTGGTTTGCTTGCTGGGGGTGCCAACCGATGGATTTGCTCTAGCATTCGGCTCGAGATTTACCCTTGACGGGATAAAAGTAGGACCAAGCCTCATGCGAGCTTATTGACACTACTGGCACCACCGTTATGTAGAACTGATCACGGGCGAGGAGGGAGAGGAGAGATAGGTATAGCCATGTACCTTTTTGTTCGCCTATCAGCCCGAGATGCACCTCCCTGGGATTAGGTGGGCTTCCCTGATGATTACGATAGGGATGGTGCCACTGCTTAGTTTGCCTCTTCCTTGACCATGGCTTAGTTAGGTGGCACGCGTTAGGCCTGGCCTGAGTGTAGCCCCTGTCTAGCCCCCTCGCGTGTGCATCCCAGGGGAACACTGCGTTACGGGGCCATGTGGAGATCCGAGAGGCCATCCTGAGGTTGGTGCAGCCGCTAGGGCACCCTCAATTGGTTATCCACCAGCACAGATCATGGGGCTTCCACTCGGCATATGCATAGCCGCTGAGCAACCATGTCGTCCGCCAGCGCGGACCATGGGGCTTCCACTTGGGCATGGGAAGGGAGCTTTGTGCTAGAGTCTTTGGGCGTGTACAACCCAATGTCATTCGTACACATGACTGGCACGGTATAACTAGTGGAGGTGTATCTAGGCACCCATGAGCCAGCGCGGGACTCACGAGGCCCTACCTTATGCCGGGTTGCGCCTTAATTGTCTGGCATGGGGCACGCTTGCAAAACCTGCGTGATGGGTATAACTTGTGCCGAATGAATATCCGGAGGCCATCGCATGAGAAGGCCAAACACTAAGGACCCCAGGAGGTGACGTGAACGGGGTCGCCCCACCAGATAGTGCTCAGTCGTCGGGTTTATCGACACTGCAGGGATGGACCCGAGCATAGACGCCGTGCCCAGTCTTCTCATGCGAGAAACCCGAGGAAAGACACCCGACAGGCAGCTCCCGTGATGGCGAAGCACCGAACAACGGTTATATGAACCGGGATGCACGCCCTGACTCACCCACTCCCAATTAGCTCACGTGAGGACAAATCACCAAGGACCGCAGGAGTTGACGTACACGGGATAGACCCACAAGACAAAGCTCGGTCACTTGGATTTATCAACGCTGTAGGGACGGACCTGAGCACAAACGTCATGCCACCCCTTAATCATGAGGCGGTCAAGGGCGGTTTTGTTAGGGCGCAGTGACATTCATGTTGATGAAGCCCTGGGCATGCAGGTTGGAATACTTAGGAAAATCATCAAGTGCAGAAGCAGTTCTGCTATATGCGCAAAACGATACGGCTGTAGGGGCGGGCCCTAACAGCCTGAGGATGATGCAGCCCAAGGGGCACCCTCAATTGAACAAAGTAAAAGGCCACCTGGCAATGATGATGCTGAAGCGTTGGGGTAGTTGTTGGAGCTTGATGCTCACGGGCCTAAGTGCTCTGGAGGCCCAAGGAGCCCGCGAGGGCCAGGGGCTCGCGAGGGTCCGGGACCTCCTGAAGGACCACGCGGCGTTGGGCCTCCTAAGACACGTGCATGCTCTATGCGAGGTGCTGGCACACATTGCCCATGTTCACGAGGCCGAAGGGCACGCGAACATAGCTACAGGTGTAGCCACCCCTACGACCGAGACGTGACGGCCAGAAGAGGCCCTGGGATGCGGCCCTGTTGAGGCCCAGGATGTCGACGTAGACGCGTAGCCACCACCCACGTCGGGGGTAGCAGCTTCACCTGGTGGTGCGGGGTGATGCTCGCCCCGCATGGCCTGCTCGCCCTAAAGCTCCTCGATTGCATTGGTGATGAACTCTTGTGCTCCTTGCTTGTGGGGGCGCACATGGAAGCATGCCTTGAAGTGGTGCCCGAGCACCTCCCTCGTCGCACTGGTCAGGTCGGAAGCTCCCCAGGTGGAAGCCCCCAAGCCCGCCCTGAGGAAGGCATCGGGCGCGGCTTCCTATGCAGGAGGGAGAGGCGCCCCATCAGTGCTCACGGGACTTGAGATGCCGCCCGTGGGGATCTCTGTCCCCTGACAGCTCTTGGGGAGGAGCTACTTCTTCTTCTTGGGCGTATCCTCAGGAGGCAGGATGCCACCCTCGTCGTCAGAATTTTCATCCCCCACGGCCTGGTAGGCGCGTTCGAGGGAGCAGACTGCATCCTTCTCATCATAGGCAACCGTGATGATGGTGTTGCCCTGGCATCTTGAGGATGTTGTATCCATGGTGGGTTGCCGCCATAAACATGGTTAGGGTAGGATACCCGAGGAAGGTGTTGTACGAGAGGCCGGTGTGGGCGACGTCGAAGTCGATGAGCTCGGGTGTGATAGTTGTCGCAGTTGCCCAAGGTGACTAGGAGGTGCACCTGCCCCAAGGGAATGATGGAGCTGTTGGTTACTCCTGAGAAGGACTTGGTCGACATGAGCCGATCATAGGGCACTTGAAGCGTCTCAAACGCCTTCAGAAAGAGGACATTGAGCCCAGTGCCATTGTCGATGAGGGTCCTGGTGACAAAGACATTGCTGATGGTGGGCGTGAAGATCATGGGAAACGCCTCCGGTGGCCGAGCACTTGAGGTGATCCTTGGCGCCGAAGGTAATGGCGTACTTCAACCACCTGAGGGGATGTGCGGCCTCGAGCTTCGGAAGGGCCGCATTCACCTCATGAGATAACTGCTTGAAGACGCGGTTCGAGGCAGGGACCTGAGCACCACCCAGGATGCAGACGATTGCACAGGGTTCCTGGAAGCCCCTGACCCCATCGTTTTGTTGGTTATCGTCATTTCTCCTCGGCACCGGTAGCGGAGGGAGGCCAGCATTACCCTAATAGCGGGCCTCACGAGGCTAGTCGTGCTAGGGTCCGTCACGAGGCTCGTCACGTCGGTGGTCCTCATGAGGCTGGTCGTGCTAGTCCTGACCTGGGTCGCGGTTGTCCCAAGGGCCTCCGCCACGGCCCCCGTGCTCGGGGCAGCGGCCGAGGCACCTGTCGCGGAGTGCCCTGAGCTCCTGGCAGTCGTTGGTGTTGTTTTTGTGAGTGTTGTGGAAGACGTAGTACAGGCGGTTGCCCCTGGGGGGCTCTTCATGGCCACAGGCATGCTTCATCTCAGGCTCTACTGCCAGCATAGGCGGGCCCTTGCACTTCTCCTCCTTAGCCTTGGCCTTCTTGTCTTTAGGGTCTGTCTCCGAAAGCTCGAGGAGGGAGACGCGGCCTTCTTTGGCCCTTGCACGTTTGCTAGGTTGAACATCTCCAGGGCCGAACACAGATCATCCTGGATGACGAGCTCCTCTCTCATCTTGAGGTCCCTGACGCCATTGGTAAACGCCAAGATGATGGCCTCCGCCGACGCCCTCAAGATCTTGAGGTGAAAGTTCTTTAAGCTTTGTATGTACTTATGTAGGGTCTCGCCCGACTGCTGCTTCATGCACCTTATGTCGTTCACTTCAGGGGCGCGGTCACGGGTGCCCTGGAAGTTGGCAATGAAGCGCTCGCGGAGTTCGGCCCAGGAGGAGATCGATCCCTCCGGGAGGTTAAGGAGCCAGGAGCGCGCGCCATCCTTGAGACCCATAGGGAACCAATTCACCATGACCTTGTCGTCACCGCTTGCCGCCTCAATGCTCAACGAGTAGGGCTGGAGGAACTCCGCGAGCTCAGGGGTGCCGTCATAGTGTGGTGGTAGGTCCGGCTAGAACTTGTCAGGCCAAATGACACGGAGCACCTCCTGGGTGAAGGCGCGCCAGCTCGCTGCACTCACAGGCGCATCTCATGCGGGGGGAGCTTAGTCTTGGCATCCGTACACTGCAGCCGTAGCCTCCGGCAGCGTACGGTCTTTATGGTGGCGTGGTGGTGCGGGGAGCACACATGCGTCACCTTGCGGCTGCGGCACCACCTGGAAGCTTGCTTCCTCTCGTGCCTGCGTCGGTGCCCCATGTGTCGGGTCGTGTGGGTACGCTTCGCGTATGGGCTCGAGGTCGACACCATGTAGAGAAGGAGGAGGAGGCCCGCCGTGAGCAACGTCGATCTCCTGGGAGGGCGGGGGACAAAGCGAGCGGGAGGGAGCCAAGCTTTGCCAGCGGCGTTGACAAGCTCGGCGATGCGACCAAGCCAGTCGTCATAGCGATTGTTGGCTAGGCGGTAACGCAGCAACTCGCGCACCATGAGCAGCGCAGCCTGCGCGTTTGCCGGCCTGCGACGTGTGTGGGAGGACGACGTCGTGGCGGTAGTGAGGGACGGAGTATTGGTGTGTCCATTGCTCCGCATTGAGGGTGGCAGCAATGAAGCCTGCTGCTCGTGAGCAGCTGGGTCAGAAGCAACATTAGCTGCAGGAGAGGCGGAGTGATGCGGGACGCCGCGGCCCGCGGGCGCCCTCTGGGCGACGCGAGAAGCCCGGCACTCGGCGCGTACTCGGAGGGCACCGGCCATGACAACAACGAAGCGGAGACAAAGCAGAATAAGAGGGAAGATCACGACACGCCCCTACTTGGCATGGCAAATGTTGGAATCGGGGCTCCGTAGACCCAAGAAGGTTTGAACTTTGGGGATGTGTGAAGATCTCAACTAGCTATGCTCTCAAGCTCATCACCCCACAGCCGAGCCTTGTCGGTGCATGCGAGCAAGAAAGAAGATGAACACCAAGATTTACCCAGGTTCGGGCCACCTTGCGGTGTAAAACCCAACTCCTTATTTTGGTGGATTGGCCTCACGAGGAGGATGGGGATGAACTACTAAAGTGGCTGAGCGACCTCGCGAGGGCTTTTGGGTGAGGCTCGACCGGTCCCCTTCTACGGTGGAGGCTAGTCCCTATTTATATAGGCATCGGTCATCTTCCCTTATCGCACAGGCGGGAAGGGATCCCACAACAGTCAAATTTGAAAGGGGATAAGAGGTACATCTTATCCTAACTATAGGTGGTCTCCTCCTGCAAAGCTTTGGGGCGTGATGTGGAGGTAGGCTTGGTGTTGACATCCATCCTGCCGAGCTCGTGGTCTTGGTCTTGTTACACTAGAATGGGAATCTTTGGGGGCCTTCCGCGAGAACCTGCTGTTGTCCTTGCTCCTTTAGCATCGAAGAGGAAACTATCCTCTCTGTGCCCGCTGGCGCCTACCTGGCCTCGGTTGTCATGGCTCATGTCATTGCAGCCTCATGAGGCCGGGTCCCTGCATAGAAATCTTTGCTCCTCGAGAGGAAGGCTAGGGAGGCCATTCCTCTAGGGGCCTTGGTGTTGTCCATCTCATGAGGCCGGGGCTCTCGCGCGGGTCTTGTCTTGGGGGGCTTGCTGCTAGGCCGTATTGG
The DNA here is from genome assembly GCA_022496015.1 of Hordeum marinum. NCBI lineage: Eukaryota > Viridiplantae > Streptophyta > Magnoliopsida > Poales > Poaceae > Hordeum > Hordeum marinum. The sequence goes on from CM039673.1 coordinate 237,420,555, forward strand.
GCCGTCGAGGTGGGCCATGCGCTGGGCCGCCGGCAAGCAGTTCTGGATACCCTAGATCCCAGAACGCCAACACTATCATACTCTCGTAGTGAAACTAAAAGGGGGGTGGTATTGTGCCCAAGGGGATTCATACATGGGTCTCCTAGGTGGATCACGATGCGCGCGACTAGTGGGATAGGTCGGGTGCTTCGAAACTAAAGGGGCTCGGTCATTTTCGAGCTAGCCCTAGGCTGATTTTCTTATACCTTGCACAGGAGAAGATAGGATGGTGCCAGCGAGCAAGGCTGTCACATTCGGCAAGGTGGTGTGCCGACGGGGGTGTGGATTTGGGTGTAGGCATGGCGTGTGCAAGCGGAGCAGCTGCGAGAGTCACGCGCAAGGGGATGCTTGAGCACGAGCCTGAGCTCGTGTCAGGCATGGTGAGCCAAGGCGTAGGGCAAACATGCATGGTGAGGCATACGTGCGAGGGACAATGACACGGTGCGCGGGGATCAAGAACACAAATACAAAAAAATAGTACACATACACTACAACTATGGCCAGAGAACGGAGAGCACGAGAATGGCATGATCCTAGCATCGCCTACATAGATCGAATAGCTATGAGACAAATCAGAGAGGGAGAGGGTGGTACCTAGCTCACCTAGGACAAGAGTATAGGGTCGGCGGGCGATGGAGACGACACTATGGTCGACGGAACACTAGCGCTTTCCTGGATAGAGACGAAGAAGAAGAAGAGCTCATGGGTGATGCCGATATGGGCCTTGATGCCGCGTGGTTCGTCAGAGAAGAAGAAGTGCAACTGTACGGCCCTTCCCGCGGAACCAGAGCACCGGATGCACGACGTGGAGGTCACCCCGAGCTCGAGCGCGAGCTCGGCCAGAGCATGGCGGGTGCGGGGATGGCGTGGTGCATGTGGAATTACCTAAAAGGTGGCGCGGCAAGGCGAGGGAGGGAATGGAGAGAGGGAGATCGGGGTTAGGGCTAGGACAGATTTTATAGGGCCCTAGACACATAGACGACCATTAAATCACAGAGGGAGTTGACCTGGTTCCGGTGGATGAGCTGCCATACATGTCGAAGACGATCGTGACACTGGAGGCTTCCTGGGATGCGTGGGGAGGCAAGATGGGCCATGCCTGGCTTCACCTGGCTACTAGTAATGGGGTTCGCTCTCTCTACCAAACCTGATGTAGTTTAATAAAACAACAACCAACAAAAAATATGCAAAGAATTTTTCATAGAATTTGTGATAACTTCAAATTGTTTTGGAACTCCGGAAATATCTCATATTTAATAAAATTGGTTTTGGGAATTTACGAGAGAAAATTAAAACGCCCTTTCTTGGCCATTTGAATTTGTTTTACAATTTATAAAAGGTAGAGAGAGAGAGTAGCACATGTTGAGAATGGTTTTAAAATAACATAAAACATGTTAGTTAAGTTAATAAAATTTCCATGAAGGACATGGATAAAGCAAAAAACCGAACCTTTCATTACATATGAATTAAAGAGAGATGGGTGTATTGCCAAAAAGAATTTGTAGGTTTTTTAACACATGAACATACCACTTGGGTTGCAACACATCATCACAACATATACCCTCACTCAAACACCAAGCCACACAAAACTAGATGATTTCATGACGCAATTATGAAATGAATGACATGATGACATGAGGCACATTGTGAATTCCAATCCAAATCAACAATGGAAAGTCATACATAGATTCCTACATGAAATGGATACTATTATGGAAAGTTGCACTTGGGCCATTACACCAATAAAGGGAGGTGTCTCTCGTCTCTTACTAGATCGGATCCTGATTTGGACTTCTCTCCTCTCCTCGCGCCGTACCTGCGGGCGGCCATGGGGAGCCCAGATTTGCCGCTCCTTTCCCCTCCTCCCTCCTCTGCCACTCCTTGCTGCCACCGGCGTAGGTCATCGGGCAAAGCCCGCTGGGCCAAGGAGGCGAAGGGGCCTTCTACTCTTCCTACCAAAGGATAGCAGTGCAGGACGTTTTCTTCTAGTCCCGGCGAGGCGCGGCCTTTGGGTGCAGCAGCGTGATGGCATGGGCTGGCAGCGCTGGCTGCTGGGCGTAAGTGGCGTCATCCTCTCCTGGGCCGACTGTGGATTCCGGTGTAGGATTCTTCGGTGGAATGGCTGGGGCTTGCGGGCGGCCCTGTTGCTAACGCAGCGCGGCCACTGGCTAGTCAGGCAGCGACCTGGAGCCTACTTCCAGTCCCTAGTGGAGATGGTTGCGATCCATACAAAAGACTTGATGGAGGTTCTTCGAGTAGATCTGGTTGAAAACCTTGAGCCTGGCTAGATGCCAAGGTCGGCGATGGTGGCGCTCTTCTGTATCATTCACTTCTTGAAGACATTGTCGTGGAGAAGTTCTAGACCTCTATCTGTTATGTAACACCCAAGATGCGGTCTTATCCTTATTCGGGCCCAATGCCTTGACAAGGATAGAAGCGCATCTCATCGTTTCGCAAGTATAGACATCATTGCAATACATGTACGAGAAGAGATGAGTATATGAGTCGGCTTACACTCACCACATACTATAGTACATAGTCCATACAATCATCCAGAAATGTAGACTGTCGGTGCACTAAGACCTGGGTTCCCAGTGCCCCTGACTTGTCCACAAGCGGTAGTAGCCAAACCCATGACAAGCAATCCAACTCAAGGCCAAGCAATGCCAGCAGGCTCGGTACAACAACCCAAGACAAACTTGGAGAGCACTAGGCTGTCCCCGGTGCTTGCTGGGGACCGAGGTGCCTACACCCTCAGAAGACCCGGCAAGCAAGTCCCCCAACAGGCGTGGGCCGGTCGGTCACCGCTCCACCGCATCGCTACTCCCTTCAATTGCCGGTGCGGTGTCAAGCTCCCAAGTGGATAAGTGGCTCTTGCTAAGAACATGGCGACGCGATGGAAGATGATTACGCCCCGTTGACATCCGTCCGTAGGTGTGTCAAGCTGTGGTGCAGCAGTTAGCTAGAGCGGTGGTAGGAGCTTGCCCGGAATGCATCCCCACATGTCACCTAAACTAGCAATGATGGTATTTTGTCCTTAATGCAAGAGTTAGGAATGATAAGCTCTGCTAGCTATCTAATCATCAGACAATGTCTGTTCTGCCAGTGTAGTTGCCCCTTGTACTATAAACGGAGGCCAAAGCAGCCTAGATAAGGATTCGGACCCCCGAACACTTGTACACAGTTAGCAGCTCCCTCCTTATGGCAACCCTTGTTGGGCTAGAGCGCTAGGTGCATCTCGTGTTCTTCCAATCAATCTACCAAAGGCAGGAGTTGGGTTTTATACTTCACAGCAGGCCGAACCTAGGTAAAACTCCCGTGTCACGATCATCACACTGTCTTTTGATCTCTGTTCTTCGTGCAAGTGATCCCGCCCCCACCGAACCACAAAAGGGGCATGCGACCCCATAGGTGATCGAGTGCACTTTGCCCCGACATCTTTGGCGCACCAGGTAGGGGTGCGTTAGTTGTGCAAACCCGAGTTCGTGAATGGCAAATCGATCTTCATCCTCATCTTCTTCATCCATGGCTCCCAAGAAGAAGTCCGACGTGTCCACATATCCTTCCACTTCCAAGGCTCCCACGCAAGAAGCCGCAAACGCCGTTGGCACTACAGGGGCTGCGAGCGATGCGGGCGTCATGGGGGACGCGGTCGATGCGGGTGGCACCATCGTCGTGTCCCCAATGGCCGAAGGTGGAGCCGGAAATGCCGGAGAGGAGCAATAGCAACAACGCCCTGGTGAACACGGCCCCGGTGCCACAGGCGTAGGAAACAACCAGTCCTCGCTTCCCTGCCATGCCGATGGTCCTGGACACCATAGCAGTGCACGATCTAGAGCAAGCGGTGACCCACGGCTGCGCCCGTCACCGACGTGGTCACACAGTCTGCGCCACGTCCGGAACAAGATGGAGCGCAGAGCGGGCCGCAAACCCACGGGCTCGGCCTCCTCCACGTCAGGCTGCCCCAGCGAGTGGCGCTCGACGTCAAGAACGCGGCGACGGCCATCCTGATCGTACTAGGAGCTGGGCGACGTCACGGTCCGCCTCCTTTGCCATGTGGAAGGACATGACACCTATGGGATCGCGTGGATCCCTTTACGGTTCGGCAGGGAGAAGGTGTGCACGAAGAGCATATCCAACAAGAAGCGCGAGGGCTTTTTACCCAGGTTCGGGCCGCTAAGAAATGTAAAACCTTACTCCTGCTTTAGTGTATTATGTGTCTTTGAGCTCTGGCTATAGGAGCGTTGTGTGATGAACAGTACACAACTGCTATGCATGCATCCGAGCTAGAATGTAGTCCCCTCAAGTAATGCCTTTGGCCTCCTTTTATATGACTAAGGGGTCTCCAACGGTGGCGTACAGTACATACACAGGGTGTACAGTTGCTACAGTGCTATGATACCTAACACTGACGGCATGGGACAGATGCATTAAATGCTCCATCTAGCTGTTCCTAATTCTTGGGGTGGGAAAAGAGGTCGTCCCATCAGCACCGCTTAACCCCTTCATCGCCAGCGCCTTGACACATACTCAGGAGGATAAGACCTGTCTGACAGGCTGGTCATTGTGCTAGAGCGGTGACAGGCTGGCAAGGTCTTGCCAGTCGTGGGTCCTGTTGGGGTTTTACAAGCCATGCCGGCAAGATCTTGCCGGGACCCAACTTCTAGTCTTTTGTCTTCTAATTGTTGACTTGAGCGTTTTCTTGATATCTTCGTACTTGTCGTGGGAACGAGTCTGACAATAGAAGATAGGGGTACGAAAGTAGAGGGCAGAGTCCTAGCTACGGCGAGGGTGTACACACGGATGTATGAGTTCAGGCCCCACTCGTGGAGGTAACAGCCCTACGTCTCAGTGCTTGGGAGCTTTTGTCGTGTGGAGAGTATGAATTACAAACGTTGCAAACCCTTGTGCCAGTGGGGAGGGGCGGCTTATATAGAGTACGCTGCCCCTCGTAAGTGCGAGGCATCCAAGGGTCCGATCGTGGGTATAAAGACGAGTGTTACTTCTAACGTACATCATAATTGCTACTAATGACGACTGGCCTAACGCCTGCCCGTTGGCCTCCTAGGAGTGGCTTTTGGTCGTCTAGTGTCGACTGAAAGCGGGGTCTTCCGAGTGAGAAGTGACTGTAGAGTGAAGGGAGAAGATGCCGAGTGGACTAATTGTCGAGTGGCTTGAACACCAAGAAGAATCCAATAGGAATCTCTCTTGTAATCTTTAAGTCCTCCAATATAGTGCCCTTAGGTAGGGTATGTATGTCAGGTCTAGGACCCTATCCTAGGTACATATCCTCGTCATTAGCCCCCGAATGGATAAGGGTTTGAGTGGTAAAGGGGAATCGATGCCAGTTCTAAAAAAGGCACCAAACTTCCGAATGAATTTCAGGGCTTCAATGAATTTTGCGTCAATTAAAATCTTTGTCATTCGCCCGGATCGATTCTGCCTTGAAAGTGTCCGAATGAATTCTCAACGTTAATTCTGTTCCGAGTGACCTGAAGGGATCTTTAGATGTGACAAGTTTCTCTGTCAGGTCCGGATTTTGCGGGATTCGAAAATTTGGGAAGCGCGTGCGTCCGCGATGATGACTCCATGACCAGGGTAAGTTGGGGCATGACGCCTCGATTCACGCGCCGCCCATTTATCCACATACTGTGCGGTGTCTACGGTCGAGATATGCGGGGATCCAGCGGGCCCAAGAGTCAGCGAGACACTCGATGGAGTATAAATCCCGTTGTGCCGCGGTCTGAATAGTATTCTCCCCCAAATCTTCTCTCCTCCTCCACCTCCCCTGCTTCTAGCGCACAGCTCCGCTTCACCTCGACGAACACCGCCGCCGCGATGGCAAAGGGGATGACGGAGAAGTTGGAGTGCGCCAAGAAGGGGGTTGTGAAGGGCAACGCCAAGAAGACATCAACCACGCGGTTCACCACGCCGTCAGGGTGGATCCAGGGGGATTTTCTCCCGTCAACGGTCACCACCGCGGACGTCGAGAATCTCGTTGTCAACGGGCTAATGGCGGAAGGCTCATGGAGGCTATTAAAGGGGGAGCCCGAGCCGGATCCGCGCGAGGGGGAGCAGGTCCTCCTCCTCACCCATGTCGAGAGAGGTTTCTCCATGCCCCCCATCCATTCCTCCGAGGGTTTCTGAACTTCTTCGAAGCCTAGCTCCATCATTTTCCTCCGAATACTATTTCCTATCTTTCTTCTTTCATCACTCTATGTGAGTGTTTCTTGGGTTGTTCTCCCCACTGGCATCTGTTCAAACATATCTTCACCATTAGATATCAGTCAATCAAAAAGGCCAATCCTGAGGATGGCAAAACCCATGTCATCCAGTTGTGCGGTGTCTTAGGAATCCAGAAGAGAGCTAGGAGTTCTTTTCCTTCCATGACCTTCCCAGAATTTGTTAGGGGTTGGCAGCCGACATGGTTTTACTGCATGGATATAGCTTCTCCCAATATGTCGACTGGTCTTTCCCCTTCCGTGTTAGATCATCCTCCAATTCCCAAATCCTTGAAAGTGTCAGATGGGGAGAAAGTCCAAGTGGGGATCCTGGTGGATGCTTTAGTGACCCTTGTCCGTGACGAAGTGACTGGTATGGATCTCCTGGAGACGTTCCTCTCGCGACGGAACCAGCCACTCCAGGAAAGGGAACACACTATGTGGCATTACGGAGGCCTTGAGGATACGACCTGGACACATCCGAAACAGGTTTCATAGAAAACTGTCGAGCAATGGCTTCGAAGCAGTACAGGAGGTTGTGACAACCCCTTGGGAGCCAAGAGGATCCAAGCTTACTGTGCTGAGAATCCGCCAAGGAATCTGGAAACTTTATCTTGTCGACTATCATAATATTTTGTCGAGTGATTGGTTCATATGTCGACTCACTTCATTGTTTGAACCTTGCGGGAGGGGACGCACATGCACTCGCCCATGCCGAACACGAACCAACCTGAAGATGGAGGGGAGAGCAAGGGAGGCAGCATGGATACCAACAACACCGAGGACAGCGAGGATGGCTATGAATACTCTGACGAGGACGAGGAGGAAGTCGAGTCTCCCCCATGCACGGAGTATCGCTCCAAGCTGCATCAAGAGCCTACGACTGTCCCAGGCAAGGCCTTGGCGTTGAATGAGAAGAACCCGAAGCAGGACCGAACCTTGACCGTTGAGTCGAGTGAACGGGCCACAAAGCAGCCCAAACCCAACATGCCTAAACACCGCAAAGCTTTGCCCCGCATGAATATCGTTGTGTCCGTTGTCTCAACGTAAGTGTTTGCTTACTTCTTTTGCAGTCGAATATGACCTCAAATTCTTGCTGACCGAATGGAACTTGGTCTACCAGTGCCGCTACCTCAATGATGTCGCCTCCACGGAACGGAGAGGATCAAATGGACGTGGATACTGCCGACACAGGGACTTCCCAACGAGGTAAACAAATCTTCGTTCAACTCTGATTCTTGAAAAATGATTTGCCGATTGTACAAGCTAATGTTGTCGATTGATGTTTGCAAAGACCATTAAACTAGGGGATGATGAAGAACTTCCTCGGGGTATGGGGGTGAAGGTATGACCTTAGGCACCCCGCACGTACGCGCCCGAAGAACACCATCAGCACACACGCCTCAGCGGTCGACTACTACATCATCCCAGGGGATAGGTGGCTCGTCCCGAGCCAGAACCGAGCCTGCAGTTCTGTTGTCAAGTGCTCCACCAGCTGCTTCAACCATCGGGGCGGCGACTCCAATCGGACCACCCCAGACTACCTCAACTACTCCAGCCGCAACATCAACTCAGCCAGTGACCGCCTTCCCTCTGCACCACAGCCTGGAAGATCAAACCGATGCTGCGAAGGAAGCCATGATCTAGGCGGAGCAAATAATGTTGCACACCAAGGAGGCGTACGAGGTCAGCAAGCTGGCTTATGATGCCAGCGTAGCGCTTTGTACCAACGTCCGAGTAAGTGCGATTGTAAGTGCATTTCCAATTGAATTCCCGTCTTTCTTGATTGTACACCCACTGAGTGTTTTCTTTTTGTAGATCAGGTCTCCACTCGAATAGATCAGGTCTTAGTCGAGTAGGTTTTGGTTCAGTGGGGGCACACTGAGTGGACCCACTGGGTGTAGTCCTCGAGACCACTGTCGAATGGTGAAGACATCGGCAGGGGTCTTAGAATTGTTTTGGTAGCCACTCGACAGATAGAGTGATAGAAGCTCCAGTGGGGGCACGCTGAATGCACCCACTGGGTGTAGTCCCCGAGACCGCCGTCGAGTGCTTGCACTGGCGGGGGTCTAAAAAGAGACGATGTTCATATGCTTGCGCACGTTTTTTTATTTTTCCGCCACTCGACAGATCGAGTGTTAGCAGATCCAGTGGGGGCACGCTGAGTGCACCCATTGGCTGTAGTCCCCGAGACCACCGTTGAGTGCTTGCATTAGCGGGGGCCTTATAGAGACCATCTTATGCTCAGACAGGCCAGACCTTGTCGAGTGATTAAGGAACCAGTGGGGGCACGCTGAGTGCACCCACTGGGTGTCGTCCCCAAGACTACTATTGATCATTGAGGATGAGCAGTAGTCTTAAGAACTTGAACTTAGGGTTCTTTGTAGTACGCCGAGTACGCTTGCCACTCAACTTGTCGAGTGAAATTTTTGCTTTAGTCGTATCACTCCGAAGCTACCTTGTAGGTTTCATGGATATCATTTCCATCAACCATGATATGACACAGGTTTCATGGACAGAATTTTGTCAACCATGATATGACGCTATTTCAGGAGTGTGGGGTGGGGCGGCAGGCCACCCTTCAGTTGACCCTTTCCACTAGGGAGTGAAGGAATTTTTCTGTCGACTGAATTGTATATTTTTGTTGATTTCAGAGAGCTTGTGAACTTGGCACCCAATATAAGGACTTGGAGGAGGAAAGGAACCAACTGTGATTGGATGTGGAGGTCTCCAAGAACATCCTGGAACGTGCGCGGACCGAGCTGACAACTCTGGGAGGTAATCTTCGTTGACCCCATGCATTCTCACTCCCACTTTCCATCATTTGAACCAAGTGATCTCACTCGAACAGACGTGCGAGATGAAAATCGTCGACTCTAAGCACGACTCAACAATGCTATTTATCTAGATACCATGAAGAAGACACTAGAGGACAAGGACAAGGCGCTTGCTGACGCCCAAATGGTGGCGAAGGAGAAAACTGATGCCACCAAGAAGAAACTGGCCGCCACCAAGAAGATAGAGGAGGAATACTCCAAGCTAAAACTGGAACGGAGTGAACTCATCAAGAAGTCCGAGCACTTGTCCAAGAGGAGCAATGGCCTGGAGAAGCACTTGGGAGAATTCCCGAGGAAGATGTTCATCATGCTCGATGGTAAATACTCTTGTCGAAGAATTTACTCAATTCCCATAGGCTAGAAATGTAATCATCTTCCCATTCCTTCTTCCATATAGAATTCTGCCAAGACTTGGAGAAAGAGACCGAAGAAATTGAGCCCAATCTGGATCCCACCAGGTCGCCTGTTGGAGATGCCGTGGCCATAAACATGTTCCAACTCAATGTTCGACTCCAGGGCGTTCAAGCATATATCCTCCGACTGAAGGTGGCACTAGAGAAGATTGACAAGGAACCGTGGCCCGAAGACACTCTCCAGACTGATCTTGCATCCATGATGGCCCGTCTTAACGATATTCCCAGTCGAGTGCAAGCTTAGAAGAAGTCAGCCGCCCGCTGTGGAGCCCATGTGGCGCTCTCCCTTGTCAGAGTCCATTGCATGGAAGCTAAAGGACCTCCTAGTGATGAACACGAAGAAGATTCAGTTTGAAGACTTCATGGATTTGTCCTCGAGGGTGGAAGTTATGGTGGAAGTTCCTCCCATACCATCCTCCTTGGTGGGCACCTTCTTAGTTTCAGATGGAGCTGCCTTGAATTTCTTGCTCTTGCCGGTGGAGCTCTCTGGCACATCGTCAATAGAAGCGTAGCACTCTGAAAAGGTCCGATTGTTAGGAGACGTAGTAGTAAATCAACAAAATTCATACGATCACCAAGATCTATCCATGGAGAAACCCGCAATGAGTGGGGAGAGATTGCATCTTCATACCTCTGAAGATCGCTAAGCGGAAGCGTTACAAGAACGCGGTTGATGTAGTCGTACTCACAGCGATTCAGATCGCGGTAGATCCGATCAAGTGCCGAACGGACGACACCTCCGCGTTCAACACACGTGCATCCTGGTGACGTCTCCTACGCCTTGATCCAGCAAGGAGGAAGGAGAGGTTGGGGAAGGGCTCCAACAGCAGCACGACGGCGCGGTGGTGGTGGAGTAGCAGGGTATTCCGACAGGGCTTCGCCTAAGCGCTGCGGAGGAGGAAGAAGAGAGGTAGGGCTTCGCCGTGAGAGAGAGAGATCAAACCTTGTCTCAAAATAGCCAAAACCTCAAGTATATATAGGAGGAGGGACGTGGAGGGCTGGCTTGGCCTCTACTCCAAAGAGGAGAGGTTCGGCCGATTTAAAGGGTGAGTCCACCTCCCACAAGGGAGGTGGATCTCCTCCTTTTAAATCCTTTTTGGCCCTATCTCTTATCCCTAGATGCATGGGACTTTAGCAAAAGTCTTGCCCAGCCCAATAAGGGCTGGAACACTTTATCTAACAGCCCATGTGGTCCTTTGGTCGTCACACCCCTCCCGGGGGTCCTCCGGCACCCTCCCGGCACTCTCGGTACACTACCGATGAGCCCGAAAACTTTCCGGTGACCAAAACTGGACTTCCTATATATCAATCTTTACCTCCGGACCATTCCGGAGCTCCTCGTGATGTCCGGGATCTCATCCGGGACTCCGAACAATCTTCGGTAATCACGTATACCAATTCCCTATAACCCTAGCGTCATCGAACCTTAAGTGTGTAGACCCTACGGGTTCGGGAGACACATAGACATGACCGAGACACCTCTCTGGTCAATAACCAACAGCAGGATCTGGATACCCATGTTGGCTCCCACGTACTCCACGATGATCTCATCGGATGAACCATGATGTCAGGGATTCAATCAATCCCGTATGCAATTCCCTTTGTCTACCGGTATGATACTTGCCCGAGATTCGATCGTCGGTATCCCTATACCTTGTTCAATCTCGTTACTGGCAAGTCTCTTTACTCTTCCGTAATACATCATCCCGTGACTAACTCCTTAGTCACTTTGAGCTCATTATGATGATGTCTTACCGAGTGGGCCCAGAGATACCTCTCCGTCACACGGAGTGACAAATCCGAGTCTCGATTCGTGCCAACCCAACAGACACTTTCGAAGATACCCGTAGTGCACCTTTATAGCCACCCAGTTACGTTGTGATGTTTGGCACACCCAAAGCATTCCTACGGTATCCGGGAGTTGCACAATCTCATGGTCTAAGGAAACGATACTTGACATTGGAAAAGCTTTAGCAGACGAACTACACGATCTAGTGCTATGCTTAGGATTGGGTATTGTCCATCACATCATTCTCCTAATGATGTGGTCCCGTTATCAACGACATCCAATGTCCATGGCCATGAAACCGTGACCATCTATTGATCAACGAGCTAGTCAACTAGAGGCTCACTAGGGACATGTTGTGGTCTATGTATTCACACATGTATTATGGTTTCCGGTTAACACAATTATAGCATGAACAATAGACAATTATCATGAACAAGGAAATACAATAATAACCATTTTATTATTGCCTCTAGGGCATATTTCCAACAGTCTCCCACTTGCACTAGAGTCAATAATCTAGTTCACATCACCATGTGATTAACACTTACGTCACCATGTGATCATATCATCATGTGATTAACACCCAATAAGTTCTGGGGTTTGTTCATGTTCTGCTCGTGAAAGAGGTTTTTAGTCAACGGGTCTGCGACATTCAGATCCGTGTGTACCTTGCAAACGTTCTATGTCATATTTGTATATACTGCTCCCATGCTCCACTTGGAGCTATTCCAAATGGCTGCTCCACTATACGTAGCCGGATTTCTACTAAGAGCCATCCGGATTGGTGTTAAAGCTTGCATCATCGTAATCCTTTACGATGAACTCTATCACCTCCATAATCGAGAAATATTTCCTTAGTTCTGAAGTTACTAAGGATAACTTTGACCGCTGTCCAGTGATCCACTCTTGGATTACTCTTGTACCCCTTGACAGACTCATGGCAAGGCACACACAGGTGCGGCATGCCATACTATATAGAGCCAATGGCTAAAGCATAGGGGATGACACTCACCTTTTCTTCATCTTCTGCCGTGGTCGGGTATTGAGTCTTACTCAATTTCACACCTTACAAATACAGTCAAGAACTCCTTTGACCCATCTATTTTGTGTTGGAAATATGCCCTAGAGGCAATAATAAAATGGTTATTATTGTATTTCCTAGTTCATGATAATTGTCTATTATTCATGCTACAATTGTGTTAACCAGAAACCGTAATACATGTGTGAATACATAGACCATCACATGTCCCTAGTGAGCCTCTAGTTGGCTAGCTCGTTGATCAATAGATGGTCATGGTTTCATGACCATGGACATTGGATGTCGTTGATAACGGGATCACATCATTAGGAGAATGATGTGATGGACAAGACCCAATCCTAAGCATAGCACAAGATCGTGTAGTTCGTTTGCTAAAGCTTTTCAATGTCAAGTATCATTTCCTTAGACCATGAGATTGTGTAACTCCCGGATACCGTAGGAATGCTTTGGGTGTGCCAAACGTCACAACGTAACTGGGTGGCTATAAAGGTACGCTACGGGTATCTCCGAAAGTGTCTGTTGGGTTGACACGAATCAAGACTGGGATTTGTCACTCCGTGTGACGGAGAGGTATCTCTGGGCCCACTCGGTAAGACATCATCATAATGAGCTCAATGTGACTAAGGAGTTAGCCACGGGATGATGTGTTACGGAACGAGTAAAGAGACTTGCCGGTAATGAGATTGAGCAAGGTATGGCGATACCGACGATCGAATCTCGGGCAAGTACCATACCGATAGACAAAGGGAATTGTATACGGGATTGATTGAATCCCTGACATCGTGGTTCATCCGATGAGATCATCGTGGAGTACGTGGGAGCCAACATGGGTATCCAGATCCCGCTGTTGGTTGTTGGCCGGAGAGGTGTCTCGGTCATGTCTACGTGTCTCCCGAACCCGTAGGGTCTACACACTTAAGGTTCGATGACGCTAGGGTTATAGGGAAAAGGTATACGTGATTACCGAAGGTTGTTCGGAGTCCCGGATGAGATCCCGGATGTCACGAGGAGCTCCGGAATGGTCCGGAGGTAAAGATTGATATATAGGAAGTCCAGTTTTGGTCACCGGAAAGTTTTCGGGCTCATCGGTAGTGTATCGGGAGTGCCGGGAGGGTGCCGGAGGACCCCCGGGAGGGGTGTGACGACCAAAGGACCACATGGGCTGTTAGATAAAGTGTGCCAGCCCTTATTGGGCTGGGCAAGACTTTTGCTAAAGGCCCATGCGGCTGGAGATAAGGAGATAACGCAAAAAGGATTTAAAAGGAGGAGATCCACCTCCCTTGTGGGAGGTGGACTCTCCCTTTAATTCAGCCGGCCATCTCCTCTTTGGAGTAGAGGCCAAGCCAGCCCTCCACGTCCCTCCTCCTATATATACTTGAGGTTTTGGATGTTTTGAGACAGTATTTGATCTCTCTCTCTCACGGCGAAGCCCTACCTCTCTTCTTCCTCCTCCGCAGCGCTTAGGCGAAGCCCTGTCGGAATACCTTGCTACTCCACCACCACCACGCCGTCGTGCTGCTGTTGGAGCCCTTCCCCAACCTCTCCTTCCTCCTTGCTGGATCAAGGTGTTGGAGACGTCACCGGGCTGCACGTGTGTTGAATGCGGAGGTGCCGTCCGTTCGGCACTTGATCGGATCTACCGCGATCTGAATCGCTGCGAGTACGACTCCATCAACCGCGTTCTTGTAACGCTTCCGCTTAGCGATCTTCAAAGGTATGAAGATGCAATCTCTCCCCTCTCGTTGCTGGTTTCTCCATAGATAGATCTTGGTGAACGTAGGAAAATTTTGATTTACTACTACGTCTCCCAAAAGTGGCATCATGAGCTAGGTCTATGCGTAGAATCTATGCACGAGTAGAACACAAAGCAGTTGTGGGCGTCGAGTTTGTTAATTTGCTTGCCGCTACTAGTCTTATCTTGATTCGGCGGTATTGTGGGATGAAGCGGCCCGGACCAACTTTACACGTACGCTTACGTGAGACCGGTTCCACCGCCTGACATGCACTAGATGCATAAGGTGGCTAGCGGGTGTCTGTCTCTCCTACCTTAGTCGGATCGGATTCGATGAAAAGGGTCCTTATGAAGGGTAAATAGCAATTGGCAAATCACGTTGTGGTGTTGACGTAGGTAAGAAACGTTCTTGCTAGTAACCTATAGCAGCCACGTAAAAAACTTGCAACTACAAATTAGAGGACGTCTAACTTGTTTTTGCAGCATGTGCCTTGTGATGTGATATGGCCAAAGGATGTGATGTGATGCATTGTGATGTATGAATTGATCATGTTCTTGTAATAGGATTCACGACTTGCATGTCGATGATTATGACAACCGGCAGGAGCCATAGGAGTTGTCTTATTTATTGTATGACCTGCGTGTCAATCATAAACGCCATGTAATTACTTTACTTTATTGCTAAGCGTTAGCCATAGTAGTAGAAGTAATAGTTGGCGAGACAACTTCATGAAGACACAATGATGGAGATCATGATGATGGAGATCATGGTGTCGTGCCGGTGACAGTGATGATCATGGTGCCCCGAAGATGGAGATCATAGGAGCAAAATGATATTGGCCATATCATGTCACTATATTGATTGCATGTGATGTTTATCATGTTTACATCTTATTTGCTTAGAACGACGGTAGTAAATAAGATGATCTCTCAATAAAATTTCAAGAGAAGTGTTCACCCTAACTGTGCACCGTTGCTAAGGATCGTTGTTCCGAAGCACCACGTGATGATCGGTTGTGATAGGTTCTAACGTTCGCATACAATGGGTGTAAGCCAGATTTACACACGCGAAACACTTAGGTTGACTTGACGAGCCTAGCATGTACAGACATGGCCTCGGAACACGGAAGACCGAAAGGTCGAACATGAGTCGTATAGAAGATACGATCAACATGAAGATGTTCACCATGGATGACTAGTCCGTCTCACGTGATGATCGGACACGGGCTAGTTGACATGGATCATGTATCACTTGGAAGACTAGAGAGATGTCTGTCTAAGTGGGAGTTCATTAATTTGATTAAGTGAACTTAATTATCATGAACTTAGTCTAAAATTGTCTTTACAATCTATGATGTAGATCCAATGGCCAACGCGAATGTCACCCTCAATTTCAACGCGTTCCTAGAGAAAACCAAGCTGAAAGATGATGGAAGCAACTATGCGGACTGGGTCCGTAGCTTGAGGATCATCCTCATAGCTTCCAAGAGATTGTATGTCCTAGATGCACCGCTAGGTGACGCACCCGTTCTCCCAGCGGAACAAGATGTTATGAACACTTGGCAATCACGCTGCGATGATTACTCCCTTGTTCAATGCGGCATGCTTTACAGTCTAGAACCGGGGCTCCAAAAGCGTTTTGAGCAACACGGAGCATATGAGATGTCCCAGGAGCTGAAACTGGTTTTTCAAGCTCATGCCCGGGTCGAGAGATATGATGTCTCCGACAAGTTCTTCAGCTGTAAGATGGAGGAGCATAGTTCTGTCAGTGAGCACATCCTCAAGATGTCTGGGCTACACAGCCGCTTGACTCAGCTGGGGGTTAATATCCCGGATGACTCGGTCATTGACAGAATCCTCCAGTCGCTTCCACCTAGCTTCAAGAGCTTTGTGATGAACTACAACATGCAAGGTATGGAGAAGTCCATTCCTGAGTTGTACTCGATGCTGAAATCAGCGGAGGTCGAGATCAAAAAGGAGCATCAAGTGTTGATAGTGAATAAGACCACTAGTTTCAAGAAAGGCAAGGGTAAGAAGAACTTCAAGAAGGACGGCAAAGCTGTTGCCGCGCCCGGTAAGCAAGTTGCCGGGAAGAAGAAGAAAAATGGACCCAAGCCTGAGACTGAGTGCTTTTATTGCAAGGGTACCGGTCACTGGAAGCGGAACTGCCCCAAGTATTTAGCGGATAAGAAGGACGGCAACATTAAAGGTATATGTGATATACTTGTTATTGATGTGTACTTGACCAGCGCTCGTAGTAGCTCCTGGGTATTTGATACCGGTGCAGTTGCTCACATTTGTAACTCCAAGCAGGAGCTGCGGAATAAACGGAGGCTGGCCAAGGATGAGGTGACGATGCGTGTCGGGAATGGTTCCAAGGTCGATGTGATCGCCGTCGGCACGTTACCTCTACATCTACCTTCGGGATTAGTTTTAAACCTTAATAATTGTTATTTAGTACCAGCTTTGAGCATGAACATTGTATCTGGATCTCGCTTGATGCGAGATGGCTACTCATTTAAATCCGAGAATAATGGTTGTTCTATTTATATGAGAGAAATGTTTTATGCTCATGCCCCGCTGGTCAATGGTTTATTTTTGATGAATCTCGAACGTGATGTTACACATGTCCATAGTGTGAGTACCAAAAAGTGTAAAGTTGATAACGATAGTCCCACTTACATGTGGCACTGCCGTCTTGGCCATATTGGTGTCAAACGCATGAAGAAGCTCCATGCTGATGGAATTTTGGAGTCACTTGATTTCGAATCATTTGACACATGCGAACCATGCCTCATGGGCAAGATGACCAAGACTCCGTTCTCCGGAACAATGGAGCGAGCAACTGACTTGTTGGAAATAATACATACCGATGTATGCGGTCCAATGAGCGTCGAGGCTCGCGGTGGCTACCGTTATGTTCTCACCCTCACTGATGACTTGAGTAGATATGGTTATGTCTACTTAATGAAACACAAGTCTGAAACTTTTGAAAGGTTCAAGGAATTTCAGAGTGAGGTCGAGAATCAACGTGACAGGAAAATAAAATGCCTACGATCTGATCGTGGCGGAGAATATTTAAGTCACGAGTTTGGCACGCACCTTAGGAAATGTGGAATTGTTTCACAACTCACGCCGCCCGGCACACCCCAGCGAAATGGTGTGTCTGAACGTCGTAATCGCACTCTATTGGATATGGTGCGATCTATGATGTCTCTTACCGACTTACCGCTATCATTTTGGGGATATGCATTAGAGACTGCCGCATTCACTTTAAATAGGGCACCGTCTAAATCCGTTGAGACGACACCGTATGAATTGTGGTTTGGAAAGAAACCTAAGCTGTCGTTTCTAAAAGTTTGGGGATGCGATGCTTATGTGAAGAAACTTCAACCTGAGAAGCTCGAACCCAAAGCGGAAAAGTGCGTCTTCATAGGATATCCCAAGGAGACTATTGGGTATACCTTCTACCTACGATCCGAAGGCAAAGTCTTTGTTGCCAAGAATGGATCCTTTCTCGAGAAAGAGTTTCTCTCGAAAGAAGTAAGTGGGAGGAAAATAGAACTTGATGAGGAAATTGTACCTCCACTCGAACCGGAGAGTAGCGCAGCACAGGAAGTTGTTTCTGTGGAGCCTACACCGGCTAGAGAGGAAGTTAATGATGATGATCATGAAACTTCAGATCAAGTTGCTATTCGAAGGTCCACCAGGACACGTTCCGCACCAGAGTGGTACGGCAATCCTGTCCTAGAGATCATGTTGTTGGACAACGGTGAACCTTCGAACTATGAAGAAGCGATGACGGGCCCGGATTCCAACAAATGGCTTGAGGCCATGAAATCCGAGATAGGATCCATGTATGAGAACAAAGTATGGACTTTGGTGGACTTGCCTAATGATAAGCGAGCCATTGAAAACAAATGGATCTTTAAGAAGAAGACTGACGCGGACGGTAATGTCACCGCCTATAAAGCTCGGCTTGTCGCTAAGGGTTATCGACAAGTTCAAGGAGTTGACTACGATGAGACTTTCTCACCCGTAGCGATGCTAAAGTCAGTCCGAATCATGTTAGCAGTTGCCGCATTTTATGATTATGAGATCTGGCAAATGGACGTCAAAACGGCATTCCTTAATGGCTTCCTCAAGGAAGAACTGTATATGATGCAGCCGGAAGGTTTTGTCGATCCTAAAGATGCTAACAAGGTATGCAAGCTCCAGCGCTCCATCTATGGGCTGGTGCAAGCATCTCGGAGTTGGAACATTCGCTTTAATGAGGTGATTAAAGCGTTTGGGTTTGTACAGGTTTATGGAGAACCTTGTATTTACAAGAAAGTGAGTGGGAGCTCTATAGCATTTCTTATATTGTATGTTGATGACATGCTGATAATGGGAAATAATATAGAACTCTTGGAAAGTATCAAGGCCTACTTGAATAAGTGTTTTTCAATGAAGGACCTTGGAGAAGCTGCTTACATATTAGGTATTAAGATCTATAGAGATAGATCGAAATGCCTCATTGGTCTTTCACAAAGCACATACCTTGAAAAGATATTGAAGAAGTTCAATATGCATCAGTCCAAGAAGGGGTTCTTGCCTGTGTTGCAAGGTGTGAGATTGAGTACGACTCAATGCCCGACCACGGCAAAGGATAGAGAAGAGATGAGTGTCATCCCCTATGCTTCAGCCATAGGCTCTATCATGTATGCCATGCTGTGTACCAGACCTGATGTGAACCTTGCCATAAGTTTGGTAGGGAGGTACCAAAGTGATCCCGGAGCGGAACACTGGACAGCGGTCAAGAATATCCTGAAGTACCTGAAAAGGACAAAGGACATGTTTCTCATATATGGAGGTGCCGAAGAGCTCGTCGTAAAGGGTTACGTCGACGCTAGCTTCGACACAGATCCGGACGACTCTAAGTCGCAAACCGGATACGTGTATATTTTGAATGGAGGGGCAGTCAGCTGGAGTAGCAGCAAGCAAAGCGTCGTGGCGGCATCTACATGTGAAGCGGAGTACATAGCTGCTTCGGAAGCAGCAAAGGAGGGAGTCTGGATGAAGGAGTTCATCACCGTCCTAGGAGTGATTCCAAATGCGTCGGGCCCGATGACTCTACTCTGTGACAACACTGGAGCTATTGCCCTTGCGAAGGAGCCCAGGTTTCACAAGAAGACAAGACACATCAAGCGCCGCTTCAACTCCATCCGTGATTACATTCAGGAGGGAGACATAGATATTTGTAAAGTGCATACGGATCTGAATGTCGCAGATCCGTTGACTAAACCTCTCTCACGAGCAAAACATGATCAACACCAGAACGCTATGGGTGTTCGATTCATCACAATGTAACTAGATTATTGACTCTAGTGCAAGTGGGAGACTGTTGGAAATATGCCCTAGAGGCAATAATAAAATGGTTATTATTGTATTTCCTAGTTCATGATAATTGTCTATTATTCATGCTACAATTGTGTTAACCAGAAACCGTAATACATGTGTGAATACATAGACCATCACATGTCCCTAGTGAGCCTCTAGTTGGCTAGCTCGTTGATCAATAGATGGTCACGGTTTCATGACCATGGACATTGGATGTCGTTGATAACGGGATCACATCATTAGGAGAATGATGTGATGGACAAGACCCAATCCTAAGCATAGCACAAGATCGTGTAGTTCGTTTGCTAAAGCTTTTCAATGTCAAGTATCATTTCCTTAGACCATGAGATTGTGTAACTCCCGGATACCGTAGGAATGCTTTGGGTGTGCCAAACGTCACAACGTAACTGGGTGGCTATAAAGGTACGCTACGGGTATCTCCGAAAGTGTCTGTTGGGTTGACACGAATCAAGACTGGGATTTGTCACTCCGTGTGACGGAGAGGTATCTCTGGGCCCACTCGGTAAGACATCATCATAATGAGCTCAATGTGACTAAGGAGTTAGCCACGGGATGATGTGTTACGGAACGAGTAAAGAGACTTGCCGGTAACGAGATTGAACAAGGTATGGCGATACCGACGATCGAATCTCGGGCAAGTACCATACCGATAGACAAAGGGAATTGTATACGGGATTGATTGAATCCCTGACATCGTGGTTCATCCGATGAGATCATCGTGGAGTACGTGGGAGCCAACATGGGTATCCAGATCCCGCTGTTGGTTGTTGGCCGGAGAGGTGTCTCGGTCATGTCTACGTGTCTCCCGAACCCGTAGGGTCTACACACTTAAGGTTCGATGACGCTAGGGTTATAGGGAAAAGGTATACGTGATTACCGAAGGTTGTTCGGAGTCCCGGATGAGATCCCGGACGTCACGAGGAGCTCCGGAATGGTCCGGAGGTAAAGATTGATATATAGGAAGTCCAGTTTTGGTCACCGGAAAGTTTTCGGGCTCATCGGTAGTGTACCGGGAGTGCCGGGAGGGTGCCGGAGGACCCCCGGGAGGGGTGTGACGACCAAAGGACCACATGGGCTGTTAGATAAAGTGTGCCAGCCCTTATTGGGCTGGGCAACACTTTTGCTAAAGGCCCATGCGGCTGGAGATAAGGAGATAAGGCAAAAAGGATTTAAAAGGAGGAGATCCACCTCCCTTGTGGGAGGTGGACTCTCCCTTTAATTCAGCCGGCCATCTCCTCCTTGGAGTAGAGGCCAAGCCAGCCCTCCACGTCCCTCCTCCTATATATACTTGAGGTTTTGGATGTTTTGAGACAGGATTTGATCTCTCTCTCTCACGGCGAAGCCCTACCTCTCTTCTTCCTCCTCCGCAGCGCTTAGGCGAAGCCCTGTCGGAATACCTTGCTACTCCACCACCACCACGCCGTCGTGCTGCTGTTGGAGCCCTTCCCCAACCTCTCCTTCCTCCTTGCTGGATCAAGGTGTTGGAGACGTCACCGGGCTGCACGTGTGTTGAACGCGGAGGTGCCGTCCGTTCGGCACTTGATCGGATCTACCGCGATCTGAATCGCTGCGAGTACGACTCCATCAACCGCGTTCTTGTAACGCTTCCGCTTAGCGATCTTCAAAGGTATGAAGATGCAATCTCTCCCCTCTCGTTGCTGGTTTCTCCATAGATAGATCTTGGTGAACGTAGGAAAATTTTGATTTACTACTACGTCTCCCAACATTTTGAACTCCTTCAAAAACTTGTTAAGGTATGTCTTCGTCAAAAAAACTTATCAAGCGAATTGATCTATCCCTATAGATCTTGATGCTCAATAAAATAGTAGCTTTATCTGGGTCTTCCTTTGAAAAACTCTTTTCAAACAACCCTTCATGCTCTTCCAGAAATTCTACATCATTTCCGATCAATAATATGTCAACTACATATTCTTATAAGAAACTCTATAGTGCTCCCACTCACTTTCTTGTAAATACAAGTTTCTCATAAACTTTGTATAAACTTAAACACTTTGATCACTCTATCAAAGCTCATATTCCAACACCGAGATGCTTACTCTAGTCCATAGAAGGATCGCTGGAGTTTGCATACTTTTAGCATCCTTAGGATTGACAAAACCTTCTGGTTGTATCACATACAAATCTTCATCACAGAAACCATTATGGAAACTTTGTTTTGTCATCCATCTGCCAGATTTCATAATCGAAAAATGCAACAACTGCTAACATAATTTTAATAGACTTTTAGCATCGCTACAGATGAGACAATCTCATCGCAGTCAACTCCTTGAACTTGGCGGAAACTTGTTTGCGACAAGTCGAGCTTTATAAAAGGTGACATTTCACCATTAGCTTCTATGTTCATCTCAAAGGTCCATTTGTACTCAACGACCTGGCATTCAACAAGCAAGTCTACCAAAGTCCATACTTGGTTTTCATACATGGATCCTTTCTCAGATTTCATGGCTCCCAGCCATTTGTTGGAATCCGGGCCCACCATCGCTTCTCCATAGTTCGTAGGTTCATCGTTGTCCAACAACATGATTTCCAAGACAGGGTTGTCGTACTACTCAGGAGCAGTACACATCCTTGTCGACCTACGAGGTTCGATAGTGACTTGATCCGAAGCTTCATGATCATCATCATTAACTTCCTTTTCAACTAATGTAGGCTCTACAGAAACATCTTTTTGTGTTGCGCTATTCTCTGGTTGAAAGAAAGGTTCAACAACCTTATCAAGTTCTATCTTCCTCCCACTCAATTCTTTCGAGAGAAACTCTTTCTCAAGAAAGGACCCGTTCTTAGCAACAAACACCTTTTGCGCTTGGATCTGAGATAGAAGGAATACCCAATGTCTCATTAGGGTATTCTATGAAGATGCATTTGTCTGCTTTGGGTTCGAGCTCACTAGGTGAAAAACCCATTTTCACATAAGCGTCGCAGCCCCAAACATTAAGAAATGACAGCTTAGGCTTCTGTCAAACCGTAATTCTCACGGTGTCATCTCAACAGACTTAGATGGTGCCCTATTAAAGTGAATGGATTTGTCTTTAATGCATAACCCCATAACGATAGTGGCAAAACAATAAGAGACATCATAGTACTCACTATATCCAATAGAGCACGACTACGACGATCGAACACACCATCACACTATGGTGTTCCAGGAGGCGTGAGCTGTGAAACAATTTCCACATTGTCTAAAATTGCATACCAAACTCGTAACTTAGATATTCACCTCCACGATCATATCATAGACATTTTATCTTCTTGTCACGATGATCTTTAACTTCACTCTGAAACTCCTTCAACCTTCCAAACATTTCAGATTCGTGTTTCATTAAGTAAATATCTCCATATTTACTCAAATCATCAGTGAAGGTAAAGAAAAACAACGATATCCACTGTGTGTTTCAACACTCATTGGACCACATACATCAACATGTATTAATTCCAATAAGCCACTTGCCTGCTCCATCATATCAGAAGACGGGGTCTTAGTCATCTCGCCCAAGAGGCATGGCTCGCATGTCTCGACTGATTCGAAATCGAGTGAGTAAAAAAATCCATCAGCATGGAGTTTCTTCATGCGATTTATACCAACATGACATTTAGCGGCAGTGCCACAAGTATGTGGTACTGTCATTATTAACTTTATATCTTTTGGTACCACTGTTATGAACATGTGTACTACTACGATCATGATTAAAAAAACCATTCCGAGTGGGCGCATGACCATTGAAGGCATTATCCATGTAAACAGAATAACCATTATTCTGTAACTTATATGAATAACCGTATTGCACTAATCATGATCTAATCACGTTCATGCTCAACGCAAACACCAAATAACATTTATTTAGGTTTATCACAAATCCCGAAGGTAGAGAGAGCGTGCGATGGTGATCACATCAATCTTGGAAACACTTCCAACACACATCGTCACCTTTCACATAGCTAGTCTCCGTTTATTCCGTAGATTTTATTTCGAGTTGCTAACACTTAGCAACCGAACCGGTATCCAATACCCAGGTGCTACTAGGAGTACCAGCAAGGTACACATCACTAACACGTATATCAAATATACTTCCATCGACATTACCAGCCTTCTTATCTACCAAGCATCTAGGGTTTTTCCGCTTCAGCAAACATTCTCCTCATAACAGAAGCACTTAGTCTTGGGTTCGGGCTCAACCTTGGGTTTCTTCACTAGAGCAACAACTGGCTTGCCGTTCCTGAAGTTTTTCCCTTCTTGCCCTTGCCCCTTTTGAAACTAGTGGTTTTCACTTAACCATAAACACTTGATGTTCCTTCTTGATTTCTACCTTCGTGGTGTCAAACATCACGAACAACTCAGGGATCATCTTATCCATCCCTGGCATGTTATAGTTCATCACGAAGCTCTAGTAGCTTGGTGGCAGTGACTTGGAGAACTGCATTAATCACTATCTCATCTGGAAGATTAACTCCCACTTGATTCAAGTGATTGTAGCACCCAGACAATCTGAGCACACGCTCACCGATTGAGCTATTCTCCTTTATCTTGCAGGCAAAGAATCTTGTTGGAGGTCTCATACCTCTCAACATAGGCACGAGCCTGAAATCCCAATTTCAGCTCTTAGAACATCTCGTGACGTTCAAAACATTTTGGAGCCTAAATTCTAAGTCGTAATGCATGACGCACTGAACTATCACGTAGTCATCAAAAAGTGCCTGTCATATGTTCACAACATCTACAGACAACGCTTGAGGGATTGGTGCACTTAGCGGTGCATCAAAGACATAAGCTTTCTGTGCAGCAATGAGGACAATCCTCAGATCACGGACCTAGTCCGTATTATTGCTACCATGAACTTTCAACTTATTTTTCTCTAGGACCGTATCAATAAAACTGGGGAGCTACAGCGCGAGCTATCTACGACATAATTTGCAAGGACATTTTTAGACTAAGTTCATGATAATTAAGTTCATCTAATCAAATTATTAATGAACTCCCACTTAGATAGACATCTCTCTAGTCTCCCAAGTGATACATGATCCATGTCAACTAGCCCGTGTCCGATCATCACGTGAGACGGACTAGTCATCCATGGTGAACATCTCTATGTTGATCGTATCTTCCATACGACTCATGTTCGACCTTTCGGTCTTCCATGTTCCGAGGCCATGTCTGTACATGCTAGGCTCGTCAAGTCAACCTAAGTGTTTCGCATGTGTAAATCTGGCTTACACCCGTTGTATGCGAATGTTAGAACCTATCACACCCAATCATCACGTGGTGCTTCGGAACGACGATCCTTAGCAATGGTGCACAGTTAGGGCGAACACCTTTCTTGAAATTTTATTGAGAGATCATCTTATTTACTACCGTCGTTCTAAGCAAATAAGATGTAAACATGATAAACATCACATGCAATCAATATAGTGACATGATATGGCCAATATCATCTTGCTCCTTTGATCTCCATCTTCGGGGCACCATGATCATCACTGTCACCGGCACGACACCATGATCTCCATCATCATGATCTCCATCATTGTGTCTTCATGAAGTCGTCTCGCCAACTATTACTTCTACTACTATGGTTAACGCTTAGCAATAAAGTAAAGTAATTACATGGCATTTATGATTGACACGCAGGTCATACAATAAAATAAGACAACTCCTATGGCTCCTGCCGGTTGTCATACTCATCGACATGCAGGTCGTGAATCCTATTACAAGAACATGATCAATCTCATACATCACAATGCATCACATCACATCCTTTTTGGCCATATCACATCACAAGGCACATGCTGCAAAAAACAAGTTAGACGTCCTCTAATTTGTAGTTGCAAGTTTTACGTGGCTGCTATAGGTTACTAGCAAGAACGTTTCTTACCTACGCCAATACCACAACGTGAGATGCCAATTGCTATTTACCCTTCATAAGGACCCTTTTCATCAATTCCAATCCGACTAAGGTGGGAGAGACAGACACCCGCTAGCCACCTTATGCAACAAGTGCATGTCAGGCGGTGGAACCAGTCTCACGTAAGCGTACGTGTAAAGTCGGTCCGGGCCGCTTCATCCCACAATACCGCCGAATCAAGATAAGACTAGTAGTGGTAAGAAAATTAAAAAAATCGACGCCCACAACTGCTTTGTGTTCTACTCGTGCATAGATTCTACGCATAGACCTAGCTCTGATACCACTTTTGAGAGACGTAGTAGTAAATCAAAAACTTTCCTACGATCACCAAGATCTATCCATGGAGAAACCAGCAACGAGTGGGGAGAGATTGCATCTTCATACCTTTGAAGATTGCTAAGCGGAAGCGTTACAAGAACGCGGTTGATGGAGTCGTACTTGCAGCGATTCAGATCGCGGTAGATCCGATCAAGTGCCGAACGGACGACACCTCCGCGTTCAACACACGTGCAGCCCGGTGACGTCTCCTATGCCTTGATCCAGCAAGGAGGAAGGAGAGGTTGGGGAAGGGCTCCAACAGCAGCACGACGGCGTGGTGGTGGTGGAGTAGCAAGGTATTCCGACAGGGCTTCGCCTAAGCGCTGCGGAGGAGGAAGAAGAGAGGTAGGGCTTCGCCGTGAGAGAGACAGATCAAATCTTGTCTCAAAATAGCCAAAACCTCAAGTATATATAGGAGGAGGGATGTGGAGGGCTGGCTTGGCCTCTACTCCAAAGAGGAGAGGTTCGGCCGATTTAAAGGGAGAGTCCACCTCCCACAAGGGAGGTGGATCTCCTTCTTTTAAATCCTTTTTGGCCCTATCTCTTATCCCTAGCTGCATGGGCCTTTAGAAAAAGTCTTGCCCAGCCCGATAAGGGCTGGCACACTTTGTCTAACATCCCATGTGGTCCTTTGGTCGTCACACCCCTCCCGGGGGTCCTCCGGCACCCTCCCGGCACTCCGGGTACACTACCGATGAGCCCGAAAACTTTCCGGTGACCAAAACTGGACTTCCTATATATCAATCTTTACCTCCGGACCATTCCGGAGCTCCTCGTGAAGTCCGGGATCTCATCCGGGACTCTAAACAACCTTCGGTAATCACGTATACCAATTCCCTATAACCCTAGTGTCATCGAACCTTAAGTGTGTAGACCCTACGGGTTCGGGAGACACGTAGACATGACCGAGACACCTCTCTGGTCAATAACCAACAACGGGATCTGGATACCCATGTTGGCTCCCACGTACTCCACGATGATCTCATCGGATGAACCACGATGTCAGGTATTCAATCAATCCCGTATGCAATTCCCTTTGTCTACCGGTATGATACTTGCCCGAGATTCGATCGTCGGTATCCCTATACCTTGTTCAATCTCGTTACCGGCAAGTCTCTTTACTCGTTCCGTAATACATCATCCCGTGACTAACTCCTTAGTCACTTTGAGCTCATTATGATGATGTCTTACCGAGTGGGCCCAGAGATACCTCTCCGTCACACGGAGTGACAAATCCCAGTCTCGATTCGTGCCAACCCAACAGACACTTTCGGAGATACCCGTAGTGCACCTTTATAGCCACCCAGTTACGTTGTGACGTTTGGCACACCCAAAGCCTTCCTACGGTATTCGGGAGTTGCACAATCTCATGGTCTAAGGAAACGATACTTGACATTGGAAAAGCTTTAGCAGACGAACTACACGATCTAGTGCTATGCTTAGGATTGGGTCTTGTCCATCACATCATTCTCCCAATGATGTGATCCCGTTATCAATGACATCCAATGTCCATGGCCATGAAACCGTGACCATCTATTGATCAACGAGCTAGTCAACTAGAGGCTCACTAGGGACATGTTGTGGTCTATGTATTCACACATGTATTATGGTTTCCGGTTAACACAATTATAGCATGAACAATAGACAATTATCATGAACAAGGAAATACAATAATAACCATTTTATTATTGCCTCTAGGGCATATTTCCAACAGTCTCCCACTTGCACTAGAGTCAATAATCTAGTTCACATCACCATGTGATTAACACTTACATCACCATGTGATCATATCATCATGTGATTAACACCCAATAAGTTCTGGGGTTTGTTCATGTTCTGCTCGTGAAAGAGGTTTTTAGTCAACGGGTCTGCGACATTCAGATCCGTGTGTACCTTGCAAACATTCTATGTCACCAATGTCACCAATCTCGGGAGTGATGCTCAGGAGTTTTTCCATGGGGACGCGTAGAACCACCAATGTCACGGCGCTGTTCATTGCGCGTGACCTGACAAGGCCGCGGTGCATGCACTGGCGTGGGTGTCTTGGAAGGTGCCCTTCCGTCCCTAGAGTTCACTATGGCACCCGTAGGCAATAGAGCTCCATCCTAAGATCCAGCAGCGCGTTGGTCGCCGTCGTCGTTGCTGACATCGCCGCTCGCTTGGCCTTGATCACCAGAGCGTCGTGGGGGCTCAAAATCTTCGCCTCCTCCACCTGTATCCACACCGTCGCCCATCCGATTAGCTACAAGCACACTAGACGTGGATGGATCAACTACCGCAAAGCCCTTCTTCTTGGGGGCCATGGCGACAAAGATGATGAAGAAACTGGTGCGCTGATTGCTAGATCAGGTTCATGCAACCATCTCCCCTACATGGCGCGCCAAAGATGTCAGGACACGACACCTATGGGATCGCGTAGATCCCTTCACGGTTCGGCAGGGAGAAGGTGTGCACACAGAGCACATCCAACGAGCAGCAAGAGGGATTTTTACCCAGGTTCGAGCCGCTGAGAAGCATAAAACCCTACTTCTACTTTAGCGTATTATGTGTCTTTGATCTCTCGCTACAGGAGCGTTGTGTGATGAACAGTACACAGCTGCTACGCATGCATGTGAGCTAGAATGTCCTCCTCCCCTCTAGTAATGCATTGGGCCTCCTTTTATATGACTAACGGCTCTCCGACAGTGGTGTATAGTACATACACGTGGTGTACAATTTCTATAGTGCTATCATACCTAACACTGACGGCATAGGACAGACACATTAAATGCTTCGTCTAGCTGTTCCTAATATTCTTGGTGGCGGGTAAAGAGGCCATCCCATCAGTACTGCTTAACCCCTTCATTGTTAGCGCCTTGACACGTACTCAGGAGGATAAGACCTATCTCACAGTCCGGTCGTTGAGCTGTAGTGGTGACAGGCTGGCGAGGTCTTGTCGGGCGGGTCCTGCTAGGTTTCCACAAGCCATATCGGCAAGATCTTGCCGGGGTCTCAACTTCTGGTCTTCTGTCTTCTGATTGTTGACATAAGTGTTCTCTTGACGTCTTCGTACTTGTATCCAGCAGTCCCCTGGCAGGCCTCGCCGCTAGTGTGGCTACAACCGTCCATGCAAAAGTAAGGGGTACTAAAGACTCAAACTTTAGTACACCGACACATGCCAGATTCGACATCGGAAGCAATGGCATGGGTCCACATGTTGTTGAACTTCCCACTGGCGGCTGACAAGATGGACGAGTGGAGAGCTACAATCCAGAGCTTGATCTCCTTCGTCGAAGCCAACAAGTCCCAACGTGCGTAGCCGTCATGACGTATGCGGACGACGACAGTGGCCCTAGGTGTCACACCCAGGGTGCAGTCTCCTCTACGACAACAAACCCAGAGGCAACCATCTCTAGCTCCACACGCAGACGAGCTCGATGAAGCATCCATGGCTTCATCCGGCCCGAGCGATCACTGCGGCCATAGATGTATACTGGAGGATCGAGGGAAGGAGGACACACGCATCACCATCGAGCGACGTCAAGAAGCACACTGTCACTCTAACAAGCGCAACGGTTCAGATGATGGCAACCCCGCGCCTAGTGTTGGCGGCTACCCTTCTTATGAGGTTGGGTGCCCTGCCTTCACTCACGAGTTGCGATACGTTCACTGGCCATCAACTCGAACCTTTAAGCCAGAGCTGACGGGGAAATTTGATGGAAAATTGAACCCGGCGGAGTTCCTGGGCATTTACACGATAACCATTCAGGCTACCGGAGCAAGGGATGAGAAGGTGTTCGCTAACTACCTCCCTTTGGCACTCAAGCCAAATGTGAGGTCATGGCTGATGCACCTGCCGATAAACTCCATTTCGTCTTGGGCTGACCTATGCAACGAGTTTGTCGGCGTCTTCACTAGCGGCCACCAAGATCCAGGACAGCCCAGCGACTTGCAGATACTTCCACAGAAGGACAGAGAGACTCTGCGGAAATACATCCAGAGATTCAGTCGAGTACACCCCAACATTCCAAAGATACACCCCGCAGTTGTGATTGTCGCATTCCACTCAAACATGCGTAACAGGAGGATGTGGGCTAAGATGAACGTCAAACTCCCCAAGACCATCAATGAGCTATATACATTGATGGACAAGTGTGCTTGTGCTTAAGAGGGAAAGCGATTGCCAAAGAGGAGGCTGGTGTCGAAGTTGATTCAGACGAAGACAATGCCCTGGCTCGAAAGGCTGGAACATAAAATGCAACAAGAAGCACAAATAAAAAGTGATGTTATACGTTGATAGCTCTGGTGATCTTAGTGCCGGCAAGAAGGCAAAATCTGAGACCCCCGACAAGGGAGCTTCCCTGTGTGCTGATTGTCGGGAGGCTGCTGCCATGAAGAAAACCGGAAAGACCGACTGGTCGTACTTCAAGATCCACCGCACCAAAGGAAACAATCTCCAAGAATGCCTCCAAGTTGAATAGCTAGCTGACCAATAGAGGACTGAATATGAGAAGCGCGACAAGGAGAAATGCCAAGATGATGCTACCAAGAAGGGTCGTGGTGGCAGAGGAGGTCGGCGCAGCAAAACCCCGAAGCAGAAGGAAAAACTGGCTAGAGGCCCTGAGAAGAAAGAGGCAGATGACATGAGTGAGGATGAGGATGAAGAGGAGTATTCGAGTAATCGAGAATTTCAAAAGGCAACTAGGCCATGTGTGTTGACGGGGGTTCATCTTTGCATTCCTCCACCGCCAGCGCAAGTAGTGGGCGCATGAAGTCAACGATGTGGAACCTGCTGCCGAATAAATGAAACCACTTAGGTGGCCCCACATGCCTATAATCTTTGATGAAGAGTACCATCCTGACCGCACCACCGCTGTTGGATGTTTCTTGTTGTTGGTATCCCCAACAATTCGCAACCTCAAAGTCACCAAGATGTTAGGAGACGGTGGGGTAGGACTAAACCAGATTTCCCCTATGATAGTGGAGAGGCTGCAGATCCCTGATGGTGAGCTCAAGGCAATGGGTACATTCCAAGGCGTTAACCCCAGCAGGAGACAACCCAAGGGAAAGATAACTTTACCTGTGATGTTTGGCAGGGAATTTAACTACCGGACCGAGAAGGTGGCATTTGATGTGGTTGATTTCCCCTGCCTTACAATGTAATTATCGGTCGCCCAGATCTGGCAAAATTCATGGCAGTGTCCCACCATGCTTACAACACCATGAAGATGTCAGGGCCTATCCTAATCATCTCCATTCCATCTGACAAGAAGGACGCAGTCATATGCGTGAACAAGATATATTGAGATGCGATAGCAGCTGAAGCAATAGAAATCTCAGCTCCCGCCAAGAATTCAAAGAAGGCAAGGAAGTCTGGTGTAGACACCTGCAAGGACTCCGAGAACCACACCTCTTCGGAGTGTGTTACACCTGAAGATGACCTGCTAGGGAGTTCCGTCGGCAAGAAGACCAAGATCACCTATCTTGGGAGGAAGATGGTCCCGAGGAGATTGGATGGCACGGATGGTACCTTCACCATCAGCGCCAACCTTACTGACAAATAGGAAAGCGCGCTCGTCGCCTTCCTGCGGGCGAACGTCAATGTGTTTGCCTGGCAACCATCTGACATCCCTGGTGTTTCCACGGAGGTAATTGAGCACCACCTTTCTATCTGCCTTCATGCCAGACCCGTCAAACAAAAGCTCCAGAGACAATTGTCCCTGGCAAGGAGGCAAACAAGGATTGGGTCATGTACTTTGACGGTGTTTTCTCACTCCAGGGCACTGGAGCACGCGTGCTCCTCGTTGCCCCCATGATCCGTCTCCAACGTATCTATAATTTGTGAAGTATTCATGCCATGTTTACAATAATACTATATGAGTTTGGTATGATTTTATTAGAACTAACCCGGACTAACGCTATTTTCAACAACAACTACCATGGTGTCGTTTTTTTGTGTAGAAATAAATTTTCTCGGGATGGGCTGAAAATTTAGTATTATTTTTTATGGACCAAAAGAGATCCCCGAAGCATTGGAGCTAGGACAGAAGAGCCACGAGGAGGTGACAAGCCACCTAGGCGCGGCCAGGGGGGTGGCCACGCCTGGCAGGCTTGTGACTTCCTCGTGGCCCCCTTGACATGAGATCGATGCCAAAAATTCCTATAAATATAGAAACCTCCTAAAAGAAACCTAGATCGGGAGTTCCGCCTCCGCAAACCTCCAAAGCCACGAAAAACCAGTCTTGGCCCTGTCCGGCACCCTGTCGGAGGGCGTCACCATCACCGGAGGCCATGATCATCATCCCGGAGGGGCCATCAACACCATGGAGGCCAAGCACCCAAGGGAAAACGTCTCCCCACCGAGGGGGAGGCCATGGAGGAGGAAGCATAAGGGGGAGACCCTCTCCCCCTCTCTCCTGGTGGTGCTGGAGTGCCACCAGGGGAACCATCGCCGCGGTGATCGTCTTCATCAGCATCACCTTCTTCATCACCATCCTCAAATCCTTTTAGCATTCCACTCTCCGCACCCCGCTATAATCCCCTAC
This sequence comes from Hordeum marinum, assembly GCA_022496015.1. Taxonomy (NCBI): domain Eukaryota; kingdom Viridiplantae; phylum Streptophyta; class Magnoliopsida; order Poales; family Poaceae; genus Hordeum; species Hordeum marinum. The sequence continues at coordinate 237,452,782 of CM039673.1, forward strand.
TTGAACATGGTGCTTTATGCCACATATTATGATCCAATGATGTGTTGCTATCCTATGACGTTTTGAGTAGATTTCATTTGTCCTTTGGGGTTGATTGCTGATCTAGATTGGTTTGAGTTGTATGTTTATTTTGGTGTTGTCCTATGGTGTCCTCCATGCACACGTGAAGGAGTCCCGTTGTAGGGTATTGCAATAGGTTCATGATTCGCTTATAGTGGGCTGCTTGAGTGACATAAGCATAAACCCGAGTAAGGGGGTTGTTGCGTATGTGATAAAGGGGACTTGATGCTTTAATGCTATGGTTGGGTTTTACCTTAGTGATCTTTAGTAGTTGCGGATGCTTTCTAGAGTTCCAATCATAAATTCTTATGATCCAAGAGGAGAAAGTATGTTAGCTTATGCCTCTCCCTCATATAAATTGCAATAATGATTTCCGACCTTGTTAACAATTTCCTAGGATAATTCCGCACACCGACCCATCATTATTCCACACTCGCTATTTGTAATACATTGTAATATTATGATAAAAACACCTATTTTTATATTTTAGTTATCCCTTATCATGCAAAGCTATCCTCTTCTTACCCACAATGTAGTCGTGTTTCTTGTTTCTAGATGGAAGCAAACGTTCGGTGTACATAGAGTCGTATCGGTGGCAGATAGGACTTCAGAGAATATGGATCTTAGCTTTAGCTCCTTGTGGGTTCGACACTCCATAATTACCGCTTCCATCTTTGGAAATTGCTATGATGATTCCTTGCACTTGGGGATTATCAAGCTCTTTTCTGGTGCCGTTGCCGGGGAGCAATAGCGTGGGGATGATATTCTCATTTGTGCTTTTTTGCTTTCTTCACGAAGTAGATTTTGTTTTCCCTTTTTACTTTATTTCGTTGTGGGTGAAAAAAACAAACCAAATAAAGAAAAAATATAAAAATATTTGCTTGCCCGTTATGCCTAAGAAATTTTTCAAAAAGATAAGTGATTGGAAGGTTGTGCATTGGAGAAGTAAGGGTCGACCTTGAACAATTGTGTTCATGCTCATGGAAACAATGTAGAATTTTTCATGGATGCTTCTGAAAAATAATTATCCCCTTGTATATATCCATTATATTATAAAAATAATGTGCCAAGATTTGCTTTTAGGATGATTAGATTGCTTGTTTGGTGTGTGCAGTGCAAAAACAGAAACTTTGGCTGTAGTGCGTGAATTTACATTTTTTACTGGAACGTCAAAAATTTCTGAAATTTTAAGACAATACTTATATGATGTTTTCTTAATTTTCAGATTTTTTTGCTTTACATAAGTATACTAAGTTTCCAGATTACTAGAGACTATCCTGTTTTTGACAAATTCTGTTTTCTGTGTATTGTTCTATTATTTTGACAAATCTACGGGTTGTATTGGGGGGGGTATGAACCATGGTGAAGTTGGACTATAGTTGATATAATGCTAATATGAATTTGTAATGAGTTCACAATAGTACTTAAAGTAGTATTTTGCTTTATTATACTAACGGATCTCACGAGAGTTTTGTTAAGTTTGGTGTGAATGAAGTGTTCGAAGATCGAGGAGGTATCGATATAAGAAGAATACGGAGACACAAGAGTTCAAGCTTGGGGATGCCCCAGAAGGCATCCCATCTTTATTCTTAAACAATTATTGATATACCTCGGTTTTTGTTTTGTTCACATGATGTGCGTCCTTAGTGTTTTTCTCTTCCTTTATACACCCTTCTAGTTTGAGTTAGTGCTCGATTTATTTGTAGAATGCTTCATGCGCTTCACTTAAATCTTTTGAGTATGGCTTTATAGAATGCTTCGTGTACTTCACTTATATATTTTGATCTTGGATATTGGTTAATCTATATTAATTGTAGAATTCTCTATGAACTTCACTTATATCTTTTAGAGTATGAATAAAATGATCATCGGAGTTTGGCTTGGAAGAGCATCATTAAATTGTCATGCCTAGCTAAAAAGGCATTAAAGAAAAGCGCTTGTTGGGAGGCAACCCTACACTTTTAATTTCTGTTTTGATGTGTTAACATGATTAAGATACTGTAGTAATCATGTTTTTTGCCTTTATTTCAATAAAGTGCCAAGTAAAGCCTTTGGGATAGTGTGGATACTTGCTTGTTTGATTCTGTGCAAAAACAGAAAGTTTTGCGTCCAGTATATGAATTATATGATTTTACTGGAGAGTCAAAAAATTCTGAAATTATTACACAACATTGCTACGCAAATTTTGTGATATATACTAATTTTCCGAATAATTATAGTTAGGGAAGTTTGGTAATCATTCAGATCTTTACACACTGTTCTGTTTTTGACGGATTCTGTTTTGCATGCATAGTTTGCTTGTTTCAAGTGTTCCTATAGATTATATTGAGTCATATAAATTATGGGAATGATGGAATACAGTAGTTATCATGTGGAAATAATTATGAATCTTGTCTTTACAGTACCTAAGTGAATGATTTATCTTTATTACACTAACCCTTCTCATGAGGTTTCGTTATGTTTTGTGTGATTGAAGTTTTCAAGTTTTGGCTGAGATACCGATATGAGGGGAATAAGGAGTGACAAGAACCCAAGATTAGGGATTACCAAGGCAACCCCATGGGAATATTCAAGGTAGACTCAAGCGTCTAAGCATGGGGATGCCCCGAAAGGCATCCCCTCTTTTGTCTTCAACACTATCGATATATCTTACTTGGAGCTATATTTTTATTCGTCACATAATATGAGTTTTTCTTGGATCATAATTTTATTTTTTTATTAACTGCTAGGTGTTATTTATAATCTTGGTTTTCAATAAAAAGTCCCAGGAAATTCCTAAGGAAGCTTGCATTGCATGTTTGATGTGTGTTGTGTAAAAAACAGAAACTTTTGATGTAGTGTTTGAAATTTCATATTTTACTGGAACATGAAAAGTTTATGAAATTTTGACATAGTGTTTTAATATAAATTCCTTAGAATTTCCTAAATTTTCATAATTTTTATAGTTACAGAGGTACACTGGTTTAATAAATTTCTACAGACTGTTCTGTTTAGACAGATTGTTGTCATAGTTTTGATATCTACTTATCCTATAGTTTCCATAGCCTATATTGGAAGATATAAATTGTGGAAAAGATATTATACAGTACCTAATGTTTGAAAATTATTTGTCAACTTGTCTTGGCAGTACATGAAGTGTTGATTTGTTCTTATGTGTACTAACCTATCTCACGAGTTCTTTTTGAGTTTTGTGTGGATGAAGTTTTTGAGAATAGGTAAAACCGGGATATGAGAGGATTGAGCAAGATACAAAAGTTCAAGCTTGGCTATGAGCAAGGCACCCCAAGCAAATTTTCAATAACTCTAAAGTATCTAAGCTTGGGGATTCTACGCATCCCACCTCTCTTCATCAACAATTATCGGTTAGCCTATGTTGAGCCTAAATTTTTATTCATTTACATGATGCGTGCTATTCTTGGAGTGACATTTTATTTTGTTTGCTGTCTCAGTTAAATCATTAGATCTGAAATTTTGAATAACAGAGCATCCTCACATGGCTATTTAACTAATTGACTACACATTGATCTTCACTTATATCCTTTTGGAGTAGTTTGTCATTCACTCTCGTGCTTCACTTATATCCCATGAGTAAATGGTTGAATGAATTGAATATCATAAATATGAAATTAAAAATGCTTCATATACTTATCCCATGGGGAGTAATGACTTCACATATAAGAAGCATAGGTGTTAAAACATATTGAAAGTTAGCAAACACCGCATTGGTCAATTGAACAATTCATGAAAGAATATTGAAGGAAGAGAGATTTCACATATAAATATACTATCTTGGACATCCTCTATGATTGTGATCCCCATTAATTATTTTCAAACTTGAGCAAATTAGTTGAAGCTGGACAAGGAAGACAACATAATGAGTTATGCTTCGGTATATTTGTATAGAAGTTACATTGTTATAGATCCTCCAACATGTGGTGCTTGCTTGAACCTCATACTAGCAAAAAAAAACTCACCAAGTAGAAATACTACTTGTGCATCCAAACAACCTTAAACCAGTTTTTCCATGTGAGTCCACTATACCTACCTAAGTATTGAATAAGATCCTTCAAGTAAGTTGTCATCGGTGCAAAAAGCAATAAAAATTGCTCCTAAATATGTAAGATCTTTTATTGTAAGGGAAAATAAGCATTGTACGAACTTGTGATGGTAAAGAAAGAAAAGTGACGGACTGCATAATAAAGGTTGCTATCAAAAAGGGTAATACAATGTGGCGTTCCTTTGCATTAAGAGTTTGCACATCCAAAAAAAGCGCATGACAACCTCTGCTTCCCTATGCGAAGGGCCTATCTTTTACTTTCTAGCACTTATCTTATACAAGAGTCACGGTGATCTTCACCACTTCCTATATTTCACCTTTTTCTCTTGGCAAGCATCGTGTGGTGGGGAATGATCTAGGCATATATGGCCATTGAAATATATTTGATCATGAATTATTATTGTTGAAAATTATCTATACGATAAATAAGTTGGGAGGCAAAACTTTAAGCCCCTATCTTTCTTTGTGTTCAACAGATGCCATTTGCTCTAAACATATGCTTTCAGTGTTTGCAATCGTGGAAGACTATATGATAGTTGAGTGTGTGGAATTTGGTAAATCAAAGCTCTTACATATACCGTTCCTAGAAATAAGATGAATTGCAATAGTTTGGCGACTGAAAGCATAGTTTGTTAGTTTTCAAGAAACTTTATGGTCTATACTTTAACATGTGAATATCTTGTTACTTCATCATAATAAACTTTATGAGATGATCTACTTTTTATGATACATAATGATGCTAGAAAAGGTGATTGGAATTATCATTGATCAAACTTGTGCACTTGCTAGCATTATGTATTTTGTCATTTACCTACTCGAGGACAAGCAAGAATTAAGCTTGGGGATGCTGATACGTCTCCAACGTACCTATAATTTATGAAGTATTCATGCCACGTTTACAATAATTCTATATGATTTTGGTATATTTTTATTAGTACTAACCCGGACTGACACTGTTTTCAACAGAACTACCATGGTGTCTTTTTGTGTCCAGAAATAAAAGTTCTTGGAATGGGCTGAAAATTTATTATGTTTTTTATGGACCAAAAGAGACCCCAGAAGCATTGGAGCTTGGCCAGAAGAGCCACGAGGAGGTACCCATCCACCTAGGCGTGGCCAGGGGGTGGTCGCGCCTGGCAGGCTTGTGACTTCCTCATGGCTCCCCTTGACGTGAGATAAATGCCAAAAAATTCTATAAATATAAAAACCTCCAAAAATAAACCTATATCGGGAGTTCCACTGCCACAAACCTCTAGAGCCATGTAAAACCAATCTTGGCCCTCTCCGGCACCCTAATGGAGGGGGTCACCATCACCGAAGGCCATCATCATCATCCCGGAGGGGCCATCAACACCATGGAGGCCAACGACCAGAGGGAGAACCTCTCCCCGCTGAGGGGGGAGGCCATGGAGGAGGAAGCATAATGGAGAGACCCTCTCCCCCTCTCTCCCGGTGGTGCTGGAGTGCCACCGAGGGAACCATCGACATTGTGATCGTCTTCATCAACATCACCTTCTTCATCACCGTCATCATGTCCATTTAGCGGTCCACTCCCCCGCACCCCATTGTAATACCCTACTTGAACATGGTGCTTTATGTCACATATTATGATCCAATGATTGATGATCTAGATTGGTTTGAGTTGTATGTTTATTTTGGTGATGTCCTATGGTGCCCTCCGTGCCGTGCACACGTGAAGGATTCCCGCTATAGGGTGTTGCAATACATTCATGATTCGCTTATAGTGGGTTGCTTGAGTAACAAAAGCGTAAACCCGAGTAAGGGGGTTGTTGCGTATGGGATAAAGGGGACTTGATGCTTTAATGCTATGTTTGGGTCTTACCTTAGTGATATTTAGTAGTTGCAGATGCTTGCTAGAGTTCCAATCATAAGTCCATATGATCCAAGTAGATAAAGTATATTAGCTTATGCCTCTCCCTCATATAAAATTGCAATAACGATTTCCGATCTTGTTAACAATTGCCTAGGATAATTCCGCACACCAACCCATCATTATTCCACACTCTGTATTTGTAATATATTGTAATATTATGATAACATCACCTATTTTTATATTTCGGTTCTCTGTTATCATGCAAAGCTATCCTCTTCTTACCCACAATGTAGTTTTATTTCTCGTTTCTAGATGGAAGCAAACATTCGGTGTACATAGAGTTGTATCGGTGGCAGATAGGACTTGAGAGAATATTGATCTTACCTTTAGCTCCTTGTGGGTTAGACACTCCATACTTATCACTTCCACCTTTGGAAATTGCTACGATGATTCCTTGAGTTGGGGACTATCACCCCACCGAAGAGCACCTAAAGTATGTGATTCAAATGCACTTTCCCCTAGAGGAAGCCACCAATAACACTGCAGAGTATGAGGGGCTCCTTGCCAGACTCAGAATTGTGGTGGAGTTGGGAATGAAGAAACATATTGTCAAGGGGAATTCTCAGCTCGTAGTGAAGCAAATCAACAAAGATTATAAGAGTACGTTGATGGAGGCCTACATAGAGGAAGTGAGGAAAGTGGAGGAACACTTCGATGGATTGCAAGAAGAACATGTGCCCCAAGCGGAAAATAGTATTGCTGATCATCTATTGAATTGCGCTGCTCAGAAGCTTCCTATGGAACCAGTGACTTTTGTTCTCCGCCTCACTCAACCATCCATATCCCCATCCGCAATGGCCAAGAAGAGAAGATAGCTTAACTCCAGCAAGCATTTACCGGTAGAGCTTCTCGAAGCCATCGGTAGAGAAGCTGCCTAGGGAAATCCCGTTTCGGTTGGTGAGCATCTCCCTTTGAAAGCACATTTGCTCCCTTGGTGGTTTTGGTAATTAATAACAACATATAAGTCATTGAACTAATGTTTCAACCAAGTATATTTCAAGAAATGTTCAATGATAGGATTGGCAAAAGGAGATTGTGGACATACCCCAAGATGCAAGGAAATAGGTTGGCCAAGCTTCAAGCAAAAGGACTCTACATTTTATATTTGTGAGAAATCACTTTGAGTCCATAGGAAAGCCAATACTATTAAAAGGGGCTAAGGTTTTGTTGGTGAACAATATGCTCAAACGTGCACAAGTGATAGTCGCCAAAATCATCCACAAACTCTCCCACCAAAGTATGTTCTATACCTAACACTCAAAATTGGTGCAACCAACTTTCCCATACCGGTGCCACCAATTCCAGAACCTAGACAGACTCGGCCAAACCCTAGCCACTTCGGTGCAACCGATTCCATACCGGTGCCATCGAGTTTAGGTTGCCAACTTTCTGTTACGCAAATTCACATTAAAGGTACCATCGAGAATGTTGGATCGGCGTCACTGAGATTGGAAATCTGACCGTTGGTCACCTTATCGGTGCAACCAAGTTTCTTATATCAGTCTCACCAAGATTCAAAAGTTGCCACCTTTTGGTCACTTCGGTACCACCGAGATTAACAATCGGTGTCACCGAGTTGGTCATTTTGTGTGTAACGGTTGGATTTTTGGGGGTGCCTATATATACCCCTTCACCACCACCTACTCAAAAGAGAAGCACTCAGAACTATTCCATACCTATCCTATCAAATGTTCTGATAGAGAACCACCTACCCTTGTGTTGAGGTCAAGATATTCCACTCCAATCATATGGATCTTGATCTCTAGCCTCCCTAAGTAGCTTTCCACCAATCCCATCTCTTCCACCATGCCAAATCTGTGAGAGAGTGATTGGGTGCTGAGGAGTCTATCATCTTGAAGCACAAGAGCAAGGAGTTCATCGTCATTACCGAGCCTATTACCTTTTGGAGGGTGGTGCCTCCTAGATTGGTTAGGTGTCGCTTGGGAGCCTCCTACTTCGTGTTGTGGAGTGAACCAAGAAGTTTGTAAGGGCAAGGAGATCGCCTAGTTCATGGAGATCTACCCATAGTGAGGCTTGTCCTTCATGGACGGAAGCCGTTATGGAATAGTCAAGGTTGCTACTTCGTGGACACTTTTGAGTGGAGCCCTCCATGGACTCTCGTGATCATTACCCTCCATGGGTTGAAGGCTCCATAAACGTGGATGTACGATAGCGCCACCTATCGGAACCACGGGAAAAATCATCGTGTCTACAACTGTGTTTGATCTTCCTACCCTATCCCTTCTATACATGCTTGTTGTTACTTTCCGCTACTATATACTCTTAGACTTGCATGTGTAGGGTGTACTTGACTTGCCATGAAATGCTAAAAACAGTCAACCCTAAAACTTGGTATAGGCAAAACTTTTATTTGGTCAAGTAGTCTAATCACCCCCCTCTAGACATACTTTCGGTCCTACAAGTGGTATCAGAGCTTTGGTCTCCATTGCTTAGGTCTCACAACGTAGGAGAGTATGGCATCTAGTGAGGGAAGTTATCACCGTAGAGGTCCGTACTTTGATGGCACTAATTTTGCTAGTTGGAAGCACAAAATGAAAATGCATATGCTTGGTCATAACCCCGCCGTTTGTGGTGTTGTTCATGTTGGCTTGCAAGCTGAGTTCTTTGCGGATGGACGAGAACCGGATCGTGAAGCGACCGTGGATGAGTTGAAGATGTCGCAACTCAATGCTCAAGCATGCGACATTCTCTTTAACTGCTTATGCCCCAAAGAATTCAACAAAATCAGCCGTGTTGAGAATGCAAAAGAGATTTGGGATACTTTGGTTGATATGCACGAAGGAACCAAGTCCATGAGAGAATCCAAGTTAGATGTTCTTCAAGGTCAGCTTGACAAATTCAAGATGAAGTATGGTGAAGGAGTCGCAGAGATGTACTCTAGGCTAGCTTTCATCACCAATGAGATTACCGGCTTAGGAAGTGAAGAAATGACTGACAAATTCATCATCAATAAGATACTTAGAGCTTTGGATGATAAATATGACACCGTGTGCACATTGATCCAAATGGTTCCAAACTACAAAGATCTCAAGCCTATGGAAGTCATTGGAAGGATTGTTGCTCATGAGATGACACTCAAAGATAAGGAAGAACTTCATCATAGTCTAGCGGTGCTTACAAAGCCACAAGTGATGCTCCCGAAAGTTCAAGTAACAACCTTGTCACCAATGAAGAGATAAGCCTCATGGTCAAGAAATTCAACAAGTTCTACAAGAATAGAGGCAAAGAAAGAAACTCCAACTCAAGATATGAACAGAAGCGTTCGTCAAGTCGTGACCGCAATTTCTAGAATTGTGGGAAGCCCAGACACGACTCAAATTAGTGCACAGCTCCCTACAAAAGAAGAGAAGAGTCACCTCGAAGACGAAGCTCAAGGAATGAATCACCACAAAGAGAGAGAAGGAGTAGAGATGATCGTTATGAACGAAGACACTCAAGGAGAAGTAGAGATTCGGAGAAGAAGGACAAGTACGCCAAGAGCTACAAAAGAAGAAAACATCAAGATCATGTTGGTGAATGGGTTTTCGGCTCCAACTCTGACAACAACTCTGAGAGAAGCTATCACTCTGACTCAGACTGTAGTCAAGATGATGGTGTTGCCGGAATTGCTCTAGTGACTACCAACTCTGATGATCTATTTGAATCACCAAATGAAGGGAGTGGAAGGTGCTTCATGGCTAAAGGCCCCAAGGTATCACACCCCGAGTATCTAGATTTTGATAGTGATGAAGATGATTTGCTTTGTGATGATGACTTGCTTTGTGATAAAACTAGTGATGTTGACCAAGATGAACTTGATAATTCTCATGCTAGTCAAGATGAGTCATTTGATGATGATAAGATGAAAATAGAACAACTAACTAAAGAACTAAACACTCTTAAGTTAGCTCATGAATCTACTCTCAAAGATCATAGAGAGATTGTGAGAACTCATGAGAAGCTACGCTTCGAGAAGCTCAACTTGGAGCAAGAGCATGAGTTTCTCAAAGCTATCAATGACAATCTCCGAAAGAAGACTTCATCTTATCTAGCCAAACAACTACTCTTGTCTACTTTCATGCCTCAAGTTAAAACTAAGCAATCTAGTAACAAAGGCAAGAAAGGTTCTTCATCTAGTAGCAACAATAAAAATGCTAAACCCAATGATGTTGCTTCTAGTAGTTCTATTGATTCCACTAATGATGATTCTCTTAGCCAAGTTACACTTGAGAAAAAAATGCTTTATTTAGAGGAATTATATAAAAAGGTATCTACAAGAGTCTTGCCTGATGTAAGCAATTTGAGGAAATTGTACGCAAGCACGAAGGATACGGAAAGAATCGTGGTGTTGGCTACTTCAACGCTAATGGATTTGAATGGGAAGAAGGTCAATATCCCAAGCCAAAGTTTGTTCCTCAAAAGGAGAAGTATGAAATACTCTTCCCAAGGGGACAAACACTCAAGATGACCATTCACCACAAGACCACAAGCTCAAGGGCAAGAACAAGCTGCAAGAGGACATTGAGTCATATGAAGGTGAACCCCTTGCTTTGGTGGAGTGGGTTCCCAAGGCTACTTCAAGCTCAACTACTACAAAGGCTACTTCAACACCAAGGATCCCCATCAACTTTATGTGGGCCCCAAGAAGAAGAACTAATAAGTTCTTGAGGGGTGACTCCGCCAATGAAATTCACTCACATTCATTATTGGCAAGGACTTTTTGAACTCAACATCAACTCAATGCAATAGTTCAAGGAGTCACACATTCCCTCAAAGGTAAGCAAGGGACAAGGTAATCAACTAATCAATGGACATCATAACATATGCTTTGCACTCCATGTCCATAGATATCCTTGTATTTGTCTCCTGTGTGTTGGGACTAACCCATGTAGGTGAGAGGAGTAAGGAAACAATAAGGATGCTCCCAACTCTTGGTGATCTTCATCAACATTGAGCATCCACAACTACCTCACCAACATGAAGTCTTCATTGACAAAACCCAAGGTTAGTTTATCCCTCTTATGGGGGTATGTCACATTAAGGGGGAGCTTTACTCTAAGACTTGAGTTAAAGCATCTCTTAGTATGTGACAACATTAAATGCTTTATGTAAAAGTGGTAACCCCAATTGTGCTTAAACGATGAGTATAACCTATGATCAAGTACTCTTACTTGGCTCCTAAGTCAAATACTCATATATAGATGACTTCCTCATCGCCCAAGTGCTTGTTAGATGCTAGTGTGGTTGTGCATGTTTGTCATGATTTCTTTTGACATCTTATTGTGTGAGCATGTTGGTCTGCATTTATTTTCTCATTCGAGGACATCCAATTGTTGCTATTTGGTTATTGATTTTCTCTTTTGCCAATTGGATGGACAAGAATGCCTAGGGCCACTCTTTAGCTATCTATGCTTTCTCACCTCATATTCCATTCATGTTGCATCACAAAATTTGAAGAAGTTCTTTTTTATCCCACTTTGTGTGGAGCACTCGGAGTTCCGTATCGACAAGGACTGAGCATTAAAACCTCCCAAGTGCATCTCGGTGGAACCAACCCCACAATCTTGGTCTCACCGAATGCCTAGGGTTGATCTGTTTTTCGATCTCGGTATGGCCGATTTCATATTCTCAGTTACACCGAGTTTACCTGTCAACTAACATTTGTGGAACTCGGTGACACCGAAAACATAAAATCGCTATCGCCGACAATGGACGGTATATATGTTGTGGACCCCGACCATTTGAAATTCTATCTTCAAACATCGCGCCTCAGAACCCTAAGTTGCCGCTTCGAGACCCCTGGTCATCGCCCTTGTCTTCCTACGCTCCTCCGCCGCTGGGAATCGCCACCGTCAACGAAATCTGTTCCATCGTCGCCACCGTAGCGGATACGCACCAAGTTAGGGTACGGATTCGACCTCCTTTTTGCTCCCTTATGATTCTTGCGCATTGGATTGATTTTATCTATAAGCCACTCATTGCACGTATTCCTATCCACCAAAAATCCCATAGGCTAGCGAACCATTGATGTTCTAGGGTTTGCCTTCCGCCCAATGCAACTCGGTAGAACCGAATCAAGAAAATCGGTACCACTGATTTTCGTTTCTGTGTTGCTGAGAACTGTCTCGGTGAAACCAAGCACTCCTTTTCGGTCTCACCGAAAAGGGTGCCAAGTTTCTATTATAAGGGACAATCAGGCTCGATGTCACCGACAATTTTGCTTCGGCTTTAACGATTCGTTTCTGACAGAATGCAAAACTTTGAAAAAAAATTGTTCAAAATTTCAAAAACCTGCTGATAATTTTGTGATGACTCATCTACTTGTGCTCATCTATCTTCCATTCACAGGGTCAGTATGTCAGATGTAGAGGACAGTCAAAACTTGCCAGAGCACAGTGCTGACATGAGTTCAGGCACAAGCCCAGAGTCCAGTTCATTTTCAGATCCAAGCACCCCCAACTCCCATGGGTTGCCCAAAGCTTCTACAAGGACTAGAAAGAAGCTGAATTCTGATGAAGAAGATTTAGACTTCGTTCCAGAAGAGATTCTTGCTAAGAAGCAAGAGAAAGCTGTTAAGAAGTCTGCTACTGAAGCCACTTCTTCTAGGAGAGTTGTCAGCAAGATCTATGCACCTGCTTCAACCTTCAAGGCTCATGAGACTGCTAGAGCAACAATTTCAGTTGAGGTCCCCAAGAAAGCTATGCCTAAGAAGGCAGGAGAAAAGAAAGCAAGAAAGAGGGTTATTCATGTTATTGGCAGAAAAACCTCCATGTATGAGGATCCTAAAGAAGTTGCTGATGCTGATGCTGAAGAGGAGGAAGAGCATGTTGAGAAGGCCCCTCCCAAGAAAAAGCAAAAGAAGCTTATGGGTGATGCTATGCCAAAGACTAGCACATCCAAGAAGGCTACTACTGAGAAGCCTAAGAGGACATCCAGGCAGATTCCAGCTTCTGAGAAGAACAAAGGGCTACTTCCAGAGCTGAAGATGATGATGACTTGACTACTTTGATGAAGCTCAGACCACACCTTCCGGTACATAATGCCAGCTACCCACTAGGTGAGGATATGAAGAAGAGGAAGGATTCAGGATTGAGGGCATGGAGACCTATAGATCCATATGCCCAGAGGAACAAGACATCTGTGGACTACAGATTTTATACCAAAGAGTAACATGATTTCTATGAGACTGTGCTTTTTGAAAAGAGTCCAACTGTGAGTGATATGCGATATGTTGATTGGAAATTAATTAAGGAGAATGAGGACTACTTTCCAAGTGTCCAAGACAATTTCCACTACATAGGTTTGGATGAGTTTGTTGGCAGAGAATTCACTACTTGGAAGAATGAGATAATCATGCAATTCTACTCAACTGCACATTTCTATGGAGATGGTAGAATTGTATGGATGACTGAAGCTCCAAGGTATGAATCGACTGTTGAAGAATGGGATGATATCTTAGGAGTTCCTGAAGCACAGGATGGTGACTTGGATGTATACTCAGAATCCAAGGCGAGCCACAATGCTATGGCAAATATGTACAAGGAGATCCCTACTGCCAATGTGAAGTCTCACAGGATAGGATCTATCTACTTTCTTCAAGCTGGACTCCGCACAATGAACACCATTCTGAGGCATACTTTGATGCCCAAGTCAGGAGATGACAAGATGATCCGAGGCCACTCCATCAATATGTTGATCCACCTTAACAGACACACCAGGATCAGAGTCATGGATTTGATTGTTGAGACAATCAAGAGGGTTGCTGCTTACCAGAAGCGCTCTTGTTGTTATGCACCCTACATCTAGATGCTTATCAATTCCATGTTGGAGAAGCACATTTTTCTCTAGATCATCCACATTTACCCCTACAGCCAGATCTTGAGGACAATGTTGTGGTGATGGATGCTGATCATCCCACTTCAGCTTCAGCTCAGGCAGAAGCAGAGGCAGTTAGAGCCACTAGTGCTCAAGTCCCTAGATCCAGGAATGAGGAAATGGATTTGTTGATATCATTAGTTCAGGGTATGCAGAAGGACATTAAGGGGATTCTGGACAACCAGAACAGTCTTGTGAGGATCTTTGAAAACATGATCAAGACCCTTAATGATAAGGTGGATGGGCTGACTAAGACAGTCAATGATCTCAAGAAGGAAGTTGACTCAGTGCCTCTTCCTCGGACTACTTCTTCAGATGATGATGATGAGGAGGAGGAGGATGAATCACCTCTCAGGACACACACACAGTTTCATACCTAGGCCAGATGAGCCACTGTGCCAGCTTCAGACTTGAGCCCCTCTTCATCAGCTCCTGCTGCTGTCACCTCAGCTCCTACTCCATCTGTTCCAGTTCCTCCAGCTGCCACTCCAACTCCATCCACGACATCTGCAGAAATCCTCGCCGACGCTGTTCTCTCGACTCCTTCATCAACAACCGGAGGAGATCAGCCCAAGAACGATTAGATGTATGCCTTTGCACTTTTTGGTAACTTGTTGCCAAAGGGGGATAAGTGTATATAGATATTTAGGCTTCGAGCGAGAAAGCGTTTTGGTGTTTGTTGCTTTTCAAAACATTTGGTATTTTGGTTGCTTATGTTGAGCGTATGATCATGTGTGTTATGCTACTATTTTATGCCTTATGTGTGATGCTATATGATGCAACTATTTCCTATCATCTTAATGCTTATGAGATGATCATTCACCTTTGGTTGATTGTGTTGTCATTTGTTATTCATTCTAATTATTCTCGCACACCACCAAGTTGTATGTGATATGGAAGAAGTGCCCCATATACCTAATCGATTGTGCATTTCAATTCAAACGCAAATTGAAAATAATGCACAAATTTAGGGGGAGCTCTTGCTTATCACATACCTCTCAAAGCGACAATTATATTCATTGATTTTATCATATGTCGAAGCTTTGATCTATATGTTGTCATCAATTACCAAAAAGGGGGGATGGAAAGCACATTTGCTCCCTTGGTGGTTTTGGTAATTAATAACAACATATAAGTCATTGAACTAATGTTTCCACCAAGTATATTTAAGGAAATGTTCAATCATAGGATTGACAAAAGGAGATTGTGGACATACCCAAAGATGCAAGGAAATAGGTTGGCCAAGCTTCAAGCAAAAGGACTCTACATTTTATATTTGTGAGAAATCACTTTGAGTCCATAGGAAAGCCAATACTATTAAAAGGGGGTAAGGTTTTGTTGGTGAACAATATGCTCAAACGTGCACAAGTGACAGTCGCCAAAAACATCCACAAACTCTCCCACCAAAGTATGTTCTACACCTAACACTCAAAATTGGTGCAACCAACTTTCCCATACCGGTGCCACTAATTCCAGAACCTAGACAGACTCAGCCAAACCCTAGCCACTTTGGTGCAACCGATTCCATACCGGTGCCACCGAGTTTAGGTTGCCAACTTTCTGTTACGCAAATTCACATTATCGGTACCACCGAGAATGTTGGATCAGCATCACCGAGATTGTAAATCTTACTGTTGGTCACCTTATCGGTGCAACCGAGTTTCCTATATCGGTCTCACCAAGATTCAAAAGTTGCCACCTTTTGGTCACTTCGGTACCACCGAGATTAACACATCGGTGTCACCGAGTTGGTCATTTTGTGTGCAACGGTTGGATTTTTGGGGATGCCTATATATAACCCTTCACCACCACCTACTTGAAAGAGAAGCACTCAGAACTATTCCATACCTATCCTATAAGATTTTCTGAGAGAGAATCACCTACCCTTGTGTTGAGGTTAAGATATTCCACTCCAATCATATGGATCTTGATCTCTAGCCTCCCCAAGTAGCTTTCCACCAATCCCATCTCTTCCACCATGCCAAATCTGTGAGAGAGTGATTGGGTGTTGAGGAGTCTATCATCTTGAAGCACAAGAGCAAGGAGTTCATCGTCATTACCGAGCCTATTACCTATTGGAGGGTGGTGCCTCCTAGATTGGTTAGGTGTCGCTTGGGAGCCTCCTACTTCGTGTTGTGGAGTGAATCAAGAAGTTTGTAAGGGCAAGGAGATCGCCTACTTTGTGAAGATCTACCCATAGTGAGGCTAGGCCTTCATGGACGGATGTCGTTATGGAATAGTCTAGGTTGCTACTTCGTGGACCCTTTTGGGTGGAGCCCTCCATGGACTCTCGTGACCGTTACCCTTAATGGGTTGAAGACTCCATAAACGTGGATGTACGATAGCACCACCTATCGGAACCATGGGAAAAATCATTGTGTCTACAACTGCGTTTGATCTTCCTACCCCATCCCTTCTATACATGCTTGTTGTGACTTTTCGCTGCTATATACTCTTAGACTTGCATGTGTAGGGTCTACTTGACTTGCCATGAAATGCTAAAAATTGTCAACCCTAAAACTTGGTATAGGCAAAACTTTTATTTGGTCAAGTAGTCTAATCACCCCCTTCTAGACATACTTTCGGTCCTACACCATTCTGTAGAGCCCCAGGTTCATGCAATCGAGGTATGCGCTCCCACGAGAGAGGTGGCGCCTTTAGTCCTTGTTGTCGAGCCACATGCTCCAACTTGGCCACAGCAAATAGTCCATTTCCTTGAAACAGGAGAACTACCCGAAGCACAAGAGAAGGCCGAAAAAGTAGCCCGTCAGTCAAGTATGTACCTATTTGTCGATGACACCTTGTATAGAAGACAACCAAACAATTTGAATTTAAGGTGCAAATGCTGGGAGGATGGACTAAAGTTGTTGGCAGAGATTCATGAAGACGTGTGTGGCTCTCACATCGGAACAAGGGATCTTGTCGGAAAGCATTCCGACAAGGTTTCTATTGGCGCACCGCCCTCCAAGATGTCACAGAGCTGGTCACCAGGTGTGAAGCCTGCCAGTTCCATTCCAAGAATATCCATCAACCAGCGCAGGCCCTTCAAGCGGTCCCTTTGTCCTGGCCATTCTCAGTCGGCTGGCTCGACAACTTGGGCCCTTTCACCCGCGCTGTTGGGGTCTTTGAGTTCTTGTTCGTAGAAATCGACAAGTTCACAAAGTGGCCAGAGGTTGAGCCAATGAGGAAGGTGACTGCATAGTCAACTGTCAAGTTCGTGAAAGGATCGGTGTGCCATGTTGGAGTGCCCAACAGAGTGATCACTCACAACGGCACCCAGTTCACGAGCCGCGACTTCATGCAATACATCCAAAACCTTGGAAGTAAGGACTCCTTCGCCTCTGTTGCTCACCCACGAAGCAACGGTCAAGTAGAGAGGATGAATGCTGAAGTGCTGCGAGCACTCAAGACAAGGACTTTTGATAAGCTGCAGAAGAGCGGCAAGCGCTAGATAGATGAGCTATCGGTGGTTCTTTGATCTCTCAGAACGAGGCCAAATCAAGCCACCAGCTAGAGGCCCTTCTCCCTAGTATACGGGACGGAAGCAGTGCTCCCCATAGAACTCATATACGGGTCACCTCGAGTACTTGCCTATGACGAAGTAGAACAAGAGAAGCTACGGCATGACGATTCCATGCTCCTCGAGGAAGATCATCTTCGGGCCGCTATGCGTGTTGCATGCTACCAGCAAGCCCTACGCCGCTACCATAGCCGCAAGGTCCATTCCCGGAGCCTTGAGGAAGGCGAACTTGTCCTTAGGCACGTTTAGTCCGCCAAGGGTACCAACAAGTTGACGCCAAAGTGGGAATACCCTTACCGAGTAGCATGAGTCACCAGACCTGGAGCTGTCCGTCTGGAGACCGAAGATGGCACCAAGGTGCTTAACTCATGGAACCTTGAGCATCTTTGTAAGTTCTACCCATAAGGCGTGGTTGCCGGGCTCAGTCCCCGATAGCCACCTTTTGTACAAGCTTTGCCTAAGCTGCATGTAACCCTTTTTACAAAGCTAGGTGTTGAAACTGAGAAACAATAATAAAGCTAGGCATTGCATCATATCATTGCATGGCATGCTTACTATGCATCTTATTATGGTCGCAATGATACTGCTTTTTAACTATAAGATATTTGATATAATGCTTATTGAGCTTATCATCCTTGTTGTTGCATCCTCTCTTGGGGGATTGAGGCTTCTCACCCCGCATGTTCTCCGTCAAGAAAAACATAGGAGGAGGGCGGGAGGACGAGGACGATGGCTCAGCACAATTCAGAAATAGATACTGCCTGGAAGAGATAAGTGTTGGAGATATGCCCTAGAGGCAATCATGTAGGATGATATTTCCTATGTGTTTATCAATAAAGATAGTCCCTGGACATTATCATTGACGTGTATTAACAAGTATGTGACTTGTTTGTGAGACTATGCGTTGTATGATGACTGTCCTAAATGGTCCCTAGTCGAAAGGGTTATCTTGACGCGCAACCTGTTAGACCAGCATATGACACGGTGGATGGTCCGGTCTCACTAACCATGTAGCATTGGATGCTAGATGGATATATGGACCTAGAAAGGTCTAGTCGGATTCAACATAGTCGGATCCGAGTCGAGATAAGGTTTGAGTTGGATAGACCCAACTATGAGACGCAGTGATAGGTCATCTGTGAGTATCTAGTACAACATACGTTCTATGTCCTAAGACCTGAGCTGGTGCATGTACTCGGGATGGTGTAGACTTGCTTCGGGCTGACCAAACACTACTCCATGACTAGGTAGTTACAAAGGTAGGTTTCAGGCTTGTGCAGACCCATGCTGCGAGAGATGGTTGAGCAAGATGGGATTTGCCCCTCCGATCAGGAGAGATATACTCTAGGCCCCTCGGGTGATCCGACCTGGATAAGCATGGCCATGCGATGAGGATTATGAGATAATCCTAAGTTTTTGTCGGATTCACCGGAACGAGAAAGAGGTCGTGCTGCAACAAGGATGACCACGTCGCTTTGTGCATAACAACATATATCGTGTGGCAAAGGGAATAGAAGTGTGAAGTACATGTTTGCCTAACCAACTTCATCGAACACTTGGAGTCGGCACGCTTTGCTAGAGGCCGCTATCAATTGGTTGAGTCAGATGTGATCTGACTCGTGACCAAGTGAACGTGAACCTAAGGGGTCACGTGCTTAAGGGAAGGAACGCGTGGGCTTTAGAATCCATGCGAGGCCCAAGAGTTGAGCCCACGTCGGATGCCTATATATAGTGGAGGTGCGACACACCAATTTGGTTGATCGCTTCAGCGCCATCATTAGGGATTTGCATGTGTTGCAACCAGCCACCTCCACTCGCCGCTGCCGACTGCGTGATCGGACCTAGCAGTCGGTCGCATGGTGTTCCTCCTGCACGCGCGGATACCATTAGAGGCGGTGCACCTGCATCGCTCTGGCGAACCTGGCCGTGGGATCCGGCAACCGGTAGTGCAGGGGAGATCGGATCATCCGTTCAAGGGAGATCGGACGCGAAGGAGATTGACCACGCGAACGCGCTGCCCCAACTCTACTTCCGCTGCACGGCACTACGCGTCTAGTGGTAACAAACTATGATCCATCTCCGTAGCATGTTGTTCGTTGTTTCGCACGTAGGAAATTTTTGATTTGCATGCGATGCACCTATGGTAGAACCCAACAGTGGTATCAGAGCCTCTGTTATAGGATTTGGATTCAGATCAGATGCATATTTGATATGTGGAGGTGGCAGATGAGATCCATAGTCGTTAATGAGGTCGGCTATGTGCACGGTTGATGAGATCAACTGCACACCGGGATAGGTCAAGGCTATGTTTTCTGTCAATTGGAATCGATGAGGTCATGACACAACGTACGCCTTCCGGTCAGTATCCGCCATCGGGGTTAACCATGAAACGCAAATCCGAATCGGGTTCTCGATGATCGATGAGATTGGTTAGATCAGAAAATTCGCCGAGTGCAGATGCGATCTGTGATTTCCAAAAACATGGGGCGCTGCCATGTGCGTAGCACCTATATTTCGTACACGATCACACAAACCAGTAGAATGCGATTCTATGCATAAGTTTGTTTTGCAGGTTTGATGTGAATAGTATGGCTCATATGTATGTGATGCATGTGTGTAATTTAACATGACCTGCGTGTCATGATTGTCAGCCGGCAGGAGCCAAAGTGATGTCATTATATTGTATAACGACTCGCGTGTCGACTTTTGATTCTCTGTAAATTCATTACTAGTTGTAGTAGTTGGAGGACAAAGATCAATTTCGAGGCTTTGGCGTCCTGGCGAGACGGACAAGATGGAGTTCTGCCCTGGTCATCAAAGTTGGAGCTGACCTAGAAGGATGTCCATGAAGGAGCCATACTATTTCACATATTTATGTTTATATGTGATTGATATTGCTTCTTGTTTATATGCATGTTAGTACGGTAGAAAGATCCCTCATTAATATCAAGCACATTGCCATTACGGATGTTGCACCTCCGCACGTCAAGTATGTCTAGTAGTGGGCTCATAAAATTGAGTTGCTACCAGGTGTCCTTGAAGTGGAAGGTTCGTGTCGGACACGGACATGCACTGCATCAGGTTAACTTGACAAGGCTATCAAAACGGTTTTCGGCCTTGTGGCAAAGAAGGTTGGGAGCCGTGGTATGAGATACCTACCTGACCTATAGGAGTCGTATAGAGATACAATTAGCAAGGAGTTGCTTACCGAATAGGCAAGTTCGCTAGCAGTGATGCTAAAGCTCACTAGTCGCTCGCGCTAGACGGGTCCTGAATCACTTAGAGTTTGTGAAGGGATGCTGACTTCAGTGGAGTAGTTCTATTTAAGGCTCGAACTACTCTGCATAAACACATTGCTTGGTGATTGCATATTTTTTGTTGTAGATCAATGGCATCACTTGCTCAAAACTTTGCATTGAAATCAATTTTGGAAAAGGATAAACTGAATGGAACAAACTTTACCACCTGGTATAGAAATTTGAGAATTGTTCTCAAGCACGATTAAAAGGAACATGTTCTAGAGGATCCACTTCCAAAGGAACCTGCCAAGAATGTTGATGCCACAACCAAGAATGCCAACCAAAAACTCGTTGATGAATCAAACGAGAATAGTTGCCTTATGCTAGCTTGTATGGAGCCCAATTTGCAACAGAATTTTGAACACATTGCAGCTTCCGATATGATCGAGGGTTTCAAGAGCATGTTTTAGGTGCAGGCTAGGACCGAAAGGTTCAATGTCTGGCGATCCTTGATGGATTGTAAGCTGAAGGAAGGTGATCTACTAAGCCTGCATGTGATCAAAATGATCGAATACGTGCAAGCTTTGGATCGGTTGGGTTTCCCGCTCTTCGATGAGTTGGCGACTGATGCAGTTCTGGGTTCTCTTGTAGCTATCTATGGGACGTTCATATCGAACTATCATATGGACGGCATGGATAAGAAGCTCACTGAATTGCATGGGATGCTCAAGGTGGCAGAGCAAGATATTAAGAAAGGCACGCATCAAGTGTTGATGGTGCAGAACTCGGCTAAGTTCAAGAAGAGTTGGTACAAGAAAAGGGAAAGGCAAAGAGCACGGTGAATGTTGTCTCCGCCACTAAGCCGAAGTCCAGACCGAACTCAAAGACCATTTGTTTTCACTGCAAGGAAGCTGGTCATTGGAAGAGGAACTGTAGCAAGTGGCTTGCTGAGCACGGAAAGAAGGCCGGAGATGCTTCTTCAGTCAAAGGTACACTTGTTACATATGTCATAGACATTTACCTTGCTGACATACCTAGTAGCTCTTGTGTATTTGATACCGGTTCGGTTGTTCATATTTGCAACTTGAGGCAGGGGCTGGTAAGAACTAGGCGTGTGGCACAAGGGGATATTGATATCAGGGTCGACAACAAAGCAAGCGTTGCTACGTTGGAGGTTGGCACAATGTAGCTCAAGCTTCCTTCTAGATTTATTTTGGAATTAAATAATTGTTATTACATTCCCTCACTTAGTCGGAACATTATTTCTGCCTCATGCTTGATGAGTTAAGGTTATGAATTCAATATAAAGGACAATGGTTGTTCATTTTATTTGAATGGAATGTTCCATGGCTATGCGCCCATAGTGGATGGGCTATTTATTTTAAATCTAGAAACGGAACCACTCTATAATGTGAATGTCAAGAGGTATCAACCTAATGAGATAAATCCGACATACTTCTGGCATTGCGGGCTTGGACACATTAGTGTGAAACGCATGAAGAAGCTCCATGATGATGGACTCCTAACTTCGTCCGACTTCGGGTCGTTCGAGACATGCGAATCATGCTTGCTAGGCAAGATGACTAAGTATCCTTTTGTAAAGAGTTGCGAGTGGGCGTCCGAGCTATTGGAGCTTATACATAGTGATGTGTGTGGTCCAATGAGCACAATCGCCAAAGGTGGCTATCAGTACTTCGTGAATTTTACCAATGACTTGAGTATATATGGATATATCTATTTGATGAGGCACAAGTCGGAAACTTTTGAAAAGTTCAAAGAGTTTCAGAACGAGGTTGAAAATCAGCTCAGCAAGACGATCAAACTTCTACGATCAGATCGTGGAGGTGAGTACATGAGCGAGGAGTTTGATAATCATCTGAAAAGCCGAGGTATAGTACCTCAGCTCACACCTCCGGGTACGCCGTAGAGAAACGGTTTGCCAGAACAGAGAAATCGAACCTTGTTGGACATGGTCTGGTTGATGATTAGCAAATCAGATTTACTCTTGTCATTCTGGGGATAAGCTCTAGAAACTACAACTTTCACACTTAATAGGGTACCATCAAAATCTGTAGACAATACACCACATCAGATGTGGACCGGGAAGAGTCATAGTTTGTCTTTTCTCAAGATTTGGGGATGTGAAGCATTTGTCAAGCGACACATGTCGGACAAGCTTACACCCAAGTCAGATAAATGCATATTCGTGGGATATCCGAGGGAAACCTTGGGATATAACTTCTACAACCGAGAAGAGAACAAAGTGTTTGTTGCTCGAAACGGGTTTTTCCTAGAGAAAGAGTTTCTCAGTCGGGAGGCCAGTGGGAGAACGGTGCGACTCAAAGAAATTCGAGAGCCACTCGAGGACAACTTGGTTGGTGATGCGATCAAACTGGAGTTGGTCAAAGAACCCGTAGTGGAGTTGGCACTAGAGCCTCGGAGGTCGGAAAGATTGCGTAGAGTGCGTGACATTTTGTTGCTAGAAAGTGACGAGCCGGCAACGTATGTGGAAGCGATGGTGATCCCAGATTCCGAGGCATGGCTAGAGGCCATGAGATCCGAGTTAAAGTCCATGGATGACAATCACGTCTGGGACGTGGTTCACCCACCATCTGGCATAGTTTCCATTGGTTGCAAATGGGTCTTTAATAAGAAAACGATGTGGATGGAAATGTTCAAATCCAGAGAGTTCAAGGAATTGACTACGACGAGACCTACTCGCTGGTAGCGATGCTAAAGTCGGTCAGGATCATACTAGCTATAGCTACATATTTCGATTATGAGATATGGCAGATGGATCTCAAAACAGCTTTCCTTCATGGAAATTTAAAATAGGATGTATACATGATACAACCTGAAGGTTTTGTCGATCCAACTAACGCTGGTAAAATATGCAAGCTCAAGAGATCCATTTATGGATTGAAGCAAGCAGCTCAGAGTTGGAACATTCATTTTGATGAAGTCATCGTTGACCTTGGTTTCATCAAGAACGAAGAGGACTATTGTTTATACAAGAAGTCTAGTGGGAGCTCGGTGGTATTTTTGATCTTGTATGTGGATGACATGCTGCTGATCGAAAATGATGTTCCGATGTTTAACTCAGTCAAGGAATCATTGAACGACAAGTTTTCGATGAAAGACCTTGGAGAGGCAGTGTACATTTTTGGCATCAAGATCTATAGAGATAGATCGAGGAGGCTGCTCGGCTTAAGCCAGAGCACATACATAGACAAAGTGTTGAAGGGTAAACATGAGTGAGGCCAAGAAATGGTTCTTGCCTATCTCACATGGTATAAGGCTAAGAAAGACTCATAGTCCTACGACTTTTGATGAGGGAAACCTGATGAGTAGGATTCCATATGCCTCGACAATTGGATCCATCATGTATGCCATGCTATGTATATGGCCCGATGTTGCCTATGCAATAAGCTTAACAAGCATATACCAGGCTGACCCAGGTGAGAGTCGCTGGGTAGCGGTGAAAACTATCTTGAAGTACTTGAAAAGTACTAAAGAGATGTTCCTAGTTTATGGAGGTGAGGAGTAGCTATGCGTAAAGGGTTACACTGATGCTAGTTTCCAAACGGACAGGGATGATTGTCGATCGCAAACTGGATTCGTGTATTTCATGAATGGAGGAGCAGTGAGCTGGACGAGTTCCAAGCAAGATACGGTGGCTGACTCCACAACAGAGGTTGAATACATTGCGTCTTATGAAGCTGCAAAGGAAGGTGTTTGGATTCGGAAGTTCCTGGAAGATGTTCGTGTGTTCCCAGGCTAGTCAAAACCGTTGGACCTTTATTGCGATAATTCAGGTGCCCTCGCATAGGCCAAGGAGTCGAGACAACACCACAAGACCAGGCACATAGACCGAAAATATCACTTGATACGAAAACTCGTAGATAAAGGTGATACCAATTTATGCAAGATTCATACGAATGCAAATGTTGTAGATCCATTGACCAAGCCACTTTCACAACCCAACCATGAGGGGCACGTTAGAGCTATGGGCATTCGATGTCTATTTGATTGACTCTAGTGCAAGTGGGAGACTGTTGGAGATATGCCCTAGAGGCAATCTTGTATGATGATATTTCCTATGTGTTTACGAATAAAGATAGTCCTTGGACATTATCATTGATGTGTATGAGACTTGTTTGTGAGACTATTCATTGTATGATGACTGTCCTAAATGGTCCCCAGTCGAATGGGTTGTGTGGACGCGCATCCAGTTAGACTAGCATATGACATGGTGGATGGTCCGGTCTCACTGACCATGTAGCATTGGATGCTAGCCAGACAATATGGACTCAGAAAGGTCTGGTCGGATTCGACATAGTCAGATCCGAGTCAAGATAAGGTCTGAGTTGGACAGACCCAACTATGAGACGCAGTGATAGGTCATCTGTGAGTCTCAGTATAACATACATTCTATGCCCTAAGACCTGAGCTAGAGCATGTACTCGGGATGGTGACAGACTTGCTTTGGGCCAACCAAACGCTACTCCGTGACTTGGTAGTTACAAAGGTTGGTTTCGGGCTTGTCCAGACCCATGCTGCGAGACATGGTCGAGCACGATGGGATTTGCCCCTCCTATCAGGAGAGATATACTCTAGGCCCCTCAAGTGATCCAACCTGGATAAGCAAGGCCATGCGATGAGGATTATGAGATAATCCAAAGTGTTGGTAGAATTCACCGGAACGAGAAAGAGGTTGTGCTGCAACAAGGATAACCATGTGGCATTGTGCATGACGGCAACGGGAATAGAAATGTGAAGTGCAGGTTCGCCTAACTAGCTTCATCGGACACTTGGAGTCGGCACGCTTTGCTAGAGGCCGCTACCGACTGGTAGAGTCAGATGTGATCTGACTCGTGCGTGAACCTAAGGGGTCGCATGCTTAAGGGAAGGAACACGTGGGATTTAGGATCCGTGCGAGGCCCAAGAGTTCAGACGAGTGGTGACGGCGGCCGGTGGTCGAGGACGTTGCCGGAGGGGTCCTCGGTGGTCGAGAGAGGCAGCGAAGGGGTTCAGACGACGGTGGGCAAGGTCCGGCGTCGAACGGAGGGGTCGGAGAGGCGAGGAGACGTACGAGGCGACGGGCATGTGGGGAGGGAGCTTCGGTGGTCAGAGCAGCTCCGGCAAGGAATCTGGCAACGCCTCAGCGAGGGAGAGAGGGGATTCGGGGGGGGGGGGGAATGGAGAGAGGATGTTAGGGCTCTTATAGGGTGCTCGGGTGGTGCGGGGGAGGAGAGAGGAGAGAGATCGGGGGGAAAGAGAGTAACTGCCGGCGAGGTCCGGCGTCGCGTACGGGGAAGAAGACGACCGCACGGGCTAACGGTCGGTCGGGGTGGGACCCGGTGTCAGCGAGAGGGGAGCGAGGTTTCCGCGTCGGTCAGCCGGTCGGTATTAACTTCGCGAGTAACTGCCATGGGCCGGCCCGTTTAATACTAAAACCGTTACTCTTTTTATTAACCAGAGTAGTAAATCGTCTTTAAAAGCATTCAAAACATTTTTAACAATAGGAGTATTATATATCAAAATTAACAGAATAATAAGTGCCATTTATTGAACATTTTTATTCTGTAATTTGAACATTTTGAAAAAAAAATATTTTCAGAAATTGCCTAATTGTTTTTAAGTCTTTTTTTGCAAATATTTTCAAAATAACCCCTGGTTTTTATTGTTCAAATAAATCACCAAGATGACCCTGGTGTGGAGTGTCATGTTACTCCCCTCTTATTTTGAACATTTTACCAAGATTTCAAATAGGTGAAAGCAACATATTGAAAATAGAAAGGGCTTTCAGAAATTTAGAAAGGGCATTTCAACAATACATGTATTCAAGCAATGATGATGATGGATGCATAGCTATATTTCATAACATTCCAAAATGGAATTTTGGGATGTTACACTCCCGAAGGCAACCCTTGCTGGGTTAGAGCGCTAGGTGCATCTCGTGTTCTTCCAATCAATCCACTAAAGGTAGGGTTTTATGCTTCAGAGCGGCCCGAACCTGTGTAAAACTTCTCTGTCATAATCATCATGCCGTCTTTTGATCTCCTCTCTTCTTGTAAGTGATCCCCCCCTGCCGAACCACAAAACAGGCATGCGGCCCCATAGGTGATCCAGTGCACTTTGCCCCGACACATGGTCCATCTACAGACGAAATAAAACGATAAAAGAAAATGGTGTCTATCTCGCTAAGCCCAAGAACACGACCAAGTAGCTCCCCTACTCGTCTGGGTAAGTCACGTACATATGCCCACACTCCTCGTCGTACTCCCACTCGAGCTGGGAAGCACCAACTGGATCGAACTCATCAGTACCGTTATCCGCATTGTCATATTAATCTATGAGCCACGGGGACTCAACAATCTCAATAACCCGGGTACCGAGACTATATAAGCTGGTGGGTGAGGTATGGTTAAGTGGTGAGATTTGTAGTAGTACTAAGCACTTCTTTGTGTGGCTAATTTATGAGTACTAGAGTAAGGTGAGAAGCTATGCATGTGGGACGAGTACCAGTTATGATCATTAAGTGGTCCTAGACACCTACTTACAAGTCAAGCATAACCCCACCGTGTTCTCTTTCTGACTCCCTCGAAAAGAGATGGTCACGGTTATGCACATGATTGGTGTGTTTTTAATTGACTTTACTTAAAGTTGACTATAACCGGATGTTAAACAATTTCCATGTTGCCAAATAACCGCGGGCACAGCTTCCACAAAGATTTAACCCTACAGGGGTGTTCCAAGTCATCCATCACAAACTAAGAAGAAGCTGCATGGAATAATCTCAACCACGAAAACCTGTTGCCTCCTTAGAAATATCGGTGGAAAACCTCAACCTCGAGATAGCCCAAAGTATCCTCAATATCCCGCGAACTAGACATTCGAGAAAGGTAAAATAAGTCCAGGAAGACTGCTCGACGTGTCGTCGAACCCGATAGGAGCCGTGTATATTGCTTTCGGGACATGACCGGATGAGCACAACATAGGGTGGCCTGATAGAAATCTCCTGAGTTTCCCCGGGTTGGCCCCACACATGACTCTGGTTCGGATCAACACTCATGAGGAGAACTAACCTGGGGGGTTGATTAATTATCCACGGGGTAGCTAAGCTCTATGCATTTTTAATTAGGTGGTTAACCAAATGGAGTACCAATGTTGGGTCTTGCCAGACAAGTTTTATCCCAAAACGAATAGTCAAGAGGGTCCCCATAACAACCCCAAGCATGTTAGGAGCGCTCGATATGGAACATAACATCGGTAATCGGAAACTAGGGCGGCAAAAGTGGAACAAATCACGGAGCAAAAGGCCAAGCCTTCCACCTTCACCAAGTATACATGTGCATTAAATTAAATAGCAATTAATAAACTTATATCCTAGATATCCACGTTGTCACATGTAACTACATACAACTAGCAATGCTATAAGATAAGGGTTGAGCAAGCGGTATCTTAGTAGATCAATGGTTTACTAGGTAGTGGAGGGGTTAGAGGCTTTCATGGAAAATTGGGAGGCTTGCCATTCAAGTGGCAGGTAACGAGACATAACGATAGAAGCGAGACAACTGGCATACAAAAAATAGTATCGGGATCCGGGTAACGATCATCTTGCATGTAGGGTGTCGGCGCTCAATGCATTCAATCACCTATGGGGTCCTGAGCCCCTTTGTGGTTTGGTAGGGGTGAGGTCACATGCACAAAGAGCGGAGGTGGTGAGACAACATGAAGATCAGATGATGGTTTTTTACCCAGGTTCGAGCGGCTGAGAAGCGTAAAACCCTACTCCTGCTTTGGTGGATTGATTAGAAGAATACGAAGCACACACAACGCTCAGACCCGACAAGGGTTGCCTTTGGCAGAGCTGCTACGCAAGTACAAGTGTCCAAAGGTCTGAATCATTTGCTAGGTTTCCTTGGGCCTCCTTTTATAGCTCAAGGGGCAACCACAGTGACAAAACAGACATTATCTAGTGATTAGATAGCCAACAGTGCTATCATACCTAACTCTAGCACTCAAGATAGAATGCCATAAATGCTTGCCTAGGTGGCATGCGGGGGTGCATTCTGCTACCTCTTGAGCTTGCGTTGGTTTTCCCTTGAAGAGGAAAGGGTGATGCAGCAAAGTAGATAAGTGTTCCCCTCAGTTGTTGAGAACCAAGGTATCAATCCAGTAGTAGGAACAAGCAAGTTACCAATGGATGCACCTACACAAACCATCAAACTCTTGCACCCAACGCTATAAAGGGGTTGTAAATCCCTTCACGGTTATTTGCAAGGATTGGATCTGATAGAGATAGACGTAAATGAGAACAGAAAGTAAAAGGTAAATAAATTGCAGCAAAGTATTTTTGGTATTTTTGGTTTATAGAACTGAAAAATATATTATGGAAAGTAGACCCGGGGGCCATAGGTTTCACTAGAGGCTTCTCTCATGATGGCAAGTATTACGGTGGGTGAACAAATTACTGTCGACCAATTGATAGAAAAGCGAATAATTATGAAATTATCCAAGGCAATGATTATGCATATAGGCATCATGTCCGTGTCAAGTAGACCGAAACGATTCTGCATCTACTACTATTACTCCACGCATCGACCGACTCCTGCCTGCATCTAGAGTATTAAGTTCATGAAGAACAGAGTAACGCATTAGGTAAGATGGCATGATGTAGAGGGATAAAATCAAGCAATATGATGAAAACCCCATCTTTTTATCCTTGATGGTAACAATACAATATGTGCCTCGCTATCCCTACTATGTCACTGGGTCAGGACACCAGAAGATTGAACCCAAAACTAAGCACTTCTCCCATTAAAAGAATTACCAATCTAGTTGGCCAAACCAAGCCAATAACTTGAAGAGACTTGCAATGATATGAAACCATGCATATAAGAATTAAGAAAAGACTCAAATAATATTCATAGATAATCTGAACATAAACCCACAATTCATTGAATCTCGACAAACACACTGCAAAAGAGTATTACATCAGATAGATCTCCATGAAGATCATGAAGAACATGGTACTGAAGAGCAAAGAGAGAGAAGAAGCCATCTAGCTACTAGCTATGGACCCAAAGGTCTGTGGTGAACTACTCATGCATCATTGGAGGGGCAATGGAGTTTATGTAGATGCCCTCTGTGGTCGAATCCCCCTCTGGTAGATTAACGGAAAATGTTCCAAGATTGGATCTCTCGGGAACGGAGGCTTCCAGTGGCAGAAAAGTGTTTTTGTGGCTCCCTCTGGTATACAGGGAATATTTGGGAATTTATAGGCCGAGAAATAGGGCTAGGAGAGCTGTTGTGGGACCACAAGCCTTGGGGGTGCGCCCTACCCCCTTGGGCATGCCCCTATGGCTTGTGGCCTTTGGGAACCCCGACTCATGAGCCATGATCACCGAATGCACGTGTACAGTGATCCCAGAGATCAATTCTCACTGAACACATAGAAGATGAATAACAAGAGTCTTACATTGACATTTAGTGTCTTACACAAATAAAGACCATGAAGGTCTAGACTTACATAGATGGGGCCACAAGGGCCAAACACTTAAACATAACAAACAACGGAAATCTTGATCGCAAGCGTGAACCCATTGCCATCTACCTTAACCTACATGCATTCTAGCTAGGAAGCGTCCTAGTTCGCATGTTCATCACCAACGAACTGTTCACCATACTCCTGTTCTTCCATGCCTGGCCAATTAAATAACTAGTGGCAAGACAATGAGTACTTCGAATGTACTTGCAAGCAACCCAAGTTGTGGAACAAGGTAATAATGATGCATGACATAGAACTAAGTAGGTAATCTACGGAAAGCTAATTTTGAATGCAATGACATGATCAAGTAACTAGGTAAGCATGCATCAACAGTTGGCAGATATCCATATGAACAAGTTACATATATCATCATAAGCAGGGGTTGATCATCTCATGTTCGTTAATCACATCGAGTCGTCTGACTTGTCTCAAGTGTCACCTCTGTGTCATCCACCCGCACACACACCAAGTTTGGTAAACATTTGGACGTATCACAAGAGCGGTCATCCAACTTTCCTTGATCGTGGACACAACTATTCAAATAGTTTTACACTCTGCAGAGGTTGCACACTTTACCCACAACACTCGGGGAACTTCCGTGTCATCCACGACTCGCGGTATAGAACATACCCGAGGTAAGAACCCGAACAATGCCTTTCCCCTGGCGATACTAAACAAAGAGTCCACTCGATTGGTACCCAGCCCACATGATGTACATCACTCGTATCACCCATGTAGGGACCAATGTTGTGCCCGGTGCGTGTGAAGACAGCGCATGATCGTCCTTACCGGCACGGCCCCGTATCGAGAGTGACCAGGCCACTCCCGCCACTAGTAATGTGGGATCCTTGCTGGTACCCACCAAGGTAATCAACAAAGCCCCGTCCCATAAGGGGTATTATGGTTGCGCATGTAAGGTTGGAGTAACGGTCGCAACTTACACCAATCCGTTTTTGAAAACACACCCTCAACTTGTTCCGGCACACCACTTCTATCTCAAGTGGTCACCCAACTCATCATCATCTCCCTCGGGCATTAGTGGCACCCGACGGGTTTTTTGAAAAGTCTTTGGAATCATATTTTTAGTTCCATCACCATGTACAAATCCCAGACCCACTTACGTAGCATCTACTAACATCCTATCTACACCCACCCGCATAACCCTCATAAGGTAGTAGGGTCATGCATGATGCAAGTGTTAACAGTAAAAGTGTCGGAAGCAACCCACCGAAGTGGTCACTACTTCAACATGATCAAGTATAACGAAAGTAAAGTGCTATATGACATGCAATTAAAATGGTTCTTAATATGGTCAATGGGCTGCTTGCATTGCCCAACTCCCTCGTCAATAGCGCAATCTATCATCGCGATAAATAGCGATAAAAATAAGCATCACACAAAAACAGAGCACACAAAGCTAATATTAAAGTGCTACCCTACTCTGAAAAATACAACAAACTATACTAAAAATATTTGTTTAAGGTTTTGCTATGAAAAACATTTTTGAAAACTATTTAACAGAGGCAAAAAGGTGCCAAAACAGGTTTTAAAATAAATCAGTGCACACAAAGTTTTCAACATTTTTCACAAATGGCACTATTAAATTCTATGGAATATAATAGGATATTAGGTGGAAAAATAATTGGATTTGGATTTTTATTTAATCCTGTGGGATTTTTAGAAAAAACCCATAGAAAAGAAAAAGAAAAGAGAGGAGGGGGCCTATGTGCATGGGCCAAAGGCGGCCGGCAGCTGGGCCGGCCCAGCTGGCTGGCTCCATGCGCGCGGCCAGGTTCAAACCTGACCCGCGGGGCCCGGCTGTCGGCGACCATGAGGGGAGTGAGAGAGCGCGGGAGGGGGAGATGAGAAGCCGATAGGTGGGACCCCCCTGTCGGGTCCTTCTCCCACCAGCGGCGGTGAAGGGCACGGTGGCGACGGGCGAGTGAAGGGATGGGCTCGGGGTCAAGTCGCCGATCCCCTCGAGGTGGAGGGAGCACCGGAGGTGGACGGAGTCGCCGGCGATGAGAAGGCCGCGGTGGAGGAGCTTCGGGAGGAAGTTGTCAGGGCCATCCCGTGCTGCAAAGAGGACGGGGACGAGGGGGAATCAAGTCAGAGCGACGAGGGAGGAACAACCGAAGAAAAAGGAGGGCCAGAGAGGGCTTGCTACCTGGAGATGCTCTGATCGATCTCGGGTGCTCAAGCCCCAAAATGAGGGGGACGGGGCACGGAAGCTCTATTGGGAGAGAGAAAGAGGGGGGCTAGAGGGGAGAGAAGGCTCGGGGAGAGGACCTTTATAGATGGATGCGAGTCCACCGAGGGCTTGTGCGCCGGCGAGGTCGTGGCGCTCGCTGGAGGGCGCAGGGAGGGAGAGAGCATTCTTGGGGTGTTCCTAGGCACGGTCCAAGTCTAGGGAAGGGAGAGAGAGGGTGTAGGTAGGCCCTAGCGCCCACGCGTGTGAGCTCATGTGTTGGCCGGCTCGGGCAACGTCGGGTGTGCACAGAGGAGGCAGAAGGAGGAGGAGAGAGAAGGGGCCGACAAGGTGGCGTGCCACGGACGCCGAGGGCGTCTCGGGGGACACGAGGGGGAGGCCCAAGGTGGTTGGGGGCGCCCATTGGGCGGTGGCTACAATGCGGGAGTGCACTGTAGCGCACTCTAGAGTGTGCATATGACCGGCATTGCCGTTGCCCGCGCGCTCTGGGGTGCCCCACCTTGTCTAGTAGCTCCTGGAGGGTCTGGAGATTCTCTAGGATCTAGGGGAGGCTAGGGAGAAAAGAAAAGAGTGGGGGAGAGGGTAGAAATGTTCCTGCCATGGTGAAACAGAGGGTAAAATGGGGGTTTTACCCCATCTATTATTGAGCTGAGAGTGTAGGATTTTTACTGGAGGTGTAAGAGGTGAGTGAGTAACTGTGGTAAAAAAAATTAGAGCAAGAGGAATAGTAAAAATGGTGAAAACAATAACTTTACCATTTCACCAGAAGGTGTTTGATGGATGTTTAGGCAAGATAAATTTAACCACTTACTGTGATATTTAAAAGGATCAAATGGTGGGTAAAAATGATATGGATCACCAGATTTGAGCTCAAATGAGCATAGTTGACAATAGAAACTTTGTGAACCCTAGAAACTAACAGAATCAGGTTTTTGTAGATCCAGTTATGCTCAGCTAATCCCCTTGATGCACCACTTAGTGTCGCATCATTATTTGGTGATTAGAATATGTCCAAAAAGTTTGGTGTCAAGGGAGGAAAATTCACAATGTAAACTTGCTCAAATTTGAATCTGGATAGGGAGGGTTTTGGGATGGTTTAATGAACCAAATTAACTTGGATTGAGATGAGACTTTGCAAGATCACCTTGTATGACAATTGTGACTTGCTAGAATTTTCTTGGAATTTATTGAGAATATTTCTTATAGAAATATTTCAAAAACTTGATTTGGACAAAGAGGATTTGAGGGGTTTTCCATATGAATTTGATCATGACCATGTGTTGAAACTCATATATATGGAAAATATATGTCCACTGAGTTTCCCTAAATTTTCTCAAATATTTCGAAAGCATTTAAGTAATTTTTCCCCATGAAAAACCATTTCCGGTCTTAAGAAAATCCTTTAAATAAAATATAAAAATCATCTTTAAAATTAATATTTGGTGGTTTTGGGAGGTCATATATATAGTAGGTTTGAACTAAAGCCTTTGGGGAGAAAGAATCCACCCAATTTGAGGACTTGCAGTGCAAACCTCAATTCAGGGGTTTTTGAAGACCTAATTTTAATAAATCCTTTTTGATCAAAATAATATTGGATAAAAATAGTTTTGGGCACTATTCACGTGGAATGATCATTGGGCAAGATTTTGGGTCAAGGAAGATCAATATGGAGATGGATAGAATCTAAGAGTGCCATACACAACAATCAACAAGCAAGCAAGCAACAATTCAAACAAGCACAAGCACTGAAAAAGTTTTAATTGGCTAGAAATTTTATAAATCCAAGCATAACAAGGTGATACAACACACAGGGTGTGACAGACCTACCCCCCTTACAAGAATCTTGTCCCCAAGATTCCTAGGCTAAGCGCTAAAAAGATAAGGGAACTCAGATCTAAGATAGTCTTCATGCTCCTAGGTTGCTTCAGCCTCAATGTGGTTGCTCCACTAGACCTTGAAGTACTTGATGTTGCGGCTTCAGGTTCAGCGCTCGGCTTCATCCAAAATGCGAACCGGTCGCTCATGATAAGTGAGGCCTTGCTGAAGATCGATGGATTGATGGTTGATGTCCTTGTAGAGGTCGGGGCGGTTGGGAACTTGAAGACACTTCTGGAGTTGTGACACATGAAAGACGTTCTGCACATTCGAAAGCTCGGAACGTAGCTCTAGCTGATAGGCAACTTCTCCTCGCCTATCGGTGATCTTGAAGGGGTCAATGAACCTTGGTGCAAGTTTTCCTTTGACATGGAATCGCTTGGTTCCCTTGAGAGGCGTGACACGCAGGTAAACATGGTATCCAACACGGAAACTCATGTCCCGACGGTGAGAGTCGGCGTAGCTCTTCTGCCTAGTCTTGGCGGTCTCGAGTCGTTCTCGGACGAGTTGAACTTGCTCTTCTGCTTCGCAGAGGATATCTGGGACAAAGACTAGCCCTTCTCCGATTTCCGACCAGTTGAGGGGAGTACGGCACTTGCATCCATACAACACCTCAAATGGTGCCATCTGAAGACTCGTCTGGTAGCTATTGTTGTAGGAGAACTCAGCAAACGGCAGGAAATCTTCCCACTTGGCTCCATAAGCCAAGACACAAGCGCGGAGCATATCTTCGAGTATCTGATTTACTCGTTCTGTTTGCCCACCAGTCTTGGGGTGAAAAGTAGTGTTGAAAGAGAGCTTAGTTCCCAAGGCTTCTTGGAACCTATTCCAGAACCTTGAGGTGAACTGGGTGCCTCGGTCTGATACAATCTCCTTGGGAACTCTATGGAGGCTCACAATCCGGTTGATGTAGAGGCTGGCCAATTAGTTCCCATTGTAGATTATCTTAACGGGAATGAAGTGGGCTACTTTTGGTCAGGTGATCGACAATGACCCAAATGGAATCATGTCCTTTACTTGACCTTGGTAAACCGGTGATGAAATCCATCCTGACTTTGTCCCACTTCCATTCAGGCACTTTGACAGGTTGCAATAGCCCAACGGGTCGCTGGTGCTCAGCTTTGACTCTCTGGCATATATCACACTTGGCGACAAAGGTGTTAATCTCCCATTTCATGCCATGCCACCAGAATCTTTCCTCGAGGTTTTGATACATCTTGGTTCCTCCAGGATGGATGGAGTATGGAGTGTCATGAGCTTCTTGCAAGATCAATTTCTGGAGGTCCTCTTTGTTGGGTACGCAGATGCGATTCCCAAACCATACAACTCCTTGTTCACCCACTGAGAATCCTGGGGCCTTGCATGCTATGGGTAACCCGACTCATAAGTCGTGATCATCGAATGCACGTGTACAGTGATCCCAGAGATCAATGCTCACTGAACACACAGAAGCTGAATAACAAGAGTCTTACATCCACTTTTAGCGTATTACACAAATAAAGACCACGAAGGTCAAGTCTTACATAGATAGGGCCACAAGGGCCAAACACTTAAGTAGAACAAGCAACGGAAATCTTGATCGATAGCGTGAACCCATGCCATCAGCCTTAAACCTACAAGAATTCTGGCTAGGAAGCGTCCTAGCTTGCATGTTCATCACCCACGAACTCTTCAACACACTCATGTTCTTCCATGCCTGGCCAATTAAATAACCGGTGGCAAGCCAATCAGTACTTTGAATGTACTCGCAAGCAACCCAAGTTGTGGAACAAGGTAATAATAATGCATGAAATAACACTAAGTAGGTAATTTGCAGAAAGCTAATTTTCAATGCAATGACATGATCATGTAACGAAGTGAGCATGCATCAACAGTAGGCAAATATCCATATGAACAAGTTACAGATATCATCATAAACAGGGGTTGAACACCTCATGTTCAATCATTATGCTAAGTCATCAGACTTAGTTCAACATCATGCTAAGTCTTCGGACATAGCTCATGTGACATCTCTATCACCAAAACACACACTCACACCAAGTTTGTGAAAACATCCGGACGTAGTTTAAGAAGGACCTCCAATTGTCCATGACCGCGGACGCGGCTATTCGAATAGTTTTACACTCTGCAGAGGTTGCACACTTTACCCACAAGACTCGAGGAACTTCCGTGTCATCCATGACTCACAGCATATAACATACCCGAGGTAAGCACCCGAACAATGCATTTCCCACGGTGATACTAAACAAGGAGTCCACTCGTTGGTGCCATCCCTCATGATGTACATCACTTGTAACATCCATGAGGGCACGCAACAGTGTGCCCGGTGCCTGTAAAGACATCACATGGCCTTCCACTTCCGGGACGACCCCGTCTCAAGAGTGACCACTTCACTCTTGCACTAGTAATGCGAGCTCCCTGCTAGCACAAACCATAGTACTCAACAAGGCCCTATCCCATAAGCGGTATCATGGTTGCGCATGTAAGGTTGGTATGGTCAGCAGACCTTAAAACTCTCCATTTTTGAAAACACACACTCACTTTCTTCGACACACCACTTCTTTCTCAAGTGGTCACCCAACTTATCATCCTCTCCCTCGGGCATTAGTGGCACCCGACGGGGTTTTCGAAAAGTCTTTGAAATCATTTCTTCCTTCCCATCACTATGCATAAATCCCATCCCACTTGCATAGCATCTATTAGCATCCTATCTACTCCCACTCGCATAACTCTCATAAGGTGGTAGGGTAATGCACAATGTAGGTGTCATCAGCAAAAGTGTCGGAAACAACCCACCGAAGTGGCCACTTCCACATGATCAAATATAACGAAAGTAAAGTGCTATATGACATGCAATGAAAATGGTTTCTTAACATGGTCAAAAGCTGCTTGCCTGGCTCAACAAAGTCTTCGAGGTCTTCAAAGTCTTCAGGTCCAACTCCCTCGTCAATAGCGCAAAATATCGTTGCAATAATTAATGATAAAATAAGCATCACACAAAATAGAGCACACAAGACACTATTAAAAATGCTACCCTACTCTGATAAATACTATAGACTATATTAAAAATGTTTGTTTAATATTTTGTTATTAAAAACATTTTTGAAAACTATTACACAGAGGTAGATAATGCCAAATAGAGGTTTTTAATTAAAACAGTACATAAAATGTTTTCAAAAATTTACACAAGAGGCACTATTAAATTCTAGGGATTATTCTAAGATTTTAGGTGGAAGAATATTTGGAATTTGGTTAATATACAAATCTATGGAATTTTTCGAAGTTTGCAGAAAAAGGAAAAAGGGAAAAGTTATTGTGCCTTCTCGGGTCACAGTACTGAAGCCGAGCCGGCCCAGAGGGGAAACCGGCCCAGGCTGAGGCTTCGCGCGCGGCAGGTTCATTTTTAAACCTGCCCGCGGGTCTTGCTGGACAGAGAGAGAGAGGGGGAGGGGGAGGGGCTGACAGGTGGGCCCCATCTGTCATCCCTCTCCTCGCGACAGGGACGGAGGGAGGAGCTCACCGACGGTTCCAGGCCGCGGCAGCTCCAATGGAGGGTACCGGCGTGCTCAGGAGTCTCTCGCGCATCGGTGGGTGGCCGAGGGGAGCGTTGGGGCAGAGGGAAACGCCGGCAAGGGGGAAGGCCCGATGGCGGTGAGGGTTTGCTCTCGGCGCAGGTTCCCGACCCCGGGGGCGAGGGGCCTGGGCATAGGGGAGCTACAAGGGGAGGAGAGAGCAAGGGGAGAGGAGCCGGAGGAGCGGGAGGCCCTTAAATAGGCGGCCACCGGTTCACCGTGGACGCGGTGCGCCGATGAGGTCGAGGACGACGCCACAGGCCACGGGAGGGATCCGGGCCATGTCTAGGGGGGTCGTGGACGTGGTCCTCGTCCAGGGGAAGTAAAGGGCGGCTAGGGGGGGCAGAGGTGCATGCGTGCGAGCGCGTCCATTGGCCGGCTCGGGCGGTGCCCTGCACGCGCGATGGAGGGCAGTAGAGGAGGAGGGGGAGGGGGCCCGACCACCTGGCACCTTGCGGACGTCGAGGGCAGCCATGGGACATGCTAGGGAGGCCTGATGCTGTCGGGGGGTGCCGAGCAGGGGCCCCTGCAGTGCGGGAGCACGCTGTAGCACGCTCTAGAGCGCCCGTATGGCGTGCCCTGGCATAATATAAGCCCAACGGCATGTCCTCTAGTGTCTAGGGGTTACTGGAGATGCCCATGGGCTAGGAGAAGCTAGGGGAGGCTTTGGAAGAAAAGAAATGGGTAGGGGAGAGGTAGAAAAAGATGCTGCCAGGGGTAAATGTTAGTTTTTACCACAACAATATTTGAGGTATGACCATGAGATTCTTACTAGAGGTGAAAGGCAATACCAGATAGCCGTGGTAAAAGTTTGAGAGCAATGGGAAGAGTGGAAGGGGTGAAAATAGTGACTTTACTATTTTACCAGAAGGTGCTTGATGGGCTTTTGGGCAAGACAAATTTACCAACTTAACGAGATATTTAACAGGTTCAAATTCTAGGTGATTATGAGATGGATCACCAAGTTTGAGCTCAAGTGGGAAAACTTGACAATGGAAACTTGGTAAACCCTAGAAACTAACAGAATCAGGTTTCTGTAGATCTAGTGATGCTAGGCTCTTACCCTTGATGCTCCACATAGTGTAGCATCATTATTTGGTAATTAGAGCATGCCCACAAAGTTTGAGGCCAAGGGGAGAAACTTCACAATGTAAAGTTGTTCAAATTTGAATCTGGACAAGAAGGGTTTTGGGATGGTTTGATGAACCAAATCAACTTGGATTGAGGAGAAAATTTGCAATATCATCACCTATGATAGTGTTGACTTGCTGGAATTTTCTTGGAATTTATTGAGAATATTTCTTACAGAAATATTTCAAAAGCTTGATTTGAATGAAAAGGGTTTTGAGGGGTTTTTCCATGATTTCAACATGCCCTTCTGTTTAAACTCATATATATGGAAAATATATGTCCACTGAGTTTCCCTAAATTTTCTCAAATATTTTGAAAGCATTTAAATAATTTTTCCCTGTGAAAAATCATTTCTGGCCTGAAGAAAAAGTCTTTAAATAAAATATAAAAACAATATTTAAAATTAATATTTGGTTGTTTTGGGAAGTCATAAATATAGTAGGTTTGAAGTAAAGCTTTTGATGAAGAAGAATCCACCCAATTTGAGGACTTGCAGTGCAAACCTCAATTCAGGGGGTTTTGAAAACCTAAATTTGGATAAATCCTTTTTGGTCAAAATAAAATTTGATAAAAATAGTTTTGGGCACTATTCACATGGAATGATCATTGGGCAACAAGTTTGGGTCAAGGAAGATGAATATGAAGAGGAATAGAATCTAGGAGTGCCATACATCACAATCATCAAGCAAACAAACATCATTTCAAACAAGCACAAGCACTTTGAAAAAGTTTTAATTGGCTCTAAATTTTATAAATCCAAACATGACAAGGTGATACAAACACAGGGTGTGAAAGACCTACCCCCTTACAAGAATCTCGTCCCCGAGATTCCTAGGCTAAGCGCTAAAAAGATAAGGGAACTCTGATCTAAGATAGTCTTCATGTTCCTAGGTTGCTTTAGCTACAATATGGTTGCTCCACTGGACCTTGAAGTAATTGATGGTGCGGCTTCGGGTGGAGCGTTCAGCTTCATCCAAAATGTGAACTGGCCTCTCACGATAAGTGAGGTCTGGCTGAAGATCGATGGCTTGATGGTCGATGTCCTTGTAGAGGTCGGGGCGGTTGGGAACTTGTAGACACTTCCGTAGTTGTGACACATGGAAGACATTGTGCACATCCGATATCTTGGAAGGTAGCTCTAGCTGATAGGCAACTTCTCCGCGCGTAGCGGTGATCTTGAAGGGGCCAATGTATCTTGGTGCGAGCTTCCCTTTGACATGGAAACGCTTGGTTCCCTTGAGAGGTGTGACTCGGAGGTAGACATGGTAAGCGACACAGAAGCTCACTTCTCGGCGGTGGGAGTCGGCACAGCTCTTCTTTCTTGACCTAGCGGTCTCAAGGCATTCTCGGACAAGTTTAACTTGCTCTTTGGCTTCGCGGAGGATGTCCGGTCCAAAAATTAATCCTTCTCTGGTCTCTGACCAGTTGAGGGGACTACGGAACTTGTGTCCATACAACACCTCAAATGGTGCCATCTAAAGACTCGACTAATAGCTGTTGTTGTAGGAGAATTTGGCGAATGGTAGGCGATCTTCTCACTTGGCTCCATACGCCAAAACACAAGCGCGGAGCATATCTTCGAGTATCTGGTTTACTTGTTCTGTTTGCCCACCGGTCTGGGGGTGAAAAGTAGTGATGAAGGAGATCTTGGTGCCCATGGTTCCTTGAAACATCTTCCAGAACCTCGAGGTGAATTGGGTTCCTCGATCCGACACGATCTCCTTAGGAAATCCGTGTAGGCTCACGATACGCTCGATGTAGAGGCTGGCTAGCTTGTTGCCATCATAGGTTGTCTTGACGGGAATGAAATGAGCTACTTTGGTCAGATGGTCGACAATGACCCAAATAGAGTCATGTCCCTTGCTTGACCTTGGTAAAATGGTGATGAAATCCATCCCGAATTTGTCCCACTTCCATTCAGGATCTTTGAGAGGTTGCAATAGCCCAACCGATTGCTGGTGCTCAACCTTGACTGTCTGGCATATGTCGCACTTGGCGACAAAGGTGCCTATCTCCCGTTTCATGCCATGCCACCAGAATCTCACCTTGAGGTCTTGCTACATCTTGGTTCCTCCAGGGTGGATTGAGTATGGAGAGTCATGGGCTTCTTGAAAGATCAAGTTCTTGAGCTCCTCCTTGTTGGGCACGCAGATGCGATTCCCGAACCATACAACTCCTTGTTCATCCACTGAGAATCATGGGGCCTTGCCTGCCTTGATCTTCCTCTTGATGCCTTCAATTCTCTCGTGTCCCTTTTGAGCTTCATTGAAATCATCCATCAAGGTAGGCTTTGCTTCGAGGTCGGGGAGGAATCCGGGTGCAACCAGTTCCAAGCCGAACCTTTCAAGCTCTTCATACAGGGCGGGTAACCTTTCCTTAATCATGGCGTTCAAGGAAGAAGCCTTTTTGCTTAAGGCATCCGCTACCACGTTGGCCTTTCTGGGGTGGTATTCAACACTGAGGTCGTAATCCTTGATCAACTCCAACCATCTTTGCTGCGTCATGTTCAATTCCCTTTGAGTGAAGATATACTTCAAACTCTTGTGGTCTGTGAATATCTCACATCGCTTCCCCAGAAGGTAATGTCGCCATGTCTTCAAGGCGTGAACCACGGCTGCCAACTCAAGATCATGAGTTGCGTAGTTCTCTTCATGAGGTCGTAGCAGTGTGGACAGATATGCTACCACCCGGCCTTCTTGCATCAGAACACGTCCAAACCCGGTTCTCGATGCATTACAATAAATCACAAACTCCTTGTGAATATCGGGGGTGGCCAAAACTGGGGCTATGGTCAGCCGCTTCTTGAGCTCCTGGAAGCTTTCCTCGCACTTATCCTTCTTCAAAAGTTGGGTCATGTGTCGAGCAATGCTTGAGAACCCTTCCACGAACTTGCGGTAATATCCCGCGAGTCCGTTGAAGCTCCTAACTTCCTTCATAGTGGTTGCGGTTTGCCACTCAGTCACGGCTTCAATCTTGGCGGGATCCACTGATAATCCTTCTACAGTCAACACATGACCCAAGAATCGAACTTCATGCAGCCAGAATTCACACTTGCCGAACTTGGCACAAAGCTAGTGCTCTTGAAGATTTTCTAGGACCAATCTCAAGTGTTCCTCATGCTCTTCTTCAGACTTGGAGAAGACGAGTATGTCATCAATGAAGATGACAACGAACTTGTCCAAGTACTCCATGAAGACTTTATTCATGAGATACATGAAGTAGGCAGGGTCATTTCTTAACCCAAATGACATGACCATGTATTCATACAGGCCATACCGGGTTACAAATGCCATCTTCGAGATGTCCTGTGGTCTGATCTTCAGTTGATAGTACCCTGACCCGAGGTCGATTTTGGAGAACACCTTGGCTTCGTTCAACTGATCAAACATGTCTTCAACCTTGGCGAGTGGGTACTTGTTCTTCATTGTGACTTCATTTAGAGAACGTAATCGACACAGAGTTTGATAGTTCCGTCCCTCTTTGACACAAATAAAAGAGGTGATCCCCAAGGAGAGGCACTAGGGCGAATGAATCCTTTTCTGAGTTGCTCCGCCAGTTGCTTCTTCAATTCAGCCAACTCTTTGGATCCCATCCTATAGGCCTTCCTATA
Source organism: Hordeum marinum (assembly GCA_022496015.1). Lineage (NCBI taxonomy): Eukaryota > Viridiplantae > Streptophyta > Magnoliopsida > Poales > Poaceae > Hordeum > Hordeum marinum. The sequence continues at coordinate 237,495,377 of CM039673.1, forward strand.
GATGGGCCTTTATCCGGGCATAAGTTCAATGATGAACTCAATGTCGCAGTCAGGAGGCATTCTGGGCAGCTCATTAGGGAACACATCCGGGTATTCACATATCACTGGTACTTGATCCAACTCAACTCCCGATAGACAGTTAGCCTGAGGGGCTTGAATGGAGGCAGGGTTGGGAACATACTTGACTTCCACTCCTTGGCTATTGGTCATGGTGACAATCCTCTTGGCACAATCTAACATGCCTTGGTGCTTGGTTAACCAATTCATGCCAAGGATGACATCCATGCTGGCCAAATCCAGAACTATAAGGTCTGCTAGGAAGTCTACCCCGTTGATGTCAATCTTCACTCCCTTACACCCTATCCCAGACTTCATAACTGAATCGGGGGTTTGTATCAACATACGACTACCCAGGGATGTAGGTTTCATGCCACCCTCTAATGCAAACTTTTGGGTGACAAAAGAATGCGAAGCTCCACAATCATACAATAATGTTGCTGGGGTTGAGTTAACGAGGAACGTACCCAGTATGATGTCCGGGTCTTCCTGGACTTCCTCTGCAGTGACGTGATTCACATGACCCTTGCCATTGTTGGGCTGGTTGCGGGGAGCGAGGTCCCTTGGGGGTGCTCCATGGGCTTGACCTTGGTTTAGCGCATTGGGGCGTGGTGCATCTGGCTTCTTGTTGGGGCAAAGCTTCGAGATGTGTCCAGACTGACCACATCCAAAGCAAGTGACTTGCCCAGGGTTGTTGTTGAAGTTTCTACCACCGTTGTTACTGGGGTTGTTGTTGTAAGATGGCCTGGGATTGGCGTACTGCTGAGGCTGGCAGCTCGGATGAGGTGTAGGAGATCTAGCCTGCTGTGGCTAATAGGTTGGCTTGGCTGGGGCTGACTGCCAAGGGAGACGCTTCTTGTTGCTTGAGCCACCCTTGCTGATCATCTTGCGCTTGTGAGTGTCATTTATGGCATGATGCTTGTCTTCTAGCATGAGGGCCTTGTTCACCAGGTCGAAGGAGGTGCGGCAATCGCAGACAATGAGCTGATACTGCAGGGTCTGTTGAAGTCCTTCCATGAAGCGTTCCTTCTTGGTAGCCTCCGTGTTGACATCTTCAGGTGCATACCTTTACAGTAGGTTGAACTTCTGCAGGTACTCCTTGACAGAGCCACTTCCTTGCTTCAGCGCTCGGAATTCTCTCTTCTTGATAGCCATGATCCCAGAAGGAATGTGGGCAGTGCGGAATCTTTCGTTGAAGTCATTCCAAGTGATCACACGCTCACCTTGCATGACCTTGAATCCATCCCACCAAGCTCGGGTTGTACCTCCGAGGCAGTGAGAGGCATAAAGCGCCTTTTCGCGATCCTCATTGCAATTGACCAGTGCAAGGAGGTCCTCGATGGTGCGGATCCAGTCATCAGCATCCAATGGTTAAGCAGTCTTGGTGAAGGTTGGGGGCGAATTCCTCATGAACTCACACAACATGGAGCGGCCATTGCCGTTCCTGCCTTGCTATTGGTTGTTCACAAGGGCCTGAGCCATCTATTGGATAGCAGCATTGTTGGCTTGGAGTTCCTCCCGGAGAACTTAGAGAAACTGAGCTATGGTCATGTTCTCCAGTGGAGGTGGTGGGGATAATGTCGTCTTGTGGCTGCTCCTAGTGTTCTCCAGCGTGAGCAGCCCCACCAGCTCCCTATTGCTGGCTTGAGTTGCCGGCTTCAGGGTTGGCGAAGGAGCTATTGTGGGTAGTAGTCACCATCCTATTTGGAATAGCCAAGTCAAACAACTAGGATAGACGAGAGGAAAAGCAACAATGGAAAAGCACGTCTAAGGGGGTTGGTCGAGTGCAAGTGTGGTAAAACAAGGTCGAAAGACCAACATACATTAAGATAGACAATGGAGTCGCTTACATGTTGCCTAAGGCAAAAGCACGACTTGCATCGGAACACAAATAACAAAATAAATAACAAGCATACATGGTTTCATATGAACCATTACACGGACTCGACTTCGGATGAGGGGTGCATGACTGATCCTACCCTAGGTGGTCTCGGACTCAGGTGGTGGAGTGCTCGGTCTCGTAGTCACGCTCCTCTAGGTCTTCCTTCTGTTCGTCATCCGAACGGGCATGATTCTCGGTCAAAGGGGTCAGAGAATGAGGAGGTCCATCCCAACGATGCTTTGGTGGCGGGTCGGTGAAGAGCTCGCGGTAATCCTTCGCACTCATGCGATGATGACGTGTAGGTGCATCACTAGGTGGGGGTACTCCTCCTCTGTAAGCGACAACTGGTCATCCCTCAGGGGCTCCATCCTTCTTGATCTTGTCTGGCGTCGTCTTGGCTTGCCGAAGTAGCTCCCGGGTGTGGTGAAGTTCATCGCGGAGCTTCACAGACTCCTTCATCAGGTTATGAACCAGACTATCGGCGGAGAGGCTGAAGTAGGTCTAGAACTTGAGTGGTGTGCCATCCTCCTTGGATGAAATCAGCATCCAACTCTCGCCAAGATCATCCTTCCTGAAGGGAAGGTAGCGAGTAGCCGGCTCGTCAGCCATCTCGAGAATGATGTCTCGAAGGTGTAGGAGGGCCTTGCATGCACCTGTCTTGACTGAAAGTATCATGGTCTCCATCCGTGGTCCTTCCAAGAACCAATTAGTCGAGCAGTCGTTTGCCTTGATGACCACATCCACAGGGTACTCCTTCGTGACGGCATCGACCTAGTGCTCGAGGTAGAGGAAAATGGGTGGTTGGCGAAACTGGCACTTCTCGAGGCTATCCCCAAGGAGTAAGGGAAAGCCGGATGTCAGGAAGGCGTTGGGTACGATGGCCATCTACAAAGGTTTGAAAGAAGGAGAGTCATCAGAGTGTTGTGTGAAAAATAGAAGAGGTAATTAGTGATAAAATCCTAAGTATAGATGCTAGGTGTAGTTTTGAAAACGGTTTTATCCTAACTGACGTCAATGCTAACTAAGGGCTTCCTACAGTCAGGATGGTTTTAATACCAGCTCTATGGGTACCCTGACTCATAAGTCGTGATCACCGAATGCACATGCACAGTGATCCCAGAGATCAATGCTCACTGAACACACAGAAGCTGAATAACAAGAGTCTTACATCCACTTTTAGCGTCTTACACAAATAAAGACCACAAAGTTCAAGTCTTATATAGATAGGGCCACAAGGGCCAAACACTTAAATAGAACAAGCAGCGGAAATCTTGATCGATAGCGTGAACCCATGCCATCAGCCTTAAACCTACATGCATTCTGATTGGGAAGCATCGTAGTTCGCATGTTCGTCACCAACGAACTTGTCAACATACTCCTGTTCTTCCATGCATGCCCAATTAAATAACCAGTGGCAAGCCAATGAGTACTTTGAATGTACTTGCAAGCAACCCAAGTTGTGGAACAAGGTAATAATAATGCATCATATAACACTAAGTAGGTAATTTGCGGAAAGCTAATTTTCAATGCAATGACATGATCATGTACCTAAGTGAGCATGCATCAACAGTAGGCAAATATCCATATGAACAAGTTACAGATATCATCATAAACAGGGGTTGAACATCTCATGTTCAATCATTATGCTAAGTCATTGGACTTAGTTTAACATCATGCTAAGTCTTTGGACTTAGCTCATGTGACATCTCTGTCACCAAGACACACACTCACACCAAGTTTGCAAAAACATCCGGACGTAGTTTAAGAAGGACCTCCAACTGTCCATGACCGCGGACACGGCTATTTGAATAGTTTTACACTCTGTAGAGGTTGCACACTTTACCCACACGACTCGGGGAACTTCCAAGTCATCCACGACTCGCGCCATATAACATACCCGATGTAAGCACCCGAACAATGCCTTTCCCACGGTGATACTAAACAAGGAGTCCACTCGTTGGTGCCATCCCTCATGATATACATCACTCGTAACATCCATGAGGACATGCAATGGTGTGCCCGGTGCTTGTAAAGACAACGCATGGCCTTCCACTTCCGGGATGACCCCGTCTCAAGAGTGACCACTTCACTTTTGTCACTAGTAATGCGAGCTCCTTGCTATCACCAACGATAGTAATCAACAAGGCCACATCCCATAAGGGGTATCGTGGATGCACATGTAAGGTTGGGACGGCCAGCAGGCCTTAAAACTCTCCGTTTTCAAAAACACACAGTCACTTTCTCCGGCACACCACTTCTTTCTCAAGTGGTCACCCAACTTATCATCCTCTCCCTCGGGCATTAGTGGCACCCGGCGGGGTTTTCGAAAAGTCTTTGAAATCATTTCTTCCTTCCCATCACTATGCATAAATCCCATCCCACTTGCGTAACATCTATTAGCATCCTATCTACTCCCACCCGCAGAACCCTCACAAGGTGGTAGGGTCATGCATGATGCAGGTGTCATCAGCAAAAGTGTCAGAAACAACCCACCGAAGTGGTCACTTCCACATGATCAAATATAATGAAAGTAAAGTGCTATATGACATGCAATGAAAATGGTTTCTTAACATGGTCAAAGGGCTGCTTGCCTGGCTCAACAAAGTCTTCGGGGTCTTCAAAGTCTTCGGGTCCAACTCCCTCGTCAATTGCGCAATCTATCATCACGATAATTAACGATAAAATAAGCATCACACAAGAATAGACCACACAAGCCACTATTAAAAATGCTACCCTACTTTCATCAATACTACAGATTATATTAAAAATGTTTGTTTAATATTTTGTTATTACAAACATTTTTGAAAACTATTAAACAGAGGCAGATAATGCCAAATAGGGGTTTTTAAATTAAAACAGTACATAAAATGTTTTCAAAAATTTACACAATAGGCACTATTAAATTCTAGGGACTATTCTAAGATTTTAGGAGGAAGAATATTTGGAATTTGGTTAATATACAAATCTGTGGAATTTTTGGAAGTTTGCAGAAAAAGGAAAAAGGAAAAAGTTACTGTGCCTTCTCGGGCCACAGCACCGAAGCCAAGCCGGCCCAGAGGGGAAATTGGCCCAGGCTGAGGTGCCGCGCATGGCAGGTTTATTTTTAAACCTGCCCGCGGGCCCTACCGGACGGAGAGAGGGGGGAGGGTGAGGGGATGACAAGTGGGCCCCACCTGTCATCCCTCTCCTTGCGACAGGGACGGATGGAGGAGCTCACCGACGGTTCCAGGCCGCGGCGACTCCAATGGAGGGTACCGGCGCGCTCAAGAGTCTCCCGCGCGTCGGTGGGTGGCCGAGGAAAGCGTCGGGGCAAAGGGAAACGCCGGCAAGGTGGAAGGTCCGATGGCGGTGAGGGTTTTATCCGGGTGTAGGTTCCCGACCACGGGGGCGAGGGCCCTGGGCACATGGGAGCTACAGAGGGGAGGAGAGAGCGAGGGGAGAGGAGCCGGAGGAGTAGGAGGCCCTTAAATAGGTGGCCGCTGGTTCACCATAGACGCGGTGCGCCGATGAGGTCAGGGGCGACGCCACAGGCCACGGGAGGGCTCCGGGCCGTGTCTAGGGGGTTTGTGGACGCGGTCCTCGTCTAGGGGTAGGGAAGAGCGGCTAGGGGGGACCATAGGTGCGCGCGTGCGAGCGCGTCCATTGGCCGGCTCGGGGCGGTGTCGTGCGCACGCGATGGAGGGCAGCAGGGGAGGAGGGAGGAGGTGGCCTAACTACCTGGCGCCTTGCGGACATCGAGGGCGGCCAGGGGACATGCTGGGGAGGCCCGAGGCTGGTGGGGGGTGCCGGGTAGGGGCGGCTACAGTGCGGAAGCACACTGTAGTGCGCTCCAGAGCGCCCATATGGCGTGCCCCGGCATAATTTAAGCCCACCAGCGTGTCCTCTAGTGTCTAGGGGTTACTGAAGATGCCCATGGGCTAGGAGAAGCTAGGGGAGGCTTAGGAAGAAAAGAAATGGGTAGGGGAGAGGTAGAAAAAGATGCTGCCAGGGGTAAATGTTAGTTTTTACCACAACAATATTTGAGCTATGACCTTGAGATTCTTACTAGAGGTGAAAGGCAATACCAGATAGCTGTGGTAAAAGTTTGACAGCAATGGTAAGAGTGGAAGGGGTGAAAATAGTGACTTTACTATTTTACCAAAAGGTGTTTGATGGGGTTTTGGGCAAGACAAATTTACCAACTTAACGAGATATTTAACAGGGTCAAATTCTAGGTGATAATGAGATGGATCACCAAGTTTGAGCTCAAGTGGGAAAACTTGACAATGGAAACTTGGTAAACCCTAGAAACTAACAGAATCAGGTTTCTGTAGATCTAGTGATGCTAGGACTTACCCTTGATTCTCCACTTAGTTTAGCATCATTATTTGGTAATTCGAGCATGCCCACAAAGTTTGAGGCCAAGGGGAGAAACTTCACAATGTAAAGTTGTTGAAATTTGAATCTGGACAGGAAGGGTTTTGGGATGGTTTGATGAACCAAATCCACTTGTATTCAGGAGAAACTTTGCAAGATCATCACCTATGATAGTGTTGACTTGCTGGAATTTTCTTGGAATTTATTGAGAATATTTCTTACAAAAATATTTCAAAAGCTTGATTTGAACAGAAAGGGTTTTGAGGGGTTTTGCCCATGATTTGAACATGCCCTTGTGTTGAAACTCATATATATGAAAAATATATGTCAACTGAATTTCCGTAAATTTTCTCAAATATTTTGAAAGCATTTAAATATTTTTTCCCTATGAAAAATCATTTCTGGCCTGAAGAAAAAACCTTTAAATAAAATATATAAATAATCTTTAATAATAATATTTGGTGGTTTTGGGAAGACATAAATATAGTAGGTTTGAAGTAAAGCTTTTGGGTAAGAAGAATCCACCCAATTTGAGGACTTGTCGTGCAAACCTCAATTGGTGGGTTTTTGAAAACCTAAATTTGGATAAATCCTTTTTGGTCAAAATAAAATTTGATAAAAATAGTTTTGGGATAAATTCACATGGCATGATCATTGGGCAAGAAGTTTGGGTCAAGGAAGATGAATATGAAGGGGAATAGAATCTAGGAGTGCCATACATCACAATCATCAAGCAAACAAACACCATTTCAAACAAGCACAAGCACTTTGAAAAAGTTTTAATTGGATCTAAATTTTATAAATCCAAACATGACAAGGTGATACAAACATAGGGTATGACACCTGCCTTGATCTTCCTCTTGATGCCTTCAATGCTCTCGTGTCTCTTCTGAGCTTCTTTGATATCATCCATCAAGGTAGGCCTTGCTTCGAGGTTGGCGAGGAATCCGGGTGCAACTAGTTCCAAGTCAAAGCTTTCAAGCTCTTCATATAGGGTGGGTAGGCTTTCCTTAATCATGCATTCAAGTAACAAGTCTTTCTGCTTAAGGCGTCTGCTACCACGTTGGCCTTTCTGGGGTGGTATTGAACACTGAGGTCATAATCCTTGATCAACTCTAGCCATCTTCTCTGCCTCATGTTCAATTCACTTTCAGTGAAAATATACTTCAAACTCTTGTGGTCTGTGTATATCTCACATCACTTCCCCAGAAGGTAACGTCGCCATGTTTTCAAGGCATGAACCACGGATGCCAACTCAAGATCATGAGTAGCGTAGTTCTCTTCATGAGGACATAGATGTCTGGATAGATATGCTACAACTCTCCCTTCCTGCATCAAAACACCCCCAAGCCTAGTTCTCGATGCATCACAATATATCACAAACTCCTTGTGAATATCAGGGGTGGCCAAAACTGGGGTTGTGGTCAATCTCTTCTTGATCTCCTGGAAGCTTTCCTCGCACTTAGCTTTCCATTCGAACCTCTTGTCCTTGTTCAAAAGCTAGGTCATGGGTCGGGAAATGATCGAGAACCCTTCCACGAACTTGCGGTAATATCCCGCGAGTCCGAGGAAGCTCCTGACTTCCTTCACGGTGGTTGGGGATTGCCATTCAGTGATGGCTTCAATCTTGGCAGGATCCACTGATAATCCTTCTACAGTCAGCACATGACCCAAGAATCCAACTTCATGCAGCCAGAATTCACACTTGCTGAACTTGGCATAAAGTTGGTGCTCTCGAAGCTTATCTAGGACCAACCTTAAGTGTTGTGCATGCTATTCTTCGGACTTGGAGAAGACGAGTATATCATCAATGAAGACCACAACAAACTTGTCCAAGTACTCCATGAAGACTTTATTCATGAGGTACATGAAGTAGGCAGGGGCATTGGTTAATCCAAGGAGAGGCACTCGGGTGAATGAATCCTATTCTAAGCTTCTCTGCCAGTTGCTTTTTCAATTCAGCCAATTCTTCGGATCCCATCCTGTAGGCCTTTTTATAGATGGGGCTTGATTCGGGGATAAGCTGAATGATGAACTCAATGTCGCGATCAGGAGGCATTCCGGGTAGCACATCAGGAAAAACATCCGGGTATTCACACACACCACTGGCACTTGACCCAACTCAATTCCCGGTAGATAGTTAGCCTGAGGGGCTTGAGTGGAGGCAGGGTTGGGAACCTACTTGACTTCCACTCCTTGGCTATTGGTCATGGTAACAATCCTCTTGGCATAGTCTAACAAGACTTGGTGCTTGGTTAACTAGTCCATGCCCAGGATCACATCCAAGCCTTCTGACTTTAGGATGATAAGGTCTGCTAGGAAATCTACCCTGTTGATGTTAATCTCAACTCCCTTACAACCTATCCTAGACTTCATAACTCATCCCGGGGTTTGTATCAACATATGACTACCCAGGGGTGTAGGCTTCATGCCAATCTCTAGCGCAAACTTTTGGGTAACAAAAGAAAGCGAAGCTCCACAATCAAATAGTACTGTTGCTGGGGTTGAGTTGACGAGGAACGTACCCAGTTTGACGTCCGGGTCCTCCTGGGCTTCCTCAGCGGTGACATGATTCACACGACCCTTGCCATTGTTGGGCTAGTTGCGGGGAGTGGGGTTCCTTGTTGGTGCTCCACGGCCTTGACCTTGAGCTGGCGCATTGGGGCACGGGGCATCTGGCTTCTTGTTGGGACACAACCTAGAGATGTGTCTTGGCTGACCACATCCAAAACAAGCGACTTGCCTAGGGTTGTTGTTGTAGTTTCTTCCGATGTTGTTGTTATTGAGGTTGTTGTAAGATGGCATGGGATTGGCATACTGCTGAGGCTGGTAGCTCAAATGAGGCGCTGGAGGTCTAGCCTTTTGTGGCTGATATGTTGGCTTGGTTGTGGCTAGCTGCCAGGGGCGAGGCTTCTGGTTGCTGGAGCTACCTTTGCTGATCATCTTGTGCTTGCGAGTGTCGTCTATGGCATGACACTTGTCTTCTAGCATGAGGGCCTTGTTCACCGGGTCGAAGAAGGTACGACAGTCGTAGATGATGAGCTGATACTGCAGGGTTTGTTGAAGTCCTTCCATGAAGCATTCCTTCTTGGCAGCCTCCGTGTTGACATCTTTAGGTGCATACCTTGACAGCAGGTTGAACTTCTACAGCTACTCCTTGATAGAGCTACTTCCTTGCTTTAGCACTCAGAATTATCTCTTCTTGCTAGCCATGATCCCAGAAGGAATGTGGGCAACGCGAAATCATTCCTTGAAGTCATTCCAAGTGATCACACGCTCACCTTGCATGACCTTGAATCCATCCCACCAAACTCGGGTGGTACCTCCGAGGCAGTGACAGGCATAAAGCACTTTTTCATAGTCCTCATTGTAATTGACCAGTGCAAGGAGGTCCTCGATGGTGCGGATCCAGTTGTCAGCATCCAACGGTTCAGCAGTCTCGGTGAAGGTTGGGGGCGAATTCCTTATGAACTCAGACAGAGTGGAGCGGCCATTGCCGTTCATGCCTTGCTGCTAGTTTTTCACAAGGGCTTGAGCCATCTGCTGAATAGCAGCATTGTTGGCTTGACATTCCTCCCAAAGAACTTGGAGAAACTGTGCTATGGTCATGTTCTCCGGTGGAGGTGGTGGCGGGGGAATGTCGCCTTGTGGCTACTCCTGGTGTCCTCCAGCATGGGCAGTCCCACCAGCTCCCTATTGCTAGCTTGAGTTGTCAGCTTCAGGGTTGGCGAAGGAGCTGTTGTGGGTAGCAATCACCATCCTGTTTGGAGCAGCCAAGTCAAACAACTGGGATAGACGAGAGGGAAAGCAATGATGGAAAAGCGCCCCTAAGGGGGTTGGTTGAGTGCAAGTGTGGTAAAACAAATGTCGAAATACCAACATATATTAAGATAAGATAGGCGATGGAGTCGCTTACATGTTGCCTAAGGCAAAAGCGCGACTTGCATCAGAACACAAACAGCAAAACAATCAACAAGCACACATGGTTTCATACGAACCATTACACGGACTCGACTTCGCATGAGGGGTACATGACTGATCCTACCCTAGGGGTTCTTGGACTCAGGTGGTGGAGTGATCGGTCTCGTATTTATGCTCCTCTTGGTCTTCCTCCTTCTCATCATCTGAATGGGCATCATTCCCAGTCGAAGTATTCGGGGAACGAGGAGGTCCATCCTTATGACGCTTTGCTAGTGGGTCGGTGAAGAGCTCACGGTACTCCTTCACACTCATGCGATGACAACGTGTGGGTGCATCTCTAGCTGGGGGTACTCCTCCTCTGTAAGCGACAACTGGTCGTCCCTTTCGGGGCTCCATCCTTCTTTATCTTGTCTGGCTTCGTCTTGGCTTGTCGAAGTAGCTCTCGGGTGTGGTGAAGTTCCTCACGAAGCTTCACAGACTCCTTAATCAAGTGGTGAACCACACTATCGGCATAGAGGCTGAAGTATGTCTGGAATCTGAGTGGTGTGCCATCCTCTTGGGTCGGAATCAGCCTCCAACTCTCGCCAAGATCATCCTTTCTGAAGGGAAGGTAGCGAGTAGCCGCTCGTCAACCATCTCTGGAATGATGTCTCGAAGGTGTAGGAGTGCCTTGCGTGCAGCTGACTAGACTGTGAGTATCATGGTCTCCAACCGTGGTCCTTCACAGAACCAACTGGTCGGGGAGTCGTTTTCCTTCATGACCACATCCACGTGGCACTCCTTCGTGACGGCGTCGACCCAGTGCTCGTGGTAGAGGAAAACGGGTGGTTGGCGAAACTGGCACTTCTCCAGGCTATCCCAAAGGAGTAAGGGAAATCCGGATGTCAGGAAGGCTTCGGGTACGATGGCCATCTATAAAGGTTTTAAGGGAGGAGAGTCAGCAGAGCGTTGTGTGAATTATAGAAGAGGTAACGAGTACAAATTCCTAAGTATAGGTGCTACGTTTAGTTTGGACTAACATCAATGTTAACTAAGGGCTTCCTATAGTTAGGATGGCTCTGATACCAGCTCTGTGGGGACCCTGACTCATGAGTCGTGGTCACCGAATGCACGTGTACAGTGATCCAGGAGATCAATGCTCATAGAACACACAGAAGTTGAATAACAAAAGTATTAGATCCACATTTAGCGTCTTACACAAATAAAGACCATGAAGGTCTAGTCTTACATAGATGGGGCCACAAGGGCCAAACACTTAAACATAACAAATAGCAGAAATGTTGATCGCAAGTGTGAACTCATTGCCATCTGCCTTAACCTACAAGCATTCTGACTGGGAAGCGTCCTAGTTCGCATGTTCATCGCCAACAAACTCTTCACCATACTCCTGTTCTTCCACGCCTGGCCAATTAAAAAACCAGTGGCAAGCCAATGAGTACTTTGAATGTGCTCCCAAGAAACCCAAGTTGTGGAACACGGTAATAATGATGCATGACATAGCTCTAAGTAGGTAATTTTCGGAAAGCTAATTTTGAATGCAATGATATGATCAAGTAACTAGGCAAGCATGCATCAACAGTTGGCAGATATCCATATGAACAAGTTATAGATATCATCATAAGTAGGGGTTGAACATCTCATGTTCATTCATCACATCAAGTCGTCTGACTTGTATCAAGTGTCACCTTTGTGTCATCTACCCACACACACACCAAGTTTAGTAAACATTTGGACGTAGCACAGGAGCAGTTCATTCATCACATCAAGTCATCTGACTTGTATCAAGTGTCACCTCTGTGTCATCCACCCGCACACACACCAAGTTTAGTAAACATTTGGACATAGCACAAGAGCGGTCATCCAATTGTCCTTGACCGTGGACATGGCTATTCGAATAGTTTTACACTCTGCAGAGGTTGCACACTTTACCCACAAGACTCGAGGAACTTCCGTGTCATCCACGACTCGTGGTATAGAACATACCCGAGGTAAGCACCCGAACAATGCCTTTTCCCTGGCGATACTAAACAAAGAGTCCACTCGATTGGTACCCAGCCCACATGATGTACATCACTCGCATCACCCATGCAGGGACCAACGGTTTGCCCGGTGCCTGTGAACACAATGCATGATCGTCCATACCGACACGACCCCGTATCAAGAGTGACCACGCCACTCCCGCCACAAGTAATGCGGGCTCCTTGCCTGTACCCACCAAGGTAATCAACAAATCCCCTTCCCGTAAGGGGTATCGTGGTTGCGCATGTAAGGTTGGAGTCACGGTCGCAACTTACACCAATCTATTTTTGAAAACACACCCTCAACTTGTTCCGACACACCACTTCTTTCTCAATTGGTCACCCAACTCATCATCATCTCCCTCGAGCATTAGTGGCACCCGACGGGGTTTTCGAAAAGACTTTGGAATCATATCTTTAGTTCCATCACCATGCATAAATCCCAAACCCACTTGCATAGCATCTACTAACATCCTATACACACCCACCCGCATATCACTCATAAGGTGGTAGGGTCACGCACGATGCAAGTGTCAACGGTAAAAGTGTCGGAAGCAACCCACCGAAATGGTCACTACTCCACATGATCAAGTATAACAAAAGTAAAGTGCTATAGGACATGCAGTGAAAATGATTTCTTAATATGGTCAAAGGGCTGCTTGCCTGGCTCAACAAAGTCTTCGGGGTCTTCAGACTCTTCGAGTCAAACTACCTCATCAATAGCGCAATCTATCGTCGTGATAAATAGCGATAAAAATAAGCATCACACAAAATAAGAGCACACAAAGCTAATATTAAAATACTACCCTACTCTGAAAAATACTAAAAACTATACTAAAAATATTTGTTTAAGGTTTTGCTATGAAAAACATTTTTGAAAACTATTTAACAGAGGCAAAAAGGTGCCAAAACAGGTTTTAAAATAAATGAGTGCATAAAAAGTTTTCAACATTTTTCACAAATGGCACTATTAAATTTTATGGAATATACTAGGATTTAAGGTGGAAAAATAATTGGATTTGGATTTTTATTTAATCCTGTGGGATTTTCAGAAAAACCCCACAGAAAACAAAAAAGAAAAGAGAGGAGGAGGCCTCTGTGCCTGGGCCAGAGGCGGCCGGCAGCTAGGCCGGCCCAGCTGGCCAGCCAGCCAGCCACGCGGGCGGCCAGGTTCAAACCTGATGCGTGGGGCCAGGCTATTTGCGACCACGAGGGGAGAGAGAGAGCATGGGAGGGGGAGATGAGAGGCCGACAGGTGGGACCCCCCTTTCGGGTCCTTCTCCCACTTTGGGATAGAGGGGAGACAGCCTCGCCGGTGGCGGTGAAGGGCACGACGGCAACGGGCGAGTGCAGGGATGGGCTCGGGGTTGAGTCGTCGATCCCTTGGAGGTGAAGGGAGCACCGGAGGTGGCCGGAGTCGCCGACGGTGAGAAGGCCGCAGCGGAGGAGCTTCGGGAGGAGGTTGTCGGGGCTGTCCCGTGCTGCAAAGAGGACGGGGACGAGGGGGAATTGAGTCAGAGCAATGAGGGAGGAACAACCAAAGAAAAAGGAGGGTCGTAGGGGCTTGCTACCTGGAGATCGACGGTGGCGTCACTGCGGCGATGCTCCGGTCGATCTCGGGTGCTCTAGCCACAAAATGAAGGGGGGCACAGGAGCTCTATTGGGAGAGAGAGAGGGGCACTAGAGGGCAGAGAAGGCTCGGGGAGAGTCCATTTAAAGGTGGACGCAGGTCCACCGAGGGCTTTTGCGCCGATGAGGTCGTGGCACTCGCTGGAGGGCGCGGGGGACGGAGAGAGCTTGCCTGGGGTGTTCCTGGGCGCGGTCCAAGTCTGGGAAAGGGAGAGAGAGGGCAGAGGTAGGCCCGAGCACTCGCGCGTGTGATCTCACGCATTGGCCGGCTCGGGCGGCGTCGGGCATGTGCAGAGGAGGGAGAAGGAGGAGGAGAGAGAAGGGGGCCAACAAGGTGGCGTGCCACGAACGGCGAGGGCGTGTTGGGGGACACGGGGGGGAGGCCCAAGGTGGTTGGGGGCGTCCATTTGGCGGCGGATACAATGAGGGAGCGCACTGTAGAGCATGCATATGGCCGGCATTGCCGTTGCCTGCACGCTCTGGGGTGCCCCACCTTGTCTAGTAGTTCCTAGAGGGTTTGGAGGTTCTCTAGGAGCTAGGCGAGGGCAGGGAAAAAAGAAAAGAGTGGGGGAGAGGGTAGAAATGTTCCAGCCATGGTGAAACAGAGGGTAAAATGGGGGTTTTACCCCATCTATTATTGAGCTGAGAGTGTAGGATTTTTACAGGAGGTGTAAGAGGTGAGTGAGTAACTGTGGTAAAAAAATTATAGCAAGAGGAATAGTAAAAATGGTGAAAAAAATAACTTTACCATTTCACCGGAAGGTGTTTGATGGATGTTTGGGCAAGATAAATTTACCCACTTACTATGATATTTAACAAGATCAAATGGTGGGTAAAAATGAGACGGATCACCAGATTTGAGCTCAAATGAGCAAAGTTGACAATAGAAACTTTGTGAACCCTAGAAAGTAACAGAATCGGGTTTCTGTAGATCCATTTATTCTAAGGTAATCCCTTTGATGCACCACTTAGTGTAGCATCATTTTGGTGATTAGAACATGTCCATAAAGTTTGGGGTCAAGGGAAGAAACTTCACAATGTAAACTTACTCAAACTTGAATCTGGATAGGGAGGGTTTTACGAAGGTTTAATGAACCAAATTAACTTGGATTGAGATGAGACTTTGTAAGATCACCTTGTATGACAATTGTGACTTGCTGGAATTTTCTTGGAATTTTTTGAGAATATTTCTTATAAAAATATTTCAAAAACTTGATTTGGACTGAAAGGGTTTTGAGGGGTTTTGCATATGAATTTGAACATTACCATTTGTTTAAACTCATATATATGGAAAATATATGTCCAGTGAGTTTCACTAAATTTTCTCAAATATTTTGAAAGCATTTAACTAATTTTTCCCTATGAAAACCATTTCTGGTCTTAAGAAAAAGCCTTTAAATAAAATATAGAAATAATTTTTAAAATTAATATTTGATGGTTTTGTGAAGTCATATATGTAGTAGGTTTGAAGTAAAGCCTTTGGGGAGAAAGAATCCACCCAATTTGAGGACTTTGAGTGCAAACCTCAATTCAGGGGGGTTTGAAGACCTAATTTGAATAAATCCTTTTTGGTCAAAATAATATTGGATAAAAATAGTTTTGGGCACTATTCACATAGCATGATCATTGGGCAAGAGGTTTGGGTAAAGGAAGATGAATATGGAGAGGGATAGAATCTAAGAGTGCCATACACAACAATCAACAAGCAAGCAAGCAACAATTCAAACAAGCATAAGCACTGAAACAGTTTTAATTGGCTCCAAATTTTATAAATCCAAACATAACAAGGTGATACAAACACAGGGTGTGACATGGCCCCACGGTGGCTCTCCGGACTTCATCTCCAAGTCTCCTGGGTTGCTTCTTGTCCAAGAAAAATTATTCTGAAGATTTTATTCCGTTTGGACTCCTTGTAATATTCCTTATCTGCAATTCTCAAAAACAAGGAAAAAACAGAAACTGGCACTAGTCTCTATATTCATAAGTTAGTCCCAAAAAGTATAAAATAGCATATTAATGCATATAAAACATCCAAAATATATAATATAATAGCATGGAACAATAAAAAATTATAGATACGTTGGAGACGTATCAAGCATCCCCAAGTTTAATTCCTGCTCGTCCTCGAGTTGGTAAATGATAAAAACAGAATTTTTGATGTGGAATGCTACCTAACATGTTTATCCATGTAATATTATTTATTGTGGCATGAATATTCGGATCCATAAGATTCAAAACAATATTTTAATATTGACATAAAAACAGTAGTACTTCGAGCACACCAACAAGTCAATTGTGTCCTTTCAAAATAACATGGCCTTAGAAAGTATCTAAATCATGCACAACCCCGATGAACAAGTCAAGCAATTGTTTCACACTTTTGGTGTTCTCAAACCTTTTCAACTCTCACACAATACATGAGCGTGAGCCATGGATATAGCACTATATTTGGAATAGAATATGGTGGAGGTTGCAAGGAAAAAGGGAGAAGATAGTCTCACATCAACTAGGCGTATCAACGGTGTCAGGACCGGTTTTCCAGGATATTAATTTCCTAGTAAATGGCCCTTGTGCTCATCAGCCCCAGGATTACTGTTAACTAACAAGACACAATCTTGATACAGAAATTCCAAGCAAAATTACAAAAGTTGAAGTACAAGACCACCATGGTCTATGAGTACAACAAAAGGTTTCTAGTGGTTGGTGGCAGTAGCGGTTCGGGGTCATCAACGTCTATGGACTCCATTTCCCACAGAAACAACTGACCTAGTTGACTCCTATCTTCGCATGGCTGCAATCTTTGATGCCTAGGTTCCGTGGTTGTCGTCATAATGCTCCTCTCCACATGCATAATCTAGCCAAGATAATAGCCAGGGACAAGCCAGTGAGTACTTTGAATGTACTCGCAAACATTATGAAAACAAGTATAACATAGTAGTGGTATTCATGCACTGAACTTAATCCACGGTCACTTAACCAGTCACAAAATAAAACTTCATGATGCAAGAAAGCAGGTCATTTATATTAAACATGAATAAGCAATCAGAGGATAGAAATAAAATAGACCGATTGGGTGTTTGAAACGATGCCTCGAAAGGATAATAATATAAAGCATGCCTCAATCGGGCGTCAGAGCGATGCCACATAAAGGGATTATAAGGAAAAATAAAAAAATCAGCACGCCAGAGTCGAGCGTCTGAGCGACGCCACGTAAATGGCTTATAAAGGCAATAAACAACAAACATGCGATAGTTGGGCGTCTGAGCGACGCCACAAAAAGGACTTAAATATAAATAGCCAACGTGCCACGGTCGGGCATCTGAGCGACGCCACAGAAAGGGCTTATATGATAAAGCAATCAGTATGCTTGCCAAAGTCGGGCGTTTGTGCGATGCCGCATAAAGGGCTTATATAAGAATAATCACAATGAATATCCGGGAGGTAGAACCTTCCCAGGGATATTCAATAATTCAAATAATATCAATGGTTAGTCCACCATAATAAGAATCATAACCATCATTTATCACTCGTCATGATCAATATTCCGGTTTAGAACTTTTCCTCCAAAGACCGACACTAAGACCGACACCTAACCCATCCCAGACTATAGTCCTTAACCGCGAACACAGCTATTCGAATAGATATTAACTCTGTAGAGGTTGTACTATTTAAACACAACCAATGGATTTCAATAGTCATAAAGGACTAGTTTCGTCAATGGTATTTTAGAAGAAAATACACCTAACCAGTACACACCCATTTCATATCCCGATGCCAGGTATTACCCTAGGCAACGTTCAAGCAAAACTTGAAGACGGGGAGGCCAGCACCTCGAATAGCATGGGATCAAATTTATATCGCGCGCTCTAAGGGGTCCGCACCTCTCAGTCCCAACCAGAAACACCCATGCCCCCTGACCGGATGACGGGCTTTAATCCATGGCCATGGAACCCTCATCACGGCCCCTCTATTTGGTGTGTACATGGAAAGATATTTTCAACTCACTAACCGGTATTCTTTGCAGAAAACATGTGGCAGCATGAAAAGAAGGAGAACAGGGACAAGACCCGATCTATGGTCGACTCAGGAGGTTGTGTACTCTTTGCATGGTTAGCACAATAAACATATTTCACGACATTAGACAGAATCACCACTCACCATACCCCTTCATGCCTTACTAACCAGTCTCGCTCCAACGAGATGTCAACACCAAGCTCGTGTCTACCTGAGACAGAGGCTTCTCCTGATTCCTTCCCGTAGGCATGAACGACATATGAGGGTGAATACTTTCACAAGCATATCAATTCCAACAACAATGAATTTTCATCATGCATTTGTAAACATGATCACACCATCACATAAAAAATGCATACTTTAGGTCAAGTCGATGTTGTAGTCACATCAAGCAACACACAACTAATATTATACCAGGGTTCAAAATGCTTGCCTTAAATGTGTATGTATTTAAGGTGCACTGCAAAACTTTATCTTCACTCCAAATTCCTATTTCAAAATATTCTAATTAACACACAATTCAAAAACAGTACAAAAAGTTGTCTTGGAAATTTTCAAATAAACATGAAAATAAACAAAATGGAATTTGGGAAGCAACAGAAAAAGAATCAGGTCCATTGGAGTTATATTTTAAAAGTTATAGCTAGTCAAAGATCAGGTCAAAATCTGATTTTTAAATCAATTAGAAAAGAAAACGGTTTGGGAAGGAATACGCTTTCCAGAACAGAAAACGTATGAACAATAAATACGCTTACTGGCGAACAAGACGCACTCAGGGGCCAGCCCCACTGGCGATTGGGTTGTGACACCGACAAGTGGGGCCCACTTGTCGGGTTTGTCTCCCACCTCACGCGCGTTCTTTGCCAAAGGCAGAGGCCGACTCCGGTGACGATTGTCGGTGCTAGGAGGCACCTCTCCTGGAGCTGTACACACCAGCGTGCTCAGGAGGGAGAGCCCCATCCTCTAGAGGGCAAAAGGACCGTTGTGGAGGTCAGGGGTGAGCACCCCTCCATCCATGGCGGACAGAGAGCTCCGGTGAGCACGAAATCGGCCTATGGCTGCTATGGCAAAAATTACAAGAGGAAAAAGGTGTTCAAGAGGTCTTGGTGGAGCTAGCAGGGGCCAGGGTGGGATGGCTGAGGCTCGGTTCTCCTGAGTTTTGCCGGAAGCTGGCAGCGGCGCTGTGTCCAGACTGGAGCAATAACTGCGGCTTCGGCTAATTTGTGCAGGGGGAAGAGGTGTGAGGGTCCAGGGGGGCCTCATGCCTCGGCTGGGGTTCGGGGCTCCTATTTATAGGTGAATCGAGGTTGGTTCCGTCAACGGCCGAGGATAAGACCGGCGAACCGCCGCTCTATAGCTAGCCGGGCGACGTGGCAGTGACGGGCGCTAGCAGACAAGCTCGCGGATGAGCTCGGCCTATTCCAGAGGGCAGTTGGCGAGCTGGGTTGGCTGGGGCGGTGTCATCCATGGCAGAGGCTCGCTGCGGCCGTAGGCTTGCCGCCAAGGCTTGCTGCGGCGGCATTGCACGGTGCCAGGGAGCGGCTTCAGCAGCAAGGAGGGGTTGGGGACATCTCTGCGGGTAAGCAAAGGCCAGGGGCAGAATTAGACGAACGCGGCGGCTCGGTTGCGCGTGCGTGCAAAACGTGCGCTCTAGACACGCGCACCAGACGCTCGACGAAATGCCAGTGCGTGCAAAAACCTTCTGATGCCCATGAAAATTAACTTATCTATGCTAGTGGTTACAAGGGAGCTAAGGGACATTCTGGTTTGGCCATAGGGGTAAGTTCACAATACAAACTATGAACCATGCCAAATTTGGCCATGTACACAAGGTGTTTGATAGAATGCTATAGGCATCTAGGCAAATCTTCTGGTGTCCAAAATCTCCAGGTTGGGGTCTCTTTAAATGTAGGTGATGGTGGCAAGGTTAGATTGGCCAAATCAGAAACTTGCTAGTGCAAGTTTTGCAAAACTACAGTTCTGGACAGAAAATAAAGGCTATTATTGCATGTGCTAAAAATCTTCTAATGGGTCTGATCTCCTGGTCTTAAGGGTTTGGTAGGGTGTACTATTAGCAAGAAAAATCCCAAGGTCACTAGAGCAAAATAAAATAGGGTTGTGGTACAAATCACCAAAGTGGACGAGAATACAAATGTGGATGGTTTGCTCAAATTTTTCAAAACACAAAGTTGTATCTTTCCATAAAATTGATGTAGCAACCTCACATGTCTTCTACAAATTTTTGTAGAATTTTTAACTGAATTTACCAAATGGTTATAGTGCAAATGAGGCTCCAAAAGTTATGAGAAACCATTTAAAAAATGAATAAAGCTTAGAAGAATAATTATAAAAGATATTCCCACTGATCATACAGAATGAAAAGAATTGCTCTTGAGGAGGTATTCAAGTCCAACAATCATTTTTGAAAAGTTTCTATTTGGAGGGAAAACTCCACAATTGAGAAGGAAGGAGTGATTCTGAACTCAATAGTTGATCCAAAAAATCAAAATTTAATTTGTCAAAATTTTAATTAATAAAAACATGGTCAAATTTTTGGGTGTTACAACACTACCCCCCTTAAGAAAAATCTCGTCCTCGAGATTTGCTCACGACGGTTTCAAAAATATTACTCCTACTAACATGCAATAATAATTCAAAAATTAAATACCCTGCTTATGCGATTTGACGTGGCTACGGTGAGTGGTCAGATAATTGGGATAACTACAGTGAGGTACTGGCGTTGCGCGAAAAAAAATCTATGGTTTGGGGAAACCGAGAGATTTCTACTTGCGGCTGCAGTAAATTTAGAATTAATAAAATTCTAAATTTTCAAATTACGTTGGTCGTACCCGAGTGCATAGAGCTCTCTCTGGTTGATAGGTGGACCCAGGGCCCACTGTTAGTCTCTTCTTCCACCTCGGACTCTCCACTCTTCCTCTTTCTCACGCGCTTTCTCGCGCTTTTCCACCGGCGACATCTAGCGCGTAGGGCATCTAGGCCGTACTGTGGTAGTGCGCGGCGTGCTAGCTGCCGGCACAGCATGCACTCACCTCGCGGGCCAGTGCGCTGTCGGCACTGCTTGCGGATTCGCCTCTGAACACCGGCGATCGAGCGACGAGCGGCGCTGGTGGACTTCACCCACCGTACACCAATCTCGAGCTATAAAAATGACCGTGATGCGTCTCTCTTCTTCCTCACACCTGGCCTTGTTTCTTCTTCTTCTTCCTCTTTCTCCTCCGTTTCAGCTTACAGGAGCTCAAGACGAGGCACTAACGGTGGAGGTGATGCCGGACTGGTTCATGATCCTACTGTGTGGAGGCTTGGCGGCATTGCTAGGGTTATCCGTGCTCCTGTGTGCGATGATCCTCGATGATTGCCATGATGCTGCTGCTCGACTGTTAGCTCCTCGCGGCAGTGGTGATCATGAGGATTAGGAGTCGGTGTTAGGTGCTGACTGTTGTCAGTGTGCTGGAGGCAAACTGCACCAGAATAATTACGCACAAATTACTCTTTCAAAAAAATTGTGGTGTGTCAGTGAGGTGATCAGTTAGGTGCAAAAAAATGTGTATGTGTTTCTACACTTAGTGCATGTGGTGTAGTGGTTGTGACTATGAGCCTGTTGTCGTGGTACTGCGTGAATTTAAATCTATGTCACGGAAAAATATTTGTTTCACTTTGCTCAAAGAAAATCTCACCTCGAGATTTACGAAGAGTGAAAAACAGTTGCTCAAAAATCACATCAGTAAAAATCACTCACATACAATAAAAATCAAACAATTATTCATAGCCCAATCTTATGACATAACACACATATTGCAGTCAACTATTAATTGTAAGCTTAACAAATACAACATGGGTTGTCGACGGCGCAAAAGCAAAATATGCAAGGTCAAGGAAATGTCTCCGACACGGGAGCACATTCTTCCTCTTCTGGGGGGAGCGGATGGACTAGTCGAAGAATGCACCTCTCCTGGTCTGGCCTCATTGCTTTGCCAATGGCGATCCGAGGATTCAAAATTGTGAGATTCTAGAGGTAATCCATTACTCGCTGAGTCAAACGTTCTTGGGCGATAACGTACTAGATAAGGTTGGCTAGTACTGGGTCTCTCTCTATCCCCCCCCCCTCGAGAAAAGATTCTTCTTCTCCGGGTGCTGCACGGCTCGGCAAGTAATAATACCCCCTTTCACTGTCATAGGGCACTATGAATCGAAGGCGGGTAATCGCTTTGTACGTAGCAACTTCTATGGCCATTTGCGGAGTCGGCATAGATTTCCCCACGAAGGAGACTTTTGTTGGGTCTTGGTTTGGGGTTCACAAGTGGGATGTGCACTACGGCCCAATATTTCGAGGCAAAAGACGTGATCCTCGATTTGAACACCTCGTACTGGGGTGGATGGGGAGAACCTATGGCACTGCGGGTAAAGTCCCACAATATCTTAGCAAAACTACCTTGGGTCATATCTGGCGTTCTCCGATGAATCCTGGGGTTAGGCATGGTAAAAATGGATGTGAGGGCAGTGCATAAGGTGAGGGATGCTTGGTAAGGTCGCGGAGTGGCCTCTTATATAGCATCCGGGCTGGGTTACCCATTGTGGTCTGGGGGCAGCCTTTGTTTTCGGTTCTTCTCTATGGGGTTAATGCCACAGATATACACATCTCACAAAAGTGACGTATTACTGTCGGTTGACGACTGGGGTGGTTTTTGATAACTACGCCCAAACATTTAATATGCAACCAAACGCCAAAATTTTATTTATGCATGGATACTCGTAGTACTGTAAAAAATGTCATACAAGCAACATGCATTTTATTCATGGCGATACAAGGTCACACTATTACTTGGCGCAGGAATACAAAGACTCGGCACTACTCGAGTGGCTTAGTCTACCTCGTTAATATGTAGTCGAGCGTGCCTTGAGGATGCCGAGGCTTCTCCTTGGACTTCACCGTTGGGGTTTGTTAGATTAGGGTGATGGTTTGCAGGGTCGGGGTAGCGATGATGACTATCGTGGGGGTTGGTGGCCACAATCCCGTTGGAGCGAGTTCCCAAAAGGCGACGAAGCTCCTTCGAGGATACAAACACATTCCGGTAGGATGCAGCAGTAGGCCTCAATGACTTGATTGGTCGTTCGAACAACACGACGGGGTTGTCGGCGTCTGGCACCACTTCTCTTCTTGTTGGGGTTTGGCGAGCAAGTTCTCCATGAGTTGCGATCAGATCAAGAGTGACCTAATTGAATAGTGCCTCTAGTGTGCTGAGGTAGCGCACAAGATGCAGCTATGCAGGGTCCGTCTCATGGTCTCCATTGGTAATCTGGGGTGGCCTACTATAATCTTCACGGCTAGGGTAATAATAGAACGAGCGGCAGTTAACTCTTGGCGACAAGTGCTGGAGTTGAACTATAGCCTCTCGAGCTGCTAGCTGGATGGCTTGTGGCTCAAAGGAAGTTGACCTTCCGATGAACCTGTAGGGGCGTTCTGGCGAGATGCCACTACCGTGGATGTGCACCATGGCCCAGAAGTGATGTCTCTCATCACCCGTGCGCTCTTGGTACACAACATATTCTGGGGGCTCTTCTAATGCAAACGCACGACGGGTGAGGTTAGCTAGGACGGTCACAAACCCTCCAAGGTTGTTTGCGGTGGTCTCATTGTGAACAATGGCGCCAGGCATCTTGGCTTGGTTTTGGATGGTTGGCTATAGTGTGATGGGTTTGGGAAAACATTTTCTTTTATATAAGAAACAAAGTCTTCCTTCACACGCTTGCGAAAGGGACAGTTTAGGTTTTGGTCACGATGCATGATCGATGGGTTAGGCTGATAGGTTGGGCACCGACTGTCGAAAGGTGTTAGGGTCACTGTGTGGGCTATCGGATAGGATAGGCTTGGCTGCAGTTAGGTTAAAGTCATGGTGAGTGGTTTACCTAGGTTTATTGACCTGGCTAAGATAGGATTAGCCAATGGTCAGCTTGGCTGTGATACCAAGGTTGTTAGGACCGGTTTTCGAGGATATTAATTTCCCAGTAAATGGCCTTGTGCTCATCAGCCCCAGGATTACTGTTAGCTGATGAGACACAATCTTGATACAGAAATTCCAAGAAAAATTACAAAAGCTGAAGTACAAGACCACCATGGTCTGTGAGTACAACAAAAGGTTTCTAGTGGTTTGTGGCGGAAGCGGTTTGGGGTGATCAACGTCTATGGGACTCCATTTCCCAAAGGAACAACTGACCTGGTTGACTTCTATCTTCGCGTGGCTGCAATCTTCGATGCCTAGGTTCTACGGTTGTCGTCATAATGCTCCTCTCCACATGCATAACTGGCCAAGACAATAGCCAGGGACAAGCCACTAAGTACTTTGAATGTACTCGCAAACATTCTGAAAACAGGTATAACATAGTAGTGGTATTCATGCACTGAACTTAATCCACGGTCACTTAACTAGTCACAAAATAAAACTTCATGATGCAAGCAAGCAGGACATTCATATTAAACAAGAATAAGCAATCAGAGGATAGAAATAAAATAGACCGATCGGGTGTCTAAGGGGATGCCTCGAAAGGATAATAATATAAAGCATGCC
Source organism: Hordeum marinum (assembly GCA_022496015.1). Classification (NCBI taxonomy): domain Eukaryota; kingdom Viridiplantae; phylum Streptophyta; class Magnoliopsida; order Poales; family Poaceae; genus Hordeum; species Hordeum marinum. Next base: position 237,519,838 of record CM039673.1, read on the forward strand.
TCAGTCGGGCGTCTGAGCGACGCCTCATAAAGGGCTTATAAGGAAAAATAAAAAAAATCTGCATGCCACAGTCGGGCGTCTGAGCGATGCCACATAAAGGGCTTATAAGGGCAATAAACAACAAACGTGCCACAGTTGGGCGTCTGAGCGACGCCACAGAAAGGGCTTAAAAATAAATAGCCAACGTGCCACAGTCGGGCGTCTGAGCGACGCCATAGAAAGGGCTTATATGATAAAGCAATCAGTATGCTTGCCACAGTCAGGCGTCTATGCGACGCTGCATAAAGGGCTTATATCCAGGAGGTAGAACCATCCCAGGGATACTCAATAATTCAAATAATATCAATGCTTAGTCCACCATAATAAGAATCATAACCATCATTCATCACTCGTCATGATCGATATTCCGGTTTAGAAGTTTTCCTCCGAAGACTGACACTAAGACCGACACTTGACCCATCCAAACCGTAGTCCTTAACCGTGGACATGGCTATTCGAATAGATATTAACTCTACAGAGGTTGTACTCTTTAGCCACAGCCAACGGATTTCAATAGTCACAAAGGACTAGTTCCGTCTACGGTATTTTAGAAGAAAACACACCTAACGACTACACACCCATTTCACATCCTGATGCCAGGTATCACCCTAGGCAACGTTCAAGAAAAACTTCAAGACAGGGAGGCCAAAACCTCGAATAGCATGGGATCAAATTTATATCGCGCGCTCTAAGGGGTGCCCCCCTCTCGGTCCCAACCGGAAATACCCATGCCCCCTGACCAGATGGCGGGCTTTAATCCATGGCCATGGAACCCTCATCATGGCCCCTTTATTTGGTGTGTACATGGAAAGAGATTTTCAACTTACTAAATGGTATTCTTTGCAGAAAACATGTGGCAGCATGAAAACAAGGAGAACAGGGACAAGACTCGATCTATGGTCAACTCAGGAGGTTGTGTACTCTCTGCATGGTTAGCACCACAAACATATTTCATGACATTAGACAAAATCACCACTCACCATACCCCTTCATGCCTTACTAACCATTCTCGCTCCAACAAGATGTCAACACCAAGCTCGTGTCTACCCAAGACAGAGGCTTCTCCCGATTCCTTCCGGTAGGCATGAACGACATACGAGGGTGAATACTTTCACAAGCATATCAATTCCAACAGCAAGGAATTTTCATCATGCATTTGTAAACATGATCACACCATCAGATTGTCTTCGCCGTTGTCGTCCTCATCACTCTTGCTCGAGGAGGAGCTTTCAGCGCCACCTGCGCTCTCTTCCTAGCAGCTGAGACGGACGCTTGAGCACCCGTAAATCTTGACAGAGAGCAGATTGGCCTCCGTCATTTTAAAACGAAGGATGTGCCCTTCCTGCAGGTTGTGGGTGCAGGCGAAGGTCTTCGAGCCGTGCCTGAGGAACATGATGCGACTCGCTGGGTACTGGACGTGCACCCGCATCGCGCCATTGCAACAACCATGCGCCCGTAACCATAGTACGAGCGGCTTGTTGGCCTCCATCGCCCTGGCGAAAGGACGTGGGAGGCGCAGATGGCTCCGGATGGACCTGCTAGTTCGAGGATGAACTCCAGCGCCGTCCCCTCGGCTTGAGTCTCCTCAAGGAAAGGTCCCGGCATCGGAGGAGGAGTTGGGGCAGCGCTCCACCTCCCGTGACCTCGGCCCCCACGGTAGCCACGACCCCTCGTGCCTCTTCCACTTCACGCACTCGAGACGCCCTCCACTTGAACGCTTGAAGTGGTGGCATGATCCCGACGAGAGCTCCTCTTAGGAGCCGAGGACGTTGGCCGTCCTTGCCCCTTGTTCATGGCTGAGGGCGAGCGGCGCTCGAAGGTTGGGAAGACATGGGAGGGCAGGCTGTGGGGGTTCTCACTCTGAGAAGGGAGGATGGATGGATGAGCATCGCCCTTGCTATCAATTTATAGGGGGAGGTGTGGGGGCTGGCTCACCCCACCCCAAGGGTTGTCGCCCACGTCCTCCAATAGCGGTGCCCTTGATCACAGGGTGAACAGCAACCGCCCTATTGCACCAATCCCTAGCACTGCAGTTACTGCTTTTCCCAGGGACTTTAAGTCATGTGCGCCCAGTGTTGGCTCCCCGCTATGCATGCGGCGCACGTGACGGAAACGACCTGACATAGTAATTGAAAATTTAATGACTGCGTCACGCACGTATCCCATGCCCGCATTCAATGGACATCGTGGCGAAGCGCAGTGAGCACAGTGATCATGGCTACAAGGCCCTTCCACGCACGCCCGTGCACTGTTTGGGCCTAGCCCAACAATGCCTCGTGACGTGTGTGGCCTCGGCACGGGGGCTCCTCTCGATGCACCAGAGTTTTGGGCTCTCTAGTGCCCCTTACTCGTGCACGGGCGATAGTAGCCACCCTGGCGACGAGGCCTGGCAGGGACTTGCCATGTACAAACACATGAGAATTAATACCCCCGGCAAGACCTTGCCGGAACAACCCTCCAACCCACGAGCAAGGACAAGGGCCCAGCAAGACCCCGCAAGGCGAGGCCCCGACAAGACCCGGCAAGCCAAAGCCCCAACAGGGCCCCGCTAGTGCATAGGCCAGGTGTCGATCCGCTTGGACGCGTGTCGCGGTGTCGACGCTGGAGAGGGCTAAGTGGTGCCGATGGGACGGGCTCCTGTCCCATCCCACAAACGGACAGAGATGCCTGACAGTGCATTAAATGCGCTTGTCCTACTCCCTCTGTGTTAGGTATGATAGCACTCTAGCTCTGTACACCCCATGTACGCACTGTACGCCATGGTTGGGATCCCCTTCATAGTATAAAAGGAGATCCAAGGCGATACGGTACAGGACTTTTTGCACTTTCGACTCCCGGGTCCTTCTAGCTGGCACTCGTAGTAGCTGCTCACAGCGCTCCTGTAGCTAGAACCCTAAGAACATCCATAATACAACCAAGAAGGAGTAGGGTTTTAGGCATCCGTGCGGCCCGAACCTGGGTAAGACCCCCGCGTGTTGTTCATTAGACTTGCTCTTTGCGCGTGCCTTCTCCCCCGCCGAACTAAAAGGAGTCCTTCAGATCCCATAGGTGCTCGTCCCCCATGACATCTTTGGCGTGCCGGGTAGGGGAGAATAGGTTGTGTGAACCTGTTTTGGTGGTCAGTGCACTAGTTTCTTCATACTCGTCAGCACCATGGCCCCCAAGAAGGAAGTCCTGATGGCGGTAGGCCCTTCTGCGTTTGCTATCCCTGTATCTGCACAGACAGGCGATGGTGTGGACGCGGGTGGAGGAGTAGGCGGAGGTTCAGAACTTCCACGGCCCTCTGGTGATCAAGGCCAAGAAAGCGACAACGCCCGCCGCGGAGACGTCCATGGCGGCGGAGGGAACCCCCGCGCTGTTGGGTCTCAGGACGGAGCTGTACCGCCTACGGGTGGTACGCTGAACTCTGGGGCGGATGGAAATCTTCCAGAGCGCCAACGCCGGTGCCTACGCCATGACCTTCTCAAGACGCGCGCGAGGAGCCGCATCACAGCGCTCACAGTTCTCAACATGGCCACAGAAAAGCTCCTGCGCATCACTCCAAAGGTGCGCAGGACCAGCATGCCCGCTAGCATGCTAGCTGGAGCGGCATTTCGAAGCGGGACCGCAGCGGTGCTCCTTCTAACAGAGTTAGAAGTCAGAGCACCTTGCGTTCCTCGCGCCGTTCGCTGCTAACCATGTTGGAAGAAGCAATGGCGCGAACACAGGTACTCCTGAATTTCCCTCCTACTGCGGAGAAGCTCGACGAATGGAGAGCCACCATTCAGAGCCTCCTTGGCCTCGCAGATAGGCTTCGGTCCACCGAGCCGGCTCACGCCAGCTGTGAGAATGCCGGAGGTGGCGTGCCCATGGTGCACTCTCCTCCGCAACAACAATGCCGGTCACCGGCTCAACAGACCAACGCTTACGACGGTTACTCGACGGCATCGTCTGATCCATGGACACGCCGCGACCAACATCAAGTTCTCTGGGAACGAAGCAAGGAAGATGCTCGAACTACATCGAGCGGCGGCGGGAAACGCGTCCTCACTCTGATAGGTGCGTGGGCCCCACTATAGACAAGCCTGCGCGAGGGTATCCTATTAGCCTACCTTACGAGGTGGGTTGTCCAGCGTTTACCCATGAGCTGTGGCAAGTCCAGTGGACCAATTCCCACACGTTCAAGCTAGAGGTCCCAGAGAACTACAACGGCAAGACTCACCCGTCTGAGTTCTTGAGCATCTACACCATCGCGGTGCAGGCTGCCGGAGCTCGTGATGACAATATATTAGCTAACTACTTTCCGTTGGTGCTTAAGCCCAATGTCCGGTCGTGGTTGATGCTCCTGTCGGAGGGATCCATCTCCTCCTGGGCAGACATGTGCCATGAGTTTGTGGGTGCCTTTACTAGAGGTCACCAAGCTCCTGGTCAAACAAGCAACTTGCACATCATCTCTCAGAAGGAGGGTGATACTTTACACAAGTACATCCAAAGGTTTAGCTGCATGCACCACAAGATACCAGACGTTCATCCTACCGCCGTTATCAGCGCGTTCCATCAGAACGTGCGCAACCGCATGATGTGGGAAGAGTTGGCAATGAACAGAGTCAGGGATGTTGCTAAGCTTTACGCTCTGGCAGACAAATGTGCTTGGGCTGAAGAAGGAAGGAGACTCCTCGGCAAAGACGTTGGCGCAGGTGTCGACTTCTAAGATGAAGATACCACCGCCACAGCGAAGGAGGGTCGCGGCACAACAAGAAGAGCAAGGGCAAGGCCGTGCTTGCTGTTAAGGGATCCGGCAACACCGGTACCGCCAAGAAGGGCAAAGTTGACGACCGTGGCAAGGATGTCGCCAGGTGCGTCTCCTGCCAGGCGATGGCAGCTGCCGACAAGATGGAAGGCTCTGGCAAGCAGTATTGCAAGATCCATCGCACCAAAGGCCACAATCTCCAAGACTGCCGGCAAGTTGAGCAGCTTGCCGAGAAGAAAAAATCCGAGTATGAGAGGTAAGACAAGTAGAAAGGCCAGGATGCTGCTGAGGGGTCCGGCAAGAAGTGCGTTGGCCGAGGTGGTTGCCGCGGCAAACCCACGCAACAAAAAGACTGGCCCGCTTGTGGCCGCGACAAGCAAGAGGGTGACGATGATGACACCGCGGAGGACGATGAGCCTAGCGAGCATGAGTTTTAGAAGGCTACAGAGATGATGTGCATCGAGTAAGGTGCCTCGTCGCATTCCTCCCACCGCCAACTTAAACAGTAGGCGCGCAGGGTAAATGCGGCGGAGCCCTCTATCAGTGCGTAGAGACCTCTAAAGTGGTCCAACACTCCTATCATCTTCGACGCCGAGGATCACCCTGATCGCATAACTGCCGTTGGGTGCCTACCGTTGTTAGTTTCGCCAACAATTCGCAACCTCAAGGTGATGAAGATGCTAGTCGACAGTGGGGCCACCCTGAACCTGATCCTGCTGATGTCATCCAGAGGCTGTAGATCCCCGATGAAGATATTGAGGAGACAGGCGCTTTCCAAGGGGTCATTTCAGGGAAAACTCAACCGAAGGGCAAGATCACGCTATCGGTGATATTAATTATAGAACAGAGAAGATCGTCTTTGACATCGCCAAGATCTCATTGCCATACAATGGCATCCTTGGTCGCCTAGCATTGGCCAAGTTCATGGTGGCCACCCACTTCACTTACAATGTGCTAAAGATGCCTGGGCCAATGAGCGTCATTACGATCAACTTCGACCAGAAAAGCGCACTCATCTGCGCCAACCAACTCTACCGGGGGGGCAGTTGCAGCACCCGCCACCAAGGCACTTGCTCCTTCCATTGAAGCTCCCAGGGGTAAGAAGACTGGAAAGGCCTTTGGCACACATTCTGGCAAGCGCGCCTCCTTGGGGTTTTGTGCTCCCCTTGACGATGTGCCAGAGAGCTCCACCGACAAGAGCAAGAAGTCCAAGGCAGCTCCACCCGAGACTAAGAAAGTGCCCACCAAGGAGGACGACACGGGAGGAACTTTTACCATAAGTTCCACCCTCGACGACAAATAGGAAAGCACGCTCGTTGCCTTCATGCGGGCGAATGTCGATGTGTTTGCATGGCAACCATCTGATATCCCTGGTGTTCCCAGGAAGGTGATTGAGCACCACCTTGTCGTCGGCCCACACGCGCGGTCCGTCAAGCAAAAGGTCCGGAAGCAAGCTTTGGAGCGGCAACAGTTCATTGCCGAAAAGATCAAGAAACTAGAAGCTGCTGGCTTGATCAGACGAGTACACCCCCCAACATGGTTGGACAATCTAGTTGTATTGTGCAAGGCGAATGGGAAGTGGAGGCTGTGCATTGACTTCACAGACATCAACAAAGCCTGTCCCAAAGATCCTTTTCCCTTGCCGCGCATCAACCAGATTGTGGACTCCACTGCCGGTTGTGACTTATTGTCTTTCCTTGATGCCTATTGTGGCTATCATCAGATTTTCATGGCCAAGGAAGACGAGGAGAATACCCCATTTATCACCCCATGTGGTATGTATTGCTTTTTACTGTCACGCCCAAGATGCGGTCCTATCCTTATATCGGGCACGAGGGCCTCGACAGGGATAGAAGCGCATCTCGATGCGTTCGCAAGGATGGATATCATTACAAGTACATGTACAGAAGAGATGAGTATATGGAATTGGCTTACACTCGCCACAAGCTACATCAGAGTCACAGCAATACAATAACATCTCAAACATCATACATAAGAGCAGGGCCTGGCTACGGACGAAATCAAACGACAAAATGATATCCACCCTTGCTATCCCAGGCTGCCGCCTGGAACCCATCCAAGATTGATGAAGAAGAAGAAGAAGAACTCCAAATCAAATCAAGCAACGCGCTCACGTCAAATCATCACATTACCTGTACCTGCAACTGGTGTTGTAGTAATCTGTGAGCCATAGGGACTCAACAATCTCATTTCCAATGGTATCAAGACTATTAAAGCTTAATAGGTGAGGCATGGTTAAGTGGTGAGGCTGCAGCAAGCGACTAAGCATTATTGAGTGGCTAACTTACGAGTACAGGAAGTAAAGTATGGTGGTCTACGCATAACGGACGTGAACTAGTAATGATCACTAACTGATCCTGAACACCTACTTACGTCAATCATAACCCCACCATGTTCTCTTTCGGATAAGAACTCACGAGAAGAGACAGTCACGGTTACGCACATAGTTGGTGTATTTTTTAGAGTTTACTTCAAGTTTGCTATGACCGGGTGTTAAACAAAGTATCCAAGTTTGCCACATAACTGCAGGCATGGCTTCTCGAAAAGATTTAACCCTGCAGGGGTGCTCCAACTCATCCATCACAAATTAACCACACTCAGTAGGAATAACCTCAACCACGGATCTCGTGATCTTGCTAGGCAATTACAAAGGAAATCCAACACCTCGAGGTAGCCCCAAAGAAAATAAGAGTTCCTCACTCAAGACGTTCGAGAAAGGTAAAAACAAATCCAGCAAGGCCGCCCGACGTGCCGACAATCCCGATAGGAGTCGCGTATCTCGTTCTCAGGGCACGACAGATGAGCTACGCGTACAGTGGCCTGATAGAAATCTCCCAAGTTGCCCTGGGTTGGCCCCGCATAGTGCTCTAGTTTGGACCAACACTCATGAGGAGCACTGGCTCGGGGGTTGATTAAATTATCCATGGGGTGATCATTCCCTATGCAAATTTTAATTAATTAGGCAAATGTAGTACCAATGTTGGGCCTTGCCGGACAAGTTTTATTCTAACCCGAAAATCAAGGGGGTCCCCATAACAACCCCGAGCATGTTAGGAGCGCTCATTTATGGAATATAACACTGGTTCACAAGTAACTAAGGGCGGCAAGAGTGGAATAAAACACCGAGAAAAAGGCCAAGCCTTCCACCCTTTACCAAGTATATATGTGCATTAAATTAAATAGCAGCAATACTGTGATATAACAAAAGGATGTCCATGTTGACACATGGAAGCAATTGCACCTGCATCTAGCAACGCTATAAGAAGGGCTGAGCAAGTGGTAACATAGCCAAACAAAGGTTTGCTGGGACGTGGAATGGTTAGAGGCTTATCATGGCAATGTTGGGAGGCTTATTAAACAAGTGGTAGGTAGCGAGACATAACGATAAAAGACGAGACAACTAGCATGGCAATGATAGTAATGGTATCCAGGGAAATGTGTCATCTTTCCTGAGATCCCACTCGGAAGAAGAACGAGTCCATGAAGAAGACGAACCAACGTAGTTGAACGAATCCTCACACTCCGAACGCTTTCGGAACTCTATCGATAAGAAGCAATCCGAAACAACAATCAACACAATATACACCACAACATATGCGTGACACGATGCACAAACAAATATGATGCATGTCCGGTTTAATATGCAATGCATGCCAATTCACAACAATCAAATACTACACATTAAGTGAAGCTCAATATGCAACGAGTTGCATATTGACGAAACTCCACGTTTGAATTATTTAGTTTATTCCCGTTAGGTACACGGCAATATTAAATGTTGTTAAGCAACGAGATGCATATTGACGAAACTCCACGTTTGAATTATTTAGTTTATTCCCGTTAGGTACACGGCAATATTAAATGTTGTTAAGCACGGCAAGAGGTGAAGCATAAGTAAACTATACTATCTAGGCATTTTAAATGAGGTCGGAAACAACTTATAGTATTTCCGAAATGACCCCATATGTTAATTTAGAAATTGGTCCAGATCTGAACTAAACACATTGTATACTAGTTAAACCACATAATAAATCCTACCATGTTATTCTACACATCATTCTAGTCGATTTACATATATAGAACATCTCAAACGGAGCTACGGTTCAAAAGATATGAGCAACACAAGATGCACATGGCATGAATGCAAATGCATGGGATAACCACCAAAAACATTTCAAATCATGAATGCAACAAGTTTTTATGAAACAACATGAGATTCTAAGCAAGTTTCATATATGGAATGTCCAAAACGGAGCTACGGTTCAACCACAATCATCAAAACAAGTTTTAGTTGAAATCTGCCAAAAACAGCAAGATAGCATTTTGAACATATGGAAACAACAAGTTACAATAATTCAAAATGCACAAACTAAGCATGGGTAAATAGCATACAACATCCACTTCATTTCATCTTCACAAATCATATTCATAACATGCATGGATCACTAGGTAGGAAGCTCTCAAAGCAGCTACTTGATAACAGTTTCAGACTTAGTGAAAATAGCAGTTTTAGACAATGCAGTTTTATCACGAAGGCATATTGACAGCAGTAAAACTATATGCTACCATTCATATTATGACATGAAACTTAACAGCATACTAAAGGACAATATCAAAAACAAATAATTCCATTATATCTACCACAAAAGAGTTCTAGATCACTAGCAAATCACATGGCAAGGCAGCAACAAAATATAACAGATTCCAGACTTAGAAATATTTTGGACCCTCAAAATAACAGATTTTTATAGCAAGTTGACAACATCAAAACAACACCTATACATGCATTTATATGACAAACAAAATGTCCATGGGCTAGGACACATATCCAAGAGCAACTTACATGTTGAAACTCAATTCATATCATGCCCGGATTAAATCCGACGAAAATGACAAAAGGGCATCACGGCATAAATGACATGCACACAAATGGCAAAACTAAATGTGTCGATAAAACCAATTGATTATTCTACCCCAAAAACATATATAATAAGTTTAGGTTCATGTAGAAAATTAATCATAATTAAATATGCGGGTATTAGGCCTAATCACGGTGAAGCAATTCGATAATGCAAATAATATGCAAACACGATACCGACAATTGTCTCATGCATGAAAATGCGATGCAAAAGAGATGGATAATTTTAACATGTGATTTTATTAATTTTGATGCACGGTCAAATAATTATGACTTAAACCATATTCAATGGTCATCACGCAAATCGATGCAAACAGCAGGTTTAAATGTTTTAAACATGCATGAAAATTGGTTATTGTGAAACTAGATGAAATTTGACACATTTTACATGTTAAAATTATTTTAATATGCTGCACAATTAAATAATTATTAGCATTTTAAAATCCATGCAAATATCTGAAACAAATAAAAAAACTCAAGGAAAAAAAAAGAGAGGGGGCTGCTCACCCTGGGCCGAACTGGGCCTGGCAGGGGGGAGGTAGCGCAGCTGGGCGCTGGCTGGGCCGGCCCAGGCGGACGAGGGAGCCGGTCAACGGGGGCGCGGGAGCTGCTCGTCCTCCCGGTCCGATCCCGATCCCGCACGGGCAGGGGTTGCCGGCGACTGACCGGCGGCAGGTAGGCAGGCAAGGCCGGGAACGGCGGCGACGGCGACGGATCCGGCGGCAGCAGACCGAATCCGGCCGGAGGGAGGCGGCGGCGGTCCGGGGTGGCCGGCGGCGGCTTGGGGAGGCGAGGGCCATGGCGGCGGCGAGCACCTGCTAGAAGAGAGGTCGCGGGGTGAGGGAAGCCAGGGAGAAGGAAGGAAGAGAGAGGAGAGGAGCTGGGCCGGCGCGGCGGTCCGGCGGCTCCAGCGGCTCCGGCCAGAGGGACTGCGGCGAGGGGAACTCCGGCGAGCTGCGGCTTCCTCCATGGAAGGAGCTCGGGAGAGCTCCGAGATGCCGATTCGGGCCCGGATGGGCTCGAACGGGCCTAGATGGGCTCGGGTGGGCTTGGAGGCTGGAGGAGGGAGAAGGCTAGGGTTAGGTTTGGCATGGGAATCGAGGGCTATTTATAAGGATTTGGGGCTGGGGTTACGCACTGTCTGGTTCCGGACTGTCGGATGTCGGTCCGACGTCCGGAAGCGGAGGGACGGGGCTACGGCTTCTGTGCAGACGGGCAACATGGGGAAGAGAGAGAGAGTGGTGACCCGTGGCACGGAGATTTAAAACGACGAGAACGTCCGACATTAACCGATAACGTCATTGATACGACTGGCCGATGGAGTATCTAACGAACTCAGATCACGACAAAAATCGACGGGCGGTCTACCTACGATATAACAAGACCGCACGACAAGTTTCAACTCGATCCGAGAATATTTTTGCACGCGCTTAAAAACGGTTTTATTTAAAAGATGTCGCGGGCGCGTGCGTGTGTGGTTGGTCTCAACGGGCAACGGCAAGAACGGAGAGAACTGACAACTACGAACGAATGCAAGTTTTTGAAAACGGGCGATGATGCAATGCAGATGATGCGAATGATGCGATGACGAATGCAACAACCAAAACGGAACACAGACGAAAACGGAAAAGAAAGGGGAATCTTCTGGAATTTTCTAGAGCGTCGGTCCCGGGCTATTACATTTACGTATGCCTTTCGGTTTGAAAAGTGCTAGTTCTATATTTGCGAGAGCGGTCTAGATTGGTTTTGAGCCCCAGCTACATAGAAATATGGAAGCTTACATGGACGACATAGTGGTCAAAACCAAGGATAAGTCCACGCTCATATCAGACCTAGAAGAAACATTTGCAAACCTGTGCAATATCAACATGAAGCTCAATCCTGAGAAGTGTGTGTTCGGCGTCCCATCCGGCAAGCTTCTCGGGTTCTTTATATCTCAACGTGTAATCGAAGCAAATCCCAACAAGATCAAAGAAATTGAGTGAACTGAAGCACCAAGATGTGTCAAAGATGTGCGTCATCTTGTCGGTTGTGTTGCTGCTCTGAGTAGGTTCATCTCAAAGTTTGTTGAGAGCGCCTTGCCCTTCTTCAAAATCTTGAAGAGGGCAGGTTCAATGAAATGGACTCCGGAAGCGGAGGCAGCACTGCAGGATTTGAAGAAGTACCTCTCCCCTCCGCCAGTCCTAGTCGCGCCGAAACCACAGGAGCCGTTGCTGCTATATCTAGCGACAACAAATCAAGTGGTGAGTGCTGCACTTGTGGCTGAAAGAGAGGTTGATGAAGAAGTAGCGGCAATGGCAGGACCACCAAACGACGAGCTAGGGCATTCCCCGGCTGGGTCTGGTTCCGGCAAAGAAGGATTTGCGCAATCGAATGAGACAATCCAGAAGAAGAAGATGGTGCAGCGACCAGTCTATTTTGTCGGCTCCTTGTTGCAGGGGGCTAGGTCAAGATATTCTGGCGTGCAAAAGTTGCTCTTCGTCCTTCTTATGGCCTCGAGGAAGCTGCGCCATTACTTCCAAGCACATGAGATCACCCTTGTCACTCGCTTCCCACTACAGCGGATCTTGTGAAACCCAGAAGCTACCGACAGGATCGTGGAGTGGGATTTGGAACTATAAACCTTTGGTCTCAAGTTTGAAAGCACCTCGACCATCTAGAATAGAGCATTGGCGGAGTTCATTGCAGAATGGACCCCAACGCCAGATGAAGAAGCTCCAAATTCAACTCTCCCCGTCAAGGAAACCGATCAAGAGTGGATCATGTATTTTGATGGGGCTTTCTCGCTGCAAGGCACCGGTACTAGAGTGCTGCTCGTCGCACCCACCGGAGAGCACCTCAGATATGTGGTTCAAATGCTCTTTCCCTGGGAGATATCAACAAACAACACTGCTGAGTACGAAGGACTGCTTGCTGGTCTTCTGATCACGGCAGGCCTTGGGATCAAGAAACTCATCGTCAGAGGTGATTCTCAACTTGTTGTCAGGCAAGTGAACAAAGATTACTAGAGCCCATTGATGGAAGCTTATGTAGATGGAGTGAGGAAGTTGGAAGAATGTTTTGACGGCCTGTAAATGGAGCATGTTCCGCGTGCAGAGAACAGCTTTGTCGATGGCCTATCAAAGTGTGCCGCCCTTAAGTTGCCTGTAGAACCAGGAACTTTCGTGCTCCGACCGACTCAACCCTCCGTGACACCATCAACTGGGCAAGAGAAGAGGAGGAAGTTGAGTTCCGGCAAGTATTTCCCGGTAGATCTCCTAGAATCCACTAGCGAGGAAGTTGCCGGAGACAACATCAGGCTTGTCGGTGAGCGTTGTGCTCCGGTAGGGCCCCCGACTCTTGCCGTGGAAGCACACGTTCCCACCAGGCTTGCCAGGGGGCGACAGACTCTGACGGGGACACGGGCCCTTGTCGTTGAGGCAAATGCTTCCCCGACAGAGGATATGCCTTTAGTCCTTGTTGTCGAGCCCCAGGCTCTAGCATGGGCACAACACATCGTCCGTTTTCTTCAAACAGGAGAACTTCCCGAAGAACAAGAAGAAACAGAGAAAGTAGCTCGTCGGTCTAGTATGTACCAGTTCGTGGACAACGTCCTGTACAGAAAGAGGCCGAATGGTGTGAAACTCAAATGCATTTCCTGGGAAGATGGACTGGAGCTGTTGGTAGAGATACATGGAGGCTCCCACATAGGATCAAGAGCACTTGCCGAAAAGGCATTCCGGCAAGGCTTCTTTTGCCCTTTGCCTGCCAAGATACAACGGCATTAGTAACCAAGTGTGAAGCATGCCAGTTTCATTCAAAGAAATTACATTAACCAACTCAAGCCCTTCAAATGATCCCTCTCTATTGGCCATTTTTGGTCTTGGGGCTTGACATCTTGGGCCCCTTTCCCCGCGCTGCCGGGGACTTTGAGTACTTGTATGCTGCAATCGAATGGTTCACAAAGTGGCCATAAGTTGAAGCAGTGAGGAAGGTGACAACATAGTCAGCCGTCAAGTTCTTCGAAGGACTAGTTTGCCGCTTTGGTGTTCCCAACAGGATCATCACTGATAATGGCACATAGTTCATGAGCCGCACCTTCATGCAGTATGTCCAAGACCTTGGTAGCAGAATATGTTTTGCTTTTGTTGCACACCCAAGGAGCAACAACCAAGCGGAAAGGGCTAACGCTGAAGTGCTGCGAGGCCTCAAGACGAGAACTTTCGACATGCTGTAGAAGTGCGGAAGGCACTGGATTGATGAGTTGATGGTGGTTCTTTGGTCAATCAAAATGACACCAAATCGAGCTGTCAGCCAGACACCCTTCTCCCTCGTCTATGGGGAGGAGGTAGTTCTCCCCATGGAACTCATATACGGGTCACCTCAAGTGCTCGCTTATGATGAGCTCGAGCAAGAGCAGTTGTGGCAAGATGATGCGATGCTCCTTGAGGAAGACCGTCTTCAGGCTGTTGTGAGAACTGCACGCTACCAGCAAGCATTGCGTCGCTATCATAGTAGTAAAGATAATACCAGATGTGTTGAGGAAGGCGACCTTGTTCTTCGGTGAGTTCAGTCCGCCAAGAATTCCAACAAGTTGACGCCAAAGTCGGAAGGCCTTTATCGGGTGGTATGAGTCACCAGGCCTGGCGCAATCCGCCTGGAGACCAAAGATGGCATCCCAGTGAGCAACTCCTGGAAGATTGAACATCTTCGCAAGTTCTACCCGTGAGGTGCGGTTGCCGAGCCTCCCGCCAACCACCTTTTGTACAAGTCTTGCCGCTGAAGCATCTAATCCTTGGTACAAGGCCGGGCTCAGACCCTGTGCGTAGTTCAATAAATATAAGTGTCCTGCAAATCTTGGTTGATTCTCATGTTTACTTATGTGCGTGTTTGACTGAGACATTGCATTACACTTGCTCCCGGCAAGAGCTAACGAACTGCCAAGGTTCCACACCCATATTTTCTCTTCTTTCTTTTTCTCAAAGGACAGAAGGTTACCTCGCGTGCAGCTTTGCCGGGGGCAATGGTGGTATGGATACTGACGGGAGACATTCAAAAAAAATCTTTCCGAAAGGAGCACGACAATGAAAAGATAAGTTGCGAAACCCCAAATGAACCCTTACTGTGAAGTTATTTTCCTTGGACGACTTCGACCTTTGTATGGAAAACCTGCACACTAAGGAACCTTGTCGTGATTGGCTGCGCCCTCATTATGTTTCGGGACTACTCGGCAGGTTAAGTCATCACGCCCACGCTCCTTGATTCGCTTCGAGTCCTCTTAATGACTCAACTGACAACGCTCACACCTTTATTCTATTACGAGCACGACCAACACCTTGAGCGGCGGCGCCAAGAATGCCAAGGCGTCTTGCCGGCAGTAGCACCGCCAGCAGGCTGCTAAGGACCCATTCCTCAAAGCACTCGTGGTAGGGCTACGCACACTGGCAAAATTCTTCCAAAAAGGCATAGGGAAAGTTCCATGCAAAGAAACAGTCTAATAAGGGAGATAATACACAGTCATTCAAAATAAGGTGAAATTTACATGAGATGTCGCTTTTTCCCAAGTACGTCTTTATTTGACTTTCTCCCCTAGGGGAGATTACAAGAAGAAAAATATGGAAAGGGGAGGCGGGCTACAAGAAGAAAAAGATGGCGAGAGGCTCCCGGCAGAAGCCTGGCCTGACCCCCCTGGACCAGCACTGCACGGAGTAGCAGGGCTGCTAGATGGGCAGGCAAGGACCTGGCCCCTCCTAGAATAGCACTACGTAGAGGAGAGGGCAGCACGGGTGAAAAGGGGGATGGGCCCGAGAAGCCGAAGTCTACGGGCCTGCCGGAAGATCCAGCTGGAAGATGAGGCAGTGCCCAGGACTAAGGCCCCCGGCAAGGTCATCCTGCTGGGAGGGGGAGGCATGAGGCTAGTGGTGATGGTGCGACCGGTGGTCAGTCTGAGCTCGAGTCGTCGGGCTCCGACTTGACCGCCCGAAGACTGGACTCATCGTCGTTGTCTTTGCCGCTGTCCTCCTCATCACTCTCGCTCGAGGAGGAGCTTTCGGTGATGCTCGAGGTCTCTTCACAGCACCTGAGACAGATGCCTGAGCACCCATAAATCTTGACAGAGAGCAGATTGGCCTCCATCATTTTAAAACGAAGGACGTGCCCTTCCTGGAGGTTGTGGGGCAAAGATCTTCCAGCCGTGCCTAAGGAACATAATGCGACTCGCTGGGTACTCGATGTCCACCCGCATTGCGCCATTGCAACAACCATGCGCCCGTAACCACAGGACGGGTGGCTCGTCGGCCTCCATCGCCCTGGCGAAAGGGCGTGGGAGGCACAGATGGCTCCGGACGTGACTGGCCAGTTCAAGGATGAACTCTAGCATCGTCCGCTCGGCGCGAGTCTCCTCAAGGAAAGGGCCCGGTGTTAGAGGAGGAGGTGGGGCAGCGCTCTGCCTCCCCCGACCTTAGTCCCAACGGCGGCCATGCCCCCTCGTGCCTCTTCCACTTCACGCACTTGAGCAACCCTCCGCTTGTACGACTGAAGCGATGGCATGATCCCGATGAGAGCTCCTCCTAGGAGCTGAGGATGGTGACCGCCCGCGCCCCCTGTTCATAGCTAAGGGCGAGCGTCGCTCGAAGGTTCGGTAGATGTGGGAGGGCAAGCTGTGGGGGTTCTCACTCGGAGAAGGGAGGAAGGATGGATGAGCATCGCCATCGCTATCCCTCAATTTATAGGGGAAGGCGCGGGGGCTGGCTCTCCCCCGCTCCAAGGGTCGCCGCCCACCTCCTCCAATAGCAGCACCCTCGATCACGGGGTGAACAGCAACCGCCCTACTGCGCCAATCCATGGCGCCACATTTACTGCTTTTCCCAGGGAATTTAAATCACGGGCGCCCGTTGCTGGCTCCCCGCTATGCATGCGGCGCATGTGGCTGAAACGAGCTGACGCAGTAATTGAAAATTTGACGGCTGCACCACGCACGTATCCCATGTCCTGCATTCAATGGAATCGTGTGGAAGCGCAGCGAGCGCAATGATCATGGCTGGAAGGCCCTGCCACGCACACCCATGCACTCTTTGGGCCTAGCCCAACAACGCCTCACGACGTGTGTGGCCTAGGCCCGGGCGCTCCTATCGGTGCACTAGAGTTTTGGGCTCTCCGGTGCCCCTTACTCGTGCACGGGCGGTAGTAGCCACCCTGGCGACGAGGCCCAGCAGGGACTTGCCATGTACAAATACAGGAGAATCAATACAACCGGCAAGACCTTGCCGGAACGACCCTCCAACCCACGAGCAAGGACAAAGCCCCGACAAGACGTGGCAAGGCGAGGCACCGGCAAGACCCGGCAAGCCAAATCCCGGCAGGGCCCTGCCAGCGCATAGTCCAGGTGTGGATTTGCCTGGACGCGTGTCGCAGCGTCGGCGCTGGAGAGGGCTAAGTGGTGCCGATGGGACGAGCTCCTGTCCCGTCCCACAGACGGACAAAGATGCCTAACGGTGCATTAAATGCGCATGTCCTACTCCGTCAGTGTTAGGTATGATAGCATTGTAGCTCTATACAACCCGCGTATGCACTATACACCACTGTTGGGATCCCCTTCATAGTATAAAAGGAGGCCCAGGGCGATACGGTAAAGGACTTTTTGCACTTTCGACTCTCTGGTCCTTCTAGCTGGCACTTGTAGTAGCTGCTCACAGCGCTCCTGTAGCTATAACCCTAAGAACACCCATAATACAACCAAGCAGGAGTAGGGTTTTACGCATTTGTGTAGCCCGAACCTTGGTAAGACCCTCGCGTGCTGTTCACAGACTTGCTCTTTGCGCGTGCCTTCTCCCCCGCCGAACCGAAAGGGGTCCTTCGGATCCCATAGGTGCTCGTCCCCCATGAGAGTATCCTTGAATATGGATTGGGGTGCCTTAGGCATCCCCAAGCTCAGGCTCTTGCCACTCTTTATTCCATAGTCCATCAAATCCTCACCAAAAACTTGAAAACTTCACAACACAAAACTCAATAGAAAACTCATGAGATCTGTTAGTATAAGAAAAATAAATCACCACTTAGGTACTGTTGTGAACTCATTCTTTATTTATATTTGTGTAATACCTACTATATTCTAACTTATCCATGGCTCATACCCCCGATACAAACCATAGATACATCAAAATAAGCAAACAACACAAAGAAAACAGAATCTGACAAAAACAGAATAATCTATAGCAATCTGTACACTTCAAATACTTATGTAACTCTAGAAATTCTAAAAGCTTAGTACAATCAGGGAAATTTGTATATCAATCTTGTGTAAAAATTTCAGATCAATTCTAATCTCTAAAAAAATTAGAAAATTCTTGGACTGAGCACAAAAGTTTTTGTTTTTCAGCAAGATCAAATCAACAACTACCATAGATCACCCAAGGTTTTACTTGGATCAAATACTAATTTAAACAAGAAAACACACCCAAAAAGAAACAAAAAACATAAAGCAACAATAAAATTGGGATGCCTCCCAACAAGTGCTATTGTTTAACGCCCCTGGCTAGGCAAAATGCAATAGATCTAGGTATTGTCATCTTTGGTATGCAATCCATAAGTGGCTCTCATAATAGATTCATAAGGTAATTTTATTTTCATTCTAGGAAAGTGTTCCATACCTTTACTTGATGGGAATTGGAATCTAATATTTCCTTCCTTCATATCAATAATTTCACAAATCATTCTTAGGAAAGGTCTACCAAGAATAATAGGACATGTAGGATTGCAATCTATATCAAGAACAATGAAATCTACGGGCACATAATTCCTATTTGCAACAATAAGAACATCCTTAATCCTTCCCATAGGTTTCCTTATAGTGGAGTCCGCAAGATGCAAATTTAAGGAACAATCATCAAATTCATGGAAACCTAACACATCACATAGAGTTTTTGGAATCATGGAAACGCTATCACCCAAATCACACAAAGCATGGCACTCATAATCTTTAATTTTAATCTTAATAGTAGGTTCCCACTCATCATAAAGCTTTCTACATATAGAAACTTCCAGCTCAAGTTTTTCTTCAAAAGATTTCATCATAGCATCAACAATATGTTTAGTAAAAGCTTTGTTTTGATTATAAGCATGAGGAGAATTCAACATGGATTGCAACAAGGAAATACAATCAATCAAAGAGAAACTTTCATAATTAAAGTCCTTAAAATCCTAAAGAGTGGGTTCATTGCTATTTAAAGTTTTGACCTCTTCAGTCCCAATTTTATCATTCTTAGCATTAAGATTTATAAACTCCGAATCATGGGGACACCTTTTAACTAAAGTTGACTCATCTCCAGTCCCATCTTTATCGAGATTTACATTAGAAAACAAAGATTCGATAGGAGTCACATCAATCACTTTAAGATCTTCATCAATATTGTTACGAGAACACACTTTTTCAAGCCATTCACGCTTAGCACATATTCTAGCGGTTCTTTCCTTACACTCATCAATAGAAATTCTCATAGATTTTAAAGACTCATTAATATCATGATTGGGTGGAATAGATCTAATTTTCAAAGAATCAGTCTCAAGAGAAATTATATCAACGTTCCTAGTCAAATCATCATTTCTGAGTAATTTTCTTCAATCATAGCATTGAAACCCTTTTGTGAACTAATAAATTCTTTAATATTACTGTCAAGATCAGAGGGCATCTTATTATAATTTCCATAAGAATTGCTGTAAGAATTACCATAATTATTAGAGGAATTACTAGGAAACGGCCTAGCATTGAAATTACCTCTATACACGTTATTACCAAAATTATTCCTACCAACAAAGTTCACATCCATAGATTCATTTTTATTACCAATCAAAGAAGACAAAGGCATATCATTAGGAGCAATAGGAGCACTCTTATCAGCAAACAATTTCATCAATTCATCCATCTTTTCAGTCAAGGTGTTAATTTCCTTGATAGCATGCACCTTTTTACTAGTAGGAGATCTTTCGGTATGTCATTGAGAGTAATTTTCCATAATATTATCTAGGAGTTCAGTAGCTTCTCCGAATGTGATTTCCATAAAATTAACACCTATGGCGGAATCTAAGAG
Source organism: Hordeum marinum (assembly GCA_022496015.1). Lineage (NCBI taxonomy): Eukaryota > Viridiplantae > Streptophyta > Magnoliopsida > Poales > Poaceae > Hordeum > Hordeum marinum. Next base: position 237,539,609 of record CM039673.1, read on the forward strand.
ATTCCTAGAAGCAAAATTCAATCCAGCATAAAAAGTTGTATAATCATCCATAAACTCAAACCATGTGCGGGGCAATTTATAATCATTAATTTCATCCTCTCCCAAGATTGTGCAACATGCTCTTGATCAAGTTGCTTAAAATTCATTATATCATTCCTAAGGGAGATGATCTTAGCGGGCGGAAAGTACTTGGAAATAAAAGCATCTTTACACTTATTCCATGAATCAATACTATTTTTAGGCAAAGATAAAAACCAAGTTTTAGCACGATCTCGTAGTGAGAATGGGAATAGCTTAAATTTAGCAGTATCACTATCCACATCTTTATTCTTTTGCATATCACACAACTCAACAAAATTATTTAGATGGGATGCGACATCTTCATTAACAAGGCCAGAAAATTGTTCTTTCATAACAAGATTTAGCAAAGCAACATTAATTTCATAAAATTCCGCACTAGTAGCGGGAGCAATCGGAGTACTAATAAAATCATTATTATTAGTATTAGAAAAGTCACACAATTTAGTATTTTCAAACATCGTGACAAAGCAAGCAAGCAAGCACACAAGCAAACGAAAGGCAAACAAAAGAAGGGCGAATAAAAAGGCAAATCTTTTTGGTATTTTCTGAAAAATCATTTTAGAAGTGGGGGAGAGGAAAACAAGAGGCAAATGTCAAATAAAGTAAATGCAAGAGATGAGTTTGTGATGGGTACTTGGTAGGCTTGATGTGTATCCTCCCCGGCAACAGCACCGGAAATCCTTCTTGCTACCTCTTGAGCTTGCGTTGGTTTTTCCTTGAAGAGGAAAAGGTGATGAAGTGAAGTAGATAAGTATTTCCCTCAATTGTTGAGAACCAAGGTATCAATCCAGGAGGAGGAACAAGCAAGTTACCAATGGATGCACCTACACAAACAATCAAACTCTTGCACCCAATGCTATAAAGGGGTTGTCAATCCCTTCATGGTTATTTAGAAGGATTAGATCTGATAGAGATAGATGTAAACGAGAACGGAAAGTAAAAGGTAAATAAATTATAGCAAAGTATTTTTGGTATTTTTAGTTTATAGATTTGCAAATATATTACGGAAAGTAGACCCGGGGGCCGTAGGTTTCACTAGAGGCTTCTCTCATGATGGCAAATATTACGGTGGGTGAACAAATTACTGTCGACCAATTGATAGAAAAGCGAATAATTATGAAATTATCCAAGGCAATGATTATGCATATAGGCATCACGTCCGTGTCAAGTAAACCGAAATGATTCCGCATCTACTACTGTTACTCCACACATTGACTGACTCTTGCCTGCATCTAGAGTATTAAGTTCATGAAGAATAAGGTAACGCATTAGATAAGATGACATGATGTAGAGGGATAAACTCAAGCAATATGATGAAAACCCCATTTTTTATCCTTGATGGCAATAATATAATACGTGCCTCGCTACCCCTACTATGTCACTGGGTGAGGACACCGCAAGATTGAACCCAAAACTAAGCCCTTCTTCCATTGCAAGAATTACCAATCTAGTTGGCCAAACCAAACCAATAACTCAAAGAGACTTGCAAATATGTGAAATCATGCATATAAGAATTCAGAAAAGACTCAAATAATATTCATAGATAATCTGAACATAAACCCACAATTCATCAGATCTCGACAAACACACCGCAAAATAGTATTACATCGGATAGATCTCCATGAAGATCATGAAGAATATGGTATTGAAGAGAAAAGAGAGAGAAGAAGCCATCTAGCTACTAGCTATGGACCCGAAGGTCTGTGGTGAACTACTCACGCATCATCGGAGGTGCAATGGAGTTGCTGTAGATGCCCTCCGTGATCGAATCCCCCTCCGATAGATTACTGGTAAAGGCTCCAAGATTTGATCTCTCGAGAACAGAGGCTTTCAACGGCAGAAAAGTGCTTTCGTATCTCCCTCTGGTATACAGGGAATATTTGGGAATTTATAAGCTTAGAAATAGGATTAGGAGAGCTGTCGTGGGTCCACAAGCCTAGGGCGTGCCCTACCCCCTAGGCGCGCCCCTGTGGCTGTGGCCCCATGGTGGCTCTCCCGACTTCATCTCCAAGTCTCCTAGGTTGCTTCTAGTCCAAGAAAAATTATTTCGAAGATTTTATTCTGTTTGGACTCAATTTAATATTCCTTATATGCAATTCTAAAAAACAAGGAAAAATAGAAACTGGCACTAGGCTCTAGATTAATAAGTTACTCCCAAAAATAATATAAAATAGCATATTAATTCATATAAAACATCCAAAACAGATAATATAATAGCATGGAACAATCAAAAATTATAGATACGTTGGAGACGTATCACATTCCCGGCAAGCTTCTACCACAACTTTAGCTAGCTACTGCTCAACATCCTGACACGCCCATGGACGGGTGTCAAGAGGGCATAATCTGTCTTCCAGCCACTCGACACGTGCTTAGCAAGAGCCAGTTAGCCACCCGTGGCTCGACACCGCAACGACAAGTGACTGGTGTTGCGATGCGGTGGAGCGGTGGCCGATCGGCTCGTGCCTGCCGGGGGATGGCTTACCGGATCTTCCTGAAAATGTGTGCGCCTCGGTCCCCTGCGGGCACCGGGGATGCGCCTGGCGTGGTTCGGGCCAATTCTAGGCCGTTGCATCGACCTTGGTGGCATTGCTTAGCCAGCGTATATTTCTTTTGTCAGAGTCTTGATCTTGAATGATGTTTTGTCATGGTAGTAGCTTTCCCTGGCAGGCTTAGGCCATCGGATTAGAATATTTTCATTCGTGCACAAGTTAGGGGGGAAATAATCACCCCTGTTTGTGTACCCTAGGAGAAGCCCCCGGGCGTGAGCCATACGTGTCACTTTGCATCATTGGGTTAGGCCCCAAATTGTGCACGGACACGCATCAAAGAAATGTTGCCCTCTAGTCCCACGTCCACACCACGTAACTATCGCAGATCGTGGGGTCGTGGAACAGCTATTTGGACGTCTTGGGTCGTTCCATCTGCCGCTAAGAGTTGTTTTCCTGCACCTCAATTCCGCCCGGAGTCATATTTTTCAATGGATGCCTGACTGCAATGCCTCCGGGGTCAAGTCCGATTGGAAGCTGCATGCCATGGATGACGAAATAGATTGGTTTTCTCGCTTGGAAGAAAGAGATTCCAAGGTGGAGGACAACCTGATAGCGCCAACCACCAGAGCAAAGAAGGCGTTCATTGCCGCTCGTATTAAAGAGGATAAGAAAGTCAGAGCCGCCAAGAGAATGGGCTCCGGGGAAGAGGAAGAGGAGGAGCCTGATGGTGATGATTCTTCGAAGAGGGGAGCGAAAAGTGCGCCCTGGAGGAGGCCACTGTGTTCGAATCTGCCGGGGCCGGGGCTTCCCAAGCCGTTGTGACAAGAACCCAATAGGGGGCCAAGGTGGAAGAGGCGAAGCAGACGGAGGTGGAGGAAGAAGGGCTCATAGTGGTCCCTCAAGCTCCAGAGCCAGGGCGTCGCCTTCGCGAGCGCATCAACCGAGAGTCAGCGACCCCTACATCCTCATGAAGCACCCAGAAGGTGAAGAAGACGACCACCAGGGGAGGCGAACACGAAGCAGCCTGCCGCCAGTCCCTCTGCCTCTCTCAAGCTAAGTCTCCTCGGCAAGCCCAACTTCTCCGCCAAGTTCTCCCCTGCCGGAGGTCCCGGTCATTCCACCAAGCCCTGCTCCTCCAACTTTGAAAAGAGGCAGATCAACTCCGCGCCGGTGTCATACGAGTTGGCTCCATATTCATTGTCTTGGAGTATGTTACTCAATTACAATCTTTGTCAATGCTTTCTGTCCACGATTTTTTGACTGATCTTGTATAGCTGAATCTGAGATGGATAAGGAGACCCTTGCGCCTCGAGCCAAACGGGTCAAATCCGCGGCAGGTCCAGGTTCCATGGCAAGCATGATCCCGACAGGACTTGCGGAGGAAGATCCTATGGCGAGCCCCCGGTCCAGCCCTCTTCGCGAAATCCCAGGACAAACCTTGTCCGTTGGTAGGGATGAGGATGGGCATCTTCCCACACCTTATAGGGAGATGGGAGAGAGCTATCAACAAGGGAACCGCCAGGGGGATCCCTCCTTCCAAGATCCCTCGTAAACCATCGCCCATGGGGAGGAATCGCCAGCAAGGGCCTCCACCAAGGAGTTTGCCCGTGTTGAGGTCCCCACCGAAGGGGCGGTGATGGACCGCACGCCGGCAACTGATGTTGCCAGGGAAGAGGATGTCCCTCCTCATCAACCTCCATTGGGTAACCCACTTGCCTATATTTTCACTTCCCCCTTTTCTCTTTCCTTGTGCTTCATGTTGATTCTCGACTTTCATTTTTCGTCTTACTGCTCTGGTCTGCAGATCGGCTACTTGAAGAGCCTGAGTTGCTAGAAGAAGTGGTCGGCAATGGGAAAGATGATGCTAAGGAGGCGACGAAGATTGCTGCCGTGGAGGGCCAGAGGCAAGTTGCCGAGGATGTTCAGGAATCCTCAAAAAGAACAGAACCAGCCCCTTGCAGCGCATCTCGCCTGGATACAGTCATTAAGGAGAAGACTCCTCTCTAGTCCATGGGGCCATCCCCTTTGACCTATCCTCTGGCTTCGGCCCTGCAACCTCCCCTAAGAAAATTGGAGCTGGTCACTCCTCAACTTGGTCCCGCGACTCCTTGCCATCTTTTTCGGTGGGTGCGGATTTTGATGAGGAAATCAGATGAGTACTGGCATCGTTAACTCAAGAGGGTCGGGGAAGATGGCAATTCTACTAATGGCGCCAAAGATTTGGCTTTCTCACAATCCATGGCGGCAAGGCCCAAGGATGTGTAGAACAGGTACAACCTCAAATGGCAGGCGCTCAAGGAGCAGCACGACTTGGCCAAGCTCATGGACCAGCAGTTGAGGGACAAAGGGAATGACCTGCGAGAGTGGCACAAACGGTAGGTCCATTCTCTTAAGAGGCAGCATGAGAAGTTGTCCATGGCCAAGGAGGACGTTGTATCCAGGGAGGCTCGACTGGTGTAGCGCGAAACGCTTCTGGACGCTAGGGAGACGAAGATCACCTCCCATGAAGGGGCCCTTGAAGCCACTCTCCATGGCAAGGATGAGAAGTTGGAGGCCCGTGTTCACCAAGGCACCAAAGAGCTAGAAGACGGCCACAAGGCCGCTCTCGATGCGCTCTCCTTAGAGTCCTCTGCCCAACTGAAAAAAGTGGCCGACGATCTTGCTGCTGCATCTACCGCCAAAAGCAATCTCAAGACACAACTGAGGAAGTTGATGGTAGACCTTCGGGAGCAGCAGGGAGATCAGGTCCCTCAAGGAGGAAGCGCGGAAAGGGAAAGCCACTCTAGAAGAGGCGCAATTGCAACTTTCCTCCAAGAGCCAAGATCTCGACGCTGCCAACGACACCATTTCCAGTATGAAATCTAGGCTTGCCTCTTTGGAGAAAGACATTGAATCTGCCGGTGCTCATGAGAAGCTGTTGATGTCAGATGTCACCAATGCAAAAACCTTCCAAAGAGATGTAGAAGACAAGTTGGAGAATCAGATTCAGCAGCGCGACCTCTGGATCAAGAGCATGACTGACATCGCCAAGCGCCTCACTGCACAGATTGGGCGCATGGACATGAAGAGTTGGGCCTTCTCCATAGGAAAGCACGAAATCCCAAGCGTCAAGATGGCACTCTTCTTCGAAGGCCTGATCGAGGGGCTAAAGATGTATGAGGACCAACAGGGCCACCTGCTTTGCCAATGAATCCCGAAAGCTGGCTCGCGATGCTCTCTTCCTGGTCCCGAGCAACCTCCCCTTCTTCCACCCAGATCTCAACCTCTCCAATGATTTCAAGAAGTTGTTGCCGGGCGTCGACACCCCTTCTACCGTGAAGAAGGCCGTCCACCTTGCTGACAGGGACCTCTCAGTCCCAAGGACCCAGGGAAGACGTTGGGTTAGCCTAGAGCCACCCTTCCTACCGTGTTGTCCTGTACTTAAGACCCAATATGTATCCCGTATTAGACCACACACTATCTTTGCTTTAATGTTTGCTGAACTGATGTATTTATGTAGACACATGATATCCCCCTTGCTTTCCTTCTAGCATTCGTATAGTTGTTTTCTTTGCATGCTCTGGTTGCCCGCCAACAACGTGCTACCGTGAATGCTTTGAGGAACGGGTCCTTAGCATTCTGCTGTCAAGGATATGCTGCCGATGTGTTTTTCCTTGGCGGTGTTTGATGATGTCGCATGTTTCATTTAGTAGACTCAAAACAAACAAGGGCACAAACAAATATAGTAAGGTTCCATCATGCACAAGTCTCACCATACGAAACCTTGGTTGCCGGGGGGATATACAAATGCGAGCTCTAATGAAAGTTGAGAATCATGTCAACCAATATTTCGTTATGGTTCCTCCTTCTGAGCTGGCGCATGTTTATTCACGCACATAGTCCCTCCTTCCATTCATGGCTGCCTGTCCTCTTTGCGTTTCTCGGTGAATACATGCGCGTGTATCCACCCTTGCCCTGAGAGGAAGGGAAAACAAAGAGGGGAAATGGAAAAACTTGGGGACCCGTTAGTTATGAGTACAATCCTTGACACGAGTCTGCTAGGTTAATGTAAACATTCACAACTAACAAAAAATGGGGCAGTAAACATGAATGGCCAAGACGTCTCTCCTTTACTTCGCACCCAATGGTCCCGTAGCGACCAATGCGATGGAGGCGTTGGCAAACGGGACCTTGCTATGGTTTGCTTCCCGGGGGTGCCAACCGATGGTTTCGCTCTAGCATTAGCCTTGGGATCTACCCTTGACGGCATAAATGCAGGACCAAGCCTCACACGAGCTTATCGACACTGGTGGCACCACCGTTATGCAGAACTGATCACATGCAGGAGGAAGAGGAGAGAGGTATAGCCGTGTTAGTTTTTTTGCCTATCGGCACAAGCTACACCTCCCTGGGATTAGGTGGGTTTCCTCGATGATTGTGATAGGGACGGCGCCGCCGCTTAGTTCGCCTCTTCCTCGACCGTGGTATACACTACGGTTGTGTTGTCTACGCTGGACGCATCAGTCGTAGTGCCAATGCCCTTCATCCTTGTCACCGTCATGGCTACAGTGACGACATGCGATGGGATCTGGGGAACAAGAGGCCTAGGGAGCAGCACTGCTCCTGTCCTTCGGCGCTCTTGGCCGAAAAAATGATGATGAAAATTGACGCGATGACCATGACCTCGGGTTCACACCAATGATGCCCCTACCTGGCGTGCCAAAGATGTCAGGGCTCGTTGCACTCGATCACCTATGGGGCCATAGGCCTTTTTGTGGTTTGGCAGGGGTGAGGTCACATGCACGAAGAGCGGAGGTGGTGAGATAACACGACGATGAGACGCTGGTGTTTTACCCAGGTTCGTGCCACTTAGAAGTGTAAAACTGTACTCCTACTTTGGTGGATTGATCAGAGGAATATGAAGCACGGTCAACGCTCATACCCAGCAAGGGTTGCCTTTGGTTGAGCTCCTGCGCAAGTACAAGTGTCCAAAGGTCCGAATCTTTAGCTAGGTTGCCTTGGGCCTCCTTTTATATCTCAAGGGGCAACCATAGTGGCAGAGCGGACATTATCTAGTGATTAGATAGCCAACAATGTTATCATACCTAACTTTGGCACTCAGGACATAATGCCATAAATGCTAGCCTAGGTGGCGTGCGGGGGTGCATTCCCGGCATGCTTCTACCAGCGCTTTATATAACTACTGCTCAATATCTTGACACACCTCTAGACGGGTATCAAGAGGGCATAATCTGTCTTCCAGCGAGTCGTCACGTGCTTAGTGAGAGCCACTTAGCCACCTGGGGGCTCGACACCGCATCGACAAGTGACTGGCGTTGCGATGCGATGGAGCGGTGGCTGATCGGCTCGCGCCTGCCGGGAGATGGCTTGCCGGATCTTCCTGGAGATGTAGCCGCCTTGGCCCCCGGCAGGCACCAGAGACACACCCGGCACCGTTTGGGCCCGTTCTGGGCTGTTGCATCGACCTTGCCGGCATTGCTTAGCCAGCATAGGTTGCTTCTGTTGGAGTCTTGATCTTGAATGCTGGTTTGTAGTGGTAGTAGCTTTCCCTGGCAGGCTTAGGCCATTGGGTCGGGGGCTTATCATCCATGCACAAGTTAGGGGGAAATAAACACCCCTGCTTGTGTACCCCGAAATAGGGTCTTTAGGGGGATAAAGAGCTGGGTCCTCATAGGTGTTCTCTCTAGGATCCTCGAACTCAGTCTCGACACTCGGGTCTACCCATACAATAAACAACACCAACTAAACATATAGGCAAGGTGCAATGTGGAACCAAGAATGATGCATGTCCAATTTGATGTATATAACATGGCAATCTTATAGTAGTCATATTTCTAATGCCATTATTAGTTCTTTAATATTTCGGATAGAACCTCTATATTAGTTATTTGGATAGGCATTAACATGGCAAACGCATGTTTCTCATGAAAATGGTGCCAGTGCATATGAAGAACGTTGTAAACGGAGTAACGGAACTCTGGGAGCACTCACGATAAGGTTCTAACGGTAATAGATATGAAAGAGAGATTGAGGGAGCCCATGTGCAATTTATTGGTATCCCAAGTGTGCCACTTGATTGGAAATGAAATTCTAGTAGAAAAAGACCTAAAGATCATGGAAAACAAGTGGGTACAACTCCCACAAGACACAAAACAAATATTCAAGAAATTTGTCCAAAAACAGCAACATGATATATTGCAACCCACACATCAACAAGCTACAACACACTAAAATGCACAACAAAGGCATGGGAATCAAGGCGACATGATGCATGACAATTCATGTCATGGAATCAACTTGAACAAAAGCATGGATCAACAGCAAATGATCTCTCTAGATGGCATATTGAACAATAGTTAAAAACTTAGTGAAAAATACCAGTTTTCCACAATCTGAGTTATCAGGTAGGCATATTGATAGCAATAGAACTATATGCTAAAGGGACTTCCATGTCATGAAATTAAACAACGTGATAGAGAACAATATGCACTTCAAATAACTCCATTATGGCAATATGAAAATATTTATAGATTACTGGCTACCATCCTCCCAACATGGCATATTTGGATTAAGTAGATCTTCAGACTTGGAAAAATATCAAGGAGTAAAGTAGAGCAGTTCTTATCAAGTTGACATCTTTGACAGCAAAACTAACTAGGTTTCAACACTCGTACTTGAAAACTATTGGCACATCCTCACAAACGATAACATGGTCTACAAATCATTACATTGGACCAACCAAAAGGAAATACAGATTGATGGCAATCATCATGGAAACATAGCAACAAAATAACCAGATTCTAGGACTTCGAATTTTTTGACCCTACTAAAGAACACCTTCACCATAGCAAGTTGACAGCAATAAATCTACTCACAAACATGTTTTTTCATGGCATGCAAAATTATCACGGGCTTGTACACATGTCAAGGAACAATGTTCATGTAGACATGTTTACCAAAGAGTGCAAGGATTAATTCATGCAAAATAACAAAATGGCATTTTAGCACAAAATATCCCACACACAAACTTACTCAAATGACAAAATCAATGCCATAGATGGCTTCATTAGATTGTTCTACCCTAAAAGCATATATCATAAACATATGTTGTAGTAGGAAATCAAGCCACAAATCACTTGCAAAAAATCACCTACTAAGATATAACCTAGGATATGCGAGATTTGGCATATTCCGAAAAGAAAAACACAGAACGCGGCATTGCTAGTGGCACTCTAGGTAGCTAGCCATTGTCTATGATAGGTGGGCCTGGTGCCACTTTTGTGCGAGTGAGAGGCTGACCCAGGGGCCTCACACGTCATACACTCGGATTAAATCAAAAATGGGGAACAATGCTCCTGAGGGGATTTGAACCGAGGTCTCCCAGGTGGAGACCGAGTTGGGTTACCACTAGACTATGTGAGGTCTTCAAACCTGAAGGGGCTCAGGCTCTTTTGAGCTAGCCCCCATGGAGGTTGGTTCTCCTTCCGCCCTGAAACATGTAAGAAACGCGACGATGTCGGCGAGTCCTCCGGCGACCACCGGGACAAAGGAACTACGGTGGGCCTACAGATTCCAAAGGGGGTCCCATTCCTGGAGGTATGAAGTGGCTGTGCACCGAGCCGAGTGGCGCTCGAGCTTGAGCAGGAGCTCGGCTCGGCCCATGGCAACCCGATTCGATGATGAGCAAACATGTGATGCGTGAGGTGCCGACAACGACATATGTGCGAGGGACAACGACATGTCACACGGGAAGCAAGAAAAAATGCATAAAAATAGTACATGAACTAACTTTGGCTTGATATCGATACACACACGTAAAAGAAATAACTGAAGTGTTGTAGTTCCTCCATTTTGTACTTCCTAAAATGGTTTGGGTTTCAAGCACGATGCAACAAATCAAATTCAGTTTCTCACATCCATTGCTAGTTCTCGTCTCACATTCCATCTGAGTCCCTTACTAAATTATGCTTATGGAGCTAGCCATTAATAATTTGTACCAATCCCACCGTTATATGTAATTTCCTATAATTTTAGACCCACCACATATACTTATCAGAAAATCTATAGTGCTCCCACTCACTTTATTGTAAATACAAATTTCTCATAAACTTTGTATAGAATCAAAACTTTGATCACCTCATCAAAGCGTATATTCCAACTCCGAGATGCTTGCTTCAGTCCATAGAAGGATCACTGAAGCTTGCACACCTTTTAGCATCCTTAGGACTGACAAAACCTTCTAGTTGTGTCTCATACAACCTTTCCTCAAGGAAGGAAACTATGTTTTGACATCCATCTGCCAGATTTCATAATTGAAAAACGTAGCAACTGCTAATTTAACTCCAATAGACTTTAGCATCGCTACGAGTGAGAAAGTCTCATCGTAGTCAACTCCTTGAACTTGGCGGAAACTTCTTTGCGACAAGTCAAGCTGTATAAATGGTGACATTCACCATCAGCGTCTATCTTCATCTTAAAGGTCCATTTGTACTCAACAACCTGTTGTCCAATGAGCAAGTCTACCAAAGTCTATACTTGGTTTTCATACATGAAGCCTTTCTCGGATTTCATGGTCTCTAACCATTTGTCAGAATCCGGTCCCATCATCACCTCTCCATAGTTCGTAGGTTCATCTTGTCCAACAACATGACCTCTAAGATAGGGTTGTCGTCCCACTCAGGAGCAGTATGCGTCCTTGTCAACCTACGAGGTTCAATAGTAACTTGATCTGAAGCTTCATGATCATCATCATTAACTTCCTCTTCAACTAACATAGGCTCCATAGAAACAATTTTTTGCACTACGCTACTCTCTGGTTGAAACAAAGGTTCAACAACCTCATCAAGTTCTATCTTCAACCCACTCAATTCTTTCGAGAGAAACTCTTTCTCGAGAAAGGACCCGTTTTAGTAACAAACATTTTGCACTCGGATCTGAGATAGAAGGTATACCCAACTGTTCTTTAGGGTATCCTATTAAGTTGCACTTTTCTGCTTTGGGTTCGAGCTTATCAGACATAAATCTTGCATTCCCGAACTCTGAGAAATGACAGCTTAGGTTTCTATCAAACCATAATTCATACGGTGTCATCTCAACGGATTTAGATGGTGCCCTATTTAAAGTGAGTGTAGTTGTCTCTAATGCATAACCCTAAAACGATAGTGGCAAAACGATAAGAGACATCATAGTTCGCACCATATCCAATAGAGCACGACTATGACGTTCGGACACACCATCACACTACGGTGTTCCAGGTGGTGTGAGTTGTGAAACAACTTTCACATTGTTTTAAGTTGTATGCCAAACTCGTAACTCATGTATTTAACTCCACGATCATATCATAGACATTTTTATCTTCTTGTAATGATGATGTTAAACTTCACTCTGAATTTGTTTGAACTTTTCAAACGTTTCAGACTTGTGTTTCATTAAGTAAATATACTCATATATACTCAAATCATCAGTGAAGGTAAGAAAATAACGATATCCACTGCATGCTACAACACTCATTGGACCGCATACATCAACATCTATTATTTCCAATAAGTTACTAGCCCACTCCATCATACCGAAAATGGGTCTTTAGTCATTTGGTCCATGAGGCATGGTCTGCATGTCTCAACCGATTCAAAATCGAATGAGTCCAAAGATCCATCAGCATGGAGTTTCTTCATGCGATTTATACCAATATGGCATTTAGTGGCAGTGCCACAAGTATGTGGTACTATCATTATTACCTTTGTATCTTTTGGCATCAATGTTAAGAACATGTGTATTACTATGATCAAGATTCAACAAACCATTCTCATTGGGTGCATGACCATTGAAGGTATTATTCATGTAAATAGAATAACCATTATTCTCTAACTTAAATGAATAGTCGTATTGCAATAAACACGATCTAATCATGTTCATGCTTAACGCAAAGAAAAAATAACATTTATTTAGGTTCGTCACTAATCCCGAAGGTAGAGAGAGAGTGCGATGTTGATCACACCAACCCTAGAGACATTTCGCACACACATCGTCACCTCACCCTTAGCTAGTCTCCGTTTATTCTGTAGCTTTTATTGAGAGTTACTAACATTTAGCAATCTAAACGGTATCCAATACCCAGGTGCTACTAGGAGTACTAGCAAGGTACACATCAATAACACATATATCAAATATACTTCTGTCGACGTTGCCAACCTTCTTATCTACCAAGTATCTAGGGTTATTCCGCTTCAGCAACCGCTCTCCTCATAATAGAAGTACTTAGTCTCAGGTTTGGGTTCAACTTTGGATTTCTTCACTGGAGCAACAATTGACTTGCCATCCATGAAGTTTCCCTCCTTACCCTTTCCCTTTTCGAAAATAGTGGTTTTACTAACCATCAACTCTTGATGCTCCTTCTTGATATCTACCTTCATAGTGTCAAACATCACGAATAGCTCAGGGATCATCATTTCCATCCCTGGCATAATTATAGTTCATCACGAAGTTCTAGTGGCTTAGTGACAGTGACTTGGAGACCTATATCAATCACTATCTTATCTGGAAGATCAACTCCCACTCGATTCAAGCGATTGTAGCACCCAGACAATCTGACCACATGCTGAACAATTGAGCTATTCTCCTTCATCTTGCAGGCAAATAATCTTGTTGGAGATCTCATATCTCACAACACGGGCATGAGCCTGAGATCCTAATTTTAGCTCTTTAGAACATCTCATATATTCCGTGACGTTCAAAATGTTTTGGAGCCTCAATTCTAAGCCGTAATGCATGACGCACTGAACTATCAAGTAGTCATCGGAACGTGCCTGTCAGATGTTCACAACATCTACAGACGACGCTAGAGGGGGTGGCGTACCAAGAGGTGCATTAAGGACATAATCCTTCTGTGCAGCAATGAAGACAATCCTCAGATCACGGACCCAGTCCGTAATATTGCTACCATCATCTTTCAACTCTATTTCTCTAGGAACATATAAAAATTCAAGGGAGCTATAGTGTTAGCTAGTAATCTACAACATAATTTGCAAAGACACTACTAACTATGTTCATGATAATGAGTTCAATTAATCATATTACTTAAGAACTCCCATTCAAATTGACATCCCTCTGGTCATTCGAGTGCCACATGATCCAAATCCACCAACTCAAGTCCGATCATCACGTGAGTTGAGGTGGTTTCAATGGTGAACATCATCATGTTGATCATATCTACTATATGACTCATGTTCGACCTTTCGGTCTCTTGTGTTCCGAGGTCATGTCTGTACATGCTAGGCTCGTCAAGTTTAACCCGAGTGTTCTGCACATGCAACACTGGCTTGCACCCGTTGTATGTGAACGTAGGGTCTATCACACCCGATCATCACGTGGTGTCTCGACACAACGAACTTTCGCAATGGTGCACACTCGGGGAGAACACAATTTAACTTGAAATTTAAGTGAGGGATCACCTTATAATGCTACCGTCGTCCTAAGCAAAACAAGGTGCATAAAAGGTTTAACATCACATGCAAATCATAAGTGAAATGATATGGCCATGAACTTGTGATTTTGATCTCCATCTTGAAAGCATCGGCATGATCTTCATTGTCACCGGCATAACACCATGATCTCTATCATTGTGTCGCCATCAGGGTTGTCACCCCCTCCATGCTCATACTACTATTGCTACCGCTTAGCGATAAAGTAAAGCATTACATAGAGGTTAATGATTAACACGCATGTCATAAAATAATTAAAGACAACCCTATGGCTCCTGCCAGTTGTTGTACTCATCGACATGCAAGTCGTGATATTCTATACAACACATGATCATCTCATACATCACATATATCTCATCATGTAATTGGCCATATCACATCACAAAATACCCTGCAAAAACAAGTTAGACGTCCTCTAATTGTTGTTGCAAGTTTTACGTGGCTGCTACAGGTATCTAGCAAGAACAATTGTCACCTACGCAAAACCACAACGGTGATACATAAGTTGCTTTTCAACCTTCTCAAGGACCGCCTTTGTTGAATCCGATCCAACTAAAGTAGGAGAAACAGACACCAGTCAGCCATCTTTCTGCAACAAAGTTACACGTGAGTCGATGGAACCAGTCTCTCGTAAGCATACGAGTAAGGTTGGTCCGGGCCGTTTCATCCCACAATACCGCTGAACCAAAACACGACCAAGGGAGGAAGCAATCTAAGCATCTACGCCCACAAACACCTTTGTGTCCTAATCGAGATCTCATCTACAAATAGACCTAGCTCATGATACCACTGTTGGGGAACAATGCATGGGAAACAAAAAATTTCCTATGCAGACACAAGATCTATCCATGGTGATGAGCATCTATGAGAGGGAGAGTGGATCTACATACCCTTGTAGATCGCTAAGCGGAAGCATTAAGAAACACGGTTGATGTAGTCGAATGTCTTCGCGATCCAAATCACCGAGCGTCCCGCGATCCCATCGTGATCCATCTTGCGATCCAATCACGATTCGTCCCGTGATACCATCATGATCCGTCTTGCGATTTTTATCATGGTCCTTCCGATCTAGCACCAAACGGACGACACCTACGCGTTCAACACATGTGCGGCTTGATGATGCCTTCACCTCCTCGATCCAGCAAGCGATTGTGAAGTAGTAGATGAGTGTCGGCAGCACAACGGCGTGGTGACGGTGGTGGTGAAGAACAATCTCCATAGGGCTTCTCCAAGCACAACGGAAACTATGATGGAGGATAAACTATAGGGACGGGGTTGCCATCACACGGCTTAGGGTTTCTTGATGTGTTCGAGGTGCTAGCCCCGCCCCTTGATTTATATGTTGAGCCCTCGGGTCAAAACTTGGAGAAAAATCCTCCTCAAGGTCGGTTTGCCCGCAAGGCAAGAGTCCTCTTCGGACTCCAGGAACAGACGCCAAGGTCCTCGGTGTCTGGCCCCAGATGCCAGGGTCCTTGGTGTCTGGCCCCTGGCCTTTGCAAAACACATTTTGCACCTCCCTAAAGCCTCATGGGCTTTACCCCTTGGCCCAAATAAAGTGTTCTTGTACCCCCGAATATTTCGGGAAACATCCGGAACTATTCCGGTGAATTCCGGAACTCTTTCGGAGACAAAACACTGTTATCCCATATATCAATCTTTACCTCCGGACTATTCCGGAGCTCCTCATCATGTCTGGGATCTCATCTAGGACTCCGAACAACTTTCAGTCACCAACATAATAACTCAACTATACTTATATCATCACCAAACGTTAAGTGTGTAGACCTTGCGGGTTCAAGAACTATGCAAACATGACCGAGACACCTCTACGGTCAATAACCAATAGCGGGATCTGGATGCCCATATTGATTCCTACATATTCTATGAATATCTTTATGTCAAGGATTCAGTTAAACCCGTATAATGTTCCCTTTGTTCTTCAGTATGTTACTTGCCCGAGATTCGATCGTCAGCATCTCCATACCTAGTTCAATCTCGTTACCGGCAAGTCTCTTTACTCATTACGTAATACAAGATCCCGTGGCTAACACTTTAGTCACATTGATTGCAAGTCTTGTTGTCATGTTGTATTACCGAGTGGGCCCTAGGATACCTCTTCGTCACATGGAGTAACAAGTCCCAGTCTTGATCCATGCTAACTCAATAGACACTCTTAGAGATACCTGTAGAGCACCTTTATAGCCACCCAGCTACATTGCGACATTTGATACACACAAGGTACTCCTCCGGTGTTAGTGAGTTGCATGATCTCATGGTCATAGGAACAGATACTTGACATGCAGAAAACTATAACAATAAACTGACACGATGATATGCTACGTTTATAGTTTAGGTCTTGTCCATCACATCATTCTCCTAATGATGTGATACCGTTATCAAATAACATCTCATGTTCATGGCTAGGAAACCTTAGCCATCTTTGATCAATGAGCTAGTCTACTAGAGGCATACTAGGGACACAGTGTTGTCTATATACCCACACATGTATTTAGTTTCCAATCAATACAATTATAGCATGGATGATAAACGATTATCACGAACAAGGAAATATAATAATAACTAATTTATTATTGCCTCTAGGGCATATTTACAACAAGCATCACATCCCCAAACTTTAAGAAATGACAATTTTGGCTTCTTGCCAAACCACAGTTCATATGGAGTCATCTCAACGCATTTTGATGGTGCCATATTTAAAGTGAATGCAGCTGTCTCTAATGCATTACCCCAAAACGATAGTGGCAAATTGGTAAGAGCCAACATAGAATGCACCTTATCTAATAAGGTTCGATTAAGACGTTTGTACACACCATTACGCCGTGGTGTTCCAGGCGGTGTCAATTGTGAAACAATTCCACACTGTCTTAAGTGACTGCCAAACTCATAAATCTGATATTCTCCTCCTCAATCAGATCGCAGGAATTTAATCTTCTTGTTACGATGATTCTCAACTTCACTCTGAAATTTCTTGAACTTTTCAAACATTTTAGACTTGTGTTTCATTAAGTAAATATACACATATATACTAAGTCATCACTTAAGGTGAGAAAATAACGATATCCATCGCGCGCCTCAAGGCTCATTGGACCGCACACATCAGTATGTATGTTTTCCAACAAGTCACTTGCCTGTTCCATTGTTCCAGAGAACAGGGTTTTAGTCATCTTGCCCACGAGGCATGGTTCACATGTGTCAAGTGACTCCAAAAGTCCATCAGCATGGAGCTTCTTCATGCATTTTACACCAATATGACCTAAACGACAGGGCCACCAGAAAGTGGTACTATCATTATCAACTCTACATCTTTTGGCCTCAATGTTATGAACATGTGTATCATCACTATCGAGATTGAATATGAATAAACCCGTCACATTGGGTGCATGACCATAAAAGATATTACTCATATAAATAGAACAACCATTATTCCCCAATTTAAATGAGTAACCATCTCGCAATAAATAATATCCAGATATAATCTTCATGCTTAACATGGGCACCAAATAACAATTATTCAGGTTCATCACTAATCCCGATGGTAATTGTAGAGCTAGCGTGCCGACGGCGATCTCATCAACCTTGGAACCATTTCCCATGCTCATCGTCACTTCGTCCTTTGCCAGCCTTCATCTATTCCGTAGCTTCTGTTTTGACTTGCAAATCTGAGCAATCGAACCGGTATTAAATACCCAAGCACTACAACGAGAGTTGGTAAGGTACACATCAATAACATGTATATCATATATACCTTGTTTGGTGTTGGCCGCCTTCTTGTTGGCCAGATACTTGGAGCAAATCCGCTTCTAGTGACCAACCCTTGCAATGAAAGCACTCAGATTCTGGCTTGGGTCCAGTCTTGGGTTTCTTTATGGGAGGGGGAACTGCTTTGCCATTCTTCTTGGAGTTACCCTTCTTGCCCTTGCCATTCTTCTTGAAACTAGTGGTTTTATTGACCATCAACACTTGATGCTCTTTCAGGATTTCAGACTCAGCGACTTTCAGCATCACAAACAGCTTGGCGACTGACTTGGTCATCATGTGCATGTTATAGTTCAACACGAAGCTCTTGTAGCTAGGTGGAAATAATTGAAGAACTCTGTCAGTGATCGCCTCCTGTAGAAGGGGCATCCCTAACTCAGCCAGACGGTTCTAATACCCAGACATTCTGAGTATATGTTCACTGACAGACCCGTTCTCCTCCATCTTGCAATCCTAGAACTTATCGGAGGTCTCATACCTCTCGATCCGGGCATTCTTCTCAAAGATAAACTTCAACTCCTGGAACATCTCATATGCTCCATGATGTTCAAAACGTCTTTGAAGTCCCGGTTCTAAGCCATACAACATTGCACATTGAACTATTGAAGAATATCCAGAACGTGCCTCCCAAGCGTTCTTAACGTGTTCGGACGAGACGGGAGCGGGTGGGTCACCAAGCGATGCATCAAGGACATAAGCCTTGTGGGAAGCGGTGAGGATAATCCTCAGATTACGGGCCCAATCCACAAAGTTACTTCCATCATCTTTCAACTTGACTCTCTCTAGGAACACATTAAAATTTAGGGGAACTACTACGCGAGCAATTGATCTACAACATAAATATACAAAGGTTATGTCGGGACCACGATCCTAAGTCATAAGAATCTAGCCTGTAACACATGACGTCACTTTGCGGCCTCACACACGGGAATCTCCACGGCTGCCACCTTACCTGGGTCGGGACCGTTTGCGTCTTTTGGCTCACGTATGCGAATATGTCGCTAGCATTCAAATGATAGAGAACCCGGGTCGACATGACTAGTCATAGAACCCAAGTGGCACATCCGTATAGGGACAGGCATACATAACCCAACAATGCAGGTGTCGGCCTCAAGCGTGTGTAGACGAGTCATAGCAAGCTACAAGGGCTCCATTATGCCATGGGACATAAATATCATCACTGCACGTAGACGAGTCGTAGCAGGCTACAGGGACTCCATTACACTACGAGACATTTCCCCAGAAGGGACAGACACAGCAGCAAAGAAGGATACATGTCGGTCAATCAATGTGTCCTGAGCAGTAGCAAGCTACCAAGGCTCGGTGGAAACACAAAGAGGTAGTTCCCCGTAAAGAGTACTACTAAAGGCACACGACTAGGTGTCGAATCACATACATACCGTTGCACGTCACACATACACACGACATCCCCGATATGAATAGCCTACTGCGTCATAGCCCACCCCTAGGGTCAGCTCTACGCACGGCCTTCAGCATAGCTATAAACACCAGAAACTACTTGCAACTCCTGGACCAAGGACTAGGCGGTTGATAAGTCGAGAGAGCTTGGAGTGCCCGGAGCTCAATGTATGGTAGTACCTAGCCTTGGATCACAAACACGGAACTCAGTTCCTAAGAATGGTCCCAATAAGACAATCCACTATGTACTCCTACATAACCTCTCATCGCTACCTTTACCAAATCGGGTTCATCATTTAGCTCATCACATCAGGACAACACTATTTCACTCCAGTTCATCACCCAGATGAATGAGACCTGACACAACTCTAACCATAGCAAGCATAGCAACCAAAGCAGGTAAAGCACATCATGGCTCAAGCATCTACCAGGTATGCTAGGTTGCAAGGTTTAGCTATTTACCGTGACAATGACAGGTCATGAAGAGGAATGGGTTCATCTATCGCAAATGACAGACAATTGAACATTTGTCCTAATGCAATAAACAAGAGCAGGAGCGAGAGAATGGGATGATATCAAAATGATTAATGGGGTTGCTTGCCTTGCAGGGGAGCGGGAAGGTACCCTCCTTCAATGGAATACTCGCGGGTATCCTCGCAAGTAGGACCTGCCGGGATACAGATAAGTAACAATCAATACACGGTAAGTGCAACATTATGATGCATGATCATGACATGGCAACATGATTGGATGAGCTAATGCAACTATCATTAGAGTTAGATGGAGTGGATTTGAATAAAGATTCAAAATCGTTCTCCATATGATATTTCATACATTGACCTATTGCAAAATGTCAATGTTATCCTATTTAGGTTGCTCTAGCATGCATGATAATAGCACCATTGGGCTCGTTGGATTTTTCTGATAAATTTTCATATATAATTTATTTCAATCTCAGTTACAGATTATTTTCTATGATTTTCTAAAGTTTTTAGCATTTTCTAGAATTAAATTAAATTAGAAAATCAGTTATTGCATCAGCATGACGTCACCTGGTCAGCTGGCCGTTGCGAGGGCAAACCTAACCAGTGGGGTCCACTAGTGAGTGACCCAGGCACTAATAGGAATTAAATTAGTTGCTAATTACTATTTTTTAAGCTTGGGCCCACCTATTAGTGGGTCATTAACTTAATTAATTTTTTGAATTAACCTAACTAACCAGGGCTGGGCCCCACCTGCCAATGACCCAGGGGGATCAACCCCGTGGTCAAACCGGTCGGGCTCATCGGCGTTGAGCCGCCAGTGATGCCAGGGACGATGGAGGGGGTCGGGCATCGCCCTTCGGCGACCAAAACGACCCTCTCTTTTTCTATTTCCGACATTTGTTTTATTTTTGTTAGGGACTCCAAACCTATTTCATAATATATTGAAATATTTTGCAAGCATAGTTTGAATATTTTAAACCTGCACAAAAAGTTTCTACAATTTTGAAAGACTAAAATATTTGCAAAGCTTTATTTAGCAATTTCAGTAGCATTATTATTTATTTTTTAAATGCTATATATGTTTTGAAAATTAAAATGTCCCCTGATATATTGTTGCCAATAAATATCAGACACGGGGGCATTTTTTATGGGCATTTTTGATTTGTTGAAAATTCACAACATTTAAATTGGTTTATTCAGGTGAGGTGGTAGGGTTTCTGTTGATCCCTATTTCATATTGGTGCAAAATTAAAACATGATGCACACACACACATGCTATCACAGAGCAATGCTAACTAGGGATATTAGAACTCACCCCCACTCAAAAGAATCTCGTCCCGAGAGTTGGAAGTCGTGGGGAAGAGCGCGGGGTACGCTAGTCGAAGACGACCCTCTCTTTCCCATGTGGCTTACTTCTCAGAATGGTGTGACCACTGAACCTTGAGAAACTTGATGTTTCGACGTCGAGTGGTACGCTCAGCTAGGTCAAGGATACGCACAGGGTATTCTCAATAAGTAAGGTTATCTAGGAGGTCAAGCGTTTCGTTGTCTACCTCGCGGACAGGATCCGAGAAGCAACGCTTGAGTTGCGAGACGTGGAAGACATCATGAACCTTGGAAAGATGCGGTGGAAGTTCCAATTGGTAGGCAACTTCTCCTTGTTTGGCAAGACTGCAAAATGGAACAATGTAACGAGGAGCCAACTAGCCCTTGATACCGAATCATTGGGTACCCTTCAGAGGTGTAACACGAAGATAAGACTTCTCATCAACTTCATAGGTCACAGCCTTATGAAGGTGATCATATTGGCTCTTTTGATGAGATTGGGTTGTTTTCAACTTTTCACGAATAATGTGAACTTGCTTCTCTGCATCCTGGATCATATCCGGACCAAAGAGTTGCCTCTCTCCGGTATCTGACCAGTTAAGAGGTGTTCGACACCTTCGTCCATAGAGAACTTCAAATGGGTCTTTGCCCAAGCTTGAATGATAACTATTGTTATAAGCAAATTCGGCGAATGGAAGACATTTCTCCCAATTCATACCGAAAGATATAACACAAGCTCTAAGCATGTCTTCCAGAATTTGATTAACTCGCTCCACTTGACCACTTGCCTGTAGATGGAAAGCAGTGCTAAAGGATAGATGAGTCCCCATAGCATTTTGGAAGCTTTCCCAGAATCCAGAAGTAAAGATACTTCCACGATCTGAGTTAATCTCCAAAGGAACACCATGAAGAGAAACTATACGAGATACATATAACTCTGCTAGCTGGCTAGCAGTTATACTCTCCCGAACAGGAAGAAAATGAGCCACTTTGGAAAGACAGTCAATGACCACAAAGATAGCATTATTCCCTCTCTTGGTCCTGGGAAATTCAGTGATGAAATACATAGCGACCTTATCCCATTTCCACTCAGGAATAACTAAGGGTTGAAGGGTGCCAGCAGGCCTTTGATGTTCTGCCTTAATGAGACGACAAACGTCGCAGTTAGCAACGAACTGAGCAATTTATCTCTTCATCCTAGTGCACCAGAACCTCTGATGTAGGTCCTGATACATCTTGGTACTAACAGGATGAATTGTGAGAGAAGAGTCATGAGCCTCCTTAAGGATCAGTTGCCGAAGGTGTTGGTTCTTGGGAACCACCAAACGGTTCTAAAAGAAAACAACACCTCGATAATCTACCATGAAACATTTAGCATCACCTCTTTTAATGTTCTTCTTGATCCGAGAAATTCCCATATCTTGCTTCTAGGCAGCTATAATTTTATTCGTAAGGTTGGGCTTCACCACCAAGTTGGAAAGAAATCCTTGAGGAACAATGTGAAGGTTCAACTTCCGAAATTCCTCATAGAGAAGTGGTTGACTTTGTTGTAACATCAGGTTGTTACAATAAGACTTGCGACTTAGTGCATCAGCCATGACATTGGCTTTCCCCGGGGTGTAAGTTATCTCTAAGTCATAATCTGTAATCAACTCGACCCATCGTCTTTGCCTGAGGTTCAAATCCGACTGGCTGAAGATATATTTCAGACTTTGGTGATCAGTGTATATTTTGCAACGATTACCGAGAAGGTAATGTTCCCAGGTTTTCAATGCATGGACTATAGCTGCAAGATCAAGATCATGTGTTGGATAATTATCCTCATATGGATTGTAGGATCGAAAGTAGGTCTAGAGGGGGGTGATTAGACTACTTGATCAAATAAAAATATACTTTTTCCCAATTTTAATTCTTGGCAGATTTTAGCATTCATAGTATGTAAAGTACACCCTACACATGCATGTCTAAGAGTATAGAAGTGGAAATTAAAGACATTGCACATGTAAGTAAAGAGAGGGTAGGAAGAGAAAACGCAACTGGTGACACGAAGATTTTTCCCATGGTTCCGATAGGTGGCGCTATCGTACATCAACGTTCATGGAGTCTTCAACCCACGAAGGGTAACGGTCACGAGAGTCCACAGAGGGCTCTACCCACGGAGGGTTCAAGATGATAGACTCCTCAACACACAATCACTCTCTCATAGATATGGCTTGGTAGAAGAGATGGGATTGGTGGAATGCAACTTGGGGAGTCTAGAAATCACGATCCATATGGTGGGAGTGGAAGATCTTGATCTCAACACAAGGGTAGGTGGTTCTCTCTCAGAAAACTGATAGGGTAGGTATGGAATGGTTTTGACAGCTTCTCTTTCGAGTAGGTGGTGGTGGAGGGGTATATATAGGCATCCCCAAAAATCCAACCGTTACACACAATAAGTCAGACTCGGTAACACCGATTTGTTAATCTTGGTGGTACCGAAGTGACCAAAGGTGGCAACTTTTGAATCTCGGGGGTACCGATATAGGAATCTTGATTGCACCGATAAGGTGACCAATGGTCAGAATGCTCAATCTTGGTGACGCAGATTCAACAATCTCAGAGGGACCGAAGCTGTGAACTTTCGTAACAGAAAGTTGGCATCCCAACTCGGTGGCACTGAAAGCACTATCAGCTGTATCGAAAGGCTAGGGTTTGGCTTGGACAGACTTTGTTGGGAGAGTTTGTGGGTGTCTTTGGTGACTATCACTTGTGCCGTATGAGCATTTTGTTTACCAACAAAACTTTACCCCCTTTTAATAGTATTGGCTTTCCTAAGGATTCAAAGTGATTTCTGACAAATATAAAATGTAGAGTCCTCTTGCTTGAAACTTTGCCAACCTATTTCCTTGCATCTTGGGGTATTCCACAATCTCTTTGCCAACCCATCATTGAACTTTTCCCGAAACATACTTGATGGAAACATTAGTTCAATGACTTATATGTTGTTATGAATTACCAAAACCACCAAGGGAGCAAATGTGCTTTCATCGACGCAACTGTCGAGATGCATATGCAATCACATGATGATCTTGCATGAGAATGCAACCTAATCCTTGTCGCAAGGTGTCGCAATAGATAACAAAGTCCTTAGAGAAATTTGGTGGTACCAGAACGGGGGCAGAGGTCAGGCGTCTTTTAAGTTCCTCAAAACTATGCTCGCATTGTGGGGTCCACTCGAACTTTTTATCTTTCTTGAGGAGCTTAGTCAGATGCTTTGCAACCTTGGAGAAGTTCTCGACAAAGCAGCCACAATAGCTCGCTAAGCCAAGGAAACTCCGAACTTGCTTAACCGATTTAGGTTGAGTCCAACCAAGGACGGCCTGAATTCTCTCGGGATTGACAACAGTACCTTTACCAGAGATCACGTGGCCTAGATAGGTCACTTCTGGTAACCAAAATTCACGCTTGGAGAATTTGGCATACAGACGATGCTCTCGAAGTTTCATCAATACCAGCCTTAGATGCTCAACATGTTCCTGTTCGTTCTTCGAGTAGATGAGGATATCGTCGAGGTAAACCACAAGGAATTTATCCAGGTACTCCATTAAGATCGAATTCATCAAGCGAGAGAAAGTGGGTGGGGCATTGGTTAAACCGAAGGGCATGATGGTGTACTCGTATTGGCCATAACGAGTAACAAAAGCCATTTTTGGAATGTCCCCATTTCTAATAATGATTTGATGATATCCCAACCTCAAATCCATTTTGGAAAAGACTAAGGATCCAGCGAGTTGATCACACAAGTCGTTGATCCTGGGGAGCGGATACTTGTTCTTTATGGTGACCAGGTTCACTGGCCGATAATCTACAACCATCCGGTCTGACCCATCCTTCTTTTTCACGAAGAGGATGGGGCAAGCACAAGGAGAAGAACTAGGACAGATGAACCCTTTCTTCAAAGCCTCATCTAGTTGTTTCTTAAGCTCGGCTAGTTCTAAGGGTGCCATCTTATAGGGTCTTATCTCTATTGGGACAGACCCTGGAACGAGTTCTATCACAAACACTACATCCCTGGCAGTTCTTCTAGAAAGACATCTGGGAAGTCACGGACTACCGGAATATCTTCTAGCTCTAGAAGAGGGCTAGAATTGAGCGAATAGAGTTGGCACTTGGCAGCTCGATTTTAAGACATTGACTATCTCACCCGATGGATGTGTAAGCTGAACATTCCTAGTATGAGTATCAATCTTAGCATAATGGGCTTTCATCCAGTCCATGCCTAAGATGATATTGATGTCCGAAGACTTGAGAGCTATCAAAGATGCTAGAAAGACTAGCCTATCCACAATAATTTCATCGTCATGGCTCACTCTAGAAGTTCAGGATTCTGAACTACTAAAGGAGTAGGCATATCACAAAAAGACATGTTATGCAACTATGCATAACTTCCTGAGATGAAAGAATGAGATGATCTAGTATCAAACAGAACAGATGCTGGATGGCTATTGACAAGGAGCATACCTAGGATAACATCGGGATCCTCAAGAGCTTCTTCGGCAGAGACGTGATTCACACATCCACGAGCAGGAGCTGGCTTCACATAGAAGGCATTTCCTAACTTCCCACGTCCAATCGGCTTGGTGTTGTGCTGGGGGCACTCACGGGAATAGTGCCCTAGTTCTCCACACTTGTAGAAGGCGACAGTTGTGGAACGAGGAGCAACATTGTGAGCGGGACCTCCAAAAGTCCTAGCTAGAGGGTTGGGATGAGCTGGGCGAGGCGCCTGATAGGATGGCATCGCGGTGTACATTGCTGGCAAAGCGGTGTTAGGCACCCATACCCAACGTTTGTTGGAGCCTGAGCCGGATGGGGAGCTAAAGTCATGGGTGTGCTTCTTAGTTGCCTCGTAATCGGCCTGTTCGGTCTCGGCATTGATAGCCTTGTTGACGAGAGCCTGGAAAGTAGCGCACTCATGCAGGCGCGGGTCCCGACTGAGCTCGGGATTAAGTCCCTTACGGAACCTAGCTTGTTTCCTGGCGTCTGTCGACACCTCCTCTGGTGCATAACGAGCAAGGTTGCCAAACTCATGGCTGCAGGGATCCACTGCCAGCCTACCCTGAGTAAAGGCATAGAATTCCTCTCTCTTGTGATCCATCAGCCCTTTCGAGATGTGATGGGTACGAAACGCCTCACTGAAGTCCACCCAGGTTGCTGCGAGGCCAGCGGGACGCATGCTTCATAATTTTCCCACCACAGGTTGGCGGGTCCTTCCAGAAAGTATGCGGTGAAAGTCACCTTATTGGCCTCAGATACATTAGCAGCACGGATTTTGTGGGACATGCTTGTCAGCCAATCATCAGCGTCAAGCGGGTCGACGGAGTGATGAAACTTGGGTGGGCACAACTTGACGAAGTCGTTGAGAGACACACCATCATTGCGCTCATTGCGGGAAGGACGGGTTGTATTCTGCTCAATACATTCCAATAGCCTGTTGGTCTCCCTCTTATTCCCCTCAGCTTCGAGCATCACCTCCGCCAGAGAGGGCGGCTGCTGCAGGTTCTCTTGTCTGGCATGGCTTCCCTCGCCCTGCTCGAAGGCAGGCGCGGGGTTATTCCTAGTTGACACCATCCTGGGAAAACAAACCCACAACTTAGACAGGGAAGACATCAACTCTAAGATATCAGATGAGAAATGTACTGGACAACATGGCATGCATGGGTAAACACCCGAACAACATGGTAATAAGCAAACTGCCATATGAACACCATGATTCATACACACCATGACATAGTTCAGTACAAGCCCAAGCTGAAGTACAAACTACCGAAAGATGATACAACTCATCGGAGGCATTACAAGCTTCCTATACATCTATCCACACCTCCTGAACTCAACTCACACCTCAATCATATCCCACAAGACATGCATGACTATGGCAATACAACTGCTACCAGACTAATACTAACATACACGCACTCAAGCGTCGCCATAGGACACCTCATATAGGTTACCCTCGTGACCCAGGAGTTAAACCTGAGGATCTGGGAACACCCTGGCTGCGATCCCTGGAAAGCATAAGGACACGGATGTGGCCTAGGTCCCCTGGGTGGTGGCAACAACGGTCCTCGAAGAGGAGTGACGCCTCCAGCATCGGTCCACTCTACGCGAGCTGGCAGAAGAGTCCGTGATGGGTTCAACATCTCCAAATCTCCATAGCCTGTCTGCACGACAGGTGCTAGCTATGTCAAGGCTGTCCAAAGACGTGCACGTGTAGCATAAAGCTCCATGCAAAGAGCACGTGCATCATGATCCTTGTTCTCCAACATCTGAGCGATCACCTGAAGCCTAGGGTCCTCGTGGCAGCGATCATAATAGGCTTCACTAAGATAACCATCCTCTCCTCCTAGTGTTGCTAGAACATAACAGAACTCAGTATTCTGTAGCATTCCATGATGAGATCTCATGATAGTCAGCATGGGGTAGGCGGCCACCTGAACTACCATATCTATGGTAACACCTAATCCATAAGTCTAATGAAGCGGCTCTATAGCTCCAGGATATGATGGATATGTCCTAACACCACATAGATACTAGCTCTGGTTGAAGTCGTGGAACTGTTCCTCCATTGTATACTTTGGGTGCCAACGGTAACCAGTCTCCATCATAACTCTGACTAACATGGCCGTGTGACCCGGTACATCAATGCACCTGGTCAAACGGACCACCTAACAAGAAGGACATGGGGGCATCTGAAACAGAGAATAATGCGAAGGCATTAGAGATCCTAGCAGAAATCAGAAAACATAATGGCTGTATTTGCTCAAAAAGGATTTTGAGATAACCTGCAAAAGATTGGATAGCATCACCACTCAACTTTCTAGTCTCAAGTTTCTAATCCAACTGATTGTCACACAGAACAAGACTTGAATGTCGGAGTTCACTTCCAAGCAAGCTAGCTACTAGTCCATGGTTAGTAACTCGTCATCCAAAGAAATAGATGGGAAGCCTAGCTCTTAACCCCGTAGAAAAGAAGAGGGTGACTCGGAATAGAATGGATCTAGAAGAGGAGTAAAAAGAGCCTTATGTTCCCTTCCACAATCAATTACCTTAAATTTCTAAAGTGTTTCTAGACTCAACTTCGACCGGTTTGGCTTGGTAATCCTACAGTCAGTCAGGCTCTAATACCAACGCTGTCGGGACCCCGATCTTAAGTCATAAGAATCCAGCCTGTAACACATCACATCACTTTGCGGCCTCACGCATGGCTGCCACCTTACCTGGGCCGGGACCATTTGCGTCTTTTGCCTCATGTATGCGAATATGTTGTTAGCATTCAAATGACAAAGAACCCGGGTCGACATGACTAGTCATAGAACCCAAGTGGCACATCCGTATAGGGACAGGCATACATAACCCAACAACGCAGGTGTCGGCCTCAAGCCTGTGTAGATGAGTCATAGCAAGCTACAAGCACTCCATTACACCATGGGACATAAATGTCATCACTACACGTAGAAGAGTCGTAGCAGGCTACAAGGACTCCATTACACTTTGAGGCATTTCCCCGAAGGGACAGACACATCAGCAAAGAAGGATACATGTCGGTCAATAAATGTGTCCTGAGCAGTAGCAAGCTACCAAGGCTCGGTGGAAGCACAAAGAGGCCGTTCCCCATAAAGAGTACTACTAAAGGCACACGACTAGGTGTCGAATCCCATACATACCGTTGCACGTCACACGTACGCACGACATGCCCGATATGCATAGATACAACTATGGCATCACAACATAACCATACATCAACACAACTTTTATTTAGGAGGCTCGGAGGAGCCTTGCATGATATGTTCATACAGGTAGCGGTCACATGACCCGACACTGAAGTCATACAAGCAAGTTCATACAAATCAAGCGGAAGCTTAAAGCTGTTTGAGTACAGACAGATGTAAGGGTAAAAAGGCACATGGCCTGACTATCTACAGTCCAACATCAGATCGTAGCTGAGGTACCAGCTACTCGTCATCGTCGACATCTAGGTAGAACCCACCGAATGGGTCCTGAGTCTCATCTGCAACATTTATTAAGCAAACGTGAGTACAAATGTACTCAACAAGTCTTTAAAGCAGACCTAGTCTATTCGTGCTCATGTATCAACAAGGGGAGTGGAGGAGTTTATGCAGCAATGCCAGCTTTGAGTCTTGGCTAAACTATACTACACATATTAATTCTTTATTCAAGTTTTAGATATCGCACACGAGTCCACTAACACCACATCAATACAGCACCGTGGATTCACTTCGGTCACCTACGAGAGTGTCATCCACGGTACTTAGACTTGTCTTGATATTTTTATGGGTAACCATCAAGTTATCTATGAACAACATAAGTTGTCCAAGTAGTCCATATCCGAGGATGCGGCTATTCGAACAGATTCACACCCTGCAGGGGTGTACTTTTTCACACATGCATTCG
Source organism: Hordeum marinum (assembly GCA_022496015.1). Taxonomy (NCBI): domain Eukaryota; kingdom Viridiplantae; phylum Streptophyta; class Magnoliopsida; order Poales; family Poaceae; genus Hordeum; species Hordeum marinum. The sequence goes on from CM039673.1 coordinate 237,569,123, forward strand.
CCACTTATCGCTATGTGCACTTAAAAGGCACCTCAACAACCTTCAAGCGGAAGCCTAGCAAGGGATTCGGCCACGACTGTCAATCACACAAGACCTCTCGTCCAGGTTATCTCCTATTTGAGACTGAACCCGCATGGAAGTCCGACCGAAGTTTCCTCTATGGCCCCGAACGATGTGCGCAGGGTTCCCAAGCCCACCAGTCGGGTGACCCTTGGTACACCGTGCCACTGCCTAACACGTCGTAGCCCAACTCTAGGGTCAGCACTACGCACGGCCTCCAGCATAGCTATAAACACCACAAACTACTTGCAACTCCTGGACCAAGGACTAGGCGGTTGATAAGTCGAGAGACCTTGGAGCGCCCGGAGCTCAATGCATGGTAGTAACTAGCCTTGGATCACAAACACGGAACTCAGCTCCTAAGAACGGTCCCAATGAGACAATCCGCTATTTACTCCTACATAGCCTCTCATCGCTAGCTTTACCAAATCGGGTTCATCATTTAGCTCATCACATCAGGACAACACTGTTTCACTCCAGATCATCACCCAAATGAATTAGACCTAACACAACTCTAACCATGGCAAGCATAGCAAGCAAAGTAGGTAAAGCACATCATGGCTCAAGCATATACCAGGTATGCTAGGTTTTAAGGTTTAGCTATTTACTATGACAATGACAGGTCATGCATGTCGGGACCCCGATCCTAAGTCATATGAATCCTGACTGTAACATATCACATCACTCTGCGGCCTCACGCACCGTAAGCTCCACGGCTGTAGCCTTATCTTAGCCGGGACTGTTTGCGTCTTTTGGCTCACGTATGTGAACATGTCGCTGGCCATCAAACGACAGAGAACCCAGGCCGACATGACTAGTCATAGAACCCAAGTGGCACATCCGTACGGAAACAGGCATACGTAACCCAGCAATGCAGGTGTTGGCCTCAAGCGTGTGTAGACGAGTCATAGCAAGATACAAGGACTCCATTACGCCATGAGACATAAATGCCATCACTACACATAGACGAGTCGTAGCAGGCTACAGGGACTCCATTACACTGCGAGACATTTCCTCGAAGGGATAGACACAGCAGCAAAGAAGGATACATGCCGGTCAATCAATGTGTCCGGAGCAGTAGCAAGCTACCATGGCTCAGTGGAAGCACAAAGAGGCAGTTTCCCGTAAAGAGTACTACTAAAGGCACACGACTAGGTGTCGGATCCCATACATACCATTGCACGTCACACGTACGCACGACATGCCCGATATGCATAGATACAACAATGGCATCACAACATAACCATACAACAACTTTTATATAAGGGGCTCAAACGAGCCTTGCATAATATGTTCTTACAGATAGGGGTCACATGACCCGACACCCAAGTCATACAAACAAGTTCTTACAAACCAAGCGGAAGCATAAACTGTCTGAGTACAAACAGATGAAAGGGTAAAAAGGCACATGACCTGACTATCTACAGCCCGCGATAGGGCATAGGTCATAGTTGGGACACCAGCTATTCGGCATCGTCGACATCTAGAAAGAACCAACCTAATGGGTCATGGGTCTCATCTGCAACATTTATTAAGCAAACATGAGTACAAACATACTCAGCAAGTCTTTAAAGCAGATCTAGTCTATTCATGCTCATGTATCAACAAAGGGGGTGGTGGAGTTTATGCAGCAATGCCATCTTTGACTCATGGCTCACCTACACTACACAATTTTAACTCTTTGTTTAAAGTTTAGATATCGCACACGAGTCCACTGACTCCATGATAATACACCACCATGGATTCACTTCCCTCTCCTAGAAGAGTGCCATCCACGGTACTCACACTTGTCTTGATATTTTTATGAGTATCCATTTGATTATCTATGAACAGCATAAGCTTTCCAAGTAGACCACATCCAAGGACGCGGCTATTCGAATAGTTTCATACCCTGCATGGGTGTACTTCTTCACACACGCTCTCACCACTTATCGCTGTGTGCTCATAAAACCATGCACCTCGGCAACCTTCAAGCGGAAGCCCAACGAGGGAGTCGGCCACGACCGTCAATCACATAAGACCTCTACTCCAGGCTATCGCCTATTTGAGACTAAACCTGCACGAAAGTCCAGCCAAAGTTTCCGCTACGGCCCCAAACGATGTGCGTAGGGTTCCCAAGCCAACCATTCAGGTGACCCTTGGTACACCATGCCACTGCCTACAGCGTCATAACCCACCCCTAGGGTCAGCGCTACGCACGGCCTCCAGCATGCTATAAACACCAGAAAATACTTGCAACTCCTGGACTAAGGACTAAGCGACTGATAAGTCGAGAGGGCCAATTAAGTATCCCAATGTGTGGTAGTATCTAGTCTTGGATCACAAACACAGAACTTAGTTCCTAAGAACGGTCCCAATGATACAACCCGCTATGTACTCCTAGATAGCCTCTCATCGCTACCTTTACCAACTCGAGTTCATTGTAAGCTTATCACATCAGAACAACATGGTTTCACTCCAGTTCATCACCTAGATGAAACAGACCTGACACAACCCTAGGCATAGCAAGCATAGCAGGCAAAGTAAGCTAAGCACATCATGGCACAAGCATTTACCAGGTATGCTAGGTTGCAAGGTTTAGCTATTTACTGTGACAATGACAGGTCATGCAAAAGAATAGGTTCATCTACCGTGTATGACACACAAGTGAACATTTGTCATAATGCAATAAACAAGAGCAGGAGAGAGAGAGTGGGATATTATCGGAATGATCAAGGGGGTTGCTTGCCTTGCTGGGTAGAGGGAAGGTTCTCTCCATCATTGGAATACTCGGGGGTATCCTCAGAAGCAGGGCCTACCGTAATGCAAATAAATAGCAATCAATACACGCAAGTGCAACAATATGATGCATGATCATGACATGGCAGCATGTATGGATGATCTTATGTAGCTAATGTCCAAGTTAATTTGAAGTGAGTTTGAATATAGGTTCAAAATCGTTCTTCATTTCAAATTCCATATATTAATCTATTAGAAAATGTCAATGTTCTTCTACATAGGTTGCTCTAACATGCATGATAATAGCGCCATTAGATTCATTGGATTTTTCAGGTAAATTTTCATATATAAATTATTTTCATCTGAGTTACAGATTAATTTATATGAATTTTTGAAGTTTTAAACATTTTTTGAAAATATTTTAAAACTAGAAATTCCTTTTATTTCACCAGCCTGACGTCATCATGGCGTCAGCAGGTCAGCTGACCAGGCCAGGTCAAACCTGACAGGGTGGGGCCCTCATGTTAGTGACTCAATCACTTAATTAGAGAATTAAAACTAATCCTAATTACTTAATCAACACTGGGCCCACTGGTCAGTGACAAATTAGGTTAATTATATTAATTAATTAAATTGCTAATCGGGATTTGACTAATAGGGCCCGGCCCCACTTGCCAGTGACCCAGGGGTCAAACCCCTGGTGGTCAAACTGGTTGACTCACTGGTGTTGAGCCACCGACGACGTCAGGGACGGCGGAGGGGGTCGAGATTCCTCCTCCGGCGACCAAACGGACGGCGAAGGGCACCGATCTACCGTGCTCACTCACGCACGTCGAGCCCGACACCTCCCAGGGGCTGGGATGGCCGGAATCGGCGCTGGCGATGAGCACGGCGACTGCCGGAGCTCGGGAAAGCATGGGCTCATCGAGCCGGAGCTCCAATGAGCCACCTGACGGTTCCTAGAGCTGCCTGGGATCATCCTAAGCATGACTACATGCTCAGTTGTGAGCTTGGGCCGCTGCAGCGACGGCCACGTCCTAGCCGGCGGCGAGGAGCTCTCGGACCCGAGAGGATCCGGCGCTAGAACGACCTATCGAAGGGGGAAAAGGGGGGAAGGACCACAGGCTCATGGCGGTTGCAGCGACGTCGAGAGCGGCTCGGGGAAGGCCTGGAGCCACTCCGAGCTTCACTTCTTCGCTGGTGGCCGGAGGTTGAAGACGACGGCGATGCTATGATGGGGAGCTTCCGGCGATGTGTGGCTTGGCGAGAAGGAAGATGGCGACGAGGCAGAGCTCTGGAGCTACCTAGCGAGGCAGGGGAGTGGCTGGAGCGACGGCGCTACGCGGCGGAGCTTCGACAGCCATGGCGACAAAGGGGGGAGAGGAAGAGAGGCGAGCGGGAGCGAGAGGGAGAGGGCGATGGGGATGGCTCTCTGAGCTTATCCCCGTCACGCTGGCGAGGGGGAGGCAGGCAGGCAACTGCCGGCATAGAGGCACGCTCGTGCGCACGCTCCGGCCACACACCCATCCTCCTGGCCGCTAGGAGGACGACAACCTCCCTGGGCCAGGTGGGCCGGCCTGGCCTGGGCCTAGGTAGGTTTCCTTTCCCCTTTTTTCTTTTACTTTCTGTTTTCTGATTCTGACATTTGTTTAATTTTCTTTTCAGGTACAAATACTTTTATAAAATATCCCGAATATTTTGTAATATCAAGTTTGAATATTTCAAACTCCAATAAAAAGTTTCAAGATATTTTGAAATATGAAATAATGATAATGCTTTATTTGGCATTTTCAAAGGCTTTATCATTTATTTTTATATTGCTATAGTTGTTCAAATATTTTAAATGGCCCCTGCTATAATCATGTCCATAATTATCAGACATAGGGAGCATTTTGTAAGGGCATATTGAATTTGTTGAGTTTTCACAACTTTGAATTAATTTGATTCAAATATGAGCTTGGGGTTTCTTTTAGCCCCCATTTCATGTTGATGCAAAATTGAAACATGATGCACACACATGCTATCCTATGACATCTCGTTAGGGATGTGACAACTCACCCCCACTCAAAAGAATCTCGTCACGAGATTTTGAAGTCGTTGGGAAGAGCGCGGGGTACTCTAGTCAAAGACAATCTTCTCTTTCCCATGTGGCCTCCTTTTCAGAATGGTGTGACCACTGAACCTTGAGAAACTTGATGTTCTGTTGCCGAGTGGTACGCTCAGCTTGATCAAGAATACGAACAGGGTATTCTCGATATGTAAGGTTATCTTGGAGATCAAGTGCTCCGTGGTCTACCTCCCGGACAGGGTCCGAGAAGCAACGCCTGAGTTGCGATACGTGGAAGACATCATGAACCTTGGAAAGATGTGACGGAAGTTTCAATTGGTAGGCAACCTCTCCTCGTTTAGCAAGAATGCAAAAGGGTCCAATGTAATGAGGAGCCAACTTGCCCTTGATACCGAATCGATGGGTACCCTTCAGAGGTGTAACCCGAAGGTAAGCCTTCTCGTCAACTTCATAGGTCACAGCCTTATGATGGCGATCATATTGGCTCTTTTGACGAGATTGGGTTGTTTCCAACTTTTCACGAATAATGTGAACTTGCTCCTCTGCATCCTGGATCATATCCGGGACAAAGAGTTGCCTCTCTCCGGTTTTTGACCAGTTAAGAGGTGTTCAACATCTTCGTCCATAGAGAACTTCAAAAGGGGCTTTGCCCAAGCTTGATTCATAACTATTATTATAAGCAAATTTGGCAAATGGAAGACATTTCTCCTAGTTCATACCGAAAGATATAACACAAGCTCGGAGCATGTCTTCGAGGATTTGATTGACTCGCTCAACTTGACCACTTGATTGCGGGTGGAAAGCGGTGCTAAAGGATAGATGAGTCCCCATAGAGGTTTGAAAACTTTCCCAGAATCGAGAAGTAAAGATACTTCCGCGGTGTGAGTTAATCTCCAATGGAACACCATGAAGAGAGACTATTCGAGAAACATATAACTCCGCTAGCTAGCTAGCGGTTATACTCCCCCGAACAGGAAGAAAATGAGCCACTTTGGAAAGGCGGTCAATGACCACAAAGATAGTAGTATTCCCTCTCTTGGTCCTGGGAAATCCGGTAATGAAATCCATACCGACCTTATCCCATTTCCATTCGGGAATAGCTAAAGGTTGAAGGGTGCTAGCAGGCCTTTGATGTTCTGCTTTCATGCGACGACAAATGTCACAATTAGCAACGAACTAGGCAATTTCTCTCTTCATCCTAGTCCACCAGAACCTCTAGCGTAGGTCCTGATACATCTTGGTACTACCCAGATGAATTGAGAGAGGAGAATCATGAGCCTACTTAAGGATCAGCTGTCTTAAGCGTGTGCTCTTGGGAACCACCAACCGGTTCTGGAAGAACACAACACCTTCATCGTCCTTGGAGAAATCTTTAGCGTTTCCGCTAGCAATATTCTCCTTGATCCGGGATATACCCTTATCATATTTCTGGACAGCTACTATTTGATCCTTAAGATTAGATTTCGCCACCAAGTTGGATAGGAATCCTTGAGGAACAATGTGAAGGTTTAACTTCTGAAATTCCTCATGGAGAAGTGGTTGACCTTGTTGTAGCATCAGGTTGTTACAATAAGACTTACGACTTAGTGCATCAGCGATAACATTGGCTTTCCCCGGGGTGTGAGTTATCCCTAAGTCGTAGTCTGTAATCAACTCAACCCACCGTCTTTGCCTAAGATTCAAATTTGGCTGGGTGAAAATATATTTTAGACTTTGGTGATCAGTGTAAATTTCACAACGATTACCCAGAAGGTAATGTCGCCAGGTTTTCAGTGCATCGACCACAGCTGCAAGCTCCAGATCATGTGTTGGACAATTATCCTCATGTGGACGCAACTGTCGAGATGCTATGCAATCACATGACGATCTTGCATAAGAATGCAACCTAATCATTGTCGCGAGGAGTCACAATAGATAACAAAGTCCTTAGAGAAGTCTGGTGGCACCAGAACGGGAGCAGAGGTCAGTCATCTTTTCAACTCCTGAAAACTATGCTCGCATTGTGGAGTCCACTCGAACTTTTTTATATTTCTTGAGGAATTCAGTCAGAGGTTTTGCAACCTTGGAGAAATTCTCGACAAAGCGGCAACAGTAGCTCGCTAAGCCAAGGAAACTCCGAACTTGCTTAACCGATTCAGGTTGAGTCCAATCAAGGATGGCCTGAACTCTCTCGGGATTGACAGGAATACCTTTACCAGAGATCATGTGGCCTAGATATGTCACTTTTGGCAACCAAAATTCACACTTGGAGAATTTGGCGTATAGATGGTGCTCTCGAAGTTTCATCAATACCAGCCTTAGATGCTTGGCATGTTCCTGTTCGTTCTTCGAGTAGATGAGTATGTCGTCGAGGTAAACCACGACGAATTTATCCCAAATACTCCATGAAGATCAAATTCATCAAGCGAGAGAAGGTGGCTAGGGCATTGGATAAACCAAAGGACATAACGGTGTACTCGTATTGGCCATAACAAGTAACAAAAGCCGTTTTTGGAATGTCCCCGTTCCTAGTTCTGATTTGATGGTATCCAAACCTCAAATCCATTTTGGAAAAGACAGAGGATCCAGCGAGTTGATCATACAAATCGTTGATCCTGAGGAGCGGATACTTGGTCTTTATGGTGACCAGATTCATTGGTCGATAATCCACAACCATCCGATCCGATCCATCCTTCTTCTTGACGAAGAGGACGGGACAAGCCCAAGGAGAAGAACTAGGATGGATGAAACCTTTCTTCAAAGCCTCATCGAGATGGATCTTAAGTTCGGCTAGTTCTAAGGGTGCCATCTTATAGGGTCTTCTGGCTATTGGGACAGTCCCTGGAATGAGCTCTATCACAAACTCAACATCTCTGATAGGAGGAATTCTTTGCAGTTCTTCTGGAAAGACATCCGGAAAGTCACGGACTACCGGAATATCTTCTAACTATGGAAGAGGGCTAGCATTGAGGGAATAGAGTTGGCGCTTGGCTGTTCGAGTGGAGACATTAACTATCTCACCCGATGGATGTGTAAGTTGAACATTCCTAGTATGAGTATCAATCTTAGCATAGTGGGCTTTCATCCAATCCATGCCTAGAATGATATTGATGTCCGAAGACTTGAGGGCTACCAAAGATGCTAGGAATACTAGCCTATCCACCAGAATCTCATTATCATGGCTCACCCTAGAAGTTTGCCACTTCGAACCAGGAGTTTGAACTACTAAAGGAGTAGGCATATCACAAAAAGACATGTTATGCAACTGTGCATATCTTTCTGAGATGAAAGAATGAGATGCCCCAGTATCAAATAGAACAGATGCTGGATGACTATTGACAAGGAGCGTACCTAGGATAACATCAGGATCCTCAATGGCTTCCTTAGCAGAGACATAATTCACTCGTCCACGAGCAGGAGCTGGCTTCACATAGAAGGCTTTTCCCGGCTTCCCACGTCCAGCGGGCTTAGCATTGCTCTAAGGATAATCACGAGAGTAGTGTCCTGGTTCTCCACATTTGTAGCAGACCACGATGGCACAGGGAGAAATATTGGCAGACGGACCTCCAAATGGCATGGCTGGAGGATTGGGCTGAGCTGGGTGAGGCAACTGGGAGGATGGCCTCGCAGTGTATCTTGGCGGCAGAGCAGCGTTGGGCACCCTGACCCGGAGTTGTTGGAGCCCGAACCAGATGCGGGGCTGAAGTCATGGTTGTGCTTCCTTGTGGCCTTATAGTCAGTCTGTCCAGACTCGGTATTGATAGCCTTGTTGACGAGAGCCTGGAAGGTTGTGCACTCATGCAGGCGCAGATCTTGATGGAGCTTAGGGTTAAGTCCCTTGCGGAACCTAGCTTGTTTCTTGGCATCGGTTGAAACTTCCTTCGGAGCATAGCGAGCAAGATTGCCGAACTCATGGCTATAGAAATCCACGGACAGTCTACCCTGGGTGAAAGCACAAAATTCCTCTCTCTTGCGATCCATCAGCCCTTTCGGGATATGATGGGTATAGAATGTCGCGCTGAATTCTGCCCAAGTTGGTGCGGGGCCTGCGGGACGCATGGCTTCATAATTTTTCCACCACAGATTGGCGGGTCCTTCCAGAAAGTAAGTAGCAAAGGTCACCTTGTTGGCCTCGCACACATTGGCATCCCGGATCTTGCGGAACATGCTGGACAGCTAGTCATCCGCGTCGAGTGGGTCGACCGAATGATGATACTTAGGTGGGCACAGCTTGATGAAATCACCGAGTGGCATGCCATCATTGTGATCATTGCGGGGAGCACGCGCTGTGTTTTGCTCAATTCGTTCCAATAGCCTGTTGGTCTCTCTCTTGTTCCTTTCAGCTTCAAGCATCACTTCTGCCAAAGAAGGTGCATGAGGCAGGTGCTCTTGCCTTGGCTGGCTTCCCTCACCCTGCTTAGGGGCGGGCACGGGGTTATTCCTAGTTGCCACCATCCTGGGAAAACAAACCCACAACTTAGCCATAGAGGACAACAATTCTAAGACATGAGATAAGGAATGTACTGGACAACATGGCATGCAGGGTAAACACCCAAACAACATGGTAATAACAACTGCCATATGAACACCATGATTCATACACACCATGACATAGTTCAGTACAAGCCCAAGCTGAAAACAAACTACAGAGAGATGACACAACTCATCGGAGGCATTACAAGCTTCCTATACATTATCTATCTACACCTCTGGAGCTCAACTCTCAACCTCAATCATATCCCACAAGACACGCAGGACTATGGCGATACGACTACTAACATACTAGTACTAACATCCATGTACTCAAGCATCACCATAGAATGCCTCATGCAGGTTACCCCCGTGACCCAGGAGCTGAACCTGAGGATCTGGAAACACTCTAGCCTGTGATCCCTGGAAATCGTAAGGACACGGATGTGGCCTTGGTCCCCTTGCTGGCGGCAACTACGATCCTCGAAGAGGGGTGATGCCTCCAACATCGGGCTAGTCTAGCGTGCTAGCAGATGAGTCCGCGATGGGTTCAGCATCTCCAAATCTCCATAGCCTGTCTGCACGACAGGTGCCAACTGCGTCAGGGCTGTCCAAAGACGTGCACGGGTAGCATAAAGCTCCATGCAAAGGGCACGTGCATCACGATCCCTATTCTCCAACATCTGAGCGGTCACCTGCAGCCTAGGATCCTCATGGGAATGATCATAATAGGTTGTGCTAAGATAACCATCCTCTCCTCCCATAGAAGCAGGAACATAACAGAACTCTGTGTTCTCAAGCAGACCATGGTGAAACCTCATGATAGTCAGCATGGTGTAGGCAGCCTCCTGAACCGCCATATCTATGGTGACACCTAGTCCATAAGTCCAGTGAAGCGGCTCTGCAGCTCCAGGATATGAAGGATATATCTTAACAGTACACAGATACTGGCTCTGGTTGAAATCTCGATACTGTTCCCCCACTGTGTACTCTGGGTACCAACGGTAACCAGCCTCCATCATAACTCTAACCAACATGGCTGTGTGACCCGGTACACCGATGCACCTGGTCAGACGGACCACCTGATGAGAAGGACGAGGAGGCATCTGAAACAGAGAACGATGCAAAGACATTAGAGACTCTAGCAGAAATTGGACAACATAACGGCTGTAATTTCTCAAAAAGGATTTTGAGACAACTGCAAACGATTGGAAAAGCATAACCACTCAACTTCCTAGACTCAAATCTCTTATCCATCTGTTTGTCACACCAACAATACTTGAGTACCGACATTCTCTTGCAGACAAGCTAGCTAGTGGTCCATGGTTAGTAACTCATCATCCTAAGCAATAGATGAGAAGCCTAGTTCTTATCCCCGTAGAAAAGATGAGAATGACTCAGAATAGAATAACTTGGGAAGAGGAGTAAAAAGAGCCTTATGTTCCCTTCCACAATCAATTCCCCTACTTTTCTATAGTGTTTCTAGACTCAACTTCGATCGGTTTGGCTTGGTAATCCTACAGTCAGTCAGGCTCTGATACCAACGCTGTCGGGACCCCGATCCTAACTCATATGAATCCAGACTATAACATATCACATCACTTTGTGGCCTCACGCACGGTAAGCTCCACGGCTGCAGCCTTACCTTAGCCAGGACAGTTTGCGTCTTTTGGCTCACGTATGTGAACATGTCGCTGGCAATCAAACGTCAGAGAACCCGGGCCGACATGACTAGTCATAGAACCCAAGTGGCACATCCATATGGAAACAGACATACGTAACCCAGCAATGCAGGTGTCGGCCTCAAGCGTGTGTAGACGAGTCATAACAAGGTACAAGGACTCCATTACGCCGTGAGACATAAATGCCATCACAGCACGTAGACGAGTCATAGCAGGCTACAGGGACTCCATTACACTGTGAGACATTTCCCCGAAGGGACAGTCACAACAGCAAAAAAGGATACATGCCGGTCAATCAATGTGTCTGGAGCAGTAGCAAGCTACCATGGCTCGATGGAAGCACAAAGAGGCACTTTCCCGTAAAGAGTACTACTAAAGGCACACGACTAGGTGTCGGATCCCATACATACCATTGCACATCGCACGTACGCACGACATGCCCGATATGCATAGATACAACCATGGCATCACAACATAACCATACAACAACTTTTATTTAAGGGGCTCAGACGAGCCTTGCATAATATGTTCTTACAAATAGGGGTCACATGACCCGACACTCAAGTCATACAAACAAGTTCTTACAAACCAAGCGGAAGCATAAACTGTCTGAGTACGGACAGATGAAAGGGTAAAAAGGCACATGGCCTGACTATCTACAGCCCGCCACAAGGCATAGGGTCGTAGCTGGGACGCCAGCTATTCGGCATCGTCGACATCTAGAAAGAACCCACCTGATAGGTCTGGGTCTCATATGCAACATTTATTAGGCAAACATGAGTACAAACGTACTCAGCAAGTCTTTAAAGCAGACCTAGTCTATTCATGCTCATGTATCAACAAAGGGGGTGGAGTTTATGCAGCAATGCCAGCTTTGACTCATGGCTAACCTACACTACACAATTTTAACTCTTTGTTTAAATTTTAGATATCGCACACGAGTCCACTAACTCCATGATAATACACCACCATGGATTCACTTCCCTCTCCTGGAAGAGTGCCATCCATGATACTCACACTTGTCTTGATATTTTTATGAGTATCCATTTGATTATCTATGAAAAACATAAGCTTTCCAAGTAGTTCATATCCGAGGACGCGGCTATTTGAATAGTTTCATACCCTGCAGAGGTGTACTTCTTCACACACGCTCTCGCCAGTTATCGTTGTGTGCTCATAAAACCATGCACCTCGGCGACCTTCAAGCGGAAGCCAAGCGAGGGAGTCGGCCACGACCGTCAATCACATAAGACCTCTAGTCCAGGCTATCGCCTATTTGAGACTGAACCCGCACGGAAGTCCGGCCGAAGTTTCCTCTACGGCCCCAAACGATGTGCGCAAGGTTCCCAAGCCCACCATTTGGGTGACCCTTGGTACACCGTGCCACTGCCTACCGCGTCGTAACCCACCCCTAGGGTCAGCGCTACGCACGGCCTCTAGCATGCTATAAACACCAGAAACTACTTGCAACTCCTGGACTAAGGACTAAGCGACTGATAAGTCGAGAGGGTCAATTAAGTATCCCAACGTGTGGTAGTATCTAGTCTTGGATCACAAACACGGAACTCAGTTCCTAAGAACGGTCCCAATGAGACAACCAGCTATGTACTCCTACATAGCCTCTCATCGCTACCTTTACCAAATCGAGTTCATCATAAGCTTATCACATCAGAACAACGTGGTTTCACTCCAGCTCATCACCTAGATGAAATGGACCTGACACAACCCTAGGCATAGCAAGCATAGTAGGCAAAGTAATCTAAGCACATCATGGCACAAGCATCTGCCAGGTATGCTAGGTTGCAAGGTTTAGCTATTTACTGTGACAATGACAGGTCATGCAAAAGAATAGGTTCATCTACCGTGTATGACAGACAAGTGAACGTTTGTCCTAATGCAATAAACAAGAGCAGGAGCGAGAGAGTGGGATATTATCAGACTGATCAAGGGGGTTGCTTACCTTGTTGGGTAGCCGGAAGGTTCTCTCCTTCGTTGGAATACTCGGGGGTATCCTCAGAAGTAGGGCCTATCGTAATGCGGATAAATAGCAATCAATACACGCAAGCGCAACAATATGATGCATGATCATGACATGGCAGCATGTATGGATGATCTGATGCAGCTAATGTCCAAGTTAATTTGAAGTGAGTTTGAATATAGGTTCAAAATCGTTCTTCATTTCAAAATCCATATATTAACCTATTAGCAAATGTTAATGTTCTTCTACATAGGTTACTCTAACATGCATGATAATAGCACCATTAGATTCATTGGATTTTTCTGGTAAATTTTCATATATGAATTATTTTCATCTGAGTTACAGATTAATTTATATCAATTTTTGAAGTTTTAAACATTTTCTGGAATTATTTTAAAACTAGAAATTCCTTTTATTTCACCAGCCTGACGTCATCATGGCGTCAGCAAGTCAGCTGACCGGGCGAGGTCAAACTTGACAGGGTGGGGCCCTCATGTCAGTGACTCAATCACTTAATTATAGAATTAAAACTAATCCTAATTACATAATCAACACTGGGCCCACTGGTCAGTGACTAATTAGGTTAATTATATTAATTAATTAAATTGCTAATTGGGATTTGACTAACAGGGTCCGACCCCACTTGCCAGTGAACCAGGGGTCAAACCCCTGGTGGTCAAACTGGTTGACTCGCCGACGTTGAGCTGCCGGCGACGTCAGGGAGGCAGAGGCCGTCGGGATTCCTCCTCCAGCGACCAAACGGACGGCGAAGGGCACCAATCTACTATGCTCGCTCACGCGCGTCGAGCCCGACACCTCCCAGGGGCTGGGATGGCCGAAATCGGCACCAGCGATTAGCACGGCGGCTGTCGGAGCTCGGGCGAGCACGGGCTCATCGAGCCGGAGCTCGAATGAGCCACCTGATGGTTCCTAGAGCTGCCTGGGATCATCCTAAGCACGACTACGTGCTTAGTTGTGAGCTTGGGCCGCTGCAGCGACGGCCACGTCCTCGCCGGCGGCGAGGAGCTCTCAGACCCGAGAGGATCCGGCGCTAGAATGACCTATCGAAGGGGGAAAAGGGGGAAAAGGACCACGGGCTCACGGCGGTTGCAGCGGCGTCGAGAGCGGGCTCGAGGAAGGCCTGGAGCAACTCCGAGCTTCACTTCTTCGCTGGCGGCCGGAGGTTGAAGACGACGGCGATGCTGTGATGGGGAGCTTCCGGCGATGCGTGGCTTGGCGAGAAGGAAGAGGGCGACGAGGCGGAGCTCTGGAGCTACCTAGCGATGCAGGGGAGCGGCTGGAGCGACGGCGCTACGCGGCGGAGCTTCGGCGGCCATGGCGACAGATGGGGGAGAGGAAGAGAGGAGAGCGAGAATGAGAGGGAGAGGGCGATGGGGACGGCTCTCTGAGCTTATCCCCGTCGCGCTGGCGAGGGGGAGGCAGGCAGGCAGCTGCCGCCATGGAGGCACGCTCGTGCGCGCGCTCGGGACACACGCCCGTCCTCCTGGCCGCCAGGAGGAGGACAACCTCCCTGGGCCAGGTGGGCCGGCCTGGCCTGGGCCTAGGTAGGTTTCCTTTCCCCTTTTTTCTTTTACTTTCTGTTTTCTGATTCTCACATTTGTTTAATTTTCTTTTCAGGTACAAATACTTTTATAAAATATCCCAAATATTTTGTAATATCAAGTTTGAATATTTCAAACTCCAATAAAAAGTTTCAAGATATTTTGAAATATGAAATAATGATAATGCTTTATTTGGCATTTTTAGAGGCTTTATCATTTATTTTTATATTGCTATAGTTGTTCAAATATTTAAAATGGCCCCTGTTATAATCATGTCCATAATTATCAGACATAGGGAACATTTTGTAAGGGCATATTGAATTTGTTCAGTTTTCACAACTTTGAATTAATTTGATTCAAATATGAGCTTGGGGTTTCTTTTAGCCCCCATTTCATGTCGATGCAAAATTGAAACATGATGCACACACATGCTATCCTATGACATCTAGTTAGGGATGTGATAGTGCAGAGGAATGGGTTCAACTACCGCAAATGACACACAATTGAACGTTTGTATTAATGCAATAAACAAGAGCAGGAGTGAGAGAATGGGATAATATAGAAATTATCAACGGGGTTTCTTGCTTTGCTGGGGAGCGAGAAGGTACCCTCCTTTAATGGAATACTCACGGGTATCCTCGGAAGTAGGACCTACCGCGATACAGATAAGTAACAATCAATACACGGTAAGTGCAGCAATATGATGCATGATCATGACATGGCAACATGATTGGATGATCTAATTCAACTATCATTAGAGTTAGATGGAGTGGATTTGAATATAGGTCCAAAATCATTCTCCATATGATATTCCATACATTGACCTATTGCAAAATGTCAATGTTATCCTATTTAGGTTGCTCTAGCATGCAAGATAATAGCACCATTGGATTCATTGGATTTTTCTTATAAATTTTCATATATAATTTTTTTCAATCTGAGTTACAGATTATTTTCTATGATTTTCTAAAGTTTTCAGCATTTTCTGGAATTAAATTAAATTAGAAAATCAGTTATGCATCAGCGTGATGTCACATGGTCAGCTGGCCGTTGCCAGGTCAAACCTGATGAATGGGGTCCACTGGTCAGTGACCCAGGCACTAACAAGAATTAAATTAGTTGATAATTACTAATTGTTAAGATTGGTCCCACCTCTTAGTGGGTCATTAACTTAATTAATTTTTTAATTAACCTAACTAACTAGGGCTGGGCCCCACCTGCTAGTGACCCAGGGGGGTCAACCCCGTGGTCAAACTGGTCGGGCTCGCCGGCGTTGAGCCACCAGCGACGCCAGGGACGGTGGAGGGGGTCGGGAATCACCCTCCGGTGACCAAAACGATGGCGGAGCGGCTCATTAGAGTGCCCGCACTCGCGCACGTCCTACGAGGCACACCCTAGAGGCGGAGATGGCCGGAATCGATGCCGGCGACGAGCTCGGCGATTGCCGGAGCTCGAGCGAGCTCGAGGTCATCATTATAGCACACAAATGGAATGGCTCTTGGCTCCTACGGCGCCTACGCAACTCTACGGACATGATGGTGCCCTCGGAGAGACCACCCGATCACCGAAACGTCGCCAACGATGAGCTCACGCGGCGGAGATCCTCGGATCTCGATGGAACTTGCGGCTACAAGAGGCAATCGACTACGGGGAGAGGGGGAACGGGACCGGGGGCTCACGGTGATCACGATGGCATCAGAAGCGGGCTCGGGGAGAGTCTAGAGCGGCGGCGGCCTTCGAATCCTTGCCGGCGGCCGAAGGTTGAAGACGAGCTCGGGGCGACGAAGGAGGGCTTCTGGCGGAGCTTGGATCGACGAGGAGTTGCAGCAGGTCAAGGCGGATCTAGGGAGCTACTCACGAGCGAGGGGGAGCGGCTGGAGCGGGCACTACGGCGACGAGGGAGTGGCAGCCATGGCAGACGGAGGGGAGAGGTGAGACAGAGGGGGAATAGGGAGGAGAGGGCGATCCACACATCTCGTGGGGGCTATCCACGATGCCAGCGCAACGGGGTTGAGGCACGTAGGCAGCTACCAGCATGGCAGCACCAGCGCGAGCGCACAGCGGCCACACGCCCGGCTTCCTGGCCGCCAGGAGGACGACTACCCGGATGGGCCAGGTGGGCCGTCCTATAGCTGGGTCTCAGGTACTCTCTCTCTCTCTCTCTCTCTCTCTCTCTCTCTTCTCATATCTGTTTTCGTTTTCTATTTCTCACATTTTTTTGTTAGGGCCTCCAAACCTAGTTCAAATAATACTGAAATATTTTGCAATAATAGTTTGAATATTTCAAACCTGGACAAAAAGTTTCAACAATTTTGAATAACAAAAATATTTGTAATGCTTTATTTAGCAATTTTCATAGCATTAATATTTATTTTTAAAATTCTATATATGTTTTGAAAATTAAAATGTCCCCTGATATATTGTTGCCAATAATTATCAAACATGGGGGCCATTTTTTATGGGCATTTTGGATTTGTTGAAAATTCACAACATTTAAATTGGTTTATTCAGGTGAGGTGGTAGGGTTTTTGTTGATCCCCATTACATATTGATGCAAAATTAAAACATGATGCACAAACACATGCTATCACAGAGCAATGCTAACTAGGGATGTGACATGTTACTAAGACTATTGTTCAATATAATGAGTTTAGTTAATCAAATTACTAATGCTCCCACTCAAATTGATATCCCTTAGGTCATCTGAGTGATACATGATCCAGATTCACCAACTCAAGTCCGATCATCACGTGAGTTGAGGTGGTTTCAATGCTGAACTTCATCATGTTGATCATATATACTATATGACTCATATTGGACCTTTTGGTCCCTTGTGTTCCGAGGCCATGTTTGTACATGCTAGGATCCTCAAGATTAACCCGAGTGTTCTGCACATGCAACACTGGCTTGCACCCATTGTATGTGAACGTAGAGTCTATCACACCCGATCATCACGTGGTACCTCGACACGACAAACTTTCGCAACGGTGCACACTCGGGGAGATCACAATTTATCTTGAAATTTTAGTGAGGGATAACCTTATAATGCTATCGTCGTCCTAAGAAAAACAAGGTGCATAAAAGGATTAACATCACATGCAAATCCTAAGTAACATGATATGGCCATGAACTTATGCATTTGATCTTCATCTCCAAAGCACCGACATGATCTCCATCATCACCAGCATGACACCATGATCTCCATCATCTTGATCTCCATCAACATGTCGCCATCGGGGTTGCCATGCTGACTGTTTCTTCCACGACTATTGCTAACTCT
The DNA here is from genome assembly GCA_022496015.1 of Hordeum marinum. NCBI lineage: Eukaryota > Viridiplantae > Streptophyta > Magnoliopsida > Poales > Poaceae > Hordeum > Hordeum marinum. The sequence continues at coordinate 237,586,920 of CM039673.1, forward strand.
AAACGATAAAGTAAAGCAAAAACGGAGAAAATAATTAAAGACAACCATATGGATCATGTCGGTTGCCATACTCATCGACATGCAAGTCGTGATATTCTATACAAAACATGATCATCTCATACATCACATATATCTCATCATGTAATTTGACATATCACAGCATACCCTGCAAAGACAAGTTAGACGTCCTCTAATTGTTGTTGCATGTTTTACATGGCTGCTAGGGGTATCTAGAAAGAACAATTCTCACCTACGCAAAAACCACAACAGTGATACACAAATTGCTATTCAACCTTCTGAAGGACCGCCTTTGTCGAATCCGATCCAACTAGAGTAGGAGAGACAGATGTCAGATTTCGGGCTCCGAAAAACCCTTAAAGTTCGAACCCAGGGGCGTATGCGAAGATCTCTTGTGGCCTCGCCCAACCTAGCTCACTACTCAATGGATATGACAACAAACTTGCATGATGACAAGGAAGAAGATGAACGCGGCAGTTTACCCAGGTTCGGGCCGCTGTGAAGCGTAATACCCTACTCCTGCTTTGGTGGATTGCCTCTCGTGGAGGTTTGGGTGGATGAACTAGTACAATGGGCTTTAGCCTCGCGAGGGTTCTCAAGATGTGTTCTTGGCTTGCTATCTGTTAGTGGTGCGTGGTATGGCTAAGTGCTAGATTGGACCAGGGGTCCTCCCCTCTATGGTGTGACCTAGCTTCTATATATAGCGGTGGCACGGGTCCTCTTCCCTTATCTCCATGGTGGGAAGGAATCCCACAACAGCCAACTTTAAAGAGGGACAAGAGTACATTTGTGCCCTGTCCAAAGGTGGCTTCGCCTGCAAAGTAGTTGTTGGTGATGCAGTGGTTGGCTCGGCATTGACATCCGCCCTGCAGGGCTCGTTGTCGTGGTCTTGTTGCACAAGAAGGGAAACCTTTGGGTGGCACTTTGGGAACCCGCGTACGTCCTTGCTTCCTTTGCAGCAAAGAGGAAACTATGCCGCCTGGTGCACTGGTGTCCGCTTGTCCTTCCTTTCGTCACCCTTGACTCCTGAGGCCGGGCCCTGCATAGAGATCTCCGCCGCTCAGGAGGGGGGCTGAGGAGGCCCCTCCTTGATGGTCTTGATGTCGTTCTTCACCGCGATCCCAAGGTCCTCGCGAGGGCCTTGTCTTGAGCAACATTGCGCTAGGTCGTGCCTGGCTGGCGAGTGGGCCATGCTCTGGGCCGTAGGTAGGCAGGGCTGGGTACCCCTGTTCCCAGAATGCAGACAGTAGCCCCCAGGCCCAAGGCGCGCCTGGGCTGGCTTCGGAGCAAAGTTTTGAGGACGGCCCAAAGCGCCACGATCCCCCAAACGCCCGCGGGCCAAGCTTTGCACGTGTCGGACGCCTGTGCGGAGATGCTCCCGCTCCCCAAAGGCGTCTAGAATCGTCATAGGTCAAACCGATGTGATGTCTGCGCACAGCGGCGGCCATCATTACCTTCCTTTGAATGTTGTTGTTGTCTACTGCTTCCCTCCTCGGGCCACGCGGATGTGACCCTTCAGAGGCCGCACACCTCCCGGGATGTGAGAGGGCGTCGGTTGGCCCCGGTTGTACATAAGCCAACGAGGGTGAGAAAACCCTCAAAACACCTTCATCTTCTTCGCCTTCCAATCTCCAAGTCGTCGCTGTCCCAATCATGGATCCCGTGAGGAAGCGTTCTGCCGCCATGAAGAGGAAGCCCCCCGAGGAGAGTCCTGCTCCACCACCTCGCAAGAGAGGTCGTGGCTGTCCCTAGAAGTATGTCGCGAGGCTGGCGGCTACTTCCTAAGGGTGCGATTGTACCCTAGCATGGTCTGGGGTTGTCATCGGTGGCCACGGCACGGGCCCGACTGGCACAGGCGCCCTTGGTATTCGTAGTAGTGGCCCTCGTAGTCGGAGGGCGGACGCAGCGGCCCTGCCACCATGTCCGCGACTCCATACGGCTGACACGGCCTGGAAGTTCATGGTGTGGGCGGAGAGGGCCGGAGGCCGCCTAGCTCCAACTCCCGAACTCCTTTGGGGAGGCGCTTCTGGCTAGGGGGGCGACGGCCTATGGCTGCAGGCTGATGGGTGTTGTAGTGCAGCCTCATGGGTGGAGGTTGAGGTCACCACGAGGGGCTACATGTACCTGGTTCATGGGTGGAAAACGTTTGCCCACGCCCGTGGCCTGGTGAGGAGGCGCACCCTCCACTTCAAGTTCGACGGGGAGGTGACGCTCTTCATCAAGGTCTTCTGCGGCGAGGTGAATGCCTGGGGTGCCGCCCAGAAGATGTCGGCCGCGGCGATCATGGAGATGAGCTTGCCCTTTGCGACGAGCGCCTCTCCTCTAGTGATAGTGATAGCGACACCCATTACGAGGGGAGCCCGAGCGACAGCAGCGACTGCAACGACAGCAGCTACAATGCGTCACCGCGCTCAAACCTTAGGGGGTTGCCAGTCGGCGCGATGCCGCTCCTCTGCTCCGGAAGCCTCCACGCCGGCACACCTTCATGGGTCCGTGAAGGAGGAGGAACACTCCGGCTGAGCGCCGACGCCAGGGCCCTGGAGCCCCTAAAGCAGCAGCCCCCATGGGGGGCTTTTTCTTCCTTTCCCTATTCCTGCAAGTAAAGACCAAGAAAGGCCCTACGGGCATTTAATGAACTTGGTTGTAAGCCCTCTTTTGTTAGTGCTTCTATTATGTGTCCCGGGTTTCGTGTTTTCATTACTCGAGGCGGCCTTCCGATTATGATTAGGGTACTTAGCTTGGCTTGTCCGTCAAAGCCTCCAGGGAAGGTGTGGTCATGGTGCTTGGTGAATCCAGGCGTCCCGCGGTCTTCTCCTTCCTATAGGTGAGGTAAGTTGGGAGCTCTTTCGGCACTCTGCGTCTACAGGCCCCAGTCCCACACATTTCCCCACCGCTGCGGTTGTGTCTGGCCAAGGACACAACCGTAGGGCGAGGCCTCAGCACCCTCAATGACGGTCGGATCACCAAGGACGGCATCGAGGCTACTAGTGGCTTTATGACTGGTAAGGCTCCTGAGGCGTGCTGCTCAGGAGCCCCCTTGGACGCTCAAGCAGCTCTACGTTGTCGAATCCCAGCCCCACACATTTCCCTACCACCATGGTTTACGGTCGGATCACCAAGGATGCAAACCACGAGGCGTGGCCCCAACATCCATGATGTCGGCCGGATCACCAAGGACGGCATTGAGGCTGCTAAGTGGCTATATGACTGGTAAGGTTCCTGAGGCATGCTGCTCGGGATCCCCCTTTGACGCTCGAGCAGCTACCAAAGAAATTTTGTGTTCCAGCCCCAAGAGGGGTGGGCCTCCCGAGGCCCCGAGATGGCGTGTCGGGCCATGAGTGGAGCCCCCGAGTGAGTATGAAGCATCATGGGCCTACTAACTCTCCCGGGAGTACCACGTGAGGATCCGAACGCCAAGGCCTTGGCAAGGTGTGAGCACCGTGCCCCCAGCCCCCGCTCGCGAGGTGCGAGGAGGAAGGGAGTAGGCGCATGCCCGTCCTGAAGAGAGAAAACCCGAGATGGGTGATGGCGATGAACACGATTCCCTAACCCGTTTCTTGAAAACATGATTTGAAAAAACCCAGAGTTTTGTTCCAGGAAAGTTGGCAAATTAAAATGCGAGAAGAGCAAATAACATCCGCGTCCGGCACGTAGACTAGCCTTCGTCTTCCCCCAACACTGAGTGTAGGGCATCCACATTGCATGGGCATAGCCATTGATGGGCAGTGTTGACTTCTCCGCCAGCGCGGAGCTGTGGCTACCACATTGCATGGGTGGAACCCCTCCATGTCCTCGGGGGCCTCCGGGCTTATATAGCCCGCTCATTATTACGTGAGAGTGTCATGGTAGAATCTTTAGAGGTGCTGGATGTTCCGGGCGTTCTTGATGGGGACCCCATCCTGGGTCTCTAAGTGCACTGCACCTGGCCTGGAGACTTGAACGACCTCGAATCGGCCCTCCCACATGGGCGAGAGCTTGTGCGAGCCCTCCCTGGAGAGAACCCGCCTCAGGAAAATGTCACCGACTTCAAGGGTCCTGAAGCGGATGTTGAGGCGGTGGTAGCGCTGCAGCGCTTATTGATCCCTTGCAGCTCGGAGCGAGGCTTGGCGACGGGATTCCTCCCCAATTAAGAGGTCCGTCTCCCGCACGGCATCTTGACGCTCCTCGTTGAATGCCATTACCCGGGGAGAGCGGTGCTTGACCTCGTGAGGGAGGAGGGCTTCGGCTCCGTAGAGGAGGAAGAATGGGGTTTCGCCGGTGGGCTTAGTCACGGTAGTGCGGATGGACCACAGCACGGACTGGAGCTTGTCGACCCAGCCCCTACCACAAGCCTCCAACTTCTCCTTGAAGCTCCTTGTATTAAGGCCTTGCAGAACCTCCGCGTTGGCGCGCTCCGCTTGGCCATTGCTCCTGCGGTGGGCTACCTGCGTAGCAAACCTGGTTCCATGGTTAGTGCAGTAAGACTTGAAGAGGCTGCTTGTAAACTGCGAACCGTTGTCGGTGATGATGCGGTTGGGGATGCCGAAGCAGTTCACGATGCCCTTGATGAATTTGATGGCCGATCCAGCTGGGTTAGTGCCCACCGGCTCCAACTCGGCCCATTTGGTGAATTTGTCGATGACCACGTAGAGGTAGCGGTACCCGCCCGCTGCCCACAGGAAGGGCCTAGTATGTCCAGCCCCTAGACCGCAAAAGGCCACGAGAGCGGAATGGTCTAGAGACCTTGGGTGGGCTGGTGGATCTTATTGGCGTGGAATTGGTAGGCCTTGCAAGACCAGACCAGCTCGATGGCGTCTTCGAGCACTGACGGCCAATAGAAGCCCGATCGAAACTCCTTCCCCTCAAGGGTGCGCGAAGAGGAATGGTGCCTGCAGTCCCCTCCGTGGAGATGCATCGCATCGAGACGTCATTTGGGCGCCTGCGGTACAACTTGTCGTCTCATAGGCAGTAAATCGTGGCCTGTCGTGCTACGCGCTCTGTGTCTTCCTCCTTTTCCGGCAGCGTGCCATGAAGCATGTACGCCTTGAGCTCCTGCATCGAGTCATCATCCTTGGGCTCCAGTGCCAGGAGTAGCCGAGCTCTTGAGGTTGGGCCGCAGTCTGGAGCCCCCAGGGGTGGCGCCAAGGGGAGGTCCCCACTTCGCGGTGCCGGGTCCTCAGAGGGCGGCGCTGCGGAGGGCTTGAAGAGCCTTTCCTCGAAGACGCCCGGCTCCTAGGGCTCACGCCGTGATGCCCTCTTGGCGATGTCATCGGCTTCCTTGTTTGCGCCGCACGGGACGTGTTGCAATTCCATGCCCTGAAAATATTTTTCAATCTTACGTACCTCTTCCAAGTATACCTCCATATGCTCATCCTTGGGTGTATACTCTTTGTTGTAGAAGTTGACAAGGAGTTCAGAGTCGCCCATGACGGAGAGGCACCGGACCCCCAAGGCCGCCGCTACCTTGAGACCCGTGATGAGGCCCTCATACTCCGCAATGTTGTTGGAGACCTTCTCCCCGCATTGGAAACAGAGTTGTACAGCGTACCTAAGCTTGTCTCTAGCCGGGAGATGAGAACAACACCTACCCCTGCTCCCAGGCGCATGAAGGCTCCATCAAAGTACATGGTCCAGACCTCTGGTGTCAAGGACTGACTCTCGTGGGCCAGGGACTGACTCGCCGGGGGCCAGGGACTAACTCCCGTATAGCCCCCGATCAGGGGTGTCTATCCACTCCGCCATGAAGTCCTCCAGGGTCACCCCTTTGATAACCCTGGTGGTGTTGAACTCTATATTGAAGGCCTGCAGCTCGATGTTCCACTCTGCGACCCTTCCTGCCGCGTTGGGGTTGCGCATGACCTTCTCCAGGGGGTATGTGGACACGACCTTGGTGGGATGCCCATGGAAATAGTGGCGCAGCTTTCTCGAAGTGACGAGGAGCACTATAAGGAGCTTCTGTTGCATGGGGTAGCATGAGCACGTGTCCCATAGCACCGTGCTGACATAGTAGACGAGTGTTCGACGAGGGTGAGGTCTTCTGTGGTGTCATGTCCCGCGGTGGGCTCATGAATCTTGGGCGCGCCAAGGGCTGTTGGAGTGGTCGGGACCTCATGAGGATTGGATGTCTAAGCTGGCAATTTCTTCGCTTCCTAAGCCGGCAATCTCATTGGTGATGAGAGCTAGCCTATAGTACATCTCAGCGACTCCTTCACCGTCCTTCATCTTGAACTTGTCAAGTTGACTTTGAAGTACTTCCAACTTGGATTCTCTCACAGATTATGTACCTTCATGAATATCAGTCAAAGTATCCCAACTATCTATTGCATTCTCAAGATGGTTGATTTTGTTGAAGTCTTCGGGGCATATGCAGTTGAACAGAATGTCACATGCTTGAGCATTTAGTTGCAACATCTTCAATTTGTCCGCAGTTGCTTCACGGTCGGGTTCCCTTCCTTACGCAAAGAATTCACCTTGCATACTAACACGAACAACAGCCCAAACGGAGGGGTTATGACCAAGCAAATGCATTTTCATTTTGTGCTTCCAACTAGCAAAATTTGTGCCATCAAAGTACGGACCTCTACGGTGATAATTTCCCTCATTAGATGCCATACTCTCCTAGGTTGTGAGACTAATGAAATGGAGACCAAAGCTCTGATACCACTTGTAGGATCGAAAGTAGTGCTAGAGGGGGTGATTAGACTACTTGACCAAATAAAAATCTACTTTTATGGTGGTTTACCAAGATGGGCCTAGGTGAGGCCCGGACCAAGAAGACATGAAGACCCAGCAGTTAAGCCGCCCGGAGACGGCTTGCCCAGGAAGGCAAGGTGACATAGAGATAGAATCGGATACATTGTAAGAGTCGGTATGAGACTTGTAACCTGTGGTCTTGGCCTCCTATATAAGGGCGAGACCCGGGGCAACTTAGACAGAAACCAATCGATCGAGAATTAGGTCAAGCGAATCTGCTCCCTTGTAATCGATACTCCAATCAATACAACACAAGCAGGACATAGGCTTTTACCTCATCTCGAGGGCCCAAACCTGGGTAAACTCGTGTCCTTCGTCCCAACCAACCCCTTTGAGTCCATCACCTTAGCGATGGCCTCGAACATAAGTCCTCGGATATCTACCATGATAAAACCATGACAGTTGGCGCCCACCATGGGCCAACGCTCGGTGGTGTTGAGTTCTCAAAGGGCTCTCTTCGAGGGATCGAGGGATACGTTGTCGGCAGGATGACAAAGAGTCGCCGCGGCCGGCTCTACATCGACGACACTGGCTGGGGCCCTAAGGCTGACTCTGTCGAGTACGGCTTCTGGGTCCCCTTTGGTGGGATCCACGTTTTCATCGGCAAGGTCGGCGGATCTACACCCGGGCCGGGCGTTTGCACCAACATCATTGAGTCGGCTCGGCGCACACAACCCGCTCGGCGCATGCAACCCGCCCGTGTTAACCCGGGCAGGAAGCATGTCTTCGTCGGTTTTACTCAAGGCACGGATCTAGAGGGGTCCATGTCATAGGAAACCCTCGTCCGTTCAGAGGATGAGTCTTTGAGTGGAGAGACGGAGTTAATCTACCTGCTTCCCAACGATAGGCTCGGGGGCTACAACGAGCTTTACCCCAAGTCGGAGTGTCATGAGTAGGAGGACTATGGACCACCAATGCATGCGGCCGTCTTCATGGCAGGTTCAGCACCAGGCACGAGCAATACAGCCGATGGGGCAGCCGGGTCAGGGCTGACCTGCCGCCGGCTCGGGGGCTGACCCGCCGCCGGCTCAAGTTCTCCTGGATCTGATGAATGAGCTCACGGCCCTGATGGCGATTGAGGTCACACCAGAAAATCAAGCCGCGCGGAACGCAGAGATCGCAAGGATAAAGGACCAGATGATTGAAGTCCAGCAAGGGATCAGCATGTTGAAGGCCTAGATGGACGCAGAGGCAGAACGCCTTAAGGTGAATGCTTTCCGCCTAGAGTTGGAGTAGCAATCCGCAACGGAGGTTCAGTGGATGAGACATCAGTCCCGCTTGCCAGAATAGTTTGAGGCCAGGAATCTTTTTAACACCCCGGGGGCGGGACGGACCGCGGAAGCACCAGAGAGTCGACTGGCGGCTCGACAGTGCCCTAACCCGCCCCGACGGGACCAGCCCTCGTCAATGGCTTTTCCAACGCCGGCGGGTCACTATTCAAACCCGACAGAGAACATGGTGGCGGTGGCAACCCGACTTGGTACGATTCCTATCCCGGACAAGGCACCCTTCGCAAAAGAGGTGAGGAACGCTATTGGATACCTGTAGACGGTGATGGCCCAGCAGGAGAAATACACCTACACCCGGAGTCGTGTGCACTCAACCCCCGTCCCCAGTCGCAGCTTCCGCCAGCATTATGAGTCGCCGGCGGTGTCTAGCAGTGACCGACACCGGAACCCACCGCGAGATGATCAGGTGGTTTTGGATGCTCAGGCTCTGGTGGACCGGGCAAGGGCACGACATGAGGAGGCGACTCTGGCGACGACGGCGGCTCATCAAGAACTAGCACCTTCTATCTCGGTAGGAGCAGGAGTAACCACCAGGGCTGTGGGAGTGCTGTGCTTGGCGCCGGCTTTACGGAACAAACGTCTGCCGAAGGATTTCAAGGGCCCTCGCAAGGTCCCAAACTATATTGTTGATCTGCCTCTGGAGGCATGGATTGAGAGCTATGAGCTAGCGATGGAGATGTTAGGTGTTAGTGATGGACTGTGTGCCAAGTATTTTATCATGATGCTGGAAGGGCCGGCTCACACGTGGTTGAAGGGCTTGCCACCCAACACCATTAATTCCTGGGCCGAGTTAAAGGTGAAGTTCATCAAAAATTTCCAGGGAACGTGCAAGCAGCCCATGACGATTGTGGATTTGGATCATTGTGTTCAGTAGGAGAATGAGTCGGCTCATCATTGGGTATGACGGGTCTCAACCATTATCCACTCGTCTGAGCAGATTACGGTGGCTCAAGCAGTTTTGATTCTGGAGAAGAATTGCCACTTCACGCCTTTGAAGCAGAAGCTTGGCCGGCTCAAGCGCTCGTGACAGGACATGGGGGAGCTCATGGCGGCTCTCACAAAGTATGCTGACTCTGATAATACGAAGGATCCAGGTTCTGATGAAGAGAAGCCCGTTCAGGGCAAGAAGAGTAACAATGGCAAGAGTCCGGCAAGCAATGGCAACCAAGGTATGAGGAAGAATCCGGACGGCGGATCAGAATTGGTGGCCAACGCCAGCACCGGTAACAATCGTGCTAAGGGCAATGGGAACTTCAGAAAACCATTTAATAAGGGTAAAGCTCCCTTTAACTTGGAAGAGATGCTCAATAAACCCTGCCCAGAGCACAACTGGCCCGATAAGGTGGCAAATCACTCATGGAGGAACTGCCACATTATGCACAAGTTTTGGGATTACAGTGTGCGGCAGCATAACAACAATGGCGGAGGCCCACCAGGCGGCTCAGGGCCAAGCGGGTCAGGTACCGGCTTGGGGTCTGGCAGTTCAGGATCTAGCTACCAGGGCCAGGGCAGCCAAGGAGGGCATCATCAGCAAACCAGTGGCAATAATCAGCAGCAAAATAACCAGTCTAGGTAATAGAGTAATCCGAAGCAACTCAGCTCAGGTCAATATCATGTTTTTATAACCAGCCTTAACAGGCGGGACCAGAAGTTGTGCAAGCGGGCGGTCAATGTTGTCACACCGGCTCTCCCGCAGTACTTGAAGTGGTTAGAGTACAACATAACCTGGAGTAGTAAGGATCACCCGCCGTGTGTAGATGGCCCGGGACGGCTAGCGTTGGTAGTTGCCCCCCAAGTTGGAGGATATGTGTTTACCAAAGTGCTTATGGATGGTGGCAGCAACATCAATATTCTATACTATGACACTTTCCGCCAGATGAAGTTGCTTGACAAGGATCTTAAGCCTTCCTCAACAGTTTTTCACGATGTGGTGCCTGGCAAGTCAGCTTATCCGGTGGGGAGGATTTCTTTGGAAGTCGCCTTTGGTGACGAATACAACTACAGGGTAGAGACCTTATGTTTTGAGGTGGTCAAGATCAAGAGTCTGTATCATGCTCTGTTTGGACGTCTGGCTTACGCTAAGTTCATGGCTAGTCCTTGTTATGTGTACTTATAGCTCAAGATGCCGGGCCTAAAAGGAACGATTATGATGCATGGTGATCGAGAGACGGCTATTGAGTGTGAGGAAGGAGATGCGGCTTATGCAGAGTCAAGTTGCGCAGAAGCAGAGATCAAGTTCTATAAGGAGAATGTTGACCCGGAGGATATGACTCCGCTCAAAAAGCCCACCACGGAATCTGAGCCGCCCCTCAAGTTCTCGGCGGATGACACCAAGCTAGTGGATTTCACTCCAGGTGACTCATCGTAGCAGTTTACTATTGGGGCCAATATGGATCCCAAATAGGAAAGCATGCTCATCGAATTCATCCGTGAGAATCGGTACATCTTTGCATGGAAGCCTTCTGACATGCCAGGTGTACCGAGGGAGTTCGCTGAGCACCACCTTAATGTGGATCCTAAGTTTAAGCCGGTCAAACAGTTTCTAAGGCGGTTCAATGAGGAGAGGCGCAAGGCAATTGGGGAAGAGGTGGCCCGGCTCCTAGCGGCGGGTTTCATCATTGAAGTGTTTCACCCAGAGTGGCTTGCTAACCTGGTGCTAGTTCATAAGAAGAAAGGCACGTGGCGTATGTGTGTGGATTACACGGATCTTAACAAAGCCTGTCCGGCTGACCCATTTGCTCTCCCCCGTATCGACCAGATCATCGACGCAACGACGGGTTGTGAGAGCTTATGTTTCTTGGATGCTTATTCTAGCTATCATTAGATCAAGATGGCAGTCAAGGACCAAGAGAAGACGGCTTTCATCACGCCTTTTGGTGCCTTCTGCTATGTGTCTATGCCTTTCGGTCTCAAGAGTGCCCAGGCGACTTACCAGCGTTGTGTGCAGAACTGTCTTCACAGCCAAATTGGATGCAACATTCATGCATATGTGGATGACATTGTGTTGATGACCTAAAGGAGACCTTTGACAACTTACGAGTTTACAAGATGATGCTTAACCCGGGTAAGTGTGTTTTCGGTGTTCCTACAGGAAAGCTCTTGGGATTCCTAGTCTCTGAGCGTGGCATTGAGGCTAATCTAGATAAGATCAAGGCTATCACTTCCCTGTCTGAGTCGGCATGCATCAATGATGTTCAACGCCTGGCGGGACGGATCGCTGCGTTAAGCCGGTTATAAGCCGCCTTGGTGAAAAGGCCATCCCTTTGTACCAGATGATGAAGAAGACAGACAACTTTGTCTGGAGTGCGACAACGGGTGAAGAATTTGAGGCCTTCAAGAGGCAGCTCACAGAGCCGCCAGTTTTAGCAGCTCCGGCTGAGAGGGAGCCTTTGCTCTTATATGTTGCAGCTAATAACAAGGCGGTCAACATCGTGATCGTTGTCTAACGTAAGGAGGTAGGGAAGGAATATCTGGTTCAACGGTTGGTTTATTACATCAGCAAAGTCCTGACAGAGTCCAAGCAGAGGTATCCACATTGGTAGAAGCTAGTATATGGGGTGTTCATGGCCAATCGTAAACTGAAGCATTACTTCCTGGGGCACCAGATCATAGTGGTTAGCTCTGCCCCGTTGGGAGATATAATTCAAAATAGAGAGGCCACCGGTAGGATTGCTAAGTGGGCATTGGAGCTTGGACCTCTTAATTTGAAATATGTGCCATGCATGGCGGTCAAGTCTTAAGCCCTGGTGGACTTCATAAACGACTAGACGGAGTGTCAGACGCCCGAGGAAAAACCAGATAACACATACTGGACAATCCACTTTGATGGATCCAGGCAGCTGGAAGGATCAGGGGCAGGGGTTGTCTTGACCTCCCCCAAAGGTGATAAATTCTGTTATGTATTAAGGTTGATGTTTCCTTGTACTAACAATGCAGTTGAGTATGAAGCTCTGCTTCATGGCCTCCGGGTGGCTAAGGAGATGAACTTGAGCCGGATTAGGTGTCTCGGCGACTCAAACCTGGTGGCTCAGCAAGTTTCAGGCACTTAGGATTCTAAGGACCCATGGATGGAGGCTTATCATCAGGCGGTGGATGTCATCGATGGTCATTTCAAGGGTTATCAGGTGGATCATATTGATCGTTGCAAGAACGAGGCGGCTGACGCCCTGTCAAGGCTGGGGTCCCAACGTAAGCCAGTACCGCCTAACATTTTCTTAGATGTATTGCATCACCCATCGGTTAAATTACCTTCAGAGGAGGACTTGGTCGTACCTGACCCAGAGGGACAACTGGTGTCAGCTCTTAATGCTATTCTTGACTGGACCGTGCCTTACTTGGCGTATTTGACTCACGGCGAGTTGCGTGATGATGAAAATCTGGCTAGACAGATCACCAGGCGGTCTAAGTCTATGACTATAATCAATGGTGAGTTACATAAGTGCAGCATTGAGTGAAATTCATGTGTATTCTAACATTGTGTTTCACCTGAAGAGGGAAGGAAATCTTGAGTGAAATTCATGTTGGCGATTGTTGTCATCATGCCGGCTCAAAATCTCCGGTGGCCAAGGCTTTTCGATATGGTTTCTTCTGGCTGGCGGCTCATAGACATGCACAAGATTTGGTTGGCAAGTGCGATGGATGTCACAAGTTCGGCCGGTGTACTCATGTTCTGGATCAAGAGTTGCGCATGATTCCAATTACTTGGTCATTTGCAGTCTGGGGGCTTGATATGGTTGGGCCTTTCAAGAGATCCAAGGACAAGAAGACCCACCTTTTGGTGGCGGTGGATAAATTTACCAAGTGGGTAGAAGTCGAGCCGGTCAGCAAGTGTGACGCGGTTATGGCGGTTCAATTTATTAAGAAGTTGATCTACCACTTCGGTTATATCATAGTATCATCACAGATAATGGCACAAACTTATCCAAGGGGGCTATGCAAGTGTTCTCTGAAAATGAGCATATCCGACTTGATGATTCTGCGGTGGCTCATCCACAATCAAATGGTCAGGCAGAACGTGCTAACCAGGAAATCTTGAGAGGTATCAAACCCCGTCTTATGGTTCCTTTGCACAGCATGCCGGGTTGTTGGGTGGAGGAGTTGTCGTCTGTCTTATGGAGCATCAGAACCACTCCCAACAGATCAACAGTTTATACACCTTTCTTCATGGTTTACGGCGCAGAAGCCATGTTACCAAGTGATATCTGTCATGACTCGCCATGTGTGGTGGTTTATGTTGAGGAGGGTAATGAAACAGCATGTGAAGATGCATTGAATGCCTTGGAGGAAGAATGTGATCTTGTGGCGGCTCGATCGGCGATCTATTAGCAAGACCTGTGTTGCTACCATAGCCGTAGAGTTAAGACCCGGACGTTTCAAGAAGGCGACTTAGTATTGTGGTTGATTCAAGATCAGATGGATGTACACAAGTTGTCTCCTCCATGGGATGGGCCTTTCATGGTCAGAAAGAATCTCAACAATGGGTCATATTACCTTATTGATGTCCGGGATGACTCAAATACTTCTGGGCAGGAGACCCACCGGCCGTGGAACATAGCTCATCTACGGCCTTACTACACCTGAGTTGTTGAGACTCGACATTGTACACCATCATTGTACATATCATATATAGACGTATGAATAAAGTGGGCATCACTGCAAACTGGGGCTTCTGCCGTTTCTCATATCTCAGTTGTGCAACAAAGGTCGTCTAGGGGGCTTCCAACCCACTGGATTTAGCTTATCTCACCCTATCGATCGGCTCTCAAGCCGAACAGTTGATTTCGTCAACAAAGGTCGTCTAGGGGGCTTCCAACCCGCTGGGTTTAGCTTATCTCACCCTATCGATCGGCTCTCAAGCCAAACAGTTGATTTCATCAACAAAGATCGTCAAGGGGGCTTCCAATCCGCTGGGTTTAGCTTATCTCACCCTATCGATCGACTCTCAAGCCAAACAGTTGATTTTGTCAACAAAGGTCATTTGGGGGCTTCCAACCCACTGGGTTTAGCTTACATACCCTCTTGATCGGCTCTTAAGCCGCCAGAGTTAAACCTACCCATTTGCAACTTGCCACTCCACCAGGCGACCCGCCGGACTCTTACCAGCTAATCTCGCTTAGAGACCCTGAGCCGGTTCAAAATTGACGACCAATCTCGTTAGTGTGGAGCACCCCGACTCACAAGTCGAGATCACCGAATGCACGTGTATAGTGATCCCAGAGATCAATGCTCATTGAACACACAGAAGCTGAATAACAAGAGTCTTACATCCATACTTAGTGTCTTACACAAACAATGACCACAAGGGTCTTAGTCTTACATAGATAGGGCCACACGGGCTAAACACTTAAAGTGGAACAACCAGCGGAAATCTTGGTCGAAAGCGTGAACCCATGCCATCTGCCTTAACCTACAGGCATTCTGACTGGGAAGCATCCTAGTTCGCATGTTCATATCCAACGAACTCTTCAACATACTCCTGTTCTTCCATGCCTGGCCAATTAAATAACCAGTGGCAAGCCAATGAGTACTTTGAATGTACTCGCAAGCAACCCAAGTTGTGGAACAAGGCAACAATGATGCATGGTATAGCACTAAGTAGGTAAATTTGCGGAAAGCTAATTTTGTATGCAAATTACATGATCAAGTAACTAGTGAGCATGCATCAACAACTAGTACGTATCCAAGTGAACCAGATACCATCATAAGTATTGGTTGAACATCTCATGTTCATGCTAAGTCATCGAACTTAGTTCAATCCTCATGCTAAGTCATCGGACTTAGCTCATGTGACCTCTTGTCACCATCACATCCATACTCACACCAAGTTTCATGAAAACATCCGGACGTAGTTTAAGCAGCACCACCCAACTGTCCTTGACCGTGGACACGGCTATTCGAATAGTTTTACACTCTGCAGAGGTTGCACACTTTACCCACAAGACTTGGGGAACTTCCGTGTCATCCATGACTCGCGGCATATAACATACCCGAGGTAAGCACCCGAACAATGCCTTTCCCATCATGATACTAAACAAAGAGTCCACTCATTGGTGCCATCCCTCATGATGTACATCACTCGTATAATCCATGAGGGCATGCAACGATGTGCCTGGTGCCTGTAAAGACAGCACATGACCTTCCACTCTGGGACGACCCCGTCTCAAGAGTGACCACTTCATTCTTGCCACTAGTAATGCGGGCTCCTTGCTAGTACCAACCATAGTAATCAACAAAGCCCCGTCCCATAAGGGGTATCGTGGTTGTGCATGTAAGGTTGGTATGGTCAACAAATCTTAAATCTAATCCATTTTTGAAAACACAATCTTAACTTGCTCCGGCACACCACTTCTTTCTCAAGTGGTCACCCATCATCTCATCATCTCCCTCGGGCATTAGTGGCACCCGACGGGGTTTTTGAAAAGTCTTTGAAATCACCTCTTTCTTGTCATCACTATGCATAAGTCCCATACCATTTGTGTAGCATCTATTAGCAACCGAACTACTCCCACCCGCACAACCCTCATAAGGGGTAGGATCATGCACGATGCAAGTGTCAATGGAGAAGTATCGGAGGCATCCCACCGAAAGGGGAACACCACAACACATGATCAATTACGATGAAAGTAAAGTGCTATATGACATGCAATAAAAACAAAGGGCTGCTTGCCTGGCTCAACAAAGTCTCCGGGGTCTTCGAAGTCTTCGGGTCCAACTTCTTCGTCAACCGCGCAAACTTCGTCGCGAAATAAAACAATAAAAATAAGCAATCACACAAAACAGAGCTCTCATTCTATTACCAAAAATGTTCTCCTACTCTGATAAATCCTAAAAGTCATACTAAAAATACTCTCTTAGGGTTTTGCTATGGAAAGGATTTTGGAAATAAAATAACAGAGGCAAAAAGGTGCCTATATATAGGTTTTAAAATAAAACAGTACTAAACATATTTTCAAACATTTCTATAAATGGCACTATTAAATTCTAGGGATTATTTCATGAATTTAGGTAGAAGAAATATTGGCATTGAATAAATATTTCACATGTGGGATTTTTGGAAATCTACAGAAAAAAAAGAAAAAAGAAAAGGCTATTGTGCCCTTTTGGGCCAGAATCCCTGGCCAAAACCGACCCAGAGAGGGATGTCGGCCCAGGCGAGGCGCCACGCATGGCAGATTTGGTTTTAAACCTGCCCGCGGGCCCGACATGCCAGCAATAGAGGAGAGGGCGAGGGGATGACAGGTGGGCCCCACCTATCATCCCCCTCCTTGCGACAGCAGCGGAGGAGGGGCTCGTGAGAGGGCTTCAGGCCACGGCGAAGGGAACAGAGGGCACTAGCGGGTTCCTAGGAGCATTGCGTGTCGGAGGGGGATTGCGGGGTTGTCGGGGAGAGAGGGGAACGCCGGCAAGGGGGGAAGCCCGACGGTGGTGACGAGGGTTTGGGTCGGGAGAGGGCTCCCGACCATGGGGGAGAGCACGCAGGGCACGGGCGAGGAGCGGAGGAAGAGGCGAAACAAGGAGGGGGGAGCGGGAGGCGTGGGGAGGCCTTAAATAGGCGGGCCACAGGCTCACCGTGGATGCGGTGCGCCGGTGAGCACGGGGTGCTCACCTCAGGCCACGGGGGCGGGCGAGGCCGTGTTTGGGGGTTACCTGGACGCGGTCCGTGCGCGGGAGGAGGGAAAGCAGCCAGGAGGAGGGGCTCGGAAGTGCGCGCATGCGAGCGCAGCCACTGGCCGGTTCGGGCGGAGCCGTGCGCGCGAGAGAGAGAGGGGGGAAAGAGAGGGGCGACCGGGCAGTGTGCTACGAACGCCGAGGGGGCAGAGGGGACATGCTGGGGCGGCCCGAAGCAGTCGGGGCTGCCCGTTGGCAGGCGGCTACAGTGCAGGTGTGCACTGTAGCGCGCTCGAGAGCGCAAGCTCTGCATGCCAGGGCAATATTTTAGCCCCCGTGCGCGTCCTCTTGTGCCTTGGGGTATTGGAGATTCCCAAAGGCTAGGATAGGCTAGGGGTAAGCTCTAGAGGAGTCTTAGGGAAGAAGGAAATGGGGATAAGGGATAGAAATGGTGCTGCCAGGGGTAGAAACAGGGGTTTCACCCCACCTCCTGGTGACCTGGGGTCTTGGGGTTCTTACTGGAGGTAAAATGCACCTATGTGATACTATGGTAGAAAGTTGGGGCTAACGGTAAAAGGGAATGGGGTAGAAATATGGGTTTTACCAAATCACCAGAAGGTGTTTGGTGGAGTTTTGGGCAAGAAATAATTACCAGCTTACTGAGATATTTACCAGGGTCAAAGGCTAGGTAGAAATGAGATGCTTCACCAAATTTGAGCTCAAGGGGAAAAAGTTTATAATGGAAATTCGGTGAACCCTAGAAATTGGCAGAAACTGATTTCTGTAGATCCAATGATGCTAGGCTTTAACCCTTGATGCACCACTTAGTGTATCATCACTATTTGGTCATTATAGCATGCCCACAAAGTTTGAGGCCAAGGGGAGACACTTCACAATGTAAAGTTGCTCAAATTTGATTCTGGACAGGAATGGTTTTGGGATGATTTGATGAACCAAACCAACTTGGATTGGGATGAAACTTTGCAAGATCATCACCCATGACAGTGTTGACTTGCTGGAATTTTCCTGGAATTTATTGAGAATATTTCTTATAGAAATATTCCAAAACTTTGATCTGAATACAAAGGGTTTTGAGGGGTTTTGCCCATGATTTGTTCATGCCCTTGTGTTGAAACTCATATATATGGAAAATATGTCTCCACTGAGCTTCTCTAAATTTTCTCAAATATTTTTAAAGCATTTAAATAATTTTTCCCTAGGAAAAACCATTTCTAGCCTTAAGAAAAAGCCTTTAAATAAAATATGAAAATAATCTTTAAAAATAATATTTGGTGGTTTTGAGAAGTCATATTTATATTAGGTTTGAAATAAATCCTTTGGGAAAGAAGGGTCCACCTGGTTTGAGGTCTTGCAGTGCAAACCTCATTTCAGGGGGTTTGGAAACTTAAATTAAATAAATCATTTTTGGTTAAAACAAAATTTGGTAAAAATAGTTTTGGGCACTATTCACATGGCATGATCATTAGGTAATGGGTTTGGAGCAATAAAGATGATTATGAAGTGGAATAGAACCTAGTAGTGCCATAAAACACAGTCAACAAACAAGCAATCAACATAGCAAGCAAGCACAAACACATTGAAAAAGTTTTAGTTAGCTCCAAATTTTATAAACCCAAACATAACAATGTGCTACAAACATAGGGTCTCACAGTTAGAGACCCTGTACTGCTAAGGTTAAACCGGCGGTTCTTGTCACGTGAGGGCTGGCCTACAGAAAGCGAGGATAAACTCTCTCATCTACCGCCGACTCTCCGCTATGTGGCCCGTTCGTACTCTTAGACACTCAATCCTTTGAAAGACCCTGAACTGTTTAAGGTTTAAACGAAGGATTGATGTCCCGTGAGAGGCAGTTTTTGAGCTACCAGGGTACTCATGCCCTGTCGTGTCTCTCTCTGGGACGCTACACTTCCTATTAGTTAATCTCGCTTAGAGACCCTGAGCCGTTTTAAGTAATTGACATCCAATCTCGATAGAGACCCTGTATAGGTTAGGAGTTTTAATTAGCGGGGTCCATCCAGAAGAACCGGCACATGAGTTAAAAAAATCAAAAATCAAATCCGGAAAGATATAACATCTCCGGGCTGCGCGGTTTTAAGCCGCCCATTAAAACAGTATGGAACATATTATGTTTCCACAGGTTGGTTATCTCAAGAAAAGCCGCCACGACATCTAGTATGAATTGGAGCACAAGGCAGATACAATATGTTAAAGCAGTGCGATTTCCTATGTGCACGATGGCACAGTTCAGGCAATACAAAGTTTAACTAAGAGCCTATTACAATGCTCTCCACAGAGCTCAAAAGCAAGGACTTCAAGTTTTTTACACGCCTCAAAGTTCGGCGAGTCACGAGAACCAGATTGTCCATGGCATTATCAAAGGGCTCCGCTAGACGGCGGGTCACCCTGCGCCAGGTCTTCGACCTTCTTGATCTGGAGATTGTCCACATCCCAACTGTAGTTGGTTAAAGCTTCAAATGTTGCCTCTTCAAAGAGGGGAGACGGGTCAAGCTCAGGAGCAAAGAAGTGCTTACGGCATGCAGGAATTAAGTCCATGGCCTCAAAGGTGGGGCCGCGCACTCACTTGTTCTCGGCATTGTAAGCCGCCTGATATGTTGACAAGTTCACATCTTCTGCCAATACCGATGCAAGGACTCTGGAAGCCTTCATGCAATGGGCGTAGTCGGCTTCTGTGAACTCTGAGCCATCATCCTTCTTTGACGGAAACCCATCCATCATCTCCTTGGGAGTTAGATCTAGGGCGAAGGCTAAAGCCCGGCTTATGGCCGCAATGGCTCCCTTTCTGGCGGATGATTTCTTGAGCTCCTGGAGTTGCTTGGGCAGGGTAGATAACATTTCTATGACCCCCTTCATGGACTTGGGGATACTCTCTTTGTTAAGCATCGCCTTTATGGTGTAGAGTGTTCTGCAATACATCTATTCTAAGAGAGTATAGACGGCTTTTGGAGACAACAGACTGTCAGCGGCGATTTGACGGCTCCTTGGACCTGTATAAGACAGATTTTTTATAAGCCGCCTATATAAGTATTTACACAAAGATGTTGACTAGAGTACTTACCAAAGATAGCAGTAGACATCTTTGCTATATGGCGCTTCTGGGAGTGCAATTCATCGGACACTTCCATGAGCCGCTGGTCAGCATTATCTGCACGCTGAGCCAGGGCAGTTTTCTCCGTCTCGGCAGCCTTCTTGAAGGCGGCGAACTCAGCTTTAGCTTTTACAAGCTCTTTGGTCGCAAGCCGGCACTTTTCTTCTGCTGCACTCCTGGCGGCCTATTGGGAGGCCAGATTGCTCTTCAAGTCGGTCAGTTTAGAGTCGGCATTATTTAAAGCTTCCTGTGACAAACAAAGGTACAAGAAAGGTAAGTCGCTAGGATAGCATGTCATCAGATGATCAAGATAACAACCATAATGTAAGTCTCAAGCATATTGCAAGCAATATACTTGACACTTGGGGGGCTAATGTCTATTTTCTCTCCAAGACTGTTAGTACGTTCTGGTTCATCTTTATCAAGTTAAGCCGGCACATGGGGGCTAATGTCTATTTGTTTTCCCAGACTACAAACTATAAATTACAAAATCCTCATGAAGAAAGGCTTCAAACCCGGTTCACTCGACCCTACTCTTTTCACAAAATCCTATGACAATGAACTGTTCATATGCCAAATATATGTTGATGATATTATCTTTGGATGTACTGACAAATGTTACAGTGATGAATTTGCCTATATGATGAGTGAAGAATATCAAATGTCTATGATGGGAGAGTTGAAATTCTTCCTAGGTCTTCAAATTCGTCAGCAAGACAATGGCATCTTCATCTCACAAGAGAAATGCCTCAAAGATGTTCTGAGGAAATTCGACATGCAAGATTGCAAAGGCGTCAAAACTCCAATGCCTTCAAAAGGCCACCTCTACACTGATGAAAATGGTAAAGATTTTGATCAGAAGGTATACCGCTCCATGATTGGCTCCTTATTGTACCTATGTGCATCTAGGCCTGATATAATGCTAAGTGTTTGCATGTGTGCTCGATTCCAAGCAACACCGAAGGAATCACACCATAAGGCTGTGAAACATATTCTTCCATACTTAGCACACACACCAACACTTAGATTGTGGTATCCCAAGGGCTCAAATCTTCACCTCGTCGGATACTCTAATGCTAACTATGCTGGAGATCGTGTGGATCGCAATTCAACCTCAGGCACATGTCATTTCCTCGGACGATCCTTAGTCTGTTGGTCCTCGAAGAAGCAGAACTGCGTTTCACTCTCTACTGTAGAAGCTGAGTACATTGCTACTGGCTCGTGTTGTGCTCAGTTACTATGGATGAAGCAAACCCTCAAGGACTACGACATCAAGTTGAAGAATGTGCCTCTCTACTATGACAATGAGAGTGCCATCAAGATTGCGTACAACCCAGTTCAACACTCCAAGAGCAAGCACATCCAGATTCGTCATCACTTTCTTCGAGATCATGTACTCAAGGGCGACATCTCCATCAACCACATTCCCACTGAAGAACAACTGGCCGATATCTTCACAAAGCCCTTGGATGAAAAGAGATTTTGCAAGTTGCGGTGTGAGCTAAATATCTTAGAATCTTCGAATGTTCTTTGATGAAGAAGACACAACCTAACACTTATGCAAAATTGATGACTTAGATGTGCAACACACGAAGTAACGTTTTCCTTCAATCAATGAAGAATAACTCTCTAAGTGTGAAGAAATTAACAAAGAATTTGATTCTCAAAACCCTACGACAATTGTACGCGGTGTCTAAAATCATCATTCTTATATCGTGGGTTACGCCACCAACCAAAAGTTGATACTCTTCAAAATTGAGCACTTCGTTGTTTTTGCAAATTCTTCAAAATATCAAATTCCTCAAATTTGCAAATTCCTCAACTTTTTCAAATTCCTCAACTTTTCAAATTCTTCAAAATTTGAAACTCATGTTCTTCATTGACTATATATATATTTTTATATTTGAGTTTTCAATGTCCTCAACAACATTCTCTTATTGCTAATTCTTCAAGTTGATTTTCATCTAAGTGAATGTGATCGGACCCCTTTCCCCTCTATGCTAAACTCAACCAAGTCTATTCACAAATTCTTCATATGTGTTCTACTTTCAAACTTGTTCAAAGTCTTCACTGTGTCCTTGACAGCTAAAGAATTTGCGAACAAAAACTTTGAAATCTTCACTACCAAAAAATTCGGCGGTTCCCGCTCAAACTGTTCCTATTCCCGCGCCTAGATAACCCACGACCCCCCACTATCGCCACCGCTAAGTACGTGGGTGACACCTGTCGCGTGGAGAGCAAGGGCCAGGGGCAATCCTGTCCAAAATCTTCGGGCGGATCGGTTTTCACTTCCTCTATAAATGCCCCCTTCCCATCAACTGTGCTCGGTTACTGCGCATCTCATCCCTCTCCCGAGCTCCAACCTAGCGCCGCCGCTAAAGTCATCGTCGACGGTGAGGAAGAGCTTCACTGCCTCAATCTCGTCGTCGCCGTACTCGCATAGGCCGCGGAAATCCTCATCCCGCCGCCGCTGTAGCTGTCTCCCTCTGCCAATCTAGGGCATGGGAGATCTGAACGCACGAACTTCCCAATCTCATCTCTGAGTTCGTTGTGTTCTTCACCAGGGTAAATAAACTTTACTTTTACTGCCCTTGTTTGATCCTCAAATGCTCTTCATATTCCTCAAAAGGTGTTTGTTCTTCATGAACCTTATTTTAAAAGCACCTTACATCTCCTCATACTTGATGATTTTCTCTAAGTAATGATTTTCTTCAAGATTCCTCAATTGTGCAAATCCTCAAAATTTGTACAACTCAGGAACCTGAGACAAAGAACACTTAGTAAAATTCCTCAAGACATCCATGGTCAAATTCCTCACACCTAATTTTTCTTCAAAATTTCTGAGAACGCATATGACCTCTTCAAATTCCTCGCACCTATACTCTGTTCATAGGTACAACATGTCCGCTGATGAATCACTAGGTTCTCATCAACTTAACTCATTTGCAGCGCTTCTTGAAGAAAAATTGTGTACCTCTTCAGAATCTTCAAGAGTTCATATTCCTCAAGTGAAGAAAATGACTGACGGAAAGAAACAACAGAAAGGAGGAAAGAAACCATATGTGCACACTGCCTTTGAGATTCCAGAGGATGTGTATGATGAATATTGCACACCTGATGAAGAAACAAATGGAAAAGAGACGACCAAGCAGAGAAAGATCCGTCTGCAAAAGATTGAGAGGAGATGGGCAAGAGAATGGAACGAATATCGTTATGTAACCCCAAAGTACATGATGAAATTTGCAGTGAAACCACCTTGCAGTAGGCCTCCTCTAGCTCAGAACCAAATCGCTGATCCCACAAGCCTAAAGACTGGTGAGGACTTTCCTTATCTATGGGAGAAGCAGCAAACCAATCTGGCTAGGAAAGCCAAAGAAGCAGTGAAGAAATTCAATGAAGATTCTACTGCTGCTGCCTCTGCCCGAGCTTCTGCAAGTGCTCCAAAAAAATCATGAAGAAATCTGCCTTGAAGATAGGTTCTTCAACATCAAGACCTTCACAGCAGATTCCTCAAGGTCAAAGGACTCTGCCTTCAAAGTCCTCAGCACCTGAAACTGTCGCTGCTCAGTCTTCTGCAAAAGTTACAAGATCCTCAACACCAGTGCATCTGGCTACATGCAAGAGGACTGAGGGTTTCACCACAGTCCCAAAGATCACTGCTAGCTCCTCCAACACAACAAAGTCTTCAACCAGCCCCTCTGCGCTGAAGCTGAAGAAAACTGTTGGACGAGGTCAAAGACCAAGTCCTCACACAAGTAAGGCTGTAATGACCATACCCTCACATTCTGAGGATGATGATAGTGATGATGATGAAGCTGATGATGAGGAATTGGTAGAAATCATCAGAGAAAGTCAGCACAGGGTTGCTAGAGCAAAGGGCAGCTCTGTTCCTCTCATGCTGGATCCCAAGATGATCCTCAACTTCATCGACATATGGCATGAAGACCCAAGCACCCCACTTTCTTCACTAAATCTGCCTCCTGAAGTGGATCATGTCCTCACCCACTTCATCTCTGAAGAACAATGGAAAAGAGAGAAAGCTCTGAGAGCTAAGAGGAATAGGACTAGAAAAGAAAATTTTCTACGCGAAAATCTGATGAATTTTACCCCAAATCAACTCGTCACAGTTCAATCCAAAATTCGCACACTCTCTGTGGATCAACAGAGGTATGATGCTGAATGGAAGGGCACCAAGGTCAGACTCGTCAGGGCTGCTCAAGCAGCTATAAAGGATCACAACACCAGGGTTGCAGCTCGATCGCAACCACAAAAGCCTCGGTCTGAAGAAATTGCTCAGACTACAGATGAAACTCCTCAGGCAGCTGATGAAAATGCTCAGCCTGATGAAACTGCTGAAGGAAATGCTTCTACACCAGAAGCAACTCAGTGCTGCTGAGGAAACTCAGACCACTGATGAACATGCCAGGGCAACCTCCAATGTTGTGCCTGAAGAAACTGCTACGCCAACAGGTACTTCTATTGTACCTGAAGAATCTGATAGGCCAGCTGAAGAATTTGTTGTGCTTGAAGAAACTGAACCTCCCAGGGCGGCTGCATCACTCGTTCCTGAAGAAACCGCTACTGCTGAGGAAAATCCACTCAAGAGAAAAGCGTCAACTTCTGATGCCCCCGTGTTGAAGAAGTTGAAAACTTCATCAAGTTCCTCAACAACTCCAATTGATGCAACTCCAATTTCCTCAGCACCAGCCTATGCCATTGTGCCATTCGGGAAGGAGTATGTCATCCTTGAAGAAAAAGAAAATCATTCGGCTGCTTCCTCAGAGCCTCTTGATGAGGAAATTGTCATCGATGACACTGCATCAACCCCCAAGGTATCATGCTCCAGCTTCTGGTAACTGCTGAGGAAGCTGGCGTAGAAGACATTGATGAAGATGTTGACATTGGTGACACCACTCAAGTCGTCAATGATGAATATTGGAAATCTGCACATCCCAATTCACCAATGGCAACTCCTTTGATGTTGATTCCTCAGTCACCTGCACAGACTGAAGAAATCCCAGAAGACTCTGAACATATGTACCTTCCAAACAGTGGAGAAATTCCAGCTGCAACAGCTGAGGAAAATGATGCTCCGGCCATTGCCGAGGAACCAGTAATTCAAATCACTCAGTCTGCCGTTCCTCCAATGCCAACAGAGATCAAGGGGCGCACATGAACAAATCTTCAACCCAAGCGGAGACTGCCCTTCAAAGGCACTGTTCGTCCCAAATTCCTCAAGAGGAATTTCTTCAATGAACACTCATTCTTCTCTAGACCAAACCCCTATGACTCTGCAAGGGCTGGTCGCAACAGATTCTGGACTGCCTCTCAACTCAACTACTATGCTTCAGTCCTATATGAGAAAAAAAAAGTCTTCGAGCACCATCAGATTCCTCATGCTGATATGGAAAGTCTTCCATCATTCACTCCAGTGCTCCAAGTTCTTTATGAAGCAGGCCTTCTTCCATTCTGTGTCGACATCTACAACTGGAATGAAGAAATCATCATTCAGTTCTATGCCACGCTGCATATTAGCGGCAATTCTTCAGATGTCAACTCATGGATATTGGACTGGATGACTGGCACGACCCACTTCACTGCTCAAGCCTCTGAATTGCTTCAGTGTGTCCCTGTTCCAATTCCCTCAAATGAAGCCCGCAAACTGTTTAATGAGCCTGCACTTCCAAATCAGCTGATGCAAGTGTCGATGAAGCCTTTGCCTCCTGGAACACCTCAACC
The DNA here is from genome assembly GCA_022496015.1 of Hordeum marinum. Classification (NCBI taxonomy): domain Eukaryota; kingdom Viridiplantae; phylum Streptophyta; class Magnoliopsida; order Poales; family Poaceae; genus Hordeum; species Hordeum marinum. The sequence continues at coordinate 237,612,432 of CM039673.1, forward strand.
AAACACCTTTCTTGTGAAGAATCTGCTATATGTGCCTAGGACTATTTACCGTATCCTCACAAACACACTATGTCCTCAGAAAGGCCATGTTTCTGAAGAAGAAGAAGTGGAAGGAATCATGAAGAATATGCTCTTCAACATCATTCATGGGATTCCCATCAACTTGCATGATTTCTTCATGAGGACATTGGCCAGTGCTGCCTTAGCTCCATTTGAACAAAACCCCTATGCGCCATGGATCATGAAATTCATTAGGGCAAAGTCCTCAGTTCCCTTCAAGGCTGATTTTCAGAATCACTTTAGCTTTCTGCCTCCAATAGAAGTCATCAAGAGCTCAATTGCCTCAGCTAAAGGAAAAGGCAAATCTATCATTGATGAAGGCACTCATCCTTTGGATGGACAGTTCCGCAAATTCGCTTCCTTCTCCACCAATGATGACACAGCCACTCAAGACTCCGGTGCAAAAGCCTCAGCTCAACAACCTCAAGAGTCTGCCCCTCGTGTGATGACTGATCGCGAGCTTCTAATAAGTCTTCATCAGAAGGACGATCGCAATCACAAGTGGGTGAAGCATCAACTTGGATACATTGTGCAGAATATGAATGTGACCCAAAACACTGTCAAGAGGAACCACTATTATGCACATGAAAACCTCAGACGCTCTTGGGCTGTACTGTCTCACATCATGCCTTCTAAAGAACTGGATGAGCTGGACATTAAGGAACATCCCGACTGGGCTCGGCGACCTCAGAAGAAATTCAAGAAAGTTCAAGTTCCTCTGATGGTAGCAAGTTCATATTCTTCATCTCGCGAGCATAAGGACGGTGAAGATTTTGACGACACTGCTGCAGGCCCTGCATCGACAAACGACCCGACAACGCTGGCGCTCCTTCCTCACCAACACGATGAAATTCTTCAAAGGGGCGCTAGTCATCATTTTTTCTTCCCTTTTGGTCTTCGATGACAAAGGGGGAGAAAATTTGAGTTAATCTTCAAGCGGGTCTCTATAAATGGGATAATTTTTGTTTAATTTACAACTCTCGCTCTTCTGAAACTTTTGTTGATTGAGTTGTAAACTTAAGCCCGATGGTGGTCTAACACTTTTGAACTATTTCCTTGCATGTTTATTTCCTCAGATACCTTAATGCATGCATGCTGAATTTCGACAGACACCATTTTCCTTATGCATTTTAAATTCTTCATATCATATTTTCAAATGCGTGTATGAATTACAAGATATAGGGGGAGTTCTCCATGTTTGAACCTGCCATGTGCATTTGTAGTCTAAAGCAAATTCCTCAAAAATGCACATCTTCAGGGGGAGTTCTTCTATATCTTACAATCAAATTCCTTAAAATTTGTACTTTCACTTCATATGTTTATCCCCGTTGAAAACTTAACCTATTTGTCATTAATCACCAAAAAGGGGGAGATTGTTAGTGCATCTAGTGCCCCTTAGTGATTTTGGTGTATTGAAGACTTATAGTTTAAGGTACTAATGCGTTTGTGAGTGTACACAGGCTCTATAAGTCGATGAGGAGTTTGATATATTCGGAGATTATCGACCCCTAAAAATGTATGTCTTCAAGTGAAGACTTTGCTGAAGACTTTGTTGAAGACTTTGTGAAGACTTTGAAAATGAAGAAGTTGGTGTGACCTTGAAGATATGAACGAGGAATATGAAGCGTGAAGACTTTTGTTTTCGTAGTTTCATTTCCTTTATTTGAGTCACAGGAAACACCGTACTGTTAAAGGGGGGCGAGGTAATACTAAGGAAAATTTCCAACTAATGCTCAACTCCAAAATCCTCAACCCATACAATCCTTCGAGTGAAGCCTTTGGAAATCTCTTACGGTTCAGACAAGTTCTTCAGTGACAGAGACGAAGTTCTTCTGGTCTCTGAGGAAATTGATCTGACTAAGGAGTAAGGATTTCGCCAGTGCAAATTGCCTACAAGTGAGGAACATGATAAGCTGAGGACTTTCATAGTTCGAAATTCTAACCGTTGCTGTGCTTAGCGCCAGCTGTCCCCAATCATTCTTATCCACATAACGGTCATATTATTGGGGGCATTTATGTCTTATCATGTCATGTTGCATCCTGGCTATAAATAGCCACCGCCCCCACAACCACTAGCTGGTTGGCTGCTCCGAGAGAGAGAACTGACACTTGTCATTTGAGAGCAACCCATCCTCCGAGGTCTTTTGAAAGGAAATCATTAGTGAGGAAAAACCTACAATCAAACCACAAAACCCAAAGTGATTGAGCATCATTGAAGAAATTCCTGTGTGGAACCGATGCTTGTTACCTTTGAGGACTGTGCATCCTCCAGACGGTTAGGCGTCATGGTCTAGTGCTCCTGCAGACAATTGGGGACCACGAAGTGACCTTGGCCTAGAGCATCCAGCAGTAAATTGTGGATCGCCGGGTGACCAGTTTGTGAGGGTTTTGGAAGTCTACCCTGAAGACTTACCATGAGTGTTGGGTGAGGACTATGTGACCTTAGCTCAAGAGAATATGGTAAGGACTATGTGTCCTGGGACTGTGTGTCCTCTGGTTTAAATACCAGGCCGCTCCAAACCAGACGTACAACTGTCATAGCAGTTGGAACTGGGTCATCAAACCATTGTCTTCATCGAGCTATCTGGTTCTATTTCCTCAACCCCTCTATTCTTCATATACCTGTTGATGAAATTGATTGTTACTGTTTGAAGAATTTGACTGGAGACTTTCACAAATTCCTCACCTCAAATTCTTCAAGTTACCTTGTTCATCACTACATATCATGTATCACGCTACTCTCTATTTGTGCAAGTTTCATTTCATCATGAAGACTATGCTGTTACTATGTTCCTCATGCACTTGAGTACTTATTCCGCTTATAGTTATTCATCACATTTCAAATTCCTCAAAGTTGAAATTCCTCAAGTGATGAATTTGTAAAAATCGCCTATTCACCCCCCCTCTAGCCGATATAACGCAATTTCAAAAGTCCAAGGGGTGACAAAAGGACAGGATGCAAATAAGAAAGCATGTACTCTGGGTTGATCTTCAGAGGCGGTAGCTTGGTTGCTGTAGAGTCACCCGAAGAAGGAGGTGATTCCTGAAAGCAGTTACAGCATTGTAAAGACAGAATAAAGTTGTAAGGCAAGACTGGCAAAATTAAGCCAAGTGAAACAAATACCTCAACTGGCTGTTTCCGCTGAGTCGGCGAGTGAGATAACCCGGACATAAGGTCTTCAGAGCCGGTGCTCCGAGTTTGCCATCGGGAGACTTGTTGTTGCTTTTTCAAAACAAAGCTAGGATCTAAGTAAGCAAGAGGATGAGAAAGTGGGACCTTTCGGATGACCCACCGTATCTTCTGTGATGCAAGACGTTCTGAATCAGATGAAACGTAAGTTACCTCAGGAACATTGGCGTGGCTTGTCTCCGTTTCATCCTGAGAATTATTATTGTCAATAAGGTGCATGAAGAGACGGCCAAGAGAGTCAAATTCTACCTCTGAGTCGTCAGATTCAGGCTATTCTTGAGGTGCAGTTTTCTTCTTTCGACCGCCGTCTTTCTCCTTTGATTTCTTAGGAGGAGGAACGTACTTCTTTTTCCAGAAGCTGGAATTGGCCTGAAAGTAAAAGCCGTCGAAAGAGGTCAAAAGATTGCAAAATATATATGGATAGCTAACGCAGAAGTAAGCAGATCGAGAGTCGCCCTTACGTCTGGGGCTAGGTTTGCGGCATAGAAATGTGCTAACCCGGTGGCGCGACAAGATCCTTGAGACTCATGAAAAAGGCTTTTGATGGCGGCCACGATGTTATCTTCTGACAACATGGTGGGATTAAAGCAGAGGGGGTCATTAGCATCACCCGTATACTCGCACATGAGACGGCTTCGCCGGCTCAGAGGCATAACTCTCCAAGAAACCCAGCAGCGGGTCAGATCAATTCCCGTTAGACCATTGGCCATAAGGGCTTTAATTTTTGCGTGAGACGGAGCATACTTCGCCCGTTCAGCGGCTGGCAGCCGGTTAGGAAGTTCAGTCATAGTCTTGAGCCGGGTCGGATGGTAACCCAGCAAGGAATGCTCTCCCTCTAGAGAGGTGTCTTTGCAGTTGAACCAGGTTTTATTCCGGTCCTTGGGATGACTTGTTATCCGAATAGCCGGAAAGGTCACTTCCCGTCTTCTCTGAATTGAGATTCCACCAAGTTCTAAGCTTGGACCAGCTGCCACCTTCGTCTGATAGTTTGCGTAGAAGAACTCATGAAAAAGACCAATGGACGGCTCTTCTTGTAAGTAAACTTCACAGAGGATTTGGAAGTTGCACATGTTTGAGACGGAGTTTGGGGCGATGTCTTGAGGGCGCAGCTTAAAGAAATGAAGGACGTCTCGGAAGAATTTTGAGTCGGGCGGGCTGAAACCACGTACAAGGTGATCCGCGAAAACAACTACTTCGCCCTCTTGAGGAATGGGTTTCTTTTCATTTCCTGGAACCCGCCAATGAATGACATCTTTGGCTGGTAAGGTCCCTGCATCTATGAAATCCTTCAGAAACTCTTCGGTGACGGCAGAGCCGACCCAGTTACAAGAATTGGACACGCGAGGCATGGTGGCGTCTTAAGCTGTGCAAAGTAACAATATGTGGCAAGTTAGAAGGTGACACACAACTAAGGGCGACTGAAGAAATCTAAGCTCTATAAAGCTAAGTCGCTAGAGCAGTTTAGGAAAGAGTTGGAAGCTCAATGGCGAGTTAAGTTTACAAGGAAACAAAGCAAATGTTACTAAGTGTGGAAAACAGGTTCCACAGGCTATCTATATAATTGTGGATCTACAAAATAGAGAAAAAAGCGGGTTTATTCTAAACCTAGCAACGAACAGAGGAAATAGCAACGTTTGAAGACAGTAAAGGGGGCAACTATGGATCTGTGTTGTGCGGTATTTGACTTCCAACGATCTACCGTAATGGAAAAGGGTTGTTATCAAGATCACTCATCTACATGTTGTCTGGCATTACAAAGAACTCGCGTTTCTAGCGGGCGGGAGAACGCCATGGATACCCTACCGAAAGCTACAGATCTAGGGGTGGAGAAGAACTTACCGGAGATGATGTGTCGGGACCCCGATCCTAAGCCATAAGAATCTAGCCTGTAACACATCACATCACTTTGCGGTCTCATGCACGGTTATCTCCACGGCTGCCACCTTACCTGGGCCGGGACCGTTTGCATCTTTTGACTCACGTATGTGAATGTGTCGCTAGCATTCAAATGTCAAAGAACCCGGGCCGACATGCCTAGTCGTAGAACCCAAGTGGCATATCCGTACAGGGACATGCATACGTAACCCAGCAATGCAGGTGTCGATCTCTAGCGTGTGTAGACGAGTCATAGCAAGATACAAGGACACCATTATGCCGTGGGACATAAATGTCATCACTGCATGTAGATGAGTCGTAGCAGGCTATAGGGACTCCATTACACTGCGAGACATTTCCCCGAAGGGGCAGACACAGCAGCAAAGAAAGATACATGCCGGTCAATCAATGTGTCCGGAGCAGTAGCAAGCTACCAAGGCTCGGTGGAAGCACAAAGAGGCATTTCCCCGTACAGAGTACTACTAAAGGCACACAACTAGGTGTCGGATCCCATACATACCGTTGCACGTCACACGTACGCATGACATGCCCGATATGCATAGATACAACTATGGCATCACAACATAACCATACAACATTACAACATTTATTTAGAAGGCTCGAAAGAGCCAATACAATGAGATGTTACAAACATAGGTCACAAGACCCAACATCCAGAGCATTCAAACAAACAAGCGTACGTTAAACATGTCTGGGTACAAACATCGACAAAAGTGGCTAAAGGAACCTGAAAACCTACATCGACCCTACCAAAGGAACCAGACCTCTGTCTGAGATTCCAAGCTAATCCGGTCAACATCGAACTTCACGTTGTAACGATCACTAATAAGACTGACGTCTCCTCTGCAAAACATAAATTAAGTAAACGTGAGTACAAAGGTACTCAGCAAGACTTACATCAGAACTAACTACATATGCATCAATTTCAATGAAGGGGGTTGTGGAGTTTATTGCAGCAAGCCAGCTTTGACTCTTGGCTAACCTATACTATGACTACAAGTAGTATCTTTGAGGTGGGATAGCGTACACGAGTCCACATATTCTCCAATCAATACACCACTATGGATCCACTTCCATCTCCCTACGAGAAGGCCATCCATAGCACTCACGCTTATCTTGCCTATTTTAGAGTATCCACTTCAACTTATCTATGAACCACATAAGTTCTCCAAGTAGTCCATATCCGAGGACGCGGCTATTCGAACAGATTATTTCACCCTGTAGGGGTATACTTCTTCACACACGCTCTCGCCACTTATCACCATATGCACGTCATGCATCTCGGCAACCTTCAAGCGGAAGCACTGGCGTGGGCGTCGGCCACGACCATCAATCACACAAGACCGTAGTCCAGGTTTATCGCCTATTTGAGACTGAACCCGCACAGAAGTTTGGCCGAAGTTTCCACTACGGCCTCAAACGATGTGCGCAGGGTTCCCAAGCCCACCGTTTGGGTGCCACTTGGTAAACCGTGACACTGTGCCTATACCGCATCATAGTCCACCCTGTCGGGCAGCGCTATGCACGGCCGCCAACACTTTTCCTAGAAACACCAGAAACTAGCTGCAACTCCTGGACAGAGGTCTAGGCGATTAATGGGCCGAGAGGGTCAATTAAGTATCCTAATGTGCGGTAGTATCTTGTCTTGGATAACATACACAGAACTCAGTTCTTAAGGATGGTCCAATGAGACAACCCATCATGTACTCCTACATGACCTCTCATCGCTACCTTTACCAAATCGTGTTCACACATTTAGTTCTCGCACAATAGGACATGAACATAGCCATTCTGATTCATCACCCGGATGGATCAGACGACATGACATGACTCTAATCTTAGCAAGCACAATAAGCAAACATGGATGAGTAAGCACAACAAGTCTCAAGCAGTTGCTACTCATGCTAAGTGGTTTCAACTATTTACTGTGGCAAAGACACGTCATGCAAAGGAATGGGTTTAACTACCGAGAACAGGTGACAATTGAATCGTTGTTGTCCTAATGCAATAGAAGAGAGTGCAAGAGAGATAGAGTGGGTTCATATTAGTATGCTCAAGGGGGGTTTGCTTGCCTGACAGTCCTGAAGATATTACTTCTCCTCATTAGTATCATCGTTCCCATCGTCAGAACAATGTCTACCGAGAGGGAACAACACCGACAAACAGAGAAATGAACACATTCAATGCAATGCAACAAACATGATGCATGATATGACAAGGTATTGAATTGACCTAGAGGAATAATTAGCCAAGTTAATTCAAGTGGAATTCAAACAAGTTTGAATTCCAACTCCAAATGATATTTCATATATTGCTCTAATCATAAAATTGTACTACTTGGTGATGTTAACTTGTTCAAACATGCATGATCATGGCATAAACAGATTCATTGGATTTTTCTGATCATTTTTCATACATAAATTATTTTCATCTGAGTTACTGTTTAATTTCTATGATTTTTAGACGTTTTAAACATTTTTTGGAATTAATAAATCGTTTAGTATTTATTTTAATTGCAGAAATACTTTACTGCATCAGCATTACGTCTAGGTGATGTCAGCGGTCAACTAACCCGGTCCAGGTCAAACCTGACGTTCAGGTCCCACATGTCATCGACTCGGGGTTAACAGATGGCCAACTTAACTTAATTAGTTTAGCCAAGGCTTAATCGGTGGGTGGGTCCCAGTGTCAGTGGGTCAGAGGCTGTTAATGGCCTAATTAGCCCCTAATGGTTGTGCCACATCGGTAGTCGCCGGAGGGTGGCTGCCGGCGACCAGATAGGACGGCGGTGACATGCCGGACTTCTGCTTCTGTTGTCCGCTGGAGGCGCTGACCGCACCAGAGGTGAGCTTTGGCTTGCCCGCATCTAGGGGAGCAATAGGGGGTCTGCGGGGTGGCTAGAACGAGGCCGGCGATGAGCTACGGCGGCGGCCGAAACCTGGCCACGATGGAAGTCATGGCCACGGCACGAGCATGGCCACAAGAAGGGAGGGGAGAGGAAGAGAAGCTCACAGGGGGCTTCCGGGACGATCGGCTTACTTGGGGAGGCGCGGGTGGCCGCGAATTCGTCAACGGAGTCCGGCGGATCCAACGAGGAGAGCGAGGGGGAATGAGAGGAATGGGTAGAGGGAGCAGAAAACGGTGGGGGGCGCGGTCCACATCCCCTCGCGATGGATTGGGATGGAGGGAAGGCAGCCACGGCGACGCAGGAGCTGGCACGATCGCCAACCGTGCTCGCCTTCTCCTCTGCCTATTAGCAGAGGTAGAAGATGACCCCGCCCCTGGGCTAGGCTAGTTCTGCAACAGGTAAGCCCAGGTGGCCTCTTTCCTTTCTTTTAGTTTTTTTATATTTCTGTTTTTCTATTTCTGTCTTTTGTTTGATTTGGTTTGACAAACAAGACATTTTATAAAATTCTGATATTTTGCAGGTGAGTCCAATGGATTAAACCAAAGCACCGCAAAAAGTTTCAGAATTAATGGACTTGTATTTTATATATATTAAATATAAATCCAAGGAAAAAATATTGGATTCCCTAAAATGCCCAATATAAAATGTTTCTGTTATTTAAAAATATTGGTTGGCAAATTTACGTGAGTCCAACATTTTATTAGAACACCAGGGACATTTTCTTGGGTCACTTTGATTCAATTTTTATATTGCATATGTGACAAAAATTGAATTCTGGGGCTTGATCATTCCTCATTTCATTTTCGTTGAAAATAAAAATGCATGCATGAGTGCAACACAACCAAGGTTAACTAGGGTTGTGACAACTCACCCCCACTAAACAAGAATCTTGTCCCGAGATTCAAGCGTAGGGTAAGAAAACAGAGGGAACACTAACTACCACAATCTTCATGATCCGTGTGCCCTCCTCGCAGCTCTTGTTTCATTGCATCATGTTGATCTTGACATCTTTGTCTTCGGGATCTTCATTCAACAGAAGGACAACAAGGATAGAGAGCTCTACAAGATTCGGTCTTCTCGGAGATCAAGCAACTCATGATTGGAATTAGACGTGATAACATCTCTCGAGCTGAGACACAAAACACACATTGAGAATGATGGAATGAGATAGATGACGGAGGTTCAATTGGTAGGCAACAATTCCACGCTAAAACAGATGGTGATGAGGTTTGAAAGTAGCGAGGAGTTAGTTGCCCTTCATACCATAACAGGAACCTTAGGGAAGGTGACTCGTAAGATTATTCCTTAAGTGGCAAAAATAATTACTTTTGATATAGAGATCATTAAGACTCTTCATGCCAGCCTAAGGCAATTCGCAAACGATCATTGGAAGGAATTCAAAGAATGGCATACTCAAATCGGAGGGAAACTAGAGTTATAAAACAATTCAGCAACGGAAGGCACTTTCCAGTTAAAACCGAGAGTATAACCCAGTGTCTGAGCGTGCTCTCAAGAACTTGAGCATTTCCATATTCATCAGGATTTTTACCAACATCCGTGCCAAGGATCCTGGCAACACCTCATACTACCATGATGAATAATGATGGAGGATGCAGATGCAAAGGAAGACAACACTTTCTCAGATTTCACCTTAGCTATACCAAGGGAGCAAAATCTGGATGATCGACTGAGAGACATTTAGCACTCTGCTTCTAATGTTCTCCTTGATGAAGTAGCATAACCCAATTATAGGTAACGTTTGGTATCTAGAACATCAAGTAAAAGGTCGGACTTCGGGATCTCAAAGGGTACATGAGAAACAACTTCCAAAAATTCATATGAAAACCTCATGGGGAAGTGGCTAAGGTTGTTGATTCAAGATATTATAGTAACAGGTCTTCCAGTAGGTGTGTTATCCATAACATCACTTTACCAGTTATAGTGAGACCAATATTATAATTCTTGGGCAACTTTCCAACCATCATATCTGCCTGAGATTCAGATATGGTTGGTGTCATGATATTCCAGATTCAGCATGTCTGCAAGTGAAAGGTTGCAACACAAATCAAAGAGATGACGTTGCAAGATTCTCGGGAAATGAACTTCGGAAGCCAACTCCAAAACGTGAGCTGGATTGCAAGACACATGTGAACACACTGTCCAGGACATGCATGACTACATGGACTTACAACAAAACACTACCGAGTTCTGGATGGAACCATCATTAGAGGTAGCGAAGTATTGTGCACGTCCGTCAGGGCCCTTCAGGAGTAACACTTAACTTCTTTTCCTTAACAAATCAATCAGTGGCTTGGTGTGCTAGGTACTGCATGTGGAATGGAGATGATCAGTCTACCAAACCATAGAATACTTCGCACGTGCATGACTAACTTAGGATGATTCCAATGAAAACAAAATGACCTTTCTCAAGTTCATGGCGGCAACTTGCACCATATGCACATGAACTAAGAGTAAGTCACTTCTTACACCATGCATATGCTTCATGTACAAGACACAAAGATATTGCCTACAAAAGTTTCCAACACTAGCTTCATATTCATCATGAGTCACGGAAGAGATGAAAATGTTGTCAATGGGCTTAACAACAATTCATCGAAATATCCATGTGGATGGAATTCCAGAACTATGAGAACAAGGTGATAGCATTGGTCAGACCAAAGGATATAATGGTGTATGCTCGGGGATACATCCACGAGTAAAAACAACATTAAGAGGATCTTTGGTTTTGAGTTTGATTTGATGATAGCCCACACTCAAATCAAAAATTGGATAAGACGATAGATGCAACAATTGACCACAAGGATCACTCGGTGAAAATATCGGCTTTCTTCAACACACACATACACAACAAAGACATCCCCGTGGAATGAACTAAGTCAGGCAAAGCTTTTATGTTCCAACTCTCCAAGTTGTTGTTTAGCTTATCCAACCAGCTCAGGGGTATCTAACACCAATTCTTGGAGAAGGGATGGTTTATAGCAAAACCATCTTGATCACGAACTTAACATAACGGTCAAGGAACACCTTGGTAATACTTCCGAGAAGATATTCGGAAAATCACGATCCACCGGTATGTTATCAAGCTCGAGAGCAATCTTGCTTTTCAAGGCAAGACGATATGATCAACAGAGTGAAGGATTGACACAATCCTAACTCATTGATCGAAAAGTGCACCATGGAAAATGGACTATGTAGCACAATCAATCTTGGTATGACAATTCAATGACCATCACACCAAGAGTGAGATTATTGTCCATTAACTACCAAGCAACAAAGTTGCCAGGAGTATCGATTTCACACATCACGATTCACTTGTCGGTATTCTGGTTTCAACAACACAGAGACCGGGGAATGAATGATGATGGCGAGAAGTATCACTACATCAAGATTTCATAAGAGGGAGTGCAGTTCTCATGATAATCTTGACATGAAGAGGGTAATACCTCAAGGTAGAACAGAGCAAAAGCTGGATTGGCATTTTGATATGCGAAATACAACTGCTTTGACCCAATCCGACAAATGGATGAGGTACGGGAGTTTGCTTTTCCTAGTCATTCTAAGATAGAATGGCTTGGCAGACCAGGAGAATAGTGGACATCGATAACACAATGCATGACATACTCTTGACTATCCATTGATAGATAAAGGTCAGAATACAATTGAAGAAGCGCAACTCAAGAGCACCTGATTTTTCCTGAGTTGTAGATACATGGATTGAATATGTCAAACAGAGTTCAACATGTCTCTTCCAGATAATCCATGCAGAATGAGGGATTGGCAGAGTCACAACTATGGGATGGAGAACTCATCAAGAGCACTCATGTTGTGATCTTTCGTTCACAAAGAACTTCTGCCATAGCTGATTCATGGTATTGGAAGAATGATATACCACAAACCTTGAGGACTATAACAAGGTTACTAAGCATCCTAAGGGAACGAGCAAATACTATCAACATAAGTGAGCGGAATGATTCTTGGGTTCAAGAACCCAGATACAGAATACCTATTAACTAAGTAGCATCACAGCAAGCCTTTGATAATGATGGCCAGAATTATCACACTCGAAACAAAAGACACGACTAGACTATTGGGTGGTTCACTGAAACAACATGGTTTCCCAAAACACTTTCATCAAACACGTCGAGGTAATATAGTACCACAACTCAAAAATTGGTGTGCTTTGTCTGGCCTGAAAGACATTGACTCAAGACGAATGAGTTTTGCAGTTGCATCAGATAATTTAGAAACCTTGGATAACTCGGACAGCATAACGGCTGTACGGACATGAAATATGAGGCAACCTACACAAGAAAACTGACAACATGACAATGAATTCTCATAGAGGCATCGATCCCGAAAGACAACATCTTTCCTATAGGTCTCCAGCATAATAACTCGTCATCCTAATAGATAGATGAGAATGCCTAGTTCTTAATCCCCGTAGAAAAGAAGAGGGTGACTCAGAATCAGAATGACACAAGTAAAGGAGTAAAAAGAGACTTACGTTCCCTTCCACAATCAATTCCCTTATATAACTAAAGCAGTTCTAGACTCAACATTGACCAGTTTGGCTTGGTAATCCTACAGGCAGTCAAGCTCTGATACCAAAGCTGCCGGGACCCCGATCCTAAGCCATAAGAATCCAGCACGTAACACATCACATCACTTTGCGGTCTCACGCACGGTTATCTCCACGGCTGACACCTTACCTGGGCTGGGACCGTTTGCGTCTTTTGACTCATGTATGTGAATGTGTCGCTAGCATTCAAATGTCAAAGAACCTGGGCCGACATGCCTAGTCATAGAACCCAAGTGGCACATCCGTACAGCGACAGGCATACATAACCTAGCAATGCAGGTGTCGATCTCTAGTGTGTGTAGACGAGTAAAGCTACAAGGACTCCATTACGCCGTGGGACATAAATGTCATCACTCCACGTAGACGAGTCGTAGCAGGCTGCAGAGACTCCATTACACTGCGAGACATTTCCTCGAAGGGACAGACACAACAGCAAAGAAGGATACATGTCGGTCAATCGATCTGTCCGGAGCAGTAGCAAGCTACCAAGGCTTGGTGGAAGCACAAAGAGGCATTTCCCCGTAAAGAGTACTACTAAAGGCACACAACTAGGTGTCGGATCTCATACATACCGTTGCACGTCACACATATGCATGACATGCCCGATATGCATAGATACAACTATGGCATCACAACATAACCATACAACATTATAACATTTATTTAGAAGGCTCGGAAGAGCCAATACAATAAGATGTTACAAACAGGGGTCACAAGACCCAACATCCAGAGCATTCAAACAAACAAGCGGAAGTTAAACATGTCACGGTACAGACATCTACAAAAGTGGCTAAAGGAACCTGAAAACCTACATCGACCCTACCAAAGGAACCAGACCTCAGTCTGGGATTCCCAAGCTAATCCAGTCAACATTGAACATCACGTTGTAACGATCACTAATGAGACTGACGTCTCCTCTGCAAAACATAAATTAAGCAAACGTGAGTACAAAGTTACTCAGCAAGACTTACATCAGAACTAACTACATATGCATCAGTTTCAATGAAGGGGGTTGTGGAGTTTATTGCAGCAAGCCACCTTTGACTCTTGGCTAACCTATACTACGACTACAAGTAGTATCTTTGAGGTGGGATAGCCCACACGAGTCCACATATTCTCCAATCAATACACCACTATGGATCCACTTCCTTCTCCCTACGAGAAGGCCATCCATAACACTCATGCTTATCTTGCATATTTTAGAGTATCCACTTCAACTTATCTATGAACCACATAAGTTCTCCAAGTAGTCCATATCCGAGGACGCGGCTATTCAAACAGATTATTTCACCCTATAGGGGTATACTTCTTCACACACGCTCTCGCCACTTATCACCATATGCACGTCATGCATCTCGGCAACCTTCAAGCGCAAGCACTGGCGTGGGCGTCGGCCATGATCGTTAATCACACAAGACCATAGTCCAGGTTTATCGCCTATTTGAGACTGAACCCGCACGGTAGTTTGGCCGAAGTTTCCGCTACGGCCTCAAACGATGTGCGCAGGGTTCCCAAGCCCACCGTTTGGGTGCCCCTTGGTACACCATGACATTGTGCCTATACGCATCATAGTCCACCCTGTCGGGCAGCGCTATGCACGGCCGCCAACACTTTTCCTACAAACACCAAAAACTAGCTGCAACTCCTGGACAGAGTTCTAGGCGATTAATGGGCCGAGAGGGTCAATTAATTATCCCAATGTGCGGTAGTATCTTGTCTGGGATAACATACATAGAACTCAGTTCTTAAGGACGGTCCAATGAGACAACCTGTCATGTACTCCTAAATGACCTCTCATCGCTACCTTTACCAAATCGTGTTCACACATTTAGCTCTCGCACAGCAGGACATGAACATTGCCATTCCGATTCATCACCCGGATGGATCATACCCGACATGACACGACTCTAAGCTTAGCAGGCATAGTAAGCAAACATGGATGAGTAAGCAAAACAAGGCTCAAGCAGTTGCTACTCATGCTAAGTGGTTTCAACTATTTACTGTGGCAAAGACACGTCATGCAAAGGAATGGGTTCAACTACCGAGAACAGGTGACAATTGAATCGTTGTTGTCCTAATGCAATAGAAGAGAGTGCAAGAGAGAGAGTGGGTTCATATCAGTATGCTCAAGGGGGGTTTGCCTGCCTAACGGTCCTGAAGATATTACTTCTCTTCATTAGTATCATCGTTCCCATCGTCAAAACAACGTCTACCGAGAGGGAACAACACCGACAAATAGAGAAATGAACACATTCAATGCAATGCAACAAACATGATGCATTATATGACAAGTTAAGGTACTGAATTGACCTAGAGGAATAATTAGCCAAGTTAATTGAAGTGGAATTCAAACAAGTTTGAATTCCAACTCCAAATGATATTTCATATATTGCCCTAATCATAAAATTTTCCTACTTGGTGATGTTAACTTATTCAAACATGCATGATCATGGCATAAACAGATTCATTGGATTTTTCTGATCATTTTTCATATATAAATTATTTTCATCCGAGTTACGGTTGAATTTCTATGATTTTTAGAAGTTTTAAACATTTTCTGGAATTAATAAATCGTTTAGTATTTATTTTAATTGCAGAAATACTTTACTGCATCAGCATTACGTCCAGGTGACGTCAGCGGTCAACTGATCCGGTCCGGGTCAAACCGGACGTACGGGTCCCATCTTGTCATCTACTCGGGGTTAACAGATGGCCAACTTAACTTAATTAGTTTAGCCAAGGCTTAATCAGTGGGTGGGTCCCAGTGTCAGTGGGTCAGAGGCTATTAATGGCCTAATTAGCCCCTAATGGTTGTGCCACGTCGGTAGTTTCCGGAGGGTGGCCGTTGACGACCACAGAGGACGGTGATGGCACGCCGGACTTCTGCTTGCGATGTCCGCTGGCGGCGCTGACCGCACCAGAGGTGAGCTTTGGCTCGCCCGCATCTAGGGGAGCGACAGGGGGTCCACGGGGTGGCTAGAACAAGGTCGGCGATGAGCTACGGCGGCGGCCGAAACCTGGCCACGGTGGAAGTCGTGGCCACGGCACGATCACGGCCAGAAGAAGGGAGGGGAGAGGAAGAGAAGCTCACAGGGGGGCTTCCGGGACGATCGGCTTGCTCGGGGAGGCGTGGGTGGCCGCGAATTTGTCGATGGAGTCTGGCGGATTTGAGGAGGAGAGCGAGGGGGAATGAGAGGACTGGGTAGAGGCAGCGGAAAACGATGGGGGGCGCGATCCAAATCCCGTGGCGATGGATTGGGATGGAGGGAAGGCCGCCACGACGATGTAGGAGCTGGCACGGTCGCCAGCCATGCTCGCCTTCTCCTCTTCCTACTGGCAAAGGTAGAAGACGACCCTGCCCCTGGGCTAGGCCAGTTCTGCAACAGGTAAGCCTAGGTGGCCTCTTTCCTTTCTTTTATTTTTTTATATTGTTGTTTTTCTATTTCTGACTTTTGTTTGATTTGGTTTGACAAACAAGACATTTTATAAAATTCTGATATTTTGCAGGTGCGTCTAATGGATTAAGCTAGAGCACCACAAAAAGTTTCAGAATTAATGGACTTGTATATTGTATATATTAAATATAAATCCATGGAAAAATTATTGGATTCCTTAAAATGCCCAATATAAAATGTTTCTGTGATTTAAAAATATGTGTTGGAAAATTTACCTCGGTCCAACATTTTATTAGAACACCAGGAAAATTTTCTTGGGTCACTTTGATTCAATTTTTATATTGCATATGTGACAAAAATTGAATTCTGGGGCTTGATCATTCCTCATTTCATTTTCATTGAAAATAAAAATGCATGCATGAGTGCAACACAACCAAGGTTAACTAGGGTTGTGACATGATGCGACGGGCGCGGGCGGTGCTCTGGTCCATTCAGGTTGACGCAGCGGCCTGGGGCGACGACGGCATGGAAGTCTCACCGGAGCAAGGAGACTCTAGAGCGACGGTGTCGGGCGGAAGAAGAAGAAGAGGTGCAAGTGAAGTAAGAAATAAAAGCATCCCTTCGCGGTCCTATTTAAGAGGCTGAAAGGAAGGAAACGGGCGCGGGAATCCAGGCGACCAAAACTGGCCGACCAAGATGGACGCCTCGATTTTCGAGCTATCGGTTTAATGATGAAAGATCCGTTGTGGTCGTCAGGGAATATTTTTGGCATATCCAATATGATGTCATGGTGGGTTACATTTTCTTACTTTCAGGTGTTGAAGGAAGAGACTCGGCGCCAAGTAAAATGGACGATTGACATGAGCAAGCTCAAATCAACCTGGGGCCTAATGTTGGGGATATAACCCCGTGGTGAGACCCGCCCAGGTGGGGCCGGGTTATATCTGGCAGCTCATATACCGGATCAAGGCCGATGGGCCTCGAGACATGAGCTTAGACATATGGCGGTTTACCAAGATGGGCCTAGGTGAGGCCCGGACCAAGAAGACATGAAGACCCGGGCGGTTGAGCCGCCCGGAGATGGCTTACCCAGGAAGGCAAGGTGACATAGAGATAGAATCGGATACATTGTAAGAGTCGGTACGAGACTTGTAACCCGTGGTCTTGGCCTCCTATATAAGGGCAAGACCCGAGGCGACTTAGACAGAAACCAATCGATCGAGAACTAGGTCAAGCGAATCTGCTCCCTTGTAATCGATACTCCAATCAATACAACACAAGCAGAACGTGGGCTTTTACCTCATCTTGAGGGGCCGAACCTGGGTAAACTCGTGTCCTTCGTCCCAACCAACCCCTTTGAGTCCATCACCTTAGCAATGGCCTCGAACATAAGTCCTCGGACATCTGCCGTGATAAAACCACGACATTACCCCCTTTTAATAGTATTGGATTTCCTATGGAATCAAAGTGATTTCTCACAAGGTAATATGTAGATTCTCTTTGCTTGAATCTTTGCCAATCCATTTCCTTGCATCTTGGGGTATTCCACAATCCTTTTACCAACCCATCATTGAACTTTTCCTGAAAGATACTTAGTGGAAACATCAGTTCAACGACATATATGTTGTTATTAATTTTGAAAACCACCAAGGGAGCAAATGTGCTTTCAATCTCCCCCTTTTTGGTAATTGATGACAACATATAGATCAAAGTTTCGACATATGATATAATCAATGAATATAATTATCGCTTTGAGAAGTATGTGATAAGCAAGAGCTCCCCCTAAATTTGTGCACTATTTTAAATTTGCGTTTGAATGTAAATGCACAATCGATTAGGTACATGGGGCACTTCTTCCATGTCACATACATCTTTGTGGTGTGCAAGAGTAATAAGAGTTAACAACATAGCACAACACACCGAGCAAAGTGAATGATCATCACATAATCATCAAAAGATAGGAAATAGTAGCAACACGCGTATGATCAAACACACAAACAAAAGTATCTCACATCCAACCAAAGAACCAAGTGTTTTGAAAAACAACAAATAAAAACAGACGCTCTCTCTCACTTGAAGCCTAAGATCTATATACAACTTCTCCCCCTTTGGCAACAAGTTACCAAAATTTCAAAGAGATATAGCTAATCGTTCTTCTCTGGCTGATCTCCTCCGGTAGTCTATGTCGGAGTCAAGAGAACTGCGTTGGTGAAGACTTCTGCTGAAGTCCTGGATGTAGTTGGTGTAGATACTAGAGGCACTGGAGCTGATGGAGCTAATGTTATTGTGGCTAGATCAAAAGATGAAGGCCTGGTCTCTGGATCTGGCACTATAGGTGTCCTGGCCTTAGTCATGAACTGGGCAGTAGTCCTAACAGGTGCGCTATCCTCATCATCGTCAGACTCGGACTCTAAGGAGGTGCCATGGATAGTGACTTCATCAACCTCCTTCTTAAGCTCATTGACTGTCTTAGTCGGCCCATCTACCCTGTCGTTAAGAGTTTTCACTCTATCATCAATAATGTTCGCAAGGCTCTCCTGAGTGTCCATGATGGTCTTGATGTCCTTCTTCATTTCCATGACAGCGGAGATCAAAGGATCCATCTACTCATTCCTGGATCTTGGAACCTGAACACTAGAGGCTCTAGATGCCTCTTCCTTTGCCTCTGCCTGTGCCTGAGCTGTAGTTGATGTGGGATGGTCTGGGTCCATCACCACAACATTGTCATCAAAATCTGGCTGAAGTGGCAAGTGGGGTCTATCCAGAGCAAATATGTGCTTCTCAAGCTTAGAATTGATAAGCATCTCAATATAGGGTGCATAGCAGCATGATCGCTTCTGGTCAGCAGCAACCCTCTTCACTGTCTCTACTATCAAATCCATCACTCGAATCATGTTGTGAGGATCAAGATAGATGAGCATGTTGATGGAGTATCCACGAATCATCTTCTCATCTCTAGACTTGCGCATCAAGGTATGCCTCAGGATAGTGTTCATGGTACGGAGGCCTAGCTGGAGGAAGTAAATAGATCCCAACTTGTGAGATTGCAAGTTAGCAGCTGGGATAGGATTATACATATCCTTCATAGCATTGTGGCTCTCCTTGGATTCCGAGTAGACATCCAAATCTCCATCCTGTTCCTCTGGGACTCCTAAGATGGTAGCCCACTCATCAACAGTAGATTCATATCTTGGTCCTTCAATCATCCAGACAATCCTGCCATCTCCATAAAAATGAGCAGTGGAATAGAACTGCATGATCATCTCATCATCCCAAACAGTGAACTCCTTCCCAACAAATTTGTCAAATCCAATGCAGTGGAAGTTGTCTTGGGCACATGGAAAGTAATCCTCATTACCCTTGATATATTTCCAGTCCACATATCTCATGTCACTTACTGCAGGGCTCTTGTCAAGCAAAACTGTCTCATAGAAGTCTTGTTGCTCCTTAAAATAAAATAGTCTTTCTCCTCTAGGCATATGGATCAATGGCTCTTCATGCCCTCAGACCTGAATCCTTCCTCTTCTTAATATCCTAATCTCTTGGATGGCTAGCATCATGTACATGAAGATGAGGTCTAAGCTTCATCAAGACCGTCATAGCATCATGATCATCATCTTCTTGTCTGAAATTTGATTTCTTGTTCTTCTCTAAAGCAGGAATATCTCTGGTAGTCCTCTTGGACTTCTGTGCAGCAGCTTTCTTGGATGCAGCCTTGGTGCTCTTGGAGGGACCAGACTTAGGCATGGCATCATCCATAAGTTTCCTTGCCTTATTATTATGAGGGGCCTTAGCAGCAGGTTCCTCCTCTTCCTCCTCCTCAGCAGCAGCACCAGTAGCTCATCTGGATCCTCGAACATAGAGGTAGGCCTACCCATCACACGGATGATCCTCTTCCTGGCTGTCTTCTTCTCTCCTGCCTTCTTAGGCAATGATTTCTTCGGGATATCAACAGACATCGTTGCCCTAGCACTCTCAGGTGCTTTGAAGGTCTCTATAGGTGCATAAATTTTGCTGACTACCCTCCTGGATGATGTAGCCTCATTGGCAGACTTCCTTGCAGCCTTCTCTTGCTTCTTAGCAAGAACATCTTCTAGGGGGAAATCAGAATCTTCTTCTTCTAAGTTGAGCCTCTTCCTTGTCCTAGTGTCATATTTAGGAAAACCATGAGAACTTGGAGTGCCTGGATCTGAGAAAGAACTGGCCTCAGGACTAGTGCCTGAACTCATCTCAACGTTCTGCTCCTGCAGATCCTGACTATCTTGTGAGCCTAACATATCTGACCCTGTGAATAGAGTATAGAAGAGTGGAATAGGATAAGTCATCACAAAATACAGAAATTTTTGAAAGTTTGAACAAAAGATTCTCAAAGTTTACATTTTGTCACACGAAAATTGGTACAGCCGAAGCAATAATATTGGAGCTACCGAGACTAACTTTCTCCATAGACGAAACTTGGCACCCCTTTCGATGAGACAGAAAGGTGTACTCGGTTTCACTGAGAAAGTTCTAAGTAACATAGACAAACAAATCAGTGACACCGATTTGCTCGCTTCAGTTCTACCGAGTTTCATCGTGTGGAAGGTAAACCCTAGAAAATCGATCATTCTCAATCCTATGGAATTTTCTTTTGGATGGAAAGATCTCAAACTGTGGCAAGACTAGGAAAAGTCCCTAATGCGCATGAATCGGAAGGAGGAGCACGAGAGGGGGCCGAATCCATACCCTAATTTGGCAATGGATCTGCTACAACAGCGACGATGGAGTTGAATACGTCGACGGCGACCATCCCTGGCGGCGAAGGCGCTCGGGGAAGCAAGGCGATGACCAGGGGTCTTTCGAACGATAGCTAGGGTTGTGGAGGCACGACATTTGAAGAATGGATTTCAAAACGTCGGGGGTCCACAGATTATATACCCATCACTGTCGGTGACACCGATTTGATATTTTTGGTGTCACCGAGTTTCACAACTGCCAGCTAACAGTGAAACTTGGTGTAATCGAGAATATGAAATTGGTAGTACCGAGATTGAAAAACCAGATCAACCCTAGGCATTCGGTGAGACCGAGAATTTGGAGTTGGTTCCATCGAGATGCACTTGGGAGGTTTTAATGGTCAGTCCTTCACGATACGGAACTCCGAGTGATCCTCACACAGAGAGATCAAGAAGTACTTGTTCAAATTTTGTGATGCAACATGAATACAACATGAGGTGAGAAAGCATAGATAGCTAGAGGAGTGGTCCTAGGCATTATTGTATATACAATTGGCAAGTGAAAATCAAAAGTCAAATAGCAACAATTGGATATCCTCGAATGAGTAAATAAATGCAGACCAACATGCTCACACAATAAAATGTTAAATGAAATCATGGCAAACATGCACAAGCACAATAGCATCTAACAAGCACTTTGGCGATGATGGAGTCATCTATATATGAGTATATTGACTTAGGATCCAAGTAAGAATACTTGATCATAGGTCATACTCGTCGTTTAAGCATAAGTGGGGTTACCACTTTTACATAAAGCATTTAATGTTGTCATATTCTATGAGATGCTTTGACTCAAGTCTTGGAATAAAGCTCCCTCTTGATGTGACATCCCCCCATAGGAAGGATAAACTAACCTTGGGTTTTGTCGATGAAGACTTCATGTAGGTGAAGTAGTGGTGGATGCTTAATGTTGATTAAGATCATCAAGAGTTGGGAGCATCCTCGTTGTTTCATTGCTCTTCTCACCTACATGGGTTAGTCCCAACACACAAGAGATATATACAAGGATATCTATGGGCATGGAGTGCAAAGCATATGTGATGATGTCCATTGATTTGTTGATTACCTTGTCTCTTGCTTACCTTTGAGGGAATGTGTGACTCCTCGAACTATTGCATGGTGTTGATGTTGATTGCAACTAGTTCTTGCCAATAATGAATATGAGTGAATTTCATTGGCGGAGTCACCCCTCAAGAACTTCTCTACTTCTTCTTCTTGGGGACCCACATCAAGTTGATGGGGATCCTCGGTGTTGAAGTAGCACTTTGATACATCCATTTTGCATCATGATTTTATATTGAAATTTATTGCATTATGGGTTGTTATTACACATTTTGGTACAATACTTATGCCTTTTCTCTCTTATTTTACAAGGTTTACATGAAGAGGGGGAATGCCGATAGCTGGAATTCTAGACTAGAAAAGGAGCAAATCTGAGATATCTATTCTGCGCAACTCAAAAAGTCCTGAAAATCTACAAAGAATTATTTTGGAATATATAAAAAATACTGGGCGAAAGAAATACATCAGGAGGCACACCAGGGAGCCACAAGCCTACTGGCCGTGGTCCCCCTGGCCGCGGCTAGCGAGCTTGTGGCCCACCTGGAAGCCCTCCGGTGCCCATCTTCTGCTATATGGAGGGTTTCATCGAGAAAAAAAATCATAAGAGACCTTTCGGGACGAAGCGTTGCCCTCTCGATGCGGAACATGGGCAGAACCAATCTAGAGCTCTGGCAGGGCAATCCTGCTGGTGAAACTTCCCTTCGGGAGGGGGAAATCGAAGCCTTTGTCATCACCAACGATCCTCTCATCGAGAGGGGGTCAATCTCCATCAACATCTTCATTAGCACCATCTCCCCTCCAAACCCTAGTTCATCTCTTTTATCCGATCTTTGTCTCAAAACCTCATATTGGTACCTGTGGGTTGCTAGTAGTGTTGATTACTCCTTGTAGTTGATGCTAGTTGGTTTACTTGGTGGAAGATTATATGTTCAGATCCTTGATCATCACTTATACTCCTCTGATTATGAACATGAATATGTTTTGTTAGTAGTTACGTTTGTTCCTGAGGACATGGGATAAGTCTTGTTATAAGTAATCATGTGAATTTGGTATTCGTTCGATATTTTGATGAGATGTATGTTGTCTCTCCTCTAGTGGTGTTATGTGAACATCGACTACATAACACTACACCATTGTTTGGGACTAGAGGAAGGCATTGTGAAGTAATAAGTAGATTATGGGTTGCTAGAGTGACAGAAGCTTAAACCCTAGTTTATGCATTGCTTCGTAAGGGGCTGATTTGGATCCACATGTTTCATGCTATGTTTAAATTTATCTTAATTCTTCTTTCGTAGTTGCGGATGCTTGCGGGAGGGTTTAATCATAAGTGGGAGGCTTGTCCAAGTAAGGGCAGTATCCAAGCACCGGTCCACCCACATATCAAATTATCAAAGTAGCAAACGTGAATCAAGTGAGCATGATGAAAACTAGCTTGACATAAATTCCCATGTGTCCTCGGGAGCACTTTGCTTTATATAAGAGTTTGTACAGGCTTGTCCTTTGCTATAAAAAGGATTGGGACACCTTGCTGCAACATTGTTACAATTTTTACTTGCTACCCATTACGAATTATCTTATCACAAAACTATCTGTTACCAAAATTTCGGCGCTTGCAAAGAATACCTTACTGAGAACCGCTTGTCATTTCCTTCTGCTCCTTGTTGGGTTCGACACTCTTACTTATAGAAAGGACTACGATAGATATCCTATACTTGTGGGTCATCAAGACTCTTTTCTGGCGGCATCGCCGGGGAGTGAAGCGCCTTTGGTGAGTGAAACTTGGTAAGGAAAAAAATTATAGTGTGCTGAAATTTACTGTCACTTGTTACTATGGAAAGTAATACTTTGAGGGTCTTGTTCGGGGTATGTTCACCTCGACCGGAAACGCAAAGAGTTGTCCCTCAACCTACTGAACCTAATGAAAATATTTATTATGAAATTCCTTCGGGTATGATAGACAAACTGCTAGCTAATCCTTATGCAGGAGATGGAACACTACATCCTGATTTGCATTTAATCTATGTGGATGAAGTTTGCGGATTATTTAAGCTTGCAGGTCTTCCCGAGGATCACGTCAAGAAGAAGATCTTTCCTTTATCTTTGAAGGATAAGGCATTGACATGGTATAGGCTATGTGATGATATTGGATCATGGAGCTACAACCGGTTGAAAATGGAATTTCATCAGAAGTTCTATCCTATGCATTTAGTTCATCGTGATCGAAATTATATTTATAATTTTTGGCCTCGTGAAGGAGAAAGAATTGCTCAATATTGGGGGAGGCTTAATTCAATGTTATATTCATGCCCCAACCATGAGCTCTCGAGAGAAATTATTATTCAAAAAATGCTCGGCTTTCTCGTAATGATCAATCCATTCTCGATACTTCTTGTGTTGGTTCTTTTATGAAGAAAGATATTGAATTCAAACGGAATTTATTGGAAAGAATTAAACGCAACTCTGAATATTGGGAACTCGATGAAGGTAAGGAGTCAGGTATAAATCTCAAGTTTGATTGTGTTAAATCCTTCGTGGACACCGATGCTTTTCGTGAATTTAGCACTAAATATGGACTTGACTCTGAGATAGTAGCTTCTTTCTGTGAATCTTTTTCTACTCATGTTGATCTCCCTAAGGAGAAGTGGTTTAAATATCATCCTCCCATTGAAGTAAAAGTAGTGTAACCTATTAAAGTTGAAGAGAAAATTATTACTTACAATGCTGATCCTGTTATCCCTACTACTTACATCGAGAAACCACATTTCCCTGTTAGAATAAAGGAACATGCTAAAGCTTCAACTGTGGTTTGTAAGAGTTGTATTAGAACACGTACACCCCTGAACAAATTAGAGTTGAACCTAGTGTTGCTATGGTTAAAGATCTCTTGGTTGATAATATTGATGGGCATGTTATTCATTTCTATGATTAAGCTACTAGAATTGCTAGACCTGATACTAAGCATAAACATAGACCAGATGTTGGCATGCCTGTTGTTTCTGTTAAAATAGGAGATCATTGTTATCATGGCCTATGTGATATGGGTGCTAGCGTAAGTGCAATTCCCTATTCCGTATACGAAGAAATCATGCATGATATTGCACCAGTTGAACTAGAGGATATTGATGTTACTATTAAGCTTGCTAATAGAGACACTATTGCACCAATGGGGATTGTTAGAGATGTTGAAGTCTTGTGTGGGAAAGTAAAGTATGCTACTGATTTTCTTGTTCTTGGTTCCCCACAAGATAATTTTTGTTCCATTATATTTGGTGGACCCTTCTCGAATATTGTTAATGCTAAGATTGATTGTGAGAAGGAAGTAGTTACTGTGAGCTTTGGGGATGTGTCTCATGAGTTTAATGTCACAGCCCTAGAAATTGCTTGTATTAGTTGCATCATTGAGCATTCATTACATCATATTTAAATTCAAATTAATTTGAAATGGGGGTGATCAAACCCTAGCACAGATAAATTTCAAATAGGTTAAATTATTAAGATAATTGAGTGAATTCAAAATGCTCTTCAAAAATGTTCCCCCTCTTGGATAAATGTTGGCAACAGGGGTGAATTATATTTTAACAAATATATTGGCACATTAAATAAATTAGCAAATTTCTAAAAATCACTAATAAAGCATTGTAAATATTTTAGTTGCTTCAATTTTTTTAACTTTTTGAGTAATTTGGAAATATTCCAAATGTATCCCATAAATTATTTTAGGGTTTTTCCCTATATGTATTTTGCCCAACAATTAAACAGAAAGCAAACAAAAATAGAAAAAAAGGAAATAAATAAGAAAAGAGAGAGGGAGTACCTGTTGGCCCAGCTCTGAAGCCGGCCCAGCCCAGCAGGGGCGAACCGGTCTTCTTCCACCTCCGGCCAGAAGGACGCCGGGCGCGTGGTCGCCGCGTGCCGACCACCTCCTGCCTGTGTGCCTGCCTGGGTGGAGGGATAGACTCCAGGGAGCCGCCTAGATCGAGCTGACCTCCCCCCCCCGAGCTCATTCTCCCCCTCTCCCTCTGCTTCCTCCCCCTCGGACCCAAGCGGAGCTCGCCGTCGCTCGCAACCACTGCGGCCATGGGCCTTCTCCAACCCCTCCAATGAGTCCAGACGCTCCGCCTTGATGCCCTTCTCCTCTCCGATGAAGAAAACCCGCTGGAGACGCCCTATAGAGCCGCCTCGACTTCGTCTTCAACCTTCGGCTCCGTCGACCGCCACCGTCGATTTGCCGCGCTCCGCCCGTCCCTGAGCTCGTTGATCGTCCTGTCCGCCTCCCCGTGAGCCCCTCCTCCTTCTCCCCTAACTCCGTGGCCTACCCCTCGCCGTAGTCGTCGCCCCCTTGTTGCCCGAGCCACCACCGCCGCATAGCTCGTTGCCGGCCACTGCTCCGGCGACCCCACGACCCCTCCGGTGTCCCAAATGGATCGACGCGTCCAAGGGCTACCCCCTGGTGCTAACCGCGCGATGAACCGATCCCTGTAGCCAACTTTGGTGCCCGGCCGCCATGGTTTTGGTCGCCGCCGGCGAAGTTCCGGCGAGCGCTAACCTGGACGGCCATTAGGGCTTTATTAGCCGCTAATGACCCCCCTAACCACTGATAGCGGGCCCCAGGAGCGGGTCAAACCCTGGTCAGCGCGGGGATTAACCCCATGACACTGACGTGTGCGTCCCGTCGTCAGGTTTGACCTGGACCCGGGGCTGTTGACCTGCTGACGCAATGCTGACATATTGCTGACGCATTAATTGATTTTCTAATAATAGAATAATTCAGGAAATTCCAAAAAAAATTAAAACTTCTAAAAATCATAGAAAATAATCTGTAAGTCAGATGAAAATAATTTATATATGAAAAATGATCAGAAAAATCCAATGAATCTGTTTATGCCATGATTATGAATGTTTGAACAAGTTAACATCGCCAAGTAGGACATTTTATGATTAGGGCAATATAGGAAATATCATTTGGAGTTGGAATTCAAACTTGTTCGAATTCCACTTCAATTAACTTGGCTAATTATTCCTCTAGGATAATTCAGTACCTTAACTTATCATATCATGCATCATGGTTGTTGCATTGCATTGAATGTGTTCCTTTCTTGTTTGCCGGTGTTTGTTCCCTCTCGGTAGACGATGCTTCCGACGATGTGATCGTTGACACAGATGAAGAGAAATGATATCTTCAGGACTGTCAGGCAAGCAAACCCCCTTGAGCATACTGATATGAACCCACTCTCTTGCTCTTGCTCTTTTTACTGCATTAGGACAACAATGATTCAACTGTTACATGTCATCAGTAGCTGAACCCATTCCTTTGCATGACCTGTCTTTGCCACAGTAAATAGTTGGAACCACTTAGCATGAGTAGCAACTGCTTGAGCCTTGTTGTGCTTACTCATCCATGCTTACTTACTATGCCTGCTATGCTTAGAGTCGTGTCGTGTCGGGTCTGATCCATCCGGGTGATGAATCGGAATGGCAGTGTTCATGTCATTTGTGTGAGAGCTAAGTGTGTGAACACGATTTGGTAAAGGTAGCGATGAGAGGTCATGTTGTTCGGGAACGTCGCATGGGAAACAAAAAAATTCCTACGCACACGCAAGATCTATCCATGGTGATGAGCATCTACTAGAGGGAGAGTGGATCTACATACCCTTGTAGATCGCTAAGCGGGAAGCGTTAAGAAACGTGGTAGGTGTAGTCGAACGTCTTTGCCATCCAACGGTGATACACTAGTTGCTTTTCAACCTTCTCAAGGACCGCCTTTGTTGAATCCGATCCAACTAAAGTGAGAGAAACTGGCACCCGCAAGCCATCTATGCAACAAGTTGCGGTCGAGGGAACCGGTCTCTCGTAAGCGTACGAGTAATGTTGGTCCGGGCCGCTTCATCTCATAATACCGCTGAACCAAAATCCGACCAAGGGAGGAACAAATCTAAGCATCAATGCCCACAAACCTTTTGTGTTCTACTCAAGATCTCATCTACACATAGACCTAGCTCTGATACCATTATTGGGGAACGTCGTATGGGAAACAAAAAATTTCCTATGCACACACAAGATCTATCCATGGTGATGAGCATCTACGAGAGGGAGAGTGGATCTACATACCCTTGTAGATCGCTAAGCGGGAAGCGTTAAGAAATGCGGTTGGTGTAGTCGAACGTCTTCGCGATCCAAATCACCGAGCATCCCGCAATCTCATCACGATCCGTCCCGCGATCCAATCACGATCCGTCCAGCGAACTCATCACGATCCATCCCGCGATCTCATCACGATCTGTCCCGCAAACTCATCACGATCCGTCCCGCGATCTCATCATGATCTGTCTCACGATCTTGATCACGGTCCTTCCGATCTAGCGCCGAACGGACGGCACCTCCGCGTTCAGCACACGTACAGCTCGATGACAATCTCCGCCTTCTTGATCCAGCAATAGGGAGCGGAGAGGTAGAAGAGTTCTCCGGCAGCGTGACGGCACCGTGGCGATGGTGGTGGAGCAATTCCGGTAGGGCTTCGCCTAAGCACTGCAGAAAACCGATCTAGAGGAGAAACTATGCACTAGAGGAACGGGTAGCACGTGGCTGAAAATCTAGTGCCAAAAACCCTAAAAGCTCTAGCATATATAGGAGGAATAGAGGAGGAGGCTTGGCTCCCAAGGAGCCAGCCCTTGGGTCGGCTGAACCAAGGAGGAGAGGAGGAATCCTCCTGCAATCCTAGTAGGACTAGGACTCCTCCTTATTTTTGACTTTTTGCCTTTTTCCACCCTTTTCTCTTTGGGCTTTCTCTCCCAGCCGCATGGGGATTGTGTGGGACTTCCACCAACCCACTAAGGGCTGGTATTCACTCTCCCACAACCCATGTAGCCTCTTGGGTCGAAATACCCCTCTCGATGGTCCCCCGGTACACTACCGGCACTCCCGGTACACTACCGATGAGCCCGAAACTTTTCCGGTGACCAAAACAGGACTTCCTATATATCAATCTTTACCTCCGGACCATTCCAGAGCTCCTCATGACGTCCGGGATCTCATACGGGACTCCAAACAACCTTCGGTCACCACCATACATAAACTCTATACTACCGAAACGTCACCGAACCTTAAGTGTGCAGACCCTGCGGGTTCGAGAACTATGTAGACATGACCGAGACACCTCTACGGTCAATAACCAATAGCGGGACCTGGATGCCCATATTGGTTCCTACATATTCTACGAAGATCTTTATCGATCGAACCTTTATGTCAAGGATTCAGTTAATCCCGTATGATGTTCCCTTTGTTCTTCGGTATGTTACTTGCCCAAGATTCGATCGTCAGTATCTCCATACCTAGTTCAACCTCGTTACCGGCAAATCTCTTTACTCGTTCTGTAATACAAGATCCCATGACTAACACTTAGTCACATTTCTTGCAAGGCTTGTTGTGATGTTGTATTACCGAGTGGGCCCTGAGATACCTCTCCGTCACACAGAGTAACAAATCCCAGTCTTGATCCATGCCAACCCAACAGACACCCTCGGAGATACATGTAGAGTACCTTTATAGTCACCCAGTTACGTTGCGACGTTTGATACACACAAGGTACTCCTCCGGTGTCAGTGAGTTGCATGATCTCATGGTCATAGGAACATATACTTGACATGCAGAAAACAGTAGCAATAAACTGACACGATCATATGCTACGTTTGTAGTTTGGGTCTTGTCCATCACACCATTCTCCTAATAATGTGATCCCATTATCAAATGACATCTCATTTCCATGGCTAGGAAACCTTAACCATCTTTGATCAACGAGCTAGTCTATTAGAGGCACACTAGGGACATGGTTTTGTCTATGTATCCACACATGCATCTAAGTCTCCGATCGATACAATTATAGCATGGATAATAAACGATTATCATGAACAAGGAAATATGATAATAACTAATTTATTATTGCCTCTAGGGCATATTTCCAATAGTCTCCCACTTGCACAAGAGTCAATAATCTAGTTCACATCACCATGTGACTCACATTGTTATGAATCTAACACCCAATGAGTTTTGGGGCTCGATCATGCCTTGCATGTGAGAGAGGTCTTATAGTCAACGGGTCTGTGACATTCAGATCCATGTGTACTTTACAAAATCTCTATGTCAAACTGTAAACACTGCTATCACACTCCACTTGGTACCATTCCAAATGGGTGCTCCACTATACGTATCCAGATTGCTACTACGAGTCATCTGGATTGGTGTTAAAGCTTGCATCGACGTAACTCTTTACGACGAACTCTTTATCACCTCCATAATCGAGAAACATCTCCATAGTCTTTTAGTTACTAAGGATAATCTTGACCATTGTCCAGTGATCCACTCCTGGATCACTTTTGTACCCCTTGACAGACTCATGGCAAGGCACACACAGGTGCGGTACACAGCATGGCATACTATACACAGCCTATGGCTAAGGCATAGGGGACGACGTTCGTCCTTTCTCTTTCTTCTGCCGTTGTCGAGCTTTGAGTCTCACTCAACTTCACACCTTACAAATCAGGCGAGAACTCTTTCTCCGACTGATCCATTTTGAACTCTTTCAAAATCTTCTCAAGGTATGTACTCATTGAAAGTCTCATCAAGCATCTTGAAATATCTCTATAGATCTTGATGTTCAACAATTAGGTAGCTTTATGCAGGTCTTCATTTGAAAAACTCTTTTCAAACAACCGTTTATACTTTCCAAAAATTCTACATCATTTCCGATCAACAATATGTCAACCACATATGCTTATCAGAAACTCTATAGTGCTCCCACTCACTTTATCATAAATACAAGTATCTCATAAACTTTGTATAGACTCAAAAACTTTGATCACCACATCAAAGTGTATATTCAAACTCCGAGATGCTTGCTTCAGTCCATAGAAGGATCACTGAAGCTTGCACACTGTTTAGCATCCTTAGGACTGACAAAACCCTCTGGTTGTATCACATACAACCTTTCCTCAAGTAAACCGTTAAGGAAACGATGTTTTGACATCCATCTGCCAGATTTCATAATTAAAAAATGCAGCAACTGCTAACATAATTCCAACAGACTTTAGCATCGCTACGAGTGAGAAAGACTCATCGTAGTCAACTCCTTGAACTTGCTGGAAACTTCTTTGCGACAAGTCGAGCTTTATAAATGGTGACATTCACCATCAGCGTCTGTCTTCATCTTAAAGGTCCATTTGTACTCAACGACCTGCCGTCCAACGAGCAAGTCTACCAGAGTCTATACTTGGTTTTCATACATGGATCCTTTCTTGGATTTTCATGGCCTCTAACCATTTGTCGGAATCCGGGCCCATCATCGCTTCTCCATAGCTCATAGGCTCATTGTTGTCCAACAACATGACCTCCAAGACAGGGTTGCTGTACCGCTCAGGAGCAGTACACATCCTTCTCGACCTACCAGGTTCGATAGTAACTTGATCCGAAGCTTCATGATCATCATCATTTACTTCCTCTTCAACTGACGTAGGTTCCACAGAAACATCTTTCTGTGCTACGCTACTCTCTGGTTGAAACAAAGGTTCAACAACCTCATCAAGTTCTATCTTCCTCCCACTCAATTCTTTCGAGAGAAACTCTTTCTCGAGTAAGGACCCAGTTTTAGCAACAAACATTTTATGCTTGGATCTGTGATAGAAGGTTTACCCAACTGTCTTCAGGGTATTCTATGAAGATGCATTTGTCCGCTTTGGGTTCGAGCTCATTAGGTGAAAACCCTTTTTCACATAAGTGTTGCTGCCCCAAACATTAAGAAACGACAACTTAGGTTTCTATCAAACCATAATTCACACGGTGTCATCTCAACGGATTTAGATGGTGCCCCATCTAAAGTGAATGTAATTGTATCTAATGCATAACCCCAAAACGATAGTGGTAAAAGGATAAGAGACATCATAATTCACACCATATCCAATAGAGCACGACTATGACGTTTGGACACACCATCACACTATGGTGTTCCAGGTGGCGTGAGTTGTGAAACAACTTTCACATTGTCTTAAGTTGTATACCAAACTCGTAACTCAGATATTCACCTCCACGATCATATCGCGGACATTTTATCTTCTTGTCAAGATGATCTTAAACTTCACTCTGAATTTTCTTGAATTTTTTCAAATGATTCAGACTTGCGTTTCATTAAGTAAATATACACTATTATCTACTCAAATCATCAGTGAAGGTAAGAAAATAACGATATCCACCGCATGCTACAAGACTCATTGGATTGCATACATCAACATGTATCATTTCCAATAAATCACTTGCCCGCTCCATCCATCTGAAACGGGGTCCTTAGTCATCTTGCCCAAGAAGCATGGTTCGCATGTCTCAACCGATTCAAATTGAATGAGTCCAAAGATCCATCAGCATGGAGTTTCTTCATGCGCTTTATACCAATATGACATTTAGCGTCAATGCCACAAGTATGTGGTAATACCATTATTAACTTTGTATCTTTTGGCATCAATGTTATGAACATGTGTATTACTACGATCAAGATTCAACAAACCATTCTCACTGGGTGCATGACCATTGAAGGTATTATTCATGTAAACAGAATAACCATTATTCTCTAACTTAAATGAATAACCGTGTTGCAATAAACACGATCTAATCACGTTCATGCTCAACACAAAACACCAAATAACATTTATTTAGGTTTTGTCACTAATCCCGAAGGTAGAGAGAGCGTGCGATGTTGATCACATCAACCTTGGAAACATTTCCAACACACATCGTCACCTCACCCTTAGCTAGTTCTTCGTTTATTCCGTAGCTTTTATTTCGAGTTACTAACATTTAGCAACCGAACCGGTATCCAATACCCAGGTGCTACTAGGAGTACTCGAAAGGTACACATCATTAACACGTATATCAAATATACTTCTGTCGACATAGCCAGCCTACTTATCTACCAAGTATCTAGGGTTGTTCCGCTTTAGCGACCACTCTCCTCATAATCGAAGCACTTAGTCTCGGGTTTGGGTTCAACTTTGGGTTGCTTCACTAGAGCAGCAACTGACTCGCTATCCACGAAGTTTCCCTCCTTGCTCTTGCCCTTCTCGAAACTAGTGGTTTAACTAACCATCAACACTTGACGCTCCTTCTCGATTTCTACCTTCGTGGTGTCAAACATCATGAACAGCTTAGGGATCATCATTTCTATCCCTGGCATTTTATAGTTCATCACCAAGTTCTTGTAGCTTAGTGACAGTGACTTGGAGAACTATATCAATCACTATCTTATCTGGAAGATCAACTCCCACTCGATTCAAGCGATTGTAGCACCCAGATAATCTGAGCACATGCTCAACGATTGAGCTATTCTGTTTCATCTTGCAGGCAAAGAATCTTGTTGGATATCTCATTTCTCGCAACATGGGCATGAGCCTGAGATCCTAATTTCAGCTCTTAGAACATCTCATATTTTCCGTGACGTTCAAAACGTTTCAGAGCCTCAATTCTAAGCTGTAATGCATGATGCACTAATCTATCAAGTAGTCATTAGAACGTGCCTGTCAGATGTTCACAACATCTACAGACGGCGCTAGAGGGGTTGGTGCACCGAGTGGTGCATTAAGGACATAAGCCTTCTGTGCAGCAACGAGGACAATCCTTAGATCACGGAGCCAGTCCGCAATATTGCTACCATCATCTTTCAACTCTATTTCTCTAGGAACATATAAAAATTCAAGGGAGCTACATCGTGAGCTAGTAATCTACAACACAGTTTGCAAAGACACTACTGACTATGTTCATGATAATGAGTTCAATTAATCATATTACTTAAGAACTCCCACTCAAATTGACATCCCCCCGGTCATTCGAGTGATACATGATCCAAATTCACCAACTCAAGTCCGATCATCACGTGAGTTGAGGTGGTTTCAATGGTGAACATCATTATGTTGATCATATCTACTATATGACTCATGTTCGACCTTTCGGTCTCTTGTGTTCTGAGACCATGTCTGTACATGCTAGGCTCATCAAGTTTAACCCGAGTGTTCTGCATGTGGAACACTGGCTTGCACCCATTGTATGTGAACGTAGAGTCTATCACACCAGATCATCACGTGGTGTCTCAACATGACGAACTTTCGCAACGGTGCACGCTCGGGGAGAACACAGTTTATCTTGAAATTAAGTGAGGGATCACCTTATAATGCTACCGTCGTCCTAAGCAAAACAAGGTTCATAAAAGGATTAACGTCACATGCAATTCATAAGTGACATGATATGGCCATGAACTTGTGCTTTCGATCTCCATCTAGAAAGCACCGGCATGATCTCCATCGTCACCGGCATGACACCATGATCTTCATCATCTTGACCTCCATCAATGTGTCGCCATCGGGGTTGTCGCGCCCAACATGCTTCTACTACTATTGCTACCGTTTAGCGATAAAGTAAAGCATTACATAGCGCTTAATGATTGACACGCAGGTCATACAATAATTAAAGACAACCCTATGGCTCCTGTCGATTGCCGTACTCATCGACATGCAAGTCGTGATTACCTATACATCACATGATCATCTCATACATCACATATATCACATCATGTAATTTTCCATATCATATCACAACATACCCTGCAAAAACAAGTTAGACGTCCCCTAATTGTTGTTGCATGTTTTACGTGGCTGCTACGGGTATCTAGCAAGAACAATTCTCATCTACGCAAAAACCACAACGGTGATACACTAGTTGCTTTTCAACCGTCTCAAGGACCGCCTTTGTTGAATCCGATCCAACTAAAGTGAGAGAAACTGGCACCCGCAAGCCATCTATGCAACAAGTTGCGGTCGAGGGAACCAGTCTCTCGTAAGCGTACGAGTAATGTTGGTCCGGGCCGCTTCATCTCATAATACCGCTGAACCAAAATCCGACCAAGGGAGGAAGCAATCTAAGCATCAATGCCCACAAACCTTTTGTGTTCTACTCAAGATCTCATCTACACATAGACCTAGCTCTGATACCATTGTTGGGGAACGTCGTATGGGAAACAAAAAAATTCCTACGCACACGCAAGATCTATCCATGGTGATGAGCATCTACGAGAGGGAGAGTGGATCTACATACCCTTGTAGATCGCTAAGCGGGAAGCGTTAAGAAATGCGGTTGGTGTAGTCGAACGTCTTCGCGATCCAAATCGCCGAGCATCCCGCGATCTCATCACGATCCGTCCCGCGATCCAATCACGATCCATCCGGCGAACTCATCACAATCCGTCCCGCGATCTCATCACGATCCGTCCCGCGTCTCATCATGATCTGTCTCACGATCTTGATCATGGTCCTTTCGATCTAGCGCCGAACGGACGGCACCTCCGCGTTCAGCACACGTACAGCTCGATGACAATCTCCGCCTTCTTGATCCAACAAGAGGGAGCGGAGAGGTAGAAGAGTTCTCCGGTAGCGTGATGGCACTGCGGCGATGGTGGTGGAGCAATTCTGGTAGGGCTTCGCCTAAGCACTGCAGAAAACCGATCTAGAGGAGAAACTATGCACTAGAGGAACGGGTAGCACGTGGCTGAAAATCTAGTGCCAAAAACCCTAAAACCTCTAGTATATATAGGAGGAAGAGAGGAGGAGGCTTGGCTCCCAAGGAGCCAGCCCTTGGGTCGGCTGAACCAAGGAGGAGAGGAGGAATCCTCCTGCAATCCTAGTAGGACTAGGACTCCTCCTTATTTTTGACTTTTTGCCTTTTTCCACCCTTTTCTCTTTGGGCTTTCTCTCCTAGCCGCATGGGGCTTGTGTGGGACTTCCACCAACCCACTAAGGGCTGGTATTCACTCTCCCACAACCCATGTAGCCTCTTGGGTCGAAATACCCCTCTCGATGGTCTCCCGGTACACTACCGGCACTCCCGGTACACTACCGATGAGCCCGAAACTTTTCCGGTGACCAAAACAGGACTTCCTATATATCAATCTTTACCTCCAGACCATTCCATAGCTCCTCATGACGTCCTGGATATCATACGGGACTCCAAACAACCTTCGATCACCACCATACATAACTCTATACTACCGAAACGTCACCGAACCTTAAGTGTGCAGACCCTGCGGATTCGAGAACTATGTAGACATGACCGAGACACCTCTACGGTCAATAACCAATATCGGGACCTGGATGCCCATATTGGTTCCTACATATTCTACGAAGATCTTTATCGGTCGACCCTCTATGTCAAGGATTCAGTTAATCCCGTATGATGTTCCCTTTGTTCTTCGGTATGTTACTAGCGTGAGATTCGATCGTCGGTATCTCCATACCTAGTTCAACCTCGTTACCGGCAAGTCTCTTTACTCATTCCGTAATACAAGATCCCGTGACTAACACTTAGTCACATTGCTTGCAAGGCTTGTTGTGATGTTGTATTACCGAGTGGGCCCTGAGATACCTCTCCGTCACACAGAGTAACAAATCCCAGTCTTGATCCATGCCAACCCAATAGACACCCTCGGAGATACCTGTAGAGTACCTTTATAGTCACCCAGTTACGTTGCGACGTTTGATACACACAAGGTACTCCTCCGGTGTCAGTGACTTGCATGATCTCTTGGTCATAGGAACATATACTTGACATGCAGAAAACAGTAGCAATAAACCGACACGATCATATGCTACGTTTGTAGTTTGGGTCTTGTCCATCACACCATTCTCCTAATAATGTGATCCTATTATCAAATGACATCTTATGTCCATGGCTAGGAAACTTTAACCATCTTTGATCAACGAGCTAGTCTATTAGAGGCATACTAGGGACATGGTTTTGTCTATGTATCCACACATGCATCTAAGTCTCCGATCAATACAATTATAGCATGGATAATAAAGGATTATCATGAACAAGGAAATATGATAATAACTAATTTATTATTGCCTCTAGGGCATATTTCCAACACATGTAGGAGTACATGATGGGTTGTCTCATTGGGACCGACCTTAAGAACTGAGTTTTGTGTTTGTGATCCAAGACGGTTACTACCACACACTAGGCTCTGGTAACTCGACCCCTCTCGGCTTATTAATCGCCTAGACCTCTGTCTAGGAGTCGCAACTAGTTTCTAGTGTTTGTAGGAAAATTGATGGCGGTCGTGCATAGCGCTGCCCGACGGGGTGGGCTGTGATGCGGTAGATGCACAGTGGCACGGTGTACCAAGTGGAACCCGAACGGTGGGCTTGGGAACCCTGCGCACATCGTTTGAGGCCGTAGCGGAAACTTCGGCCGAACTTCCGTGTGGGTTCAGTCTCAAATAGGCGATAAACCTGGACTAGGATCTTGTGTGGTTGACGCTCGTGGCCGATGCCCACGCCAGTGCTTCTGCTTGAAGGTTGCCGAGATGCATGACGTGCATATGGTGATAGAGCGTGTGTGAAGAAGTATACCCCTGTAGGGTGAAATAATCTGTTCGAATAGCCGCATCCTCGGATATGGACTACTTGGAGAACTTATGTGGTTCATAGAAAACTTGAAGTGGATACTCTAAAATGCGCAAGATAAGCGTGAGTGCTATGGATGGCCTTCTCGTAGGGAGACGAAAGTGGATCCATAGTGGTGTATTGATTGGAGAATATGTGGACTCATGTGTGCTATCCCACCTCAAAGATACTACTTGTAGTCGTAGTATAGGTTAGCCAAGAGTCAAAGCTGGCTTGCTGCAATAAACTCCACAACCCCCTTCATTGATACGGATGCATATGTAGATAGTTCTGATGTAAGTCTTGTTGAGTACCTTTGTACTCACGTTTGCTTAATTTATGTTTTGCAGAGGAGACGTCAGTCTCATTAGTAGTATTTATGATGTGAAGTTCGATGTTGACCGGATTAGCTTGGGAATCCCAGACAGAGGTCTGGTTCCTTTGGTAGGGTCGTTGTAGCTTTTCAGGCTCCTCCAGCCACTTTTGTAGATGTCTGTACTCAAACATGTTAAACTTCCGCTTGTTTGATTGAATGCTCTCAATGTTGGGTCTTGTGACCCCTGTTTGTAACATCTTATTGTATTGGCTCTTTCGAGCCTTCTAAGTAAATGTTGTAATGTTGTAGGGTTATGTTGTGATGCCATAGTTGTATCTATGCATATCGGGCATGTCGTGCGTACGTGTGACATGCAATGGTATGTATGGGATCCGACACCTAGTTGTGTAACTTTAGTAGTACTCTTTATGGGGAAATGCCTCTTTGTGCTTCCACCGAGCTTGGGTAGCTTGCTACTGCTCCGGACACATTGATAGACCGGCATGTATCCTTCTTTGTTGCTGTGTCTGTCCCTTCGCGGAAATGTCTCACAATGTAATGGAGTCCCTGTAGCCTGCTACGACTCGTCTACGTGCAGTGATGACATTTATGTTCCACGGGGTAATGGAGTCCTTGTAGCCTGCTATGACTCGTCTACACACGCTAGAGATCGACACCTGCATTGCTAGGTTACGTATGCCTGTCCCTGTACGGATGTGCCACTTTGGTTCTACGACTAGCCATGTCGGCCCGGGTTCTTTGACATTTGAATGCTAGCGACACATTCACATACGTGAGTCAAAAGACGCAAACGGTCCCGACCCAGGTAAGGTGGCAGTCCTGGGGATAACCGTGCCTGAGACCGCAAAGTGATGTGATGTGTTACAGGCTGGATTCTTATGGTTTAGGATCGGGGTCCCGACATTTATTTTATCTAAATTTCGTAGACAAACCCATGACAAGGAATTTCCTAGTAAAGATGAAATTATTGGTCTCACTTCTATTGTTGTGCCTCCTACTGATCCCTTAGAACAATATTTGCTAGACCATGAAAATGATATGCATATGAATGAGAGGAATGAAATGGATGAAATTTTGTTTGAGCAGCAGCCTATTTTGAAACATAACTTACCTGTTGAAATACTTGGGGATCCTCCTTCACCCAAGGGTGATCCCGTGTTTGAGCTCAAGCAATTACCCGATACGTTGAAATATGCTTATCTTGATGAAAAAGGGACATATCGTGTTATTATTAGTGATAACCACTCAGAGCATGAAGAAAAGAGATTATTGAAAACTCTGAGGAAGCACTGTGCTGCTATTGGCTATACTCTTGATGATCTTAAGGGCATCAGTCCCACCCTATGCCAGCATTAAATTAATATGGAGCCTAATGCCAAACCAGTTATTGATCACCAACGACGATTGAACCCTAAGATGAAAGAAGCGGTAAGAAAAGAAGTACTAAAGCTTCTGGAGGCAGGTATAATTTATCATGTTGCTGATAGTAGATGGGTTAGTCCTGTCCATTGTGTCCTAAGAAGGGAGGTATTACCGTTGTTTCTAATGATAAAAATGAATTGATCCCGCAAAGAATTGTTGTAGGTAATAGAATGGTAATTGATTTTAGGAAATTAAATAAAGCTACTAAGAATGATCATTACCCTTTACCTTTTATTGATCAAATGCTAGAAAGATTACCCAAACATACTCATTTTTGCTTTCTAGATGGTTACTCTGGTTTCTCTCAAATAACTGTATCAAGCCAGGATCAAGAAAAAACCACTTTCACTTGCCCTTTCGGTACCTTTGCTTATAGACGTATGCCTTTTGGTTTATGCCATGCACCTACTACATTTCAAAGATGTATGATGGCTATATTCTCTGACTTCTGTGAAAAGATTCTTGAGGTTTTCATGGATAATTTTTCCATTTACGGAACTTCATTTGATGATTGTTTGAGCAACCTTGATCGAGTTTTGCAGAGATGTGAAGAATCTAATCTTGTCTTGAATTGGTAAAAGTGCCACTTTATGATTACCGCACCTGTTGTTCAACCACCCGACTGGAACCTACCTATTGAAATTTTGTGTGATGCTAGTGATTATGCTATTGGTGTTGTTCTAGGACAAAGAGTCGATAAGAAATTAAATGTTATCCATTATGCTAGTAAAACTCTAGACAGTGCTCAAAGAAACTATGCTACAATTGAAAAGGAATTTCTAGCGGTTGTGTTTGCTTGTGATAAGTTTAGACCTTATATTGTTGATTCCAAAGTAACTTTTCACATCGATCATGCTACTATTTAAATACCTTATGGAGAAGAAAGATGATAAACCTAGACTTATTAGGTGGGTCCTTTTGCTACAAGAATTTGATTTGCATATCATTGATAGAAAGGGTGTTGATAACCCTATAGCAGATAACTTGTATAGGTTAGAAAATGTTCTTGATGACCCACTACCTATTGATGATAGATTTCCTGATGAACAATCAGCTGTCGTGAATACGTCACATAATGCTCCTTGGTATGCTGATTACGCCAATTACATTGTTGCTAAATTTATACCTCCTAGTTTCAAATACCAACAAAAGAAAACGTTCTTCTATGATTTAAGGCATTACTTTTGGGATAACCCACATCTTTATAAAGAAGGAGTAGATGGTATTATTAGACGTTGTGTACCTGAGCATGAACAGGAACAGATCTTACGCAAGTGTCACTCCGAAGCCTACGAAGGACATCACGTTGGAGATAGAACCGCACACAAGGTACTGCAATTTGGGTTTTATTGGCCTACTCTCTTCAAGGATGCTCATAAGTTTGTCTTATCCTGTGATGAATGTCAAAGAATTGGTAATATTAGTAGGCGTCAGGAAATGCCTATGAATTACTCTCTTGTTATCAAACCATTTGATGTTTGGTGCTTTGATTATATGGGGCCTTTTCCACAATCTAACGGGTATACTCATATTCTAGTTGCTATTGATTATGTCACTAAGTGGGTAGAAGCTATTCCAACTAGTAGCGCTGATCATAACACTTCTATTAAAATGCTTAAATAAGTTATTTTCCCTAGATTTGGAGTCCCTATATATTTGATGACTGATGGTGGTTCACATTTTATTCATGGCGCTTTCCGTAAATTGCTTGCTAAATCCGATATATGGATATAGAATTCCCTTCTATGTAGTTCGGACAATTCACATTATCATTTCAATTTGATTTCAATTTGTACTTTTTAGTTACTTTACTTCTCCCCAATAGAGCTTAGAAGTAAGAATTTATTGGTTAATTATAGAGTTGCATCTCCTTATCATCCTCAGTCTAGTGGTCAACTAGAATTGAGCAATAGAGAGATTAAATCGATTTTGCAAAAGACTGTTAATAGATCTAGGAACAATTGGTCTAAGAAACTTGACGATGCGTTGTGGGCTTATAGAACTGTTTACAAAAATCCTATGGGTATGTCTCCGCATAAGATGGTTTATGGTAAAGCATGTCACTTACCTCTAGAGCTAGAACATCAGGCTTATTAGGCAATCAAAGATCTCAATTAT
The DNA here is from genome assembly GCA_022496015.1 of Hordeum marinum. Taxonomy (NCBI): domain Eukaryota; kingdom Viridiplantae; phylum Streptophyta; class Magnoliopsida; order Poales; family Poaceae; genus Hordeum; species Hordeum marinum. The sequence continues at coordinate 237,653,662 of CM039673.1, forward strand.
GATTTCAAACTTGCTGGTGAAAAGAGGTTATTTGACATTAGCTCACTTGATGAATGGAGAACCCAAGCCTACGAGAATGCTAAGTTGTTTAAAGAAAAGGTTAAGAGATGGCATGATAGAGGATACAAAAGCGTGAATTTAATATAGGTGATCATGTCTTGCTATACAATTCTCGTTTAAGACTTTTTGCAGGAAAACTTCTCTCGAAATGGGAAGGTCCTTACGTCATCGAAGAGGTATACCGTTCCGGTGCCATCAAGATTAACAACGCCGAAGGCACAAACCCGAAGGTGGTGAACGGTTAAAGAATCAAACATTAAATCTCAGGTACTCCCATAAATGTTGAAACCAATATCATCAATACCATAACTCCGGAGGAGTACATTAGGGAGACTTACCTGAACATTTCAGACCCCGAAAAGGAATAGGTACGTGCTACGGTAAGTAAAAAGACTCCAAAACTTTTTCTATGGCGATGTTCATCTATTTTGGAATATTTAGAAAAATTAGGAAAATTTAAAGTAGTCTGAATAGTGCATGAGGAGGCGACAAGCCTGCTCGGCGCGGCCACCCCCTGGCCGCACCCCTAGGGCTTGTGGCAACCTCGTGCATCACTCGGACTCTGTTTTCTTGTGGCATACTCCTTTGGGTCGATAAAAATTCATTATATAATCTCTCAAAGGTTTTGACTCTCATATCACGACAATACCTCCCGTTTTCTTTTTGAGTTGTTTCTGCAGCAGAGTTAAAGCAATATGTCGTCCCAAGATTCTGATGGGGAGAGCTTCATATCGCATTATCTTGACAATCCCAAGCTCTATGGGGACTTGGACCCTTATGGATTGTTCATGGAGGAGGAACAAGAAGGCAAGTACGAGGAAGAAAGCTCAGATGAAGAAGAGCCCCTCCTGCTTTAGCCAGGAGATATGCGCGCGGAGTTTAAGAAATCAAGCCTCCCAAACACAAGGCGAAAACCCAATGTTCTATTAATTCCTTATCGTTTCCTGCAGGTAAGCAAGAAAGAATTATGCCAAAGGATATTGAAGCTCGAGCAGGAAGTGGACGATCTGAGGGAGCAGAATTTTATGCTTAGGAGGAAACTAGAAAGGCTTCCAACCCCATCAACAACTCCCACATCATCACCTCCGAAGCCAGACAACTAAACACATGGGTATGGGCACTCCCCTTGGCTTGTGCCAAGGTTGGGGGAGGTGCCCCGGTATAGTATCACCACCACATCTTTTGTTTTTATTTTTATTTTTACTTTTATTTTCATCATCTTTTCTTAGTTCAATCCTTTTAGTTATATCTTGATCTAGTAGAATAAAGTTTTTGTGTGATCTAGCTTTGAGTCTTTGCTTTATGATTCCCCTTATGTAAGCAAGTCCGTGAGTTATATAATGAAAAGTGCTTTTGAGTTGAGGGCCTTGCTTGGTATGATTTTAATCTTGAGAAAGATGAAGTAGAAAGAAGTGTAGAATAAAGTCAAAGAGTACATATGAAAATCTTATGGGGAGTAATGACTTCACGTATAAAAAGTATGTTGATTGAAACCTGTTGTGGGTTGACAAACATAGTTGTTGGTCATTGGGGCAATTAAAAGGAAGTGATAAAGAAAGAGAGGTTCACATATAAATATATTATCTTGGACATATTTTATGATTGTGAGCACTTATTAAAATATTATATGCTAAGAAGTTGATGTTGGACAAGGAAGACAACATAATAGTTTAAGTTTTCTTATTTCCAAATAGAAGTTATATTGTTATAGATCCCTCAACATGTGTCGCTTGCTTCCACCTCATATCAGCCAAAACTTCCGCACCAAGTAGAGATACTACTTGTGCATCCAAACACTATTAACCCAGTTTTGCCATGAGAGTCCACCATACCTACCTAAGGATAGAATAAGATCCTTCAAGTAAGTTGTCATCGGTGCAAGCAATAAAAATTACTCTCTAAATATGTGTGATCTATTAGTGTGAGGAAAATAAACTTTATATGAACTTGTGATAGGGAAGACATAAAAGCGACGGACTACATAATAAAGTTCTCTATCACATGGGGCAATATAAAGTGACGTTCTTTTGAATTAAGAGATTGTGCATCCAATTATAAAAGTGCATGACAACCTCTGCTTCCCTCTACGAAGGGCCTATCTGTTACTTTTATTTTCTAGTACTTACCTTTATGCAAGAGTCCTGGTGATCTCAATCACCTTCATTATTCTCGCCTTTATCTTCTGGCAAGTGCCACATGTTGGGGAATGATCTATGCACATATATTCACTCGAAAGTGGGTGAGCATGAGTTATTACTATTGACGTTACCCTTGAGGTAAATAGTTGGGAGGCAACACTATAAGCCCATATCTTTCTCTATGTCCGATTGAAACTTTGAACTCATAGGTACCTCGTGAGTGTTAGCAATTGTGAAAGACTAAAGGACGATTGAGTATATGGGTTTGCTTTACAAGCTCTTATATTGACTCTTTCCTACGTTATGATAAATTGGAATTACTTCAATGACTGAGATCATAGTTTGTCAGTTCTCAATAGAGTTCTTGATTCATACTTTGTCATTGTGAATGAATTGTTACTTTAGCATAAGAAATTATATGTCAAAATATATTGTTGTTCTAAAGATGATCATAATGCTTTCATGTCCGTATTTTATTTTACCGACACCTCTATCTCTAAACATGTGGGCATATTTATTGATTTCAGCTTCCGCTTGAGGACAAGCGCGGTCTAAGCTACGGGGAGTTGATATGTCCATTTTGCATCATGATTTTATATTGATATTTATTGCATTATGAGTTGTTCTTACACATTTTGGTACAATACTTATGCCTTTTCTTTCTTATTTTACAAGGTTTACATGAAGAGGGAGAATGCCGGCAGCTGGAATTCTGGACTGGAAAAGGAGCAAATCTAAGATACCTATTCTGCGCAACTCCAAAAGTCCTAAAAATCTATGGAGAATTATTTTGGAATATATATAAAATATTGGGCGAAAGAAATACATCAGGAGGCCCACCAAGCAGCCACAAGCCTGCTGGCCGCGCCCCCCTGGCCGCGGCTAGCGAGCTTTGTGGCCCACGTGGAAGCCCTTCGATGCCCATCTTCTGCTATATGGAGGGTTTCGTCGAGAAAAAAATCATAAGAGACCTTTCAGGATGAAGCACCACCGTCTCGAGGCGGAACTTGGGCAGAACCAATCTAGAGCTCCAGCAGGGCGATCCTGCCGGTGAAACTTCCCTCCGAGAGGAGGAAATCGAAGCCCTCGTCATCACAAACAATCCTCTCATCTAGAGGGGGTCAATCTCCATCAACATCTTCATCAGCACCATCTCCTCTCCAAACCCTAGTTCATCTCTTTTATCCGATCTTTGTCTCAAAACCTCACATTGGTACCTATGGGTTGCTAGTAGTGTTGATTACTCCTTGTAGTTGATGCTAGTTGGTGTACTTTGTGGAATATTATATGTTTAGATCCTTGATCATCACTTATACTCCTCTGATTATGAACATGAATATGTTTTGTGAGTAGTTGCGTTTGTTCTTGAGGACATGGGATAAGTATTGTTATAAGTAATCATGTGAATTTGGTATTCGTTCGATATTTTGATGAGATGTATGTTGTCTCTCCTCTAGTGGTGTTATGTGAACGTCGACTACATAACACTTCACCATTGTTTGGGCCTAGAGGAAGGCATTGGTAAGTAATAAGTAGATGATGGGTTGCTAGAGTGACATAAGCTTAAACCCTAGTTTATGTGTTGCTTCGTAAGGGACTGATTTGGATCCACATGTTTCATGCTATGGTTAGATTTATCTTAATTCTTCTTTTGTAGTTGCGGATGCTTGCGGGAGGGGTTAATCATAAGTGGGAGGCTTGTCCAAGTAAGTTAATCACCCAAGCACCGTCCACCCACATATCAAATTATCAAAGTATCGAAGCGAATCAAGTGAGCATGATGAAAACTATCTTGACATAAATTCCCATGTGTCCTCGGGAGTGCTTTGCTTTATATAAGAGTTTGTCTAGGCTTGTCCTTTGCTATAAAAAGGATTGGGCCACCTTGATGCACCTTTGTTACAATTTTTACTTGCTACCCGTTAAAAATTATCTTATCACAAAACTATCTGTTACCGAAATTTCAGTGCTTGCAGAGAATACCTTAGTAAGAACCGCTTGTCATTTCCTTCTGCTCCTCGCTGGGTTCGACACTCTTACTTATCGAAAGGACTATGATAGATCCCCTATACTTGTGGGTCATCACACTTGTAGAAGTTGAGCTTGTAATAGCCCTGGGAACCCACTTCACCAAAGCTTGGGATTCATCTTCATATGAGTCAATGTTCTCTTGAAGCTTGTTCTTGTCCTTGAGCTTGGGGTCTTGTGGTGGAAGGTCATCTTGAGATTTTGTTCCCTTGGGGAGAGTATTTTCATACTTCTCCTATTGAGGGACAAACTTGGGATTGGGATATTGACCTTCTTCCCATTCAACTCCATTAGCGTTGAAGTAGCCAATACCACGATTTTTCCGGTATCCTCCGTGCTTGCGTATAATCTCCTCAAATTGTTTGCACCCTTCAAGACTCTTGTAGATACCTTTCTCTATAATACCTCTCAAGAGTTTATTTTCTTGCTCAAGTGTAACTTGGCTAAGATAAGAGTTAGTGGGATCAAGAGAACTACTAGAAGCAATATCATTGGATTTATCATTTTTATTGCTACTAGTTGAAGAACCTTTCTTTCCTTTGTTACTAGCTTGCTTAGACTTAACTTGCGCCATGAATGTACATAAGAGAGGTCGCTTGGCTAGATAAGAGGAAGTCTTCTTTCAAAGATCGCCATTGATAGCTTTAAGGAACTCATGCGCTTGCTCTAAATTGAGCTTCTCGAAGCGTGGCTTCTCAGGTGTCCTTACAAGCTCTCTATGATCTTCTAGAGTTGACCCGTGAGCTAACTTAAGAGTTTTTAATTCTTGAGTTAGTCGTTCTGTTTCCAACTTATCACCATCGCACGACTTATCTACACTAGAGTGAGTACTAGCAAGTTCATTTGACCAACATTACTAGATTTTTCAAATAGCAAGTCATCTTCATCACTATTGAAATCAAGATACTCGGGGAGTGATACCTTGGGGCCTTTAGCCATGAAGCAACATCCACTCCCTTCATTTGGTGAATCAAATATGTCGTAGGAGTCGGTTGTCACTAGTGCAAGTCCGGCAACACCTTCATCTTGACTATAGTCGGAGTTGGAGTGATAGCTTCTCTCGAAGTGGTTGTCGGATTCGGAGCCGGAAACCCATTCACCAACATGAGCTTGATGTTTCCTTCTTGAGTAGCTCTTGGTGTACTTGTCCTTCTTCTCTAAGTCTCTACTCCTTCTCTCTCTTCGAGGTGACTCGTCTCTAGAACTTTGTCTTCTTGGTGACTCTTCTTTCCTTTTGTAAGGAACCGTGCACTCGTTGGAGTAGTGTCCGGGCTTCCCACAATTGTAGCAGTTTCGGTCATGACTTGACGAACGCTTCTCTTCATATCTATAGTTGGAGCTTCAATCTTTGCTTCTATTCTTGTAGAACTTGTTGACTTTCTTGACCATGAGGCTTATTGACGGTGTCCTGGACTAGGAGGTACTCACCATGTCGTCTCCCGACCAGTGGGTCATGCTAAGGACCCCCATGATGATTCATTAATGGACCACTTCAGGCAGCCCATGCCGAATACAAGGAGGATTCCACAAGACTTGGCGCACAAGACAAGGACTCCTCTAAACCCTAGGCATATGGTGCATATATAAACCGAGGCCAGGCTAGTCAATAGATCATTATATTCATTACTACAATCTCGTGGTAGATACATGTACTCTGTACTATCCCCATATCAATACAATCAAAAGCAAGACATAGGGTATTATCTCTTCAAGAGAGCCTGAACCTAGGTAAAATCATGTGTCCATGTTACCATCGCTCCAAGAAGCCTAGCTTAAGACCCCTACTACGAGATATGCCGGATTTGACACCGACATTGGTGCTTTCATTGAGAGCCTGCTAGGCGTCGTCGCGGATCGACGAGATAAATCAGGTGTTGTGATTTCAACTTAATCTATTCAGTATTTATCAGATTTTCTTTGCAAATTATTCTCTGTCAGTCTACGTAATTTTCTTCGCAGCCGTATCCTGGATTGAAACCTACGGGAAGAATCAAAGTCAATACATCGGGATCAGCAGCATGTAGCTATCCGAGGACACCTCGTCCAGATCGATTCAATCGTGTGCATGTGTTGGTCACGCATGCGGACGCTAGCAAGCCCAGCCAAAGCACTCACGACCAGCGGAGGGTGCAGGGTTGTCCCATCTAATCGGATCAAAGGAATCCCATGTTTGATGGGAGGGCTACTCCTCATCACATGAAAATTGGTGGCATAAGTGCTAGTGCTAAAACTCTAGTCTAGTACTGGTTAACACACAGACCTTACTCCGTGTTATGTACTAGATGTGCTATTAGCAAGAGTACATGCAATACCCTTTTTTCTCAGATCACTTGTTTCCAATGTTGGTCTGCTTGGACGAACCCTTGATGTATCGTTGCCTCATCTGCCACCAGTTCATACGTCAATTGAGATAAATCATCAGGTTTTGCAACCCAATCTACAGTATAGGATGATCTGATGTGTGGTCGTTGTCCCACACACATCACACCTGTAACTCCGGTGACCCTGCGAACTTAGACCTTTTTACCTCATCGTGTCGATGCCATGGACTGGTTCCTATATTATTGAGCATTAGAATAAAGAAAATTAACGTGTGCACCTATAAGCGATCTGTTTTGAGCTGCCATTAAGCCGACGGCTGAGCATTGGAGTTGCTACCTCATGTGGTCCCTACATCGTGTTGTCATCATCATCGCCATCATCATCTAGTGGGTTTTCGACCTACACCGACGTCTTCGCGCTGCTACTTCACTGAGCCGACGTCGGCGACCAGGCTATGTTTTTTAACTATATACCTCACTTAAGTTAATTAAGTAAAGTATATTTTTTAAATTATTAGTATTTGGTATTACTTTAAATGCACTATTTTTATATGCGCAGGTAATTGCATTTGATTGTGTAATGTGGTCTCCCCGGCACGCCGACATCATCGTCCCGCCTCCGTCGACCAAATTGCGTGGTCACCTTGACCGGGGGCTTCGTCATCTCCTCATCAACCTGCTCCAGGGACTTCGGCATCACCAGACGACCTGCTTCGACACATCGGCTGGCATGGGACTTCGACGTCACCAGCCGACCTGCTTTGACACCTCGGCTGGCATGAGACTTCGGTGTCACCAGCCGACCTGCTTCGACACCTCGGCTGGCATGGGACTTCGGCGTCACCAGCCGACCCGCTTCAACACCTCGGCTGGCATGAGACATCGGCGTCACCAGCCGACCCGCTTCGACACCTCGGCTGGCATGAGACTTTGGCGTCACCAGCCTACCTGCTTCAACACCTCGGCTGGCAATAGACCTCGGCGTCACCAGCCGACCTACTCTGTCACCTCGGCTCGAAAGGGGCTTTGGCACCCCTTCATCAACCCGCTCCAGGGACTTCGGCGTCACCGGCCGACCTGCTTCAACACCTCGGCTGGCATGAGACTTCGGCATCACAAGCCGACCTGTATGAGACTTCGACGTCCGCCAATCACAGCTTCACCATGTTAACTGGGTCGAGGCCTTCATCTCGCCACATCGACCTTGCAGCGTCGCCACTTCATCAAGCCGAACTCTTCGCTCAGGCACCTCGACGCCCAAGCCATATTCCTTTACTTATTTGCTTCACTTAAATTAACTAAGAAGAAGAATTATATATATATATATTATTTCTTTGTTATTACTCTTGGCTTGCACTATACTGTGTGCACAGGTAGTCAGCTTTAGCTGTGTCATGCGATCACCTTGGCGTGCCTACATCGTTGTCCCGCCTCCATCAACCAAATTGTGCCATCGACATGGTCGAAAGACTGGAGGCTTCGCCATCACACTGCTGAACTACTCCGTCTGCTCGACTCGCCCGGGGGTTTCTCCTCGGCCTTCAAAAGAGTTGTGTTGTCACTTCATCAAGCCGAGCTCTTCTTCGGCTACCTCGTGACCGGCTTGGGGCTGGGACTTTGACCCACTACAAGCTCGGCACACATCACAAGCACATTAACCAGCTAAGTCGCTTTCATGCTCACTTTTTCAAGTTTTAAATTTTGTTCGGTTCGACCAAGCATTATACTATTTTGACAAAAAGTTGTTTGCGAAAAACTTCCTTGTGAAAACTTTGTTTGTTACAAACATATTCAAATACCCGTTTTACTTGGGGGCTTCCTTTATGAAGCCATTCCTCTTGCATATGATTATTAATGTATCGCACACTTTCTTGTTCATGTTTACGCCAATATATGCATCATGTTGAGTTAAGTTTTCCGCAAAGCTGGGTTGCCTTGCTCCTGTGCTTACCCCTACGTTCCCGATTGTTCGGCTAGGGAGTAAAGGGAGCATCTCTGCGATTGTTACGGTCGGATCATCCGAACTCGTACCTCAGACGGGTGAAGCCGAAAGCTAGCGCTCTTAATGTTTTCAACTATGGTCGGCCACGATGGAAGGCAAGCATACATAAATCTATTGCACACCCCTCATGGTAATCATGAGAACCCAAAGAAAGGAACCGTTGGCGGAACTATTTTCTTTGAAGATGCTTCTTACGTTAAATAGTAATATAGCATAATTTCCCTCGGCATGCTTTGTCTGTTATAGCCTAATGGCCTGATTGCCTGGTTATTCCAAACACCTCCGATATCCTCATATGGCGTAGTAGATAACACATCTCAGACCTTGGCCAAAGAGGGAGAAGCTGACGATCGGTTAAGACGCGTTTAAAGTTTGGGAGAACACATATATGATATAAGTACTTCGGTACCTACAATCATTATACATAAAATTCTTTTACCCAAGTCACTTGGGGGCTCTTAAATTTGTATGAGCCGTTTTACAATAAATGTTGTTTTCTTCTTGGTCAGCGCAAAGTCTTTTTCTACTATTCCTTTTTTTGACATGAGTGTTTGGTCAATAGCCGGGTAGCCTAGTTTCTCTCTAAAGCTGCTTGAGTTTAGTTCGGTAAATAGGCCTTGGAGAAACACTCCACCCTAGGGATATGGAGTTTAAAGCCAAAGGCTGACCCGCTTGAAGTCTGATAGATCGGATGTATCATGTTAAATCACGACCGAAGCACATGTTAATTTTAAGACCAATTTTCGGATTGGCACCAAAACACTTGATTTAGTTCGAACCATCAAAGTTTTTATGTAAGTTTTTTGGCTTTTCGAGCTTATGGCGATTTTAATCTATTTGTATGTTTTTTAGGAGGAGGGACATCGTCTTGACCGAGGTTCCCTATGTAATAATTCAGCTCGAGAAATCTTTTCTGACCCGTTGTTTGGCATCTTCTATGCCGACCTCCACCTCGGCGTCTCGGATATTGCTCTATATGCATCAATTCGAATTCTGTCTTCGGTCAATTCTTGGGTTGCCCTACTCCTGTGATTGCCTCCTACGTTCCGCTTTGTTCGGCTAGGAGTGCAAAGGGAGAACTACTGCGATTGTACTTCCGGTTTAACTGGTCAAGTACCTTAGTGGTGAAAGCCGAAAACTGGCCGTCACAATGAGCATAAATCGGTCGGCGATTCGATGACCGTATTAAACAACGGGCCTTTCATAAGATTGGCCGGAGTGTTAACAGCTTGACCTCGTCTCACGTCGAACACTAATTGGGGGCTAGTAACTAGCCTCCCAAACTTTAAGCTCCCATGAACAAATGAAAGTTATAAAGCCTAGATATCTGATTGCCTCATTTCCGCTAACACAACCGCCTCCAGGCACCGAGACGTCGGCTAAGGGTTGTCTTGTTACTACAGAAACACCCTACGTAGCATCTACAAAGGGGTAGAAGTCGACGATGGGCCACTCACAAATGATAAACGGTCATAGAGGAGTCAAAATAGCATATAGCATAAAAAACATTTGTATTCAGTATACGAGTGATGCCTTCCGTAATCATCATTATAAAGCCATAAATATGCATCAATTTGACTTCAGATTTTAGCCAAGCTGGGTTTTCTGGCTCCTGTGTTTACCCCCTACGTTCCCGATTGTTCGGCTAGGAGGTAAAGGGAGCACCTGTGTGATTGTTACTTCCTGGTCATTCGGGTTCGTACCTCATACTGGGTAAGCCGAAAGCTAGCCATCTTAAGAATATAATTGGTCGGCAATGACAGAAGTGAAAATTTTGGTTCGTTAAAGACCATAGAGTTCGGGACATTCCCCGAACTAAACCATAAATTGTGTCAAACGTTACAAAGTTTGTGTCAAACAAATATCAATCCTTAATTAGACCACCCCTGCCCAAATTAAGGTTCGGGGGCTACTACATTGGAAATTCAATGCAGAAAATTTCAATGCAATACAGTTTCTGAGGAGATTATGATCCTTGGGTTGGTCGGTCGCACCCAACCTGAGTCTCGAGGTCTATGCACACCGCTTAGTTGTTCTGAAGTATACTGTCGAGCTAGGAGTTGATCCTCATGCCAATTTTGCAAATCGACCTGAGCCTGAGGGGCTACTAGGATCAGCGGTTTTATGTCATCCTTCAGGTGCATCTCAGGTTTTAGACCGACACACACCTTGAGTGCTACTGGCTATATATCTCGGCAAAGAATAAATTGCACCAATCGAAAATATCCACCAAAAATCAGCCCATGGTCGTGGTGGTGCACCACCTCGAAAGCAGTCCGGCATAAAGCTCGGGCTCAAGTGGCTGGCTCCATAGAGAGCATTTCCGACATTAAGCCCAGATGTATTCCTTCAATTTTTAAGGTCCAAGTTAGTTTATGATACCTCGTATGCTGACCATTGTTAGAGCTCGGATGCAGTCCGGTGTTGGAGCTCGGAAGTTGTCCAGCATAAAGCTCAGATTCGAATGGCTCATTCCATAGAAGACTATTCCATAATTTAAGCTCAGATGGACTCATTCAAATTTTCAGAGGCCAAGGTAATCTATGATACCTCGGATGCCGACCATCATTGGAGCTCGGTTACAAAAAGACACCTCGGATGTAGTCCGGTGCTGGAGCTCGGATGCAAGGGGATACCTTGAATGCTGAATAGGGTTGGAGCTCGACTATGAAAAGACGCCTCGAATATAGTTCGGCGTTGGAGCTCAGACGCAAGAGGACGCCGCCGCACGGGAAACACTTAAAACCCCAGGTGTGGCATAAAAATTTACAAGGCATTGATAAAGGCTGATAACTTAAAGGGTCTCGTCGGATGCCTGACATGTAAACTCTTCGGATTCATCTCGGCAATCATCAAGATCGGACACGGGAAGACTTGTTGAACCAGTTTTCAAGACCGATGATCGAAAACGGAGAATTATTCGGAAGAACTGAGGAGCGTCCTTAACTTGAAGACTGGTTCACGGGGCTACTGACAATGTCCTGAACTAGGGGGTACTCACCACGTCATCTCCCGACCTATGGGTCAGGCTGAGGACCCCCATGATGACTCACTAATGGGCCACTTCGGGCAGCCCATGCCGAATACAAGGAGGATTCCACAGGACTTGGCGCACAAGACAAGGACTCCTTTAAACCCTAGGCCTATGGTGCATATATAAACCGAGGCCAGGCTAGTTAATAGATCATTATATTCATTACTACAATCTCGTGGTAGATACTTGTACTCTGTACTATCCCCCATATCAGTACAATCAAAAGCATGACGTAGGGTATTATCTCTTCAAGAGAGCCCGCCCCTAGGTAAAATCTTGTGTCCATGTTACCATCGCTCCAAGACACCTAGCTTAGGACCCCTACTACGAGATATGTTGGATTTGACACTGACACTTATCTCTTCATTTGTGACAAGGTTGTCGCTTGAGGTAGTGGGAGCATCACTTGTGGCTTTGTATGCACCGCTAGACTTCGCTTCCTAAGCCAACAATCTCATTGGTGATGAGAGCTAGCCTAGAGTACATCTCAGCGACTCCTTCACCTTCCTTCATCTTGAACTTGTCAAGTTGACTTTGAAGAACATCCAACTTGGATTCTCTCACAGATTTTGTACCTTCATGCATACCAATCAAAGTATCCCAAATATCTTTTGCATTCTCAAGACGGCTAATTTTGTTGAATTCTTCGGGGCATAGACAGTTCAAGAGAATGTCACATGCTTGAGCATTGAGTTGCAACATCTTCAATTCATCCGTAGTCGCTTCGCGATCGGGTTCCCTTCCTTCCGCAAAGAATTCACCTTGCATACCAACATGAACAATAGCCCAAACGGAGGGGTTATGACCAATCAAAGGCATTTTCATTTTGTGCTTCCAACTAGCAAAATTTGTGCCATCAAAGTACGAACCTCTACGATGATAATTTCCCTCACTAGATGACATACTCTCCTAGGTTGTGAGACCAATGCAATGGAGACCAAAGCTCCGATACAACTTGTAGGATCGAAAGTAGTGTTAAAGGGGGGTGATTAGACTACTTGACCAAATAGAAATTTACTTTTTCCCAATTTTAATTCTTGGCAGATTTTAGCATTGATAGTATGTCAAGTAGACCCTACACATGCATGTCTAAGGGTATAGCAGCAGAAAGTAAAGAAAAGCATGTAAGTAAAGAGGGGGTAGGAAGAGCAAGTCCAATTGGTGACACGATGATTTTTCCCGTGGTTCCGATAGGTCGTGCTATCGTATGTCCATGTTCATGGAGTCTTCAACCCACGGAGGGTAACAGTTGTGAGACTCCACGGAGGGCTCTACCCACAGAGGGTTCCACGAAGAAGCAACCTTGACTATACCATGACGGCCTACGTCCACGGAGGACTAGCCAAACTCAGGGTAGTTCTTCATGAAGTAGGCGATCTCCCTGCCCTTACAAACTTCTTGGTTCACTCCAGAACACGAATTTGGAGGCTCCCAAGCAACACCTAACCAATCTAGGAGGCACCACCCTCCAAAAGCTAAAAGGCTCGATTGTGTCAATGAACTCCTTGCTCTTGTGCTTCAAGATAATAGACTCCTCAACACACAATCACTCTCTCGCAGATTTGGCTTGGTAGAAGAGATTGATTGGGTGGAAAGCAACTTGGTGAGGCTAGAGATCAAGATTCATCTGGTAGGAATGGAATGGCATGATCTCAACACATGAGTAGGTGTCTCTCTCTCAGAAAATCAGTAGGTATGAGTGGGGAACTGTTCTGAGTGCTTCTCTCGCGAGTGAGTGGTGGTGGAGGGGTATATATAGGCATCTCCAAAAATCCAACCATTACACCTAATAAGTCAGACTTGGTGGAACTGATGTGTGAATCTCGGTTGTATCGAGTTGCCTCAAAGGTAGCAACTTTTGAATCTTGGTGAGACCGATACATAAAACTCGGTTGCACCGATAAGGTGACCAACGGTCAGATTGCCAATCTCGGTGATGCCGATTCACAAAACTCGGAGGGACCGGTTTTGTAAACTTGCGTAATAGGAAGTTGGCAGCCTAACTCGGTGGCACCGAATGAAGCAAAATTGGTTGCACCGAAAAGCTAGGGTTTCGGCTGAGCCTGTCTTAGGTTTGGAATCGGTGGCACCAAGTGGAATGTGTTGGTTGCACCGATTTTGAGTATTTGGCTTTGGACAGACTTTTGTGGAAGAGCTTGTGGGTGGGTGTGGTGACTATCACTTGTGCATGTATGAGCATGTTGTTCACAAACAAAACCTTGCCCCCTTTTAATAGTATTGGCTTTCCTATGGACTCAAAGTGATTTCTCACAAAAGGTAAAATGTAGAGTCCTTTGCTTGAAGCTTTGTCAATCCATTTCCTTGCATCTTGGGGCATTCCACAATCCTTTTGCCAACTCATCATTGAACTTTTCCTAAAACATACTTAGTGGAAACATTGGTTCAATGACATATATGTTGTTATTAATTACCAAAACCACCTAGGGAGAAAATGTGCTTTCAGGGGGCAAGCCTTTTTGAGGCTCGTGAAGTCGACGCGCATACGCTCATTCCCACACTTCTTTGGGATGATCACCGGGTTGGCAAGCCACTCCAGGTAGCGTACCTCCCGGATGACACCAGCCTCCTTTAGGTTGCTGACCTCTTGGGAAATGAATGTCTGCTTCTCTGGTACTTGCCTTCTCGCCTTTTGCTTAACTGGGCAGGTGTTCAGGCACACCATGAGGTGGTGCTCGATCACTTCACTTGGGACCTCCACCAGATCGGAGGTGCTCCATGCGAACGCGCCCCTGTTCGCATGCACGAACGCCACCAATGCCTCCTCTTGATCCCGGGACAGGTCGGCGCTGATCGTGAAGGCAGGACCAGGTTTTTCTTCGTCCATGGGCACCCACTTCGTCTCTGCCTGGTATGGGAGAACAACTGCTTCTATTTTACTAGCGCGACATCGAGGATGCCCCCGGAGTCTCCAATGGCCTGCGGGACGCCCTCGGCGTTGGGTCGTGCCGCAGCCGCCACCTTGTGGGCAAGCCTGAGCGTGTGTGATGTGTCCTTGACGCTTCCCTGGATGGTGAGGATGCTGGCGCTCCCGATCATCTTGCCGACGTTGTAGCCCGGGTGCGTCGCCGCCATGAACTGGGCGAGCGCGGGGGTAGCCGAGTATTGCATTGTATGGAAGGTGGATGTGGGCGACGTCCAAGTCGACCGGCTCGGTGCGGAAATTTGAACGGGTGTCGAAGGTGACGGGAGGTGCACCCGCCCTATGGGAATGATGGATCCTTCGACCACCCGGACGAAGGGCCCCAAAGGCGCGAGACGGCTGCAGGGTAGCTGCAACCCGTCAAAAGCTTCCACGGAGATGATGTTGAGGTCGGTGCCGCCGTCGATGAGAGTCCTGGAGACGGCCACACTGCTTATGGTGGACGTTCACGAGATGGGGAGCGCCCTGGTGGCCGTTGTCGCCTTGGGGTGGTCATCGGGGCCGAAGGTGATGTCGATATCCGGCCACGTCCGGGGCGTCGCGAGCTCGGGTTCTGGCCGGACCGCCCCCATGTGGCAGAGGAATTGCTTGACTTGGCAGTTCGACGAAGGCACCTGGGATCCGCCAAGGATGTAGGCGACCGCACGGCCGGCCCCGCACGCCATGGGCCGGCCGGCATCGAGGATCTTGCCCGCCATGGAATTACCGAACAGGGGGATGATGGCCGCCGAGAGGGGGGATGCTTCGACACCCCCCCTACCTGGCGCGCCAAATGTTGAATTTCGCGCTCCGCAAAACCCTTCAGGTTCGAACCTAGGGGTGTGTGCGAAGATCTCTTGTGGCCTCGCCCAACCTATCTCACTACTCGATGGATATGACAACAAACTCGCACGATGACGAGGAAGAAGATGAACACGGCAGTTTACCCAGGTTTGGCCCACTGTGAAGCGTAATACCCTACTCCTGCTTTGGTGGATTGCCTCTCGTGGAGGTTTGGGTGGATGAACTAGTACAATGGGCTTCAGCCTCGCGAGGGAGCTTAATATTTGTTCTTGGCTTGCTATCTGGCGGTGGTCCGTGGTATGGCTAAGTGTTGGATCGGATCGGGGGTCCTCCCATCTACGGTGTGACCTAGCTTCTATATATAGCGGTGGCCCGGGTCCTCTTCCCTTATCTCCATGGCAGGAAGGAATCCCACAACGGCCAACTTTAAAGGGGGACAGAGTACATCCGCGCCCTGTCCAAAGGCGGTCTTCGCCTCCAAAGTAGCTGTTGGTGATGCGGGGTGGGATCGGCGATGACATCCGCATTGTGGGGCTCATGGTAATGGTCTTGTTACACCAGAAGGGAAACCTTTGGGTGGCGCTTTGGGAACCCGCGTACGTCATTGCTCCCTTTGCACCAAAGAGGAAACTATGCCGCTTGGCGCGCTGGCGCTCGCCTGTCCTTCCTTGCATCACCCTTGACTCCTGAGGCTGGGCCCTGCATAGAGATCTCCGCCGCTCAGGAGGGGGCCTGAGAAGGCCCCTCCTTGCTGGTCTTGACGCCATTCTTCCTTGCGAGCCTAGGGTCCTCAAAAGGGCCTTGTCTTGAGCAACACTGTGCTAGGACGCGCCAGGATGGCTAGTGGACTATGCCCTGGGACGCAGGCAGGCAGGGCTGTCTACCCCCATTCTCAGAACGCCGACAACAGACACCCGCCAGCCATCTTTATGCAATGAAGTCACATGTCTGTCGATGGAACCGGTCTCTCGCAAGCTTGCGAGTAAGGTTGGTCCGGGCCGCTTCATCCCATAGTACCGCTGAATCAAAACACGACCAAGGCAGGAAACAATCTGAGCATCAACACCCACAAACTCCTTTGTGTTCTACTCGTGATCTGATCTAGACATAGACCTAACTCTGATACCACTGTTGGGAAACGTTGCCTGGGAAACAAAAAATTTCCTATGCACACGCAAGATCTATCCATGGTGATGAGCATATATGAGAGGGAGAGTGGATCTACATAACCTTGTAGATCGCTAAGTGGGAAGCGTTTAGAAACGCGGTTGATGTAGTCGAATGTCTTTGCGATCCAAATCGATGAGTGTCCTGCGATCCAATCACGATCTGTCCCGATCTTGCGTCGAACGGACGGCACCTCCGCGTTCTGCACACGTATAGCTGGATGACGATCTCTACCTTCTTGATCCAGCAAGAGGGAGTGGAGAGGTAGATGAGTTCTTTGGCACTGCGGCGGTGCAGCGGTGGTGGTGGTGGAACTATTCCAGCAGGGCTTCGCCTAAGCACCACTAAAAATTAGAGGAACTAATCTATTGGGAGAGAGGGCTGCACTATAGCCTTTTTGGGTTGAAGTGCTTTTGCCCTCTCTCCCTCTAGTATATATAGGAGGGAGGGGAGGGAGGCTTGTGCCCTAGGGAAGCCCCTTTGGTGCGGCCGAAGTGGGAGAGGTGGAGGAGTCCTACTCCAATCCTACTAGGAGTAGGATACCTCCTCTCCACTTGGAAACTCCTTCCACCTTTGGGTTTTTCCCTCCCTAGTCACATGGTCCTTAGTGGGGGGCTTCGGCCAGCTCACCAGGGGCTGGTTTGCCTCCTCCCACAGCCCATGAGGCTCTTTGGGGCGAGAGGCCCCTTCCGATGGACCTCGGTACCCTCACGGCACTCCCGGTACATTACCGAAGTACCCAAACCTTTTTCGGTGACAAAAACGGGACTTACTATATATCAATCTTTACCTCCAGACCATTTTGGAGCTTTTCATGATGTCCGGGTTCTCATCTAGGACTCCTAACAACCTTCGGTCAGCACCATACATAACTCTATACTATTGAAACATCACTGAACCTGAAGTGTGCAGACCCTGTGGGTTCGAGAACTATGTAGACATGACTGAGACACCTCTACGGTCAATAACCAATAGCGGGACCATGATGCCCATATTAGCTCCTACATATTATACGAAGATCTTTATCGGTTGACCCTCTATGTCAAGGATTCAGTTAATCCCGTATGATGTTCCCTTTGTTCTTCAGTATGTTACTTGCTCAAGATTCGATAGTCGGTATCTCTATACCTAGTTCAATCTCGTTAGTGGCAAGTCTCTTTACTCATTCTGTAATACAAGATCCCGTGGCTAAAACTTTAGTCACATTGCTTGCAAGTCTTGTTGTGATGTTGTATTATCGAGTGGGCCCTAAGATACCTCTCCGTCACACGGAGTAACAAATCCCAGTCTTGATCCATGCCCACTCAACAGACACCCTCGAAGATACCTGTAGAGCATCTTTATAGTCACCCAATTATGTTGCAACATTTGATACACACAAGGTATTCCTCCAGTGTCAGTGAGTTGCATGATCTCATGGTCATAGGAACAGATACTTGACATGTAGAAAACTATAGCAATTAACTGACACGATCAAGTGCTATGTTTAAGTTTGGGTCTTGTCTATCACATCATTCTCCCAATGATGTGATCCCATTATCAAATGAAATCTCATGTCAATGGCTAGGAAACCTTGACCATCTTTGATCAACGGGCTAGTCGACTAGAGGCATACCAAGGACACAATGTTGTCTATATATCCACACATGCAATGTGTTCCTAGCCAATAAAATATAGCATGGATAATGAACGATTATCATGAACAAGGAAATATAGCAATAACTATTTATTATTGCCTCTAGGTCAGATTTCCAACGACCCGACTGGAAGCCTCCCTAGCCTGCCAGCCCCCCCCCTAGCTGAGCAGTCTTGTCCCCTATAGGGCCCGCAAGCTGCGAGGTCCCGTCGCCTATAGGGCCCGTCGATTGCGAGGTCCCGTCGCCTATTGGGCTTGCCGGCTGTAGGGTCCCATTGGGGACAGGGGCCCGCCGACCAGTCGTTCCTATTGGTTCATGCTTGTCACGATGTGGCATGGACTGGACTCTATGGCGTCGTCTTGTGGCGGCGGACCATAGTCTCCGGTATGGCCGACCACGCTGTAGCCATGCAGTGGCAGGTAATGAAGTGGTTGTAGGCATGCCGCCACTGTGCCGCCTCGCCTATTCGAAGCCGGCTGCGGTCAGCGGTATGTCCGTCTCCACTATAGCCACATGTGTGCTGACCAGCAGCATGGCTAATGGCACTACAGCCATGTGTGCCCTGGTCAGCGGTAACAGAGTCGTTGTAGTCACGTCGTGCTGATGCATCTCCGTCGTGGTGTTGTGAAAGGCGCTGACCCACCGGTTGGCGGGTCGCCTGCGAGCTGGATGGCTGGCACTTCCTCCTCGAGTCGACACGTGCCGCGTGGTCGGCCAAGAGGAGCTGGACCATTGGGGGAGTGGGCTGCCCAGTAGTTGTTTTTGAAAGGAGAGGCCCTGGCCCATTTGAGGCTACCATGGGGTTATCCCCCAGACAGTAGTCCCCGAAGTTAGGGGTGACCTGTCGGCTCGCCATGGCGTGCCACGCCGGCTTGAATCTTGCATCTAGGGTGTCATGGGCGAAGCCGAGTCGTTCGACTGCTAGGAGAGGGCAATAGCGCAACCGTCCCGTAGGCGGCCTCGTGCTCTATGAGGTGCAGGTCTGAGGGTGCCCCGCGTGATGCGTGTCGGGCCATGGCTGACAGGCCACGTGGGTGACAAGACTGGGCCATGAGGCGGGGCCTGCCCGACCGTGGCCTCGGCCCACGCGCAGATCTTGTTTGGCAAAATCTGTCAGTTGGCGTTCCCCACGCGTGGTAACACCTCTCGCGCGGAGTGGGTTATTGAGAATCGTGCGTGTCCGATCCCCTCCCCACTACCCCATGCCGGGTTTAAATGGGATGGGGGAGGGACAAAAGGGTCCATTCGCTCCCTTGCCCCCGTACCTTATCTTCCTCGCCACTCCCCCTCCCCCCCCCCCGCGCACACACACAGAGAGAGAGAGAGAGGAGGGCTGCAGCGCGTGCGACCGTCATGCCGCCGCTCGCTGCCGATGTCTGCCACATTCTGTCAGCACTTGTCCACCCCATTCCCCGCACTCGAGCCCCGTTCAGGCCAGACGAGAAGCAAGGGCGCCAGGGACGACTGCGACATGGACAAGGAATACAACAAGCACCTCCGCCACCGCCTAAAGCTGCCGCACATGAAGCTCGTGGAAGCGCGCATTGTGGGGGCTGAATACGCTTTGACCTCGCAGGACGGTGAGGTGATGGTTTTCGCCGAGCATTTTGCCCGTGGGTTCGGGTTGACGCTAGCACCTTCTTCTAGCAGTTCGTTACACACATCGCCCTGCAGCCTCGCCACCTCAGTGCCAACACCATCCTGAAGTTGTCCTCCTTCGTTTCCCTGTGCGAGGGTTACTTGGGGATCAAGCCGTGCCTGGACGTCTTATAACGGCTCTTCTTCCTCAAGCAGCAGACAATGCTAAACAAGAGCACGGGGAAGAAGGAGATGACCGCCTGCGTAGCCGCCCTCGTCTACTACCGCATAAGAGTTGTTGAAGGACTTCTACGTGAAGAACGTGGAGGCGGACTATGATTGGGTCAACTTTCCCACCTTCGTCAACGAGCCGCTGCATGCCATGCTGAACTGGAGGATGGCTCTGCCGTAGCCAGCTGACACGGTGGATAAGCTCTGCGCCTAGCTGGCGGTGCTGACCGGCTCGAAAGGACTAATAGTCGTGGACCTGCTCACCACCATGGTGGCGCACCGAGTACGGCTGCTGCAGTGCCGCCCGCACCTCATCTGCCAGATGGACGGCCGGCACGACGCGAGTCAGCTGTCCAAGAAGGAACTGAAGGCTGTGCACGTGGTGATGCGGGTGAACTTGATCTCCGCTGCCAAGCTCAGCAAAGGAGAGTGGAGGTGGGGCAGGGCCCCAACAAACGAGAGCACATGGCTCCATAGGTACGTGACAAGCCGCACTTCCCATTTTTCACTACGCACGCCCACTTCTGCACTCGATTACCCGAGCCCCTCCCGGGTACAGTTGTTTCCTTTGTTGCAGGCTTACAGCAAACCAATAGCCAATCTGGAGGAGTCAGATGCCGAGGAGATCGAGGATGTCGACGAAGTGGAGCCGGGGGACACGGCTCGAGTCGAAGAGTCAGGAGCCGGCGGGGCGGAGACAAAGGGATCCGAATTGGCCGGTGAGTTCCCCTTCAAATCCCTGCTGCGGGACAGGTCTAATGATGATGCTGAGCCGAAAGGGGCTCACGATGCAGTGGTCATGGAAGACCTCAAGGCCTCGGGGGATGACACCACTGCACCCGAGGATCGGTGTAGGGTGAGGCAGACGAGGGCGGGCGAGAGAAGCAGCCGGGGAGCTCCCGTCCATCTGTTAAGAGCACACCCGGGCTGCAGTCGCGAAGGGGGCAGGAAGAAATCATGGGTCGCTCTGGCCGACCCGGCCAGGCAGTCGGTTCCCACCAGTGATGGGTAAGTCTTCGGGTTGCTTTGTGTTTTTGGTGTTTTCCTTTGTTTCTTCTCCTCATCCCCTTATGCACGTCATGTAGAGCCTGCACACCCTAGGGAAGGCGGACTTGCCAGGAGGTTATGTGGGCGGAGGAGCGGGAGCACCGGAGGCACGCAACAACGCCGAGGTGGAGGAGCGTGCCAGGTGGTGTGACTCAGAGGCGGCAAAGTGGGCGCTGGTCAAGGAGGAGCGCCGCCCCTAGGAGTAAGCAGCCCAAAAGCGGATGCCCACGGGACCCGCATAGAGGTGGTGGGCCGAACGCCGTAGGCGGACGGCACGGCTCAGGACCAGCCGGTCCTGGAGAAGAGATCGAAAAGGGTGCATGACCCTGTGCGGCGGGTGGAAGCGGATGTCGTGGCTACAGAGGAGGCACGCGCGGTCACGAGCGCGGCGGCCATGGCACGCACGGCGGCAGAAAGCGGCGGCGGCCGATACGTCCCCAACGTATCTATAATTTATGAAGCATTCATACCATGTTCACAATAATTCTATATGATTTTGGTATGATTTTATTAGAACTAACCCAGACTGAAGTTGTTTTCAGCAGAGCTACCATGGTGTCGTTTTTTTGAGCAGAAATAAAAGTTCTCAGAATGGGCTTAAAATTTAGTATGATTTTTTGTGGACCAAAAGAGACCCCTGAAGCATTAGAGCTGGGCCAGAAGAGCTACGAGGAGGCGACAAGCCTGCCAGGCGTGGCCAAGGGATGCCCATGGCTAGCAGGCTTGTCACCGCCTCGTGGCCCCCCTTGGCGTGAGATCGACACCAAAAATTCCTATAAATCCAGAAACCACCGAAAAGAAACCTAGATCGGGAGTTCCGCTACCGCACACCTCGAGAGCCACGAAAAACTAATCTTGGCCCTCTCCAGGACCCTGCGAAAGGGGGTCACCATCACCAGAGGCCATATTCATCGTCCCAGAGGGTCCATCAACACCATGGAGGCCAAGGACCAGAGGGAGAACCTCTCCCCACAGAGGGGAGAGGCCATGGAGGAGGAAGCACAATGGGGAGACCATCTCCCCCTCTCTCCCGGTGGTGCCGGAGTGCCACCGGGGGAACCATCACCGCGGTGATCGCCTCATCAACATCACCTTCTTCATCACCATCCTCATCTGCTTTTAGTGGTCCACTCTCCCACACCCCACTGTAATCCCCTACTTGAACATGGTGCTTTATGCTACATATTATGATCCAATGATGTGTTGCCATCCTATGATGTTTTGAGTAGATTTCTTTTGTCCTTTGGGTTGATTGATGATATAGATCGGTTTGAGTTGTATGTTTATTTTGGTGATGTCCTATGGTGCCTTCCATGGCACGCACACGTGAAGGATTCCCTCTATAGGGTGTTGCAATACGTTAATGATTCACTTATAGTGGGTTGCTTGAGTGACAGAAGCATAAACCCGAGTAAGGAGTTGTTGCGTATGGGATAAAGGGACTTGATGCTTTAATGCTCTGGTTGGGTTTTACCTTAATGATCTTTAGTAGTTGCGGATGCTTCCTAGAGTTCCAATCATAAGTGCATATGATCCAAGTAGAGAAAGTATGCTATCTTATGCCTCTCCCTCAAATAAAATTGCAATAATGATTTCTGATCTTGTTAACAATTGCCTCGGATAATTCCGCACACCGACCCATCATTATTCCACACTCGCTATTTGTAATATATTGTAATATTATGTTAACAGCACCTATTTTTATATTTTAGTTCTCTGATATCATGCAAGGCTATCCTCTTCATACCCACAACGTAGTTGTATTTCTCGTTTCTAGATAGAAGCAAACGTTCGGTGTACGTAGAGTCATATCGGTGGCAGATAGGACTTGAGAGAATATTGATCTTACATTTAGATCCTTGTGCATTAGATACTCCATACTTACCAATTCCACCTTTGGAAATTTCTATGATGATTCCTTGCACTTGGGGATTATCAAGCTCTTTTCTGGCTCCGTTGCCGCGGAGCAATAGCGTGGGGTTGATATTCTCGTGTGTGCTTGTTTGCTTTCTTCACTATATAGATTTTGTTTTACCTTTTTGCTTTCCTTAGTTGTGGGTGAAAGAAACAAAAAAAATGAAAAATACAAAAAGAGTTACTTGCCTCTTATGCCTAAGAAGTTTTTCAAAAAGAGAAGTGATTGGAAGGTTGTGCATTGCAGAAGTGAGGGTCGACCTTGAACACTTGTGTTCATGCTCATGGAAACAATGTAGAATTTTTCATGGAAGCTTTTTAAAAATAATTACCCCCTTGTATATATCCATTGTATTATAAAAATAATGCGCCAAGATTTTCTTTTAGGACGATTAGATTGCTTGTTTGGTGTGTGCAGTGCAAAAATAGAAACTTTGGTTGTAATGCGTGAATTTACATTTTTTACTGGAACATCAAAAGTTTCTGATATTTTTACACACTACTTCGATGCGATTATTTTAATTTCTCCTAAATTTTCAGAATTGTTTGAGTTACCGAAGTATACGAAGTTTCTAGATTACTATAGACTATCCAGTTTTTGACAGATTCTATTTCTATGCATTGTTCTCTTATTTTGATGAATCTATGGGTTGTATCGGGGGGGTATGAACCATGGTGAAGTTGGACTACAGTAGATATAATGCTAATATGAATCTGGAATGAGTTCACGACAGTACTTAAATTAGTATTTTGCTTTATTATACCAACGAATCTCACGAGGGTTTTGTTAAGTTTTGTGTGAATGAAGTGTTCGAAGATCGAGGAGGTATTGATATAAGAAGAATACAGAGAGACAAGAGTTCAAGCTTGGGGATGCCCAAGGCACCCCAAGTAAATATTTCAAGGAGACTCAATCATCCAAGCTTGGGGATGCCCCGGAAGGCATCCCATCTCTATTCTTCAACAATTATTGGTATACCTCGGTTTTTGTTTTGTTCACATAATATGTGTCTTTAGTGTTTGTCTTTTCCTTTATGACCCCTTCTAGTATGAGTTAGTCCTTCATTGATTTGTAGAAAGCTTCATGCACTTCACTTAAATATTTTGAGTATGGCTTTATATAATTCTCTTTGTGCTTCACTTAAATCTTTTGAGTATGGCTTTATAGAATGCTCTTTGTGCTTCACTTAAATCTTTTGAGTATGGCTTTGTAGAATGCTTCATGTGTTTCACTTAAATCTTTTGAGTATGGCTTTATAGAATGCTTCGTGTGCTTAACTTATATATTTTGAGCTTGGATATTGGTTAATATATATTAATTGTAGAATGCTCTATGATCTTCACTTATATCTTTTACAGTATGAATATAATGATCATCAGAATTTGGCTTGGAAGAGTATCATTGAAATATCATGCCTAGCTAAAAAGGCATCAATGGAAAGCGCTTGTTGGGATACAACCCAACACTTGTACTTTCTGTTTTGATGTGTTCACGTGATTAAGCTACTTTAGTAATCATGCTTTGTGCGTTTTATTTCAATAAAGTGCCAAGTAAAGCCTTTGGGATAGTGTGGATACTTGCTTGTTTGATTCTGTGCAAAAACAAAAAGTTTTGCATCGAATATATGAATTGTCTGATTTTAGTGGAGAGTCAAAAATTTCTGACATTCTACACAACATTGCTATGCAAATTCTATCATAATTCCTATTTATCATAATTTGGAGTTAGGGAAGTTTGGTGATCATTCCGATTTTTACAGACTATTTTGTTGTTCACAGATTCTGTTTTGCATGCATAGTTTGCTTGTATCAAGTGTTCCTATAGCTTATATTGAGTAATATAATTATGGGAATGATATAATACAGTATGTATCATGGGAAAAAATTATGAATCTTGTCTTGACAGTACCTAAGTGAATGATTTATCTTTATTACACTAACCCTTCTAACGAAGTTCCGTTAAGGTTTGTGTGATTGAAGTTTTCAAGTTTTGGGTGAGATACCGATATGAGGGGAATAATGAGTGACAAGAACCCAAGTTTGGGGATTCCCAAGGCACCCCAAGGTAATATTCAAGGAACACTCAAGCGTCTAAGCTTGGGGATGCCCCGGAAGGCATCCCCTCTTTCGTCCTCAACATTATCGGTATATCTTACTTGGAGCTATATTTTTATTCGTCACATAATATGAGTTTTGCTTGGATCGTCATTTTATTTTGTTTTTCTCTGTTAGGTGTTATTCATAATCTTGTTTTTCAATAAAAAGTTCCAAGAATTTCCTTAGGATGCTTGCATTGCATGTTTGATGCGTGATGTGTAAAAAACAGAAACTTTTGCTGTTGTGTTTGAATTTTCATATTTTACTAGAACGTGGAAAATTTCTGAAATTTTTACACAGTATTTTCATATAAATTCCTTAGCATTTCCTAAATTTTCATAATTCTTAGAGTTACATAGGTACACTGGTTTAACAATTTACTACAGACTGTTCTGTTTACACAGATTGTTGTCATAGTTTTGTTATCTACTTATCCTATAGTTTCCATAGCCTATATTGGTAAATATAAATTGTGGAAATGATACTAGACAGTACATAATGTTTGAAAATTATTGTGCAACTTGTCTTGGCAATACATGAAGTGTTGATTTGTTCTTATATGTACTAACCTATCTCATGACTTCTTTTTGAGTTTTGTGTGGATGAAGTTTTTGAGAATAGGTGAAACCGGGATATGAGAGGATTAAACAAGATACAAAATCTCAAGCTTGGGGATGCCCAAGGCACCCCAAGAAAATATTTCAAGAACTAACAACTATCTAAGCTTGGGGATGCTACGCATCCCATCTCTCTTCATCAATAATTATCGGTTAGCCTATGTTGAACCTAAATTTTTATTCGTTCACATGATGCATGATATTCTTGGAGTGACATTATATTTTGTTTTTTGTTTCAATAAAATCATTGGATATGAAATTTTGAATAAGAGAGAGTCCTCACATGGCTATTTAACTAATTAACTACGAATTGATCTTCACTTATATCTTTTTGGAGTGTTTGCCATTCAGTCTCGTGCTTCACTTATATCCTATGAGTAAATGGTTGAATGAATTGAATATCATAAATCTAAAATTAAAAATGCTTCACATACTTATCCCATGGGGAGTAATGACTTCACGCGTAATAAGTATAGGTGGTGAAATTTATTGAAAGTTAGCAAACACCACATTGGTCACTTGAAAAATTCATGAAACAATATTGAAGGAAGAGAGATTTAACATATAAATATGCTATCTTGGACATATTCTATGATTGTGAATACCCATTAATTATTTTCAAACTTGAGAAAATTAGTTGAAGTTGGACAAGGAAGACAACGTAATGAGTTATGCTTGGGTATATTTGTATAGTAGTTATATTGTTTTGGATCCTCCAACATGTGGTACTTGCTTCCACCTCATACTAGCCAAAACTTCCGCACTAAGTAGAAATACTACTTGTGCATCCAAACACCCTTAAACCAGTTTTTCCATGAGAGTCCAGTATACCTACCTATGGATTGAATAAGATCCTTCAAGTAAGTTGTCATCGGTGCAAAAAGCAATAAAAATTGCTCCTAAATATGTAAGATCTTTTATTGTAAGGGAAAATAAGCGTTGTATAAATATGTGATGGTAAAGAAATAAAAGCGATGGACTGCATAATAAAGGTTGCTATCACAAAAGGCAATACAACGTGACGTTCCATTGCATTAAGAGTTTGCACATCCAAAACCAAAAAGTGCATGACAACCTCTGCTTCCCTCTGCGAAGGGCCTATCTTTTATTTTCTAGTACTTAGCTTTATACAAGAGTCATGGTGATCTTCACCACTTCCTATATTTTGCCTTTTTCTCTTGGCAAGCATCATGTGGTGGGGAAAGATCCAAGCATATATGGCCATCCAAATATATTTGATCATGAATTCTTATTTTTGACAATTATCCATATGATAAATAAGTTGCGAGGCGAAACTCTAAGCCCCTATATTTTTTTGTGTTTGATGGATGCCATTTTCTCTAAAAATATGCTTTGAGAGTTAGCAATCATGGAACACTATATGATAGTTGAGTATGTGGAATTTGCTAAATCAAAGCTCTTACATAGACCCTTCCTGAAAATAGGATGAATTACAATTGTTTGGTGACTGAAAGCATAGTTAGTTTTCAAGAAACTTTATGCTCTATACTTTAACCTGTGAATAGCTTGTTACTTCATCATGAGAAATTTTATGAGATGAGATACTGTTTATGATATATAATGATGCTAGAAAAAGTTATTGGAATTATCATTGATCAAACTTGTAAACTTGTTAGCATTCACACTTCATAAATTATTCCTTTTATCATTTACCTACTCGAGGACGAGCCGGAATTAAGCTTGGGGATACCGATACGTCTCCAACATATCTATAATCTATGAAGTATTCATCCCATGTTCACAATAATTCTATATGATTTTGGTATGATTTTATTAGAACTAACCCGGACTGGCGTTGTTTTCAGCAGAGCTACCATGGTGTCGTTTTTTTTGTCCAGAAATAGAGTTCTCGAAATGGGCTGAAAATTTAGTATGATTTTTTGTGGACTAAAAGAGACCCCTGAAGCATTGGAGCTGGGCCAAAAGAGCCACGAGGAGGCGACAAGCCTACCAGGCACGGCTAGGGGGGTGGTCGCGCCTAGCAGTCTTGTCACCGCCTCGTGGCCCCCTTGACGTGAGATCGACGCCAAAAATTCCTATAAATCTAGAAACCACCGAAAAGAAACCTAGATTGGGAGTTCCGCCGCTACACACATCGAGAGCCATGAAAAAACAATCTTGGCCATCTCCAGCACCCTACTGGAGGGGGTCACCATCACCGGAGGCCATCTTCATCGTCCCGGAGGGGCCATCAACACCATGGAGGCCAAGGACCAGAGGGAGAACATATTCCCATGGAGGGGATAGGCCATGGAGGAGGAAGCACAAGGGGGAGACCATCTCCCCCTTTATGCCGGTGGTGCCGGAGTGCCACCGGGGGAACCATCACCGCGGTGATCGTCTTCATCA
This sequence comes from Hordeum marinum, assembly GCA_022496015.1. NCBI lineage: Eukaryota > Viridiplantae > Streptophyta > Magnoliopsida > Poales > Poaceae > Hordeum > Hordeum marinum. The sequence continues at coordinate 237,681,627 of CM039673.1, forward strand.
ACATCACATTCTTCATCACCATCCTCATCTCCTTTTAGTTGTCCACTCTCCCGCACCCCGATGAAATCCCGTACTTGAACATGGTGCTTTATGCCACATATTATGATCAAATGATGTGTTGCCATCCTATGATGTTTTGAATAGATTTCTTTTGTCCTTTGGGTTGATTGATGATCTAGATCGGTTTGAGTTGTATGTTTATTTTGGTGCTATCCTATGGTGCCTTCCGTGTTGCGCACACGTGAAGAATTCCCGATGTAGGGTGTTGCAATACGTTCATGATTATCTTATAGTGGGTTTCTTGAGTGACAGAAGCATAAACCCGAGTAAGGGGGTTGTTGCGTATGGGATAAAGGGGACTTGATGCTTTAATACTATGGTTGGGTTTTACCTTAATGATCTTTAGTAGTTGCGGATGCTTGCTAGAGTTCCAATCATAAGTGCATATGATCCAAGTAGAGAAAGTATGTTAGCTTATGCCTCTCCCTCAAATAAAATTGCAATAATGATTTCCGATCTTGTTAATAATTGCCTCGGATAATTCCGCACACCGACCCATCATTATTCCACACTCACTATTTGTAATATATTGTAATATTATGTTAACAACACCTATTTTTATATTTTAGTTCTCCGATATCATGCAAAGATATCCTCTTCATACCCAGAACATAGTTTTATTTCTCGTTTCTAGATGGAAGCAAACATTCGTTGTACATAGAGTCGTATTGGTGGCAGCTAGGACTTGAGGGAATATTGATCTTACCTTTAGCTCCTTGTGGGTTCAACACTCCATACTTATCAATGCCACCTTTGGTAATTGCTACGATGATTCCTTGCACTTGGGGATTATCAGCGACCGTTGCAGGATCGGTGCAGGGAAGTGACGGCGCACCACCGAAGGCGGATGTTGCACCGCCGGAGGCCGATGATGTTCCCCCCAGGTCGAAAACTTCCAGGCCAAAGGGGGGCATCACAGGAGGATTGGCTGGAGGGGCAGCAGGCGGCGAGGCTACAGAGATTGAGACCATAGTGCCCAAAGGGTGAGTTGGGACCGACTCGTCGATCAAGCTGGCCGGATCCGTTGTTAGGACGCCCAGGAGCGGGCTATTGGGCGGACCTGGCTGCGGCCAGAGCCGGCTCTGGCGCGAGGACTCAGACGTAGGAGAGTTGGTTCGTGGACGGAGGGGGCCCGGGCGAGAGCGCCCCTAGCACTCTTGGAGTCAACGTGACCGTGCTCATCGTGAAGTTCGCCGACTGCTGCGACCAGGCGCAACGGGAAGTGCAGGCATACCGGGATTGGTTGGTCCACCTCACGTAGTCCGTTTTGGTAGGCATTTTCTGCACTTCTCTTCATTTCTTTCTTATTTCATGTTTGTCTAGTAGGGGCGCGCCAGCGCACCCACTAGGTGTAGCCCCCGAGAGTCACGCCGATTGTGAGGCACCCGGGTTGAGTCTAATCGCGGTGTCCTTTGCACTTGTTCTTTGTAGGCTCACCACGACCGCTGGGAGGCTACATTCAACATGTTGTTGGGCCGGTTTTGGGAAGCCGAAAGCCGACTGGCCACCATGGCGGTGGATCTATGAGGTAAGGCGGTATTGCATTCTTTCAGTGGGGGAGCGCCAGTGCACCCACTGGGTGTAGCCCCCGGGATTTGTACCGGTTGCACTGCGGGTGTGCTGAATCCCTCTATTCTTCCTTTCTTGTTTCTTCTTTCCCTGATGAAGGTATGTTTCGGGCTGCGTACCCTCTACAGATGAGTCGGTTGATTTTCAAAGCCGGTTGGCACGAGCCGGCCAGGAGCGAGATCTTCTGCATGCAGAGTGTGGCCGGCTGCACCAGGAGGTGGACTGTCTGTAGGCGGAGAAGAGGGAGAGCGAACCGGCCCACTTCACGGAGCTGGAGCAGCATGAGGCAAATGATCGTGAGGCAATGAAGGCCAGGGATGACCATCTAAAGGAGGCGATCGAGAAGGAGCAAATGGCGCGAGGTGAGCTTGACCGTCGGGTCTAGACCTTGTTGGCGAGGGAGCAGGAGCTGGAGGAGGAGGCACGCGCAGTGGACCAGCTTCTAGCCGGTGAGTTTCCTTTGCCTTGGGTTTTTTGTGTCATCTAGGTCTTGGCTTCTCCTTCGTCTTATGCCACGTGCTTCTTCTTCCACTCTAGGGCTTTTTCCCGAGACGCAAGAGGGCACGGAGGAGGTTGTGGAGGCCCACCGCGAGGAGCAACGGACGTTAGGTGTCCATATCGAGATGCTCGGCGCCTGGTCAGTGGACGAGGTGGGGATCGCCGCCAAGGCCCGTCTGAATGAGATGGTTTGAGCCATGGAGCGTCTCCAGAAGGATGGCCTAACACTTGTCCGCACCTTGTGGCCAGGCGTAGTGTATCCTAGCTGCATGAGCCGGCTCTCGCGGTGGCTGGAGGCCGGGTGCGAGCAGGTGAACGCCTCGCGAGCTTCCGCGGCATGGGCCGGTGCAGCCATGGCGCTTCGCGTCGCGAAGTCCTGGTAGTCGAAGCTGGACCTAGGGCTGCTTGCCACCAAATGTGTCAGCACAGATGTAGAGCTGGAGGCGGTTGCTGACATGCTGGTCACGCGAGTCAATGACCTTGCGTCATTTGCCCCATGGGACGAGTACATCCTGGAGCTGACAGCAGACGGCCCGATGATCCTAGACGACCGACATGCCTTGGCCTTCAACAACTCGAACAACAACATCGGCGAGATGGATGATGAGGACACTGCCTCCAGCACCGACATCTACGTCGACCTTGGGCCAGGAGAATACACGAGGGGCCATGGCCGACCCAGGCGCGCTGGAGCCAAGGACGGAGCCTCTACCAGCTAGGGCTTTTTGTTCTCCTGTTTGTGTTGGTTAGTTTGTAGTTCCACCACTGGGGGTGTAATGTAATGAACTCGTGGTCATGGGCCTTCATGATTTTGTGTGTCAAGTTATGCTTTCATTTTGCTGAAATAAATTGTGCGTACCGACTCGTCCATTGCTTTCGACCCTTTGGCTTTTGTTTGCCCAAGGCCTCGTCCTCTTCAGCTTCAACCCCGCCAGCCGGACAACCAGGCACCGGTCTGTGACTGGGACGGGGCATTTTATTCTAGAGGAGTCAGTCGTGGGGTTTGGAGCCGCTAGTATGTTTAGCTAGGGCGAGCACGACAAAGGTCGGCTAGAGATAATAAATGGTCTGTCTAGCCCAAGCCGGTTACTCCCTCGCAGGCATCATTTGTGTGCGGTAAGTTTCCCTTCCTAGAGTTCCGCCAGCTGCACAGCCGGGAGCCGGTGAGCTGGGCATATAGGGAGGGGGGTTTCTTAGCTCACATTACTTTTCCGAACTGGGGGAGGGCCTTATGCTAGCCGGTGAGCCCCCGGGTCCGAGGAGCCGGACCTAGGTACTCGTTCGGGGAGCGATGCGCTTAGAGGTGGGAATCGAAAATTTATGCCCCAAGTGTAGGCTTGGGGCACCCGCTGCATTCATTAAGCCCAAAAGGTGGGGGATACATACATACACTAGTCTTTTCAGCAGTAAAACGGGCGAAGGAGCGCCACGTTTCATGGGCACTCCGTCTCCTCGCCGGAGGCGTCTCTCTTGCGCTCCTGTGACTTCTGCGCATCTATCATGTTATCTGTGTTGTTGTGCGGCACCTTGCTGATGATGAACGGGGGCCCCCATGGTGAAGACAACTTGTGCTGGCTAGTGGTTCGCTAGATCTGTCGGAGCACCAAGTCTCCCTCGCGGAAAGCGAGGGGCCAGATGCGCTTGTTGTGGTAGTGCCGCAAGTTTTGTTGTTAGATGGCCGACCGACACAGGGCCAATTCGCACGCCTCCTCGAGTAGTTCGATGTCGTCTTCTATTTCTTCTCTTACATCTGCCTTCGTGTAGAGGGTGATGCGAGGAGAGTCAAATTCTACATCCGTGGGGATGTCCGCCTCGGACCCGTACACGAGCAAGAAGAGGGTGAAGCCGGTTGACCGGTTGGGTGTGGTTCTGAGACTCCATAGGACTGTCGGCAGCTTGTCGACCCAGAAGTTGGGTGAACGTATGAGTGGTGCGACGGGTCGAGGCTTGATGCTGGCTAATATGACGTCGTTTGCTCTCTCCACCTAGTCATTTGACTGTGGGTGGGCCACTGACGCGAGGTCGAGCTGGATGCCTTCCTAGAGCAAAAATGCGCCATTGCGCCCTTGGCGAAATTGGTGTCATTATCGGTGATGATGTTCTGGGGGACGTCGTAGTGGACAACGCTGTCTTTGATGAACCAGACAACCATGGGGCCGTCCAGCTTCTTGATGGGCCTAGCCTCGATCCAGTTGGTGAACTTGTCGACAACTATGAGAAGATGTGTCATGCCGCCTCGAGCGGTTCTGAAGGGTCCCACCATACCGAGACCCCAGATAGCAAAGGGCCACGATATGGGCATGGTCCAGATGGTGGTAGCCGACAGATGGCTCTACGTGCTGAAGCGTTGGCACCCCTCACATTTGTCAACCAGCTGCTTGGCCTCTTCCAGAGACGTCGGCCAGTAGAATTCGTGGCGGAACGCCTTGGCCACCAGGGTCCTCGAGGCGGCGTGATGACCACACTCTCCCTAATGCATGTCTCGGAGGATCTCTTGTCCTTTTTCTGACTCGACGTAGTGTTGGAAGACGTCAATCAAGTTGCACCGAACCAGCTCATTGTTGATAATGGCGTATGCAGGGGCTCAATGCAGCACCTGTCGGGCCTCGTTTTTGTGTGATGGAAGGTCGCCGCGCATGAGGAATGCGAGGATGGTTTGAGCCCAGGCAGGTGGCCGACACTGGAGTAGGTGCCGGCCCCCAAGCCGGTTCGCATCTTCGAGTCGTCGAAGTGTATATGCCAGTGCGTGGAGTCGAGAGGTGGTGGAACAAACTAGGTCTCGGCCCAGTCAATGAGGAAATCAGCCACCACCTGCGACTTGATAGTCATGCGCGGCTCATATTGGATGTCATGGTTCGCCATGGCAATGGCCCACTTGGCGATCCAGCCGGTGGCATCCCAGCTCCCCATGCTCTCAGAGAGCGGAGCCGTGCTCACCATGGTGATTTTATGTTCCTGGAAGTATTGCTTCAAATTCTTTGCGGCGAAGTATATGTCGTGGCACATCTTCTGGTAGTGGGGGTAGTTCTACTTGGAGGCAGAGAGGACCTCGCTCAGGTACTAGATGGGGTGCTGGACCGGCGGCGCCCGGCCTTCCTCGGGCCTCTCCACCACCAGGACGATGATGACCATGCGCGTAGTTGTCGCGATGTATGCGAGCACGGGCTCGCTCTCAACCGGCGCAGCTAGGACATGCGCGTTCGAGAGGGCATGCTTCACATCGCGAAAAGCCTCGTCCACCTGGTCGGTCCATTCGAATTTGGTCTTCTTCTTCAGGAGCTGGTAGACGGGCATTGCCCTTTCGCCCAGCCGACTGACGAACCGGCTGAGCGAGGCCAGCCGGCCGGCGACTTTTTGAACACTGCGGAGCTTGGCCGGCTTGTGCATGCGCTTGATGGCCTTGATCTTCTTTGGTTTGGCCTGGATGCCACCAGCAGACACAAAGAAGCCCAAGAGCTGGCCGGCTCGCACACCGAAAACAAACTTCTACGAGTTGAGCCGAATCAGGTACTCACATAGGTTGGAGAAGGTCTCTCGGATATCGTCGAGGAGGTTGAAGTGCTTCTTGGTCTTGAAAATGATGTTGTCCACATAGAGGTGCACGTTCCTGCCAATCTGGGGCAGGAGGCACTTATCCATGCAGCGCTGGAAGGTGGCGTGTGCGTTCTTTAGGCCGAATGACATGGTGATGTAGTGATAACCCACAAGTATAGGGGATCAATTGTAGCCTTTATCAATAAGTAAGAGTGTCGAACCCAATGAGGAGCTAAAGGTAGAACAAATATTCCCTAAAGTTCTATCGACCGGCGATACAACTCTACGCACGCTTAACGTTCGCTTTACCTAGAACACGTATGAATCTAGAAGTACTTTGTAGGTGTGATAGGATAGGTTTGCAAGATAATAAAGAGCATGGAAATAAAAACTAGGGGCTGCCAAGGTAAATAAACAACTAAGTTAGTTTAACGAGTGTGGAAAAGTGGTGGTAGGAGTTGCGGAATTGTCCCTAGGTAATCGATAACTAGACTGGTAATCATTATTGCAATTTTATATGAGGGAGAGGCATAAGCTAACATACTTTCTCTACTTGGATCATATGCACTTATGATTGGAACTCTAGCAAGCATCCGCAACTACTAAAGATCATTAAGGTAAAACCCAACCATAGCATTATAAGGTATCAAGTCCTCTTTATTCCCATACGCAAACAACCTACTTACTCGGGTCTGTGTTGCTATCACTCACGCGACCCACCATAAGCGAATCATAAGCATATTGCAAACCCTATAGCGGGGATCCCTCACGCTTGCGCGGCACGGAGAGCACCATAGGACAATACCAATAATAAAACATGCAACTCAAACCAATCATGATCATCAATCAACCAATAGGACAAAATAGATCTACTCAGACATCATAGGATGGCAACACATCATTGGATAATAATATGAAGCATAAAGCAGCATGTTCAAGTAGAGGGTACAACGGGCTGAGGGAGAGTGGACCATTGTAGATAGATGGGGGAAGGTGATAGAGGTGTTGGTGAAGATGACGGAGTTGTTGGAGTAGATCGCCGTCATGATGATGACCCCGGCGACGTTCTGGTGCCACCGGGAGAGAGAGGGAGAGAGCCCCCTCCTTCTTCTTCTTCCTTGACCTCCTCCCTAGATGGGAGGAGGGTTTCCCCTTTGGTCCTTCTATTTTCCTTCTCTCTCTCTCTCTCTCTCTCTCTCTCTCTCTCTCTCTCTCTTCCTTCTGTTTTTGCGCTCCCAGATTCTCGGCTTTCACCGTTTCTTAAATATCCGGAGATCCGTGACTCTGATCGGGCTGAAATTTCGAGGGGATCTTTATCCGTAAATTAGCTTTCTTGCGGCCAAAGGACAGCTCCAACCGATGTAAGGGGTGGCCACAAGCCCTTAGGGCATGCCCTACCCCCAGGGCGCGCCCTCCAGGCTTGTGGGCCCCTCGGGCACCACCTTCTATTGATTCCACTTCCCAAAATTAACATATATTCCAAAAAAAATCTCCGTAAGTTTTTATCCCGTTTGGACTTCGTTTGATATGGTTTTCTATGAAACAAAAAACATGCAACAAATAAGAACTGGCACTGGGCACTAGATCAATATGTTAGTCCCAAAAATAATATAAAAAGTTGCCAAAAGTATATGAAAGTTGTAGAGTATTGGCATGAAACAATAAAAAATTATAGATACGGCGGAGACGTATCAACATCCCCAAGCTTAATTCCTACTCGTCCTGGAGTAGGTAAATGATAAAAAAGATAATTTTTTATGTGTAATGCTACCTAGCATAATCTTGATCATATAATCTAATCATGGCATGAATATTAAGACATGAGTGATTCAAAGCAATAGTCTATATTGACATAAAAACAGTAATACTTCGAGCACACCAACAAGGCAATTGTGTGCTTTCGAAATAACATGGCCTTAGAAAGTTATCCCTACAAAATCATATGGTCCGGCTATGCTCCATCCTTCCCACACAAAGTATCTAAATCTTGCACAACCCGGTGACAAGTCAAGCAATTGTTTCACACTTTTTATGTTCTCAAACCTTTTCAACTCTCATGTAATACATGAGTGTGAGCCATGGATATAGCACTATAGGTGTAATATAATATGGTGGAGGTGATGAGGAAAAAGGAGAAGATAGTCTCACATCAACTAGGCGTATCAACGGGCTATGGAGATGCCCATCAATAGATATCAATGTGAGTGAGTAGGTATTGCCATGCAACGAATGCACTTAGACCTATAATTGTTTGAAAACTCAAAAAGAAAACTAAGTGGTCGTGCAAAAAATTCCACTAGTTATATGAAAGTGACAAAATAGGAGACTCTCTATCATGAAGATCATGGTGCTACTTTGAAGCACAAGTGTGGAAAAAGATAGTAGCAATTGTCCCTTCTCTTTTTCTCCCATTTTTTCATTTTTTTTATTTTGGCGGGCATCTTTGGCCTATTTATTTATTTATTTGGGCTTAGCTAGCCTCTTTTATTTTTGTAAAGTCTGGAGACTCCTCCCAAGTTGCGAGGGAATCATAGCTTCCATCATCCTTTTCTCACATGGGACAATGCTCTAATAATGAAAATCATCACACTTTTTATTTACTTACAGCTCGATACCTAGAACAAAAATATGACTCTATATGAATGCTTTCCGTAGGATACCGGGATGTGCAATGATCTAGCCTACCAAATGACATCAAAAAATGGACAAGCCATGAAAACATCATGCAAGCTGTCTTACGATCATGCAAAGCAATATGAAAATGATGGTGCATGTCATACTAAACGGAACAGTGGAAGTTGCATGGCAATATATCTCGGAATGGCTATGGAAATGCCAGAATAGGTAGGTATGGTAGATGTTTTGAGGAAAATATATGGTGGTTGTTTTCAGGAAGGTGGGTTTGATGCACCGACGAAAGTTGCACGGTACTATAAAGGCTAGCAAAGGTGGAAGGGTGAGAGTGCGTATAACCCATGGACTCAACATTAGTCATAAAGAACACACAAAATTATTGCAAAAGTTTATTAGTTATAAAACAAAGCATTAGACGCATGATCCTAGGGGAGAGGTTGGTAGGATTTAACCATCGCGTGCTCCCGACCCTCACACAAAGGTTGACAATCATTAAACAAATCATGCTCCGACTTCGTTACATAACGGTTCACCATACGTGCATGCTACGGGGATCACAAACCTTAACACAAGTATTTATCCAATTCAAAATTACTCACTAGCATGACTCTCATATTACCATCTTCATATCGCAAAACTATTGCAAGGAATCAAACATATCGTATTCAATGATCTACAGGTTTTATGTAGGTTTTTATGACTAACCATGTGAATGACCAACTCATGTTAACTCTCTAAATAGATATAAGTGAAGAATGAGAGTTTTAATTATTTATAGAAAAGATATGCCCATGCTCTAACAAATATAAGTGAAGCAAAAGAGCATTCTACAAATGGCGATTTTCTATGTGTAGAGAAACAGGCAATCCAAAATTCAAATGATATAAGTGAAGCACATGAAGCATTCTACAAAGCCATACTCAAAAGACATAAGTGAGGTGCAAAGAGCCTTTTATAAATCAACCAATGACTTTATCATACCATCATGGTGCATTATTAAAATAAAAATAAAAAGCACATGATGCTCCAAGATTTACGCATATCATGTGACAAATAAAAATATCGTTCCAAGTAAAATTACCGGTGGTTGTTAGAAGAAAGAGGGGATGCCTTAGGGGGCATCCCCAAGCTTAGTTTCTTGGGAGTCCTTGAATATTACCTTGGGGTGCCTCGGGCATCCCCAAGCTTAGTCTCTTTCCACTCCTTATTCCTTCATCCATCGTGATCTCACCCAAAACTTGAAAACTTCAATCACACAAAACTTAACAAAGCCCTCGCGAGATCCGTTAGTATAATAAAGCAAATCACAAGTTTATGTACCGTTTCCAACCAATTCATATTTTATTTTTTTATTTTAACTTTATTATAATTTTTCCATGGCTTATACCACCGATAGAAGCGATAGTTTCATCAAAACGAGCAAAATAATGCATCAAAAACAAAATTTGTCTTAAACAGGACAGTCTGTAGCAATCTGCACATTCACCATACTTTAGTAACTCTAAAAATTCTGAAAAATTAGGAAAAAATAAAAAAATTGCGTATCAGTATTGTGTAAAAAATTTAGAAATTTTTGACATCCCAGTAAAAAAAGTAAATTCACGCACTACAGCCAAAATTTCTGTTTTACACTGCACACACACCAAACAAGCAATCTAATCATCCCAAAGGCAAATCTTGGCACATTTTTTTATAATACGATGGATTCATACAAGGGGGTAATTATTTTTGCTGAAAAGTTTCTGTAATCAAGATTTGCAAAGTTTCCATGGGCATGAACAAAGTTCAAGGCTAGCTCCCACTTTCGCAATGCTCGTCTCTCTCACTTTCACCTTTCTTTTTGAAAAAGTTTTAGGTTACCCTCTTTATTTTTTTTGTTTTTAAACTATATAAAATCACACAATAGAATTAAATGACTCTCTAAAACTTACGGGTTGTCTCCCTGGCAGCGCTTTCCTTAAAGCCATTAAGCTAGGCATAAAGTGATCAAGTAATGGATCCACCCGGATCCCAAGGTAAATCAAAGACAATTTTAATTAACAATGATTTGTAATTTAGTATTGAACACAGAGTAACATATATCATGCAACAACTAAGTCTAACTCTCTTCCTATGCATTGGCATGTCATAAAAGAACATTTCATGCACACAAAGTAAAGGCCAATACATAGCATAAACAGTTTCTTGCAATTTTATCATATTAAAAACATAGAGAGGTGGAGATGTAGTTCCTCTCTCATAATAATTGCAAGTAGGAGCAGCAATCACATGCATATTATATCTATCAAAATCATCATGTGTAATAGTAAAAGGCAGCCCATCTATATAATCCTTAATAAGTGCAAACTTCTCCGATATAGTGTAGTTAGGAGAATTCAAAAAGATAATAGGATTGTCATGCCTGGGTGCAACAGCAACAATTTCATTCTTAACATAAGGAACTATAGCAATTTCATCTCCATAAGCATCTTTCATATTGGCATCATGGCCACAAGCATAGCAAGCATCAAGTCCATCAAAAAGGGATATTTCAAATGAATCCAAGGGATCATAGCAATCAACATAACATTCATCCTTCGGTAAGCACGAAGTGAAATTAAACAATGTATGAGTTGAATAGTTACTCTCATTAGAAGGTGGGCACGGGTAGCTAATCTGATCTTCCTCCTTTTGTACTTCGCTCTCCTCCTCATCTTTTTCATCTAATGAGCTCACAATTTCAACAATTTCTTCTTCCATAGATTCCTGCAAATTATTAGTCTCCTCCAAGGGAGCAGACATTCTCTTAGTAAATGCATCAATATCGGAATTATATTCATAATTCTCATAGCAATATTTAAGTATGGAAAAAAATTCAGATTCGTAAGGAACATCATCATCATACTTGTCAAGAAAAGAAGCAATTTCATAAGCACCTTTAAAAACAAATTCTTCTATTCGTTCCACATCATAGTAATCATAAATTCCTTTAGCATATGAAGCTAAGGTTTCATTATCATTAAATTTGCATTGAAAGGGAATGTGTCAAGCTTCTATATTAGAGCAACAAGTAAAGTCACATCTCGAGCATGCGTCCCAAGCAAACAATCCCAGTATTCTAATTTGATCCCATAAGTGTTTCCCTTTTTGAGATAAGCGATAATCCCTAAAGTATTCACGTTGATCCAACATTATCCCATTATCAAGTTGAATGGGGTTTTCTCGAGATTATCAAAGTAGTGCATAATATTTTCCACATAACGAGCATCGAGGGTTTTAGGAGGTTCCCCATCTCCATGAGTAGCAAGTACACCTAATTTTTTTGGTATTTCATGTTCCATATCCATAACTAAAGATAGAGAACAGCTTAGAACATCAAATAAAATCTACTTAGTGATAAAGCAAACAAGCACACACGAGAATATTCACCCCACACTATTGCTCCCCGTCAACGACGCCAGAAAAAGGTCTTGATAACCCACAAGTATAGGGGATCAATTGTAGCCTTTCTCGATAAGTAAGAGTGTCAAACCCAACGAGGAGCTAAATGTAGAATAAATATTCCCTAAAGTTCTATCGACCATCGATACAACTCTACGCACGCTTAACATTTGCTTTACCTAAAACACATATCAAACTAGAAGTACTTTGTAGGTGTGATAGGATAGGTTTGCAAGATAATAAAGAGCACGGAAATAAAAACTAGGTGCTGCTAAGGTAAAGAAACAACTAAGTTAGTTTAACGAGTGTGGAAAAGTGGTGGTAGGAGTTGCGGAATTGTCCCTAGGTAATCGATAACTGGACTGGTAATCATTATTGCAATTTTATATGAGGGAGAGGCATAAGCTAACATACTTTCTCTACTTGGATCATATGCACTTATGATTGGAACTCTAGCAAGCATCCGCAACTACTAAAGATCATTAAGGTAAAACCCAACCATAGCATTATAAGGTATCAAGTCCTCTTTATTCCCATACGCAAACAACCTACTTACTCGGGTCTGTGTTTCTATCACTCACGCGACCCACCATAAGCGAATCATAAGCATATTGCAAACCCTATACCGGGGATCCCTCACGCTTGCGCGACACGGAGAGCACCATAGGACAATACCAATAATAAAACATGCAACTCAAACCAATCATGATCATCAATCAACCAATAGGACAAAATAGATCTACTCAGACATCATAGGATGGCAACACATCATTGGATAATAATATGAAGCATAAAGCACCATGTTCAAGTAGAGGGTATAGCGGGTTGCGGGAGAGTGGACCGCTGTAGATAGATGGGGGAAGGTGATGGAGGTGTTGGTGAACATGACGGAGTTGTTGGAGTAGATCGCCGTCACGATGATGGCCCCAGCGGCGTTCCGGTGCCACCAGGAGAGAGGGGGAGAGATCCCCCTCCTTCTTCTTCTTCCTTGACCTCCTCCCTAGATGGGAGGAGGGTTTCCCCTCTAGTCCTTGGCCTCCATGGCGGCGGAGGGGCGGGAGACCCTCCGAGATTGGATCTCTCTCTCTGTTTCGTTCTGTTTTTGTGCTCCCAGATTCTCGCCTTTCATCGTTTCTTAAATATACGGAGATCCGTAACTCCGACCGGGCTGAAAGTTTGAGGGGATCTTTATCCATAAATTAGTTTTCTTGTGGCCGAAGGAAAGCTCAAACCGGCTGAAGGGGTGGCCACAAGCCCTCCAGGCTTACGGGCCCCTCGGGCACTGCCTTCTTTTTATTCCACTTCCCAAAATGCACATATATTCCAAAAAATCTTCGTAAGTTTTTATCCCATTTGGACTTCGTTTGATATGGATTTTTGACACAACAGAAAACATGCAACAAATAGGAATTGGCACTGGGCGCTGGATCAATACGTTAGTCCCAAAAATAATATAAAAAGTTGCCAAAAGTATATGAAAGTTGTAGAATATTGGCATGAAACAATCAAAAATTATAGGTACGATGGAGACGTATCATGTAGCAGTAGGGGTGATGAAGGAGGTCTTCAGTCGGTCGGCCGGGTCCAACTGCATCTGGTGGTAGCCAGAGTAGGTGTCGAGGGAAGACTGCAGATCACAACCGGTCGTGGATTCAATCACCTGATCGATGTGGGGCAGGGTGAAGGGATCCCTGGGGCATGCCTTGTTTAGGATGGTGTAGTCAATACACATGTGACAGGTCTTTTCTTCTTCAGCACCAGGACTGGGTTGGCTAGCCAGTCTGGATGGAAAACTTCCATGATGAATCCGGCTGTGAGTAACCAGGCGATTTCTTCTCCTATGGTGCGTTGCTTCTCTTCAGAGAAACGGTGCAAGGCTTGCTTGACCTGCTTCGCATCCGGACGCACGTGAAGTTTATGCTTAGCGTACTTCCTCGGAACACCCAGCATGTCCTTGGGTGACCACGCAAAGATGTCCCGATTCTCATGGAGGAAGTGGACGAGCTCGCCTTCCTATTTGCTGCTCAGGTTGGCGCTAATGGTGGCGCACTGCTTGGGGTTAGCCGGGTTGAGCAACACTTGCTTGGTGTCCTTGGATGGCTGGAACACCGCCTCGCTGGCCAACTAGGAGGGTGGAGACAGCATGGCCGGCTGCTCAGTGGCCTGGGCCATGAGCGATCGAGCTGTCGTCTTTCCTCCATGAGGACCAGAGCCTCGGCCAGCCGGCTACTATCGCGCACGCATTAGATCGACTTCTTGTAGTTGCCATCGATGGTGATGATGCCCTTGGGACCCGACATCTTCATCTTGAGATAAGCATAATGGGGAACCGCCATGAATTTGACGAGCGTCGGCCTGCCCAGCAGCGCATGGTAGGGGTTGCTGAGGTCCACCACCTCGAACCACACCGGCTCACGGTGAAAGTGACTCTTGTTGCCGAAGAGAACGCCGCACCGGATCTTGCCGATGGGGAGCAGGATTGCCTTGGCACGATGCCATGGAAGACCGTCCGGGTCGGCTGCAGGTCTTTCTCCTTGAGCACGAGCTTGAGCAGGGTGTCGCGCTAGAGGATGCTGATGTTGCTGCCTCTGTCGATCAACACCCACAAGAACCGGTAGGTGAGCCTCTTTGAGGCGATGGTGGGGTCGAGGACGAGGGAGTAGCTGCCCGGATTTGGTATATCGGCCAGGTGGTCCGCTCGGCTTCAGGTGACCGGCTTCTCAGACCAGTACATGTACTGGGGTACCAAGGTTACTGTGGCGTTCACCTCGTGTCGGCGCTGACGTTGGGCGTGCTTGTCGGTCCCCTTGCTAGTGAAGACGAAATAGGCCCCGTCCTGGTCGGGGAACTGGTCGTGGAGACGGCCGTTGTTGGGAGTCGGCACTGGCGGTGGAGCCGAAGCCGCCACGGGGCTGGAGCACGGGGAGCCGGATGGCCCTCGCCCAGGCCACCCGTTGGGAGAAATTGGACCGTTGGAGCTTGTGTGTGGCCGGCTTCGCCCCGGAATACATCTTGTAGGGCGCGTCGAGCATCTTCTCAAAGGTAACCTTGGACTGCCAGGCGGCCTTAACGGCCTGTTGGGGCTGGCTGGCAGCCTAGGCAACCGGCTGCTCTTTCTCGAGGGTAGCAACCTGCTTGCTCCCATAGTGGGGATCCTACCGATGGGTCTTCCGCTTGTTGTCCTGTTGTGCCCAGTTGTCCCCAGCTGGCCACGGGGCGGGAGGCGGTAGTGCGGGAGGCGGCGGGACTGTAATAGCCCGAGACTAACGCTCAGATGCCTTCCATATTTGTCGTGACTACCACATTATTTATTTATTTTTGCATTACATCATTTCATCATTCCATCATGCCAATAATTTTTGCAACTCAAATAATTAAGTTGTATGGATCTTTGATCCATTTAAATCGAGGGAATTCACATAATGATTTCTCTTTATAACATATCCTCCCAATATTTTAGGGAGCTACTATAAAGTATTCCGGTAATTTGGAATCACCCATGAACACACTTGCAATATAATTCCGATGCCTTTTCTACCTTGCCGGAATTTGTAACCTTTCCCAAGCTCCATCAACTTTTGTCAATTATGGATACTCCTAATCCCCACCACTAGTTCAAACACATTTGAACTAAATCAAAGGATTTTAAATTCCAACCCTTGGCATCTCCATTTTCATTTTCTTTCCTCGATCAAACTCATTTTTTTAGCCCAAGGCATCTCACACATGCTCAAATTCTTTTTCTAAACCTTCGCTTTCCTTTCTTTTCTTTCTTTGCTCTTTTCTGGAAATGGTTAGAGAAAGAGAGATGGATTTGTGAGAGGGAAGCCCAACCGCAGCAGCACACCTTTTGGCCCAAAGCCCAGCCGCCCCACTAACCCTAGCTCTAGGAGAGAGCATCGTGCCCGATCCCCATCTCCCGCCCGAGCGCTATCACGCATAGAGAGGAGCACTGCCTCATGCTCGATCTCCTCGCCAGCGAGCTGCCCATGGCACCTGCGTCGCCACGCCGCAACAGGACCCCAGCTCCGCGCCCGAGCCCTCTAGCCTCTCCTCCCGCAAGCCCCCGCCTCCGATGCTCCTTCGGCGACCAGGCGCCGTTCCCGGCGCCTCCACCTCACCCTGTCGCCCTACCACCTTGACCCAAGCGGACAGCCCCACCACGGCCATGGCGTTTCCCACTCGACCCGCACGCCTCCCTTGCAGCAACCACGGACCCACCTCCGCCAAGCTCCCGCACCAGAGCTCCTTGCTCTGCCTCGAGCACGCCGCCACCGCTTGCAGTGCTCCGGCCGCCGCAGCCCCACGCCCAAGCCGCCCGCTGATACGTCTCCAATGTATCTATAATTTTTGATGATGGCATGCTATTATATTATCTGTTTTGGATGTTTTATATGCATTAATATGCTATTTATATTATTTTTGGGACTAACCTATTAATCTGGAGCCTAGTGCCAGTTTCTGCTTTTTCTTGTTTTTGAGTTTTGCACGTATGGAATATTAAACGGAGTCCAAACGGAATTAAACCTTCAAAAGGAATTTTTTTGGAAGGAAAAAAATCATCCAAGCTTGGAGTGCACGCCAGGTCTTGTGCAAGGGAGCCACAAGCCTGCTAGGCGCGGGCCCCCCTAGCCGCGCCTAGCAGGCTTGTCGCCTCCCGGCAGGTCTCCTAACCCTAATTCTTGGCCCATAAATACCCAAATATTCCCCCAACATCAGAACGAGCCATGCAAATACTTTTTCGTCGTCGAAAGCCTCCGTTCCCGAGAGATCCAATCTTGGAGCCTTTTACGGTAATTTGCCGGAGGGGGTTTCGATCACAGAGGGCATCTACATGAACTCCATTGCCCCTCCGATGATGTGTGAGTAGTCCACCACAGACCTACGGGTCCATAGCTATTAGATAGATGGCTTCTTCTCTCTCTTTGATCTTCAATACCATGTTCTCCACGATCTTCATGGAGATCTATCCGATGTAATCCTCTTATGTGGTATCTTTGTCAAGATCCAATGAATTGTGAGTTTATGTTCAGATTATCCATGAATCTTATTTGAATCTCCTCTAAATTATTATTTGCATGGTTTCATGCCCTTGCAAGTCTATTTGAGTTATTGGTTTGGTTTGGCAAACTAGATTGGTAATTCTTGCAATGCGAGAAGTGCTTGGTTTTGGGTTCAATCTTGCGGTGTCCTCACCTAGTGACATAGTAGGGGTAGCGAGGTATGTATTGTATTGTTGCCACCAAGGGTAACAAGATGGGATTTTCATCATATTGCTTGAGTTTATCCCTCTACATCATGTCATCTTTCTTAATGCGTTACTCTGTTCTTTATGAACTTAATACTCTAGATGCAGGCAGGAGTTGGTCAATGTGTGGAGTAATAGTAGTAGATGCAGAATCATTTCGGTCTACTTGACACGGACGTGATGCCTACATGCATGATCATTGCCTTGGATACTACATGATTTTTTGCTTTTCTATCAATTGCTTGACGGTAATTTGTTTACCCACCATGATATTTGCCTTCAAGAGATAAGCCTCTAGTGAAACCTATGGCCCAGGGTCTACTTTCCATTATATACTTTCAAATCTATACTCTGCTATAATTTATTTACCTTTTACTTTCTGTTCTTGTTTACATCTATATCTATCGGATCTAATCCTTGCAAATAATCATGAAGGGGTTGACAACCCCTTTATAGCGTTGGGTGCAAGAGTTTGATTGTTTGTGTAGGTGCAACCATTGGTGACTTGCTTGTTTGTCCTAGTGGATTGATACCTTGGTTCTCAACAACTGAGGGAAATACTTATCTACTTCGCTGCATCACCTTTTCCTATTAAAGGGAAAACCAACGCACGCTCAAGAGGTAGCAAGAAGGATTTCTAGCGCCGTTGCCGGGGAGGATACATATCAAGCCTACCAAGTACCCATCACAAACTCATCTCTTGCATTTACATTATTTGCAATTTGCCTCTCATTTTCCTCTCCCCTACTTCTCAAATGATTTTCAAAAAATACAAAAAAGATTTGCCTTTTTATTCGCCCTTCTTTTGTTTGCCTTCCTTTCCTGCCAGATCTTCTTCTTGTTGCTATGTCTAGCGTTGCTATGTCCCCCTTGTCACCATATTTTGATGTTCTTTACTTCAAACAAAAACAAGGGGGAAATTTGAAAGATGCCTGGTATAGGCTAATGGAATCTTATCGTATTTCCAATTTAAAGGGAGACGCAAAAGTGTTGCTTAGAATTTTTTACATTGGTTTAACTTTGCATCATAGAGAGCTTCTAGATTTCGCCTCAAGAAATTTTACTGATCTAGATGCAAATGCTGCTTATGAAGTTTTGGAAGGGATTTTAGGGGTTCCTCCACGAAAAAAGGGTTTTTCTTTATCATAAGAGGGTGTTCAAGTTCTCGACAAATTGTGTGACTTGCATAAGCACTTGGTCGAGTTGCAACAACATCACGAACCCCTTTAACATATCACTCGGAACCTAAATCACTTGAATACTTTGCTTACCCTTTGCAATAAGAGATTGGACATTTTGGATATTAAGAAGGATCCTTACTCCACAAATGTGGGAAAAAGGAAAGAACCCCCTAGATTTGGGAAGGTCCCCACAAAAGTTGCTAATACCAAAGATGACAACACCTAGATCTATTGTGTTTTGCCTAGCTAGGGGCGTTAAACAATAGCGCTTGTTGGGAGGCAAGCCAATTTTATTTTTGTGTTCTGTTTTTGCTTCTGTTTTTGAGTGTTTAACACATTATTACTTCAGTAGTAATTGTGTTTTGGTGTTTTAATTAGTGCTTGAGCCAAGTAAAACCTTTGGGGTGATCTATGGTAGTTGTCGATTTGATCTTGCTGAAAAACAGAAATTTTTGCTCTCGGTTCAGGAATTTTCTAAACCGTTTAGAGCGTCAAATTAGTCTAAATTTTTTACACATGATTGATATATAAATTTCCCAGGTTTTCCTAATTGTTCAGTATTTTTTGAGTTACATAAGGATACGAAGTTTTCAGATTGCTACTGATTGTTTTGTTTTTGTCAGATTCTGTTTTCTTTGAGTTGTTTGCCTATTTTGATGAATATTTGGGTTGTATCATGTGGTATGAACCATGGAGAAGTTAGATTAAAGTAGGTATAAAAATAATATAAATAAAGAATTAGTTCAAAGCAGTACCTAAAGTGGTGATTTATTTTCTTATACTAACGGATCTCCCGAGTTTTCTGTTAAGTTTTGTGTTGTGAAGTTTTCAAATTTTGGGTAAAGATTTGATGGACTATGGAATAAGGAGTGGCAAGAGCCTAAGATTGGGGATGCCCAAGGCACCCCAAGTCATATTCAAGGATGCCAAAGATCCTAAGCTTGGGGATGCCTCGGAAGGCATGCCCTCTTTCGTCTTCAATCCATCGGTAAATTTACTTGAGGCTGTATTTTTATTCACCACATGACACGTGTTTTGCTTGGAGCGTCTTGTATGATATGAGTCTTTGCATGTTAGTTTTCCACAATTATCCTTGCTACATACATATTTTGAGAGAGACACACTGAATCGTGGATATGTTAGAATGCTCTATATGCTTCACTTATATCTTTTGAGATTAGGCAATTTTGCTCTATGTGCTTCACTTATATCTTTTAGAGCACGGTGGTGTTTGCGTTTTATAGAAATACTTGAACTCTCGTACCTCACTTATATTATTTTGAGAGATTCTAAAACAGCATGGTAATTGGTCTAGGTTATGAATTTAGTCCTAATATGAAAGGCATCCAAAAGGGATATAATAAAAACTTCCATATTAAGTGCATCAAGTATTTATGAGAAGTTTGATTCCTTGCATAAAGTTTTGAGATATAAAGATGGCAATGTTAAGAGACATGTTAGGAAGTAATTTTGATTTGGTAAAAATACTAGTGTAAAGGTTTGTGATTACCGTAGCATGCACGTATGGTGAACCGTTGTGTAAGGAAGTCGGAGCATGACTTGTTTATAGATTGTCGACCTTTGTGTGAGGGTCGGGGGCGCACGATGGTTTACTCCTTCCAACCTCCCCCTAGGAGCATGCGTTTAATACTTTGCTTCAATGCCTAATAGACTCTTGCAATAAGTATGTGAGTTCTTTATGACTGATGTTGAGTCCATGGATTATACGCACTCTCACCCCTCCACCTTTGTCTAACGCCCAAGATGTGATCCTATCCTTATTTTGGCTCGAGGGCCTCAACAGGAATAGAAGCACATATCGTCGTTTTGCAAGAATGGATATCATTACAAGTACATGTACAGAAGAGATGAGTATATGGAATTGGCTTACACTAGCCACAAGCTACATCAAGATCACATCAATACAACAACATATTCAAACATCATACAGAAGAGAAGGGTCCGTCTACGGACGAAATCAAACGATAAAATGACATCCATCCTTGCTATCCCAGGCTGCCGCCTGGAACCCATCCTAGATCGATGAAGAAGAACTCCAAATCAAACAAGCATCACGCTTGCGTCAAATCATCGCATTACCTGCACCTGCAACTGTTGTTGTACTAATCTGTGAGCCACAGGGTCTCAGCAATCTCATTTCCAAGGGTATCAAAACTAGCAAAGCTTAATGGGTGAGGTATGGTTTAGTGGTGAGGCTGCAACAAGCAACTAAGCATTTATTTGAGAGGCTAACTTACGAATACGGAAAGTAAAGTATGGTTATCTACGCATAACATACGTGAGCTAGTAATGATCACTAACTGATCTTGAACACCT
Organism: Hordeum marinum; assembly: GCA_022496015.1. Classification (NCBI taxonomy): domain Eukaryota; kingdom Viridiplantae; phylum Streptophyta; class Magnoliopsida; order Poales; family Poaceae; genus Hordeum; species Hordeum marinum. Next base: position 237,702,108 of record CM039673.1, read on the forward strand.
ACTTACGTCAAACATAACCCCACCATGTTCTCTCTCAGATAAGAACTCACGAGAAGAGACAGTCAAGGTTACGCACCCAGCTGGTGTATTTTATTTGAGTTTACTTCAAGTTTACTATGACCGGGTGTTAAACAAAGTTTCCAAGTTGCCACATAACCGTGGGCATGGCTTTACGAAAGATTTAACCCTGCAGGGATGCTCCAACTCATCCATCACAAATTAACCACACACCGCATTGGAATTCCTCAACTGCGGAATCACCCGTAGTATTTGCGGAATCCCGAGGGAAAATCTCAACTTAGAGATAGCCCGAATTGTCGTCAAAATCTCACGCGCAAGACGTTCGAGAAAGGTAAAACAAATCCAGCAAGGCCGCCCGACGTGTCGACAAACCCGATAGGAGCTGCGTATCTCGTTCTCAGGACACGACAGATAAGCGAAGCGTACGGTGGCCTGATATAGATCACCCGAGTTGCCCTGGATTGGCCCCGCACGGTGCTCTAGTTTTGGACCAGCACCAGCAGCACTGCCCCCTGTATTATGTTAAATTACTCCTCGGGTTCATGATGCCCTATGCTTTAATAACGGTGTTCAATATTATTATGTTGGGAAAATATAGTACCAATGTTAGGCCTTGCTAGACAAGTTTTATCCTAAAACAAAAATCAAGGGGGTCCCCATAACAACCCCGAGCATGTTAGGAGCGCTCAATTATGGAACATAACACTGGTTCACAAATAACTGGGGCGGCAAGAATGGAACAAAACACCGAGCAAAAGGCCAAGCCTTCCACCCTTTACCAAGTATATACATGTGCATTAAATTAAATAGCAATAGTATTGTGATAACAAAAGAAGGTCCATGTTGACACATGGAAGCAATTGCACCTTCAGCTAGAAATGCTATAAGAAGGTTGTGCAAGTGGTAACATAGCCAAACAAAGGTTTGCTGGGATGTGGAGGGGTTAGAGGGTTATCATGGCATATTTGGGAGGCTTGTCAAACAAATGATAGGTAGCGAGACATAATGATGGAAGCAAGACAACTAGCATAGCAATGATAGTAGTGGTATCCAGGGAAATGTGTCATATTGCCTGAGATCCCGCTTGGAAGAAGAACGAGTCCGTGAAGAAGACAAACGAATCCCCACACTCCAAACGCTATCGGAACTCTATCGAGAAGAAGCAATCTAGAAACAACAATCAACACACGATACACCACAACATATGCATGACATGATGCACATCAAATATGATGCATGATGATGCATGTTATGCATGACATGGCAAAGCACAACAATCAACTTCTACACATTAAGTGAAGCTCAATATGCAACGAGATGCATATTGATAAAACACCACATTGAATTACTTAGTTCATTCCCTCTTAGGTACAAGATAATATTAAATGTTGTTAAACATGGCAAGAGGTGAAGCATAAGTAAACTATCTATCTAAGCATCTTAAATGAGGTCGGAAACAACTTATAGTATTTCCAAAATGACCCCATATGTTAATTTCGAAATTGGCCAAGATCTGAACTAACCATATTTTATATTCGTTAAATAGCAAAATAAAATGTGTCATGTTGTTCTACACGTTTTCTAGTCAAGTTGCATATGTGGAACATTTAGAACGGAACAGTTATTTAGTTATGAAATAAATCATTTTAGCATGGCATTTGTGATTATTGTATGAAATCAGCAAGTTAAACATTTTAAACACATGTGAGAGTTGGAAATTGTGAATCTACATGAAATTCTAGTCGTTTAACATATATAGACCATTTTAATCCGATGAATGGTTTGTGAGTTATTATATGCATGAAGTTTAGGGGGTATTCTGTAAATCTATTATTCGAAGCATAAATTGATAAATTCACAGAATGAAAAAAACATGATGGGCCACATCTGCTAACGGGCTGGAACTAGACAGTGGGCGCAGGTTAGTAAAATCGCGCACGAGGCGGAGCATAGGGCAACAGGAGCGGGGCTGGGCTGGGGTCTCACCTCATGGGCCTTAGGCCCGTAGGTAGGGGAGGCAGAGGCGGCGCTGGGCCTGGTGCAGGACGCGGCCGATGGCTGGGCCTTGGATGGATGGGCGACGTGGCCCACACAAGGCGCGATCGCTCGTCTCCCCGCCTGCCAGTGCTCTTGGTCGTCCATGGCGAAAGGCAACCGGCAGGGCACGATGCGTAGGGGGCGTAGGTGCGGCACGATCCGGCGGGGCGAGGCCGGATCTGGGAGGATCTTGGCATGGGGAACCCATTCCCGACAGCGGACGGCTCCGGCGACGAGCTTGGCAGCATGGACTTCGAGGCAAGGTCCTTTCCATTGCGGCAGGAGGAGAGAGGAGGTTAGGGAGAGGGAGAGTAGAACGGGGGGGAGAGAAGGTTGGGACAAGGTCCGACCCGGTGCTCGCGGTCGCTAACGGCAGCGGTGGCTCACTGGAGGGGCATGGAGGCAGGGGTGGCACTGGCGTCGGCGTAAGGGACGTCGGGCTGGATCTCGGAGGCCCTGTGGCCGCCTGGACATGTCTAGGTTGGCCGTGGACATTGTCCGGGGTGGGGGGTTGGATGATCTTTAGCCGTTACATTAAAATCCGAGGGTCCAGATCTGAGGGGGTGGCTAGGGCTCCATGATTTTGAGGTGGAGCTAGAAGGTGGGGGGTTTGAGGGGGGTGTCTGCAATTTACATGGGGAAACCCTAGAGAGTGAGAGGGGTCTCTCCATCGTGTGGTTTTATATAGGGATTGGTCTATGGGGTGGTTGGATCTCGTCCGTCCAATCATGATCCGATGGCCATGAACGGAGGGGGCTAGGTTGTGCTAGTGGGTTGTGGAGAGGAGGTTGGGCCAAGAAGAGAGGGAGGTTGTGGCCCATGACAGAATTTTATAAACCAAAATATTTGGCAATTAAACCGATGACAGTGCCGCTACGGGCGACCGTTGGGGTATCAAACGGACTCTAATTGCGACGAAATTTGGTAGGCGGTCCACCTATAATAAAATATGACCGCACGCTAAATTTTGATCCAATCCAACAAAGTTTTATACACACTTTAAAAACAATATTTTTATCGACGTCACGGTCGCGTGCGTGTGTGGTTGCTCTCGAAATGATCAGCGACACGAACAAAGAGAATCGGGAGCTATGGACGGATGCAAGTTATCGAAAACGAGTGACGATGCTATGCAGATGATGCGAATGATGGGATGATGAATGCAACAACCAAACGAAACACAGGACGAGAATGGAAGAAAGGGGGAATCTTCTGGAGCGTCGGTCCCGGATTGTTACACTTTGCTAGCCTCTCTATTACCGTGCAACTTTCGCTAGTATATCAAACACCTTCCTCAAAACAACCACCATATAGCTTCCTAAAAACAGCCACCATATATCTTTCCTCAAAACAGCCACCATACCTACCTATTATGGCACTTCCATAGCCATTCCGAGATATATTGCCATGCAACTTCCACTGTTTCCTTTTATGACATGCACCATCACTTCCATATTGCATATAGAGTCATGTTTTGTCATAGGTATCGAGTTGTAATTTTCTTTTGAGTTATAAGTAAATAAAAGTGTGATGATTATCATTAATAGAGCATGTCCCATGTGAGGAAAGGACGATGGAAGCTATGATTCCCTCACAAGTGGGGATGAGATTCTGGACTTTATGAAAAAAATAAAAGAGGCCAGCGAGGCCCAAATGAAAAATGAATAAAAGAGGCCTTAGATGCCCACAAAAAAACAGAGAAAAGAGAGAAGGAACATTGCTACTACCTTTTTCCACACTTGTGCTTCAAAGTAGCACCATGATCTTCATGATAGAGAGTCTCCTATTTTGTCACTTCCATATAGCTAGTGGAATTTTCTTCATGATGCACGTCCACTTAGTTTCTTTTTGAGCTTTCATACACTTATAGCTCTAGTCCATCCGTTGCATGGCAATCCCTACTCACTCACATTTATATGTATTCATGGGCATCTCCATAGCCCGTTGAAATGCATAGTTGATGTGAGACTATCTTCTCCCTTTCCTTGACAACCTCCACCACATTCTATTCCACCTATAGTGCTATATCCATGGCTCGCCATATTCTTGTATTGCATGAGAGTTGAAAAAGTTTGAGAACATAAAGGTGTGAAAACAATTGCTTGACTTTTCATCGGGGTTGTGCATGATATAAATACTTTGTGTGGGGAAGATGGAGCATAGCCAAACCATATGATATTATAGGGATACCTTTCTTTTGCCATTATATTTTAAAGAGATACAATTTCTTTGCTAGTATGCTCAAAATGTTATTGTTTTTGTATCAATATTAAGCTTTTGTTTTGAGTCTTATGGATCTGAATATTCATGCCACAATAAACAATATTACATGGATATATATGTTTGGTAGCACTCCACATAAAAAAAATTGTTTTTATCATTTACCTACTCGAGGACGAGCAGGAATTAAGCTTGGGGATGCTGATACGTCTCCAACATATCTATAATTTTTGATGATGGCATGTTATTATATTATCTTTTTTGTATGTTTTATATGCATTAATATGTTAATTTATATTATTTTTGGGACTAACCCATTAATCTAGAGCCTAGTGACAGTTTCTGTTTTTCCCTTGTTTTGAGTTTTGCAGATATGGAATATTAAACGGAGTCCAAACGACATAAAACCTTCGGAAGGATTTTTTTTGGAAGGAAACAAATCATCCAAGCTTGGAGTGCATGCCAGGGCTTGTGCCAGGGAGCCACAAGCCTGCTAGGCGCGCCCCCTAGCCGCGCCTAGTAGGCTTGTTACCTCCCGGCAGGTATCCTATCCTTAATTATTGGCCTATAAATACCCAAATATTCCCCCAACATTAGAACGATCCACGCAAATACTTTTCCGCCGCCGGAAGACTCCGTTCCTGAGAGATCCAATCTTGGAGCCTTTTCCAGTAATCTGCCGGAGGGGGTTCAATCACGGAGGACATCTACATCAACTCCATTGCCCCTCCGATGATGCGTGAGTAGTCCACCACAGACCTACGGGTCCATAGCTAGTAGCTAGATGGCTTCTTCTCTCTCTTTGATCTTCGGTACCATGTTCTCCATGATCTTCATGGAGATCTATTCGATGTAATCCTCTTTTGTGGTGTCTTTGTCAAGATCCGAAGAATTGTGAGTTTATGTTCGGATTATCCATGAATCTTATTTAAATCTCCTCTAAATTCTTATTTGCATGATTTCATATCCTTGCAAGTCTCTTCGAGTTATTGGTTTGGTTTGGCAAACTAGCTTGGTAATTCTTGTAATGGGAGAAGTGCTTGGTTTTGGGTTCAATCTTACAGTGTCCTCACTCAGTGACATAGTTGGGGTAGCAAGGCACGTATTGTATTGTTGCCATCAAGGGTAACAAGATGGGGTTTTCATCATATTGCTTGAGTTTATCCCTCTACATCATGTCATCTTTCTTAATGTGTTACTCTGTTCTTCATGAACTTAATACTCTAGATGCAGGCAGGAGTCGGTCGATGTTTGGAGTAATAGTAGTAGATGCAGATTCGTTTCGGTCTACTTGACACGGACACGATGCCTATATGCATGATCATTGCCTTGGATAACTACATGATTATTCGCTTTTCTATCAATTGCTTGACAGTAATTTGTTTACCCACCATGATATTTGCCTTCAAGAGAGAAGCCTCTAGTGAAACCTATGGATCCCGGGTCTACTTTCCATTATATACTTTCAGATCTATACTTTGCTGCAATTTATTTACCTTTTACTTTCCATTCTCGTTTACATCTATATCTATCGGATCTAATCCTTGCAAATAATCGTGAAGGGATTGACAACCCCTTTATAGCGTTGGGTGCAAGAGTTTGGTTGTTTGTGTAGGTGCAACCATTGGTGACTTGCTTGTTCCTCCTACTAGATTGACACTTTGGTTCTCAACAACCGAGGGAAATACTTATCTACTTTGCTGCATCACCCTTTCCTTTTCAAGGGAAAACCAACGCACATTCAAGAGGTAGCACCCGCGTAGCGCCACCATAAGACCTACAGCCCCCTCCCTGCTCCATCGTCGGCCTCCACCGTCCATGTCCAGCACCTCCCAGGCCAGATCTCGCGCCACATCTCTGTGGCCCGTGCCTCTCCCTCTCTCGTGGTCCCAGCAGTCTGCACCGTGGGCTCATCGCCATGCTGCTCTTCCGTTGGTTCGTCGACCCGTGCCATAGCTGTAGCGACTCCCGCCCTTGCATGCCTCTTGCCTGCTGCATCGCCATGCGTGCTCCTACATCCTCCACGGCGCCCCTTCGCTCTGCTACACTCCCATGGCACCGCCGTGGCTCGTGCCTTGCTCCACTTGTTGTTGCTACGCTTGCTCTGCTTACGAGCATATCCGACTGCATCGACCAAGAGCTGCCCCTGCCTTGTTTGGCCTCTTCGTTGACCATGATGTCCCCGAACGCATCTAAACCGTGGATACCCAAGACCATCAAGTCCAAGACCACCTCGAGTTCGACTACACTCGAAACCCCCAAGATCGATGCCTTGGATGACTACTTCCGGTGTACGACAACAGGTGCGAGTACCACTACTTTCACTATAATTTGAAAGGACATCGGATTCGTCAAGTTCTTTGCCGAAACGTGTATCACTACCGTCGCATGGAATCAACAAGACCATCAAGTGAACAACTACTTCCACGACATCCACGACGACCATGAACCTCGACGCCGCATCAAACCCATTTCGCCGTGCCCGCGCACCTTGAAGGTATAACCAATGAGATGACCACCTTGGACGGATGCACGATCCATATGAGCGGCATGTGTTTGCACTGTGTCCGAAATGAATCATGCACGTTTCCCTCTTTTGCCATGCCACCGACACGTGGGACACCCGGTAATCGGGATCGCTCGCATCATCTTTTGCACGACACGCTCACGCCCATAATTCTTTTGCACCGGTATCTCATCGAGTTATCAAGACCGGAACGTTGTCGTGACATCATTTCATTTTCGCCGCCATGGCACCCATTTCTTTCCGTCATGGCGACAAACCCCATATCATATTATATGTTCTTAGTTTCTTATAAACTGCATCGATTTGATCATGTCATCCTCATGCATGTTAAAACATTTAAAATAATGTTGCCTTAAAATTGCCTAATGACCTGCTACACGATTTATATCGTAACTAAATAACCGTAGCTCCGATGCAAATGTTTTATATATGTAACTTGCCTAGAAATTGTGTAGAATAACATGGTACACTTTATTTCCCTGTTTAATAAATATAAAATATGTTAGTTCATATCCGGAAAAAATTCGTAATTTGCATATGAGGTCGTTTCAGAAATGATATATGTTGTTTTCGGACTCATTTAAGATGCCTAGATAGTGTTGTTTCATTATGCTTCACATCTTGCCATGTTTAACACAATTTAACATTGTCGTGTACCTAAACGGGAATGAACTAAATAATTCAAATGTGGAGTTTCATCAATATGCAACTCATTGCATATTGAACTTCACTTAATGTGTAGTATTTGTTGTGTGCTTTGACATGCCTTGCATAATCGTATGAGAATGCATCATAGTTGTCTGTGCATCATGTCATGCATATCTCGTGGTGTTATCATGTGTTGATTGTTGTTTCCGGATTGCTTCTTCTTGATAGAGTTCCGAAAGCGTTCGAATTGTGAGGATTCGTTCGACTACGTCGCATTCGTCTATTTCATTCTTCTTCCAAGCGGGATCTCAGGCAAGTTGAACATTTCCCTAGATACCACTACTATAATTTCCATGCTAGTTGTCTCGCTTCTATCATTATCTCTTGTTACCTACCACTTGTATGTCAAGCCTCCAGACATTGACATGAAAAGCCTCTAACCCCTCCACATCCCAGCAAACCATTATTTGGCTATGTTACCGCTTGCTCAAACCCTCTTATACCAATGTTAATTGCAAGTTGAGGTTGTTTCCATGTGACAACCTGGTTATTTTGAGATATCACAATATTGTTGCTATTTAATTTAATGAACCTATATACCTAGTAAAAAGGTGGAAAGCTTGTCCTTTTTGGTCGGTGTTTTGTTCAACCTTTGTCGCCCTAGTTACATGTGTACCCATGTTATGTTCCATATTGAGCGCTCCTAACATGCTTGGGGTTGTTATGGGGACCCTCTTGATTTTCGTTTTGTGATAAAACTCTTTTGGCAAGGCCCAACATTGGTATTACATTTTCCTAATAACTAATAAACCTGCATAGGGAGTAATTAACCCGAGGATCTTTAATCAACAAACCGGGCCAGTGCTCCTCACGAGTGTTGGTCCAAAACGGGCAGACTGCGGGGCCACCACGGGGAAACTCGAGGTTTGGTTTGACTCTTGGTGTAACCCATCCGTTTGTGCCCTGAGAACGAGATACACGGCTCCTATCAGGATTGTCAACACGTCGGGCGACCTTGCTGGATTTGTTTTACCTTTCTCGAATGTCTTGTGCGAGGGATTCCGAGGATACTTTGGGATATCTCGAGGTTGAGGTTTTCCAGCAGAATTTCCAAGGATATCACGGGTTTTCCACGTTGAGGTTATTCGACGTAGCGTGTGGTTAGTTTGTGATGGATGAGTTGGAGCACCCCTACAGGGTTAAATCTTTCATGAGAGTCGTGCCCGCGGTTAAGTGGCAACTTGGTAATTTTGTTTTAACACTCGGTCATAGCGAACTTGAAGTAAACTCAAATAAATACACCAACTGTGTGCGTAACCGTGATTGTCTCTTCTCGTGAGTTTTGCATCCAAGGGAGAACACGATGGGGTTATGTTTGATGTAAGTAGGTGTTCAGAATCACTTAATGATCATTACTAGTTCACGTCTGTTTGTACAATAATCATCCACCCTTCTTCATGTACTCGTCAGATAGCCACTCAAATAAATGCTTAGTTGCTTGATGCAGCCTCACCACTTACCCATACCTCACCCATTACGCGTTGCTAGTCTTGATACCCTTGGAAATGAGATTCTTGAGTCCCTGTGGCTCACATATTACTACAACAAAGGTTCCAGGTACAGGTTGTGCGATGCTTTGACATGAGTGTGATGCTTGTTTGATTTGCAGTTCTTCTTCTTCATCGATCTAGGATGGGTTCTAGGCGGCAACCTAGGATAGCAAGGATGGATGCCATTTTATCGTTTGATTTCGTCCATAGTCGGACCCTGCTCTTATGTATGATGTTTGAATATGTTGTTGTATTGATGTGATCTTGATGTAGCTTGTGGCGAGTGTAAGCCAATTCCATATACTCATCTCTTCTTCATATGTACTTGTAATGATATCCATTCTTGCGAAACGACAAGATGTGCTTCTATCCCTGTCGAGACCATCGATCCAAAATAAGGATAGAATCGCATCTTGGGCGTTACAAGGACGGCCTAGCCGGTCGCGCTGACCTTAATCCGCATCGTGGACTCGGCCGTGGCGTACTTGTCCGCCTTGGCCATGAGATCCTCCAAGGTGGTCGGGTCCGAGCACATGATCTTGTGCTTGAGGAGGTTGCCGTCTCGACAGCTCTCGGAGAAGTACTGGATGTCCTGCACCTCGTGCACCCCTTCGCAGGAGTTGTGCAGCTCGGTCCAGCACGTACGGTAGTCACGAAGGGATTCGTTTGGCCCCTGGACGCACATGGGTAGCTAGCGGGGGCGGTTGGGCCGCTTGTAAGTGTCAGCCAGGCATTGATGCTACCGACCGGCAGGCTATTAAGCCATGTCCGGGTCGAGCTGATCAGCATGAGGAGGACGTAACGCACCATGATGCTCTTGTTTTCGATGGTGCTTTTGACTGCGGTGGTGTAGTCGATCAGCAAATCCTCTAGTTTAGCCATTCCATTGTATTTCAAGATGTCGCGGGGTAGCCTGAAGCCGGTAGGGAACTACTCGTCATGGATCCGGGGGCCAAAACATGTTGGCCCGATCGGGCCCTCCTCCTCTAGGCGGGCGTACTTCGCCTGCCGGTCGATGCGAGTTCGGGCATCGTTCTCACTCCGAGGGAGATGTGGCCCAAGCTGGGCTGCGAGCTCGATGCAAATAGCCGGTGCGGGCGAGTGGGTATGCTCCCTCTATGGGGGCATGTGTGTGAGCACGAGCCCGCCGCCCGCCACCCTCCGAGGCGTTGTTGCGCCTGCTTGTGACTGTTGGATGCTCATTCCCGTGCTGAGAGCACCCGCTGCGGCTCCTGCCGGTCTGCCGGCCGGAGCCGTGGGGAGAGGAAGAATGTTGGGCCGGCTAGCGAGTGTTGGCCGCTAGGAAGAGGAGATTCGGAGCCGACATTGGCCCGGTCCAGACAGACCTACTGCGCGTTGGCAATGGTGATGAGGTCCTGGATGTGCTGCTCCTGCTGTGCCCGTTCCTCGCCTTCCATGGTGGCCAGCTCAGCATAGGCCACCTGTTCAACCCTCATGTTAGCCGGAAGAGTGTCGTAGGTGGGCATCTTGCCGCCGAGGATCTCCGCGATCATGCGGTCGCAGTTGTGAACCTCCCCATGCCGGCTAGGCTCGTTGCCAGCCGGGGTGAGGCTGTAGGCGAAGGTATACTCACGCTGCACGGACTCCATCTGACATCGGACGGTCGTGAGGGTGGTGGCCTCCGCAAATAATTGCCGATGGGCTGCCTCCATCAAGGGCGTAGCGGCAATCGGGTCGGCCATTACAGCGATGGGGGTGCTAAGTCCCTGTAGAGTGGAGCGAAGAAGGTCGGAGGGGCTGGGATGGGCCGCGACAGTAGCCGCGTCTGCCTCCGCCTTGGAGTGAACCGCCGTGGCGGTTGCGTCTGCCCCTGCTATGGCGCGACCAAAACTCGTGGAGGAGCCAGAGGCCAACACCTCCACGTGCAAGCAGGAGCCACTACTGTCGGCCGAGGCGGTTACACCCGCTAATGGCAGAGGATCAGAGCAGGTGAGTACCACGCGGGGGTACTCGTCGGTGCAGGACGCGTTAGTGAGGCGCAGCTCCACGAAGATCTTGCACGGGTCATTGATGCCGCCTGGAGCTATGCCGTCGGGGGATGGCAGCGGACCGACGATGACTGGCACCTCGCGTGGCTACTCGTCGGCGGCTAGCGCGTCATCAAGATGTAGTCCGCCAAAGAGCTCGCAGAGGTCAACTACGTCGGACGAGGCGTTATCACGGCATGGATCATCGAGGATGATGATGGCGACGCCTGCAGAGCGAGCAGAGCTGAGGCTCAGTGCCATGGCCGCTTCCATGGTCGCGAGCTCCATGGGCATGTTGATCAGCACGGATGCAAAGCGCTCGGGGGAGTCGGTGACGGGTCCCGCCCCGAGCGTGGCTCCGACCGGCACTGCGGCCGACCCACTATGGGCGCCAATTGTCGTCGTATTCTCACGACACATGCCATGGGGTCGCTTATCGAGTGTGGTTGGGGCTGAAAGGACGCTGGCGGGCTCCGAAAACGGGATTGGGAACAGGCGGTGAGAGACGCACGATGTAACCAGGTTCGGGGCCCTCCGTTGGAGGCAACACACCTAATCCTATTTGTATGGATGATGATTCAGGCAGGCTACAAGGTTCCTCCTTGAGTTGTTCGACGGAGGAGGAAGAAGGAGCTAGCTTGCTCTCTTCCCTTCTCCTGTATGTGCGAGTGTGTGTGTGTGTAACCTGGTGAGATCGGCCGACCCCTTGCATGGGAAGACTCCAGGGGATTTTATAGGCCATCCCCCTGGCTTACAATATACATATATGATGTTAGGGGGACCCGGCTGGCAGCCTCCCTAGCCGACCAGGGGGAGCCCAGCTGAGGAGTCTCATCGCCTCTAGGGCCCCTTGGCTGCGAGCTCTCATCGCCTGTAGGGCCCCTTGGCTGCAAGGTCCAGTCGGGGGCAGGGGCCCATCGACCAGTCATTGCTATTGGTGCATGCTTGTCACGCCGCACCATGGACTGCACTATGAGGCGTCGTCTTGTTTAGGCCGCCCACAGTCCGGTATGGCAGGCCACACTATAGCCATGTGGGGGCAGTAATGGAGTGGTTGGAGGCATGCCGCCACTCTGTCGCCTCGCCTTGTCATAGTCAGTTGCGTTCAGCGATACGACCGCCTCCACAGTAGCCACACGCATGCTGATCAGCAGCATGGCTAATGGCACTGCAGCCATGCGCGCCCTGGTCAGCGGTACCAGAGTCGTTGTAGTCACGTCATGCTGATGTGTCCCCGTTGTGGTGATCTGGAAGGCGCTGACCCATAGCCGGATGGCTGGCAGTTCCTCCTTGAGCCATCCCATGCCGTGCACTTGGCCAAGAGAAGACGAACCATAGGGGGAGCGGGCAGCCCCGTAGTTGTTTTTGAAAGGAGAGGCACTGGCTTGTTTGATGCTACCTCGGGGTTATCAGCCCATCAGTCCATCCACCAGAATCTAATAGTGAAAAAATAGAAGTTACGGAGAGTTACAAAACTAAAATTACAGGAAATTACATATAACGGTCGGACCGGTACAAATTTTTGATTGGACCAATACGTCTAATTAGTTTTTTAAAGGGTAGACTGGTAATCTCTCTCCACTGGGTCGGATGCTCTTTGGGGACGTCTAGAGTGAGATTTGTTTCAGCTACCATTGTGCGATCCAAGCGATTCTTCCCAGACGGCAATGGCCAGGAGGCTGCAGCCGCGCACCCGTGCCGACCTGTGTACACGGAACACCTCATCTCATTACTCCAACTCCCATGACCCAATCACCGGTCGTTGCTGCTTCTTTCCTTAGAATCCATCAGAAAGGACAACACACCGGCGGCCAGGAGACTATGGCGGCACACCAATGTCGACGTTTTTGATCATGCACAAGCGAGCGGTCGTGCAACAGGTTCTTTAGGTAGGTTTAAATTGAATCTGATGTTCAATTGTACCGGTGAATGAAAAATGCACTACAAATTTCCTGAATCTTTACTTGAATTGTTTTCAGATGGCGGACAATATTCTACCACCAGGAACAAACTCCCGTGCCTTCCATATTTCATATCTGATGTAGCTTGATAGCTTCTGGAGTTTATACCTGCAGCTATGTGAGATAGACGATACAACTCTTAGCAACAATGTACATATATATTACAATGATCACCTGAGGGATCGTGCGGGATGTTGCAACGACAAGGCCCAATTGTGTCCTGCATGCATGGGCCGGTATGCAGGTAGCACATGTAGTTACACGGAGCGAGCGGGAGGTTTGGTCAACCATGATGCAACATGGGTGTGTTCCAACCCCCCCCCCCCCCGCGCACTCAAAACGTGGGAGTCGTCGACGTTAAGACTAGACTAGAAGTCGAGGAATACACTCGTCGGTAGCCCCTTGGTGAAGATGTCGGCAAACTGCGAGCTCATGAGGAAGCGTATCTCACCAAGGGCAACACGCTCGCAGACAAAGTGCATGTCAATCTCAATGTGCTTCGTGCGTTGATGTTGCACCGGGTTGCTAGACATGGAGACGGTGCTGATGGTGTCGCAGTAGACCACCGTGGCACGTGACTATGGTTGATTGAGTTCTCCGAGAAGTTGTCGCAACTACACTCGCTCCGTGACGGCATTGGCAACCGCCCTATACTCCGCCTCGTCACTAGATTGAGAGACAGTGCTCTGTCCCTTCGACGACCAAGCGAGAAGATTGGAGCCAAGGTACAAGCAATAGCCCGAGGTTGACCTGCGAGTGTTAGGGCAGCCGGCCCAGTCAGCATTGGATTAGGCGACAAGCTCGGTGTCGAAGTCACAATGAATGCGAAGCCCTAGATGCGTCATGCCGCGCAAGTACTGGAGGATGCGCTTCACGAGCTGGAAGTGACAGTCGCGACGGGCTTGCATGAACATGCAACACTGCTAAACGTCATAAGAGTGGTCAGGGCGCGTCAACGTGATGTACTGGAGAGCGTTGACCAAACTGCGATAGAGCGACGGGTCGTGGAAGAGCGGCCCCATGTCGATGGAGAGCTTGGCCAGTGTGTCGACGGCGGTGGAGATGGGCTTGCAGTTAAGCATGCCCGCTCGATCGAGGATCTCCAAGGCGTACTACTCCTAGGAGAGGAACAACCCTGGGGCAGTGGGGGTGACGTTGATGTCGAGGACTTGGTGTAGCATGTCGAGGTCGGTCATCACGAACTCGCGGTGGAGCAACTGGATGACGAAGTCGAGGACCGCGGCAGAGCTGGCGGTAAGGATGATGTCGTTGATGTACAGGAGGAATTAGGCGAGGTGGTCGCCACACCGAAGGATGAAGAGTGACGAGTCTGAGCGGGACGTGACAAATCCGAGCATCCGCAGGTAGGAGGTGAACCGAGTGAACCATGCCCGAGGCGTCTGCTTCAGATCGTAGAGGGCACAGTTCAGCCGACACACATCAATGAAACCACACGACTAATGGCTCTAGACCGTCTCGGCAAGATGGCCGTGTAGGAAGGCGTTTGTGATGTCCAACTGATGGATGGGCCACGACTTGCCGGCGGCGATACTCAAAACCGTCCGGATGGTGGCCGGTTTCACCACGGGAATGAAGGTCTTAGTTTAGTTGACGCCGGCCTACTGCGTGAAGCTGCAAATAATCCACCATTCCTTGTACCGAGCGAGTGTGCCATCCGGATGGAACTTGTGCCGAAAGATTCATTTCCCCGTGACGGCATTTGCACCTGCAGGACGAGACACTAATCACCAAGTATTATTCCGCATCAATGCGTTATATTCCTCAAGAATTGCAGCTTGCCAATTGGGGTCCCGAAGGGCAACACAGTAGGAAGAGGGTTCGGGACTAATGGTGGTAGCGCTGGCATGAAGTGCTTTCGGCTGGGCAAGACCGGACTTGCTCCGAGTGTGCATGCGGTCGAGGTTAGTAGGAGCAGCAACATGGACGGCGCGCGATGGGAGGCGGGGAACAAGTGGTGTGCGTGAACGAGCTGCATGGGAACCGGTAGAGGGCCCCGGTGCATGCGGCTGGCTGGGGAGGGATGCTGAGGTGGGAACGCGGGGCGAGGCATTGCACGTGGGGATCGGTGAGGGGCCGATTTGTCGGGAGTGCATGAAGGGGCGGGATTGGTGAGGCTGGCAAGGTAGCGACAGGTGAGATCTACACAACTCCCGGAGCATGGAGTTGTTACCATCGGGGCTACTCGAGATGGTTTAAGGCTCCGGGATCTTTTGTGTTAAGGGGAATCGTGGATGGGCAAGCTGAGGGTGCAGGGAAGTAAGGAAAGGTGTGCTCGTCAAACGTGACGTGCTGGGAGATGATCACTTTGCACGAAATTAGACCAAGGCAATGATATCCCTTATGTTCCAAAGGGTAACCGAGGAAAACACAGCGGGTTGATCGGGGGGTGAGTTTGTGCGGGCTAGTGGTGATGGTGTTGGGAAAGCAAAGGCAGCTAAAGGCACGCATTTGATCATAGGTGGGGTGTTTGCCAAGAAGAAGGAAGTGGGGCGTCACATAGTTGATACCCGAGGAGGGTCGCCGGTTGAGGATATATGTGGCGGTGTGGAGGGCTTCTACCCAAAACGGTGGTGGTAGGTTGGCGTGGATGAGAAGGACACGAATAATGTCGTTAGTGGTGTAGATGAGGCGCTCGGCTTTGCCATTTTGGGGAGAGGTGCGTGGGCACGAGAGATGGAAGGAGGAGCCGTGGCGAGAGAAAAGGTCATGCAAGGATGAGGTGAGGAACTCACTACCATTATCACATTGCATGCACTAGATGGGCACATGAAATTGTGTGAGGAAATATGCAAAGAAACGGGAAAAGGTGTCGGCGGTGTCAGATTTATTGCGTAACGGAACGTCCACGAGTAATGGGTTAATCATCAAGTATCACAATGTAGTATTAAAAACCGGAGAAACTAAAGATGGTTGTGGTCCATAAATCACAATGAATTAGCTAAAAGGGTGTACTAGTCTTTGTAGTTGAAAGGGCGAAGGGCAACTGTGGTTGCTTGCCTAGTTTACATGAAGCACAAACAGTGGTACTAGGCGTGTCATTATTACAATTTGGAAGGAAATCACGAGCTAAGGTGGCAACGGTTTTATTGCTAGCATGGGCTAAGAGAAGATGCCATAGGTCGGCGGAGACGACGAAGAGAGCTGCTTGCACACTGGTGTTGGTGAAGAAAGGGTACAAGTCCCCATGGCTATTTGATCTCATGATCACCCTCCTTGTGGCTAGGTCCTTCACGGTAAAACCAAAATGGTCAAATTCGATAGAACGGAAATTATCTTGAGTGAAACGACATGTGGAAACTTAGTTCTTAATGATTGTGGGAGAGATGAGTACGTCATTAAGAGAGAAGTTAGAGAGAGAGAGGTGGAACCTATGGCGGTAATGGGTAAATGAGAGCCGTCACCGACTAGGGTGTCAAAGGAATGACGCAAAGATGGGTAACCATACGACGTGAGAGTGTTCGTGTTACCTGCGACGTGCGACGTGGCACCCGTGTCGAGGAACCAGTCTGGCACGCCGCCGGCTTGGTGCTGCTGGAGGGAGAGGTTTTGGAGAGCAGCGTACAATTGGTGATATTGCTCACAAGTCAGCCCGCTAGAGGAAGGGGACACAACGGCCACCTGGTAGGCCTGATGCGATGGAGGTGGGACCGAGGACCCCCGCAACGTTCGGGGCGGCCCAGGGTGCGCGCTCCTGTGGATGGGTCGGGAGCAGAGCCACATATGGAGTAAAGAAGCATGCGGGTGGGGGCACCGGCGAGCTGTGGCCACAGGCGGAGGCACCGTGACCAGCCGAGACGCCATGATCGTGGTCTCGCCCAATTTCCATGCCCGCGTCCGCCGCCGCGGTCGTGGGTGGGGAGGCAGCCGGGACGCGCCCCCAATCATTGGAGCCGCGCTCGGAGGAGGAGCCGCGCTCGCTGGAGGAGCCGCCCGAGCCCTGCCCGATGGCAAGCGCGATGGTGGTGGCTTCGGGTTGCCCGTCTAGGCACGCCCATTCGTTGAGGGAGATCTCCTCCATGAGCAGCCAGGAGCGCGCCTGCACGAAGGTAGGGAACGACGACTGCATGGGCAGGTGGGTAACCATGACGCGGAACTTACGGCTCAGTCCGCGAATAAGCTGGAGTGTGAGGGACTGGTCAGAGACATGCTCGCCGATGTCCTCGAGAGCGTCCGCGAGGGACTTGAGCCGCCTGCTGTATTCAGTGACGGAGAGGTCGCCTTGGACGAGGTTGCGAAACTCGGTGCCGAGGATAACAGCGTGCCCCGATTGATTGTCCATGAAGAGGAGATTGAGCTGGGACCAGATCGCGTGGGCGGGGTTGTCCTGGTTCGCCATGGCGGCCAGGAGCTCCTCGTCAACATTGTGCCATGCGACGCTCTAGGCGAGCGGGTCAGTGGCGACGTCGAGGTGGTGCTGGACCTCATGCTTGCAGACGATGAGGTAGAAGAGATGGCACCATCGAGAGTAATTGTCGGACTCGAGCTGGAGTTTGGGGGTGAAGAGTGCACGAGGAATGCAGGAGTCCGAGGGAGGAGGATGGCCCGACTCCCATGGTGTCCAGGCCGACAGCCGGGTCGCCGAGGTCGAGCGACGGGACGAGTGCGTGGATGGGTCCGCCCTGAGTGAGTTGGGGAATGGGAACGCTGTCGGCGGTGCGCAGAATGACCGAAGGAACGTCGACGTGGGTCGTGGAAGTCGATGTTGTTGGGTTCTACCGTAGGTGCATCTCATGCAAATTGAAATGTTCCTACGCGCAAAACATCCAAGAACATGCTACGAAGATGGATCACAGATCATTACCACTACACGCGTAGTGCCGTGCAGCGGAAGTAGAGTTGGGACGGCGCGTTCGCGTGGTCCGTCTCCTCCTTATTCGATTTCCCACGAACAGCCGATCCGATCTCCCTCGAACCACCGGTTGCCGGATCCCACATACAGGTTCTCCAGAGTGGCGCAGGTGCGTCGCCTCTAACGGTATCCGCGCGCGCAGGAGGAACATCATGCGACAGACTGCTAGGTCCGATCACACAGTCAACGGCGGCGAGTGGAGATGCCTAGTTGCAACACATGCAAAGCCCTAATGACAGCGCTGAAGCGATCAACCGGATGGGTGTGCCGCACCACCGCTATATATAGGAATCCGGCACAGGCTCAACTCTTGGGCCTTGCATGGATCCTAAAGCCCACGTGTTCCTTCCCATAAGCGCGTGACCCCTTAGGTTCTCGTTCACTTGGTCGCGAGTCAGATCACATCCGTCTCGACCAGTCGGTAGCGGCCTCTAGAAAGGCATGCCGACTCCAAGTGTCTGATGAAGATGGTTAGGTGAACCTGTACTTCACATTTCTATTCCCTTTGACATACGATATATGTTGTCGTGCACAAGGCAACATGGTCATCCTTGTTGCAGCACGACCTCTTTCTCGTTCCAGTGAATCCGACCCACATTTCGGATTATCTCATAATCCTCATCGCATGGCCATGCTAATCTAGGTCGGATCACCCGAGGGGCCCCAGAGTATATATCTCCTGATTGGAGGGGCAAATCCCATCTTGCTCGACCATGTCTCGCAGCATGGGTCTGTACAAGCCCGAAAACTACCTTTGTAACTACTTAGTTACGGAGTAGCATTTGGTCGGCCCAAAGCAAGTATGTCACCATCCCGAGTACATGCGCCAGCTCAGGTCTTAGGACATAAAATGTATGTTGTACTAGAGACTCACAGATGACCTATCGCTGCGTCTCGTAGTTGGGTCTGTCCAACTCAGACCCTATCTCGACTCAGATCTGACTACGTCGAATCCGACCAGACCTTTTTGAGTCCATATTACCCGGCTAGCATCCAATTCTACATGGTCAGTGAGATCGAACCATCCGCCGTGCCATATGCTAATTTGATTAGTTGTGCGTCCACACAACCCTTTCGACTAGGGACCATTTAGGACAGTTATCATACAATGCATAGTCTCACAAACAAGTCATGTACTTGTTAATACACATCACTGATAATGTCCAAGAACTATCTTTATTCATAAACACATGGGAAATATCATCATACATGATTGCCTCTAGGGCGTATCTTCAACAGATGGAGAGGCGATCGACGCCCCCTTAGGGACAAGCGTCTTGCCCATGGCTTCCGGGTGGCGCGGTGAGGAGGAGGAGCCATGGCCAGAGCGGGTTGCCCCGACGCGGGCACGGCGGGGGCGGCGATGGCAATTTGGGCGAACAGGTTAGATGCCGGCGTGTCTAACTCGGTCGAGCGGGTGGGGCGGAGGAAGCAATGCATGGCGGAAGCAGGTGAAAGGAGAGGAATAGAGGAACTCGGCGTCTGATACCAAGATAGATGATACAACTCTCGCTGATAGTATTGACTTAAGAACGGTGTACATATATATTACATGATCACCCGAGGGATCGTGCAGGAGGTTGCAACGACGAGGCCCAATCGTGTCCTGCATGCAAGGGCCGATACACACGTAGCACATGTAGTTACGCGGAGCGAGCGGGAGGCTTGGTCAGCCACGATGCAACATGGGTGTGTTCCAACAATGTGGATAGATACTTCACCATATGTTGTTGATCAGGTGTTTGTGTTGAACCGATGTGATTAAAGATGTAGCCTCTTCAGTTGATTGGGTAGCAATCTCTGGTGTTGTAGTCGGTTGTTCTATGCTATTTTGCTGAATTGTTGATCTAGTTGTATGATTGTACTTGCTACTGTGGCGTCCTGGTGGCCGTTCTGGTAAGAAAGAATGTCAACTAGAACTTATGCCTATTGACTCATTTAAGGTTGCACCATTCGTGATCCATGGAGTTGAGCAGGCTGATGTTATCACCGAAGCTTCGGCCAACCGTTGGCCTCTTCCTGGTAATTAGTTTTCTAACCTTTTATTGATCCGTAGATCCGTTCTTTTCTCTCCTAATTTATGATGTACTTTATATTTTGTTTATCAGTGAAAATACAAAAATGTGTTTCAGAAGTATCTCGTTGTATGCCGGAGCTGATGATCATGCCTCTAATTACATGTGAAATTCCAGGTTCAAGTTGTATTGTCAGTTATGGGATTGTTTTTTTCTGAATAATAATAAGGCAACAATACCATCCAATTTGATTGTTGGAGTTGAACTCTGAGTAGAAGTACATGTATGTCGAGCAGACTTCTGGTTCCTTGCTCATATACATTGTCATGGATCCACCAATTGGATTGTCCTTTGTTGTACTGTATTGACTCGCAAGAATTATTGTCATCATGAGCCAGATAGCATACAGAAGTCAGGCATACGAATTGGCACCAACATCCTGTGAACACATCCCTCTGGGTCGTCACGAACGCCCCAGGTTGACAAGGAACACACATATAGACATGTTCCACTTACTTGGCATGGGATCCCGACCCAAACGAGACATCACAAGAAAGCCTCCAAGAACGCCTACATCAGGTTCAATGCCCACACAATGAGTCTAACATGTCCATGTGCAGAGTTTCCTATATGCACGAATATTACAAGTCCTAAGATGTTAATACTCTACGACTAGCCAAAAACCCAAAATATAACAAGGTAACACCTTCCAAACTTTCTCATTCCTATCACACGCCAATTCATTACCACATCCGTTTACAATGCTTATACACAACTGGACTACTCCTGAAGAATCAATTGCGTGAGGTACAAACATGATGGAGCTTGTCTAACAATGCCAAATAAAGTACATAGACAACAGAGACTACCACCAACTGATGAGCAGAATACTCATTTCACTCGGCATGATGCCAAAGAAGATCACAATCATTGGCATTGTCGAGAGCCTCGGGTCAAAACCAAGTGTTATAAGAACATCACACTCATTGATTAAAATAAGCTCCTTTCGTTGTTCATAAACCACCGACATAAAACAACTCAAAAATATCCTCAACAGTCGTTCTTTCCAACGGAATCAGGAGATATTTTTCTTTTTTTACAGATTGACGAATTAGTAAAAAGGTGAGATATTTTAAGTATGTTGTCAGTGCTCCATTAATTCGAAAAACTGATGCAGGATCCTTCTCACGGATGATCTCATCATAAAACAAGATTCAAGCTAGAACCCGAGCCTCCTCAGCGATTTGGGAATGGTGGCCCTCGGATCCTTGGCTTGATGCGTTCATGGCCGTTGGATCTTGATCTCGGACGACCTCGACCGCCGGATCCAATACCGCCCTCTCATTCATGCCACCTCGGGTAATTCCTGCGCCCCGTCGGGCGTATTTTCGTATTTTCACATGCGTGGGGTATAAATAGCAGCGGTTCCCGTGGAGATGACCTAGCCGCCTCCTCCCGCCGCACTCCCGCACTAGCGCTAGCTGCTGCCCACGCTGTCGCCGCCGTCTCCGCCTCCGCTCACCGCCGCGTCGACTGCTCCTCCCCACCGTAGCGCCGCCGCTGAGCAGGAGGAGCGCGGCTCGCCGCCGGCCCTCACCGCCCCGTCTCCCTCGGACCTCGCCGCCGGCTATGGGCGTCCACCCTCTCCCCCACAACCCTCCCTCCGGCGCCGCGTCATGCCGCGATGCCGCCGACTTCGAGGCCCGTGTTTGGGCAGCCGCCGCGGTGTCGGCGACGGCGGATGCGGTGGTGGGGCCTCTGGGGACCGTCGCGGATTCCGGCAGTGGGTACCGGGCTTCCGGCGACGCGGAGCCGTAGATCTTAGCCGCCGTCTCCACTTTGTTTCCTTCATGTTTCGATCTGGTACCTTCACTCCTGCCAACCTCTCCCTCTCTGTTCTTGTTTGTTTGTAGGCATCTCTCTCTCATTTTTCAGTTCTTGCTTGTTTGAAGGCCTGGGCTTGTAGGCTTTTGGTGAGCTGCTGGGGTTCAGGCTGCTGGTGAGGCTGGCCTCCTTCTCCGCGGATCTGCTGATGCACTCGTCGATCTGTAGGTATGTGTCTATTTTTTCCCGTTCTTGGTGATTGGATGTTGATAATCTCTATTTTTTCATTTGTTTTGCCTGCAGATTGGTCCTCTGTCACCGGATCCTCGCCCTTTTGCTCAATCCCCGGGCCGGTGCTTCCTTCGATCTATGCCTGCTCGTCTCCGTTCACTGATATGTAAGTCACCCTTCTCCTCCTGCTTTCTGCCTCTCTTCTTTTCTACAGCTAGGTACACAATGGATGTGTAGAATCTTAGTTGTACTTCTCTGAAATGGTTGCACTCATATTCAGATATGGTGATATACATTGGTAGCTTAGATGATGGTTTTGATTCCTTTCAATTAAAACTGACAAACAAATAAGCATGGATGGCACCATTGCTGAATTCGGTTATGGGTGGCACCATTACAAAGAAATATGTTAATGTTCTCAAGATGGAAACAGTGGAAGTAATAAAGGTTTGTTAGAGATATTTTCATGGTTTTGCTGATGGTTATTTTTTTGTCAAGTGGTAAAGTTGTGAAGTGGTTCCATCTTGGCATGCTTGATAAGTTGTTGGTTTATATCTCCAAGTACAGATATGTTTTGATTTGATAGAATATCATAGCCTAAAATGTTGAGATTGTGAGTCTACAAAGAGAGTTACTGATATGATCAGTTAATAGCTCCCCTCATTTTTGTACATTGTTGAAAAATACTATTTGCTCCTCTCTTTTTACTGTAAAGCGCAAGCAGAAAGGACGATATGGTAGTCAAGTTCTTCCTGGAAATCTTGCCTTGGTTGATCTTGTGGGCAGTTAATAGCTATTCTCTTTGGGCTGTTGTTTTCTTTTCACTCTGTCAACAAAAGTAAACTGCAAAACATAATTTTTTGAGCAGTGAGTGGGCTTCTGGAAAGAATAATTTTGGTCAAAAGCTCAAATATAGAGCCAACATTAATCAGTCACTTCTAGCTATTCTCTTGAGCAGTGAGGGATGTTTGTTTGTATGTTGGATATAAAAATATAAACATGATCTTCATCTGCTCCTTTGCTTTTACATGGTTCACAAGGTCATGTTATGTAGCTTCCGAAGGGATTGCAGAGCATGAGCTTGCAAGGCTATAATTGGTTAGCGATTCTTTGTCATTGAGGTTCATCAGGACCACATTGCAGGTATACTATCTCTTTAAAAAAGGTGTATTCGGCTACTAAATTCCAATACATTCAGTTACTAAAATCTATATGATATCTTGTGAACTAGCTAAACACTTATCTCATGCATTCAGTTGCTAATTGAGCAGAAGTTGTAGCCATTGTGGAGACTGGAGAGGCTGCACATTCTCATATTTCTTATTGTTTATTCCCTTTTGGTTGATACCTTGCATTTCTAATATCCAGCAAACATGATATTTTCAGAATCTCTAAATACTTATTTATGTGCAGACATAAAAACTATACACGGATAAAAACCCTATATGTTTATATAAGTGAAGAAAAGAATAGGACCAAACAAATGAACATCTAATATCATATTATAAATGCTTGGGGTCATCCCTTGACAGTGTTTGTGAGAATAGGGCCTGCTGTCAAGTGACATCATGCAGTATGGATGTAGAACAAAGAGTACTTTAGTATTAGTTTGAAATTCATTTATGA
Source organism: Hordeum marinum (assembly GCA_022496015.1). Classification (NCBI taxonomy): domain Eukaryota; kingdom Viridiplantae; phylum Streptophyta; class Magnoliopsida; order Poales; family Poaceae; genus Hordeum; species Hordeum marinum. The sequence continues at coordinate 237,725,626 of CM039673.1, forward strand.
TGGGGAAGTCATTTTGCGCTCGCTATGTTGCAGTAAATCCAAACTATTAAAGCAGCCTGCAACTTCGATATGTTTCCATTTATTTATGTTTGCACAATGAAATGGATATTTTTAACTTTTCAACATCAACGTGATGGTACAATGGATCTAATGTTGTCGTAAAACATACATGTGAATTCTCAATGCTTAGTCACATTATGGGAAAGGAAACTCCGCAGTTATGTACAAATGAGTTCCTGCTTATTCACTTTTAGTTGTTTTGTGTTGTTACCATTCAGTTTATGTATGGGGTTATTTAATTGTGCGTCTTGGTGCAGCACAGAGTGTGGGTGTGATTAGACGGCTGGAAACTTTGCCGCCGGATCGAAGACCCCTGAATTAGCCGTCCTGGTAGAGCCCCTGATGCTGGGGAACCACTGGTGCCAGCTTGCCCACAGCTATGGCTACGCGGCCGGCGATGGGCTTGGGGCTGACATGGGGTACGAGTGCGACCCTCTGTTCGAAGAGCTATTCTTGAATCTATCTGCGGTGTTCACCGACGATGGGAGGAACCTCCAAGCAACGCCTGCATTCACGAGTAAGCCCCCTACTCTGCAATTTTTCTTTGCGTCCCTTGAAACAGATTGCTGAAATTTGTATTTGGTCTGCTGTCCTGAAAGCAATTTACAGCCTGTGATGTATCCTCTGTGGTCGCACTTGCATATTTTTTATAAGTTGTTCTTGAGGTTCATTCAGTCTCGGGAGGTGATGTGTTTGGGAGATTTGGAAGATATATTAGATGCTACACAACCTACGGAGTTTCAGAAATGCACCTTCCTCTCTGGTGAGTGAGCCCATCTCCTACCTCGGGCTCCCTCTCTTTCTCTTGTGCTGCTCTCTAGGTAGGTAGTACCATATGTTCTGTTTCATGGCTGTGTGTGGGTTATTTAGTGAGTCCAATTAGCTACTGCTCATTATTGTAAGATTATACTCTTGTATCATATCATGGGAAAGATTATTTTCCCTATCTACTGTCACCTCCAGATTACTTGTTTGTTCGATATATTCAGAGTTGCAGGCACCCTCCGTGGATGAGGATGACGACAAGGGCGTCCATGGTCGAGGTCGAGAGTTGGACGACTCCTCGGGTAAGCAGCACCCCCACATGGTCGCTTCAGTTTTCAAAGCCTTCTATTTTGTGTGAGCTTTACATGGCACAAGGGTGTGCATTCGCTGACGAATCACTATATCTTGCGCACAGACTATTTAGTTGGCTGGGCATGGACGGGGTTGGTGGACCTAATTATCCCGTCCCTCGCTTTCTCTAAAAAAAGCACAACGAGCTATCTACATTTTGTCTCCAAAAAACTATCATGCTCCAAATGTAGATGGCAATCAGTGCAGGTGTCTGCAGGAATCAGGGAATCAATAAATAGTCCATGTAGTTAATCTAAAAGAGTCTAGAAGAGTTGCTGGTATATATGTGTTGTGAATCCGCCCATGTAGTTAATCTGTTGTTCTTCAGTTTTTCTTAGTTTAAGCCCATACGATGCTTTTAAACTTTGTAACTGTCTGTAGTTCAAGATTTACTTAGCATGTGAACATGCATGCATGGTGATCTTTACAACTTATCTGTTTTTTTATGTGGGACTTCTTCAAAGATAATAAATTAGTAATAAATAGTGTGCAGTATTCATATTTCTCTTCTTATCACTATATTTCTAGAACTATCAACTGAATTCGAGTCAACTATGAGTACATGGCAGCTTATGAAGTTCATGCCATCATGCTTTAGTTTTCCACAAAAGTCAACTATCAACTGAATTCGAGTCAATGATGAGACATGGGAAGTTGAGTTTGTGTTCTTCACTGTAGCCCCATCTAACTGTCATTGTTACTCTTCTTACAGTTGTTGCCATGAATAAAGTTGGTTGGCTCTCTTAGCTGAAACTGAACCACTCAATGGATGGATGAATGAGACTGCCCCTTACTAAACTTGATGCAAACTGATATTGCTTTGTACTAAACTTGATGCAAACCATTTGTCTTATCTCGCACTGCCACTCTGGCCTTTTGGCACAAATTTTGTCATGTGCTTGCAAACTTAATTATCCTATTGACTTAGTATTCTCTGTTCATCACGCTTTTGGTATACGTCTATTGTTTGTGGTATATACTAAACTCATTAGTCCTGAAAGAGTGTTGTAATTTCCTTTAGTTGGCACTTAGTACCTAGATCAGTACTGACTTAGCATTACGTGCTTGACCAAAATGTTGGGACCGGCATCCTCGTTGTCAAAAGCTTCATTTTTATCCATCAGATACTTTATATGGCTTTGTCACCAAAGGTAGGTTTCGCATAGGGAATGCTTCTTATGAAAATTATATACAACCATGAGTCCTTGACAAAAAATATAATCGTAGCTCACATTACTATGATTATGAAACCTTGGCCATTTTTTTGAAACATATGCTACGCCTCCAGTTTCATGGTATGTTTCAACCATAATTCTGTTGTATGTTTGCATAGATAAAATAGCATTCTTGCTGTCAAAGTGTGTGTTTCACAGGCCTTTATTGTTTAAGACAAATAAATCTAATTTTTATCTGCCATAATTCTGTTATGTGGAAACAATTGGCGGCTATTTCTTTTTGATCTAAACTGAATTGTAATTCTGTTGTATGTAAACAATGAGTGGTTCTTTCTTTTTTATCTGAACTGAGAAATAACCCTAATCAGTAAAATATTGAGTTCATTTTCCTGTTTTTATTGTCTTTAATAGAAGGACCCACTCATGTTTATTTCTATGTGTATATGTTTGTGCTATAAAAATTGCATTATATTTTTCTGAGTCCCGATATGGACCTTACTCATGATGGCGGTCAGTTTTTTTTACTTCGTTAGTATCATGCTTACCTGAAACTTGTGCCTAAACCGGTATTGGTTTCATATGTGCTATAGATAATCCACCCCCTTGCTGAGAACATAATATTGTTTTGATGATTATCTTGTCCGTGCGCCTGTTTGGATAAAACACAGAGGTTATAGAGGAATTCAAACATGTTGCATAATTGAAATCAGAGAGCAGGTTGTTGTTGATTAATTCCATTAATGAAATCCTGGTCGAGCCCTTACTCTGGTGGATGCGTGCATAGGAGAGACCGAGGATGGATCCCGTGGAGGAAGGATATGCAAGCTCCTTGACGTGGGCACACTGACCCTAACTTCCCTAACTCCGACAGCCGCACGGCACTGACATCAACTTCCCTGACTCTGATGACTGCGATGTGCTGCATATCTCCGCCTGAGGGCCATGCTGAGGTCCTCCAGCTGCTGCTCGACCGCAGCGCAGAGGCCTTCATCGAGGACCAGTGGGGAAGCATGGTGAGCCTGCTTTAAATTTTTGCCATGCTTTCCAGAGAACCTCATCAGGATTTCGATTTACTGTTTACCTTCTCAGTTGAGAGTGGATGGTGCTCCCATGATGAGGTCTTTTCATTTCTATATCATGTCGCAATAGTCTCTTCTGTTCTTGCAAAAACAGGTAACTGTGTGTATCTTTGGGCATAACATGCATACTGAGCACCTCATATTACCCTTAACTATCTCATGATCACGCAAGGAACAGACATATAACATATAACTGTTTAATACTCAGGTAGACTGTCTCCACTTTACTGATTCAAATTCGTTCATGAAGTAAAGTCATTGTTCCTCTACCTCTGCCATTTCGAATACAATATGTTCTGTTTTTATGGATACTAGAGTAACATTGGTTGATTGTCACTTGATGATGGTGTTGCTATTTTCATATGCGCAATTTGGTATCGAACTTCATGTCGAGTGGCTGCGTTTTTGATATCTAACTTCATGTTGAGTGGCTGGTTTTTGTGATCTTATGAACGCATTGGACTCTATGCTGAACCTGAATTCCTACTAGCTTAGCATTATCTGCTTGAGTCAAAACGTTGGGACAGGCACCCTCGCGCCAAGCCGCAATGACACTACCAAACTATTTTTGCCGGTGTTATAAACTTGATATTTGTGTAGTACCAGCTTTTAATTTTTGTGGTTTGTTAACATGATTATTCAACATATTCATTTACACATGTAGTACAAATGCGGTCTTGTGAACGCATTGTACTCAATATTGACTTATAATCTCTTGCTGATATTGAGCACCGCTATATCTTGCTTCTATTGTAATTGACTCCTTTTCTTTATTGTAAACAAGGCGCGATCCGAAGTACTATTGTATGTAGGTTAGAACAAACTTACGTTGAGAACTTATCTTACATTGAGAATTTACTACGAACAGTATTGAAAAAGGCTTTCGTCCCGCTTTATAGAAAAAGCAAACCGTCCAAGCAACAAAGTTGACATCACACACACACACACAAAAAACCGGGTTCTGGTGAGGGCACAGCTCAACAAGCTCTAAAAGAAAATAAAAAAGGGAAAAACATTTTGAAGGGAGCTAATCTGGCTTGGGTGGTGGTGGCGGTAGCGAAGGTGCTAAGCGAAGGGCCTTTCGTTGAAGGGCGACGACGGAGGAGCTGATGGCGTCACGATCCCGAGGGCGGCTAAGCGACCGTTAGGGCTGCAAGTAACGACAAAGTTTGAAAACAGCGTCAGAAGCATACCGAAGAGTGTGCTGGATCACGAGCTTGTTGCGAACCGTCCAAAGGGTCCAAGCAAGGACACCAATCTCAAGCCACCTAATGTGGCAAGTGGAGGGAGGGGAGGCCTGGATCTTGGCAAAGAGGTCTGGGAAGTTGGTGTGGCACCAATTCCCACCTACAGACTCTCAAAAGCAACTCTATAGGAACTGAGCGACAACACAGGTGAAAAATATGTGGTTGGAATCCTCGGCAGTCCCACACAGCAGGCACAAACCATTTCCCGGGCCATTTTGCTTGCGAACCTCCACACCCGAAGGAATCCGACCCCGAATCCATTGCCACATGAAGATCCTAATCGTCAGAGGTAGACGGATGGACCAAACCTGCACTAGAGGGTGGGGGCGATGGAGGGAGCAATGACCCGGTAAAGGAATTTAGTGGAAAACACACCCAGGGCTCAAGACGTCATGAGGTGTGGTCCATCCCCGATCAACATCAGGTTGGTGGAGGGCAATGCAGTCGAGGAGCTCATGCCAGGCCACTGTGTCAGGAGGGCCAAATGGCCGGCGAAAATAACAACAAATTGGAAGCAGCATGATCTATGTTGTAGGCTACACACAAAAAAAAGGCTGAATATCTCTTCTGCAAAGCCAAACAAAATTCACCGTATCATGGAATCCAATAAAAAAAGACTTCATATCTCTTCCGCAAGGCACGTTTCAATAATATAAATCTTAAAGTTAAGAGTGTTGGCACAGGCGCAGGTCTCTCCATCGTTGAGTACTTCCCAACATGGATGACGAACAACGATAACGAACACTAGCAGTGTAAAGCTAGCTAGACCAAGCTCGCAATCAGCCGCACAAGCACGTACGTGCTAAGTCGCTGCTGTACGAGTCACTGAGAATGCACACGATTTGATGGCAAACGGGGCCATATTGGTCCTGTGTATTTGTACTGATTTGATCTGACTTGGTGCTATTATAACGCAGGGGTACATACATATTTAAAGAAGCTAAGCTAGTCGTAAACTAGTCCTAGTCGAATTACAAATCCCATGCCAGGTGACTGTTCCGGTCCAAACCGAACTTGGACATCGTGGTTAACTCCAACAATCACTCCCCTAAATACGATGTCCTCACTTCACAGCTTGGACGTCGATCCTTTCCCGTATCTCGATGAATTTCTATCGTCCCAAAGGCTTGGTTAGGATATCTGCAAGCTGACCATTGGTGTAAACGTAGTTGATTTCAATCTTGACTACTTTCACGCACTGTCGTAAGTAGTGATACCCTGTAGCAATGTGCTTGCTCCTGTCATCATGCACTGGATTCTTACATAGGGAAATCGTAAACATGTTGTCAACATAGAGCACCACTCTTTTCGGTTCCTTCTCAGTGAGATCATCGAGTAGCCTTTCTAGAAACACACCTTGACATGCCGCGGTTGCAGCTGTAATATACTCCGCTTCACAAGGTGATAATGCAACCACCTTTTGCTTTTGTGATAGCCAAGTCACTATGCTCCCGCCCAAGAAATATGCCACTCCCGAGGTACTTTTATGGTGGTCCACATCTCCTGCTAGGTCACTATCACTATAGCCAAGTAGCTCCACCATCTCCCGAGGTACTTTTGTTTGACAAATGTCCAATGTTCCTTCGTGGGTGCTTCCATGCAGCGACTCACTAGCCAATGGAATATTCCAAGTATGGTCGTGTATTCACAAGATACCTTAGGCTTCTGACCACACTCCTATACTCCGTTGCATCAACTGCGGGTGCTTTGCTTCTCCTGCTAAGTTTAAGACGAGGCTCCATCGAAACAAAAGTTGGTTTGCAGTCCTCCATGCCACATCTTTCAAGAATCTTCTTTGTATATGCCTCTTGGCATAGTGTGATCCCCTCCGGCTTTTGCTGTACCTCAATCCCAAGGTAGAAACTTAAGAGCCCTAGATCACTCATCTTGAATAGCTCCTTCATTTGTAGCTTGAATCTAGCATCTCCTCCTCATCTTCTCCGGTTATGAAAAGATCATCAACATAGATGCTCACCAAGACATGGTCGTTGCCTTTGCCTCGCTTATACATAGCATGCTCGAGTGGAGTTTTCTCAAAACCAAGAGAAACTAGTGTACGGTCAAGTTTGATGTTCCATGCCTGAGGAGGTTAACATAGCCCATACAATGCCTTGTGTAGTTTCAACACCTTGTGTTCCTCTCCTTCTTAGATGTAACCCGGTGATTGCTTGACATAAACTTCTTCTTCCAAATCCCCAGTCAAAAACGCGGATTTTACATCCATGTGATGTAGCCTCCAAGATTCTCGAGCCACAAGAGCTATAACTAGCCTCACCAATTCGATCCTTGTAACTGGAGCAAACACTTCTTCGAAATCCACACCTTGCTCTTGCACGTATCCCTTTGCTGCAAGCCTTGCTTTTATACTTCACAAGGTTTCCTTTGACATCTTTCTTGACTTTGTACACCCACTTAAGCCCTATAATTTTATGACCGTTGGGAGGATCCACGAGCTCCCATGTTTTGTTGTCTCGGATCGATCCCAACTCCTCATCCATAGCACGACGCCAACACTCCTTCGTGTTTGCTTCTTCAAACTTTATTGGTTCTTACATGCTAAGCAAACACTGTCATCCTCTTCTTTTAATTTTCACCGGATTTATGTTTCGAAGCGCTTCCTCCACATATAAATCCAACACTGATCGAAGACGGACTGGCGTCGGTGGACCTTCCCTTGTCTCCTGTTCAATCGAAGACGAGGAAATTTCATCTAGAGTTGCCAAACTCTCGATTTCTGGCGATTGGAGCACCCCTCGCGTGGCTATACATTCACCAGGTGAACCAGGTGAGGATGGTGCACGTACAAGAGAACCATCAGACCCATGCATGTTTCCTTCTGGCCCTCCTGATGCAGAGTGAGGACCGCGTCCCTTCTGTCCAACTTGAGCCCTGTCAGTTGAGCCACTGCATTGGCAAGCTGAGCGAGCGCCACCGGGGCGCTGCATGTGTTACTGCACGGCGTGCCATGCGCAGCTTCATGCGCATCGGCCGCGGCTGCTTCTGACGCGTGCCACCTAGTGCCATTATTTTCTGTTACATTGCTTGCGCTACTCGTCGTGGCGCTTTGATATCAATTATTGGCGTAGGTCCCTCTAACATCGAGTACTTTTCGACATCGATGACGAAAGACGACGACGACGACGAACACTAGCAGTGTAAAGCTAGCTAGATGAAGCTACCAATCAGCCGCACAAGCACGTACGTGTTAAGTCGCTGTTGTACGAGTCATCGAGAACGCACACGATTTGATGATAAACACGGCCGTATCGGTCTTGTGTATTTGTATTGATTTGATCTTAATTGGTGTTGATTTGGTGCTATTACAACACAAGGATACATAGGTATTTAAAGGAGCCAAGCTAGTCCTAAACTAGTCCTTGTCGAATTACAAATCCTATGCCAGGTGACTGTTCCGATCCAAGCCGGACTCGGACGTCGTGGTTAACTCCAACAAAAAGCAAAATTTCATAACCTCACTTGTAAGTTATAATGCACACCAAGGCTAACGTATGCAGAACCAAATTTTGTAATCATATGAAATTTGAAAGACATGGTTTTCTTCAATACAACTCCATCCAAAGTTAGTAAACATGCTTAAACCAAACCAACGTGCATAATTCTTAGTCAATAGTGCACAATTGACAATGAAAAATCACATGTTAGAAAAACAAAAGGCGGACTGTCTGGATAAGCGACCTAAAATCGACTAGGGCACAATTTGCACAAATTTCCTATTCTGCTGTCCTAAAGAAAACCATAATCCCATTGAGAATTACAACTAATTTAGGACAACAGAAATAGGAAAATCAATAGTAGCGACACAACATCAATAGCATGCATCAACATCAAATTTGGGGAAGGAGGGTGAGGTACGTTGCTCAATCGAACGGCCTTGTTCCTTGATGCGAGAAGAGCAACCGCATCAACGGTCAGTACAAAAGTTGGTCACGACGAGTACTAGAGGATGGAGGGACGAGAGCGTGCGGATCGGATCCACCGTCGAAATTGAAGAATGCTCCGCCGCGCACCGGGCGAGAGAAGCACTGGCGGTGCTCCTAGGAGCACGTCAAGGGGGGGGGGGATTGTGGCATTGAGACTTGAGAGGAGGAAGGCGTGGAGAGCAAAAATAGTTACGCTATGCAACTCACACCCTGCTTGTATTGATCACTCAATGGTGTATATGTACAGGTTATGGAGAGAGAAGCGAGGAGATCGTGAGAGTTACAACGACATGAAGCCAGTAGTGCCTAATATCTAGGAGAGGATATACATGACGTGTAGTGGTCATTCGGGTGCCTAAACACCCGGGCTGATGGTTCAGCCGTGGCATGACGTGCACAGCGTGGGCATACTCCACCCCCACCCCCCCGTAGTCGAAACATGGGGCTCGACGACGTTAAGACTGGAATAGTAGCGACACAACAGAAATAGGAAAATCAATAGTAGCGACACAACATCAATAGCATGCATCAACATCAAATTTGGGGAAGGAGGGTGAGGTACGTTGCTCAATCGAACGGCCTTGTTCCTTGATGCGAGAAGAGCAACCGCATCAACGGTCAGTACAAAAGTTGGTCACGACGAGTACGAGAGGATGGAGGGATGAGAGCGTGCGGATCGGATCCACCGTCAAAATTGAAGAATGCTCCACCGCGCACCGGGCGAGAGAAGCATTGGCGGTGCTCCTAGGAGCACGTCAAGGGGGGGGGGATTGTGGCATTGAGACTTGAGAGGAGGAAGGCATGGAGAGCAAAATAGTTACGCTATGCAACTCACACCCTGCTTGTATTGATCACTCAATGGTGTATATGTACAGGTTATAGAGAGAGAAGCGGGGAGATCGTGAGAGTTACAACGGCATGAAGCCAGTAGTGCCTAATATCTAGGAGAGGATATACATGACATGTAGTGGTCATTCGGGTGCCTAAACACCCAGGCTGATGGTTCAGCCGTGGCATGCCGTGCACAGCATGGGCATACTCCACCACCCCCGTAGTCGAAACATGGGGCTCGACGACGTTAAGATTGGAATAGTAGCGACACAACAGAAATAGGAAAATCAATAGTAGTGACACAACATCAATAGCATGCATCAACATCAAATTTGGGGAAGGAGGGTGAGGTACGTTGCTCAATCGAACGGCCTTGTTCCTTGATGCGAGAAGAGCAACCGCATCAACGGTCAGTACAAAAGTTGGTCACGACTACGAGAGGATGGAGGGACGAGAGCGTGCGGATCGGATCCATCGTCGAAATTGAAGAATGCTCCGCCGTGCACCGGGCGAGAGAAGCACTGGCGGTGCTCCTAGGAGCACGTCAAGGGGGGGGGGTTGTGGAATTGAGACTTGAGAGGAGGAAGGCGTGGAGAGCAAAAATAGTTACGCTATGCAACTCACACCCTGCTTGTATTGATCACTCAATGGTGTATATGTACAGGTTATAGAGAGAGAAGCGGGGAGATCGTGAGAGTTACAACGACATGAAGCCAGTAGTGCCTAATATCTAGGAGAGGATATACATGACATGTAGTGGTCATTCGGGTGCCTAAACACCCGGGCTGATGGTTCAGCCGTGGCATGACGTGCACAGCTTGGGCATACTCCACCCCCCGTAGTCGAAACATGGGGCTCGATGACGTTAAGACTGGAATAGTAGCGACACAACAGAAATAGGAAAATCAATAGTAGCGACACAACATCAATAGCATGCATCAACATCAAATTTGGGGAAGGAGGGTGAGGTACGTTGCTCAATCGAACGGCCTTGTTCCTTGATGCGAGAAGAGCAACCGCATCAACGGTCAGTACAAAAGTTGGTCACGACTACGAGAGGATGGAGGGACGAGAGCGTGCGGATCGGATCCATCGTCGAAATTGAAGAATGCTCCGCCGTGCACCGGGCGAGAGAAGCACTGGCGGTGCTCCTAGGAGCACGTCAAGGGGGGGGGGGGGGTTGTGGAATTGAGACTTTAGAGGAGGAAGGCGTGGAGAGCAAAAATAGTTACGCTATGCAACTCACACCCTGCTTGTATTGATCACTCAATGGTGTATATGTACAGGTTATAGAGAGAGAAGCGGGGAGATCGTGAGAGTTACAACGACATGAAGCCAGTAGTGCCTAATATTTAGGAGAGGATATACATGACATGTAGTGGTCATTCGGGTGCCTAAACACCCGGGCTGATGGTTCAACCGTGGCATGACGTGCACAACGTGGGCATACTCCACCCCCCGGTAGTCGAAACATGGGGCTCGACGATGTTAAGACTGGAACGGAAGCCAAGGAAGATGCCTGACGGTAGATCCTTGGTGAAGATGTCGGCGAACTACGAGCTCGTGGGTACATGCAGGACACATATCTCACCGAGAGACATACGCTCTTAGACGAAGTGAAGATTCATCTCGATATGATTCGTGCGTTGATGTTGCACCAGGTTGATCAACATGTACACAACACTTATGTTGTCACAATAGACCATCATGGAACGCGAGGGCGGTAGATGGAGTTCACCGAGGAGCTGGCGGAGCCAAACACACTCATCAACAGCATTTGCGATCGTCCGGTACTCTACCGTAGCGCTCGACCGTGAGACAGTGTTCTGACGTTTCGACGACCACGAGAGGAGGTTGGGGCCGAGGAAGACACAAAATCTCGAGGTGGACTTCTGTGTACCAGGACAACTAGACCAGTGGGTGTCGGAGTAGGCGTTGGAGTAGGCAACAAGCTCGGTGTCGGGGTCGCGATGAATTTGGAGCCGAAGGTGACTGGTGCCGTGCAGGTAGCGAAGGATGTGCTTCACAAGCTGAAAGTGATAGTCGCGAGGCGCATGCATGAACATGCAACACTGATGGAGGACGTAGGATAGCTCGGGGCGCGTCAGCGTGATGTACAACATAGCAGCAACCAAGCTGCGGTAGAGGAACATGTCATGGAAGAGTGGCCCGGTGTCAATGGAGATCTTGGTCAACGTGTCGACCGGAGTGGAGATGGGTTTGCAATTATGCATGCCCGCACGATCGAGGATCTCCATGGCATATTGTTCCTGCGAGAGGAACAACCCGCGTGCGGTGGTGGTGACATTGATGTCGAGAAAGTGATGGACCGCACCGAGGTCACTCATTGAGAACTCGCGATGAAGTGCCCGGATGACGAAGTCAAGGACGGCGGTGGAGCTGGCGGTGAGGATGATGTCATCAACGTACAAAAGTAGATAGGCTAGATGACAACTGCGATGCGGGATGAAGAGCGAAGAGTCCAACCGTGATGCTTCGAAGCCAAGCGTTCGCAGGTAGGTGGTGAAGTTGTCGGCGTTCTGGGAATGGGGGTACCCAGACCTGCCTGCCTGTGGCCCAGGGCATGGCCGACTTCATCGACCAAACGCGGCCAGGCGTAGCCTCACTCAAGACAAGGCCCTCGTGAGGGCCCTAGGCTCGCAAGGAGGAGCAGTGCCAGGACCAACAAGGGGAGGGCGTCCTCAGGCCCGGCCTCCTCCGGAGCGGCGGAGATCTCTATGCAAGGCCTGGCCTCGGGAGTCAAGGGTGACGCAACGAAGGACAGGCTGGCGCCTGCGCACCAGGCGGTGCAGTTTCCCTTTGGTGCAAAGGGAGCAAGGACATACGCGGGTTCCCAAAGCATCCCCCAAAGGTTACCATTCCGGTGCAACAAGACCACAATGACGTGCCCCACAGGGCTGATGTCATCGCTGAGCCCATCCCTGCGCCGTCGACAGCTACTTTGCAGGCGAAGACCGCCTTTGCGCAGGGCGAGCACGTACGCTTGTCCTCTTTCAAAATTGGACGTTGTCGGATCCCTTCCCGCCATTGTGATAAGGGAAGAGGACCCGAGCCCCCACTATATATAGAGGGTAGGTTGCACCGTAGAGAGCGGAGAATCCATTCCACCATCCACCCATCACCGAGCCACAGATAGACTCGAACACATCAAAGGGAGCCCTCATGAGGCCCTAAGACACTGTACAAGTTCATCCACACCACCTCCTCGAGAGGCAATCCACCAAAGCAGGAGTATGGTATTACGCTTCGCAGCGGCCCGAACCTGGGTAAACTGTTGTGTGCATCATCTTCCTCGTCATCGTGCGAGTTTATCGTTGTGTTCATCGAGTAGCGAGTTAGGTCGAGCGAGGCTGCAGGGGATCTTCACACACGCCCCTATGTTCGAATCTTTAGGGTTTTGCGAAGCCCAAAATTCGACATTTGGCGCGCCAGGTAGGGGGCGTGTCGGAGTCTCCCTCGAGCCAAGATCTTCTCCCACCTCGCTATTCCGATGTCTGACGCCCGCCGAGCCCGTGCTGAGCGCCGAGCCATCCGCGTCGCCCAGATAGCACCGACGGGCCGCGTCGGTGCACGCAGGTCGCCCTCGCCTGTAGCAAACGCCGCCTCAGGCCCCGATGCCCACGAGTAGCAGGACTCCTCCCAGCCGGCAACCGCGCAGCGCGACAACCACACCGCCACTCCGTCGATCGTCCCAGCTTTCGAGTCGTCCTCCCATGTTTAGCCCATGGCTAACGAGCTGCTTCACTACCGTCCCGCCCTCGACCACTTCGACGACTAGCTTCGGCGCATCACGGATCTCATCAGCGCTGCTGGGGATGCCTCGACACTCTCCAACTCGCTTCGACCCAAACCATCCATGGCAGATGACGTGACGCACGATGCACATCCTCCACCTCCGCGATATGATGTCGACCCCAAGCCCAGGTGGGAAGCGCGCCCCGCGACCGGCCTCGCAAACCACATGCAAGGCTGGGAGATGAGGTAAGCTGCCAGGTGGTTCCCCGGCCACGCGTCGACACGCGTGCGTTCCCCGTGCTGCCGACCCAACGCCGCGATCGAGTACCACTCCATGAGGCCTGACAGGAGCGTTGAGGCCAGGACCCTCCCACGCACGCAGCACCCGTCGAGCCGGTGGCGTGCCTCGCCATCGCCCCGTAGCTCTACCCAACTCCATGGCCTTGCAAGTTCAAGCCTGACCTGCTCCCGCGCTACGATGGTACCCCAGATCCAGTAGAGTTCCTGCATCTCTACTCCGTTAGCATCCGAGCAGCCAGAGGAGACGACAAGGTCATGGCGTGCTGGTTCCCCATGGCGCTCAAGGGCGGCGCACTCTCCTGGCTCTCAACCTCCCGGACGCATGTATCACCTCCTGGGTAAGCCTGCACAAACGCTTCGTCACCAACTTCCAAGGCACCTGCGACCGCGCGCCCACCGTCAACGACCTGCGGTGAATTAAGCAGCAGGAGGGAGAGACCATGCACAAGTTTATACAATGCTTCACGACCACGAGACTCAAGATCCCGAGGGCTTCAGACGAAGCCATCATCTCAGCATTCACTGACGGAGTCACCAACCTCAAGATGAAGGAGGAGCTCTCCATGAATGACGAACTATGCTCCGCCCTGGAGATGTTCAATTTGGCGAACAAGTGCGCCAAGACAGAGGAGGGTTGCTTGTCGCTACGCGGGCCTCCGGTGGCGGAGCCAGAAGAAAAGAAGACCAAGGACAAGTAGGCAAAGAGCAAGGCCCTAGCAGTGCTTGTGGCCGAACTTGAGGCAAAGCGCAGCCGGGGCGAGGAACACCCCTCAGGAGGAAGGCCCACCTACATTTTCCATGGCACCAACAACACGACATTGCCAACTGCTAGGAGCTCAAGCTGATCCACGCCGAGCACTTTAGCAGGCGCTCGTGACGAGATGACCGAGGCTTTGGATGCAGCGGTGGCCGTGGTGGAGGCCCCTAGGACAACCGGGAGCCTCGCCAAGGGTGGTGCGATCAGCTCCAGGAGGACCTCTAGCGCGGTCAGGCGCGAGACGACCGCTAGCATGACCAGCCTCGTGAGGACCGCTGGCGCGACTACCCTACGGAGGGGTCGCGACGCGGCCAGCCTCGCGAGGTTCGCCCTCATGAGGTCGGCCTACTACCGCTACCACCTCCACCCAGAAGGAAGGAAGAGGATAGACAAAATGACAGAGCTAGGGGCTTCCAGGAGATTAGGGCCATGGCTTGTATCCTGGGCGACGCCCAGACCCCCGCATCAAACCAAGCCTTCAAGCAATTCACACGGGAGGTGAACGCGGCTCTCCCTAAGCTTGAAGCCATGCGTCCCCTCAATTGATCCTAGACCGCCATCACCTTCGACTCGAGGGACCAGCTCAGGTGCTCGGCCATGTCCGAAAAGCTCGTAATGCTATGCACTCCAACCATCAACAACGTCCTCGTCACCAAGACCCTCATCGACAGTGGAGCGGGGCTCAGCGTCCTCTCCATTGAGACCTTTGAGACGCTCCAGGTACCGTATGAGCAGCTCATGCCGACCAAGCCATTCTTAGGGGTCACAGATGGATCCACCGTGCCCATCGGGCAGGTGCGTCTGCCTGTCACGTTCGGCGAGCGCCAGAACTACCACACCGAGATCATCGTCTTCGACGTCGCGCACATCCACCCTCCGTACAATGTGATCCTCGGGTACCCAGCCCTTGTCAAGTTCATGGCGGTGACCCACCACGGCTATAACGTCCTCAAGATGCCAGGGAGTGGTGGAGTTATGACCATCGCTTGCGATGAGAAGGATGTTGTCTGCACCCTCGAGCGTGCTTACAGCGCTGCGGCGGCCGAACGCTCGGTCGACAAGGAGGACGCCCCGCCCCGTGAGGACCCGCACAAGAAGAAGAAGCAGCTCACTTCCATGGGGCACCCGGGGGCCTCGAGCTCTGCACCCAGGGATGGGCCCCCACCCCCCATCACATAGGAAGACGCTCTCGGTGCCACTCTTGGATCAGGCCCAGGGGCTCCCACCCAGGGAGCTTCGGGCCCGGCCGGTTAGAGAAGAGAGGTGCTCGAGCACAACCTGAAGGCACGGCACGGGGCGCCAAGCTTGCAAGAGTCCGTCATCAGAGCTATCGAGGAGCTTCAAGAAGCACAAGCCGTGCAAGGCGCGGGCTGCCCAGCACCATCAATCATAGCCGCTGTCATTGACACGGTCGACCGGCCGCGCGTCTGTGTCAATGCGCTCGTGATTAACAGTGTCGTAGACCATGGCCCCTTCTGGACAGCGCGTGCCGATCATGGATGGGTCAACCCGAACGCCTACGTCTGCATGCCCTTCGGACTGGCGAATGGAGGCGTCATGTTCCAGCACCTTTACCGAGACATGCTCGTGCCTTGACTGGCGAGGTGTGACAAGGAGTTGGAGGAGATGCTCTGACCTGGTGAAGGTTCCGAGCCTCGGGAGACAACGGACCCATGAAGGTCGCGCTCGTGGAGGTGAAAGATCAGGCTAAGATGGCAGCTTCGGCTCTTCAGCGGCATGGCCACCAGGTGACCTTTTTTGTTGGCCGTTCCATGTATTTTTTTGGTTTACTCTGTTTGAGGGCGCCCATTGGGCCACATTATCCTCAGGTGATCAGGGCGCACCTCTGCAGTCACCTCTTTTATGCATATTTCAATAGTTCCTCATGTATTTGGTCTGCTTTCTAATGTTCTGCCTTGCTTGCATGGCTCCTTGCCGGCGTGAATGCGCTGTACCACCCCCTCTGGGTTGGTGTCTTGCAAGGGGTTGTGTGTTATGGCCCTTCCTGGGATGCAAGGCCCTGTCGCCTCAGAGGCTTGCATCTTGGGGTGGTCGACCCCCGCTCGGGGCTCCGGCCACCATGCAGTGCCTCGACACGAGTCTCGAGAGGCCCCACGGCCTCCTGGGGCAGCAGTAGACAGGGAGGAATGGGGGTTGCTCGGGCGTCAAAGGGGGCTCCTGAGCACTGCGCCTCTGGAGCCTTACCGGTCACATAGCCACCCACCCGCTTGGTGTCGTCCTTGGTTTCCGGTCGGCATTAGGGGTGTCAGGGCCTTGCCCCATAGTTGTGTCCTTGGTTTCCGGTTGTATACTACGGCGGCAGGGTAATGTGCGAGACTGGGGCCTGCCGATGTAGAGCCACTTGAGCGTCGAAGGGGGCTCCTCAGGAGCCTTACTGGTCATAATGCCACTCGACCCCCTCATGTCGTCCTTGGTTTTCGATCGGCGTCAGGAGTGTCGGGGCCTCGCCCCATGAAGTGCATCCTTGGTTTCCGATCGTACCTAACGGTGGTGGGCAAATATGTGGGATCGGGACCTGATGACGTAGAGTGCCAAAAGGACTCCCATCCTGCCTCACCCAAGAAGAAGAAGTCAGCAGGGCCTCGGACGACCCCATCAACGAGAAGACTCAGGCGCAAACCGCCTTTGAGGTAGGGACCTCGTGAGGCCAAAGCGCCCCCGCGAGCTCCAAGATACACCTCCCAGTTCTACCATGCTAGCCATGCATACGAACTCTATGGGCTGTACATGCCCGGGGCCCTCGAGGACGCAGAGGGGGTCCCTTCCCATGCAATGTGGCAGCCACAGCCCAACGCTGGCAGAGAACTTAACAAGGTCCACCAATGACCATGCCCATGCAATGTGGAAGCCAAAGCCCCATGCTGGCGGTCCGGATGGTCCACCAATGACTATGCCCATGCAATATGGAAGCCACAATCCAGCGCTGGCGGAGAAGCCAACATGGACCACCAATGCCTATGCCCACGTAGTGTGGAAGCCATAGCTCCATGCTGGTGGATGACACAACCCTCCAATGGCTATGCCCATGCAATGTGAAAGCCCCACGTCCAGTGCGGGGGTATAAACAACAGAGGGCGCCCCCAATGGCTGCATCCAACCCTAGGAAGGTCCCTAGCACCCTCCCCCCTTCTTGCTGCATTCCCCGGGGATGCACGCAGGAGGGGGCTGCCACCAGTCCCAGTCGGGTACACGCACCTTCCCAGGTTTGCCGAACCTGGTCTTCACGTGCCCATCCTCAGAAAAGCTGGTGAGGAAAGGTATGGGAGCCGCTCGTACGTCAAGGGGGACTCCTGAGCATCGCGACTCAGGAGCCTAACAGGACCCGTAGCCCCTCACCCCTTGGACCGTCCTTGCTCATCCGTTTGGCCCAATGGCGGTTGATGTATGCGCGGGCCGGGCCCTGCCGACGCAGAGCTCGAAGCGCTCAAAAAAGCTCAAAAACTTCTCAAAACCATTAAGGAGGATGTTGGGGCTCGTACGTAAGGGGGACTCGTGAGCATCGTGACTCAGGAGCCTAACTGGACTCGTAGCCCCTCACCCCTTGGACCGTCCTTGGTGATCCGGTCGGCCCAACGGTGGTTGAGGTATGTGCGGCCCAGGCCCTGCCGATGCTGAGCGCTAAAGGTGTTTGAAAGTTTCAAGTTAACCCGATCTCCGCCGTGTCCCCTTCATGAGGGCTGCTCACACATCAAGGGGGACTCCTGAGCATCACGACTCAGGAACCTAACTGGACCCATAGCCCCTCACCCCTTGGACCGTCCTTGGTGATCCGGTCGGTCCAACGGCGGCTGAGGTATGCGCGGGTCGTGCCCTATCAACGCAGAGCATCACAGCAAGCAAGAAGGAAACAAGGCGAAGAGAGCAACCCCACAGTCAAATAGTTGTTACAAGCAATCAAAAGTCTTTGCGAACACAAACAAGTTTAATGCCTCTACGAGGCACGATGTGAATTGCAGGAAAGGAGCAGGGAGAGGGATCACGAGGAACCGCCGCCACCACTCGTCTCGTCCTCGGGGGGCTCGTCATCGACATCACTAGCATCGTCTCCCTCGCCGCCAACCCCAGTAGAATTTGGAGACGTTGAAACCGTGACGGGAGCAAACCTCTTCACCAGCGTCTCCATAGCGCCCTTCACCACCGTCACGACGCTGACACAGACCTCAGGGGCGACCGGGCGGATCATGGAGTCGAAGTCAAACCCCAGCTCACGAAGACGAAGATGGCTGAAGACAGGTGTCACGGTCTCGGAAAAGAGGTCACAACACTCACTCTCCAGGACCCTCTCCACCTGGACTACGGCGCCCTCTAGTGCCTCGACGAGCTTCAAGGCGAGCACCGTGAAGCCGCTCTCCGGAGCCGCCAGGGGCTTCGCGAACCAGTCCCAGCAAAGGGCACGAAGCGCTCGGCGAAGCTTGAGTTCAACAATGGGGGAAGGCGCTCAGCTCCGCGACATTTTTCTCCTCAGCCATGGTGAGAGTTCCCTCCCTGGCGTCAAGAAGGACCTTGTTTGAAGCAATTTCCTTCCTCTCCGTGTCCAGGCGCAGCCGCTTCGCGTCCTAGCTGATCGCCACCTAGGAAATCTCAAAGTCCCGAGCGGCTAGCTTGCTCACGCGGTCCTTGAGGTCTTCTTCCTGCTGATGAAGCTACCCCGCAAGCTTGGCCTGCTCCTCATGGGAGGCCTTTAGATGGGCTTCCGCCTCTTCGCAACACTTGGTAGTAGATGCCGCCTCAATCAACACCTTTACGCACGCTGCCCGGGCGGTCGCGGCTTCCTTCACGCTCTTCGCCGCGACAGCCTCAGCCTAGCCCCAAGCCGCCTCAATAGAGGCGACGGCCTGGAGTCATCTTGAGAGGAGCTCTAGGTGCCCACTCGTGGGGCGATCGTCGACACTTCCGAGGGCATCATGGACCTGATCCAGAGCAGCGAAGGCCCCGTCCATGATGTCGAGGCTGCACGTCGGAGGCATCAAGGGCCCCTCCGGAGGAGTCACCTGTGTGATTGTAGGGGGCGACCCCGATGAGGCGACGACACGAGGAGTAGGCGGCTCCGGAGGCCGCTCGGCGACCACGGACATGGACGAATCGGCAAGTGGCTGGTCCTCAGGGGCTGGCCCCCCAGACATCGGCGCCACCGCACTCTCAAGGGCAGGAGCGACCATGCCGGTGGGCACTGGGGGCTCAGGGGGCTCCGGGACGACGACCAAGGAGGCAGCCTCGCGAGCCTCCTCGCCTTCAGCAGTAGGCAACGACACGTCGGCGGGGGCAGGCAGCACGTCGGAAGTCGCCTTCGGCTTGACACCCGCCTTCTTCCTCCTCATCCTCGGCATAGCGGCGTCTCTGGTCACAAAACAAAGGAAGAGCGTCAACACACAAGCCACAGGAATCCGAGCCAAGACAAGCCGAACCACTTACTCTTTGACATCAACCCACTTCCTCTTTCTCTCTGCTCTGGTAGTGGTGAAGGCGCCCAAGCCCACCTCGGCCGGGGCACCACGTGGGGGAGCCGGGGCACTGCCCACGAGGACGGCCGCCGAAGGGATTGCCATGGCCGCGGCCTCGCTCGCCTCGCCCGCGAGTTGCGGTCCAAGCGAGGGCGAGGCCGGCACTTTGACCACCTTACCAGCCGAAGCAGGGCGCACCGGGGAAGACTCCACTCCGCGCTTCCGGGGAGTCGTCACACAGGCGGACCGCATGGCACGAGGGGCCGGCCCAAGCCCTTTGAGGGCCTTGGCGACGCGAGAGGAGCCCGTCGCAGGAACTTCACCAGCTTCGTCGTCACCCTCAAGCTCGCGTAGAAGGGTGCCCTACGACAGGGGAGACGCCCCTGCCAGGCCGTCATCGGCGGTCTTCTCCGAGTCCTCCCCACGCGAGGTGTCATCGGAGGACACCATCACCGGGGAACTAAGGCCCTCCACAGGGAGAAGCCCCAGTTCATTGAAGACAGGCATCGCGGCAACCAGATCGACCCCGACGTCACGGCAGTACAGCGGGGCGTAGGCCTCAGGGAGGCCGTCCGGTCGCCATTGAGGAGGGTCGCCACAACCCTGCCCAATTCCTCGGGGGTTATGCACGCAAACCAAAGCCTAAGGTTGTCGTCGTGGCCCCGATAGTCCCACAAGGGCCTAGAATGGTCCTGGAGGGGCACCAGGCACTGCGCCAAGAACTCCTTAACTATCATCCCACGAGTCAGCTTCCTGGCGGTGATGTCGCAGGAGAAGCGCTCCAGGATGGGCCCGGCCCGGGGGTCAGAAAGCTTCACGGAGCTCCATATAGAGGTCTTCTCTGACAGCCCCTCTGGTAGATCCAACCGAGCATTGGTGCTCTTGAGATCCATGAGGACCCAGCGGTGCTTGAAGTTCTCCACCTTCTTCCCGGCTTTCAAGGGCATGTTGCGGCTCTGGACCGCGACAAAAGAGACACACGCTGACCGTTGAGCACCATCATGCAAACGCAAGCTGAAGAAATGGTGGAAGAGGGCCACCGAAGGCCGCACGCCCACAAAGGCCTCGCAGTAGAAAGCAAAGACAGACAGGAGCAAGATGGAGTTGGGTTGAAGATGAAGGTCCTAGATCCGGTAGTGGTCGAGGATGGCGGTGAAGAACGCGGAAAAGGGCGGGACGAGCCCGGCAAAGATGATGTGGAGGAAGAAGGGGTAGACCGTTTTGGACGAGGGGGACTCACTGAGGAGCCACCCAAATCAAGGTCCGCCCCTACTCACTGGACCCATCTGCCATCCATGGGAGCACTGGGAGGAGGTCCTCGTCCTTGGCAAGGGTAGACCCCGAGAGTGCCGGTGAGATGGGGGCGGGGGAGGAGTCCTGTGCCTCTGGCTTCTGCTTGCCGGCGGGCGCCATCAAGAAAGCGTGTGGGACAGAGGCAACAAGGAGAAGGACGAAGCGGCGCCGAATCTGGGGATACCCCCGCTAGAGCTAGAGACCTAGAAAGCAAGAGCAGGTGCGCAAGAAAGGGAAGCACTAATGGCCCAGTGCTGGAAGTCATGCTCTTGTCGATTCGAGCGGAGGCCGAAGGGGCGAAGGACACCCGGCACCAACCACGCGATGCGCGCTAAGACTGGCCCGCACACATTTGAGGCCCGCGGTGCTTCGCACCGACCCCGAGGCTTCGCCCTAAGGCCAGCTCGTGCGCGCCTTGGGCTCGGGGCTACTGTCGGCGTACTGGGAACGGGGGTACCTAGACCTACCTGCCCGCGGCCTAGGGCATGGCCCACTTCATTGACCAAACGTGGCCAGGCGTGGCCTCACTCAAGACAAGGCCCTTGCGAGGGCCCTAGGATCGCAAGGAGGAGTAGCGTCAGGAGCGGCGGAGATCTCTATGCAAGGCCTGGCCCCAAGAGCCAAGTGTTACGCAACGAAGGACAGGCGGGCGCTAGCGCACCAAGCGGTGTAGTTTCCCCTTTGGTTCAAAGGGAGCAAGGGCATATGCGCGTTCCCAAAGCACCCCAAAGGTTTCCATTCCAGTGCAACAAGACCACAACCACCCGCCCCGCAGGGCGGATGTCATCACTGAGCCCATCCATGTACCGTCGAAAACTACTTTGCAACCGAAGTCTGGGGACCCCGACTCATAAGTCGTGATCACCGAATGCACGTGTACAGTGATCCCAGAGATCAATGCTCATTGAACACACAGAAGCTGAGTACAAGAGTCTTACATCCACATCTAGCGTCTTACACAAACAAAGACCATGAAGGTCTAGTCTTACATAGATAGGGCCACATTGGCCAAACACTTAAACTAACAAGCAGCGGAAATCTTGATTGAAAGCGTGAACCCATTGCCATCTGCCTTAACCTACAGGCATTCTGACTGGGAAGCGTCCTAGTTCGCATGTTCGTCACCAACGATCTCTTCACCATACTCTTGTTCTTCCATGCCTGGCCAATTAAATAACTAGTGGCAAGCCAATGAGTACTTTGAATGTACTCGCAAGCAACCCAAGTTGTGGAACAAGGTAATAATGATGCATGACATAGCACTAAGTAGGTAATTTGCGGAAAGCTAATTTTGAATGCAATGACATGATCAAGTAACTAGGTAAACATGCATCAACAGTTGGCAGATATCCATATGAACAAGTTACAGATATCATCATAAGCAGGGGTTGAACATCTCATGTTCATTCATCACATCAAGTCGTCTGACTTGTCTCAAGTGTCACCTCTGTGTCACCCACCCGCACACAAACCAATTTTAGTAAACATTTGGACGTAGCACAGGAGTGGTCATCAAACTATCCTTGACCGTTGACACGGCTATTCGAATAGTTTTACACTCTGCAGAGGTTGCACACTTTACCCACAAGACTCGAGGAACTTCCGTGTCATCCATGACTCACGGTATATTACATACCCGAGGTAAGCACCCGAACAATGCCTTTCCCCTAGCGATACTAAACAAAGAGTCCACTCGATTGGTACCGAGCCCACATGATGTACATCATTCGTAGCATCCATGTAGGGACCAATGGTGTGCCGATGCCTGTGAAGACAGCGCATGATCGTCCATACTGGCACGACCCCGTATCGAGAGTGACCACGCCACTCCTGCCACTAGTAATGCGGGCTCCTTGCTAGTACCCACCAAAGTAATCAATAGAGCCCCGTCCCATAAGGGGTATCATGGTTGCGCAAGTAAGGTTGGAGTAACAGTTGCAACTTACACCAATCCATTTTTGAAAACACACCCTCAACTTGTTCCGGCACACCACTTCTTTCTCAAGTGGTCACCCAACTCATCATCATCTCCCTCGGGCATTAGTGGCACCCGACGGGGTTTTCGGAAAGTCTTTGGAATCATCTCTTTAATTCCATCACCATGCATAAATCCCAATCCCACTTGCGTAGCATCTACTAACATCCTATCTACACCCACCCGCATAACCCTCATAAGGTGGTAGGGTCATGCAGGATGCAAGTGTCAACAGTAAAAGTGTCAGAAGCAACCCACCGAAGTGGTCACTACTCCACATGATCAAGTATAATGGAAGTAAAGTGCTATATGACATGCAATGAAAATGGTTTCTTTATATGGTCAAAGGGCTGCTTAGGGTAACGAGGTTGAACTAGGTATGGAGATACCGACGATCGAATCTCGGGCAAGTAACATACCGAAGAACAAAGGGAACGATATACGGGATTAACTGAATCCTTGACATAGAGGTTCGACCGATAAAGATCTTCGTAGAATACGTAGGAAACAATGTGGACGTCCAGGTCCCGCCATTGGTTATTGACCGTAGAGGTGTCTCGGTCATGTCTACATAGTTCTCGAACCCGCAGGGTCTGCACACTTAAGGTTCGGTGACGTTTCGATAGTGTAGAGTTATGTATGGTGGTGACCGAAGGTTGTTCGGAGTCCCGGATGAGATCCCGGATGTCACGAGGAGCTCCGGAATGGTCCGGAGGTAAAGATTCATATATAGGAAGTCCCAGTTTGGTTTCCGGAAAAGTTTCGGGCTCATCGGTAGTGTACCGGGAGTATCGGTATTGTACCGGGAGTGCCGGTAGTGTACCGGAGGACCTCCGGGAGGGGTATTTCGACCCCAAGAGGTCCATGGGCTGTGGGAGAATAATAACCAGCCCTTAGTGGGCTGTGAAAACAGCCACAAAGGCCCATGGCGCAGGAGGGAAAGTCCTAAAGCAAAAAGTGGAAAATCAGCTAATAGGAGGCAATCCTACTCCAACTAGGATTGGAGGTGAAGTAGGATTGCTCCCACCTCCTATTTCGGCCGACCCAAAGGCCTTGGCTGCCTCTCCTCTCCTCTCCTCCTATATATACTAGTGGATTGGGTGGTTTTTGGACAGAATTTCCGGCCACGTGCTACCCGTTTTACCGGTGCACAGCTTCTCCTCTAGATCGGTTTTCCGCAGCGCTTAGGCGAAGCCCTGCCGGAATCACTCCACCACCATCACCGGAGCGCCGTCACGCTGCCGGTGAACTCTCTCTCCTCTCCACCTCCTCTTGCTGGATCAAGACGGTGGAGATCGTCATCAAGCTGCACGTGTGCTGAACGCGGAGGTGTCGTCCGTTCGGCGCTAGATCGGAAGGACCGTGATCGAGATCGCGAGACAGTTCGTGATGAGATCACGGAACGGATCGTGATGAGTTCGCGGGACAGATCGTGATCAAGATCGTGAGACGGATCATGATGAGATCGCGGGACGGATCGTGATGAGTTCACGGGACGGATCGTGATTGGATCGCAGGACGGATCGTGATGAGATCGCGGGACGCTCGGCGATTTGGATCGCAAAGATGTTCGACTACACCAACCGCGTTTCTTAACGCTTCCCGCTTAGCGATCTACAAGGGTACGTAGATCCACTCTCCCTCTCGTAGATGCTCATCACCATGGATAGGTTTGCGTGTGCGTAGGAATTTTTTTGTTTCCCATGCGACGTTCCCCAACAGCTCTCACCGATGGCGATGCGGGGCACGACGATGGCAGGCGAAGGTGGGAACGGGCTCGGGGCTGAGTCGCCGTTTCGGAGGAGTTTGAAGGAGTGTCGGAGGTGGTCGGAGTCGCCGGCGGCGAGCACCCGCGGCAGAGGGAGCTTCAGGAGCGAATACCGAGGCCACTCCATGCTGCGAAAAGAGTAGGGGAGAGAGGGGATATCGTCAGTGGGGTGAGGGAGGAGCCACTTGAGAGGAAAGAGGGCCGGAGGGGGTCGCTACCAGGAGATCGACGATGGGGCTGCCGTGGCGGTCCTCGGCTCGATCCCGAACGTAGAGGCTTCGAGGGCTCACCGAGGGGCACAGGGGGTCTGCTGGGGCGAGGAGAGAGAGGCTAGATGGGAGAGAAGGATCGAGGAGGGCCTTAAGTACGCGACCCTCGGTCCACCGAACTCGGGTGCGCCCGCGAGCTCGTGGCCGAGGTCAGAGCCACGGGATAGGGACGGAGCGTGTCTGGGGCACTTGTGGAGTCGGTCTAGGCCAGGGGAGAGAGGAGAGAGGCAGGGGAGCACGCGCGTGTGAGCCCCGCGGTTGGCCGACTCGGGCGGCCATGACGCCTGCGAGAGGGGGCCGGAGGAGGGAGAGAGAGGAGGGGGCCGACAAGTTGGCATGCCACGAACGCCGAGGGCATCTTGGGGGACATGAGGGGGAGCCCCAAGGTGGCCGGGGGCGCCCATTGGGCGGCGGCTACAGTGCGGGAGCACACTGTAGCGCGCTCCAGAGCGTGCATATGGTCGGCATTGCCGTTGCCCACGCGCTCTGGGGTGCCTCACCTTGTCTAGTAGTTGCTGGAGGGTCTGGAGATTCCCCTTGGATGCTATGGAGCTAGGGTGAGCTAGGGAGAAAATAAATGGGAGGGGGAAGCTCCTGTCATGGTGAAGTAGAGGGTAAAATGGGTTTTTTGCCCCACTTACCCAATCAACCTTGGCTAGAGAAAATTACTGGAAGTGAAAAGCAATACTAGATAGCTGTGGTAAAAATTTGGAGGCAAGGGAAATAGTAAAAATGGTGAAAACAATAACCTTACCATTTCACCACAAGGTGTTTGATGGATGTTTGGGCAAGATAAATTTAGACACTTACTTTGATATTTAACATGATCAAATGGTGGGTAAAAATGAGATGGATCACCAGATTTGAGCTCAGGTGAGCAAAGTTGACAATACAAACTTTGTGAACCCTAGAAACTAACAGAATCAGGTTTCTGTAGATCCAGTTATGCTAAGCTAATCCCCTTGATACACCACTTAGTGTAGCATCATTATTTGGTGATTAGAACATGTCCAGAAATTATGGGGTCAAGGGAAGAAACTTCACAATGTAAACTTGCTCAAATTTGAATCTGGACAGGGAGGGTTTAGATGGGGTTTGCCCATTATTTTGAACATGACCATGTGTTGAAACTCATATAGAAAATATATGTCCACTGAGTTTCCCTAAATTTTCTCAAATATTTTGAAAGCATTTAAATAATTTCCCCCTATGAAAAACCATTTCTGGTCTTAAGAAAAGGCCTTTAAATAAAATATTAAAATAATCTTTAAAATTAATATTTGGTGGTTTTGGGAAATCATAAATATAGTAGGTTTGAAGTAAAGTCTTTGGGGAAGAAGGATCCACCCAATTTGAGGACTTGCAGTGCAAACCTCATTTCAGGGGTTTTTGAAAACCTAATTTGGATAAATCCCTTTGGTCAAAATAAATTTGATAAAAATATTTTGGGCACTATTCACATGGCATGATCATTGGGTAAGAAATTTGGGTCAAGGAAGATGAATATGGAGAGGGATATAATCTAAGAGTGCCATGCACAACAACCAAACAACCAAGCAAGCTGCAATTCAAACAAGCAACAAGCACTAAAAAAGTTTTAATTGGCTCCAAATTTTACAAATCCAAGCATAACAAGGTGATACAAACACAGGGTGTGACACGAAGACCGCCTTTGGGCACGGACAACGATTAAATTATTGATAATTGCTGGACAAATAAGGACATCGTAAGAGTGAAATTGGAGAGAGAAGTGGAGCCGACATCAGTAATGGGGATGCAAGATCCGTCACGGATGAGTATGCCAGAGCAATAACGCGAAGATGGGGAATTATACGAGGTGAGTGAGCTCGTGTTACCTGCAACATGCGAATCACGCCGATGTCAAGGAACCAGTCCGGGGCGCCATGGGCCTGCTGGTGTTGCACGGAGAGGTTCTGAAGGACAACGTACAGCTGATGGTACTACTCCCATGTCGGCCCGCTGGATAACAATGCGGCAACCACCGGGTAGGCCTGATGTGGTGGTGGCGGGCACGGGCCAAGAACACGAGCGGCATTGGGCCCAGCCCAAGGCGCACAAGGATGAGGAGGGCTGGGGAGGAGAGCTCCGTAGGGCGCAAAGTAGCATGTGGGCAGCTACATGCCGAAGGCCAAAGGAGTCGCGCCACGTCCCGTTGGAGCACCACCAAAGGACTGGGTGCCGCGGCCACGGCCACGGCTGCGGCCACGTCTACGCCCCCCCTTGGCACAGGTGGGAGAGCCGGAAGGGCCCCTGCCCCGCGTGTTGGCAGTGCGATCAGAGGATGAGCCGTCACAGTCAGGAGCAGAGGCGCCACGATTGGGGCTGCCTTGCCCAATGGTGAGCGTGATAGCGGTGGCTTCGGGACGACCATCAAGGCAGGCCCGCTCGTAAGCCAAGATTTCTTCCATG
The DNA here is from genome assembly GCA_022496015.1 of Hordeum marinum. NCBI lineage: Eukaryota > Viridiplantae > Streptophyta > Magnoliopsida > Poales > Poaceae > Hordeum > Hordeum marinum. The sequence goes on from CM039673.1 coordinate 237,753,085, forward strand.
AGCAGCCTCGAGCGAGCCTACATGAAGGAAGGAAACGACAACTTCAGAGAAAGAAGCGTCGCCATCACATAAATTTTTTGGTTGAGGCTGCGAATGAGTTGCAGGGTGAGGGACTGGTCCGAGATGTGCTCGCCGACGTCCGCGGGCGTGTCGGCAAGCGACTTGAGCTGCCAGTTGTACTCGACGATGGTGAGGTCGCCTTGGAAGAAGCTGCGGAACTTGCCGTCGAGGACGACAACACGCTCCGGCTGGTTGTCTATGAAGAATACATGGAGATGCGTCCTGACATCGTAAGAGGTGCTTGTTGGGGAGGCAACGACGTCGATGAGCTCTTCGTTGATGACGTCGTGCATCTGGAGCACCATGTCAGGTCATCATTGCGCTAGATGGTGCTCTGCTCGAGCAGCGATGGGAGGATGGCAAGATGTTGTTGGTCGTTGTAGTTGCAAGAGACCATGTAAAAGATGTGGCGCCGAAATGACAATAAGCTTCCTTGGTGGTTTTGATAATTCATGACAACATACATTATCTCTTGAACTAATACTTTCATCTAGTGTATTTCAGATAAAGTCCACAGAGAAGGCTGGCTAAGGAGTGTGAAGAGTGTCCCCATGAAGAAGAAGGAGAAGGAATAGCATTGGCAAAGCTTCAAGGAAGAGGACTGTACATTTTACTTTGTGATAAATCACTTTGAGTCCATAGGAAAAGCCAATACTATTAAAAGGGGGAAAGGTACTGATGGTGAACAAGATGCTCCACGTGCGCAAGTGATAGTCACAAAAAACACCCACAAACACTTCCACAAATCTCTATCCAAGCATTTCATGAAAATCAGTGAAGTTAACATATTCCACTCGGTCCTACCGATTCCCAGCCTCAAACAGAACCCTGCCAAACCCTAGCACATCAGTGCAACCGATCCCACTTTGGTGCCATCGAGTTCAGCTTGCCAACTTTCTCTTACCTCGATTCAGAAAATTCGAAGCTCCGAGTTTTTGGATCGGCATCACCGAGATTTGGATTCTGACTGTTGGACACCGGATTGGTACCGTCAAGATTTCTATATCGGTCTCACCGAGATTCAAAAGATGCTACCTTTAGAGCAACTTGGTACCACCGAGATTCACACATTGGTGTCACCGAGTTGGTCACTTTAGGTATAATGGTTGGATTTTTGGAGATGCCTATATATACCCCTCCATCACCACTCACTCACAAGAGAAGCACTCAGAACAGATCCCCACTTATCCGATCAGATTTTGTGAGACAGAGCCACCTACTCATGTGTTGAGACCATGCCATTCCATTCCAACCATATGAATCTTGATCTCTAGCCTCCCCAAGTTGCTTTCCACCCAATGAATCTCTTCCACCAAACCCAAATCTGCGGGAGAGTGATTGAGTGTTGAGGAGTCTATCATCTTGAAGCGCAAGAGCAAGGTGTTCATCGACACTATCGAGCCTATTACCTTTTGAAGGGTGGTGCCTCCTGGATTGGTTATGTGTCGCTTGGAAGCCTCCTAGTTTGTGTTATGGAGTGAACCAACAAGTTTGTAAGGGGAAGGAGATCGCCTACTTTGTGAAGATCTAACCTGAGTTAGGATAGTCCTCGGTGGACGTAGGCCATCATGGTATAGACAAGGTTGCTTGTTTGTGGAACCCTGTGTGGGTATAGCCCTCCGTGGACTCTCGCGACCGTTACCCTCCGTGGGTTGAAGTCTCCATAAACGTGGACGTACGATAGCACCACCTATAGGAACCATGGGCAAAATCTTCGTGTTGTTCATGCGTTTGATCTCCCTATCTCAACTCCTTACGTCCATGTGCAATGTATTTTGTTTCCGCTACTATACTTGATGACTTGCATGTGTAGGGTGTGCTAGACTTGCTATAATTACTAAAATCTGCCAACCCTTAACTTTCAATATTGCATATATTTTAATTTGTGCTAGTACTCTATTCCCCCCTCTAGACATACTCTTCTTTCGATCCTACAGTTGGTGTCAGAGCAAGGTCTCCATAACCTTGGTTTAATCACCTTTGGAAGAAGATGAATATGCCTAGTTTGGAGAGTTTGAGTTGTAGAGTGCCCATTCTTCACAGTGAGTACTATAGTTAATGGAAAGATGCTATGATTGATTTATTTGGCAAATTCCATTTGAGAAAGCATATTGAAAATCCCTATGTTTTCCCCATTGATGAACTACATCCCACATATGAAGGGGAAACTGACATGATTGGTAACCTTAGAACTGTCAATCTTATCGTTAGAGGTTTACCATGATTTGTGCTTACTCAATTGAAGATTTTTGAATGTGCTTATACTTTGTGGAATGATTTGGAGAAACAATATCCAAATTATTCATTAAGTAATCTTGATGAAATTCTTCATAAAACGGTTGCTTTTCATGGAATGAAGTCTAGTGATCCAAACTTTCATAAATGCTTATTTGAGTTTTGTGATCTTATGCGCGCTAAAGGAGATGTCACTACCATTAGCAACATTGTTGTAGAAGCCATTCACATACATAAGCTTGAACATTGTCTTAGTCAAAATTCTAACGAGCCTCTTGGTTTCCATGACGAGGAGATACTACCTAATGATGATAATGAAGAACATGGCTACTATGATGTTGATGAGATATTTGACATCGAGTGTGCCAAGACGATGAAGTGCCTAAGTCTCATGGCAAACTTCAAAGAATACATATCCAGTGGAAAGGAGTGGATTCTCGACAGTGGATGCATCGCTCATATGACTGGTGATAAAGACATGTTCCAAGAGATCACACCTAATCAAGGACCTCGAAGGTACATGACCTTTGGAGACAACTCTAAGGGTAAGGTACTTTGCCTTGGTAAGGTGGTCATATCTCATAATAGCTCTATTCAAAATGTCATGCTTCTTGAATCCCTTGGCTACAATCTTCTTTCCGTATCTAGACTAGCAGACTTCAGTTTCAATGTGCTATTTACTAAGGTGTTTTTACCAGTATTCGTAGAGGTGATCTATACATTGTCGATTTCACTAAAAAGTCCCAACCTCGGACTTGTCTCATTGCAAAATCATCTAAAGGTTGGCTATGGCATAGAAGGCTAGGACATGTAGGCATGCACAATCTAGATAAGCTTATCAAAGGCGATCGCATTCTTGGTGTTAAATATGTTATCTTTGATGGAGATAGGCTTTGTAGAGCTTGTCAAGCTAGAAAGCAAGTAGGAGGAAGTCATCTGGTCAAAAACATCATGACTACTAGAAGACCACTCGAGTTACTTCATATGGATCTTTTTGGTCCCAATGCTTACAAGAGTCTCGGTGGAAACTCTTATCGTCTAGTTATAGTTGATGATTTTTTCCAGATTTACGTGGGTATTATTTCGTGATGATAAGTCGCAGGTACAAAAGATCTTCAAGAACTTTGCACGTAAAGTGCAAAATCAATTTGAAGTGAAGATCAAGAAGGTTCGAAGCGATAATGGATCAGAGTTCAAGAACATCCATGTTGATACTTTTGTTGACGAAGAGGGTATTTCAGATGTGTTCTTGGCTACTGACACGCCTCAACAAAATCGAGTTGTTGAGAGGAAGAACAGAACCCTCATTGAGATGGCTAGAACGATGCTAGATGAATACAAGACACCACGACACTTTTGGGCAGAAGCCATAAAAACAGCATGTAATGCCACAAACCGACTCTACTTGCACAAGCTTCTCAGTAAAACGACATACGAGCTACTTACCAGTAACAAACCCCAAGTTGGATACTTTCGGCTATTCGGCTCTAAGTGCAACATTCTTGATAAGCTTCGACCTGCTAAATTTGCTCTCGAATCTCATGAAGGTTTCTTAATTGGTTACTGATCAAACTCTCACACCTACCGTCTCTACAACAACTTCACTCGAAAAGTTGAAGAGACGGTAGATGTGAAGTTTGATGAATCTAATGGTTCGCAAGTCGAACAATTGCCGAATGATGTAGGATATAAGGATCCTTCGGAAGCTATCCAAGATTTGCCCATCGGAAAGATTCGTCCCAAGGAGGTGAAGGAAAGTACTTCATCAACCCAAGTGGAAGCTCCTACTTCGCATCAAAGCTACTGTCAAAACAACATGGAAGCATCCACAAGTGGTACTCGGCAAGATGAAGAGAAGGAGGAAGTACATCATGAAGATCCACCACCACCTCAAGGAGATGACCACTTTGACAACAATGAATATGAAGGAGACGATGAAGAAGAAGCTTCACCATCCAACAAGCTGAAGCTATCCTGAGTTCAAGAACAAGTGACCAAGAACCATCCCCTAAACCGAATCTTCGGTGATATACAAACAGGGAGGATCACTCGCTCTAAAACTCGCTTAGCTAACTTTTGTGAGCATTATTCTGTCATCTCTAGTATTGAACCATTGAAGGTTGAACAAGCTTTTGAAGACGCGGATTGGGTGAATGCTATGCATGAAGAGCTTCACAACTTCGAGAGGAACGAAGAGTGGACACTCGTGGAGAAGCCCAAGGACGAGCAAAACATCATCGGTACAAAATGGGTGTTTCGGAACAAGCAAGATGAAGACGGTCAAGTCGTATGCAACAAGGCTCGTCTCATAGCCCAAGGATATACGCAAGTCGAAGGTATGGAATACGGTGAGACCTATGCCCCTGTTGCTAGACTCGAAGCTATGCGAATTCTTCTTGCTTATGACAATCACCATGACATCACTCTTTACCAAATGGATATCATAAGCGCCTTTTTAAATGGAGAAATAGAGGAGGAAGTCTATGTTAAACAACCTTCTGGATTTGTAAATCCTAAGAAACCTAACCACGTTTACAAACTTTGCAAAGCTTTATATGGTCTTAAGCAAGCTCCTCGTGCTTGGTATAAATGCCTAACGAAGTTTCTTATTGAAAAAGGTTTTGAAATTGTAAAAATGACGCAAGCTTATTCACAAAGAAAGTTAATGGTGAATTATTTGTGTGCCAAAATTATGTGGATGATATTAACTTTGGATCTACTAACCCACAATTTAGTGAGAAATTTTGAAGGTTGATGTCAGAGAAGTATGAGATGTCTATTATGCGTGAGCTGAAATTCTTTCTTGGTCTACAAATGAAGCAAACATGAGAAGGTACATTCATCTCTCAAACAAAGTACACCAGAGACTTGATCAAGAAGTTCAACATGCAAGAGTGCAAAGCTATGAAAACTCCTATGCCCACTAGTGGACATGTTGATCTCACTAAGGAGGATGAACCGGTTGATCAAAAGGTTTATCGATCAATGATTGGTTCATTGCTATATCTATGTTCCTCTCATCCCGATATTATGCTTAGTGTGTGCATGTGTACCTGATACCAAGCTACACCTAAAGAATGTCATCTTAAGGCTGTGAAACGTATTCTGAGATACTTCATACATACACCAAACTTTGGCGGCTGGTATCCCAAGGGATCTTCCTTTAATCTTGTTGGCTACTCTGACTCGGACTATGCCGGTGATAAGGTTGATAGAAAATCCACTTCAGGTTCATGTAAATTTCTTGGTAAATCTCTTGTGTCTTGGTCCTCCCAGAAACAAAACTTGGTATCTTTATCTACCGCCGAAGCTGACTATATTGCTGCCGGATCGTGTTGTGCACAATTGCTATGGATGACACAAACGATTAAGGATTACGGAATCCATGTGAAAAATATTCCATTACTTTGTGACAATGAAAGTGCTATTAAGATTGGTCATAACCCCATGCAATATTCTCGAACCAAGCATATTCAAGTTCGACATCATTTCATTCGTGATCATGTTACCAAAGGAGACAATAATCTTAAGCATGTTTGGACTAAGAAACAATTGTCAGATATCTTTACTAAGCCACTTGATGAAAAAGTGTTTTGTCATTTGAGGAGTGAGTTGAACATCATTGATGCTTCAAACTTGAGCTAAGCTCACTCGGATGCATGCAAGGAGATGAGCTTAATTACCCTTTCCACGCTATCTTTACCATGAATATCATGTATCTTGTAATTCTATGCTCCCTTGTCTTGCATCTAACCCTTTTGTAGGTACTTAGAAGAAAAACACTCCACAAGATTGCCAACCACTCATATCTTAAGCAATCTTGTCATGACCAACTACCCACAACTTCTCTTTGGTGATGAATGGAACGAGACTACAAAACATATATTTGATGTGTTCACAATTGATCTAAATTGGAATCAAGTGTTTTGGATATATGATGTTCTTCCTTGCATGACTAACCTATGTAGGTGAAAAGTGAACCAAAACAAAAGGATTTCTCCCAACTCAAGATGAGCTTCATCCACCTCGAGCATCCTTATCAAGTTCACCTACAAGCAACGTCAACAACATCACTCAAAGGTATGTACTCATATCCATGATATAGCTTCACTCCAAGTCATGAGATAAAGCAACTCAAGTGATATAAAGACATTAAAATGCTTAAACAAAAAATGGTAACCCCATTTCGAGCTTAACGATGAGTATGACCTATGATCAAGTATTCTTGCTTAACTCCTTAATTCAATATACTCTAACATAGGTGACCTCGCTAGTCACCGCCTATCATCTAGTTATAAGAATTGAATGGAGATTTTCTATTTTCGATACTCATTGATATTTCCATTCAACTCTAACCTAGATGAAAATTCATTGCAAATTCTTATGAAAATTTAGTGCAAATTCTTTTGAAAAATCATTGCAAATCTTTGAGACACATTTTGAGACATTCTGAAAATTTGCATTTGACAAAGTTGCCAACTTTCTATTTTCCAACTCGGAGCCTCCGATCAAAATTTCTCGGTCTTACCGATATTGCAGTCCTACTGCAGAAACACATATCGATGCTACCAACTCCTTTTGCCTCGAGCCACCGACTTCTTTGCACTTTGTATGCTTTGTTTTATAATCAGCTCAATGATTCCAATGATGCAGGGGGAGAAACATCAATAGATATAATCTCAAATAATAAAGGATCTCTACATCAAAGGAGGAGAAATCTTAAAGGTTTTCATATCTTAAGGGGGAGAAAACTATTTTCAAGGAACCCCTATCTCAGTTACTATCAATGACCCTATATCTCTAGGATCCCTTCCCATTCAATGATTCCTTTTATCTGTCCCTTGTATGACCTTTTTGGAAATTAATGCCAAAGGGGGAGAGATACCAAAGCGTCAAAGCTTACAAAGGGATAGATAATCTCAACGGAGGATCTACAATAATAAAGGAGAGATATATCTAAGCATTATTGCTTCATGGGGAGAGATGATCATGAAAAGAAGAAGTGTAACCTTATCATATAAAGGGGGAGAAATATCAAGGATCCCTTGTCACACAAACACTTCTTAAGGAGAAGAGAGAAGAATGAATCTGAAATTTGATTCTCATATGCTTTAGACTTTTGTCAGCCCTACCCACTCTCAATATCGACATATTATGATTCATGGAGAGAAGAAAACTTTCACAATTGGTGTCTAGGGGAGAAAACTCTAAACTTATTTGGAGGCATATCATTCTCAAGAAATCATTTCTTATATGTCCTCCATATCTTGGTACTCTTGGTTCCACTTGCATTTGCACTATCAAATACACTTGTGTTTTCTGACATTGTTTTCTTAAGTGTGTTCCTACTATTAAATGCTCAACGACCTCAAGGTAAGTATATGCATCATATTCTTGTTCAAGTTGACCTCTTGCTTCTTGCAAATATTGTTTGCAAGAGTGATTCTTGAACATGAAATCATCTCATTCACATATATTTGATGCATATTGCCAAGATATACATGACTTCTCATGTCCGTCCTACCATGTGTGTGTTCATCATTCAAAAGCAACTATCCTGAAAATGGATTGCACACATCTAGAGGGAGATTGTATTAGTCATGTATCCTTCAAAGTCTTCATATATTTTTACATATCTTAAATTGAATCTTTGATTGTATGTTGTCATCAATTACCAAAAAAGAGGAGATTGAAAGCAAAATATGCTCCCTTGGTGGTTTTGATAATTCATGACAACATACATTGTCTCTTGGACTAATACTTTCATCTAGTGTATTTTAGATAAAGTCCATAGAGAAGGCTGGCTAAGGAGTGTGAAGAGTATCCCCATGAAGTGTATTTTAGATAAAGTCCATAGAGAAGGCTGGCTAAGGAGCGCTCGAAGATGTTCCAAGACCTTGAGTAGCGGGCCCGCCACACCCTAAGTCTGATCTGCAAGGAGGGTGTCACACCCTATGTTTGTATCGTCTTGTTATGTTTGGATTTATAAAATTTGGAACCAATTAAAACTTTTTCAGTGCTTGTTGCTTGTTTGATTTGGTGCTTGTCTGCTTGATTGGTTGTTTGTGTGTGGCACTCCTAGATTCTATCCCTCTCCATATTCATCTTTCTTGACCCAAACTTCTTGCCCAATGATCATGCCATGTGAATAGTGCCCAAAACTATTTTTATCAAATTTTATTTTGACCAAAAAGGATTTACCCAAATTAGGTTTCCAAAACCCCCTGAAATGATGTTTGCACTGCATGTCCTCAAATTGGGTAGATTCTTTCTCCCCAAAGGCTTTACTTCAAACCTACTATGTTTATGACTTCCCAAAACCACGATTGGTAATTTTTAAATATTATTTTAGTATTTTATTTAAAGGCTTTTTATTAATAAAAAATATTTAAATGCTTTCAATATATTTGAGAAAATTTAGGGAAACTCAGTGGCCATATATTATCCATATATAAGAGTTTCACACATGGTCATGTTCAAATTCATGGGCAAACCCCCTCAAAACCCTTTCTGTACAAATCAAACTTTTCAAATATTTCTATAAGAAATATTCTCAATTAATTCCAATAAAATTCCAGCAAGTCAACGCTATCATAGGTGATGATATTGCAAAGTTTCATCTCAATCCAAGTTGATTTGGTTCATCAAACCATCCCAAAACCCTCCCTTCACAGATTCAAATTTGATCAACTTGGCATAGTGAAGTTTCTCCTCTTGATCCCACACTTTGTGGACATGTCCTAATCACCAAATTATGATGCTACACTAAGTAGTGCATCAAGGGTATAGCTTACCATAACTAGATCTACAGAAACCTAATTCTGTTAGTTTCTAGGGTTCAGAAAGTTTCTATTGGAAACTTTGCTCATTTGAGCTCAAACCTGGTGATCCACCTAATTTTATCCCACCATTTGACCCTATTAAATATCACATTAAGTGGGTGAATTTATCTTGCCCAAACACCCATCAAACACCTTCTGGTAAATTCTAGAAACTACTATCTTCACCATTTCTACTCTTCCCCTTGCCTCCAAATCTTTACCACAGTTGCTCCTTCACCTCTTACCCTTCCAGTAAAAACCTCATGGCCAAAAGTCACTAGGAGATGGGGTAAAACCCCCATTTACCCCTCAGTTTCACCATGGCAACATCTTTTCTACCTCTCCCCGACCCCATTTCTTTTTCTCCTAGCCTACCCTAGCTCCTAGAGCATCTCTAGAGCATCCAAAAGCTCATGGACATGCAGGGGCGCGTCTAGAGCACGCAGGCATGCACGGCATGCCAAAGGCATGCTATAGTGCATGCCCGCACTGTAGCTGCACCCATCCCGAGCCATCTGACAGCCTCGAGATGCGGGAGCATGTCCCCCGGTCGCCCCTCGACGTCCGCAAGACGCCACGTGGTTGGGCCCCTCCTCCCTCCTCCTTTGCTGTCCCCCTTAGCCCGTGCGCGGCACCGGACGAAACCTCCAATGGCCGAGCTTGCACGCGTGCGCTCCTGGACCCCCCTAGCCGCCCTTCTCCGGCCCGCGGACGTGGACCGCATCCACGACCACCACAGACATGGCTCGGGCACCCCCGTGGCCCATGGCGATGCCCCCGTCCTCACCGGCGCACCGCATCCATGGTGCACCGGCGCCCGCCTATAAAAAAGCCCTCCCCGAGCTCCTGCTACTCTCCCATCGCTCTCTCCTCCCCCAGCCGCTCCCTAGTGCCCAGCTCCCTCGTTCCCGTGGTCGGGAGCTCGAGCCCGAGCCAAACCCTCGCCGTCATGCAGTTTTTCCCCCTTGCCGACGGTTCCTTCAGCCCCGGCGACCCCCTTGGCCACCCACCAACGCGCGGGGAGCCCCTCAGCGCTTCGGTGCCCTCCGCTCGAGCCGCCGTGGCCTAAGCCCCCGCCGGTGAGCTCCTCTCTGTTCCTATTGTGAGGAGAGGGATGATCGGATGTTTTCGCAAAGTTTGGTGTGTGTGTGTGGGGGGGGGGGACACAGGAGGAGGATACTTGAGACAAGTCTGAAAACTTGAGGTGATGAATGAACATGAGATGTTCAACCCCTGCTTATGATGATATCCGTAACTTGTTTATATGGATATTTGCTAATTGTTGATGCATGCTTACCTAGTTACTTGATCATGTCATTGCATTCAAAAATTAGCTTTCCGCAAATTACCTACTTAGTGCTATATCATGCATTATTATTTCCTTGTTCCACAACTTGGGTTGCTTGCGAGTACATTCAAAGTACTCATTGGCTTGCCACTTGTTATTTAATTGGCCAGGCATGGAAGAACAAGAGTATGTTGAAGAGTTCGTTGGTGACGAACATGCGAACTAGGAGGCTTCCCAATCAGAATGCTTGTAGGTTAAGGAAGATGGCATGGGTTCATGCTTTCGATCAAGATTTCCGCTGTTTGTTCTATTTAAATGTTTGGCCCTTGTTGCCCTATCTATGTAAGACTAGACCTTCATGGTCTTTATTTGTGTAAGACGCTAAATGTGGATGTAAGACTCCTGTTATTCAGCTTCTGTGTGTTCAGTGAGCATTGATCTCTGGGATCACTGTACACGTGCATTCGGTGATCACAACTTATGAGTCGGGGTCCCCACAGAGCTGGTATCAGAGCCATCCCAACTGTAGGAAGCCCTTAGTTAGAATGGACGTTAGTTAGGATAAAAACTATTTTCAAAACTACACCTAGCACCTATACTTAGAAATTCCGCACTATTTACCTCTTATATTCTTCACAAAACACTTTGCTGACTCTCCTCCCTTCAAATCTTTGTAGATGGCCGTCGTACCCGAAGCCTTCCTGACATCCCGCTTTCCCTTACTCCTTGGGGATAGCCTGGAGAAGTGCCAGTTTCGCCAACCACCCGTTTTCCTCTACCACGAGCACTAGGTCGATGCTGCAATGAGGGAGTACCACGTGGATGTGGTCGTGAAGGCAAGAGACTCCTCGACCAGTTGGTTCTTTGAAGGACCACAGATGGAGACCATGATACTCACAGTCGAGTCAGCTGGACGCAAGTCACTCCTACACCTTCGAGACATCATTCCAGAGATGGCTGACGAGCCGGCTACTCGCTACCTTCCCTTCAGGAAGGATGATCTTGGCGAGAGTTGGACGCTGATTCCATCCAAGGAGGATGGCACACCACTCAGGTTCCAGACCTACTTCAGCCTCTCCATCGATAGTCTGGTTCACCACTTGATTAAGGAGTCCATGAAGCTTCGCGAGGAACTTCACCACACCCGAGAGCTACTTCGGCAAGCCAAGTCAAAGCCTGACAATATCAAAAAGGATGGAGCCCTTGAGGGACGATCATCTGTCGCTTATAGAGGAGGAGTACCCCCAATAGAGATGCACCCATATGCCATCATCGCATGAGTTCGAAGGAGTACCGTGAGATCTTCACCGACCCACGAGCAAAGCGTCGTCGGGATAGACCTCCTTGTTCCCCGACCCCTTCGACTGGGAATGATGCCTGTTCAGATGATGAACAGGAGGAAGACCCAGAGGAGCGTGACTACGCGACCGAGCACTCCACCACCTGAGTCCGAGAACCCCTAGGGTAGGATCAGTCATGTACCCCTCATGCGAAGTCGAGTCTATGTAATGGTTCATATGAAACCATGTGTGCTTGTTGATTGTTTTGTTGTTTGTGTTCTGATGCAAGTCGCGCTTTTGCCTTAGGCAACATGTAAGATACTCCATCGTCTATCTTATCTTAATATGTGTTGGTGTTTCGACCTTTGTTTTACCACACTTGCACTCGACCAACCCCCTTAGACGTGCTTTTCCACTGCTGATTTTCCTCTCGTCTATCCCAGTTGTTTAACTTGGCTGCTCCAAACAGGATGGTGACTGCTACCCACAATAGCTCCTTCGCAAACCGTGAAGCCGACAATTCAAGCCAGCAACAGGGAGCTGGTGGGGCTGCTCAAGCTGGAGGACACTAGGAGCAGCCACAAGGCGGCATTCCTCCGCCACCACCTCCACCGGAGAACATGACCATAGCTCAGTTTCTCCAAGTTCTCCGGGAGGAACGCCAAGCCAACAATGCTGCTATCCAGCAAATGGCTCAGGCCTTGTGAACAACCAATAGAAAGGCAGGAACGGCAATGTCCGCTCCACTGTGTCTGAGTTCATGAGGAATTCTCCCCCAACCTTCACCGAGATACTGAACCCTTGGATGCTGACGACTAGATCCGCACCATCGAGGACCTCCTTGCACTGGTCAATTGCAATGAGGACCGTGAGAAGGTGCTTTATGCCTCTCACTGCCTTGGAGGTACCGCCCGAGCTTGGTGGGATGGATTCAAGGTTATGCAAGGCGAGCGTGTGATCACTTGGAATGACTTCAAGGAGGGATTCCGCACTGCCCATATTCCTTCTGGGATCATGGCTATCAAGAAGAGAGAATTCCGAGCGCTGAAGCAAGGAAGTGGCTCTGTCAAGGAGTACCTGCAGAAGTTCAACCTGCTGTCAAGGTATGCACGTGGAGATGTCAACACGGAGGCTGCCAAGAAGGAACGCTTCATGGAGGGACTTCAAAAGACCCTGTAGTATCAGCTCATCGTCTGCGACTGTCGTACCTTCTTCGACCTGGTGAACAAGGCCCTCATGCTGGAAGACAAGCGTCATGCCATAGACGACACTCGCAAGCGCAAGATGATCAGCAAGGGTAGCTCCAGCAACCAGAAGCCTCGCCCCTGGCAGCCAGCCCCAACCAAGCCAACCTATTAGCCACAGCAGGCTAGACCTCCCGCGCCTCGTCCGAGCTACCAGCCTCAGCAGTATGCCTACCCTAGGCTAGGTTACAACAACAACACCAATAACAACAACGGTGGCAGAAACTACAACACCAACCCTAGACAAGTCGCTTGCTTTGGATGTGGTCAAACAGGACACATCTCTAGGCTGTGTCCCAACAAGAAGCCAGATGCACCGCGCCCTAATGCACCGAACTAAGGTTAAGGCCGTGGAGCACCACCAAGGAACCCTGCTCCCCGCAACCATCCCAACAATGGCAAGGGTCGCGTGAATCACGTCACCGCAAAGGAAGCCCAGGAGGACCCAGGCGTCATACTGGGTACGTTCCTTGTCAACTCAACCCCAACAACCATATTGTTTGATTGTGGAGCTTCGCATTCTTTTGTCACCCAAAAGTTTGCAATAGAGAGTGGCATGAATCCTACACCCCTGGGTAGTCGCATGTTAATATAAACCTCGGGATCAGTTATGAAGTCTGGGATAGGTTGTAAAGGAGTGGAGATAACATCAATGGGGTAGACTTCCTAGCAGACCTTATCATCCTAAAGTCAGAGGGCTTGGATGTGATCCTAGGCATGGACTGGTTAACCAAGCACCAAGGCTTGTTAGATTGTGCCAAGAGGATTGTCACCATGACCAATAGCCAAGGAGTGGAAGTCAAGTATGTTCCCAAACCTACCTCCACTCGAGCCCCTCAGGCTAACTGTCTATTGGGAATTGAGTTGGATCAAGTGCCAGCGGTATGTGAATACCCAGATGTGTTTCCTGATGAGCTGCCCGGAATGCCTCTTGACCGTGACATTGAGTTCATCAGTGAGCTTATGCTCAGATCAAGGCCCATCTATAAGAAGGCCTATAGGATGGGATCCGAAGAGTTGGCTGAATTGAAGAAGCAACTGGCAGAGCAGCTTAGGAAAGGATTCATTCATCCAAGTGCCTCTCCTTGGGGATCACCTGTTCTATTTGTGTCAAAGAGGGACGGGACTATCAGACTCTGTGTCAATTACCGTTCTCTCAATGAAGTCACAGTAAAGAATAAGTACCTACTCCCCAAGATTGAAGACCTGTTTGATCAGTTGAATGGAGCCAAGGTGTTTTCCAAGATCGACCTCAGGTCTGGGTACTATCAGCTGAAGACATTCTGAAGACGACATTTGTGACCCGGTATGGCCTGTATGAAAAAACGGTCATGCCATTTGGGTTAACCAATGCCCCTGCCTACTTCATGTACCTCATGAATAAAGTCTTCATGGAGTACTTGGACAAGTTCGTTGTCGTCTTCGTTGATGACATACTAGTCTTCTCCAAGTCCGAAGAAGAGCATGAGGAACACTTGAGATTGGTCCTAGAGAAGCTTCGAGAGCACCAGCTTTATGCCAAGTTCAGCAAGTATAAATTCTGTTTGCATGAAGTTGGATTCTTGGTTCATGTGCTGACTGCAGAAGGATTATCAGTGGATCCTGCCAAGATTGAAGCCGTGACTGAATGGCAAACCCCAACCACCATGAAGGAAGTCAGGAGCTTCCTTGGACTCGCGGGATATTACCACAACTTCGTGGAAGGGTTCTCGAGCATTGCCCGACCCATGACCGAGCTTTTGAAGAAGGATGAGCAGTTCGAATGGACAGCTAAGTGTGAGGAAAGCTTCTAGGAGCTCAATAAGAGTTGACCACAACCCCAGTTTTGGCCACCCCCGATATTCACAAGGAGTTTGTGATATATTGTGGTGCATCGAGAACCGGGCTCGGAGGTGTTCTTATGCAAGAAGGCTGAGTCGTAGCATATCTATCTAGACAGCTACGTCCCCATGAAGAGAGCTACGCTACTCATGATCTTGAGTTAGCAGTCGTGGTTCATGCCTTGAAGACATGGAGACTTACCTTGTTGGAAAGCGATGTGAGATATACACAGACCACAAGGGTTTGAAGTACATTTTCACCCAAAGGGAGTTGAACATGAGGCAACATAGATGGTTGCAATTAATCAAGGATTACGACCTTAGTGTTCAATACCACCCCGAAAAGGCCAACGTGGTAGCAGACGCCTTAAGCAGAAAGGCTTGTTCCTTTAATGCTATGATTAAGGAAAGGCTATCCGTCCCGTATGAAGAGCTTGAAAGCTTTGGCTTGGAACTGGTTGCACCTGGATTCCTCGCCAACCTTGAAGCAAAGCCTACCTTGATGGATGACATCAAAGAAGCTCAGAAGGGACACGAGAGCATTGAAGGTATCAAGAGGAAGATCAAGGCAGGTAAGGCCCCATGATTCTCGGTGGATGAGCAAGGAGTTTTATGGTTTGGAAAGCGCATCTGCGTGCCCAACAAAGAGGAGCTCAAGAACTTGATCTTGCAACAAGCTCATCATGCTCCATATTCCATCCATCCTGGCACACAGATGGACGAGCTCAACGAACGTGCTTGTTGCTTGTTTGATTTGGTGCTTGTTTGCTTGATTAGTTGTTTGTGTGTGGCACTCTTAGATTCTACCCCTCTCCATATTCATCTTCCTTGACCCAAACTTCTTGCCCACTGATCATGCCTTGTGAATAGTGCCCAAAACTATTTTTATCAAATTTTATTTTGACGAAAAAGGATTTATACAAATTAGGTTTTCAAAACCCCCTGAAATGACGTTTGCAATATAAGTCCTCAAATTGGGTGGATTCTTTCTCCCCAAAGGCTTTACTTCAAACCTAGCATGTTTATGACTTCCCAAAACCACCAAATATTAATTTTAAAGATTATTTTAGTATTTTATTTAAAGGATTTTTCTTAAGGCCAGAAATGGTTTTTCATAGGGAAAAATTATTTAAATGATTTCAAAATATTTGATAAAATTTAGGGAAACTCAGTGGACATATATTTTCCATATATAAGAGTTTCACACATGGTCATGTTCAAATTCATGGGCAAAACCCTCAAAACCCTTTCTGTCCAAATCAAAATTTTGAAATATTTCTATAAGAAATATTCTCAATTAATTCCAAGAAAATTCCAGCAAGTCCACACTATCATAGGTGATGATCTTGCAAAGTTTCACCTCAATCCAAGTTGATTTGGTTCATCAAACCATCCCAAAACCCTCCCTGCCCAGATTCAAATTTGAACAACTTGGCATAGTGAAGTTTCTCCTCTTGACCCCGAACTTTGTGGACATGTCCTAATCACCAAATAATGTACTGCACTAAGTGGTGCATCAAGGGTAATAGCTTAGCATAACTAGATCTACAGAAACCTGATTCTGTTAGTTTCTAGGGTTCACAAAGTTTCTACTCGCAACTTTGCTCATTTGAGCTCAAACCTGGTGATCCACCTCATTTTACCCACCATTTGACCCTGTTAAATATCACAGTAAGTTGGTGAATTTATCTTGCCCAAACACCCATCAAAAACCTTTGGTAAATTCTAGAAACTACTATCTTCACCATTTCTACTATTCCCCTTGCCTCCAAATCTTTACCACAGTTGCTCCATCACCTCTTACCCCTCCAGTAAAAACCTCAAGGCCATAAGTCACTAGGAGATGGGGTAAAACCCCCATTTACCCCCCAGTTTAACCATGGCAGCATCTTTTCTACCTCTCCCCCACCCCATTTCTTTTTCTCCTAGCCTTCCCTAGATCCTAGAGCATCTCCAGATCATCCAAAAGCTCATGGACATGCAGGGGAGCGTCCAGAGCACACAGGCATGCCACAGCATGCCAAAGGCATGCTCTGGAGCATGCTATAGTGCATGCCCGCACTGTAGCTGCACCCATCCCGAGCCATCCGACAACCTGGGGATGCGAGAGCATGTCCCTCGACCGCCCCTTGACGTTCGCAATACGCCAGGTGGTCGGGCCCCTCCTCCCTCCTCCTTTGCTGTCCCCCTTAGCCCGCGCGCGGCACCGGCCGAAACCTCCAATGGCCGAGCTCGCATGCACGTGCCCTTGGACCCCCCTAACCGCCCTTCTCCTGCCCGCGGACGCGGACCGCATCCTCGACCACCACAGACACGGCCCGAGGCGTCCATGTGGTCCGGGGCGATGCCCCTGTCCTCACCGGCGCACCGCATCCACGGTGCACTAGCGCCCGCCTATAAAAAGCCCTCCTCAAGCTCCCGCTGCTCTCCCCTCGCTCTCTCCTCCCCTCAGCCGCTCCCCAGTGCCCAGCCCCCTCGTTCCCGTGGTCGGGAGCTCGAGCCCGAGCCAAACCCTCGCCGCCGTGCGGGTTTTTCCTCTTGCCGACGAGTCAATCAGCCTCGGCGACCCACTCGACCACCCACCAACATGCGGGGAGCCCCTAAGCGCGCCGGTGCCCTCTGCTTGAGCTGCCGTGGCCTGATCCCCCGCCGTTGAGCTCCTCTCCGTCCCTATCGCGAGGAGAGGGATGAAAGGTGGGGCCCACCTATAATCCCCTCACCCCCTCCTCTCTTGCTACAAAGATGGGCCCGCGGGAAGGTTTAAAATTAAACCTGTCGCGCGCACCGTCTCGCCCTGGGACGGTTTCCCTTTGGGCCGGCTCGGCTACGATGCTTTTGGCCCGAGTGGGCATAGTGCCTTTTTCCTTTTCCTTTTCCCTTTGTTTTCCTAAAATTCCACAGATCAGAAAATAATTCCAATGACAATATTTTTTCCACCTAAATTCCTAGAATATTCCATAGAATTTAATACTTCCTTTTGTATAAATTTTTGAAAATCTTTTATGCACTGTTTTAATTTAAACCCCCTATTTGGTATTATTAGCCCCTGTTTTAAATAGATTTGAAAATATTTTCAACTTCAAAACCCTAGACAACTAGTTTTAGTATAGATTCTAGTATTTAACACAATAGGGTAGCATTTTGCTATTAGCTTTGTGTGCTATGTTTTTGTGTGATGCTTAGTTTTATCGCTTTTATTCGCGACGATAGATTGCGCTATTGACAAGGGAGTTGGACCCGAAGACTATGAAGACCCCGAAGACTTTGTTGAGCCAGCCAGGCAGCCCATTGACCATATTAAGAAACCATTTTCATTGCATGTCATATAGCACTTTACTTTCGTTATACTTGATCATGTGGAGTAGTGACCACTTTGGTGGGTTGCTTCCGACACTTTAACCGTTGACACTTGCATCGTGCTTGACCCTACCACCTTATGAGGGCTATGCCGGTGGGTGTAGTTAGGATGTTAGTAGTTGCTACGCCAGTGGGATGGGAATATGCATGGTGATGGAAGGAAAGAGATGATTTCGAAAACTTTTCGACAACCCTGTCGGGTGCCACTAAAGCCCAAGGGAGATAATGATGAGTTGGGTGACCACTTGAGAAAGAAGTGGTGTACCGGAACAAGTTGAGAATGTGTTTTTGAAAAAAAGAGTTTTAAGGTCTGCTGACCGTCCCAACCTTACATGCGCAACCACGATACCCCTTATGGGACAGGGCTTTGATTACCTTGGTGGGTACTGGCAAGGAGCCCACATTACTAGTGGCAGGAGTGGCATGGTCACTCTCGATACGGGGTCATGCCGGTATGGACGATCATTCCACTGTCTTCATAGGCACCGGGCACATCGTTGGTCCCTGCATGGATGCTACGAGTGATGTACATCATGTGGGCTGGGTACCAATCGAGTGGACCCTTGTTTAGTATCGCTAGGGGAAAGGCATTGTTCGGGTGCTTACCTCGAGTATGTGATGTAGTGCCAGTCGTGGATGACACGGAAGTTCCCCGAGTCTTGTGGGTAAAGTGTGCAACCTCTGCAGAGTGTAAAACTATTCAAATAGCCGTGTCCACGGTCATGGACAGTTGGAGGTCCTTCTTAAACTACATCCGGATGTTTTCGCAAAGTTTGGTGTGGGGGGGGGGGGGCACAAGAGGAGGATACTTGAGACAAGTCTGAAGACTTGAGGTGATGAACGAACATGAGATGTTCAACCCCTACTTATGATGATATCCGTAACTTGTTTATATGGATATTTGCCAACTATTGATGCACGCTTACCTAGTTACTTGATCATGTCATTGCATTCAAAAATTAGCTTTCCGCAAATTACCTACTTAGTGCTATATCATGCATCATTATTTCCTTGTTCCACAACTTGGGTTGCTTGCCAGTACATTCAAAGTACTCATTGGCTTGCCACTGGTTATTTAATTTTCCAGGCATGGAAGAACAGGAGTATGTTGAAGAGTTTGTTGGTGACTAACATGCGAACTTGGACGCTTCCCAATCAGAATGCCTGTAGGTTAAGGCAGATGGCATGGGTTCATGCTTTCGATCAAGATTTCCGCTGTTTGTTCTATTTAAGTGTTTGGCCCTTGTGGCCCTATCTATGTAAGACTAGACCTTCATGGTCTTTAGTTGTGTAAGACGCTAAATGTGGATGTAAGACTCTTGTTATTCAGCTTCTGTGTGTTCAGTGAGCATTGATATCTGGGATCACTGTACACGTGCATTCGGTGATCACGACTTATGAGTCGGGGTCCCGATAGAGGGTGTCCCCAGCCCCCTTGTGTCTGATAACCCCGGCTAACTTGATTTCTTCACCAAGGTTTGTACGGAGGCTTGAGGCAGGCGCTAGGAAAGTGGAGGAATTGATCGAAGAGGAAGGCCGCGATGTCCTGTCGCAGGCGCTGACACACATCTTCAGCCATCTTCCATGTGCCGAAGACGGCTTCGACTTTGAGCCATCATGGCCCATGCTCCCGATGCGGTCCGCGGTGCCCGGGGGGAAGGAGCGGTAGATCACGTGATCACCTTGAGAGCGTGGTTCACCCCTGATGGCCGGAAGACCGTGAGGGGACCAAGGGGCGCTCAGTAACCGACGATGGCTGAGGGTCTGAGGGGCATGAAGGTAACGACGACGGTGAAAGTGACGTGTCTCCCTAGGCCTCCTCTTGTTCCTCCAGTTGGTACCAGCATGTTATTCTATCGAGACATGAAGCCATCATTTTGTTTTAAATTCTATGCTCCTACAATGGGTACTTGACTTCCCCTGACGTTACCATTGCGCAAGGCTGTGTTGTCATTAGTAAGCCATGCCGTACTGTCTAGGTAGGACCAGCCGTGCACAGGGTGTTCTGTCCTAGGGACGTGATGCACGCTCATAATTTTGCTTATGCGTGCCGTGCGAGGAGATTATCCTCCAAGGGCCTTGGCGGGGTGATGTACACAATGGTAAGCGCATGGCCCGGAGGCCGCAATGATGCGGTGCAAGCCTGTGTGTGTCGACCTTTCACGAATTGGAGGGGGATTCCACGAAGAACACGAAGAACACGAAGGGGAAATCACAAGAGGAAACACTCAAGAACAATTCCAATCACACATCCACTAGACTTACCACACACAAGATCCACAAGGTACATGAACAACAAAGGGAAAGAAGGATACATGGTAGAGTTCATCCCAAACCCCATGGGGAGATGGGGCCTTGATATCCCGTAGGATCTTCCATTGTAAGGGGCCTTGACATCCACTAGGGGATCTTCTCCAATAGAGGCATCTACTCCATGGGAGAGGTAGTGGAAGGAGCTAGGCTCAACTATCTAAGAGAAAACCTAAGCTAACCCTAAAATGGAGGAGGGGGTGGAGTATATATAGTGGTAGCAATGAAGGGGTAAGTGATAGGAGAAGTGGGTACATGGGCCTCGGGCCCGAGTGGATGTACATAGGCAGGCCAGAAGTTCTGGGCTGGGCTGGAAGTTCCGGGGAAGGTCAAGGGCAGATTCCGCGGTTTCCACAAAGTTGGCGTGCTTGGGGTGCACTATGGCCGGAAGTGCCGGGCAGGCCGGAAGGTCCGGGACTTCCAGAGTCTTGTGCTCACTGCTTCTTCCTTCTCTTCCATGCCTCCCTCGCGGATGGTGTAGTCACATGTAGGTGCTGGCATTCCTCCTCATCAACTGTGAAGCTCCAACAATACCTATGCATGGACACGAGTGAAGTGTCAAGTAGTATACCATCCTCGAAGGGGCCAAGTGAACACGTGTAAAGGAGATGATTCACCTTTATGTATGTGAAGCAGATGTCACACGTGTCACTTGCCGAAGGGACTATTGCCATGGTGATGTCCGTAGGATGCTCCGCATCATCCCCTCCCCCTTGGAAAGATCCGTCCTCAGATCAAGATCCAAATCATTATGGGAAAGAGATGGCGACGTCGTGTAGAGGTGGACGATCACCAAGCGCTCATCATCATCAAGCTCTAAAGGAGCACTCTCCGATGTCTCACCATCTAGGAATTCCTTCAAAATAAGCAAGGACAACAAACACTTGGAACAACAAATGTGGTTAGCGTTAGTGCAAAACCAAGCATTCAAGTGGTGAGTCACTGAACACGTGTTGTCTTCATGCATATTTTGTGGTGTGACAAAGGATTGTGGCATGGCATGAAAGCATATAAATTGAGCTCAATCAATGTAATCATGGAAACAAGGATGCCTAGGTGAGGTAGGGATGCCAATATGTGAGTCAATAGAACAAGCATCTACCTCAAGGTCATAGCACTCATGCACATAGTAATCAACGAAAGGTCTATGGTAGGCAAAGGAATCATTCACAACACCAAAGAAAATGACATGTCTAGACACATGGGGGAAGTACAAGACAATCCAAGCATAATGTGCACATGGTGTAGTGAAGATAGTGAGGCACTCAACACGATAGAAATAACAAGTGTTCAACATGTATGAGGCAATAAATTCAAGCATGTAGCAAGCAATCAGACTTGGCATATGTGAAGAAATGACATTGTTGCAACCAACCATATGATAGGAGCAATCAATCTGCAAGATGGATGCAACACACAAGTTATATATGTCATGAGGCATGGAACGATGGAAATCATGAGTGAAAGCAATATCTCTAACATGTGTGCAAGTAAGTGGTCCAAGATGATCAATATGTGTCATGATACAAGCAACACAAGTAGGATGAGCCACAATATCCATGATCAAGAAGGATGTCACCTTCAAGGTGTGACCTTGTGTGTCTGTCCCAATGCCGATGCGCAAGCAAGTGTGATGTAGAAACTTGTTGGTGTAGCAAGGCTTGCTGTCAAGAGCTCGAATCGTCAACTCACGTGAAGTGAAAGTTGACATGTCGTTGAAGTATCCTACACATACACACAACAAAGCAAAGAATGTATGTGCATGGTAGATAAACACATCATCCATCATGATGGTTATTCTCTCTTGCACATAACCGTTAGGAAGAAAAGTGCATGAACAATATGATGCAACAATGTCTATATTCATGACACTAGGCATATGGTACCAAGAAGGAAGACAATCATGCTTCACATGAAATATGTCAAAGGCTCCAATAATATGTGAGAAAGCTATGGGTGCAATCTCATTAGCAAGAGTAGAAGCATTGTTGCACTCGGTACATGGCAAAGCATATAGCAAGAAAGAGGCAACACATGGAGATATGTGACAATATGCAATGTCAATCGTGTGCAAATCATGGCAATGGTTGTCATCAACTGCATAAAAGGCGCACATCGGTGATGCAACATAAACAAGCATAGCAATCATATCGTGCAAGCTAGTAGTGCGAAGATGCAACATACTAGAGAAAATCATGGCAATCATGTCATGTGGACTAATAGTGTGCACAAATAATGCACATGACACATCACGAGCACAAACACAAAGCAAGAGCAAAGCATACTCATAGACATGGGCCAACAAGCAAACATGGCAATAGCAAGTAAATCCTCCACCAAGCTTGCAAATATACATACGACTATGAGAATCAAGTGACATGTGAGATGCAAGGCATGGGTCACAAATGCATGGGAAAGACATAGAAATGAGCATATCATGCAAAGTTAACATGGCAATATGGACAAAATAAGTGTAATGATAAAGAAGCCATAGCCATGTGAGAGCCAAGTAGAAGATGTGCATGCAGTCCTTGCGCGAGGGGAATGGTTGGAGACACATTCTGGTGCATCCCAAAGCATCGGTGCTCTCAAGAGCTCGTTTCTTCAACTCATGGGATTGTAAGGTTACGAAGAGTCGTGTGTACCTACACAACAAATATATATACAAAACAAGGTGTGTGCATGGTAAATATACACATCATCCATCATGATGTGTATGTGCACGTGAGAGTTAGCACAAGATAAGCAATGCTCCAAGAAATTCGATGCATGGTATAGGAACATGTCATCCATCATGAAAGAATACTTGTGGTGTATAACACGATGGGGACACAAATTGAGCATGCAGATATATGGCACATCAATAGCATTTTTATTAATGGGGATCATATTGTGCACATAAGGATGGGGATCATGCAATGGATGGGGTGGAACCAAATCTCCTAGGATGTATGAGGAAACTATGGGGGTCTCCTCATGTGCACTATCAGTAGCATAATATGGAGAATATGGACAACATCCAAAATAATGCATATCCGAAGCAAGGTGGTCATGGCATGTCATATGGGAGCAATTGCGCAAATGATGCAAAGGGAGCATGGCAATATCATCACAAGAAAAGCAAATGCCAATAACCATGGGTTTGTCATCTATGCCATATGAGCAAATTGGATTAATTTTTATGGCATATGCATAGTTACTATGGTGAGATTAAAAAAATGCAATATGGGGAATTTCACGCATAGCATATGACAACTCAAGAGGATTCTCAAACATGATGTGACCAATAGAGTTTTCACATGATATCCTATGGAGTATAGCATCACAACTAGGCAAGTCAACATGCTCATCATCATATTCATCATAAATAGGGGGCACATCTAATCATGAAGAAGACATAGAATGTGAAGTATCCATAAGGTGATCAATATCATGCAAGCAATCAATGTCCACTAGTGGGACAAGAGAAACACCTTCACCTATGTTACCTTTTTCATTCCACTCATGTGGTGTAGGTGAGGTGACATAGACCAACTTGGGGTCATCTTCATCGTGATGGAACCATGTGGGGGGGGGGTGCATCATATTCCACCATGGCCATCGTCTTGTCCAAAGGAAGGACGAAGTCGTCGAGGATCGGCGTGTCATCATGTATGGGACCTAGCACCAAATGAGAAGACACAATAGAGGTAGAGGTTAAGTTGTTAGAAATCATAGTGGCCTCACATGCCATCTCAACTACCTCACTCTCTCTATGTGGTGGTGGCTCACACACTCCCTTGAAGTAGGTGCACTCAAACTCACATATGGCGGAGTCACTCGTCTCACTCAAATGGTGGGGCTTGTGGCTCTCCTCACATGGGAATTTTGGCAACTCATCATATATGAGGTTAGTGGTGGTCACGCTCATCCTCTCATAGGAAATGCACTCAATTTCACATATGGTGGAGTCACTCATGTTACTCATGTGGTGGTGGCTCTTCTCACATGGAAATTGGGGCATCTTGTCATATGTGGGTGTCAGAGGGATGTAGGTGCAAACGTCTCCATGCTCAACTCCTTTCGCCGCCATGGTTGAAGGGATAGTCCCATGCTCAACCGTCTCGTCGTCGTTGTGGATGAAGGCCGAAGATGGCACATCATCACTTGCCTCCACGACCGAAGGGAAAATCCCATTCTCGGCCATCTTCCTTGGGATGCTTCCGAAGATGGAAGGGTCATCCATGCATGTAGTCGATCGCCTTGATCTTGGCGTCGAAGCTTGTCCTTGGTGGTGATGTTGGTCTTCGGGCACTTGTTTCTTCGAAGATGTGCGACTTGAGCGTCTATGCCGTGACGATGATGAAGGGGGATAAGACTTGTACTTGGACACCAAGTGTCGAAGTTGCTCCATGTGTGCTTCCATCATGTCTCTTTTCCGAGCTTCGGAGTGTCGTATGTCGATGGCGAGTCGCTCGAGCTTTTGGGTTATGTCGTTGCTCATGTCGATTTAGTCGTTGAAGACCGAAGATGGTGTGATGTGCCTAGCCATCACAAGACTCGAGCAAAGGTGAGTAGGAAATGAGATAGACAATACCAAGATACCGCTCCCAAAGTTGAGGATGTATCCCCCTTCACTCAATATGAATTGAGAGAATAGTGGAACTGGTACCGGACTTGTTCACTCACACCTACAACATAAAGCTTATCGAGTGGCTTGGTTAGGACAAGTGGCACAAAATTCAAGCAAAATGAAGTCCAAGATACTGTAAATGTTGAGATAAATCCAGTGGACTCAAAATGCAAAGCAAGAGATCACAAATATAGAGGATGGCAATAGATAAACACACGCGGTGGGATAATGGGGCTTGTGAAACTATAGGGATGAGCAAAGCTCGTGTCGCACAAACACAAGGAGAGTCGCTATCTTATTACACGTTTGGGCACGATTCACCACTTGGCACCAATCCTATTTATGCAAGCAAAACGTTTCCTATTCCAAGTATCCCCATGCACAAGTACCTCTTTTCATGCTCAACTCTTTGCTTATAAGCTTTGATCTTTCTTTCTTGCTTAAAAGCTTTTGTCTTTGACATTTTTTTGAATCTTCTCTTCCTTTCCACTATTCTTATTGAGCCTCAACCAACTATATGAGACAAGTAATTTCACTATATGATATTTCCAATGATGCAACAATATGATATCCTATCACTATGGTGCACAAGTTTTCGCAAAGCCTGGCAATACTCGGATAGCTATTCTCAATAGGTATGAAGGTAATCGCAAAGATGGTGGGGCTAACAAGATGCAATGGAAAGGAAGGTAAAGTGTATGATGGAATGTATACCTTCGTCACACTTAACCTTTCACGAAGTCGGGGTGAACCGGCCTTGCTTCCGGTTGAGGATGGTCTCAAAGGATTGATGGTCGTCGTCGATGTCGAACATCGATGGTCATTGTAGATGATGGAACGATACAAGTGATCAGTGGTTGATGAAGAGGTAACCATCCCTAAGTATCCGAAACACCTTAGGAGACTCAAATCACAACTCAAGCAACCACAAATACAAGGGTAAACCAAATGGGTTAGGTTGCGGAAGACTATGGTGGTATTGCAGATGATATGGTGGAGGGCCTAGGAAAACTTGCCAAAATTTGAAATTTTTGAAGTGGTCAAATGATAGTAAAACCAATATGAGCAGCTTGGGCACATCGATAGCTTCAAAACGAGCCAAAGAACACTCAAATCGGAGTTCGAGAGCGGAAGTTATGGCCGAAACGATGAAAAGGCTGATGCTGAAATTTCTGGGGATGACTCTGGTTAGGCCAGAAGTTCCGGGCCGGGAGGAAGTTCGGGCTCCGGAAGTTCCAGGGGGGGGGGGAGTTCTAGGGGCAGGAAAAATGTGGGGAAACTTTCTAGTTAGCCCGGAATTTCCGGGGGGGGGGGGGGGGGCGGAAGTTTCGGGGTCCGGAAGGTCCGGGAGTGCCCGAAAGTTCCGGGGGTCACAAAAACAACTCTAGGATGAACCCTAATTTTCGGACCGAGAGCAAGGGGGGGGGGGACTCGATTTTAGGGCGAAATTGAAGGGGGAAAGGTGGAATTGGGGCTAGGGGACGCCAAGGGAGGTAGATCCACTTGCCAAACACCAAATCCAAGGATCAAAATCAACAAAAACTCACAAGAACAACAAATCACAAGAAAGTTTTTGGGGCTATTTTTGGTGGGAATTTTCGAATTGGGACAAAAACACACAAAATTAGGCTAGAAAACGAAGGGGAGGACTCCAAATTCGTGAGAAACTTGGCTCTAGATACCAATATGATGCGGGGAAAGCCTGTGTGTGTCGATATTTCATGAATTGGAGGGGGATTCCACGAAGAACACGAAGAACACGAAGGGGAAATCACAAGAGGAAACACTCAAGAACAAGTCCAATCACACATCCACTAGACTCACCACCCACAATATCCACAAGGTACATGAACAACAAAGGGAAAGAAGGATACATGGTAGAGTTCATCCCAAATCCCATGGGGAGATGGGGCCTTGATATCCCGTAGGATCTTCCCTCGTAAGGGCCCTTGACATCCACTAGGGGATCTTCTCCAATAGAGGCATCTACTACATGGGAGAGGTAGTGGAAGGAGCTAGGCCCAACTATCTAAGAGCAAACCTAAGCTAACCCTAAAATGCAGGAGGGGTGGAGTATATATAGTGGTAGCCACGATTGGGTAAGTGATAGGAGAAGTGGGTACATGGGCCTTGGGCCTGAGTGACTGCACATAGGCAGGCCGAAAGTTTCGGCTGGGCCGGAAGTTCCGGCGAAGGTCCGGGCAGGTTCTGGGGTTTCCAGAGAGTTGGCATGCTTGGGATGCGCTGAGGCCAAAAGTTTCGGGCAGGACGGAAGGTCCGGGACTTCCAGAGTCTTGTCCTTGCTTCTTCTTCCTTATCTTCCAAGCCTCCCTCGCGGATGGTGTAGTCGTACATAGGTGCTGGCACTCCTCCTCATCACCTGTGAAGCTCCGACAATACCTATGCATGCACATGAGAGGAGTGTCAAGTAGTATACCATCCTCGAAGGGGCCAAGTGAACATGTCTAAAGGAGATGATTTACCTTTTGTACGTGAAGAAGATGTCGCACGTGTCACTTGCCGAAGGGACTCTTGCCATGGTGATGTCCGTAGGATGCTCCGCATCATGCACCTTAGGTTTCTGGCACCACGGGTGCAGGACCAGTTACCGTACTCCATCCCCCGCTCGTGCAACGTGCAAGAAGGAAATGTTGGGCGTGCGCTGCTTGAAAGAAAATAGAAACCTGAGGAAACTTCGCATAATCCGAGAACCCAAATCTTTATTAAAACTATGGGGCAAACTTATTTACAAGACAAAAAGAGAAGCGCTTGCCATGTCATGCATGGGCCAGCCTTGTTTACAAGACAAAAAGAGAGGCGACAGTCGTGTCCTGCACGGGTCAGCCTTAGTTAGTATGGCCCATGAGGTGTCGTCATAGGGCATTCACACAACATGATGTATGGGGCTTCCACTTGGGCGTGGGCATGGTTGTTCCGCCAGCACGATGCATGGGGCTTCCACTTGCGCGTGGGCATAGTCGCGGTCCGATAGTCATTCCGCCAGCATGGAGCATGGGACTTCCACTTGGGCATGGGCGGGAGTCCTCCCGAGGCCGACGGGTGGCTCATGAGGGAGGCTCCGAGGCATATACAACCCCACTCATTCTTACATGAGAGTGTCACGGGTAGAACTTGCGAAGGTGTTGGATGTTCCTAGTGTTTTCCAGTGGAATCCCACCCTCCGTCTCCAGGCGGGCAGCGCCTGCTTGGAGACATGGGCGATCCTGAACGGGCCCTCCCACATGGGCAAGATCTTGTGGAGCCCTTCCCTGGAGAGGACCCGTCGCAGGACAACGTCTCCGACCTCGAGGGTGCCAGGGAAGATGTTGAGGCTATGGTAGCGCCACAAGGCCTGCTGGTACCTCACGACGGGAACGGGAGCCTGGCGCTCCTCAAGGAGAAAAAGGTCGGCCCCGCCAGTCGTCCTGACGCGCCTCGTCCAACGCCAAAACCCACGGGGAACCATGCTTAAGCTCCGAGGGATGGACCGCCTCAGCCTCGTAGACAAGGAAAATGGGGGTTTCACCACTGGGCTTAGTTGCGGTGGTGTGGATAGACCATAACACGGACTGTAGCTCATCCAACTAACCCTTCTCTCCTCCCTCAAGCTTCCTCCTGAAGCTCCTAGTCTAGAGGCCCTTGATGACCTCAATAGTGGCACGCTCGGCTTGGCCATTCCTGCGCGGGTGCATTGTGGAGGCGTAGCATATCTGCGTACCAAGGTTAGTGTAATATCACTTGAAAAGATCACTTATGAACATGTAGCTGTTGTCGGTGATGATGCGGTTGGGTATGCCGGACCGACATACAAGGCCCTTGATGAACCTGACGGTCGAGCTAGTTGGGATGGTGCGGATGGGCTCGACCTCCGCCCACTTGGTGAACTTGTCGATGGCGGCGTAGAGGTAGCGATACCCTCCGGCCACACGGGGGAAAGCATCCAGGATGTCCAGCTCCCATACCACGAAAGGCCAGGTGAGCAAGATCGTCTGTAGCCCCTGCGCGGGCTGGTGGATCTGCTTGGCATGGAACTGGCAGGCTTGGCAGGACCGGACCAACTCTACAGCGTCGCGGAGCATGGTAGGCCAATAGTATTCACTACGGAACACCTTACTGGTGAGGGTGCGTGATGAGGAATGGTGCCTATAGTCCCCTCCATCAATATCGGCGAGCAACTCGCGCCCTTGCTTCTCCAAGATGCACCGCAACGTGACGTCATTGGGCCACCTCCGGTACAGCTCGCCGTCACGCAGGAAGTAGGCAGCGGCCTACCGGACGACACATTTTGCCTGCACGTCTTCCGCAGGAGGTCTCCGCAGAGCAGGTAGCCCTTAAGCTCCACGATCCAATAGTCCTCCTGAGGTTCCAATGCCAGCAACAAACGATCTCCTGAATGTGTGCCGCAGTCAGGCACTCCCGTCAGCAGCTGATGTCTACCGCACAACCTTCTTCTTATAGACTCGTGTTGGGCATCTGTCGGGACCCCGATCCTAAGCCATAAGAATCCAGCCTGTAACACATCACATCACTTTGTGGTCTCACGCATGGTTATCTCCACGGCTGCCACCTTACCTGGGCCAGGAGGGAGGTGGCCCATCTGGCCCATTGCCAGTCACCCCTGACCTCTTGCTAGGAGGATAGGGGCACGCGCCCGGCGAGCGTGGCCACGTGCCCGGCCACCTTCTGCCTCTTTGCCTGTCTCCCCCTTAGCCCTAAGAGCACCACGACCCCCTGGACCCCCTCGAGCTCTATCCCCTCTCTCTGCTGCTCTCTCTCCCTCTACTCCCTCTCCCTCGGACCCGAGCAGAGCTTGTCGCTGCCGCTCTCAGCCCCTCAGCCTCTGTCCTCGCCGAGACCCCCCATCGTGCTCATCGCCTCTGTCGTTGAGCACCATCTCCTCATAGAAGAAATCAAGCCGAAGGCCCCTGCATCGCCGCCATCATTGTCTTCGTCCTCGGCTCCGACGAGGGCCGCCGGTAGATTCGCTTCGTCCAAAGCTCCCCGACCCCGTAGTCGCCTCTGCCCGACCCCGCGGTGAGCCATCGCCCGTTTTCCCCCTCGTGCCCTGCTCTCCCATGCCCTCTACCCGCCGTCCCCGCAAGCCGAGCTCCGGCCGCCACCACGGGCTCGCCTCCGACGAGCTCTGGCGACCCCATGGCCCCCCATGGTCCCCTCTGGACACGCCGATCCGGTACTACGCCCTGGTGCCCTCGACACGCTAAACCAACGCCGGTAGCAAAATTTCGGCGTGCCTCCGCCGCCCTGGATGGTCACCATCGGTCACACCCCGGCGTGCTGACGTGACCGGTTTAATTAGCCACTAACCAACCCTCTCAATCACTGACCCTGGACCCCACCGCACTAATTAACCCCTTTGATTTAATTAGTTAAGTTAATTAACTGGGTTAGTCCCTGAGTCAATGACATGCGGGTACACACGACAGGTTTGACCTGGACCGGGTCTGTTGACTTGCTGACACAAGCATGACCTCAGGCTGATGTAGTTAATGAATTACTACAATGAACTAATTTCAAAAAATGTTTGAAACTTCCAAAAATCATAGAAAATAATCTGTAAGTCAGATGAAAATAATTTATATATGAAAAATGATTAGAAAAATCCAATGAATCTGTTTATGACATGATCATGCATGTTTGAACATGTTAACATCACCAAGTAGGACATTTTATGATTAGGGCAATATATGAAATATCATTTGGAGTTGGAATTCAAACTTGTTTGAATTCCACTTCAATTAACCTGGCTAATTATTCCTCTAGGTCAATCCAGTACCTTAACTTGTCATATCATGCATCATGTTTGTTGCATTGCATTGAATGTGTTCCTTCCTTGTTTTACCGGTGGTGTTCCCTTTCGGTAGACGATGGTTTTGACAATGTGAACGTTAACACTAATGAAGAAAAGTAATATCTCTAGGACCGTCAAGCAAGCAAACCCCCTTAAGCATACTGATATGCACCCACTCTCTTGCTCCTGCTCTCTTTTACTGCATTAGGACAACAACGATTCAACTGTTACCCGTTCTTGGTAGTTGAACCCATTCCTTTGCATGTCCTGTCTTTGTCACAGTAAATAGTTGAAACCACTTAACATGAGTAGAAACATCTTGAGCCTTGTTGTGCTTACTCATCAATGCTTGCTTACTGTGCCTGCTATGCTTAGAGTCATGTCGTGTCGGGTCTGATCCATCTGGGCGATGAATCGAAATGGCAGTGTTCATGTCCTTCTGTGTGAGAGCTAAGTGTGTGAACACGATTTGGTAAAGGTAGCGATGAGAGGCCATGTAGGAGTACATGGCGGGTTGTCTCATTGGGACCGTCCTTAAGAACTGAGTTCTGTGTTTGTGATCTAAGCCAGTTACTACCACACGTTGGGCAGTGAAATATGACCCCATTCGACTTATTAATCACCTAGATCTCTGTCCAGGAGATGCAACTAGTTTTTGGTGTTTGTAGGAAAAGTGTTGGCGGCCATGCATAGCGTTGCCCGACGGGCTAGACTGTGATGCGGTATAGGCATAGTGGCACGGTGTACCAAGTGGCACCTGAACGGTGGACTTGGGAACCCTGCGCACATCGTTTGAGGCCGTAGCGGAAACTTCGGCCGGACTTCCGTGCGGGTTCAGTCTCAAATAGGCGATAAACCTGGACTAGGGTCTTGTGTGATTGACGGTCGTGGCCGACACCCACACCAGTGCTTCTGCTTGAAGGTTGCCGAGATGCATGACGTGCATATGGTGATAAGTGGCGAGAGCATGTGTGAATAAGTACACCCCTGCAGGGTTATGAATCTGTTCGAATAGCCACGTCCTCGGATATGGACTACTTGGAGAACTTATGTGGGTTATAGACAACTTGAAGCGCAAGATAAGTGTGAGTGTTATGGATGGCCTTCTTGTAGGGAGACGGAAGTGGATCCATAGTGGTATGTTGATATGGTGAATATGTGGACTCGTGTGCGCTATCCCACCTCAAAATAAAGCACTTGTAGACCTAGTACAAGTTAGCCAAGATTCAAATTGGCTTGCTGCAATAAACTCCACAACCCCCTTCATTGATACCGATGCATATGTAGTTAGTTCTGATGTAAGTCTTGCTGAGTACCCTTGTACTCACGTTTGCTTAATTTATATTTTTTCAGAGGAGACATCACTCTCATTAGTGGTATTTACAACGTGAAGTTCGATGTTGACCGGATTAGCTTGGGAATCCTAGACAGAGGTCTGGTTCCTTTGGTAGGGTCGTTGTAGCTTTTCAGGCTCCTCCAGCCACTTTTGTAGATGTTTGTACCCAAACATGTTTAACTTCCGCTTGTTTGTTTGAATGCTCTGAATGTTGGGTCTTGTGACCCCTGTTTGTAAGATCTTATTGTGTAGGCTCTTACGAGCCTTCTAAATAAATGTTGTAATGTTGTATGGTTATGTTGTGATGCCATAGTTGTATCTATGCATATCGGGCATGTCGTGCGTACGTGTGATGTGCAACGGTATGTATGGGATTCGACACCTAGTTGTGTGCCTTTAGTAGTACTCTTTACGGGGAAATGCCTCTTTGTGCTTCCACCGAGCCTTGGTAGCTTGCTACTACTCCGAACACATTGATTGACTGGCATGTATCCTTCTTTGCTACTGTGTCTGTCCCTTCGGGGAAATGTCTCACAGTGTAATGGAGTCCCTGTAGCCTGATACGACTTGTCTACGTGCAGTGATGACATTTATGTCCCATGGCGTAATGGAGTCCTTGTAGCTCGCTATGACTCGTCTACGCACGCTAGAGATCGACGCCTGCATTGTTGGGTTACGTATGCCTGTCCCTGTACGGATGTGCCACTTGGGTTCTACGACTAGTCATGTCATCCCGGGTTCTTTGACATTTGAATGCGAGCGACACATTAACATACGTGAGTCAAAAGACGCAAACGGTCCCGGCCCAAATAAGGTGGAAGCCATGGAGATAACCGTGCGTGAGACTGCAAAGTGATGTGATGTGTTACAGGCTGGATTCTTATGGCTTAGGATCAGGGTCCCAGCAGCTTTGGTATCAGAGGTTGACTGCCTGTAGGACTACCAAGCCAAACTGGTCGATGTTGAGTCTAGAATTGCTTTAGTTATATAAGGGAATTGATTATGGAAGGGAACGTAAGGCTCTTTTTACTCCTTTCCTCGTTCATTCTAATTCTAACTCACCCTCTTCTTTTCTCCAGGGCTTAAGATCTAGGCCTTCTCATCTATCTATTATGATGACGAGTTACTATGTTGGAGACCTATAGGAAAGTTGTTGTCTTTCTGGATTGATGCCTCTATAAGAATTCATTGTCATGTTGTCGGTTTTCTTGTGCAAGTTGCCTCATATTTCATGCCCGTACATTCGTTATGCTGTCTGAGTTATCCAGGGTTTCTAAATTATCTGATGCAATTGCAGAACTCTTTCATCTTGATTCAATGTCTTTCAAGCCAGACAAAGCACACTAATTGTTGAGTTGAGGTACCCTATTACCTCGACGTGTTTGTTGAAGTGTTAGGAAACATTGTTGTTTCAGTGAACCACCCAATAGTCTAGTTGTGTCTTTTGTTTACAGTATGATAATTTTGGTCGTCGTTATTGAAAGTATGTTGTGATGCTACCTAGTCAATAGGCATTCTATTTCTGGGTTCATGAACCCAAGTTTCATCCTGCTTAGTCACGTTGATAGTATTTGCTCGTCCCCTTAGGATGCTTAGTAACCTTGTTATAGTCCTCAAGGTTTGTGGTATATCATTCTTCCAATACCATGAATCAGTTATGACAGAAGTTCTTCGTGAACAAGATATCACAACAAGAGTGCTCGTGATGAGTCCTCCATTTCATAGTTGTGAGCCTGCCAATTCTTTCATTTCTACATGGATTATATGGAAGAAACATTTTGAATTCCATTTGACATATTCAATCCATGCATCTACAACTCAGGAAAAATCAGGTGCTCTCGTGTCACGCCCAAGATGCGCGCCTATCCATTTAAGGCACGAGGGCCTCGCAAGGGATAGAGGCGCATCTTGCCGTTAGCAAGAATAGTATCATCACCACATACAATACTGAATGGGAAGAGTATACAAGTTGACTCACACTCGCCACATGCTAACTTACAATGTCAGTCAAATCATAGCATCAAGTTGAACACAGGGTCCGACTACGGACGAAATCAAACGATAAAAGAAGTTGCAAATGATACTGTCAAGCTATCCCAAAGATCATGACCAGGTCCTCTACTCATCCGGATACGTCACGTACATCCTGCCTCTCTCCTCATCATACTCCCACTGGAGATGAGTAAGATCATCCTGCATGAACTCATCTAAACCTGCACCTGGATTATTGTAGTAAACTGTGAGCCACAGAGGACTCAGCTATCATGTGCCCGGGTACCAAGACTATTTAAGCTTTAGGAAGGAAGGGAGTGATGTTTAGTTTGCAGTAGCACTAAGCATTATATGGTGGCTAACTTACGCAACAAGAATGTAAATGTGAGTGGTCTACGTTAAGCGATCGAATCTAGAGTAATCTCAAAGAGATCCCGAACACTTACTTACGTCAATCATAACCCCACCGTGTTCTCTCTCGGATCATGTTCACGAGCAGAGACGATCACGGTTACTCACACACTTGGTGTGTTTTAATTAGAGTTTGCTTCAAGTTTTCTATAACCGGGTGTTAAACAAATATCCAAGTTGCCACATAACCGCCGACACGGCTTTCCGAAAGATTTAACCCTGCAGGGGTGCTCCAACTAGTCCATCACAAATAACCACACTCCATGGGAATAGCCTCGAACACAGATCTCGCGATCATCATAGGCAATTCCAAAGGATGCCAACACCTCGAGTAAACTCGAAGAAAGTCAGACTCCACACGCAAGACATTCGATAAAGGTAAAACAAATCCAGCAAGACCTCCTGACGTGTTGACAAACCCGATAAGAGCCGCGTATCTCAGTCAGGACACGACGGATAAACGAAGCGTACAGTGGCCTGATAGAAATCTCCCGAGTTGCCCCGGGTTGTCCCTGCACGGTGCTCTAGTTTGGACCAACACTCATGAGGAGCACTGGCCCGGGGGTTGATTAATTATCCACGGGTTTGCAAGACCCTTTGCAATTTTATTAAGTTGTTAAGCAAATGTAGTACCAATGTTGGGTCTTGCCAGACAAGTTTTTGTCTCAACCGGATGAACAAGGGGGTCCCCATAACAACCCCAAGCGTGTTAGGAGCACAAAATATGGAAAACATAACACCGGTAACAAGGATCTAATGGCGATAATAGCGGAACAAATCACTTAGCAAAAGGCCAAGCCTTCCACCAATACCAAGATATATATATATATATATATATATATATATATATATATATATATATGTGCATTAAATTAAATAACAGAATTTATTGTGATATCCAATCCATGTTATCACATGGAACAAACCGGCACCTGCAACTAAGAATGCTATAAGAGGGGCTGAGCAGCGGTAACTTAGCCAATCAACAGTTTGCTGGGATGTGGAGGTTAGAGGCTATCATGGCAACCTGGGGGCTGATATCATGTGGTAGGTAGCGCAATTGTAACGGTAATAACGAGAAACTAGCAAGCAAAGATAGTATTGGGATCCGAGTACGATCATCTTGCCTGTTGGTTCTTCAGCGAAACAAGTAGCGGGATCCTCGTAGTGGTACTCTCCTGGGTCCTCATACTCAGAATCAACACTCGCATCTAACCAAGAGAAACAACAACAATAAACATCCAACCAAGGTGCAATGCACAATTAAAATGATGCATGACCATTTATGAAGAGTTCTATCATGGCAATCCAAAACTAGTCATGTTTCACGAGCAAAGTTGTTATTAATGAATCTTGACAGAACCACATGTTATGTTATTTAGACATGCATGAACATGGAAAATATGGATGCAACATGCAAAATCGATAGAAATGCATATAAGGATCCCAAGAAACGGAGTTACGGTTCTCACGATACGCTCACGACAAGGTACGGAGGCAAAACACAAGACCACCAAATACCTGGACTAATTCTTGGCATTCCAAGGTAGTCACTGGATAGGTGATGGAAAATCAATCATAATAGACTCAAGAATCAAGCCATTCCATGGAGTATAGCTCCCACAACTCACAAAACAAAATCACACCAAACATGTCACAAACAGCAATATAGCAACTTGAGAAGCTCACAACTTGAGCTACAGGAATCCTACAGCTAGAAACAAGATATGGACAGAATCTACTCAACACCCACATCAATTCATCCAATAACACCACCAGCAAAGGAGCCACACATCAATAAGCAAGAAGCAATCAAGTTGGCATGATGAATCAGTTTTCCTGGGACTTGGTGAAAATTCCAGTTTTCTGGAATCTGGGTTAATAAAGTAGCAAGTTGACAACACTGGTTAAACATGCTAGAAAGCTCCTATTGACATGAAAATTAACAGGATGGTAGATGACAATAACTACTACAAATACCTAACACTGAGCATGGTCAAATATCCAACACATTACAAAATACCATCCTCTCAACATGGCCAAACAATAACAGCAGACTCCAGACTTGGCCATTTTTCAAGCAGGTTGGCAGAAACAGAAAGTAGGCAACTTAACAACATGGTTCCTACTCATCTAGTGACTTAACATGAATAAAAAATTTACTGGGACACCCCCAACAACTTTGACTAACAAACTCATGTTGGCAAGAACTCAAAAGCATGCATAGATTAATTCAGATGAAAAAGACAAACGGGCATCACAGCCTAAAAATGCAGTTTTGTCAAGTTGCCCCAAAGTCAAATCTTACTTCACAGGTGCATACATGGGTTTATTCTACCCCAAAATCATTACTCATACCCATATGCTTGCTTGGAACAAAAGGGAGCAAAGCAAGGTCGAAATTTGACCTCCCTAGGGCATGGGTGACTTATGTCACTTATGAAACTTAATGAAAATGCCCCAAACTCACATGTGCTCCATAGATACATGTTAGAAGTGGTTATATAGCATATTAGGAACATGATAACATGGCATAGCATCAATAAGCAGGGATGAAACTATCTAGAAGGAAAACTATGCTCATATGCACATAAAGAGAACCTACACATGGAACAACTCATGCCCAAGGTATAACATCCACTCACTTACTCATCTACACTAGACATGGCAGCAACATGCAAGAAGAAACCCCACACGCCTATACATGCATAACTACACAAGCACATGTGTGTGTGTGTAGGCACACATGCACTGTCATACATGTATGCCCACATACACATACACACTCCTACACACTACACACACTAGAAACACACATACATACAACCCCCCTCACACACATATATGGGTGTATGCAAGAAGCACATACACATATCCTACACTACACCCACACCCACAAGAACCCCACATGTATGGGTGTGTAAAGAGCACACACACATGCATATCTACCACCACACACATGCTCAAGTGTGTGTATGTAAAACACACATACACACACACTACACACCACTACACCACTTATACATACACACTCACACACAAGTCATGCATGTGTGTATGCTAACATACACACACACAAGCACATGCACACACACACTCTAACATACATGCACATACACCACTATCACATATTTACAACACAAGCATTAATTTGGCCCACACATACACAAACATGCAGATTTGCATTTAAAAGAAATCAAAAGAAAAAGAAAGGAACAAAAACAAAAAAAAACAGCAAGGCAAAAATGGGGGAGAGGGGGATCGAACCCACGACCCCCTGGGCACACACAGCACTCCACACCACTGGACTACGGGCTCGATACTTAATAGAGGAGGGACTCGATCTGTTTTATACACATACACACACTAGCGGAACCTGACGAAACTGAAGAAAGGCAGAGCCACGGCGACAGGGCAACTCCGGCAGCGATTCCGGCGAGTCCGCGGCGAATCTGGCGACACCACTATACCTACGCGCGCGGGCACAAGCAGGGGATCCATTCCCTTGCTCACCTAGCGGAGAGGGGGAAGGAGGCACGCCCCAAAGTGCGGCCTTGCAGACGGCGGCGACGGGCGACTACGGCGGCTACCGACGAGCTGCGCGCGGAGAAGGGGCCAGAGGGGACCGATGGCTCACCTTGGGGGAAGGCAGTGACGAGCCGGTCACGATGGAGGCGACGAAGGGGAAGGAGATGGCCGGAGACGTCGCAGGGGAAGAAAATGGCGGAGCAGCACTTCCGGCGACAACGAGATCCTTGCCGTAGAGCTCCTTTGGAGCCCCTAGCGGCGGGAATGGAATGGCGGGAGGACCCGCGCACTCCTCGCCATCGCCATGGAGGACGGAGCCCACCGGAGACGCGACGACGACGGCGACGAGGACCAGCGGACACGGCGAACTCTCTGAACTCTCTCTGAACTTTACCTTGGCAGGGGAAAAAGCAAAGAGGGAGGAGGAAGAAAGAGAGGAAGAGGGGAGCTGCGGCGGCGGAGGGAGGAAGAGGAACCCTAGGCGAGGGGAGGGC
Source organism: Hordeum marinum (assembly GCA_022496015.1). Taxonomy (NCBI): domain Eukaryota; kingdom Viridiplantae; phylum Streptophyta; class Magnoliopsida; order Poales; family Poaceae; genus Hordeum; species Hordeum marinum. The sequence continues at coordinate 237,791,682 of CM039673.1, forward strand.
ACGCACACCGAGGGCTATAAAGCGACGGGGCAGATGGCGACGGCGACGGAAAGGCGAGGCGGAGCTCCTACTGCTCTGCTTAACTGACGGAGAAGGGGCAACGGGGCAGGTAGCCGTCCCTGTTCCCCTGGGCTGGGCCTCGGCCCATCTGCTCCTCTCTCTCTCTCAACAAAACAGGGAAAAGGCCTTTTTTAAATAAATCTAGCCAGACTAATTTAAATCCCCAGGGAAAATTGAAAAGGTTTTGAACAAAACAAAAATATCTTTATGGAGGATTTAATATGCACTATTGAAATAAAATGACAGGTTGGTTTATAGGACAAGTAATTTTTAATATTGAAAAAGAGGCATCTCCTGTTTAAAAAGAAAACAAAACCCAAACACCTCCAAATGACAAAAACACCATTCTCACAAATCATAAGATTATTTGGGCCACCTTTTGAACATTTTTAAATAATTAAAACAGCAAGTTGAATCTGCACATAAAACTAATAGGAAGAGAGGGGAAAAGAAGGAAGGTGATGTTGGAAAAGAATAAGAGAGGGGAAGAAGAAGAAGAGGAGATGCACCCATGGATTGCACCACCTCTCACACATCACACAAAAGCACACTCACACAAGCACACTCACCACCCTCACATCATAACAAGAAACATGAAAACCAACAAGCATGTAAAATGAATGATATGATGGATGAGATGATGCATGAATGCAAGAACACAATGAATGACAAGGTGAAACTCATACATAGCTCATGACACAAGGTTCAACAATGGGGTTACATGCCAAATTAGGTAGGGACATCACTTGGGATGTCACATCTTGAGTTGTCCTTCTTCAATTGTATTCTGACCTTTATCTATCAATGGATAGTCAAGGGTATGTCATGCATTGTCTTATCAATGTCGACTATTCTTGTGGTCTAACAAGCCATTGAATTTCAAAATGACTAGGAGAAGCAAACTCCCACACCTCATCCATTTCTAGGATTGGGTCAAAGCAGTTGTATTTCGCAGATCAAAATGCCAATCCAGCTTTTGCTCTGTTCTACCTTGAGGTATTACCCTCTTCATGTCAAGATTATCATGAGAACTGCACTCCTCTTATGAAATCCCGATGTAGTGATACTTCTATCCATCATCATTCATTCCCCGCTCTCTATGTTGTTGAAACCAGAACACCGACAAGTGAATCATGATGTGCGTAATCAATACTCCTAGCAACTTTGTTGCTTTGTGGTTAATGGACAATAATCTCACTCTTGGAGAGATGGTCATTGAATCGTCATACTAAGATTGATCGTGCTACCTAGTCCATTTTCCATGGTGCACTTTTCGATCAATGAGTTAGGATTGTGTCAATCCTTCGCTCTGTTGATCATATCGTGTTGCCTTGAAAATCAAGATTTCTCTTGAGCTTGGTAACATACCGGTGGATCATGATTTTCTAAATATCTTCTCGAAAGTATTACCAAGGTGTTCCTTCACTGTTATGTTAAGTTCGTGATCAAGATGGTTTTCCTATAAACCACCTTTATCCAAGAATTTGTGTTGGACACCCCTGAACTAGTTGGTTAAGCTAAACAACAACTTGGAGAGTTGGAAGATAAAAGCTTCACCTGACTTAGTTCATTCCTGGGGGATGTCTTCGTTGTGGATGTGTGTGTTGAAGAAAGGCGATATTTACACCGAGTGATCTTTGTGGTCAATTGTTGCATCTATCGTCTTATCCAATCTTTGATTTGAGTGTGGGATATCATCAAATCAAACTCAAAACCAAAGATCCTCCTAATGTTGTTTTTACTCGTGGATGTATCCTCGAGCATACACCACTATATCCTTTGGTCTGACCAATGCTATCACCTTGTTCTCATAGTTGTGGAATTCCATCTATATGGATATCTCGATGAATTGTTGTTGGGCCCATCGACAACATTTTCATCTGTTCCATGATTCATGATGAAAATTAAGCTAGTGTTGGAACCTTTTGTAGGCAATATCTCCATGTTCTGTACGTGAAGCATATGCATGGTGTAAGAAGTGACTTACTCTTAGTTCATGTGCATATGGTGCAGGTTGCCACCATGAACTTGAGAAAGGTCGATTTGTTTCTTGGAATCATCCCAAGTCAGTCATGCCCGTGCAAAGTATTCTATGGTTTGATAGACTGATCATCTCCATTCCATATGCAACCCCTAGCACACCAAGCCACTGATTGATTTGTTTAAGGAAAAGAAGTTAAGTGTTACTCCTAAAGGTACTAGACGGACTTGCACCCGACTTCGTTATCCGCAATGATGGTTCCTAACCCGAACTCGGTAGTGTTTTGTTGTAAGACCACGTGGTCATGCTTGTCTTGGACATCATGCTCACATGTGCCTTGTAATCCAATTCATATTTTGGAGTTGGCTTCCGCAGTTCATCTCCTGAGAATTCCACAATGTCATCTCGTCGATTTGTGCTGCAAACTTTCCAGTTCAGACATGCTTAGTCTGAAATATCCTGGCACCAACCAGATCTGAATCTTAGGCAGATACAATGGTTGGGATGTTTCCCCAAGAATTATAATATTGGTCTCTCTGTAACCCGACAAAGGGATGTTGTGGGTAACATACCTATCCAAAAGATCTACTATTATAATAACTTGTATCAGTAACATTAGCCATTCCCCATGAGGAATCCGTATGAATTTTTTTAAAGTTATTCCTTATGGACCCCTTTGATTCCCTGAAGTCCGACCCTTACTTGATGATCTAGTCATAACACCTGACACATAATTGGGGTTATACTAGTACATCTAGGAGAACATTAGAAGCAAAGTGCTAAATGTCTCTCGGTCGATCATCCAGATTTCACTCCCTTGGCGTAGCTAAGGTGAAATCTGAGAAAGCGTTGTCTTCCTTTGCATCTGCATCCTCCATCATTATTCATCCTGATAGTATCAGGTGTTGCCAGGATCCTTGGCATGGATGTTGGTAAAAACCCTGATGAATATGGAAATGCTCAAGTTCTTGAGAGCATGCTGAGACACTGGGTTATAGTCTCGGTTTTAACTGGAAAATGCCTTCTGTTTACCGAGTTGTTCTATAACTCTAGTTTCCTTTCTGATCTGAGTATGCTATTCTTTCATTTCCCTCCAACGATCATTTGTGAATTGCCTTAGATTGTCATAAAGAATTTCAGTGATCTTTGGATCAAAAGTAATTCTTTTTGCCACTTAAGGGATAATCCTACGAGTCACCTTCTCTAAGGTGCCCGCTATGGGATAAAGGGTAATTAACTCCTCGCTACTTTCAAACCTCTTCACCATCTGCTTTAGCGTGGAATTGTTGCCTACCAATTGAACCACCATCATCTGCCTCATTCATTGTTCTTGACGTGTGTTTTGTGTCCTAGCTCGAGAGATGTTATTATGTCTCATTCCATGAGTTGGTCATGAGTCGCTCGATCTTCGTAAAGATCTATTCTTGTAGAGATTTCTATCCCTGTTGTCTTTCTGTTGGATGAAGATCCCGAAGCCAAAGATGTCAAGATCAGCATAACGCAATGAAACAACAGCTGCAAAAAGGGCACATGGACCAAGAAGGTTGTGGTAGTTAGTGTCCCCTCTGTTCTCTTACCCTACGCTTGAATCTCGGGACAAGATTCTTGTTTAGTGGGGGTGAGTTGTCACAGCCCTAGCTAGCCATCGTTTGTCATTGCATCTCATGGGTGCATTTTTAAATTCAAATGAATTTGAATTGAGGAATGATCCAGCCTGAGAAAGAATTTTTGTAAAGTAAGCAATATAAAAATTACTTCAAATAGTACCAAGAAAATGTTCCTGGTTTTCTACTAAAATATTGGCATGAGGTAAAATTGTCATCCAATATTTGGGAATCACAGAAACATTTTATACTGGGCATTTGAATTAATTCAAACCCTATTTGTTATAGATATATATTTTCCCTATATGGAAAATATATGTCCAATAATTCTGAGAATTATTATGTGGCATTGGATAATTCCATTTATCCCACATATATATTTTGAGGTTTTATTAATGTTCTTGTATTTATCACAAACCAAAACAAATTGCAAAAAACAACAGAAAAAAGAAGGCACAGCCTCACCTGGCCACTTACCTGGCCCAGGAGGGAGGTGGTCCATCTGGCCAATTGCCAGTCACCCCTGACCTCTCGCCAGGAGGACAGGGGCACGCGCCCGGCGAGCGTGGCCACGCGCTTGGCCACCTCCTGCCTCTCTGCCTGTCTCCCCCTTAGCCCTGAGAGCGCCACGACCCCCTGGACCCCCTCGAGCTCTATCTCGTCTCTCTGCTGCTCTATCTCTCTCCCTCTGCTCCCTCTCCCTCGGACCCGAGCGGAGCTCGTCGCCGCCGCTCTCAACCCCCCAGCCTCTGTCCTTGCCGAGCCCTCCCCATCGTGCTCATGGCCTCCGCCATCGAGCAACATCTCCTCGTAGAAGAAATCAAGCTGGAGGCCCCTGCATCGCCGCCCTCATCATCTTTGTCCTCGGCTCCGATGAGGGCCGCCGGTCGATTCGCTCCGTCCGAAGCTTCCTCGACCCCATAGTCGCCTTTGCTCGACCCCGTGGTGAGCCACCGCCCGTTTTCCCCCTAGCGCCCTGCACTCCCGTGCCCTCTAGCCGCTGTCCCCGCAAGCCGAGATCTGGCCGCCACCACGGGCTCGCCTCTGACGAGCTCCAGCAACCCTAGGCCCCCTCGTGGCCCCCTCTGGATGCGCACGGTCCGGGACTATGCCCTGGTGCCCTCGGCACAGTAAACCAACACCGGTAGCAAAATTCCAGCATGCCTCCGCCGCCCTGGATGGTCACCGCCGGTCACACCCCGACATGCTGACATGGCCGGTTTAATTAGCCACTAACCAACCCTCTCAATCATTGGCACTGGACCCCACCGCACTAATTAACCCCTCTGATTTAATTAGTTAAGTTAATTAACTTGGTTAGTCCCTAAGTCAATGACAGGCGGGTCCCACACGACATGTTTGACCTGGACCGGGTCTGTTGACTTGCTGACGCAAGCATGACCTCGGGCTGACCCAGTTAATGAATTACTATAATAAACTAATTTCAAAAAATGTTTAAAACTTCCAAAATCATAGAAAATAATATGTAAGTCAGATGAAAATAATTTATATATGAAAAATGATCAGAAAAATCCAATGAATCTGTTTATGCCATGATCATGCATGTTTGAACAAGTTAACATCACCAAGTAGGACATTTTATTATTAGGGCAATATATGAAATATCATTTGGAGTTGGAATTCAAACTTGTTTGAATTCCACTTCAATTAACCTGGCAAATTATTCCTCTAGGTAAATTCATTACCTTAACTTGTCATATCATGCATCATGTTTGTTGCATTGCATTGAATGTGTTCCTTCCTTGTTTTACCAGTGGTGTTCCCTTTTGGCAGACGATGGTTCTGATGATGTGAACATTGACACTAATGAAGAAATGTAATATCTTCAGGACTGTCAGGCAAGCAAAACCCCTTGAGTATACTGATATGAACCCACTCTCTCGCCCCTGCTCTCTTTTACTGCATTAGGACAACAACGATTCAACTGTTACCTGTTCTTGGTAGTTGAACCCATTCCTTTGCATGACCTGTCTTTGTCACAATAAATAGTTGAAACCACTTAGCATGAGTAGAAACTGCTTGAGCCTTGTTGTGCTTACTCATCAATGCTTGCTTACTATGCCTGCTATGCTTAGAGTCGTGTCGTGTCGGGTCTGATCCATCTCGGCAATGAATCGGAATGGCACTGTTCATGTCCTACTGTGTGAGAGCTAAGTGTGTGAACATGATTTGGTAAAGGTAGCGATGAGAGGCCATGTAGGAGTACATGGCGGGTTGTCTCATTGGGACTGTCCTTAAGAACCGAGTTCTGTGTTTGTGATCCAAGACAGTTACTTTGACATGTTGGGCCCTGAAATATGACCCCGCTCGACTTATTAATTGCCTAGATCTCTGTCCAGGAGTTGCAACTAGTTTCTGGTGTTTGTAGGAAAAGTGTTGGCGGCCGTGCATAGCGCTGCCTGATGGGGTGGACTGTGATGCGGTATAGGCATAGTGGCACGGTGTACCAAGTCGCACCCGAACAGTGGGCTTGGGAACCCTGCGCACATCATTTGAGGCTATAGTGGAAACTTCGCCCAGACTTTCGTGCGGGTTCAGTCTCAAATAGGCGATAAACCTGGACTAGGGTCTTGTGTGATTGACGGTCGTGGCCGACGCCCACGCCAATGCTTCGCTTGAAGGTTGTCGAGATGCATGATGTGTATATGGTGATAAGTGGAGAGAGCATGTGTGAAGAAGTACACCCCTACAGGGTTATGAATCTGTTCGAATAGCCGCGTCCTCGGATATGGACTACTTGGAGAACTTATGTGGTTCATAGACAACTTGATGTGGATACTCTAAAATACGCAAGATAAGCGTGAGTGATATGGATGGCCTTCTCGTAGGGACACGGAAGTGGATCCATAGTGGTGTATTGATATGGTGAATATGTGGAATCGTGTGCGCTATCCCACCTCAAAAGAAAGCACTTGTAGTTGTAGTACAGGTTAGCCAAGAGTCAAAGCTGCCTTGCTGCAACAAACTCCACAACGCCCTTCATTGATACTAACACATATGTAGTTAGTTATGATGTAAGTCTTGCTGAGTACCCTTGTACTCATGTTTGCTTAATTTATGTTTTTGCAGAGGAGACGTCACTCTCATTAGTGGTATTTACGACGTGAAGTTCGATGTTGACCGAATTAGCTTGGGAATCCCAGACAGAGGTCTGGTTCCTTTGGTAGGGTCGTTGTAGCTTTTCAGGCTCCTCCAGCCACTTTTGTAGATGTCTATACCCAGACATGTTTAACTTCCGCTTGTTTGTTTGAATGCTCTGGATGTTGGGTCTTGTGACCCCTGCTTGTAACATCTTATTGTGTTGGCTCTTACGAGCCTTCTAACTAAATGTTGTAATGCTGTATGGTTATGTTGTGATGCCATAGTTGTATCTATGCATATCGGGCATGTCGTGCGTACGCGTGACGTGCAACGGTATGTATGGGATTCGACACCTAGTTGTGTGCCTTTAGTAGTACTCTTTACAGGGAAATGCCTCTTCGTGCTTCTACCGAGCCTTGGTAGCTTTCTACTGCTCCGGACACATTGATTCGGCATGTATCCTTCTTTGCTGCTGTGTCTGTCCCTTTTGGGAAATGTCTCGTAGTGTAATGGAGTCCCTGTAGCCTGCTATGACTCGTCTACGTGCAGTGATGACATTTATGTCCCATGGCGTAATGGAGTCCTTGTAGCTTGCTATGACTCGTCTACACATGCTAGAGATCGACACCTACATTGTTGGGTTACGTATGTCTGTCCCTGTATGGATGTGCCACTTGGGTTCTACGACTAGTCATGTCGTTCCGGGTTCTTTGACATTTTAATGCCATCGACACATTCACATACGTTAGTCAAAAGATGCAAATGGTCCTGGCCCAGGTAAGGTGGCAGCTGTGGAGATAACCGTGCGTGAGACCGCAAAGTGATGTGATGTGTTACACGCTGGATTCTTATGGCTTAGGATCGGGGTCCTGATAGCATCCAAGCACAAAGTTTTGTAGGACAGTGGTAATTTTACCTCAAGTGGATGGCCTAAGATTAATCAATCCTTGGGAGGTGTAGGATGAAGACAGTCTCTCTCAAATAACCCTGCAATCAAGTACAAGAAATCTCTTGTGTCCCCAACACACCCAATACAATGGCAAATTGTATAGGTCCACTAGTTCGGTGAAGAGATGGTGATGCAAGTGCAATATGGATGGTACGTAGATATAGGTTTTTGTAATATGAAAATATAAAAATAGCAACTTAGAAAGTAACAAAAGTGAGCAAAAATGGTATTGCAATGCTTAGAAACAAGGCCTAGGTTTCATACTTTCACTAGTGCAATTTCTCTCAATAATACTAACATAGTTGAATCATATGTAAATACCTCTCGTGCAACAAAGAGTTCACTCAAAAGTCACAAATAGTGGAGAACTAACGAAGAAATTATTGTGGGGTACGAAACCTTTTCAAAGTTAACTTTTCTGATCAATCTTATGATCTATCCCTATAAGTGTCACGAACAGCCCTAGAGTTTGTACTACAATAACACCTTAAGATACACATCAACCAAAGCCCTAATGTCACCTAGATACTCCAATGTCACCACAAGTACCCATGGGCTTGATTATACGATATGCATCACACAATTTCAGATTCATCATGTTCAATCCAACACAAAGAACTTCAAAGAGTGGCCCAAAATTTCTACAGGAGATTCAAGACGAAAACATGTGCCAACCCCTATGTATAGATTCCCAAGGTCACGGAACCCGCAAGTTGATCACCAAAACATACATCAAGTGGATCAATAGAACATGCCATTGTTACCACGGATATCCCATCGCAAGACATACATCAAGTGTTCTCAAATCCTTAAATACTCATTCTGATAAGAAAACTTCAAAAGGAAAACTCAATTCATCACAACAAGATAGAGAAGGGAAAACTCCATATGATTCATCTATATCAATAAAGCTCGCAGTACATCAAGATCGTGCCATCTCAAGAACACAAGAGAGAGAGAGAGATCAAACACATAGCTACTGGTACATACCCTCAGCCCCGAGGGTGAACTACTCACTCCTCATGATGGAGGCGTCCGGGATGATGAAGATGGCCTCCGGTGATGGTTTTCCCCGCTAGCAGGGTGCCGGAACGGGCTCCCAATTAGTTTTTTGTGTCTCTAGAGGCTTGCGGCGGCGGGACTCCCGATCTAGGTTTATTCTGGAGGTTTCTTGATTATAGGAGCACTTGACGTTGGAATCACGTCAAGGGGACTCCTGAGGGGCCCACAAGCTTGCTAGGCGCGACCAGGGTGGTGGTGTAACAGGCTAGGACCGACGCTCCAGAAGATTCACCTTTTGTTCTATTCTTGTCTGTGTTTTGATTGGCTGGTGCATTTATCACCGCATCATTCGCATCAGCTGCATGGCATCGTCTCTCGTTTTAGTAAACTTGCATCCGTTGGTATTTGTCGGTTCTCTACGTTCGTGTCGTCAACCTTTCGAGACCAACCACACATGCACGCGCCCGCGGCATCGTTTAAAAACCATTTTAAAGTGCACAAAAAATATTCTCGGATTGGGTCCAAACCTAGCGTGCGGTCTTATTATAGCGTAGGTATACCGCCTGCCAACTTTCGTCGCATTCCGAGTTCGTTTGATACCCCAACAGTCAGTCATAGCAGTGAGGTCATGGGTTTATTCGTCAGAGGTTTTTCGGTGTTGTAAACCCATGTCACGGGCCACCATCTCCCCTCTCCTCAGCACACACCCCATCTAACACAACCCACTAACCCACCTAGCCCCCTCCGCTTTCGGACGTCCGATCAAGATCGAATGGTCCGAAAACCGACTAATTCCCTAACCCTAGCATCCCTGCCTATATATAGACGCCCCTAACCTGCCTATAAGGGAAAACCTAGCCTTAGCCTCGAAATCCATGCCCCCAGCATCCTCAGCCGCCACCTAGCCGCGCCTCTGTCTCCCACCTCCCAGGTCAGGCCCGCCAGGCCCGAACCAAGCCCGCCCGATGAAGCCCATCTAGACGCAGCCGCCCTTGCTCCTTATCGGGAGAGGAGCATCTCGATCTGGCGTGCCTCCATCTCCGCCCGAGGGTGCGCCCTCCCCTGCCGCGCCTAGCTAGGGCCGGACCTCGCCGGCCGGCCGTCGGGATGCTGACACCGGCGACCATGGACAGCTCCGCCATCACTTGCCTCCTTTCTTTCTGCGGTTCCTCCTTCTATATCTCATCTCCCCCTCATGTAGTTCTTCCAGGAACAACCGGCCGTGTCTATGGAGCTCCAAGAACCGTCGCCGGAACGCATCCTCACCGGAACCAGCCGTTTCGCCGCCCGTCGAAGTCTCCCCAACCTGCCTCGGTCAATCCTCGCCACGCCAAGTCCCCGCGTTTCTCAGCTCCAGCAGAGAGGAGGAGGACGCACGAGCGCCTGCCTCAATCGCTAGCGCCAGGCCTAGCTCAGCGCCTCCGTCGGCCCATTTTGCCCCTTGGGTGAGCCCAATAGACATCCCCATGTGTCCCTATACTGTGCCATGTGCGTAGAATAGTAGGTGGCACCTTTGTTATACTGCTGGGCCACACAGATTTGGCCTAATGCATGTTTTTTTCGTCCCGCGAATTTCCTAATAAACCTGTGAATTACAAAATTGCAGAATAGACCCTCAACTTCATGCATTTAATAACTTTTCAAGCGTGCATTGGATGAGAAAACTTTATATATGAAAAGTGACTAGAATTTCATGTAGATTCACAATAACCAACTCTCACATGTGTTTGAAATGTCTAACTTGCTGATTTCATGCAATTTGCATAAATGCCATGTTAAATGATTTATTTCATAGCTAATTAATTGTAGCTCCGATGCAAATGTTTTCTATATGTAACTTGACTAGAAAAATGTGTAGAATCTCATGCCAGACTTTATTTCCATGTTTAATAAATATAAAATTGTGTTAGGACAGATCTGGACCAAATTCATAATTTTCATATGGGGACGTTTCGGATATGCTATATGTTGCTTCCGGGCCCATTTAAAATGCCTTGATGATATAGTTGTTCATGCTTCACCTCTTACCATATCTAACAACGTTTAACATTGATGTGAACCTAAACGGGAATGAACTAAGTAATTCAAGCATGGAGTTTCGTTAATATGCAACTTGTTGCATATTGAGCTTCACTTTAATGTGTAGTAGTTGTTTGATGTGATTTGCCATGCCTTGCATATTTAACCGGACATGCATCATATTTAGTTGTGAATCATGCCATGAATATATTGTCGTGTTTCTCGTGTGTTGATTGTTGTTTCGGTTTGTTCCTTCTCAATAGAGTTCCAAAAGCGTTCGGAGTGTGAGGATTCGTTCGACTACGTTGGCTCGTCTTCTTCATGGACTTGTTCTTCTTCCAAGCGGGATCTCAAGCAAGATGACACATTTCCCTGGATACCACTACTATCATTGCTATGCTAGTTGTCCTGCTTTTATCGTTATGTCACGCTACCTACCACTTGTTTGACAAGCCACCCAACATTGCCATGAAAAGCCTCTAACCCCTCCACATCCCAGCAAACCTTTGTTTAGCTATGTTACCGCTTGCTCAGCCCTTCTTACAGTGTTTCTAACTGCAGGTGCAATTGTTTCCATGTGACAACATGGAGATTCTTTTTTTATCACAATATTATTGCTATTTAATTTAATGCACTTATACACTTGGTAAAGGGTGGAAGGCTTGGCCTTTTGCTTGGTGTTTTGTTCCACTCTTGCCACCCTAGTTACTTGTGAACTAGTGTTATGTTCCATAATTGAGCGCTCCTAACATGGTTGGGGTTGTTATGGGGACCCCCCTTGATCTTCGTTTTAGGATAAAGCTTGTCTGGCAAGGCCCAACATTGGTACTACATTTTTCCTAATAACTAATAAACTTGCATAGGGACTTTCCAGACCCCGTGGATAATTAATCAACAACCCGGGCTAGTGCTCCTCATGAGTGTTGGTCCAAACTAGAGCACTGTGCGGGGCCACCCCAAGGCAACTTGGGTGATTTCTATCAGGACACTGTACGCGTCGCTTAACCGTCTTGTCCTGAGAACGAGATATGCGGCTCCTATCGGGACCGTCGACACGTCGGGAGGCCTTGCTGGATTTGTTTTACCTTTCTCGAATGTCTTGCGTGAGGAACTCTGATCTTCTTTGGGCTATCTCGAGGTGTCGAATTTCCTTTGGAATTGCCTAGGATGATCACGAGATCCGTGGTCGAGGTTATTCCTGCGGCGTGTGGTTAATTTTTGATTGATGAGTTGGAGTACCCCTGCAGGGTTAAATCTTTCAAAAAGCCATGCCCGCGGTTATGTGGAAAACTTGGAAAACTTTGTTTAACACCCGGTCATAGCAAACTTGAAGTAAACTCAAATAAAATACACCAATTGTGTGCATAACCGTGACCGTCTCTTCTCGTGAGTCATTACCTGAGAGAGAACACGGTGGGGTTATGTTTGACATAAGTAGGTGTTCAGGATCACTTAGTGATCATTACTAGTTCACATCCATTATGCGTCGACCACCATATTTTACTTTCTGTATTCGTAAGTTAGCCACTCAAACAAATGCTTAGTCGCTTGCTGTAGCCTCACCACTTAACCATACCTCACCCATTAATCTTTAATAGTCTTGATACCCTTGGAAATGAGATTGCCGAGTCCTCGTGGCTCATAGATTACTACAACAACAGTTGCAGGTACAGGTAATGTTAAAAATTGAGGTGAGAGCGATGCTTATTTGATTTGGAGCTCTTCTTCTTCTTCGATCTAGGATGGGTTCCAGGCGGCAGCCTGGGATAGCAAGAATGGATGTCATTTTATCGTTTGATTTCGTCCATAGTCGGACCCTGCTCTTCTGTATAATGTTTGAATGTGTTGTTATATTGATGTGATCTTGATGCAGCTTGTGGCGAGTGTAAGCCAATTCCATATACTCAGCTCTTCTATACATGTACTTGTAATGATATCCATTCTTGCACCATGACGAGATGCGCTTCTATCCCTGTCGAGGCTCTCATAACGAAATAAGGATAGGATCGCATCTTGGGCGTGACAAGTTGGTATCAGAGCCTGTACTGACCTAGGACCCCCCTTGATTGATCGAACTTGGCCGAGTCGAGTCTAGTGAAAAACTATTTTGAGTCTAGTTATATCGGAGAGTAGGATTCTTGTTACTTCTCTTCTATACTCTGGTGAGGAATTACGACTTAGGAATTTTGATTCTACTCCTCTTCTCGCTCAATTTTTTTTAGGATCATGCAGATATTTTGGAATCTATATGATGCTGATGTGACGGAGTTCTGTCTTGGTGCCTCCTGTCTGACTTGATTTCTTCTAGGGAGTTGAGCTCCACGGGATTCATGACACATCGTTATCATTCAGTTTCCTTAGTATCTCAGGATGCAGGATGTTCAAAATTACTTCAATACTTTTCAAGGCGAGATAAGGTCGGAGTCACCCAGTACTGGGGAGGCGTCCTGGGTACTGCCATGTTTGGTATCCTTGTGTTATCGAGGGTCCGAGATAGATGAGTTTCTGAGACCTCTGGTTATGTGTTAAATGATGGATACATTTGGGGTGTAGGGCTTGTTAGTCGTGTGAGATATTTTCCTCCTTGTATCCCCAACACCCGATTGCATAACCAAGAAAGATTCGGAAGTTCTTAGGTGTGAATTCAAGTAGTTACCTAGGCTATCTTTCAACAGATCATGATGTGAGGTTGGGGTTCGACATCTAGTGGATTTGTTTGTTCACAGTCTTTCTTACAGCGGTCTCGTTGTGTCTTAAAGAGTCCTTGTAGCTTGCTACGACTTGGGGACACTTCGTATGTCGTGTGCACTACCTTGTACTTGATGGCTACTATAAGATCGAGCCCGTGCGAACCTTACCACGAAAATATCGAGCGAAATCTCTCTTATGTATTTGTTCTGGCTTGTTTCATAAGCCTCATCCTATGTTTTGTTTTGAATATGATAATTCAAGTTGCTTCAATGTCAACTGGTGATCTCATATCTTTTCTAAGTAGTGTTTGCATATTTTACGGGAATGCTAATCCCTTGTTCAACTAGAGTTGTCATGAAATTCTTTTCATCCGGTGTGCTCTCTTCAAGTGAATTCTATCCTTTTCAATATGTGCAAGATCAATCCTCATATTCTTTTCCGGAGTTCATTTCATCTGCCCCAACTTGTCATTGTTTTTTCCCACCCTCCCGCCCTTTTTCTTCAATGATTAAATTCTCATCCAAGTGCCTTTCTATTAATGTGTTGCTTCTGCTATCTATTCTTCCATTTCGTATCCGATGATTCATTGTGAAGATCCTCAAGTCATTCAAGTTCATCGTTCTTCATTCTTGTTTTTTCTTCTCCGGTGGATCCAATGCAAGCTTTGGTGCTCATCATATCCTTTTCATTCTCTAATTGCTTTCTCGGGTTGGAAGTTCTTATCCAAGTATCTCTTGTGTAGTCATCTCTCTTTTCTACCTCGAGTGCTAAAGATATCTCAGAAGATTTGTGTTTCTGTTCAAACTGTTTTCAATTATTTTGAGGTTCTCACCTCATCAAGTCTCATTGTACTGGTGCAATCTCTCTTTCTAAGCAATTGTCTCAATGGTGGTTTCTTTTTAGTGGGCCCATAACCCACAGGTTTTCCCCAGGATCTTACCTGGCTCCTCTAATCTTTCCAGAGATGTCCTCAAGTTCTCTTCTAATATGACGTAAGAATGAATTTTATCAGTCATGTGCCTTCTCGAAGATCGGTTCTAAATCATTTTCATTGTTGGCTCAACCTTTCCTCATTCATTCTTCCGGAGTTTCTCTGTATTAATGGTGTTGATTCTCGTCATCATTCTCAGCACTGAAGACCGACAGTGAATTTCTCCTAAATCTTTGCTCATTGTCTTGTAGATGCGTGGTTTCAGCTTCGTGTTATCCTCTTAAATTGTTTTCATTCATGAGAAATTTCTCCCATATCTATCCGGTGCATTCAGAGTTGTTTTCATTTCTCGATCCTCCAGAAGGCCATCATTTCAGAAGATTTCTTTGTTCGCTTTTAGCTTACGTTCTCAAATTCTTCTCAACCGTTGTCTCTTTGTTCGTCTCTCAATTATTCTGGTGCTTCGTTCGAGTTTTCTATTAGGTGGATCATGCTCTCTTCGTTCCCATGTTATATCATTCATTTGTATTATCCTCTCTAGTTTCTAATTCGTACCGATGTTCTTGTGCAAGACTTATTCAAGTTTGTGATCTCTCTCTCTCTTTCTCTTCAATTCTTTGCAACAAGAATAACCGGTATGCTAAATCCGTTGCTTGTCATCAATTAACCGGGTGAAGGATAGGCATAACATAATTCTTATTCTTGTTTCATCAAGTGATTTCAATCCTTCTTTCGGAGTGTGTCCATGATATCTAATTCTCAATTCTAAGTGGTTCTTCTTTTCTTTTTTCCGGAGTTTAAGTTGCTAAAATATCTCTTCGTGAAGCTTCATCTAAATCATAGCAAATCCTCAATCTTGTCTTTTGCAACCTTTAATTCTTTTCTATCATCCTTTCATTCCGGAGTTCTTCCTGGTGGTTCTTGATGGTGGTTTGTTAAGGATGTAATTCTTCTCGAATTGTTCTTCAAGATTCTTGTTGGAGGTGCTCGAGTGTTCTTTATCTTAGATTTCTAAGTTCAATTCCTTCTCCATTGTCTTTTGAGATGGTTTTTATCAAATTCTTGATTATGACGACTCTTGAAGGTAAATTGTCAAGAATGATATAAGTAAACCCATAATGTCTTCTCGGAGATATCTTGGGTTGGATTTCACCTAAAGCATTTCCTAAGGACTATTGCTATCATGGTCTCATAAATGATTCAAGTGTCTCCTCCACCTCTTGGTGAAAGAAGTTTTGCATATCTTGTTTCTCTCAAGCAACCAATTGTTTTCCATTGTGGCCAGTTGTCACCTCAAAATTTTGAGATGTCTTTCATAAATCCACAACAAGCTAAATCTTTTCGCTGTTGATTCTCCATCAACTCCATTCCACATATGCTTTTCAAATTCATTTGTGCTGGAAGTTGTCATTTTATTATCCGTTCTTTTGCTTCCATCAATCCAGTTTCTATTCTCTTGTTACGGAGGCCTTGTGATGTTGCTCTCTTCAATCTATCATCTTGCTTTGTCAAGATCATGTTCTTCCTTTGCTTGTCCATTAACCGGCATGCTGTGAAATATTTTTATGATCCTTCCATCTTATGAAGTTTTGATACTAATCCAACCAAAGTTTGGTGTCTCTCTTTCAATTTCTTTCCATCATATCAATTTTGCCCCTCTATCCTACCGAAGTGCTGCCGAAATTTCTTTGTATTCTTGCTTATTCCTCATGTCATTCTTCATCTATTTCCAACCTTCATGTTTCTTTGGTTTCACTCGTTTGTCAACGAAGCAACTAAGTTTTACCTCTTGCTCTTTCTCTTCCCCTTCTCATTTCAGATCTCGGGACGAGATCCTCATGTAGTGGAGGAGAGTTGTAACATCCCGGGACCGACGCTCCAGAACATCCCCCTTTTGTTCTATTCTCGTCTGTGTTTCGTTTGGTTGTTGCATTAATCACCACATCATTCGCATCATCTGCATGTCATCATCTCTCGTATTAACAAACTTGCATCCGTTGGTAGTTGCCAGTTCTTTCCGTTCGTGTCATCAACCTTTCGAGACCAACCACACACGCAAGCGCCCGCGGCATCGTTAAACAACCATTTTTAAAGCGCACAAAAATAATTCTCGGATTGGGTCGAAACCTAGCGTGCGGTCTTTTATAGCGTAGGTAGACTGCGTGCCAAATTTCGTCACATTCTGAGTTCGTTTGATACCCCAACGATTAGTCGTAGCAGTGTGGTCATCGGTTTATTCGTTAGACGATTTTCGGTGTTGTAAACCCATGTCACGGGCCACCATATCCCTCTCTCCTTAGCACCCCCCCTCTAACACAGCCCACTAACCCACCTAGCCCCCCTCTGCTTCCGGCCGTCCAATCAAGATCGAATAGTCCAAAAATGGACTAATTCCCTAACCCTAGCATCCCTGCCTATATATAGACGCCCCTAACCTGCCTATTGGGAAAAACCTAGCCTTAGCCTCGAAATCCGTGCCCCAAGCATCCTCAGCCTCCACCTAGCCGCGCCTCTGTTTCCCACCTCCCGCGTCGGTCCCGCGAGGACCGAACCGAGCCCGCCCATGAAGCCCATCTAGCCACCGCTGCCCTCGCTCCAGATCGGGAGAGGAGCGTCCCGATTTGGCGTGCCTCCGCCTCCGCCCGAGGGTGGGCCCTCCCTTGCCGTGCCTAGCCAGGGTCGGACCTCGCCGGCCGGCCGCCGGGATGTCGACACCAGCGACCATGGCCAGCTCCACCGTCCCTTGCCTCCTTTCCTTCCGTGGTTCCTCCTTCTCAATATCATCTCTCCCCTCGTGTGGTTCTTCCAGGAACAACCGGCCGTGTCTATGGAGCTCCAAGAACTGCCGCCGGAACGCATCCTCGCCGAAACCAGCCGTTTCGCCGAACCAGCCGTTTCGCCGCCCGTCGGAGTCTCCCCGACCTGCCTCGGTCAATCCTCGCCGCGCCAAGTCCCCGCGTTCCTCTGCTCCAGCCGAGAGGAGTTGGACGCACGAGCGCCTTCCTCGTTCTCTAGCGCCAGGCCCAGCTCAACACCTCCGCCAGCCCATGTTGCCCCTTGGGTGAGCCCAATAACCAGCCCCATGTGTCCCTATACTATGCCATGTGCGTAGAATAGTAGGTGGTGCCCTTGTTAAACTGTTGGGCCAGACAGATTCGGCCCGAGGCATGTTTTTTTTGTCCCGCGAATTTGCTTATAAACCAGTGAATTGCAGAATAGACCCTCAACTTCATGCATTTAATAACTTTTCAATCGTGCACCGGATGAGAAAACTTTATATACGAAATGCGACTAGAATTACATGTAGATTCACAATAACGAACTCTCGCATGTGTTTGAAATGTTTAAGTTGCTGATTTCATGCAATTTGCGTAAATGCCATGTTAAATGATTTATTTCATAGCTAATTAACCGTAGCTCCGATGCAAATGTTTTATATATGTAACTTGACTAGAAAAACGTTTAGAATCTCATGCCACACTTTATTTTCTTGTTTAATAAATATAAATTTTTGTTAGGACAGATCTGGATCAAAATCTTAATTTGCATATGGGGACATTTCAGATATGCTATATGTTGCTTCCGGGCCCATTTCAAATGCCTAGATGATATAGTTGTTCATGCTTCACCTCTTGCCATGTCTAACAACATTTAACATTGATGTGAACCTAAACGGGAATGAACTAAGTAATTCAAGCATGGAGTTTCGTCAAGATGCAACTCGTTGCATATTGAGCTTCACTTTAATGTGTAGTAGTTGTTTGATGTGATTTGCCATGCCTTGCATATTTAAACGGACATGCATCGTATTTGGTTGCACATCATGCCATGAATATATTGTGGTGTTTCTCGTGTGTTGATTGCTATTTCGGTTTGTTCCTTCTCGATAGAGTTCCAAAAGCGTTTGGAGTGTGAGGATCCGTTCAACTACGTTGGCTCGTCTTCTTCATGGACTTGTTCTTCTTCCAAGCGGGATCTCGGGAAAGATGATACACTTCCTTGGATACTACTGCTATCATTGCTATGCTAGTTGTCCCGCTGTTATTGTTATGTCACGCTACCTACCACTTGTTTGACAAGCCTCCCAACATTGCCATGAAAAGCCTCTAACCCCTCCACATCCCAGCAAACTGTTGTTTGGCTATGTTACCGCTTACTCAGCCCTTCTTATAGTGTTTCTAGCTGCAGGTGCAATTGCTTCCATGTGACAACATGGACATTCTTTTGTTATCACAATATTATTGCTATTTAATTTAATGCACTTATATACTTGTTAAAGGGTGGAAGGCTTGGCCTTTTGCTCGGTGTTTTGTTCCACTCTTGCCGCCCTAGTTACTTGTGAACAGGTGTTATGTTCCATAATTGAGCGCTCCTAACATGCTCGGGGTTGTTATGGGGACCCCCTTGATCTTCGTTTTAGGATAAAGCTTATCTAGCAAGGCCCAACATTGGTACTACATTTGTCTAATAACTAATAAACTTGCATAGGGACTTTCCGGACCCCGTGGATAATTAATCAACAACCAAGGCCAGTGCTCCTCATGAGTGTTGGTCCAAACTAGAGCACTATATGGGGCCACCCCAGGTCAACTTGGGTGATTTCTATCAGGCCACTGTACGCGTCGCTTATCTGTCGTGTCCTGAGAACGAGATACGCGGCTCCTATCGGGATCATCGACACGTCGGGAGGCCTTGCTGGATTTGTTTTACCTTTCTCGAATGTCTTGCGTGAGGAACTCTAATCTTCTTCGTGCTATCTCAAGGTGTCAGATTTCCTTTGGAATTGCCTAGGATGATCACGAGATCCGTGCTCGAGGTTATTCCTGTGGCGTGTGGTTAATTTGTGATGGATGAGTTGGAGCATGCCTATAGGGTTAAATCTTTCGAAAAGCCATGCCCGCGGTTATGTGGCAAACTTGGAAAACTTTGTTTAACACCCGGTCATAGAAAACTTGAAGTAAACTCAAATAAAATACACAAGCTATGTGTGTAACCGTGACTGTCTCTTCTTGTGAGTCCTTATCCGAGAGAGAACACGGTGGGGTTATGTTTGACGTAAGTAGGTGTTCAGGATCACTTAGTGATCATTACTACTTCACGTCCGTTATGCGTAGACCACCATATTTTACTTTCTGTAGTCGCAAGTTAGCCACTTAAACAAATGCTTAGTCGCTTGCTGCAGCCTCACCACTTAACCATACATCACCCATTAAGCTTTAATAGTCTTGATACCCTTGGAAATGAGATTGCTGAGTCCCCGTGGCTCACAGATTACTACAACAACAGTTGTAGGTACAGGTAATGCGATGAATTGACGTGAGAGAGATGCTTACTTGATTTGGAGCTCTTCTTCTTCTTCTTCTTCTTCTTCTTCTTCTTCTTCTTCTTCGAATGTGTTCCAGGCGGCAGCCTGGGATAGCAAGGATGGATGTCATTTTATCGTTTGATTTCGTCCATAGTCGGACCTTGCTCTTCTCTATGATGTGTGAATATGTTGTTGTATTGATGTGATCTTAATGTAGCTTGTGGCGAGTGTAAGCCAATTCCATATACTCATCTCTTCTGTACATGTACTTGTAATGATATCCATTCTTGCGCCACGATGAGATGCGCTTCTATCCCTGTCGAGGCTCTCGTGCCAAAATAAGGATAGGATCGCATCTTGGGCATGACAGGTGGCCGTGCTCTGGTGTCTTGTGGCCTCCTCGGGACTCCTCTCCGGTATCTTTTTGCTCCAGTATCTTTATATTTTCCAAAAATATTCTTTGTAAATTTTCAGCCCATTCCAAGAACTTTTATTTCTGCACAAAAACGATACCATGGTAGTTATGCTGAAAATAGCGTCAGTCCGGGTTAGTTCTAATAAAATCATACCAAAATCATATAGAATTATTATAAAGATGGCATGAATACTTCATAAATTATAGATACGTTGGAAACGTATCACCATCCCCAAGCTTAATTCCTTCTCGTCCTCAAGTAGGTAAATGATAAAAGAAATAATTTATGAAGTGTGAATGCTAGCAGGTGCACCAGTTTGATCAATGATAATTTCTATTACTTTTTTCTAGCATCATTATATATCATAAACAATATCTCATCTCATAAAACCTCTCATGATCGAGTAACAAGCTATTCACATGTTAAAGTGTAGACTAGAGAGTTTCTTGAAAACTAACAAACTATATTCCTAGTCATCGAACAATTGCAATCCATCTTACTTTCAGGAAGGGTCTATGTAAGAGCTTTGATTTAGCAAATTACACATACTCAACCATCATATAGTCTTCCATGGTTGCTAACACTCAAAGCATATTTTTAGAGAAAATGGCATCCGTTGAACACAGAGAAAGATAGGGGCTTAAAGTTTCACCTCCTAACTTATTTATCATATAGATAATTGTCAACAATAATAATTCATGATCAAATATATTTGAATGGCCATGTATGCTTGGATCTTTCCCCACCACATGATGCTTGCCAAGAGAACAAGGCGAAATATAGGAAGTGGTGAAGATCAACATGATTCTTGTATAAAGGTAGTACTAGAAAGTAAAAGATAGTCCCTTCGGAGAGGGAAGCATTGATTTGTAGAGGTGCCAGAACTCGAGCTTTTAAAACAGAGATGAATAATAATTTTGGGCGAAATGCTTTCATTGTCAACATAACAACCGAGAGATCTCGGTATCTTCCATGCTAAATACATTATAGGCGGTCCCCAAACAGAATGGTAAAGTTTTTACTCCCCCTCCACCAATCAATCACACTCCATGGCGAGCCGAATCCATGGGTACCGTCCATACAAACAACAATCCTGGGGGAGTTTTATTTCATTATATTTCGATTTGATGTTTGAGCATGGAACTGGGCATCCCGAATACCAGTCACTTTCTCGTGAATGATAGTGAATCAACACATATCGTGAGAATAACCCACCTAGCATGGAAGATACTAACAACCCCTAGTCACTATATGATCGATTCGGGCATACAAAACAGAATATTATTTGAAGGTTTGGAGTTTGGCACATGCAAATTTACTTGGAATAGCAGGTAAATACTACATATAGGTAGGTATGGTGGACTGATATGGAACAACTTTGGGTTTAAGGGTGTTTAGATGCAAAAGTAGTATTTCTACTTGGTGCGGAAGTTTTGGCTAGTATGTGTTGGAAGAAAGCACCACATGTTGGAGGATCCATAACAATATAACTTCTATACAAATATACCCAAGCATAACTCATTAAGTTGTCTTCCTTGTCCAACTTCAACTAATTTTCTCAAGTTTGAAAATAATAATTAATGGGTATTCACAATCATAGTAGATGTCCAAGATAGTATATTTATATGTGAAATCTCTCTTCTTTCATGAAATTTTCAAGTGACCAATGCGGTGTTTGCTAACTTTCAATAAATTTTACCACCTATACTTCTTATATGTGAAGTCATTAGTCCCCATGAGATAATCATACAATTCATATATAATTTCAAATTTATGATGTTCAGTTCATTCAACCATTCACCCATAGGATATAAGTGAAGCACGAGAGTAAATGACAAAACTACTCCAAAACATATAAGTGAAGATCAATGAGTAGTCAAATAATTAAGTGTCTATGTAAGGACTTTTACTCTCTCTCTCTCTCTCTCCAAATAAAGATTTTAAGATCTGAGTATTTTATTTAAACAACAAGCAAACGAAAAATAGCACTCTAAAAATAGGACACATCATGTGAACGAATAAAAATTTAGGCTCATCATAGGCTAACCGATAATTGACGAAAGAGGTGGAATGCGTAGCATCCCCAAGCTTAGATGCTTGAGAGTTCTTGAAATATTTACTTGGGGTGCCTTGGGCATCCCCAATCTTGAGATTTTGTATCTTGTTCAATCCTGTCATATCCCGGTTTCACCTATTCTCAAAAACTTCATCTACACAAAACTCAAAAAGAACTCATGAGATAGGTTAGTACACATAAGAACAAACCAACACTTCATGTACTGCCAAGACAAGTTGCACAATAATTTTCAAACATTAGGTACTATATACTATCATTTACACAATTTTTATCTACCAATATAGGCTACGGAAACTATAGGATAAGTAGATAACAAAACTATGACAGCAATCTATCCAAACAGAATAGTCTGTAGCAATATATTAAACCAGTGTACTTCTATAACACCAAAAATTGTCACAAATAGGACATGCTATTAAATTTATATGAAAATACTATGTAAAAATTTCATAAACTTTCCACGTTCTAGTAAAATATGAAAATTCGAACGCTACAGCAGAAGTTTCTATTTTTACCGAGCACATATCAAAACATGCAATGCAAGCATCCTAAGGAAATTCTTGGAACTTTTTATTGAAAAACAAGATTATAAATAACAGCTAAAAGAAAATAACAAAATATAATGATGCTCCAAGAAAAACACATATTATGTGATGAATACACATATAGCTTTAAATAAGATATATCGATAATGTTGAAGACGAAAGAGGGGATGCCTTCCGGGGCATCCCCAAGCTTAGATGCTTGAGTCTTCCTGGAATATTATCTTGGGGGTTGAGGGAGTCCTGGATTAGGGGGTCCTCGGATAGCCGACCTATTGTTCTGGGCCGGACTATCAGGCTACTTACCAAACATCAAAGGATTTGAAGGCCCAGTCTCCAAGATGGAAGCTTTGGGAAACACAGCTTGCGCTCCATGTCTGCTATAGTAGTTAGGCAAGTTTGTATCTTCGGCATGTAACCGACCATGTGTAAACCCTAGGCATCCTCGACATCTATATAATCCGGAGGGTTTCTGTCACGCCCAAGATGCGCGCCTATCCATTTAAGGCACGAGGGCCTCGCAAGGGATAGATGCGCGTCTTGCCGTTAGCAAGAATAGTATCATCACAACATACAATACTGAATGAGAAGAGTATACAAGTTGGCTTACACTCACCACATGCTAACTTACAATGTCACTCAAATCATAGCCTCAAGTTGAACACAGGGTCTGACTACGGACGAAATCAAACGATAAAAGAAGTTGCAAATGATACTATCAAGCTATCCCAAAGATCACGACCAGGTCCTCTACTCATCCGGATACGTCACGTACATCCTGCCTCTCTCCTCATCATACTCCCACTTGAGCTGAGTAAGATCATCCTGCACGAACTCATCTAAACCTGCACCTGGATTATTGTAGTAAACTGTGAGCCACAGAGGACTCAGCTATCATGTGCCCGGGTACCAAGACTATTTAAGCTTTAGGAAGGAAGGAGGTGATGTTTAGTTTGCAGAAGCACTAAGCATTATATGGTGGCTAACTTACACAACAAGAATATAATGTGAGTGGCCTACGAAGAACGATCGACTCTAGTATAACCTCTATGAGATCCTGAACACTTACTTATGTCAATCATAATCCCACTATGTTCTCTCTCGGATCATGTTCACGAGCAGAGACGATCATGGTTACTCATACAGTTGGTGTATTTTAATTAGAGTTCACTTCAAGTTTGCTATAACCGGGTGTTAAACAAATATCCAAGTTGCCACATAACCGCGGGCACGGCTTTCGGAAAGATTTAACCCTGCAGGGGTGCTCCAACTAGTCCATCACAAATAACCACACTCCACGGGAATTCCTTGACCACGGTTCTTGTGGTCTTCATCGGTGATTCCAAAGGAATTCCAACACCTCGAGAAAACCCGAAGAAAGTCAAAGTCCACATGCAAGACATTCGATAAAGGTAAAACAAATCTAGCAAGACCACCCGACGTGTCGACGAACCCGATAAGAGCCGCGTATCTCAGTCTTAGGACACGACGGATAAGCTAGTGTATGGAGGCCTGATAGAAATCTCCCAAGTTGCCCTGGGTTGGCCCCGCACAGTGCTCTAGTTTGGACCAACACTCATGAGGAGCACTGGCCCGGGGGTTGATTAAATTATCCACGGGGTTGCAAAGCCCTATGCAAGTTTATTAAGTTATTAGCAAATGTAGTACCAATGTTGGGTCTTGCCAGACAAGTTTTAATCTCAACCGAATAAACAAGGGGGTCCCCATAACAACCCCAAGCGTGTTAGGAGTGCAAAATATGGAAACATAACACCGGTAACAAGGAACTAATGGCGGTAACAGCGGGACAAATCACTTAGCAAAAGGCCAAGCCTTCCACCAATACCAGATATATATGTGCATTAAATTAAATAATAGAATTTATTATGATATCTAATCCATGTTATCACATGGAAAACAACCTGCACCTGCAACTAAGAACGCTATAGGAGGGGCTGAGCAGCGGTAACTTAGCCAATCAAAGGTTTGCTGGGATGTGGTGGTTAGAGACTGTCATGGCAACATGGGGGCTGATAACATGTGGTAGGTAGCGCAACTATAACGATAAGAACGAGAACTAGCAAGCAAAGATAGTATTGGGATCCGGGTACGATCATCTTGCCTGTTGGTTCTTCAGCGAAACAAGTAGCGGGATCCTCGTAGTGGTACTCTCCAGGGTCCTCAAACTCAGTTTCGACACTCGCGTCTAGCCAAGAGAAACAGCAAATAAATAACCAACCAAGGTGCAATGCACAACCAAGATGATGCATGATCCATTTAATGAAGGTTTTAACATGGCAAGCCAATTCTAGTCAAGTTTCGCATGCAAAGTTTGTATATTAGTGAACCTGGACAGAACCTCATGTTGAGTTACTTAAACATGCATGAACATGTCAAATATGTATGCATCATGCAAAACCGATGGAAATGCATATTAGGATCGCAAGAAACGGAGCTACGGTTCTCGAGATACGCTCACGACAAGGTATAGAGGCAAAACACAAGATCACCAAATACCTGGGCTAATTATTGGCATTCCAAGGTAGACACTGGACAGGTGATTAAAAACCAATCACAATAGACTCAAGAATCACTCAATTCCATGGAGTATAGCTCCCACAACTCACAAAACAAGATAGCAGCCCAATCTGCCACAAAACAGCAACTTAGCAATTTGAGAAGCTCACAACTAGGGCTACAGGAAACCTACAGCCACAAATAAGGTATGGACAGAATCTACTCAACACCCATATCAATTTATCCAAATTATGCAATCAGAAAAAGAGTCACACATCAATATGCATGTATCAAGCAAGTTGACCTGATGAATCAGGATTTTAGGGACTTAGTGAAAATTCCAGTTTTCTGGAATCTGGGTTAATAAAGTAGCAAGTTGAAAGCACTGGTTAAATATGCTAGGAAGCTCCAAATGGTATGAAAGTTAACAGGATGGTATATGACAATAACTACTACAAATACCTAACACTGAACATGGTCAAATTCACAACTCAACACTAGCTGCACCCCACTCTTCATGGCAAAACAGTAACAGCAGAATCTCCAGACAGCCATTTCAAGGCAGGTTGGCAGAAACAGAAAGTAGCCAACTAAACAGCATGGTTCTCACTTATCTAGTGACTTAACATGAATAACAAAAATACTGGAACATTCCCAACAACTTCTACTATCAAATTCATGTTAGCAAGAACTTGAAAGCATACATAGATTAATTCATAAATAAAAGACAAAAGGGCATCACAGCATAAAAATGCAGTTTTGACAAGTTGCCCCAAAGTCACATCTGACTTCACAGGTGCATACATGGGTTGATACTACCCCAAAAGCATTACTCATACCCCTATACTTGTTTGGAGCAAGGGGAAGGAAAGCTAGGTCGAAATTTTGACCCTATCTCCCATGGATGACTTATGGCACTTGGGTGACATGATGAAAATGCACAAAATGACATGGGCTCTATGCTTACAAGTTGTAAATGAATAAATATCACCCTAGGGACATGTTAACATGGCATAGCATCACTAGCAAAGATGAAACCATCTAGAAGAGGAGATATGCTAAAATGCTCATAAGAGAGAACCTACACATGGAGCTAAGCATGCACTCACATCCACACTTGCATATATATACCAACCAACTACACACTCATATGAAAACCATGCTCATGCATATATGCACTTTGGCATCTACACACTCAAGCCCATACATGTGCAATTACACATGCACCAACACACACATACACCCTCATACATGGTGCACCACACACCTACACACACCTACACACACACACACTCTAGCATACTCACACATGGATGTGTGTGTGAAACACACACAAACATACATACACATGCACTTGGTCAAGTGTATGTGCAAAAGCACACACACACACACTATACCCACACTATCAACCACAAACCCATCCACATGTGTACACACACAAGGGGGGGTGTATGTATGCATACATACACATACACAAGTATACACATACAAGATGTGCATAAGTGTAAGCAAAACATACACACACACTCCCTAGGACCACATACATACATACACTAAGTGCACACACACACAAAACACTACACATACACATCTAACAGAAATAATAAGGGATCCCAGGTCCCACACATACATACACACACAACAATTAAAAGAAAAGAAAAGAAGGCAAAAAAATAAAAGAACACAAAAAGGGGGGAGAAGGGGGATTCGAACCCTAGACCCCCTGAACTGAACACACACACTCTACCACTGCGCTGCGCTGCAGTTGCTTAACAGAAGGGGAACTGCTGCCCTCTCATACACATGCGCTCGCCTATCTGATGGAACTGACGGACCCTACAGCGATTGCATGACGGCAGCAAGATTTCGGTGACCCACGCTCTCCGGCGCTGCTAGCGCTCACTCCACAGCAGGGGGGAACGGGGACCCAGGGGAACCCATTCCCGCACCTAAGCACGAAGGAGACTCCGGCAAGAGAGCTCCTCGAGCTCGAGCAAAGCTCTCTGCGAACTCATGGCGATGGCGCGACGACAACAGGCGATGGCTCTCAGGTGAGGAAGAGACACGACGGGGACGGCGGGAAGCTCACCTCGGGGGGAAAGACGACAGATCGGCCCACGGAGGCGAGGAGGAAGGCGATGGCGATGCGAAGCAGAGGAAGAAGAGGTCCGGGAACGCCTCGCCCGACGTGTCGACGAGGACCTGGCCGTCGACAAGGGGACGCCTGACTCTCCCTAGCGACGGGAACCAGCTGCAGGAACGTTCCTCGACCACCACGACATCCTTGGTGTAGAGGGGAACGACGGAGACGAGATGCGACAGCGAGGAAGACCGGCGGAGCTTCTCTAAATCTCTGAAGCAGCTTATCTGACAGAGGAAGGAAGGATAAGGGGGTGGAGAAGGAGGAGGAGGAAGAAGCGGCGGCGGCGAGGAGGGAAAGGGGAACCCTAGGGATCTGCGCCCTTATAAAGGGGCGGCCTCGACGTCAGTGACCCACTCACGGCGTTGGAGTCGAGCTCTCTCTCTGGCGCTTGCTCCCTGAGCCTGACGGAGGAGAACGGAGGAGCAGGTAGCCGTCACTACTCCTGCTGGGCCTCCTGGGCCGCAAGCCCACACTCACTCACACACAAACAGAGAAGGCCTTGTCCTTTAAAATAAAGACAACCACACTATATAAATTCCCATGGCATTTTATAAAAGGTTTTAGCCAACACAAATACTTTTGAGAAGAAGATAATATGCTCATATTAAATAAAATATTAGATTGATTTTATGAACAAGTTATTTTATTAATATATTAATAAAACAGCCCCTGTTTTAAATAGTTTCCAAAACCAAACACATCCAAATATCAAAAGCATCACTTGCAACATAAATAAGACATATTGGGCTAACTCATGAACATTTTTAAATCATTTTAATAACAACTTAAATCTGGACATATATTTCAAAAGAAGAGAGGGGAAGATGGGAGGTGATGTTGAAATATGGAAGAGAGGGGGGAGGAAGAGGGTTTGCACACATGGTCTCACCCACACACAAACCACCTCACACACAAGCCAAAACACAACACAAGTCACAACACAATCACCCAAGGGCACATGAACCCAACATGGCAAATATGAATGAAGGCATGATGATGAAATTATGGATGCCATGATGCATGAATGCAATTCAATCACATGGGACAAGGTGCAAATCATCACATAACTCATGACACAAGGTTCATACATATGGTTACATGCCAAATAAGGTAGGGACATCACTTGGGATGTCACAGTTTTAGGGTATAGAGACAAAACAACTCATCTAGGGTTTAGCTATTCGATCTCGAGAGATGAACTCTATAACCTACATATCATCATTACAATCAAGCAGGACGAAGGGTATTACCTCCATATGAGGGCACGAACCTGGGCAAACTCGTGTCTCCTTCATCTCCTGTTACCATCGATTCTAGTCTCACAGCTCGGGACCCCCTACCCGAGATCCGCCGGTTTTGACACCGACATTGGTGCTTTCATTGAGAGTTCCTCTATGAGCGAAATGGAATCGATGCCTCGCCTAGTCATCAACGAAGAGGTCCACAACATGGACGTTTTCGTCCCTAGGTAGATCTTCGCCTTCGGCAGGGTTGTGCTGTATGCTGATTTCGCTGGCCATCTAGGCCGCGTTAAGAGCTTCGCCCCTGATCAAGAGGTCCGGTTCGGAAACTTAGAGTTCTCCATCGACTCTCGGGGCGACTTGTGACTAATCGGGCTCACGGCTTCGCTTGTAGCCCCTGAGGACTCTGAGGCTTTAACCTCGAGCCCCTTCTTCAAACATGCCAATGGGGTCACCCATGGCGGCAAGCCGATCTCTCATCCCGGTTCATCCATCAAGCCATATGACCGGACACTTGTTCCTTCCGAACACTCCCCATGGGTGGACTTCATGGGGGTTAGCTCCACGAGTTTCGAACAACTGGATCTGATCGGGACCTCAGGGGATGACGAGGCCTTGGAGCAATTCTCGTCGATGAGGATCACCGACGATCCAGCCCCGATCTACGCCCGACCTAGCTACAGTGCGGGCAGGGACATATTTTTCAACCCACCCACCACCCACCTGATAGCCACCGTCGAAGATTTAACCAACGTGCTAGAATATGCCTCCGAGGAGGCAGAATACATGGATGAAGAGGACCATGATCCCACTCCAGTTAATACCGGGAATTGGACCGCCACTTCTACATATGACGTCTACACGATGGATACCCCTGCCACCAACGACAACAACACGCCTCACAATGATGGCGACAAATCGGGCGATGCGCCATCAAGGCGCCAGAAATCGCATAAGCGGTCCAAAAGCAAAAAGGGAAGAAAAGCTATTATCAACAACGAGGACGGTCATACCCTCGCCGATCATGGCAATCCTGATATCCCCGAGCACCCATTTGAGGGCCCGGAAGAGCCTGAGGACCAAAACGACCCCGATACTGTCAACGACCCCGAAGGCGATGATTACCTTCCCCCCGTCGAGGAGGAAGATATACCGGAAGCCGATGACTTGTACATCCTTGATAACCTCGAGGATCAGGAAGAAATCAGACGATGGCTCATAGCAACGGATCGCAGCCTAAAGGCTAAAGAACGGTAACTCAAAGCCAAACAGGCCGACCTCAATGATCGATGGACGAAAGTCCTCTCAGCCGAGGAAGTATACAACACTGGTCTGTCAAACCAGCCCCAAAGCTACCCTCGGAGAAGGATGTTGCCGCAATTTGATGATGAACTTATCAATACTCCATCTCTAGACCGTACTCTGTATGATAAGCCAGACCGCCCCTCTCGTGGTCGGGACAGGAGGGTTGACGATGCCGGTTACATACTGGCAGTGCCTCGAAGACGGAGCAAGGAGCCATTAGAGCCCAATGACAGGTTTGACCTGCGAGATGAACTGGATCATAGAGCAGGACGCACTAGATCCATCTATGGATCCAGAGAGTACGTGCCCGATAGATGCAGTGAATACAGACCATGGTTTGACCAAAACAACAGAGTCCGGGAATGCAACTGGCCCCATACAGACACCGAATATAGGCGCAACATAGCACGGGTCAGAGGCGCCACTCATCCTCTGTGCTTCACAAATGAGGTAATGCGGCATCACTTCCCTGAAGGGTTCAAACCCATGAATATAGAATAGTACGATGGGACCACTGACCCAACTGTATGGATCGAGGACTTCCTCCTCCATATCCACATGGCCCAAGGAGATGATCTCCATGCCATCAAATACCTCCCTGTTAAGCTTAAGGGGCCAGCTCGGCACTGGTTAAACAACCTCCCCGAAAACTCCATTGGATGCTGGGGAAACCCGGAGGATGCGTTCCGCTCTAACTTCCAGGGGACCTATGTCCGCCTGTCGGACTCTTCCGATCTAAGCAACGTCGTCCAGAGGCTCGACGAGTTCGCTCGGTAGTTCTAGAATTAGTTCTTGACTAAGAAGAACCAAATCGTTGACTGTCCGGATGCTGAGGCCATAGCCTCCTTTCGACATAATATTCGGGACGAATGGCTAGCCCGCCAGCTAGGCCAGGACAACCCTCAAACTATGTCCGCCCTTACCTCCCTCATGACCTGCTTTTGCGCGGGCGAAGATAACTGGCTGGCAAGACGCAGCCACAAGCCCATGATGGCAGCTCAATGCCAAAGTGCAATAAGAATAAGTCTCAACATAGTAATAGTGATGCCGATGACACGACTGTTAATGTCGGATTCCGCAACTCCCGACCTGGGCAGCGGAAGAAGCCCCCTAAAGGGAATCGTGACGGACCCACTCAACTTGAGAAGATCATGGAAAGGCCTTGCCAAATCCATGGGACTTCGGAAAAGCCCGCCAACCACACACACGGCAACTGCTGGGTATTTAAACAGGCTGGCAAGATACCACTCGAAGACCAAGGCAAAAGCTCTCACAGCGAGGATGAAGATGAGCCTCAGGGTCCATTGATGGAAAACAGAAAAAAATCCCTCCCGAAATAAAAACGGTGAACATGATATATGCCACCCACATACCAAAGAAGGACAGGAAGCACACCCTCCGGGTAGTCTACACGGTGGAACCCGTAGCCCCGATGTACAACCCATGGTCAGCATACCCGATCACCTTTGATCAGCATGATCATCCGACCGGTATCCGTCATGGGGGTTTGGCAGCCCTCGTCGTAGACCCCATTATAGATGGGTATCACCTCACAAAGATCCTAATGGACGGAGGAAGTAGCCTTAACCTGATTTACTCAGATACGGTGAAGAAGATGGGCATTGATCCATAAAGGATTAAACCCAGCAACACTACCTTCAAAGGAGTTATCCCGGGCATTGAGGCCCGATGCACGGGCTCGGTAACTCTTGAGGTCATGTTTGACTCACCCGATATCTTTCACAGCAAAGACTTGATCTTTGACATCATGCCCTTCCGCAGCGGCCATCACACATTGCTTGGTCAGACGACATTCGCTCATTTCAACGCGGTCCCACACTAGGCATACCTCAAGCTCAAGATGTCGGGCCCCAAGGGGTTCCTTACTGTCAACAGCAACACCGAGCGCTCCCTTAGAATTGATAAACATGCACTGGCCCTAGCGGCCACATTCAGCTACAAAGAAGATCGGCAAGTTCCGCCATCCGCCATAAAGGCACATAAGGCTAGGAAGCGAGTTCGTCTTCAGACCGAAAACTCGGATCCTTCCTCCTCCCCTCTATAGGGACTCGCCCCCCACCGCACAATTTCAGGACCAGCAAAGTATGTGTCGAGGAGGCACAACTTCGCCCTTAAGATTCCATGGGAAACGATGGGGGAAATAAAGGTGGGTGTTCGGCTGGCCCAACCTACTACCATCAATACGTCTTCGCACAAGAAGCAGGCGTTCCGAAAAGAGCCTGCCTACAGCGTAAAGCTCACCTACGATGTGGAGGCCTCTCAAGATTTTGTTAGCAAAATCCACCCGCACTAACACCCATCAATGTGCATCCAAGAGTAGGAGTCAACTAGCACGGGGGCATATCGAGGACGTCAGGTCACCAATTGAAGACTCCTAGTACAACAACTCATGTATAATTTTATTTCTTATTTTCTTTCCCATACCTGTGAATAGTTGCTTCGGCAATCCGAGTTATAAGAGTTGTTGAGAAAATAAAAAATTACGTGGCGCAAGTACGCCCCGTCTGTCCTATTTTTGGCACATACTTTTTCTCCTTTCTACCACTTCTCGTGAACCTCTTCGGTATGACGCGAGGTAACCAGCTAATAGACCAGGGGCTGGATTTCAAACACAAATTGCCTTAACTATCATGTGTTTGGCGTCTTGGCGTTCGCTTTATATGCATCGATTCCAAACTATGTATTTGGTCATTAAGTTGGTTTGCCCGGATCCTGTGCTTGCCCCTTTATGTTCTGCTCGTTTGGCTAAAACAGCAAAGGGAGCACCCCTGCAATTGTGTTTCCGGATAGTCTGGTCAAGCACCTCAGGGGAGAAAGACGAAAACGAACTGTCATAGTATGCGCGATCCGATCTCTGAACTCCAAGCTAGAAGTATTATACTTCAATCCTCATAAGCGGTTATTCCGTGTTATATGAGGAACTTGCCCTTTGTGCAAACACTATGATGTTGGCTTCGGCCACGGTTCATCCAAACATCACAACACTCTGGTGGTTAATCGTACGCTTCCTGTAATCCTTTTCGCGCCCCTCCAGATAAGTTAAAGAAACAAAGCACTATAGTCGGATTGCCTAGTCTGCCACACTACACCGCCTTCGAGTTCTGATAATACGACTAAGGGACACAATGCATTGGCATAGACACCCTATGTAGTATCTACGTGGGGGCTGAAGCCGACGACTCGCATCTTTCAATATTAAATAGCCACATAGGAGTTATAATGGAACACAAAACCATATAAGAGCATATCGTAATATCATTAAAAGTTATCACAAGTCTTTGGACATGTTACAAGCTCATTCAAATAATTTCTCACCCGAACACTACGACGCTATCGCCCTAGCACTCTCCATTGATCCATCGAAGTATAGCTCGGGGCGTCGGTGCTCCTTCCCGGGTGGCGGTGGGTCAGTGGCGACCTTCATCAGATTCAGCCCCGGCCAGTGCACTTTGACCGTGGCAAGGGCCATCCGGACTCCTTCGTTGTAGGAGGAGCGCTTGACGGTGTCGAGGCGGGGCGTGGCGGCGATCAGTTTCTGCACCAGGCCGAAGTAGCAGCCTGGTAGTGGCTCGCCGGGCCACAAGCGGATGCAGAGGTCCTTCATGGATGTCTCCACCATCTGGTGCAGCTCCATAAGCTATTTCAGCTGCTCCACCAGAAGAGGAGGAAGCTTGGAGGCTCCGAACTAAGCCTAGAACATCCGAGCTTCATCTCCCTCTCCCCGCGAGGCGAAAAGCTTATTGGCATCCGCCACACTCTTCTGGATATCTACGGACGCGCCTGAGGATCGCCACACCCGGGTAAGCAACTTGAATCTACTATCCCTGAATACACACTTTAATGAGTACGGCATACCATCGGCTATTTCCTTGGCCTGGCGCACTTGCTCCTCGTAGAACCGCCTATCCATCCACTCCTTCTAGAGGTCAGCTTTCATGGTGGATAGTTCGACCGAGCTCGCATTATTCTTCTGCTCCAAGGCCTCGCATCTCTCGCTGGCATCCTTGAGCTCCTGCTAGACCTCTGCCACGCGAGCTTCATGCTAGCCACTAGTGGCCCGCATGGCGGAAAGAGCAGTAGCCATTTCCTTAGCAGCCGCCCTCTCGGTGGTCGTGTCATCCTTCGCGCGCTGGAGCTCGGCTTTGAGCCTCTCCACCTCCTTCGCCGAGGCTGCGCGTGCAGTATACATAGATAAAGAATCTGCATTGACAGTATTCGGTCTATAAAATTCAGGCGAAGGCATTCGGATTCTATCTCAACATACCTTGAGCCTCGTCGAGCCTTCGGTTGAGGGCCGCAGCTTCGTCTTCGGAGCGCTTCAGCTTCCGATTTAACTCCTCCAGCTCGGCGCCATTTGTGGCCGCCGCCGATGATGAAGCCTACATTACACACACAATTAATACATCACATCAACTCTCACTTCCCTAATTATAGACAATCTGATCATATATCGATTTATTCTAGCATGTTGACAACTTAAAGTGCTTCTAGTGCGTTACCGGATTCATATGTGACCCCTAGGTGAGCTTGTTCACCTCACCTAGGGCTCGGGGGCTGCCATGCATACAATACGAATAAATAAAATCTTTGCATAAACATCGGGTGACTTACTTGAAAACCTGCAAGGAGAACTTTGAAGGCCTCCTTCAGTCCATGGTCAACGGACTGGACGCTTTGTAGTACCGCACCCATAAGGGTGCGGTTATCCTTGGGGATGGAGGTGCTCGACAAAGCCTCCTCCATGACCGACCATCCGTTGGTCAGTGGTGTCGGGGATGATCGGATTTCTCGATCACCTACCACGGATGGGACCGGTGCCTCTGGAGGCACAGTGCGCTCCGGAGATGTTCTCGTAGGGGACTGAGTGCCTGTTCGTCCGGCCTCCTCGGCGTTGTCCCCCGGTCTTCGGTGGCCGAAGCATTAGCCTCGGCCACGGTGCGATTTCCCTTGCCCCTGTGTCTGCCTCCATTGGATTAGGCTGGGATGACACCTCCACAACATCCTTCGTGGCGCCTAGAGTGGTGTGGTGCGAGGCATCCCCACTCTCCGCCAGTTCGGCAGGCGGGGTTTCCACATCCGCTATCACCTCGGTGGGGATAAAGCGCGGGGGGCTATAAGACCAATAACCT
Source organism: Hordeum marinum (assembly GCA_022496015.1). Lineage (NCBI taxonomy): Eukaryota > Viridiplantae > Streptophyta > Magnoliopsida > Poales > Poaceae > Hordeum > Hordeum marinum. The sequence goes on from CM039673.1 coordinate 237,826,717, forward strand.
GCGTGTGTAGCAAACTCTAAATCTACTTGTGATAGGTAGGAGGGTCTTTGGATCCTAACCTGGATGGGGGGGGGACTTGACCCGTAGGCTCCTTCATGGAATCTCCTCGAGGTCTTTGGACGCAAAGCCCGAGTCCGAGCTATCGCTGGACCGGACCACCCGCGTCTATTGTGCCCTCTTCAAGGATGGAGAAGCGACCCGCCTCGGGGCATCTGAAGACACCGCTCTCTTCTTGGCGCGGGGGAATTGCCTCCCCCTTGCTCTCGACCTCGGTCTCCTCCTCCTCTTCTTCCTCCTCCTCGGCCTCCTATTGATTTGAGGAGGAAGGGGTATCTTCGGATGCTGCATCAAGCTGGTCCCTAATGCGAAGGCCAGCCTAGCCCGGTTTCTTCTTCTTCTCTTTCTTCATGGGAGCCTCGTAAGGCTTCTCCACGAGCATCTTGGCTAATAGCCTGGTCCTCTCGTCTTCGGGCTGAGGAGCCGGACTGTTGATGTTGACGGCTTTCTTCAGCCATCTCTGCCAGAACAATTCGGATAAGAGGTTATAGGGATTTTCTATGTAATAAAGCCAACTAAGCTGGGGAATATCGTACCTCGGAATCAGGCTTGCAGCATGTAGACCCTTGTCCTCCTCCTCGGATGGCCAGCTCTTCATCGATTTGAAGAGGGCCTTCCACAACTTCTCCCACGTAGTGCAGAAGAGACTTTGGACTGTGGGCTCGGCTTCTAGTTCTCGAGCCCCCAGGGGAGTGTCCCGGCACTGGCAGGGTAGGATGCGTCTTCAAAGCATCACCTGGAACACATCTGCTAGCTTGATGCCCTCATTGACCAAGGAGCGGAGGCGCTTCTGCAGATCGGTCACCTCCTTGCCCGATCCCCAGAACATGCCCTTTTCGGGCCATGAAACCAGTCCGGTGGGGGGACCGGATATGAATGCGGTGGCGGGGAGCTGGCCCTCTTCTCGTGGTTCGGTGACATAGAACCACTCCTTTTGCCATCCCTTGATGTTGTCGATGAAGGTGCCCGATGGCCACCTGACGCGGGCGAGCTGCGGATGACTGCCATGTCACAGTCTGCGTGCTTGCCACCGACGCACTTGGGCTTGATGTTAAAGACCTGCAGTCAGAGCCCGAAGTGCGGCTCGAAGCGCGGGAAGGCCTCACAGACGAGGATGAACACCGAGATGTGCATGATGGAGTTTGGCGGAGGTCATGGAAGCCGAAGCCGTAAAGAACATTAGCCCCCTGACAAAGGGGTGGAGTGGGAAGCTCAACCCCCTGATGAAGTGGGGGATGAACACCACCCTCTTGCCTGGCCTGGGGGTGGGGATCACTTGGCCCTGATCTGCTACGCGGTGAGGGATGTTGGCGGGGAGGTAACCGGCCTTCTTGAGGTTGAGTATATCCTTGTTGGTGACCGTGAAAGCTTCCCACTGGCCATTGGAACCCGCCATTGCTGAGCTCGAAGGTGGGGGCAGAGAGACCTAGATCTTTGCTCTGGAGGCACAAGGTGTCGGTGTCAAAACCGGCGGATCTCGGGTAGGGGTTCCCGAACTGTGAGACTAGGATCAACGGTAATAGGAGACGAAGGGGACACCAGTTTACCCAGGTTCAGGCCCTCCAATGGAGGTAATACCCTATGTCTTGCTTGATTGTATTAATGGTGAAGGGGTTACAGAGTTGATCTACCTCGATATCGTATGTCTAACCCTAGATGCGTTGTTCTCCTAAACCCTCCGACTTATATAGATGCCGAGGAGGCCTAGGGTTTACACATTGTCGGTTGGATGCCGGAGAGATAAACATGCCTATTTACTACATCAAACATGGAGCGCAAGCCGTGCTCCTGAAGCTTCCATCCTGGAAACTGGGCCTTCAAATCATCGAGTGTTCGGTAAGCAGCCCATATAGTCCGGCCCATAACCAAGAGGTCGGTTATCAAAGGACCCCCTAACCCAGGACTCCCTCAGTAGCCCCCAAACTTGCCTCCAACACCAAGGGTCTTCAGCTCCAATAGCTTCGCGAACAGAGTCTCCATCTTGTGAGGTGAGTTCCTTCTCACCGAACCATAGTTCGGCCTACGATGCTAAGTAGTTTTATGCATAGTGGTACGTCCGGATCCTGTGAGATAAGTTTGCTTTGAAGGTCAAACATCAGGGGGGAAAGGTAATTTTTCCTGACAATCTCTCTAACGAAAGGTCACAACCCACCATGATGGATAGGCCAGTTACAGGCACTCGATGCACGGTTCAAGGCCGTTCCATCCACACGATCTATCAACATGTCGATCGTGTCCCGTTTTATACGGGATATACTTAATCACGTGCAAGCAACGGCTCACACGTCTCGAGAAGTGGAGGGATTCACGATGCAGTAAGGGGAGCCCTAATCGGCCGACCCCATAAGAGGAGAAAGAAAAATCCAAAAGGCCTTTCACGTTCTCCATTCGACTTCTCTGCCTCCTATTCCCTTGCGCCTCCAGAGCACAGATCTAGATTTCTCCACCCCCGCTCCCAAGCTCAGCAATGGCGGGCTCCAATGGCCACTGGGAAGCTTCCACGGTTACCAAAAAGGACATTCTCGACCTCAAGAAGGCCGGTTACCTCCCCGCCGACTTTCCTCACTACGCGGCGGAGGAGGGCCAAGTGATCCCACCCCCAGGCCAGGCGAGTGGGTGGTGTTCGTCCCCCACTTCATCAGGAGGTTGAGCTTCCCACTCCACCCCTTTGTCAGGGGATTAATGTTCTTCTACGGCCTTGACTTCCATGAACTCCCGCAGAATTCCATCATGCACCTCTCAACCTTCATCCTAGTCTGCGAGGCCTTCCTGCATGTTGAGCCGCACTTCAGGCTTGGGCTGCAGGTTTTCAACATCAATCTGAAGTGCGTCAGCGGCAAGCACGCTGACTATGGCGGGGCCATCATCGGCAAACTCACCCGCGTCGGGTGGCCATCGGGCACCCTTATCGACACCATCAAGGGGTGGCAAAAGGAGTGGTTGTATGTCACCGAACCACAAGAAGAAGGTCAGCACCCCGCCGCCGCATTCAGATCCGGTCCCCCGACCAGGCTGGCTTCATGGCTCCAAAAGGGCCTCATCTTGGATTGAGCAAGGAGGTGACCGATCTGCAGAAGCGCATCCGTTCCTTAGTCGAGGACGACACCAAGCTGCCCGATGTGGTACATGTGATGCTCCGAAGACGCATCCTCCCCTGCCAGCGCCGTGACACTCCCCTGTGGGCTCGAAAACTCGAAGTCGAGCCCATAGTTCGTACCCTCTTCTGCACTACGCGGGAGAAGCTATGGAAGGCGTTCTTCAAATCAATGAAGAGCTGGCTATCCAAGGAGGAGGATACGGGCCTACACGCCACCATGCCGGATTCTGAGGTACGATACACCCTAGTTTGGTCGGCCTTATTACATAGAAGATCCATAACCCTGTGTCCGATCTGTTTATGCAGAGATGGCTGAACAAAGCCATCAACATCAGCAGTCCGACTCCTCAGCCCAAAGACGAGAGGACCGGGCTGTTAGCCCGGATGCTTGTGGAGAAGCCTTACGAGGCTCCCACGAAGAAGAAGGAGAAGAATAAGAAACCAAGTCAAGCTGGCCTTCGCATCAGGGACCGGCCTGATGCTGCATCCATATATACCCCCACCTCCTCAAATCAGGAGGAGGCTGAAAAGGAGTAGGATGTCGAGAGCAAGGGGGGAGGCAACTCCCCCCGCGCCAATAAAAGAGCGGCATCTTCGGACGCCCCGGGCAGGTAGCTTCTCCTGCACCGAAGAGGGCACGACAGACGTGGGTGGTCTTGTCCGACGACAGCTCGGACTCGAGCTTCGCGACCGAAGACCCCGAGGAGGTTCCATGAAGGAGCCTAAGGGTCAAGCCCCCTCCATCCAGGTTAGGATCCAAAGACCCTTCTCCCTATAACTAGTACATTCAGATTTTGCTAACACACAGGTTATTGGTCCAGTAGCCCCCGCGTGTTATCCCCACCGAGGTGGTATCAGATGGGGAGACCCCGCCCACCAAAGTGGCGGAGAGCGGGGACGCCTCGCACCCCATTAGTCCAGGCGCTACGAAGGACGTCGTGGAGGTGTTGTCCCAGCCTACTCCAATGGAGGCGGACACTGGGGGTGAGGGAGATATCACCGTGGCGGAGGCTAACGCTTCGGCCACCAAAGACTAGGGGACAATGCCCCGCCCGGACACCAAGGAGGCTGGACGGACGGGCAATTAGTCCCCTTCGAGGGCATCTCCAGAGCGCACTGTGCCTCTAGAGGCACCGGTCCAATCCCCGGTGGGTGATCGGGAAATCTGATCATCCCCGGCACCGCCGATCAATAGGTGGTCGGCCACGGAGGAGGCTCTATCAAGCGCCTCCATCCCTGAGGATCACCACACCCCTATGGGTGCCGTACTATAAAGCATCCAGTCCGTTGACAACGGACTGAAGGAGGCCTTCAAAGGTTTCCTTGCGGGCTTTCAAGTGAGTCGCCCCGATGTTTTTGCTAAGATTTTTATTTATTCGTATTGTATACATGGCAGGCTCAGAGCCCTAGGTGGGATGAACAAGCTCACCTAGGGGTCATACTTGAAATTTGGGAAGTCAGTGCCCATGTGATGTACGCATTGCATGTGCAATGTAGGCTTTGTCATCAGCGGTGGCCAAAAACGATGCCGAGCTGGATGAGCTACATCGGAAGTTCAAGCGCTCCGAGGATGAGGTGGAAGCCCTCAACAAGAGGTTCGACAAGGCGTAGGGTAAGTCCAAACTAAATCTGGATACTTTCCCTCGAATACTGTCAATGCAGATTTTTATATAAAGTTGTACCGTGTTGCAGCTTCGTCGAAAGAGATCGAAAATCTCAAGGCCAAGCTTCAATGTGCCAAAGATGAAGCGGCCGTGGAAAAGGCGACAACCAAAGAAGCAGCCACCACACTCTCCACCCTACGAGCCACCAGTGATAAACACCAGGCTCGTGTGGCGGAGATACAGGATGAGCTCAAGGACGCTAGCAACAAGTGCGAGGCCTTGGAGGAAAAGAATAAGGCGATGTCGGCCAAACTGTCCACCATAAAGTCCGATCTCTAGAAGGAGCGGGTGGATAGACGGTTCTTCGAGGATAAAGTGTGCCAAGCCAAGGAGATAACCGATGGTAAGCCATACTCCCTAAAGTGCGCATTCGATGACAATAGATTCCAATTGCTGACCCGGGTGTGGCGATCCTCAGGCGTATCCGCCGATCTCTAGAAGAGCGTGGCGGACGCCAATCACCTCCTCGCCTCGCGGGGAGAGGAAGACGAAGCTTGGACGTTCTGGGCATAGTTCGGAGCCCCCGAGCGTCCTCCTCTTCTGGTGGAGCAGCTACAACAGCTGATGGAGATGCACCAGATGGCGGGGCCGGCCATCAAGGACCTCTACATACACTTATGGCCCGGCGAGCCACTCCCAGACAGTTACTTCGGCCTGGTGCAACGACTGATTGCTACAACGCCCTGCCTCGACGCTGTCAAGCGCTCCTCCTGCATCAAAGGAGTCCGGATGGCCCTTGGCAGGGCCAAAGTGCACTATCGGGGGCTCAATACGATGAAGGTCGCCACCGACCTGCCTCCGCCCGGAAAGGAGCACCAACACCCCGAGCTTTACTTCGATGTGGTCATGGAGAGTGTGCGGGGTGATAGCATCACAGTGTTCGGGCGAAAAATTATTTGAATGAGCATGTAATGTGCGAAGACTTGTGATAACTTTTAATGATATTAGTATACGCTCTTATATGGTTTTGCATTCCTTTATAACTTCTGTATGGTTGTTTGATACTGAAACATGCGAGTCGTCGGCTTCAGCCCCCACGTAGATACTACATGGGGTGTCTATGCCAATGCACTATGTTCCTTAGCCGTATTATCGGAACCCAAAGGAGGTTTAGTGCGGCAGACTAGGCAATCAGACTATTGTGCTTTATTTCTTTCACTTAACCGAAGGGGCACGAAAAGTATTGCGAGAAGCGTAAGATTAGCCACCGGAGTATTTGCGATGTTTGGACGAACCGAGGCCGAGGCCGACATCATAATGTGTGCACAAAGGGAAAATTCCTCGTATAACACGAATAACCGCTTACGAGGGTTGAAGTATAATACTTCTAACTTAGGGTTCACAGATCGGATCACGCATACTATGACAGTCCGTTTTCGGCTTTCTCCCCTGAGGTGCTTGATCGGACTATCCGGAAGCACAATCGCAGGGGTGCTCCCTTTTCCCTTTTAGCCGAACGAGCGGAACATAAAGGGGCAAGCACAGGAGCCGGGCAACCCAACTTAATGACCAAAGGCATAGTTCAGAATGGATGCATATAAAGCGAATGCCAAGACGCCGAACACACGATGGTTAAGGCGATTTGTGTTTGAAATCGAGCCTCGGTCTATTAGCCGGTTAGCTTGAGTAATACCGAACAGGTTCACGAGAAGAGGGAGGGAAGAAAAAAGTATGCGCCAAAAACAGGACAAATGAGGCGTACTTGCACCATGCAATTTTGCATTTCCTCAACAACTCTTATAACTCGGATTGTCGAAGCAACTGTTTACACACATGCGAAAGAAAATAGGAAATAAAGTCCTACAGGAGTTGTTGTACCATGGGTCTTCAATTGGTGACCAGACGTCTTGGATATGCCCTGTTGCTAGTTGACTCCTGCTTTTAGATGCACCTTGATGAGTGATGGTGTTCGGCGAATGGAACTTTGCAAACGAAGACTTGAGAAGTTGCTGAATTTGTAAATGAGCTTTACGCCATGGGCAGGCCATTTAGTGTGGCCTAAGTTTTGTCCGAAGACACCTTGAGGGTAGAAGTTCTGGCCAACCGAACACCCGTCTTATATTTCCCCACCACTACCATGGAATTTTAAGTGCAAAGTTGTGCCTCCTCGGCACGTCCTTTGCTGGTCCTGAAATTGTGTGGTGGGGGCGAATGCCTATAAAGGGGAAGAGGAAGGATCCGAGTTTTCGGTCTGAGTCCGAACTCACTTCCTAGCCTTTCGTGCCTTGATGGCAAATGCCGAAACTTGCCGGTCATCTTTGTAGCTGAATTCGACCGCCAGTGCCAGTGCATGTTACTCAGTTCTAAGGGAATGCTCTGTATTGCCATTAACGATAATGACCCCCTTGGGGACCAGCATCTTGAGCTTAAGGTATGCGTAATGCGGGACTCCGTTGAAACAAGCGAATGCCATCCGGCTAGGCAGCGCGTGATAGCCGCTGTGGAAGGGCACAATATCAAAGATCAAGTCTTCGCTACGGAAATTATCAGGCGAGCCGAACACAACCTCCAGGGTTACAGAACCCGTACATCAGGCTTCAACGCATGGGATCACTCCCTTGAAGGTAGTGCTCCTGGGTTTGATCCTTGATGAATCTATACCCATCTTTTTCACCGTGTCTGAGTAAATCAGATTGAGGCTACTTCCTCCATCCATTAGGACTTTGGTGAGGTGATACCTATCTATAATGGGATCTAGGATGAGGGCAGCCAAGCCCTCATGACGGATTCTGGTCGGGTGGTCACACAGGTCAAAGGTGATCGGGTATGCTGACCATAGGTTATACTTTGGAGCTACAGGCTCCACAACATAGACCTCCCGAAGGGACCGTTTCCTCTCCTTCTTAGGTATTTGGGTGGCGTGTATCATATTCACCATTTTTACTTTGGGAGGGAATTTCTTTTGTCCACCACCAGTTGGACCCCGAGGTTCATCCTCATCCTCGCTGCGGGAGCTCTTGCCTTGGTCCTCGGGTGGTATCTTGACGGACTTCTTAAACACCCGACAATTGTGGTGTGTGTGATTGGTGGGATTTTTCGGAGTCCCATGGATCTGGCAAGGCCTTTCCATAATCTTTTCCAGCTGAGTGGGTCCATCATGATTGCCTTTAGGGGGTTTCTTCCGCTGTCCAGGTCGGGAATTGCGGAATCCGGCATTAACCGCCGTGTAATCAACATCATTACCATTGTACCCACACTTATTCTTATTGCACTTTGGCTTGGAGTTGCCATCTTGGGCTTCCGATGCCTGCCAGTTATCCTCGCCCATGCAAAAGCGGGTCATGAGGGAGATAAGGGCGGACATAGTTCGAGGTTTGTCCTGGCCTAGCCAGCGGGCCAGCCATTCGTCCCGAATATTGTGCCGGAAGGAGGCTATGGCCTTAGCATCCGGACAGTCGACGATTTGGTTCTTCTTAGTCAAGAACAGATTCCTGAACTGTCGGGTGGATACGCCGGCTTCTGAACGACGTTGCTGAGATCGGAAGAGTCCGGTAGGCGGACATAGGTCCCCTGGAAGTTAGAGTGGAACGCGTCCTCTAGGTCTTCCTAGCATCCTATGGAGTTTTCAGGGAGGCTGTTTAGTCAGTGCCGAGCTGGCCCCTTAAGCTTAATAGGTATGTATTAGATGGCATGGAGATCATCTCCTCATGCCATGTGGATATGGAGGAGGAAGTCCTTGATACATATAGTTGGGTCTATGGTCCCGTCATACTGTTCTATATTCACGGGTTTGAACCCTTTGGGGAACTGATGTCGCATTACCTCATCTGTGAAGCACAATGGGTGAGCGGCGCCTCTGACCCTGGCTATGACCCGCCTGTATTCGGCGTCTGCATGGGGCCGGTTGCGTTCCCAGACTCTGTGGTTGTGGTCGAACCATGGTCTATACTCTTCCCGTCTATCCGGTGAGTAATCTCTGGATCCGTAGATGGATCTTGTACGACCTGCTCTGTGATCTAGGCCATCGCGCAGGTCGAACCTATCATTGGGTTCGAATGTCTCCTTACCCCGTCTTCGGGGCATTGCTAATACATAACCGGTGTGATTGGCCGCTCTTTCACGCCCACGAGGAGGGCGGTCCGGCTTGTCATATGGGGTATGATGTGGAGACTGAGTGTCAGTGAGCTCATCATCAAACTCTTGTGGTTTGTGAATATCTCACATCGCTTCCCCAGAAGGTAATGTCGCCATGTCTTCAAGGCATGAACCAAGGCGGCTAACTCAAGATCATGAGTTGTGTAGTTCTCTTCATGACGACGTAGTTGTCTGGATAGATATGCTATGACTCTTCCTTCTTGCATTAGAACACCTCCAAGTCCGGTTCTTGATGCATCACAATAAATCACAAACTACTTGTGAATATCAAGGGTGGCCAAAATAGGGGCTGTGGTCAATCTCTTCTTGAGCTCCTAGAAGCTTTCCTCGCACTTAGCTGTCCACTTGAACTTCTTGTCCTTCTTCAAAAGCTGGGTCATGGGTCGGGCAATGCTTGAGAACCCTTCCACGAACTTGCGGTAATAACTCACAATTCTGAGGAAGCTCATGACTTCCTTCACGGTGGTTGGGGTTTGCCACACAGTCACGGCTTCAATCTTGGCAGGATCCACTAATAATCCTTCTACAGTCAACACATGACCCAAGAATCCAACTTCATGCAGCTAGAATTCACACTTGCTGAACTTGGCATAAAGCTAGTGCTCTCGAAGCTTTTCTAGGACCAATCTCAAGTGATCCTCATGTTCTTCTTCAGACTTGGAGAAGACGAGGATGTCATCAATGAAGACAACAACGAACTTGTCCAAATACTCCTTGGAGACTTTATTCATGAGGTACATGAAGTAGGCAGGGGCACTGGTTAACCCGAACAACATGACTGTGTATTCATACAGGCCATACCGGGTTACAAATGTCGTCTTCGGAATGTCTTGGGGTCGGATCCTCAGCTGATAGTACCCAGACCTGAGGTCGATCTTGGAGAACACCTTGGCTCTGTTCAACTGATCAAACAGGTCTTCAATCTTGGGGAGTGGGTACTTGTTCTTTATCGTGACCTCATTGAGAGAACGGTAATCAACACAAAGTCTGATAGTTCCGTCCCTCTTTGACACAAATAGAATAGGCGATCCCCAAGGAGAGGCACTAGGGCGAATAAATCCTTTTCTGAGCTGCTCTGTCAGTTGCTTCTTCAATTCAGCCAACTCTTTGGATCCCATCCTGTAGGCCTTCTTATAGATGGGCCTTGATACGGGCATAAGCTCAATGATGAACTTGATGTCGCGGTCAGGAGGCATTCCGGGGAGCTCATCAGGAAACACATCCGGGTACTCACATACCACTGACACTTGTTCCAACTCAACCCCCGATAGGTAGTTGGCCTGAGGGGCTTGAGTGGAGGCAGGGTTGGGGACATACTTGACTTCCACTCCTTGGCTATTGGTCATGGTGACAATCCTCTTGGCATAGTCTAGCATGCCTTGGTGCTTGGTCAACCTATTCATGCCAAGGATGATGTCCAAGCTGGGTGAATCCAGAACTATAAGGTCTGCTAGGAAGTCTACCCCGATGATGTCAATCTTCACTCCCTTACACCCTATCCCAGACTTCATAATTAAACCGGGGGTTTGTATCAACATACGACTACCCAGGAGTGTAGGTTTCATGCCACTCTCTAGTGCAAACTTTTGGGTGACAAAAGAATGCGAAGCTCCACAATCAAACAATATTGTTGCTGGGGTTGAGTTGACGAGGAACGTACCCAGTATGACGTCCGGGTCTTCCTAGGCTTCCTCTGCAGTGATGTGATTCACACGACCCTTGCCATTGTTGGGCTGGTTGCGGGGAGCTGGGTTCCTTGGTGGTGCTCCATGGGCTTGACCTTGAGCTGGCGCATTGGGGCGAGGTGCATCTAGCTTCCTGTTGGGGCAAAGCTTAGAGATGTGTCCAGACTGACCACATCCAAAGCAAGTGACCTGCCCAGGGTTGTTGTTGAAGTTTCTGCCACCGTTTTTGTTATTGGGGTTGTTGTTGTAGGCTGGCTTGGGATTGGCATACTGCTGAGGCTGGTAGCTCGGACGAGGCACAGGAGGTCTAGCCTGCTGCGGCTGATAGGTTGGCTTGGCTAGGGCTGGCTGCCAGGGGCGAGGCTTCTGGTTGCTTGAGCTTCCCTTGCTGATCATCTTGTGCTTGTGAGTGTCGTTTATGGCACGACGCTTGTCTTCCAGCATGAGGGCCTTGTTCACTAAGTTGAAGAAGGTGCGGCAGTCGCAAATGATGAGCTGATACTGCAGGACCTGTTGAAGTCCTTCCATGAAGCGTTCCTTCTTGGCAGCCTCTGTGCTGACATCTTTAGGTGCATACCTTGACAATAGGTTGAACTTCTACAGATACTCCTTGACAGAGCCACTTCCTTGCTTCAGCACTCGGAACTCTATCTTCTTAATAGCCATGATCCTAGAAGGAATATGGGCAGTGCGGAATCCTTCCTGGAAGTTATTCCACGTGACCGCACGTTCTCCTTGCATGACCTTGAATCCATCCCACCAAGCTCGGGCGGCACCTCCGAGGCAGTGAGAGGCATAAATCACCTTCTCACGATTCTCATTGCAATTGACCCGTGCAAAGAGGTCCTCGATGGTGTGGATCCAGTCATCAGCATCCTAAGGTTCAGCAGTCTCGATGAAGGTTGGGGGTGAGTTCCTCATGAACTCAGACATCATGGAGCGGCCATTGCCGTTCCTACCTTGCTGGTGGTTGTTCACAAGGGCCTGAGCCATCTGCTGGATAGCAGCATTGTTGGCTTGACGCTCCTCCCGGAGAACTTGGAGAAACCGAGCTATGGTCATGTTCTCCGGTGGAGGTGGCGGCGGGGGAATGTCGCCTTGTGGATGCTCCTGGTGTCCTCCAGCATAAGCAGCCCCACCAGCTCCCTGTTGTTGGCTCGAGTTGCCGGCTTCAGGGTTGGTCAAGGAGCTGTTGCGAGTAGCAGTCACCATCCTGTTTGGAGCAGCCAAGTCAAACAACTGGGATTGACAAGAGGATAGGCAATAACGGAAAAGCGTGCCTAAGGGGGTCGGTCAAGTGCAAGTGTGTTAAAACAAAGGTCAAAAGACCAACAACATATATTAAGATAGACGATGGAGTCGCTTACATGTTGCCTAAGGCAAAAGCGCGACTTGCATCGGAACACAAACAACAAAACAAACAACAAGCACACATGGTTTCATATGAACCATTAGATGGACTCGACTTCGCATGAGGGATACATGACTGATCCTACCCTAGGGGTTCTCGGACTCAGGTGGTGGAGTGCTTGGTCTCATAGTCCCGCTCCTCTGGGTCTTCCTCCTGGTCATCATCTGAATGGGCATTGTTCCCGGTCAAAGGGGTCGGGGAACGAGGAGGTCCATCCTGACGATGCTTTGCAGGTGGGTCGGAGAAGAGCTCACGGTACTCCTTCGCACACAAGCAACGACTACGCGTAGGTGCATCACTAGCTGGGGGTACTCCCCCTCGATAAGCGACAGCTGGTCGTCCCTCGGGGGCTCCATCCTTCTTGATCTTGTCTGGTTTCATCTTGGCTTGTCGAAGTAGCTCTCGGGTGTGGTGAAGTTACACGTGGAGCTTCACGGACTCCTTCATCAAGTTGTGAACCAGACTATCGGCGAAGAGGCTGAAATAGGTCTGGAACCTGAGTGGTGTGCCATCTTCCTTGGTCGGGATCAACGTCCAACTCTCGCCAAAGTCATCCTTCCTAAAGGGAAGGTAGCGAGTAGCTGGCTCGTCAACCATCTCTGGAATGATGTCTCGAAGGTGTAGGAGTGCCTTGCGTGCAGCTATCTCGACTGTGAGCATCATGGTCTCCATCCGTGGTCCTTCAAAGAACCAACTAGTCGGGGAGTCGTTTGCCTTCACGACCACATCCACGTGGTACTCCTTCGTGACGGCATCGACCCAGCGCTCGTGGTAGAGGAAAATGGGTGGTTGGCGAAACTAGCACTTCTCCAGGCTATCCCCAAGGAGTAAGGGAAAGCCGGATGTCAAGAAGGCTTCGGGTACGACGACCATCTACAAAGGTTTTGAAAGGAGGAGAGTCAGCAAAGTGTTGTGTGAAGCATAGGAGAGGTAAATAGTGCAGAATTCCTAAGTTCAAATGCTAGGTGCAGGTTTTGAAAATGGTTTTATCCTGACTAACGCCCATGCTAACTACGGGCTTCCAACAGACAGGATGGATCTGATACCAGCACTATGGGGACCCCGACTCATAAGTCGAGATCACCGAATGCACGTGTATAGTGATCCCAGAGATCAATGCTCACTGAACACACAGAAGCTGAATAACAAGAGTCTTACACCCACACTTAACATCTTACACAAATAATGACCACGAAGGTCTTAGTCTTACATAGATAGGGCCACACGGCCAAACACTTAAATAAAACAAGCAGCGGAAATCTTGGTCGAAAGCATGAACCCATGCCATCTGCCTTAACCTACATGCATTCTGACTGGGAAGCTTCCTAGTTCGCATGTTCGTCTCCAACGAACTCTTCAACATACTCCTGTTCTTCCATGCCTGGCCAACTAAATAACCAGTGGCAAACCAATGAGTACTTTGAATGTACTCGCAAGCAACCCAAGTTGTGGAACAAGGTAACAATGATGCATGATATAACACTAAGTGGGTAATTTTGCAGAAAGCTAATTTTGTATGCAAATGACATGATCAAGTAACTAGTGAGCATGCATCAACATCTAGCAGGTATCCATGTGAACAATTTGCAGATATCATCATAAGTATTGGTTGAACATCTCATGTTCACTCATCACGCTAAGTCATCGGACTTAGTTCAATCATCACGTTAAGTCATCGGGCTTAGCTCATGTGACCTCCTGTCACCATCACACCCATACTCACACCAAGGTTTATGAAAACATCCGGACGTAGTCTAAGATGGACCTCCAACTGTCCATGACCGCGGATGCAGCTATTCGAATAGTTTTACACTCTCAGAGGTTGCAGACTTTACCCACAAGACTCGGGGAACTTCCGTGTCATCCACGACTTGTGGTATAGAA